>OU744262.1:20000000-21472500 GCA_916610215.1 Omphaloscelis lunosa
ATCAATGGGTCCGTGGAATCAAAAATATGGTAGGTCAACTCTATTTCTCATGATTTCCGTTCAGCGCGCTTTGTTTGAATTAAGTAAGGTTTCGCATAAATATACAGAGTAGATTTTCTGCCCTATTTTAACGATACAGTTTCATTTTATGAGTTCTTTTCTGTAATTAACCGCTGTCAAAGGATCGACGCGTAAATGACGGGCATATATGGGAAAATACATTGAACTCGTTTTTAGGCGTTCATTGGCGGCTGGTAAACCAGCGTACCACTTAAAACAGGCGATTTAAAAATAAGACCCGAGAATTTCGACATTCAAGAAGTATCTAAGCACGAAATAACAATGTATTAGAACCGCAAGGAATTATGATAATGTGCTAGTAACGTGTTGTGGTTAAAGCCTTCCTCATAGACCACAAAACCGAACGATATCTGGAAAATAATACTATACATTAACATTAACCACCAAATCAAATCAAATTGATTTGATTTGACTAACCACAAGCGGCCTACTTCGGTCATCGTTCGCAAAAATGTATCATATTTCACATTCCGATCGTACGCGTCACGGTCCGCAAAGCAAACCAGGAACACATAATAGATCTACAAAAACCATTTATCAAGAACAGTACCATAAATCGCCGAAACCATTTTGTAACGAACATTTTACTGCACCCGAAGCAGATATATCATGCATTCCCATTCCCACACGAAATGTATAAAAATTGGCACAATCTTTACGCAAACGAAGTGCCACGGAGGCACGGAGGCTCGGCAGCGGTTTGGCAAGCGGACCTTGAGATCGAGGCTAACATGACGAAAACGACCAACAATGGGTGAACACTGCAAAAAAAAATGTTTTTGCAACTAGAGATTATGTAAAAAAAGATTCGCATAGTCATTGTAACACGAAACTATGTTCAATCAATTCTTTGTTCAGCATTAAATGGGTGGAACAAATTGATGTACATGCCATGCTTCCTCACACCTGGATACCTATCTTAACATAAAGTATGGGGAGTGATATAAAAAAGCGTGGGTGTGTCCGCCTCCTAGACGGTGACAATACAAGTTTTACTCAAAAACAAGCAGTTTCGGCTAGAGTTGAATCGCGTCTATTTGGTTGGAATGGTCCGAAGAGCTACAAGTTTTAAACTTTCTTCATTGATTTTCTATCAGAATTTATTTAACGTTCCATAAAGAGCCGACCGTCACATGAAAACCCGGACCGCCGGCGCGCAACTGTAGTCTGACACTCGCCACAATCCTAGGCAATCTTTAGATTGCTTTATGTGAAGCTTAAACTCCGATTTCCGAGCGACATAAATTCCCGATAAACGCAATCTAGATTTTATCAGGAATCTAGAATGTGTTCCGCGTTCATTTCCTGCGAATGTGTGCGAGATATATCGCCACTCCTCCTGGGAGGCCCTTTGTTGTCGTGATAAACTCATTTTCTTCATCGATACGTAGTTCAAGGCCTTGTGTCCAATGATTCGTGTTCTTACAAGATTCGGTAAAAAATGCAACAATTCTAAGCACAAGCGAAACGTTGAACAATATAAACTGTAGCAAACTCAAGTCTCAAAGTCCACGAAAGCTATGCCGAAAGCTCGACTCAATTATGGTCTGAAGGAGAGCAGAACAAAACAATCATTATCAATTCAGCGAACTCTTCGATAAATCTCTCTTAATTACATTAAAATCAAAAAGAAATCAGCGCTCAATGGGCCATAATTAACGCGGAAGCGAAAAACGACACAAATGTATTTCGATTGGGGCTGCCGAACGTTCGTATAAATGTGAAATCGTAAATTCGCAACCAGTTATATAATTCCTTTTAAAATTAAAATCCAACCGGTGGATAGAAACAATCGGGGTTTAAAGCCCGCATCGGGTTGTATCGATTGAAATATATCGTATTACAATTTTATTCGCTGACCCAAATTTCAACGACCGCAAACGAAAACTACGCAGGTCCGTTGTGATTGGATATTGATTTATTTTAGACATTGTTTTAACAACGGGGTGTATACAGCATCATCGTGCTGTTTGTTTGTTTAGGGCTGCGCCTTCCTTGTGCGTATCTAAATATTTTGTGGCTACTCGTCTGTGACAAATGCACTTGAGAGCTATAAGGAAAATATACGCGCACACAATGTCTCTGGTATGCTTTTTATCTGAGGCATTTTGTGCCCGTTGTTTTTTGGGCTTTCGATAAAGACGTCGTAAAATCAGTGAAATGTTGAAATCTGTATTTGCCAAACTTGGTTGGTAACAATATCTAATGCGATTGCAAAAAGAAAGTTTAAACCAAAATTGCAGAACGAAAATCCTTCAGTTCAAAACTATTAGATATCGAATATTTCCTATTAGAATAGAGACAGCCCCTAGCATGTTGCAATCAACTCGGAGGAGCCACAAAAGCTTTGTACTGTACTCTAATCAGAGCATACGCCAAATTTGGAACATTGACAAACCAAATCTGTTCCATTGTGTGCCAATCTGGGCTGCAATACCATGGGCACGACATTCGACCTGTGAAACTTGCTGTATCTAATTGGTGCTTTTTCAATAGCATTATTCGAAACTCGAAGGACGTGGTAGGAAACTACGAAGTAACAGTCAACTTGGCAAGACCGGATTTCGGCCCTTTGGTAGCTTTTTATTGTTTTAATTCTCTACTTCAGATAACTTCTAGCTAGAAAAAACTTTAACGCCATTTGCTTCTTCAACAGCTTTACGTTTTATAGAGATACAGAAACATGGATAATATCAAAAAAATAGGCAGGCAGCACAATCCTTCTTGTCATCTTCGTGCCCAACCTGTATGCTCTAATCCGCTAGGAAAACATGGCTAGAACGGCAATATTAATTGTTAACCTGCGATGATTTATTGCAGAAATACCGTGCTTTGTTAACAGGCAGCAAACGATCGATAGCAATCGAATACAATTATAACGCAGCAGCCCTGTATTTGCATCGAAACAACACGGGGCATGCGCTTAATCAAGCCGATTCGGAGTAAACACTGTTTGTACATCCGCACCGAGTGTTTGACGCTCTTGGAATATCGCCGGATAACGGTGGAAGGTCATGGCGAGAACTCACTTGTTTTTGGAAAATTCGAGTTTTAAAGGGTTTTTGGGGTGTGCTAATCATATTACTTCCACTAAAAGGGTCTGAGCTTATTGGCGGGCTGATCATATTATGAGAGTAACTACCTAACTATTATAATAAAGATTATTTCCATAGACCTGTTCATGAATATTAGGTATGCAAATAGATCTGTTGCTATGGTATTTTCGGTCAGCGGTCTGCCTTGGGGAAACCCAAACTGAATACCTGAAACTTACTAAACACTAAGTATGTTTTTTACCAACAAACATCTGTCAAGATACACACGCTTGCTCCAATCAATTTCTCACAAATTGTGCTAATTTCACCATTTAACTTTCAATTTCGACATCGAATTGAATTGCTGCTAAACTAATTATCAAATCCTCAATAAATAATACACAGAAATACGGGGAAGATTCTTTTTAAGCGCATTCTGAGTCACTTAGCATGTGACATAAACATTTCACACATGAGGCGATAAAACGGTAACATGATGATATTCTCAGAAACGAGAATAAAAACTTTCATTGCTAAACAAATTAGAGTTTGTGTCGTATTTTGGAAATCTCATATCTAACCATTAAGTATAGCACAGAAAAGGCCATGTGTCTGTGTGTTCACTGTTATAATAAAATGCAGATCAATAATTTGTACTGGATCTTTTATTCTAAATTTTAGTGAGTACTTAGTTCATTAATAATAATGTCTCAAAGGACAGGGGTCCTTTGAGACATTATTATCAAAGAACTTCAGAATGTTATTAAAAGACTAAGGACGGGGCTGTTACAGATCATAACTCAAGTGACTTAAGCATTACTTAAAAAATAGTTTTAAGCCGTTTGATTGGTTAATACTAGTTTTAAGTAATATCTGAGTGAGGTTCCATCACATAATACTGGTTTAAATTACAGTTTGAAATACGAATAACTTGGAAAACATCAAAAGAGGACTTCGAAATTACCTACCAGGAGCACATAAAAATTATGGAGTCAAGTTGCGGGCCAGCCTATACCAGTAATTATGACGGGTTATATAAGAACCGGCGACGACACGACGGACACGAGCCGTGGGCGTGTCGCGCTAACGACATTCGATAGGTTCGACAGATAAATGCTCGGGGTCGCCCCGGTCATAGTTCAAAATCGCCGCGGCAAAGTGAATATTTGAATTTTTTATAAACGCAGAAAAAAATTCATGACGATTTCGTTAATGGCGTCGCTATCGACTACCGATACGGTGTTGATTCGTTTTGAATGATGTTTTAGTGCCTAATAGATATTTAATTTATAAGGGGAAATGAAAATTGAAATGCGTATTAACTCTTTGAGTAGGTATTAACTCTGCTGAACGTGTTGCAATAAATGGTCATGTTTTAAACTTATCATTGGTGATTGGACTATATTATGGAAGTAGCTGAAAATAAGGACACAACTACTTAGGAGAAATTAAAAGAGACCCATGGTTTTGGCTGTGGCAAAAAGTATTTAGTTTCAACTTTAGAGCATCTAGAACCTGCGCTGCTTGTCAATAACTCATGTTCAGTAATGGACGATAAATAATATCGTCCCAACCGAATTTCGGCGACGGCGGCGAATCTTAACGAAAATTTGACAATTACGCAGGAGATATTGCAGTGCACAAGTGCCTGCGTAAACATAGGTGCATTCTCTGTTCCCACACTCTCCATCCTATAGAACAGCAATCCAACAACACCAGAAGATCAGGCGCAGAACCAACGTTAGACGAGTGATAGACAAGATTCTATCAAAGGCTTGATATTTCAGTCTGAGTGGGGTGTAGTGTAGTTAGTGACTGGAAATTATACCTTTCTATTATCAACTTCCAGCTCCCCTACACAAAGACCAAAACAAAATCAGAATAAGTAATATGTTTTACCACAGTTGTGGAAGAATTTCGTGACCCTAGTGAATTATGTATGTTGTAGACACTAATATTTTATTCATAATAAGGATAATATATTAAAACATAAACCGCGGGGTTATTTCCACATTATCGAGGCAGTTCGCGTTTTTATGACACACGAGACCTTAACGAATGATGTTAATTAGTGAACGTCAAGTTTTACCAAGAAGCTGCGGAATAGAGGAATTTATTAAGTACTCAATAAAGTACGTGTTCTGTTATTTTATTAGGTGGTACAAGATCTCCGGTAGAACGCAACGATCCACGGAGATTTCAAGCTAAACCGAAGTCAAACAATCTTCCAGTTTCGGAAACGCCTTCGCCTGAACCAGATTTACCAAATCATTAAGGTCGTGGTACCATATCACTCTCATCATTGTCATCTACTGAAATTAACCAGTTTCGCTTAAACCAACCATAGTAGAAAATTGAACTTATTTCTTGTCAAACAGACTGATAAAACAATCAACCAATTATTCAAATATTACGATAGCACTTAAGTGGTAGGTACCTCATAAAAATTCCAGATGTAACACTACGCAAGCTCTAGACATAAACCTCTTACTGGCACTATGAGACGAAGAGGAATTTCCTGACGTCAGCTTTACTACTTAATCAAGTTTTTATAGCGTTAATACAAAGTTGCATATTTTATACGAGTTCCTTCGGTCTTTTAATTCGCGTAGAATCCACCACAGCTGTTTAATTTGGGATTATCCTGTAAGTTTTGCAATTTTGAACTATGCTTTATTTTTTGGCGATGCTTCAAGGCTCCTACAAACAGGCGCGACACGCGACGCGACACAAAGGTACGTCGCGCGCGACGAGCGGTGTCTTTGTTTTCATATTCCTATTTTATTTATTTATTATTTATGTACACACAGTAAAATACATCGAGAAACGACATACTTAATTATAATTTAGATTACAAAGCTAAGTACTGCTTATTTCTTAAGAAATTTCTTCCAACAGACCTGCGAAAGGAGAAATGAGAAAGAAATGTAGACAATAATGTGTGAGAACAAGCGAAAATATGGATATGCGAAGTCTTAAACTAAAATATACCTACACATATAAACGTAATAAATTAACATATACTTAAATAAATACATGAAGTTTAAATATATAAACATACATACTATAGTTATATAAATACTCACAGTTGAGAGGAGAGGTAATGCTCTTTTACTCGATATTTGAATTGAGAAACAGTTTTAGTTTGGCAGACCATGGTAAAGCCATCGGATCCCAGTTATCGTCCTCTCTACAACAGTACTTCTCAAATCACGGCAATAATTTTGCAAGCAATACTGACATTCATCCGAATCTCCATTGACAGAATATCACAAAAAGTGCGCGATTCGTATCGGTTTCTATAGTTTACTTGGTCGCTGCGACAACTGGTCGTGGTCGTGGCCGTCTGATACGCGAGATCCCTAACACTGCAGGGATTTTATGTAAAGACAATTTAAAAATCGTAACGAAGGTGGTGAAGGTAGGCATACAATTAAATTCCGTGACTAGAACTTTGATGACGATTCGTAAATCGAAGGCCAAGATTTACAAACGTCACTAAGCACAAGCTTTGTCGTAGACTCTATCTTATCCTCTCTACCTTACACTTTTAGTTTGACAGTTGTTGCGGCAGTGTCAGGAATAAGGCTCAGCCGTGCGTGCAGTACGTGCTAAGCTAACTAACGGCCTAAATAGAGTTCTCCAACGTCTCTAAGGGACCTACCTATATCAAGTAGGTAGACAGTATACTCTTGCCACACCTTCATGACGCGTAACGCCTACCTAGATGATCTACACGTTCCGTTCAATTAGCGCCTCAAGTAGGCGTCGAAATGGTATTTTTATTACACCATAGGTACCTAAACATGATGGCGGAGGATGGAGGAAGTTACCAAAGATTCTCGACTTTGGGGAAAAGGGTGAAAAGTGCTATAGCCACATGAAAAATATCAGCTTAGTCTTTGGAATGGCAACGCCCGATGATAGGCAGCGAGTGGTCCCTTACCATTGCCTGTTTGTGTGCTACATAATACGAGAAAGAAACAATATTGTCATCGGCACTCATACCATACCCATCAAAAATGAACACAGTAATACTGTTGAGCGTCATAAATAAGCATCGAATAAGGAGTTACTTAATGCTAGTATCAACAAGAAACGAAGTGTTAGATCACAATGTTTGTTAAATAAAAAACTATCACAAATGATCGATCATTTTAACACCATTAACAATATCGTAAATCTATAAATAAACATCTACACTCGTAATTATATCGAGAGCGCAAAGGGCAAGGTAACAAGACATGTCTCACATATTTTGCCGGAGCATTCGTGAAATTAAATCCTATTCCACTAATCCTTACTTTCAAGTTTATAAAGATTCTGTTTGTTACACAATGTCGCGTTATCAACGGCTGAACAGATTTGGGAATAAATTTGCACATAAACATTGTCCTGGATTAACAAATACACATAGGATACTATTTATCCAGATATTAAAAGTAATAGCTGCTCTAGGATGCGAGTGACACCGCGGGCAACAGCTAGTTTGATACGGCAAAATTCGTGGCCTGCTGTCCTTGTCGTGTATGAAATCAATGACAGTAGTTTGACCACAATTCTATGCCGGCATGTAATAGTCAATAGGAGCAGGAGAACTCTGCGGTTTGTCACCACAAACCACAGCCATGGGGCGAGTTAATTACAGGATATAACACACGTACATACATGTACGTATTCTATTATTAGCCTATGTATTTATTTACCACTCCCTTGGTAACCCGTATAAAACACGGGTAGGTTTCAAGCTGACTACGGTTCCCTTTTCAAACATAATAAGTACCTTCTAGTGTCATCTAAATGCACCTTATATTTTTTTTTAGATAATTTAAACGCGGTACATTTCGGGTTTTGGAACTCGTGCCGGGCACATGTTGCATTCCTGATACTTACTAACATCCCCAGTTTCGAATCTTAGTCGAGTCCACTTCCGGACATATGTGGTATGCCAGTCCAGCATCTGTAGCAGTTAGCACTGCACCGCGAGTACCGGGACAGCGCCTAAGTTAATGAGCTAAACAAACGCCCATTCGCTGGCGATACAATATATCAATTGTGGGCGTGTCGTCATGACAGACATACATTACATAGTAAGTAAACATGCAGATCTAGAACTCACGGATTAGTCATAGCTATACAGCTTGAGATCCCTTATGTCTTCTAACACTTTCATCGTTGAATTCATTAATTAGGAGGCCAAATATGGGAACCCATTTTACGGTGCAAAAAAAGATGATGAAAAAAAAAATACATATTAGCCTCCTCCGAATATTGTCAAACGCGAAATTGCGCAGTGTGTAAGTGCGCGTTTGGTAAGCAATGATTGTACGAAACTACGAAGTCAAGTTTAACACATGTTATCACCAAGTGTGCCTGAGCCTAAGCGATAGAGGGGGGCAAGTAGTGGGTAAGGTCGCGACCACAAATAAACAACAAGCTGAACTATTGATATTTTTGTTGATAATTACGATTATTGTGGAAAGTTTTTCTATCTCATGTACGGACGGCGTCCACTAGTTACCCTCCTTTGCTAAAGTTTTCGAATGACTGCTCAATTGTAGGCTACCTAAATTGTAAGTTAATTTGCATTCATATTCTGAAAAAGTCACGCATACATTAAAAATGGAACTTTAGTATATGATTTATTGGATCTTTTTCTTTCCAAATATAAGACAGTTACGTAATAGGAAAATTTTCGCTCGATCCATCTTTTATTCGAAAATGATTTCTTTTTTAAAAATTATTTGAAACAAAAATAAGATTACTCGACTTTTATATCTAAAATCATTATTGACAGTAAGGAAAAATAGTTTATTATCCAAATATAACATACTATTTTCTCTAGATCAATTATTACTTCAAGTTATAAACGAAATAAGAATTGAGACTTACATTTAGTTCCGTGCTCGAACACGACCAAAGAGCGCACGCGATATTCAACTTTATTACTATGTGTTACCGTTGAGCACATAGTAGGTGCATTGGGGAGGAGTTTACGTGGAAATTGTGTTTGGAGTGCCTGGTCTTAATATTCCGTATGTGTTGTGCATCCTAAAACTCGGTCCTACAAAACCTGATAAAATTAATGGCCATTTAAGAAACGACCCTAAAGTCCAACTCGGGACTTTTAAACCTAAATAATTGGATCTCTCATTTCCCCAGCTTTTAGTTACATCTGATACCGCTTGCTGTTCAATGATCAATCAAATATATATACCAATATTGGATCTTTTTCTTTCCAAATATAAGACAGTTACGTAATAGGAAAATTTTCGCTCGATCCATCTTTTATTCGAAAATGATTTCTTTTTTAAAAATTATTTGAAACAAAAATAAGATTACTCGACTTTTATATCTAAAATCATTATTGACAGTAAGGAAAAATAGTTTATTATCCAAATATAACATACTATTTTCTCTAGATCAATTATTACTTCAAGTTATAAACGAAATAAGAATTGAGACTTACATTTAGTTCCGTGCTCGAACACGACCAAAGAGCGCACGCGATATTCAACTTTATTACTATGTGTTACCGTTGAGCACATAGTAGGTGCATTGGGGAGGAGTTTACGTGGAAATTGTGTTTGGAGTGCCTGGTCTTAATATTCCGTATGTGTTGTGCATCCTAAAACTCGGTCCTACAAAACCTGATAAAATTAATGGCCATTTAAGAAACGACCCTAAAGTCCAACTCGGGACTTTTAAACCTAAATAATTGGATCTCTCATTTCCCCAGCTTTTAGTTACATCTGATACCGCTTGCTGTTCAATGATCAATCAAATATATATACCAAGCAATTCGTTTCTGACACTTAGCTCGACAGCCGCTCCTTACTCAACCTCTGATCTCATTCAGAGCATGCATGTTTAAAGTCTAATGACAACAATGTCGCAAGTCGTGATGCATGGACTCAAGCACACACGACTGTTAGTAGTGCGACAGATGTTCTCTTACAGATAAGGTACCGACCGTACATGGTTAGGCCATGTGCAAATTTTGATTGGAATCAATCACCTTGAAGACAGTCTCGGTTTCTAGCATTTTTGGTTATTGGAAACGACAAGTCAGCAAGGGCGTTTTAAAACGGCAAATTTTATATAAACCTAGGAAAGACCGAGGACAAGAACTTGGCCGGAATTTAAAATGCGAAGAACTGAAGGCAAATTATGAGCTCAGAACTGGAGAGAGGCACATGGATAGGGATAGGCTTTGACTGACACCAATGCAAGTAAAGGAAAAGGCATAACATTGATTGTAGATACTGATAACACAAGCAAAGCAAAACCTCGGGGCCTATCGGAAGAGCTTAAAACTGAGGTTGAACGTTTTGCCCAGCCTTAGAACACAGTTTTTGTTTTCTTTCTTAAATTTAGAAGGACTACGTTACACAACCACGCGTGCTTTCAGCCATATTGTTCAAAATCCGTGCGTGCCTCGTACAATCTAGACCACAAGTCGTGATGTGTGATGGCGCACGAGCACGATTCAGACAGATGCCCCGCTTTCTGATAAGATACCGGCGATACTTGTAACAATATTAGTACGATAAGGCACCCATCAAAATAACACAGGAAACGTATTACGTTGAAATTGGCTTGGTCTTTTCAGCAGAATGTTACGTCAACTCTACTTAAATAGTTAACCATAATTTGCTAGCTAAAAATAATTTTCGGAAGTTAATTTGAGCCATGCTGAATAGTTTTATGAAATTGATACTCTCGCAGCTCGCTATATCAAGGCTGTTGCAAGACAGGATATTCAATTATACTATGACACACAGAAGAAGTTATGGAGAGGGTTTTTTGTTACTCTTTTAGCTTAACCGGAGCATAACAATATTTTAAAGTAACCCCTACAACATCACGAGCTTTTCTTATATTTTTTATGCAAGCAAAAGCACAAAAATCAAGAATTTTCTACAATCTCCAAATCGGATTACGCCCAGATTATCGAATGGAAAAAGCTGAATACATTGTATACTACCTAGACATGCATTTGTAAAGTTTTATTGTATTCTTTAACTAACATTTTTACAGCTACGCCGCTTGCAGAAAGCAAGCGGCGTAGCTGTAAAAATGAAATATTTTGATATATTTGTCATTTTCCATTGCAAAGAAAGCGCAGACCAAGGTGGGATATACGCGTTTAAAAGGTATAAATGGATGTGGGTGGGATAACAGGCTTGTCGATATGATATCGATATCAAGGCAGGCTTAAAATCTAGCTACAATTTTTGCAGCTTTTGTTACTCACCACAAATATAAAAGGGTTTCGTTTACCGCGTTGATAAGGTTGTGTTGCCGTTGTTCAATACAAAGTTCAGTATGAATTTAGACCAGAAACCGACCGACGGTTTTTTAGAAAGGGCAATGTTAACGTTTTGATTGCAGACATGCAGTATTCTTAAACTGGTAGACTGAAACAGTGCTGCATGCAGTCACACGGTCAATCAATTGGGGTTGGGGTCAGCTTCTAGTCTAACCGGATGCATCTGAATACCAGTATTTTTTTTGGAGCGACAGTCTATTTGACCTGCACAACTCAGTTCCTAGGTAACACGATACCCCTCGGTAAGACTGGTTGACAGACTTTTGGGCTTCTGACTACCCGTAACTGTCGATACAGATCGACGAATAACAGCCAAGACTAATGGCTTAACGTACTTTCCGAGGCACGGAGGGGTCTCAATATGTAATGGATAGTCACCTATCCACGAACTGACCACGGCTAGTGTAGCTTAAACATCGATCGAATCGTGCGGCTGTTATTATTCACCCATGAGCCCCTGCAATCACAGGGTGCTGACAATAATTTAATACGAATTAGAATGAAATAAATAATAAATAGGTAATAGACATTATTCAGGTAAACTAGTGAGTACTTTCGGGAAAGCCAAACAGGACAAAAAAATAAATTAAACTATCTATACTTAGTATGACACACATACATACATTTATTAGCGCAGTACGTCAATGGAAACCTATTGTCCTACATAGATAGTGTGGATGTATGCGCGCATCGTGTCGAGGCAAACTATAATGATGGACTGTGACTGTCAATGTTACTGACGTCACTCGATAAGCATAGCATTCTTTGAATATGTGCATGGAAAGTATTGAAAAGTAAAAGTATGCAATCCAGTATTCGTATGGAGACACTTTAAACAATGCATTAACGTGGATCTATGGTTTTTCTTGGTCAGACCGAGTAACCGCCCTCACTGGACTCTCTACAACTGCCTTGAGAGAAGTCGAGAACCGAACGAAGTGGAAGAACATCATACATAAAGATACGAAGTCCATTCAGGGACACGACCTATAATGAAGTACACGACCAAGAAGAAGAGATATTTAGTGAGCAGAAAATCAGGAATAGACTTTATTACTTGAATGGAGTGACACCACATGGGTCACCAGCACATGCGTGAGCATTACCTTCTACAAAACTACCATTTACTGGGTACGTATTTCATTAGCTTGAATGTGCCCTGGCGGCTGAGAGTATGACATGCTCACTCAAATGGCTCGCTGGTGGTGGCGTGTGTTGGGTCATTAAGTTCCCTTAAAAATGGTTGAGCTAAATGGAGCTAAATGGTGCTCAAAAATGTCAATGAATATTTTAAATATTTTATATTGTGTTGGTAACATTAAGATTATTTACACATTATCTATACTTTGTTAAAAGCAATATTCTTTAAAACATTTACTCGATTCTTCAGATGTCGCCATCACTCACTTTTGCTAGGAAAAACTGTGTGACTTTCTTTGTCAATGAAGTTGACAAAAGCTTAATTTTGTTTATTTCTGTTCGTTTATTGATAATTTAACTTAAGTTTTCAACCGACTTAAAAAAAAAGCTTCTTTATTTATTCTTCTGGTAATTTTGTAATTACCCGATTTTCTGGAAAACTTATGAATCAGGTTTGATCAATCTTTCACTAACGCCCACATGCTCTCAGCAAGGTTTCAGTTTACAATTTATGTATTAGGTTATGGTTAATAATCTTGTTTCAACGAAGAGTACGGAATGGGCCGATTTTTTTGCACGCAAGTGTATAATTTTAACATGAATGATGTAACCAATATTTTGTAACAATAATTTGATTTTAAAAGAGTATCCATGGAGTTTCTTGCCCGTTCTTCTCCATAGGTATCTACTACGCGTTGGAATGGGCAACTTGACAATTCAAAAGTGCCTGTAATTGGTTTATTTGAAATAAATGCTTTGGGTTTGAGTTTGAATACACATACAATACAGTCATTAGCTGCATTTAGAAAGACACAATAACAAAGCCAGCATAGTTATTTTGGTAAAGTAGCTACTTACATGACATACTACTATCTTCGAATCTTATTAAATGTAGCCACAGATTTAATACAGATGGTTCACTCTGCATTTTAGGATGCAGCTACAAGTACGCGGCGGGCTCGACTTGTCGGGCCAATTCAGTGAGTGTGTAACGTAGTCAGAAGATCTGAGAGTTCCGCGATAGAAAGAGAGGCAACTTCTAGGTGAATATAACTGTAGGTAATTAGCGCTGTATGACCTGAGTTGCACTTTAAGGCTCTTACAAACAGGCGCGACATGCGACGGGACACAAAGACCGCTCGTCGCGCGACACGACGTGTCGCGTCACGTGTCGCGCCTGTTTGTAGGAGCCTTTATTGTGTCGTAGCAAGAGTCGCTTTTTATTTAAATGATTTTGCCGCGAGAATCATCTGTATTAATCTGTGATGTAGCTAATTTAGTTTTTTTAAAGCGTATCAACTGTCAAATAGTGGAAAACACAAGTAGGCACTTGAACATTATAGTAAGTACTTACTAATATTAATTGAAGGTATTTCTCTACATGACATGCTTTCCATTGAATAATAAATACGTAAAGTATTTTAAAACTGAAAACTTAAGCGGTAATAGTTATATCCACTTATTATTGAAGTTACGTGGGTAGATTCCTGGAAGGAAACATTCAAACACTTGAAGTGTTCTCTACAACAAAAGGAAAAATGTATAATATTGAACAAGTGTTGCAAAATATTATCATGTTCACTGCTACTGTGATAACACCGTAGATCACTTTCCCTAGTATCCATAATAGCTTGAAAAATATTATGGAAAATATTCATCAAAGCAGAGTATAAGAGACTGGTTTTAGCTACTTTCCTAAGCTGAAGTTACACTGGAAACAAAGAAATACCGAGTATTCTCGATAAATATTACAAAACCCACACCACAAACGTTTACTATTTTTGGTGCATGCATAAGAGACTGGTTTTAGCTACTTTCCTAAGCTGAAGTTACACTGAAAACAAAGAAATACCGAGTATTCTCGATAAATATTACAAAACCCACACCACAAACGTTTACTATTTTTGGTGCATGCATTAGCTAGCACTAAAAGCGAATTCCGCAAGCCTGACCCAGGGTTAACTAAATGTTATGGCTAATACATAAACCCTCACACTAAGAAACAACAATACAACATGAAAATTATAAGTCGAAACAGTACCCGGTAGAAAATATGGAACATCAAGATTTGGGAACAGTTTAGTTTCGAACGTCGTCTGCGTCACTCGTACCTGTGAGAGAGTCTCTTTCTAAAACCCGATGTTTCAAACGTAACTAAACAAGTACATAGCGCCCCTTATCTCCGTATAGCTTGACCCATAACCTCGCATTTCGCAACGCCCGGCCCGCGCTATCGCTCATAATAGAATTAATTCATAAATCATGCTAGTAAGCGCATGAATGGCGGTCAACACACTCTCAATGAATTGCGTTTGGAACTGGTTACTTAGATAGTTATGCTGTGCCTGCTGGGCTATGAAGGTTGGAACTTGGAATTATGCGTCACTTTCACTGTTTAGAATGCCTTTATGAAGGTGCTACATGAGCTTAGGATTTTGGTTTACACGGAAACATTAAAGCTCTCGTAGCTCTCATAAGGGCTAGCGAACGATGCTTGAGTTCGACTGCTAAATGCAACGTTTTAACATTACTTTTAACTTGCTAAATAATTATTCTAATTCTTGCAGATAATTATTCTAATTGAATAAAGTAGTGAATAACAGAAAAGAGGAGCACGTGGCTAAGTCATAACAGCCAGTTGGTTCGAGGATGGGTAACCGTCTTTGCATACCGAGACTCTTTCGTGCCTCGGAAAGCACGTTAAGCCGTTGGTCCCGGCTGTCATTAGTGGATCTATGACAGTCGTTACGGGTCGTCAAAAGCCCGAAAGTCTGACGACCAATCAACCACCACAACTAACAACATTATATTATAACTAACTGGGTACTACGGTACCCGTATCGTAATACCCAGTTACTGGGTTGTGGATATTAGATACTTAGCAGTCACTCATGTAAAATACTGGTATTCAGCTGCATCCGGTTAGACTGAAAGCCGACCCTTAAATAGTTGGGAAAAGGCTAGTCAGATTGATGGAGTGAATACCAGAAGAAAGTACCAGTGTTAAAACACTTTTAGCTGATATCCGGCTCGGCTTTTTGATTTCCTTTCATCAAGTAAATAAAAGAAATATCGAAACCATATTTTCATCATCGATTATCCCACCCGCGTTTCTAATAGCCCAACCACACGAAGGATTTTGGCCGCTAATCCGTCAGTGTCGGGCGCTTGATGAATCGGCCCATTCTCTGTATTACACCCGATATCAGTACAAGGTACATGTATTAGATCACTGATGCTGGGATACGTCAGGTAATGGCAGATACATTGATACGTATGCGAGAAGCGTTTTGCTACTAAGTTTATTATGCGTACTGCTAAGGAGCGGAATACAATCTCGAAAGTCCTGGGAGTTTCAAGACACAAACGGAAGGGATGCTTTTTGAAATCTCGTGGTTGACCACTTTCTCACCTGACAGTAAGCAATGATGTGGTGGACAAGAGCTCACTACTTCTAGGCATAGCATAGCATAGCATAATAAGCCTATGTTCCCACTACTGGGACACAGGCCTCCTCTCTGTGAGAGGGATGGGCTATAATCGACCACGCGGGCCCAGTGCGAATTGGTAGATGTCGCATGTCTTAGAATTTTTGGTTCTAGGTTTCCTCAAGATGTTTTCCTTCACCGTTTTGAGAGCAGTGGTGATGAAATTATTAACACAAAGTGAAAAGCCTGTCTGGGTTCGAACTCACAACCTACGAACTCTAGGCAAACCTGCATTATTGTCAACTACATCATCCCTTACCTTCATCAGGTGAAATTTGCGTCCATACCTAAGGCTAGGAAATATTTGAACATTTTAGTCGAGTCAGACATAAGCCCAGCCTACTGGCAATTTTCCTAAAATACCGTGAGTAAATTCTTAACATGATAATATTTCAAAGTTAATGGGGCAAGAAAAAAACGGAAAGCGAGGCTCTTACACGAGGTTCCTGACCTTCTCAAAGGCATTAACGCTTAAGTATTTTCATCAAGACATTTATTACTTAACATTTCTACTTTCAAGACATCGTTTAGATTGAATGTTCTACCCACATGCTCGCAGATGAGTGATGGGAATCTAGACAGAAGTTTTTAAACCTACGCTTATAAATTGATAAAGATCGTAGAAGGTACGCTGACTAAGAACTTTCATTGTTCAACGGACAGGTGCAGCGACTAGCATAGGACGTTGACATCGTTCTTTTCAGTCGGAAAATAAAGAACTCTAAACATAGGCAGAACTGTAAGACGCAGCTAGTAAGGAAAGTAAACAGATACCTACTTAAATTACCTGTGGTAAATATGTGAAATATGACAAATATATGGAACCTCGGTACGACGACAAGTAGAGTGCGACATTTCCAACGAGTTTGATCGATCGTGATACACAATTTCAACGTAAAATATGTTGGCACGTAAACCGCGGTCGATACGAGAACATTTTATGATAAAAATGTTGAAAGGGATCAAAATCCTGTCGTATTTGAATGAAATATCAATCAAATTAAGCTTTGAATCCTAGTAATGGTATTATGAGTGCCAGATGAAATTTAATGTTGAATCGGACTATTTAGTAAAAAAAAATATATATAAATGTACTCGTTTTAGCTCTATGTATTAAGTCACAAGCGTAGAATATCCATAGTTGCTAAAATTAGGATATTTACATTTTCTCAGAATGTTCATTATGTCTGAAAAAATTTAAATATCCTAATTTTCAGCAACCAAGCAATTGAAAAGGGCTTTAGATCTACCGTTTCTAAATTAAGCTGGCTTGTATTCCTCATGTTATCTCTATTAGCGACCGGCGACCCGATCAGTCATGTCCCAGGCTAACGAAAATTCAATCTATGTAGTTTCACAAAACACAAGCTTGCCGAGTTTGTGTTTGTTTGGTCTAGCAAGTTTAGTGTTATCTGAAAACCAACGCTGCACAATTTTATGGCTTCATCATTTTTTAGTTTTGTAACAAGCAGTGCAGGAAGGAAAGAAAAAATGTGTGAAGTTATAAAACCGTTATGGTTCTATAACATATAGCTGCCTTTATAATATGACTTTTACAGCGGACTAGCTTCCTCATAGTGCAATAAGATTCATCAAAATCCTTAATGATATGCAACATATTCTAAGCCACTGGTTGTAAGGTTTACATTTTTTCTGAGACTAGCTTATCGTAAAAAATCTCGGACATTTAGTGATTTAAGTGGGCGTCTACTAGATTAGTTTGTCTAATTTGTTTGCGGTATATATAACTAAGAAAAAAGTATGCAATGCTACTTGCACAAAAAGATTGGTGGAGGAACTTAACACCTAATTTAAAGTCATACAAAAACAGAAAATCCTGCTAGGCAGTGAAGACAGCATCAATTTTACAGTGCTAATGTGATGGCGAAAATGTGATGAAAAATAAACAATTTGGATTCATAATTATTATTAAGAATAGGTTTAATTACATTTGTTAAAATAACCGAAAAATAAATTACATTTTGGGCGGTTTAACAAATTAATAACGAGGATTATGTTTCAAGCGTAAATCTGAATTTTGCAATGGTTTGGATATTTGCTAATATTATTTACGTGGTACAGCTATTAGCGGCGATTTTTTTTGGCCTTACAATACTGTTAATACTGCATAAAAGTTTCGGCCACTTAAGATTCTCGTGATAAGTGTTAAAATGCTGATAAAAAAGCAATAATTACCATCAAAATTGAAGATTCTGGGTTGAATTTTTTTGATAAAAATACCACAGCCTTAAAAGCGCATAACAAAAAACTTTAAAAACGGTTTAGAACACTTTCGATCGCTTCCACTAAACCCCCATGGATCAATGGCGATATTAAGGCCAGGTGCACCCCGCAGGTGTGTTTACCCCGCTAGTTTTAATTATTTATCTTCAATAAGCGGCTGAGGAATATTATTCTTTATTATTTATAATGCTATAATGACAGCCTAAGTATTTGAAAGCCTATAATGATGATTGAGGACCCTTTCACGGGAGCATGTATACGAATTTCTCGTTTAAAGTTCGCGAATGGATATTTTTTAATCGACACCATAAATTCTTCAGATGCTTTTAAAATTAGGTTTTGAAGTGTGTTTTAGACAAAGAGGAAGAAGCACAAATAGGTTATAATCAGCTAGAACTTCGTCAAGTTTTAAGTAAGCCGAGTAGTTTTGACATAACAGCACCCATATTATGCGACTGATATTCCAATATTCCAGTTTAGCGGGGATAAAGACGAAGTCCATGTCTAGCAATGGATGTTTACTGACTATTATTATTATTATGAATAATTTTTAAATGTTTTACTGTCCAAGTCAAGTAAATCCTTGCGCCTTATATGACTAGATTATTAAAACAACGTGAATAGTAATTGGCATAGAAATACCTGCCAATACACCTCTACCAGGCATTATTTACTTAGTGTGATTCAAACAACATAAAAAACTCATAATAATTCAATATGATTCACATGCAAATATCATCAATTTAATATTTTTAATGACTCAATCAAAACACCTACAATACATTGTGTTGACACAACGAATTCCAGTCACCATTACAAAGGTATCACCATTATAAGGCATTATAAAGGAACTAAAGCCTTCGTGTCAATGACATATGGTACTGCGTGGTCCCTGACTACAAAAGGCCACCCCTTAATTTTTTGCGGTGACGTCAGAGGTAAGATACGATTTCGTACGGTTCGGTGGTCGAGCCTTGCTGCTTCTGGCCAAAAACTGCCTTTACTTTTCCCATGAGTCGTGGGTGTTTTAAAAGGTAGGTAAATGGATCCCTTAGAGACTACTACATTATCATGTAGCCAGTAGAGGCAAAAGCCTCCTTTGTGTCTTGACTTGAAACACGACAGTGGTTTCCGTGCGATTGTTATAGAACGAATAGATACACGTATTTATTTCATACGGGAATCCTTACTTCGTTAATTAAGTAGTTACAAGTAAGTACTACAGCGAGATGTTCATCCGCAAGGTACGAAGCAATGAGCGGTTATGAGAAAGAAAAAAAAACTCCATGGAGTCAGATAAAAATCACAGCAATAACATGGTATCCCCCCTAGGCTTACAGAAGGTAGACGTCGGCCACTTATAAAAGCAGTAGCTTGCCATAACATGATGGATGGAAGAACCGGTCCTATGCCTGCTAATGATCACACGACCAGTTCTTTTAAAGGAGCGAACCCTGACTGGATTCGACGAACGGGAGGGTGGAGTGTCAATGACCCTTGCACCAAATTATCTGTATATGATCGTAGTTTTTTCCAGATAATTTTGGAGCCGGCAATCGAGCCAGTAACGGCAGATCTTCTGTTTTTTACACGGAGTTTATACGGAGTGATTGCCATTAGAACTTCGTACCTACCGATATTGATATTTAAATGGCCTCTGCTAGTGACGATACTTAATTGTACGTACGCGCACGATGGACACTGGTCAGTCAGCCCCGCTATCACCTTACGGAATGGCAAATATTTTACCGTGGCATGAAGTATGAGAGTTCTATAGTTTGTGACGATACGTATGTAGAAAAAGCTTGTCAAGAACAGATCAGACCAATTGGCCGTCAAACAAAATATCTGACTAATATGAAAATTTGTTGTATTCAAGCAAAATGCGCCTTTGATATGCCTTCTTAGCTTCAGAATTTAGTATTCTTTACTTGTATTTTAAATGGGCTGACCAGGCTGACCCAACAGGCAATTATAAAACCTACATTTGGCAATGTTTTTGCGAATTTAAATTGAAAATTAAAACTTGCCGCGCCGTGGAATCATCAAAGTGATTGTTGTTGTGACAGGGTGTTTGTTTTTCATATCGTAATTTAAATAATTTATTGTTTGAAAACATTATAATCACGACTCCGATAATGTAAATATAATACGTGTATATATAAACGTTCTTGGTTGAGTACCTGCGTCCGCGTGCTGCGTCCGTTGGGGGTATCGCACGAATATCTACTTGTATAGCAGCATACCACATGGACAGACAAAAACATACTGGAAGTTTGATCAGGGTTCCTGATCAGTAAACGGGCTATCAAATCTCATTAAACGAAAATAAATATAAACAGCCAATTATGTAAGCTGCAACGAGATTTAACTACTGGTGAAATTCAATAGGCTGTCAATATACGTTTGACAGAACGACTATTCTGTCGTTACAATACAGTGGGAACAATGCTGTGTCTGCAGGTGGTTACCAAATACTAAACAACGTGAGAATATGACTACCCTTTGTACTCTATCCATCGATAACGTGGTTAATTTCCTTTTATGCGCCTGTTGGATAATTTGAGTAAGACAATGAAAGCAGATTTATTAGAATTAATATACTTATAAACCATAGGGTCTATTATAACTGGGCAATAACCAACAGCTACGATTGACTATCCCTAGGGAGGGATAGTCGTGTCGTCGTGAAAGCAGTGGAGGGAATTGGAAACGTCTGGGATATAGGACACGATTCCTCGCGTAGAATCAAAAACAGAACTCGGACGAAGCCGCGACTACAGACATTTCATGTTTGCTTTACAATTACGCTAGTTTTCTTGTCATAAGCAGAGCTCCAAGCATTTATACAATAGATTTATTTGTGTACTTTATAGCTTACAGTCCAGAGTCACGTTTTTAAAACAATAAAATATTAAACATACTGTCCGCGCATGCCAGTTATGTAGAATGATCAAGTTGAGCCATTGCACATAAATTGTGATATTAGAAGACGACTTTTTATTACTTATTGGGATGTTGTTATGAGCTTGGGATGTCCCCGCGAATATGATGCTTACAATCTTTTTTTTTAATGAGTCTGCATTATAAGGATATGAAACTGGATAAACGAGTATGCGAATCACCCTTTTATAGGTAATCTCCGCCGCCAATAAATATGCAATGCTACAGGATATACCGATGCGATTTCGATTCGATCTTTATGATCTTGATGCCTGTACGCGGAACATGAAAATGGCTCATGCTAGGACTGAAATTTGAGCCAGTTAGCAAGGTGGCAGCGGGATTGACTGCCAAGGGTGCGCCGGACGACACATTTTAATGATTTAAGTATTGTCAATTCGTGGAGGATACTCCAATGTGTTGTTAATTTAAATATTTGTAATATGCCGCCAACTACAAAGCGCAACGTCGCAACAGCGCGGATTACAGACGAGTAAGCATCGGTAGTCGCGGCGACATAAGTCGCTCGTCTATAACGCATACCAGTATCTTAAAATTTCAGGTCATACTTTATGTTGTATTTTGCAACAATGAGAGAGGTAAGGCCTCTCTCAACATAATACATAGGCAACATAATGACAACTTTTCACAACAAGCAACATTGACAGAAAGGAAACTGTGTTCCTGTACATATAAGTTATGTGCAAACTGTAGTAGTAACTTGGGGTATATAAATAATACATAGTAGATCTGGTACTGTGGTCTGTAGAAGCAAGGGTATCCTATTACCCAGTAACTGGCTTGTGGTGGTCAGATACGCAGTCGCTCCATGTAAAATACCGGTATTCAGCTGCATCCAGTTAGACTGGACGCTGACCCCAACATAGTTCAGAAAAGGTTAGTTAGATGATGATGGTAGATCTATGTTCGAAGATGTTTTATCATGGTAAAATTCAGAAGTCTGACCATGAGCATGGGGCTCATGGTCAGACTAAAGTTTTGATATACCGATTTATACATTTTTCTTTTCGTTACTGCAGAAGTTAGGTTATAGGCTTCTTTTCAGTGGATACAGAGTTAGTTGTCCCGGGTTTAACTATACCTACCAACACCGACACAAACACCAACTGCATGCTAGACTACATTTGTCTTCTCAAAATATTTAAATAACACAGGAGTGTGGAATATAATCTTCCTCAACATATGCTGTTAGTAGGTACAGGTGTACTTGAATTCTAACAGATACAACACTGTTTTTGCAGTATATCAAAGCATCTATTCCTGTTAAAGTTATATATTTATAATAGAAAACTAGACTAATGTCATTAAAACCAAAGAATAGATCATGTTTTAGAAGAAAAAGAATAGCTACCCAGATGACAACTGATACAGTTGAACAGACGAAGACAAGCTGCGCTGACCCCAAATATTATATAGAATAAGGGCATGAACTTGGT
Organism: Omphaloscelis lunosa; assembly: GCA_916610215.1. NCBI lineage: Eukaryota > Metazoa > Arthropoda > Insecta > Lepidoptera > Noctuidae > Omphaloscelis > Omphaloscelis lunosa. The sequence continues at coordinate 20,022,721 of OU744262.1, forward strand.
TATTAGTCTTGCGACAGAACCACGCTCAATTATTACACAAAAATAATATTAAAATCAGACTCGGAGGACAGTTGAACAAATACAATGATACAACATGGTACTTTCTGCTATTACATTCAAAAGTATTATAAATACGAACTTTGGCATTGTCTCTACCTATTAAGTATGTAAAACTTATTCATTTTTTTATTGGGAAACTATGCAGAGGTTAAAAGGTTAATACCTAGCTTTAATTAAATCAGTGCTTACATGTATACTAATAGAGGGGAAAATAGTTGCTTAGATATTTAATAATTTTAGATAAAATAGTTGTAGAATATTGTTGGAGAAAAATATCTGAGATTTCAGAATTATTATGGTGTGTACCTCACAACAGGAATAATGCAAAAAAAATAGAAATTTGCAAATAAATTAGAAACTTTTTGAGATTAATGAAAGTTTAAAACATTATCTTATGGTTACCAACAGTGAAAGCTAAAAACAAAGGACTCATGTGAGGCCCAGTTACTTGTTAATCTGTCCCTCATTATCTCCTAAACAGAATGGTGTATATTATGAAATTTGGAAGTAATAGAAGATTGTTTAGTCATCTTAGACATTCTAAAAGTAAATAACACGTACATATAACATGAAATCATCACGCGTTCGTTTCTATCGAGTGGTGTGACGACGAAAATAAATGTTTTTACATGTACATGTAAACTGACATCGCAGATAACGTCGTTTGGTAATGTAGTCAACATTTTAAATGCGCACGGAGGGTCCGCCTCGCCGAATCATTACTAAAACATCTGTTACATGACTAACAAATGCATAAACATCTATTTGCATGATTTTATCGTTTTTAACGGTAAAATACTGGGTTATGGAGGAAAACGAGGTGTTACAGGCGTGAGAACCAAACAGCTGTGGCGGGCGAAGCACCGGCGAGCCGCCGGTTCGCTCAACAGCCACGCCACTGAAAACCCTATATAGGCAAATAGGTTACAACACTGACGAAATTTTTCAACACCCCTATACTCGGCAGTTTTAAACTAAATTAACATAAAAAAATTAACACACTTACGTGATAACACAGATATCATCCAACAACAAGCGTCATAGCGATCCAAAACTTGTACCACTGCATAAATAATCACAATTCAACAAGGAACATTTTGTACCATCCAACGTAAGATTACACAAACTACTTTTAAAACATTAATAACTCATAATATATTGCACAAAAACTTTCTTCAGGCACATACACAAAACAATGATAATATTTTTATCGTTATTATCACAAATATAAACGAAATATCACAAGCGGATATCACTTTTCTACTTGTCCTTGCGTTCACATAAATTGGCAGCCATCTTGCGTTCGTATGAGCAGGGAGAAATGTTGCCAGTGTTTAAAGTTAGATTCCCACCGAGCTTTACCTTTAATATTTTTTATTTTGTTTATTTTATGTAATTTATTTACTTGATATATGACCCTGAATTACTTGTTTTAGTACTTATTTCTTGCTATACCAAAGTATATTATGTCTTTGTTTCAAGAAAATGATTTTGATATTTATTTATTAAGTCCGCCTTTGTACCGTTATGAGTGTGAAAAGTTTAAATAAATAAATAAATAAATATTTCAACCAATATATGACAATGCATATGTAAATGCCGGCCAAATATTTTTTGTACTATATTCGGTTAGGAAAATAATTCATTATTGTTATTATGAGTAGGTATCTGGTTTCTAAGCTATGCTAGAGATTTTACCAGGAATAACACCCGCAGCTTGTTTTGCTTTTTTATTGGAGAATGTTATTGTTGTTGACGATGACGATGCATTTGTTAATTCTACAAATCAAACTCATTTCTGTTAAAACAATCCCCAAAAATAGCTCTTTGAAGGATTTCAATTTCAATAATGGACTTGGAAACATTGTTTTTTATTTAATTAAAGTCATTGTATGGCATTGTCTTTAATTCTACTCTACTTCATTGGTTTTGTTAATTCATTACATCGAAAAGTCTAATAAAACCGATACCCATAGTCTTACTGTGCGTTTGCACTGGCAAAACATTCACAACAATTTATGTTGAAATCTCTAGTTCTTGTCAAACATTTTATTATGGAAAATTAACAGAAAATAGAGATTTCCACATGTTTTGTTGCGAATGTTTAGCCAGTGCAAACGCAGGGTTAGTTTAGCTTTGGTGCCACTATAAAAAATGCTTAGATGGATTACCACGTTCAGTTAGGATTAAAAATTTATGAAACATGGATAATGTCCTTTTTTATTGCCAGTCGAGTATTGGAGATGATAAAAAATGTTGGTATTTGATTTGGCATATTTATTAAAATTCCCAGTATTTTGGCCAACTTTGTACATATGGTAACATTGAACTATCCACAGACAAATACATTTTTATACGTTCTGGCTTTGAAATTGTTTTGTACAGCCAACGACAATATCCCAGAGAACGGTATTTTAAAAAAAATAGTAAACTGTTCGTCACATTAGTTATTGCCAGATAGATAGCTAAAAATGCAATTTTTGTACGAGATTACTTTACTTTCTCTATCAAACCGAGAAAACCTGAAAGTTTCCCCTAAAATAAATAGGGCAACATCATTCATCGTGTCAATTATTGTCAATGTCAATAATCTGTCAATCAAATCTATGACATCTATTTCTTGCCATTTAATAAAAATAAAATAGAATAGTTTTTATTTATTTTATTCATTATTTTTACTATTTTGCAAAGCCCAGATTAATATTTTCAACGCTAACCAGAGATTTACCACTAAAATCACCGGTGTACTGAGGCCGGAAAACCGGTCAGTGGGTCGTCTGATGAAAACCAAGTCTATGTAGATGGGACAAAGCACGGATATTATACATATAATCCGGATTTTGGGCTAAGGACGTACACCTATTGAAATTGATCTACTGAGGACCATGCACCCCTATAGGACCCACTGAACAAAGCACAGGGTGATGTGACGAGCATCAGTATGTCGCCAACAGAAAAACAGCTCCTGAAAGAATTTTAAGGGCAAAGACATAAAAGTGTTTGCTAAGATAATCTCTGCAGTAAGTAACATTAATGGACTGATGGATGTATTAAATTACCATTATTAACCCTTCGTATGGCCGGAACGTGGATCCACGCGAGACACAATGTCTTTTTAATTGTTTCTGTAATTACGGCATTCAACCGGTTAACACTGTTTTCAATTAACCCTCAAGCATAAACAAGGGGTACTATAAAAGAAAAAAACAACGAGCGAGCCTTACAGTAGTCGCATGATGTGTAAGAGTAACAAGTGACATCTCGAAAAAAAAATGTGACATCTTGGCTGAAGTTTAATGATATAAATAATATTCATCATTAGCACTAATACCGTTACCATCTCACAGCCAACTCGAGCACCACGCGCGCTTATAGATCAAATCAAATAACGCGCGGTTCCTCGGCTTTCTGATACACACTTCCGTCCCTTTTCACGAAATCCAGTCCCACAGATTTCATTGTTTAGATTTAGATTTAGATTGCATAAAAGCTAGAGGAAATATGTTACAATAAAAAACAAACTCTAACCAATGTCTCCTAAGAACTTGCTAGTTGCTACTATTCAGTCAATTCACATCTCAGAATGCAATCGCGCTGTTACTCCGAAAAAAAATTGAACAGAATAGTTTGCACATAACACTTCCGCACAAACAGGCCACAGGTTCCGCACAAACAGGCCATCGTCCACAGCCACTGGTGGCTGTCGCGTGCCAGGTCTTTTGGTACCGCGCAAACGAAGGTGGTTGGTGGCTGCCACGAATGGTCGGTGGGGTGGCCGCCACTAGTAGTATTCTATTAAGCCCTTTCTTAAGTAGCGGACACTGAGTCGCGCGTGGCCGCCACCGGTGGCGTGTCGCAGATACTGAGTCGCGAGTGGACGCCACTCGCTATTGTGTGCGGCGGTTCCATACAAAACGTGTTAAAAATCATGTAAACAGCTTGTCGTCAGTCACCGGTGGCTGTGGTCGGTGACCCGTTTGCTGTATCAGTAAGGATGGTGAGGAGAAAATATGTTTTTATCATTCAAAACTGTCACCTTTGGATCTGTACCTCTTAGAGTAATTAGTTACTAATAAAAGGCTAGTCCTTGTGATGTTAACTGGGGGAATACAGGAGTGATGTGATTTTTAACTGATTACATCACTCCTGTATTCCCAAAGGTTACGTGTATTCCCGTTCGTCCTATCGACTTAGTCCCCCTCGTGGGACGAATGGGAATACACGTTTTTTTTTTCCCGATCGTCCCACTAATATTGTTGATGGGACAAACGGGAATAATTTATTAATTATATTGTTAGTCCTATTATTGGTCCCACCAAATAGATTCAGACTGATTGTAAAAAAATGGTAAAAAAAACAAACAAAATTAAAATCAATCATTTATTAAGGAATAAAAATCACAGTTACAGTCACAGAATCAACTTTATGTACCTAGGTATCAAAATACTCATACACTTAATAATATTGATAACAAAAATGTACTTACATCAGTAGTTTTCCACAGAATTCGTGTAAAATATATATTATTACATTAACACCCGTGCTGTTTCATTGTTTTGTCAACACTAACCCAACCGGTCTAATTTAAGTATACTAAAACGAGAGAATGCCAGGTAAACCAATAGGGCTTACGCAAATAACACAATGTTATCGGCACTCTTTTGTTAAGTCATCGTCATCGCCGGCGCATCCCACCCAGAGCCATGTAATATCACGACTTTTAAAGTAAACTACGAAACAACGATTAAACATTTCACGCACAAAATTATTTAGTGGGACGAATGGCACTAATCTTAGGGCATATTCCCATTCGTCCCTCTAAAATTCCGAATGGGACGATCGGGAACAAATTTAATATTATTTTTGTAAATTCCCGTTCGTCCCACGTTGGGGACGAAATCGGTGGGACGAACACGAATACACGAAGGGTTAGGCAGTCACAGAGGTGTACCTGTAGAGGTACACCTCTGTGACTGACAGAGACATATAACTGTGCGAAATGTGGGTGTACTGTAGGGTCTATAGCTAGCTATAGTACACCCACATTTCGACCCAGCTCATGCTCAGCAGCAGTAGCGCTATTGCAAGCACGAGGCCAACGAGGCAGTCTCGGATTTCAATCATTTGAGAATACAAGACCAGAAGGAAGTTCTTCTGTTGCTATTCTGGAAAATGCTACAATGCGAAAGTACTGTATGATGTACTTTTATTTACAATCGGCCGGATTTTCCATTCCAAGATCCATAAAGCATAAACTTGATCTATTGAGCCTCATATTCATGTTTCCATCTTCGCACATAATAGCAGTTCTTTGTAGGAATTTGCTTATTTGTAACTAAAGACGTATGATGCTATGGTTGAAATGTGGTGGAGTGGACAAGAATAATGTCAAACTATATCCCACACTTTTCCATGTTTTTCTTGCATGTTCTATTAAAGCGTGTGTTGCATTTTTAATTAAGTGTCCCGCTTTATGTTTAAGTTGGTAAAAAATGAATAAAACAACGAGTTTGGCAGTATTAGTATGTTTTCTTAACATGTATTTTATTTTTTTCCCATTAGATTACTTACAGACCATAGGTCTTACAAATATTTTACTTAAAATCGAACTTAAATCAAAGTTACAGCGAACATAAGTTACCAATTGATGAACAGGCAAGTTTAAATTTAAGTTTAATTAAAATGCACTTTTTTCTGAACGAGTTTTCTTTAAAACATACATCATAATTATCACAAAATGTTAAACTAAACCTTCTAAAACGAAGGTGATAAAAATGTTTTTACTGGTACTTTTTTTTGTTATTCTCTTATAATAATCATCAGAGATTTAGCCAATAAACAAATTAATGATTTAAAATCTAAGAAATAAGTACCAGGGTATCATAGGTTGGAATGGCTGTACATTCCAGAAATGCATTTGTCAGATGGAGTCGAATATTAGTGACTAGACAATCACACACACACAATAGGGCACTTCTTCACAACTGGCAGGCAGCGCGCGCTGCGGGGAATCATTTCGCGTAGAAATTCATCGTCATCTTATTCCGAGTCGGTCACGTCGTGGTACTCATTTCACTAGGCCGGGACTCTTCGGGTAGTCGCAAGGCAGGAATATGTGCATCAACTTGTCTATCTCGCCGCGGCACAGGGGACAGCGGTTGCATCTGGAAAGATGAGAGACGAAAATTAATAATCATGTTGTATTAAAACTAAGTAATGGAGATTTTTTTTTAGAGAAACTCTTTAGATCTACCACGTAGAGACAAAGAGGTAACAAATTTAGATGTTATTCACAGTAGAGAATTCTGAGGATTAATATTCGGAGCATGAGATCTTTGTTCTTGTTTAGATTTCATAATAGAGGCAATCCTGATTATGATTCAGTGATATTATAACAAAGTGCTGATTTTTCACAATAAAGTATCAAGTAGTCTGTGTACATACCTGGGAGCGCATTCCCCGCAGCAGACAACATGTCGGCACGGCAAGAACAGCGTGTCGATGGGCGCGTCCATGCACACGCGACACGCCAGCGCTTCGGCGCGACAACCGCCACTGTGAGACCGGGATCGGGGCTCCTGTGGACAAAAGAAAGGTTTCATTGTGGGTTTACATGTTGGTTAGATATGTGGTAGAACGTTAAGTGGCTACACAGTTAAAGGTATAAAGCATAGATAGGCTAGGCAGCAGTGTAAAAGCGTCTGCGAATAGTGCTATACTGCTAATAGCAAATTTTATTCGGTATCCTTCTGTCACAGACCTCTATAGCTTGTAGCTTGGATTCTACTAAGTAAAAGCGTGATCATTTATGACAAAGTGGTTTACTTAAGTGAGGACTCTTTGTTTACATATAAGCCTAAAGACGGAGTAATGGAGAGATTTGTTTAAATAACTGACAAGCTATTTCAGCGTTGGGGGAGTTAGAATCATATACAGATTTCATGGTAACAGTTTGCATGTCGGTGTCCCTTTTCTGTGTACATATAATTAGCAGTATAGTTTCAAGAAGCCCTCCTCACCTTATGTTCAGCCCCGGAGTTAGATCTCCTGCGCGCGCGCGGCTCGTGCGCGGCAGCGGCGAGCGCGTGCGCGGCGCGACGTGCGCGGTCGTGCACCTCGCGACACGTGCGGCGGATGTCGAATACGTAGCGACGGCCGAGAGTCGTGGAGTCGTTGAAGATTGACGCTATTGTGCCCTGCAAGAGAGAGACATGTTGTTAGTTATTGAAGATACGGAGAAGTAAGAGAGTAAAAGCGAGTGTTAACCGCAGCGCCAGGTACAACGCTAACTGTGCATGGTTTTGATGGGCATGTACTGTGCTTCAAAACCGTTTCACTCAACCTGGCGTCTCGAATTGAACCCATAAAGGTCTCAGGCTCGAGTTCGATTCTCAAAAGAACTATAGATATTTGTATGGCCTAATAAGTTGTTTCGGGTCGTGTGTCGTTTTTACGGCCTTTAAAAACATCTTCTTTTCTTTCATTAATTAATTACTTAACGATCTGTAATTAATTATAAAAGATAGGTATATCAAAGACAGGCTACAATTCATGAACTTCTCTCAGAATACCTCTGACATATCACCCGCGAACGGTTTATTTGATTGCATTTATGAGGATATCCTATTGCGTAAGGTATCCTATTGGTTGGAGTGGGAACGAGGTGACTTGTGTTGAAGAGCCGACGAGGCATTGAACGCGCGGATGACAAACGAGAATTCGGGAGTCCGCACTCCATTCGTTGCACGATAAAATACAAGTTATAGGGGCTTATATTTTTTTGCTATTACTTTTATTTACATTTTAGTAACCGTATCTACCATGTATTTTTTTTTATTGCAGTTTGGTCCTGTTCTTGACCGCGATCTCACCAAATGGGCAGCGATGATGAGAATTTAAAGTTTTAAACGATTCACATTCTTTCATAAAACAATGAAAAAAAATTATGGAAGATTTTTGTATTTTTATTCTCAAGCACCAAAGGCATTTTCATAATCGTTTCAAGTAAACCTATAATTAATTTTAATGTTGTCATGCGAAGTTTTTTGAAAAAGGATTTAAATTACCTCTAATTTAAGTTTATTGTCACAAGACAGACAATAATAATTGTGTCATTAGAAAATCCCATAATTAATTTAAGTCTGACAATGTAAAAAAATAAGTAGGTAAGTACCTATTATTTTTAGTTATTTAAACATTTTATTTGGTAAGGATTATTTAATCTAACTTCCAGCACCAAATTTTTACATTATGTTATTATCTCATCCTGTCACGCGAAAAACAACGTAAGATTCGTTATTTCAATCACAATCGCGAATACCTATTCAATTATTTCCCCGAAGCCACTGAATTGTTTAGTGGTTCAAAGTCCAGTGTGGCAACACCAAACGTTTGTTGTGTCAACGAATAGTGAGAGGTCACGAAACGCTCCCGTGTATATTGGGCGATTGGGCGGACGGGACAAAGTCCAGACTTGTTTTGGTCACTCTAATGCTGTAATTTATTTTATGAAATTGTAGGTATGTTTAATGGGCTGGACGAGGTTCTAGGAGAAATTAAAAAAATATTGAACGGGATAAAATTAATCGTTTGGAAAGTTAGGCTGTATATTAATTTCAGTGATTTCCTAATAAGTAAAACCTCGTGAGGAAACAGGCATATGCTAGAACCAAAAAAATTGGAAGGTCTGGGGCCCGCCTGGTTGATAATTATGGTCCAATCCGTCTCACGGAGATTAGGCTTGATATGATTATGATTACCTAGTTATTAATTATGTTTTATATTTTTTTTTGTATTTGTTGGTTAGCTGAACAGAAATAATGTCGGCTTACTCATTCGTTAAAGTATGACAGCCAAGCTAATACATGGGAATATTTCCGCAGCTTCGAGATGGGTAATAAGTTAACATAGGTAAGTAAATATTACGTTATCTATACCGCAAATTATAATAGAAATAAACAATTATAATGAAAATATAAATGTTGTTGTTATTTTCAATAGTTTAAGCATGTTTGCGTTACTTTCAAAGTTCCGATTCAATAGTATTGGGTATTCTCTACAAGGTTGCTAACAGAAAGGCTGGTTACGTGACTCGTGGCATGAACGATAACATATACACACTATTACTTCATTTCATCTAAACGTTTGTAACATTAGGTATTGGATTGTTATTAGTTTTTTAGGGGGTAATTAATGTGCCTGTAAATTCACAGCTACCTTATAAATATATTCTTTCAAACTGAAACACAGCAATGCTCTATACGCTTGGCACAACGCCGAGAGTTGAAAATCCAACGTGCCATCATATTTTGTCGTCAGATTTAGGAGTCCCCCTAGTGATACCGAAAACACTAGGGGGCACACTACAATATACACCTAATAAAGAAAATAATCTCAAAAATGTAGCTCACCTTAAGATCCCTAATAAACTGCTCAGTGACATCAGTGCGCACAGTCTCGCAGCAGTAAAAGGCATGTTTCTCAGTCACAGCGCGATACACGGCGGCTGCCTGTCCAGAGGTGGCCATCTTGACGTGGAGAGTCGCTTCATTGCCCTCGTCGGTGACGTAGGACATCTGGAAGTTGCGCCGGAATGGCTGCGCGCGGTGGATGGCTGTGTATGCGATGCTGGAAAGAGAGAAAATCGGGTTTAGATTTTGTATATGAGAAGATAATATTTTCAGTTTTGATAATCACGACGCTGTATCAGCGATTTCGTCATCAGCTTTCGTGTGTTGTTGAGGTTTTAACTTTTTAAGGATTATGAAGGACTGGTCTTATCGGTTTTCAATCTTTTTCGAAACCGATGCACTTTGTCGGGATTGGCAAAGAAGTATTTGGTTAGATAGCGGCTTGATACGAATGCTGGTTTCATCCCAGGGTGCTAATGCCACCTAACTTACATTTTTCTACATTATAGTTCCGCCTCAGGTTTTTTCCCTAGTTTCAAGCAGTCACCAAGGTAATTTATTTAATTACAGTTAAGGCTCGTGCAGACCGGCGCGATATCGCGGGCGCTACAGGCAGCGCGACCCTTGTAGCACCCGCGATATCGCGTTGGTCTGCACGAGCCTTTCTATGTGTACAACTACCAAATTCCTCTCAGCGATTTGTGTAAATAAAATCATTAAAGTGATAAGCCAAAACAAAGAAGTTCATACATAGGTCGAGAAATTTCTTCGAAAACAAACGACACTATGTGTTAAATAAAGGAGTCTATCTTATCATTCGCAAATATGTGTATTATCAGAAATTCAGAACAATAGTATGTTCAAGAGACGAAAATATTATATTAAACGGATGGAAGCAGCTCTACCTATAGCAATGCCTATTAATTACATTTATCTCGTAAATTACTGAGTAATTGAGTGGAAACAATGCTATCGGGGCGTGGTTGTTAAACGAAATGGGTCAAAGAGTACCTACTTTTTTTAACGTGACGTATTTTTTTTGTCACGTTGTGCAATTCCATGTTTTCTTCGACTAAGTGTCTGCTACCTGCGTCAGCGAATTTTAATATCGTCGATAGGTGTTTTAAATAATTGCACAATATATCTAGTTTTATTTAATTAGTTTGCATTTGTAATAAGTATGCACATGAGAAAAGAGTAATTATTCAGCTGTTTTTTTTATGTCAACCGTCTATAGCGCGACAAGATGTACAAAAGCCACGTTTTGCATATATTTAGTAAAAACTAATTCTGCGCAGGAGCATCTAGAGTCGAACAAAACCGTTTTAAGTAGGTATTGCTATTTCAAAATATTTATGAAAAAGGTGATTCCGCAAATTGCAGCATGCGATAAAGTGTGTTTAATTTTGCTGAGTAAATATTTTTCAATATTCTTGTATTAATAAGATCCGTGATGTCACTTTAATTAATTCAAGTGCTGGCACCGGAAACAGAAGCGAATGTACCCATTGTCTTGAACTGTTGCTGACTAACTTATACGAATAATAAGTAAAACATTTACATTAACTCACACGTTTTATAACACTTTCATTTTTTAAATTTAATAAATGAGCTTTGCTAACTGTTTTCACGCCACCATGCGCAAGCGGTGCGCGTCCTCGGTGCGCAGGGTGCGGGCTAGCTTCCACTAGGGCCGATGCCTGCCGGGGTTGCGAAGAAAACCGAAAGGGAGATCGTGGCCCCCGGCAACAGGGCAACCGAAGGAACACGGGTGGGTTTTAGTCAGTAAGAGTCTCCCGCTCCGCCCAGAGCGGGAGAAGTTATTTGATGATTTCCCACCCTCAAAAAAAAAAAAAAGTGTGCGGGCTAGCTCCAACACTGTCCTGGCGATGATTGCTCAGCGACTGGATTGCCCTTACGATGGGCATTGTTGTAGCAGGCATATTGCTGGTGCTTAATTTGTCATTTTATTTAATGTTATGAATATTATAATTTAAATTGTTTGCTTCTGAATTTTTTGCTTTTCACTTACTTAATTTAATTCAGTTAAGATAGTTAATTGATTCAGGCGTGACCTTGCGGATATCCATTATACAATATTTTTTTAATTTAATTCATTGTTCTATTTTATTTTATTTTATTCTGTTGTGTGCTTTTGACATTAATTGATTTGATTTGACATTTACTTGTGACTCAAATAGTGATACTTATAAAATTGTCAAATTTGTGTATTGTTTTTGTATTCAATATGGGTCTAGGACCTGAAATAAATGAATTCTATTTTTTGCGGGTATTTTCAAAAACAGAAGTACAGAATTTCTAATACATCGCATCGTCATTACTTTCACAATTCAATTCAGTGCTTTGTTAGTTATTTCCAACATAGTTTAGCATACGATACTCATTTGTAAGATAGGAAACTGAACTTCAATGTTGTCCCTTAAAAACTGAACGTCAAATTTGTCATGTCTTCAACATCCCATACATTCCAACTGCAAATATAAGTTTGTACGCACAATATTGAGAGATTTACCATGTTATGTTAAGACCATAGACTTCTTATAGGTTTCCTGTAATCTATGAGTGAAGAACTATTATTCTCTATATTTTTTTCAAAATGGTCAATTTTCATCAATTTTCTTAAATGTCTTTAAAATTTAAATGTATTAATTATAAAAATACATTTGAGATCCTCGTAGCCCTTTCATTTGATATGTCACACGATACAGTTCGATAAACTTTTTTAAATTTTCTTATTTGCCCCCCTAAAGTGACCCCCATATTCAAAATTCATTTATTTACTTTACACGTTTGAACGAACACGAACGTTTGGGTCACAGAAATACATATGTGTACCAAATTTCAACTTAATCGGTCCATTAGATTCGGAGCAAAGGGGCTGTGACAGACGGACGGACAGCCCCTATCCTATAAGGAATCCGTTTTTTTTCCTTTTGAGTTACGGAAATCCTAAAAACGAAACAAAGAAATGATAACGAAAGGACACCAACCTTTGCTTCTCGACTCCGATCTCATGTTCTCCATAGCACGCTGGTCTGTACACCACGATGCCATGTGGTCCTACCCCCACACAAGTGCTCAGTCTGCACCCACATCCTCCACCACTCTGCCCAGACGTCAGGCATCCCACCGTCGCTCCCCCATCGATCTCCTGCTCATCCCTCGCCCTAGGCTCTTCGGCCTGTTGCCTATGATACAGCAAGTGACTGTACAAATTGTGAGCATTGTTGTTAAATGTCACAGGTTTGCAAAAGAACAGCTCCTCCCCAAATGACTCCAATTTCGAAATCTCTTTCAACAACCTGTACTCCGCCTGCGAAGCTCCCATTCCGGAAATTTCGCAGTGGTATTCAATGATTTTGTCGACATGATCTTCTGGTCGCTCGCCTTGAGGGCCGATTTTGTCGCATTCTTCATAAATGTGCGTTGGAAGGAGGTCCGGTTCGCAGTCACCTGTCTCAGCTTGAGCAATGTAAGCGATGATCCTTCGGGCGACTTCTAGGTCAGCTACAACTAGTCTTCCTTCAGTAAGGTCGAGCTTAGCGTGGAGGTAGAACTGATGCCGAGTGGGTTCATTGATGAGGAGGTGGGGGGGCACCCAGAATTTGACGTGGAGGTCGAGGCGCCTGCTGGGGATGCGGTGCGGGTCAAGAGGGTTGCGCAAGTTCAGCCACCTGCTGGGACCGGAGACTGGGGATACACGGAGGCCGAAGTAATCCGCTTCGGCACCGATCTCCAGTTTCTCGCATACCTGGAACAATGTAAATTTACGTCAGTTTCTCTGTGAATTTGGACGAGTAAATAACAGTAAAAACTCACAATTAGTCAGTACAACTTTTACAAAAAAAGAAAGCGAGATTAACACAACATGATACCTAAATAACAGACCCACATCCATATGACCTAAAACAGGATCTACAACGTTAATTAGATTGCTAACTTTCGCAACACAATATTTGGTATTTGCCAAATAATTATACAGTCCGGCTAGTACGTATATAGACACTAGTCTACCGACCAATTTGGTAATGTTATGAAGTGAAAGCTAGCAACCAAAAAAACCTATTATTAGGAGCTATTTATCAATGTTGAACACGTCTGGGTCTTGCTGGAGGCTTTACGGGGCCTCTCAACAAGGTGTTATGTCAAAGATATTGTGTATTGCCAGTGTCAGCATGTCTCAGCAGTAACGTCTGGCTGCTTGTAATAAAGAACGACTCTATGGAATTTTCGCCGATTTTTCAGGAGTTCAGTTTTTTGGCTGAACCGTATTCCATTTTACATAAAACTTCTTTGCATATCCGTTATAATTTATGTCCGCTTGCGCCAGTCAAGTAATTCCAAGTGTTCATTACCATATATTTCTTAGTACGCAGCAGTTAACTGCGCATTATAGTGTCAACAACAACGAATACGAAACGAAGGTATGGAGTGTTTACGTGTTATTAAATGCGCTTTATTTTAAGTATTTTTGCATTTATATTGTTTTGAAATTAACACCGAAGTAGGTAAATGTTTTGGCTGTTGAGGGCGCCGTATCGTGCTTGTGTCAGGGTAAGATAAATGCATGTTAAAATTGCATATTTGTTGCATTTACCAGTACATGCTGATAACAGTTGCATGGTTACTGCAATTCGCTGCATGTTTTTGCCACAATCAAACCAGATGTGTGAAAATAAGTCCATAATTAGTCACAGCACAGCACATTGCTGATATGATAACTGTTGCATAGTAACTGCAATTCGTATAATATTGGCTACACGCTAGCATTGTCAGATAACAATCATTACTCCAAAGATCTAGAAATTATTATGTCTAGATAGTCAAAGCTGTGAACTTGTCGAAAAAATAGCGTCCAACTGTTAGCCCCTAAATGCACGCACACTAGAAAAGCACAATGACGTGGCGCGAGTGTAAGACGTAGCTGCATAAAAATGTTGGCTTGTTTGTATTAGTTCCTTTGCAGCGCGACACTCTATCAAGACATACTTATAAATAATCAAAGCATTACTCCTATGCGGGTAGGCTGAAAACCCCACGTACGTCGATAATCCATTCATTGATTTATTTATTTAATTTCTACGGATCATGAAGCATCAGCAATTGAATTTTCTATGCCATGTACAGTAATGAATCAACATTTTACTCACAAACTATTATTTTTTTGTTATAATTTCAATCCTTATATGATTCTGTTTGTAATGAATTAACTCCAAAACTACTAGGCCGATTTTAAAAATTCTTGCACCAGTTGGATGCTTTATTATCATATCACTGAGTAACATAGGCATATAATTTATAAAGATATCACGCGGGCAAAGCCGCTGGCGGAACCTAGTATTGAATAAACATTGTGGTCTACTATTCCACCTGCTGGTGTTTTTAAACAGACAGAACAGATAACCGCTCCTTATTGAGTGTTTGTAATGTAATCTAACCGTGTAACGTATAATGAGTAGACATCTATTAAATGTTTGACTAGGGCTCAGCATCTTCATTATATTGAACTTCTTTTAAGATATTTATTGGAACCGATGTCATATTGATGTTTTTAGCAAATTGAGGGCAGATGTGATGTCATCTATCTACCTTCATTTTAATTTGCAGATACGGCTAATAATCAAAACATCTTTTGGTTGAATTAATTCATTTCGTTACTCGGTATCAATAAGAGCCTAGA
The DNA here is from genome assembly GCA_916610215.1 of Omphaloscelis lunosa. NCBI lineage: Eukaryota > Metazoa > Arthropoda > Insecta > Lepidoptera > Noctuidae > Omphaloscelis > Omphaloscelis lunosa. The sequence continues at coordinate 20,037,892 of OU744262.1, forward strand.
TTTGGTCTGATCTAATCAACACCTAACAATTATTACCACTTCTTCTTCCCAACATTTAAGTGGTCAAAGTCCGACTCCCAATTAAGTCTTCATTTTACGAACTCGTGCATCTATGTCAGCTAAATCAATTGTAAACTACACTAAAGTAATTGTATCCCGCCATTCTCATTGACACCTTATCTGCGGCATCAAGTTGCGAACTCCTGCGCAGCCTGTAGTAAATATTTGTCATGCGATCTCGTGTTTACGTATCAAGAATAACATCAAGTGAATTAGTTACTTCATGTTTGTTGGATGCATGAACACAAGTTGAGGTAGTTGTTGCTTACCACACTGCATATATAAATGATTGTCCTTTGTTTAAATGCAACAACTGCTGAACATTAGCTTCTTCCAAATATAAAAGGACTTGAAGATACGATTCTATAAATATCTCAGTATATTTTTCTTTACTTATTTTTCTTTCTCCCATCTTCTTCCTATTGCTTTAATGGTCGAATGTGTTGTGTTGATTGCCCCTGCATCCTTCCTAATCTCATCGTGTGTAGATTTCATTGTCTTTGTTAATAACAAAATCACAATCAGGATGTTGATTTTATCACCCGTCATTCCTAGTTTCTTCATTGTGAACATCTATGGTTTTATTTATGTTTCCATCATGCAATATGATGTGATCTGATAATGTATCCTTTATCTAACATCGCGGTATCACGCCTGCATCTCGTGCCAATAACGTCATTCCATGTTGTTTACTTATTTAAATAGGAATTGTTAAAAACATGCTGTTTATTCGTCGTGCTTTATTGAGTCAGGAAATCTTGGGCAAACAATATTTGCATTGTGTTTTGTATGATTAAACATTTTCTGGTGGCTGCAAAAGTATTTCATCTTCAATTTAGGTTTGACCTATTTTGACCACTATGCCGTCAACGACGAAGATAATACTGAGTTTTTGCCTTTAAATAATCCCCTGACTAATACTTACTAATAATTAGATCTATATTTTTATCATAGAATTTTGTAATAAAGAGAACTACTTATGAACACACATGTGATGTAGGTACTCAATTCCCCTTTCCCTATTCAAAATACTAAAGGTTCTTGTTCCTTTCTTAATTAGAACTACAGTACGTACCATGTAGCAACAAGGGTCGTAAAAAAGCAATTTGTGTAACGCCCGGTACCGTTGGAAAAGCACACGTGCAGGGCATTTCGCGGAATTACCGGACAAATTATCCTGGTAATAGCTTTTACTGATCAGACTATAGTATACCTGTTTTGCGTAAATATGACTGAGGGAAAGACAATATATAAATCCAATCGAATTCATAATTTAGAGAAGTCTTTTTTGTTAAAACCTTTTTAATTGTGGGATCAATCAAGGCAGGTCCTAAGTCCAGTGTGTAATGCCTAAGCAATTAGAAGATCAAATTAACCACGACCAATTAGTACAAGTAGTAAAATATTCAATTCAAGAACCAATTAAAATATAAGTTATAAAATGGACATAAAATTTTGTTGAACAACACATTTGAATACCACCTTTCCACGAAAGTTAAATATTCGCATAACAAGTGACTCAAGTTGTTCATCACACATTTTATTATTTACTTTGCTTTTAATGAACAATAGTTTTAATATTCTAGAATATAGATCTATGGGCATAGAGTAATACAACCTCATTTCTATGTTTACAGTGTCGATGTTGACAAATAACTGTATGAGGAAACCGTAATACCATGGTATGGAACTATCCATAGACTATAATGTAAGTATATACTGTAGATAGCGGTATTATATGGTAGCACTTCCTATGAAGGTGGAATAAGACACCCCTTCAAACGTCCAGGAGTACTAGGGGATAACAATGATAACGTCAAGAAGCATTGAAAACAAACTGCGATCACCAATAAATGTGACTGTTCCTAAATTACCCTAGGCTGATAAAATTTTCGTTTTTCCTAATTATGTTAATATTAGTAGGTAGTGTTTAGGATGGTCCCCCTTTTGTTTCACAATTTTGGACAAACTGTATTTAAGCCAAGTAGGTTTAACTTTATTAGCCGAAGCATAAGTGTAGGTACTGACGGATTCTGCAGTTCCCGTTCCCATAATATCCAAGTTCCCGACAATTTAGTGAGTTCTTTCAACCATGATGTCTGCTACGTACTATCAAGTGTCTGATCTTATGCATCACATCTGTCGAACGTATTGACTTCCGTAACTTTTTGCTGTCCATAGGTCCGGTAAGTTTTATTGTTTTCAATCAAAGTATGGAATCTTTCATGGCTTATGAATTTATGAAAGGATGGGTAGCATTTCTCTTTGGATAACATTACGGAGTTTTTGGGCTGTTCTAGTCTCCGACATTCACAAGTGATTTATTTACATGATGAGATTATCTCTATGATCTTATTCACTTGTACATTTCGACAAACAAAGGATAGTCACGTAGTTATTATTAACATAATATTATGTTATCATTTAACACAAATATTTTTCATGGAATCAAAATAAAAGATCATTAACCTCATGCAATGATAACAAATGCCCTTTCTTTCCCACATTTACAGACGAAAACCTACTCTGTGTGCTAGAAATAAAGTCCAATTCTCAAATGAATGCCTGGAATATTTATTTTATATTTATTGATAAAAACTATGGTGCTGTTATGGTCAGTATTTCCGCCACACATAATTGTGCTGGCCATAGTATATTTTTTCCGTAGTGTAAATATTTTAGTACTAAACAGCGGCTCACATCGACATCCATCAGTTTGTAGTAGATGTTTTGAGAGCCTCGTATCAAGGTATGTCAACCTGTGAGTGGGCAGATGATGTGGGAGAAACTATGCTTTTCTGTGCCATGAGCTGTCATGGATGACGCTATGCGTGTTCCACAACGCGTACCTAATCATTAAGCAGATTATGTATTAACAGTCTCTTTATTCTAACACAATGATCTGTTGTTATACGAACTGAAGAAAGAAAAGGGCCTTGGATTGGTATTCAAATAACTTGTTGGTGTGTGTGGGGAATCACTACAAACTCACTGCATACCTACTGGGTTTTAAAATTGTTGCTTGCTTGTCCATTTCTTGCGAGTAAGTAGTGTACCATCGAAACTCGTTTTCTCCCAACTGCCATCGTATATGTAACCGATAACGGAAAGACAGGTAGCCGAAGTAGCTGATACAAAAGTAGACGCAATGTTATTCTTTTGGCCTCTCATCTATTTAGGACGAGATACCAATATTATCATTCAGCAACCTCACTTCTGTTATCAGGGTATTACGGATTTCCATGAAAATAAACAGATTACATTTGGCAGGAGAAGAACGCTTATCTGTCCAGTCGTCTAGTTGGTTGACTGATCGGGATCAGAAACGAAAGTTTGGCCATTGAGCTCGATTAGTTGGCCGATCGATCGACCGTTGCGTGCACGCAGGCCGTGCGTGATTCTGTTGAGACAGCATTGGCGTTAGAGAGAGACACCAAGAAAACATCTGGGTTGGTCGTTTTCTGATTCAATGTTTTTGCTCTTCTATTTTTGTTTCGACTACAGTGCAGTGCCAAGAAAAAGATTTTGATTTTGCGCTATATTTTCAGTAGCGTTCCAAACTGACCTATTTCGGCGGAAAAATCTTCTTTAATTTTTTTGTAGGTGGTCGTGAAAGTGATAATGTAGGTATTCTGAATAAAAAAATACGCGCAGTTTTATCATTAACCTAGAACGCTTCTAACGAACAATCAAAATGTTTTCAAACAAAGATCCGAGCTTCACCAACCGTTTGTTATAGTGATTCGGTAATGTTCCGACAAGTCCAGGAAGTTTAGAATTTCGCGACATCTCGTCTAACTTCTGTTTTCTTAGCTATTTTAATTGGCCATATTGTGCAACCTTCCTTATGTGCTTGAATGTAATCCACATCTGTGCCGTTAAGGTTTTATCTTGATTAGGCTCGTACGAATTTCCTTTGTTATTTTAACTTTATTTTTGCTTCCAAGCCTCTTTCTCTTGTCAATCTGTTGTTATATCTCTAGTCCGGGTAAACGATCCAAAATTTCCAAAACTCAAGTAATTAACCCCGTTAACGGTCACGTAATTCCCAAATAGATTTAGACATTATGTCAACGGCAATTAGTCTGATATTACTAATCGTAGTCATAATATTCAGAGGTTACCAGGTACCTAAGTGATACGTTTTGGCCGTCAACCAACTCTGTTTTGGATCTTTGTTTCCAAGTTGCCATCCCGGCTTCCCTAATGGGCATACATACTATATTTATGTGGAGTCAACGCCCTTTCATCGTCATCGTCTACTACTTTAAAATTGTCAACTTGGCTGAAATTATATTCATTACCATTCCAAAATAAAGAGTGATTTCTTGGAAGATAACGTCAACGTTCACTCTATATTTTTCCTGCTATACTAATTACAGTATAACTAGTGTTTCTTATATGACTTCCTTCAATTGATGTTTTTATAAGGAAAAATCTAGGTAACAGTGTAATTTTAGACTAGGCAAATATACATTAAGTTCCCTATAGTAATCCAATGTTATTGCCTAAGTACAAAGTCCATCGCATTGAGGAAATACCGGCGATGATTTAATAGGTCAGACAGAATAATAATATAGGTAACTACTTCGGATAGGTGCCTTCAGTCCAGCTTGTCCACTAGGTATGTGTATGTGCAAAGACGACAAAGAATCGCCGGGCTTATTCCAAAAATCGTCAATCCTTTATCCGTACCTTTCATATCAGCCTTCAATGTCAAGATCACATTTCCACAAAGGGCGTATTCTGCCCTCTTTTTTCGATAAAACGTGGCTTGAACCCAACCAGTTCTTGCCATTGTGAGGTCGACGGCCTGCTAGGATTCAACTAGGAGTGGTTCAGAACCGGGGCACGCGTCCCGCTTCTGAACCATTCCTAGTTATGCCAGATTAAAATCCCTTTTTAATAATAGCCTCGCAAAGGACTACCTAACCTACCTAACTAAGCGCATCTGTCAAAATTTTAATTAGGAAAGTAGATAAAGCGTCTCCATAGTTCAAAAAATGTCGAGAGTTCGAGACCCGTCCCTCGAGCGAGAGTGCATTATTTTTTGTACAATTCCCTAATGAAGCGGGCTCAGACCATAACTTATACCTTTGTTTAACTGTAAAGCTGGTTTTAGAACGAAGGTTTACGCTTTTGTCTGTCATATTTTCGTATCAAAGTAACAGTAAGGCTTGTAGTCATTAGGTTTCTGTGACGGAAGTGTGTGTCTGGTAACAACACTTCCTGCTTCAAAGCATTACCAGCTTGCACAATTGGGTAGTTGAAATTCGAACGATTTTATAATAAGCCATGGGTAAGCCAAGCCATAAATAAACTATAAATGGATATAAAACGATTTTTTTATTGTTGTTCTTTTAGGTAAGTAAGTATATACTTTTGCAGTAAATATTTCAAATGAAAATTCTCTCTCCAGAGAACGAGCAAAATAAATCACCAATCATGCGAAAAAATATTTTTATATTGAGGAAAAATCAGCATATATTTTTCCCCTAAAAAAAATCACATACTATGTTCTCAATAGTTAGGTATATCATGTAAATTATTTTCATTTCCTCTGAAATAACAGGTAAAAACATTATCAACAATGCTATACCAAACACGTGGTTATAAAATAAGAATTATTTTTAAAGGTAATCCAACATAGTAAATTAAGCTTTATGGAAAAGCATTTATGTACTAAATCCTTCGGTTCAATAAGTAGACTTGTTTTACCAGTAAGCTGGGAAGGGAGCCATATTAGATTATGACGTAATGAGTCCGAGCGAGGATTATAAAACGCAAGGGCAAGTAGTCGAAGTCTTATAAGTAGAACCTAAGTCTTTTATCTAATGTAGTCGTTTATGCAATACTAAACAAAGCAATGAGGAAGACAAGACAATGCAGTGTGTAAACAAACGCATAAAGCTATATTTGGAGGGGAATAAGAGGAGTATTTGGAGAGAAATAGTATATATTAATATATGCCCCCCGTATAGCCAGAATAGCCACTGACACTGCTAAGATACACAGTCAAATGATGCAGTCTTGACTTCAAAGTCTGGTTGCTTCGAAGATCCTGATCCAACAAAGATTAATCGTATAAAAAAGAAGTGCCACCAATGCCAGCTTCATAAACATCCTTTGACTTAGATAAAGTGTCTCTAACAATGCGTAGTTAAGTTACACTAAAAGTAAAACAGCGTCGCCACTGCCGGCGACAATAGAAACCTTGGACACTTCCACATAGTGATTGTAATGTCTGGACAAATTATTCATTGGCTTGCCCTGTGCTACACAACTATCGAAATACAAATATCGAATTTAAGGAACAACATAATCCATTTTATTTTCGGAAACCATTCTATAGCAATCAAGAGTTCGCAGGATAATAAACTAGAAATCGTTCAAGACAGGATAATCCTGCTCATTTGCTGAGTTTGGGACATCTTGATGCTCTACTAACTAGAGAAGATCAATTATTTTTTGAACTTGGTAGCTGATGACGAAATGCAAATTCTACTCTATAATTGGTTTGATTATTCAAAACGTTAAGGGGCTATTTACCTTATAGAACAAATAGCTACTTTCAACAATTATGTTGGGGCCAGAGGCAGAAGCAATTCATATTGAAATTTTGTTCAAGTCATAAGAGATTTTTTGCTTACAAAATGTCAGAGGACTTTAAGTACGAGGCGTGTGGGTGAGATAGGCTATTGTGTAAGAAGTACAGCTGTAAAGTGCCATAACAATTGGACAAACAGAACAACATCATGACTGACATGAAGTTTTTACTTATATTCTGATGCGTAGTATTTGTAATAGGTATGTACATAATCATTATTTTCGAAAACACGTCATTCCTCACAATTAATACGAAGGTATTAATTAATCTTGGTTTCATCAATAAAAAGTTTTTACATATGAACAACAATACTGATAGTTATTACTGTAATCAGTTATCATTATTAGATATTAAGTCCTTAATATCTGATTTATGAACGGGTATTTTGTTATTCTAGGTCTTAACATTTATTGCAACAATCAATGACGTCAAGTATATTTATTAGTGTCATTACATCAATTTGTAAAAACCACACACAAAGCGGTAAGATTTGTTAATGTCGTATTTTAAAATATTATTAATCGAAAGGACATCATTCATTATATGTATCATATATTCATATTGCTAACAGCATAAGATGATGCTGTGACGCCTGTGAGTCCTGTGACTCTCTTTTTTTTTTTTGTTTTTTATTCTGTTGGCAAGAATGATCGGAACACGACAAACATGTTACTATGCAGATAATTCCTGTTGATTCGAGTATCATGAACACTTAATAAAACACTCTTTGTGTACCTATGAATTAATACTGCACATTGTATGATGTCTTAGGTCATACATGGCGTCAGTAAATATTGATAACCGGCCTTTAAATGGACAACCATTATATTCATGTAGGTGTAGAATATAAGGAAGGTTGCTATAGGTGCGTCAGATATGATATCAAGTTTTCTTAAGAGAGTCAATATTTGAAGGTTTAAGTATCTGTCTGTTAGCAACTTTGTGTAAAGTTTTAACGGCGAGTGGTGATGCTGGTGTACTTACAAATGAACGTAATCCAGAATATATCACATGATCGGATGCAGAATCATTGTTCAATCCCACAGAAGTAGTCAAGTCAATCGCGTGCTGAGTAAACAGGAAGGTACAATGCTACAGTAAAATGCAAAGTGCTTAATATATTGCCTTGGCACAATATACATAAATCTTTGTTTATAGTCGCAAATCCAGCATTTGTTTTGGTCAATAGAACCTGACTGAACATAACAATTCGGTATTGCGTATCAATATTAAAAGCCGTGGTCAATAGTCTATACACAATACCAAATACTGCACGTTACTTCTGATAAATACCGGTTCTGAACTTCTGAAGGTAAAAAAACAACATAAACCTGAAATTATTATCGCTTTCTGTATTTAGTGTTCATGTTGTTTTGTACCTATATCGTAATATCTTAATAAAAGATTATCCTCCGTCAAACTGGTAACTTTCGAAACCTTGCAACCACATACGGTACTTAAATGAAGATCAAATTGAAATGAGCAATGGAGGTAAGACTGTAGACTCATCTTAAGCAAAGGATATTAAAGCTGATGATGACGATACAACCCTTCCAGCACTATAGAATTACAAGTCCTAGGTTGTTGACAAAAATATACCAGCTACAGTGACTGCAAGTGAAATCAGTCTTCGTGTACCATCACTCAAAAAGTACTGGACGGATTGTAATGATACTTTCACTTCAGTACATAGCTACAGTGCTATATAACGTATTAGCTGAAGGGATATTGGCAGCTTGCCATCCTTGGCAAATCGTAAAAGAAAAATGGATTGTATTATAAGGTTCCAAATCTCTTCTACGGAAACATGTAGCTGCATTTTAAGAGACTTTATATTATCATTTGTAGTTTTATGTAACATGTATATGTATTTGTGTATTTCTCTTTTATGTAACTTTATCCATTTTAGAATAAGAAGCTTCAAGTTAGAAATTTTCTTCGTATGTGGAAAAAAATATATTAAACTTTTTAATAAGTTATTTATATAATAATAATTTACATATAAAACGTTTCATTAGCAAAACAAATTGCGCAGACTAGTTGATTTTCAATGTGAAAGGGTCACTATTATATGTGGGTTGCATTCTATTTTTAGCTATGATGATGTACATTATTCCAAAACAGACGTAAAACATGAAAAATATAGCATTGGCGCCAGTACCTTCTTTAATATATCTAGCCAGATATCGGGTTTTACTTTTTTATTTTCGGGTTTTATTGTATTTATGATGTTCGTCTATCTGGAGATGAATGTTCTGCTTTTCGATTTTTCTTACCTCTTTTCAATCAATTTCATTGAATGATCTGTAGTACTACTTTTAACAATTTAAGTTTCCCGAGTGTTGGTAGATAAATGAGTTGGCAATCAATGCCATTCAGTACTAGTGATATGCGAAACACCCCACGAGTTAAAGACCCACGTGTTAGAAAACCGTTGATATATTAAATAGTCTGTAATCGCGATAAATATCGTGTGAATGTTCAGCTAGTATAGCTAGCTAATCGTGTAATTGTTTGAAGATCTTAGTCGCGATTTCTGCTAAGCTTTGTTGGTGGAATTTTTAGTCATTTCAGGAGCTTGCTATCAAAAGGTGGACAAAAATACCACACCTAGGTACAATCCATTTATAAATATGTGCTCAAGATACAAAGTTCGAGCCAGACCATTTACCGACTTTACTTCAACATTTACATAGTAATATGCACCGGCGTGCATAGATTACGCATTTTATAGGCGTCCTCTACGGCGATCGTCTGTTTCGCGCACAAAACACGTCGGCCATCTTGAAGTTACCTATTCTGTATTCAAATTATTACACGTGACACCGGTTTGTCTGCTCCTTCCTGCATACGGTTAGTTTATTTTGTTATTAGATAAACCTGTTTAGTTAAGAAGTACCAACACAGAATTGCCGCCATTACAAATAGAGAGTAACAGATAACAAAGAAGAACACGTTTCGTTCAAGCTCCTATTTTGAATTCGGAATAACAAAGTATTATAGAATGTATAATTTTATTTTGCTTTGTGTACAAAATATTGGCTTCACTTAGGCTACACTAATATAATAGCTGTAGAACCTTGCCATCATGAAAAACAGGCAGGTAATAAAAGAATCAGCATAAGATCATTTTTATCTTGTTTGTGCAAATATGTGTGTAAAGTAAATCATTGTTTAAGTCAAACATCAAAATAAATGTAAAAATAGACTATAAATAACAAAGCAGTGAAACAAATGCAGAAAAATATTTAAAACATAATAATTCGCATACCTTATAAAAAGGACTTCGAGTTCAATACGAATAACAAGGTGTCGTTTGTAGCTAAACCTACAATACTTCGTCATAGCATGACAATCGTCAAGGTAATAGTAAAGATTTAAACGCGCAATAAAATTTCATTCGGCATTTATATACCCAGTAACTGCGCACAACGCACTCCAAAAAAATGTAGTTCAGTAATCTAAGATACCAAAATCCTTTCATTTCTATTTATTTTCGCTGATACATAATCCCTATTCACGTGACGTCACAAGATACAAGTTATCAATATAAACCGGGTAGCAACGAGCGATAAAAAATGAATTTGCGAAAATTTTGCAAGAGCGATTATTGTGTTGATGCTCCATTGGATTTATTTATCTTTAACAATATAGGCTCTGGTTTTGCGTCTTTACTTTAATTGTTGTTACCTAATCTAAACTGCGTTCAATATTGTAATAGGTATGCGAATTTCGCACTTAGCTACTGGAATAATAAAAGTACTGCTAAAGATTATGGGGTTTTACAAGCCATTATGTTGTCAAACAAGGTAGGTAGTAAGTACTTATTGGAGAATCCCACGTAATTTTTTTTTACCATATCCATATTAAAAACTAGTGTCCATTTTGCCTCTTGGGGAGCCTCTTGGGTTAAAGTCCGATCATAGAACGGGCCACAACCGGTTGCTAGGTACGTCATGATAAATGAGATAGATACTCTCTGCCACAAAAAACGGACGGTCTAATAAATCGGGTCACCTTCACTGAAGTCTTCAAATAATTATACTCCTGTGAAGATGCGTGAGAAAGGTATTTGGAAATTCTCTGAAAAGTGGGAAGACGCAATTAAAGTCTTAGATAATTTGACACACAAAAAGGTCGTTCGACGTACAGAAAGTAAGCTAAATGTGATATGTTTTACGGTTTTAAATAAACCTATTTATTACCTGCTCTACTCTTACTTACGTTGACTTCATACAAAAGTAAAAAAAAAACAAAATTGAATAAAATAAAATATCGACTGTCAAATTACTAAACAATTACTGACCGTATCGATATTTAGCTTGAATATGAAGCCAAACAAAGCGATTCGTCTTTACCAAATACACTTATTTGACCTATCGAACAGCGTATAACCTTGTATCATAAATACAAGGTTAAAAAATTTGACTAAGCGGGCAACACCGAATAGGGAAAAATATTTTGGAGTGGCGCCAAAATTCAAATATTTTTCATCGAATCCCTGTCAGTGGAGTTTTATTTTCAAAATTGTTTCATTGATAGAAATTATAACCCACACGGCTGTTACTATGGTGGAATATCTTAAATTTGTTCAACTAATGAATACTCGGAAAATCTTCCAGAGAGTTGCTATCCGTTCAATGAATGCTCACCTCCAATACCTCACATAAAGAAGCTTGTGTAAATATTTTTCCGCATACAACATAAACTGAGAACAGATCTCTCAAGTTCAATCACTGAGTTTACCAGAAAGTTTGGACGAGTTCCAACGAAGCACGCGGCCTGAACGTGAAGCTGACGCGTCGTGGGATCTCCCACGTAACCAAAAACGAGACGGTACAATCCAACATTGTACTTTAGTCTCGCGTTGTTCCTGAAATTCAGCACAAGGTTCTGAATGACTGGCCTGTGCAAATAGACTCAACACTTCAGTCGCATTATGTCACTTCGCAGAAGCTACATTTGATTTACTATCTGGCGCTTGTCTACGATGATCAAAGGTTCAACTAAAAATTCGAAATTCATTTTATTTCGGTGAATCTGGAACCTCAAAATCTGAGAATATCAAATTCTTTTGGCATATAAAATGCATTAATATACGAGCAGCTTGCATTGCCAATGCGTGACGTGATTTAATAACACCGGCACATATTTTGTAATCTTGCAGAAAACTCTCTAATAGTTACAAGCTCGTTTTTGTGCCCATCGCAAATGAATATGAACCACAAAATTTGCTAAATCGTCAACACCAAGATTTCATCCAGTGCTTTTTGAATCAATTATTGTGTTATTTTCAATTTTAACAGAACGTCGTTCAAATGCTGTTTTCTGAAAAGACTAACTTTCTGATGACCTATTGAAACGGTAATTATTCATAGCTACTAGTCCTGAAACAAATGGTGAAAGAATAACCGCTGCAGACTTCAGTAACGTAATGAGTGTCTATTTTAAAGCACGTGATAACGACAAGACAGTTTTAAAGAAAAAATGTTGGGCGTAGCTACACATTGAGAACTAATCGCTACGATCATCATAAGTTTGTCTTTGAAGTAAATTAGCAGTGTTCTGATGATCCTTTAGAATTCGAAGAATCGATGATGCAGAGATTTGCACGTACTTTTAGTTAAAACTGCTCCTGTTAAATAATTACAAAATCCAGCTAGGACTGTTTATAATTTGCTCATTCTTATCTTGCGTGTTTAAGATCACTCGTATGCCAAATTGGTTCTTGTTTAGCTTGGGGCATCGATTTGAAGCTGCTTCAATACCATATGTTAATTATAATGGCGGTCATTTCTGTCGGCGGATATATTGCGTTGTAATGATTTACTAGGAAAAGGTATGGAGAGTGGTTATTACTTACTGTGCGCTTGCACTGGCGAAATATTCACATAAAAACATGTTGATATCTCGTATTTCCTGTCAAACATTGTATGAAATATTGACAGAAAATAGAGATTCAATATTTTTTATGTGGAATGTTTCGCAATGTTTAGAAGCATTTTATGTGCCCGTGGTGTTAAACCTGTGAGAAATTTTATTTGGCGACAACAACCGCTTAATAGGATCGTTAGAATACCATGTCAAAATTATTTTCTTGTCCTTAACACCAGTTGACAAATATAATTACAAGCTTATCTATAGTTTCTTCGGTAAATATTGAAACAGCCGAGTTCAAGTGGCCGACCCACTTGCCTGCGACCACGTTGCGCCTTTTGAACTTTTCCAATGAGGTTGTAACACTATATTTTAAATTTATATTTAATTTATAATTATAAAACTGTTTCAGATATTTTATTGACCAGTTTTCTACGTTTTGTGAAATTCGTTCTTGAACTACATCTGTTAAATTCTATTCAGGCTGTTTTGTGTAATAGTCGCTCGAATTTGCTCATGGTAATTTGCCAAAATTTGGACTTGTAAAGTACTCAAATATTTGACATAATTACTTTTATCGCGGGCGATTTTATCCTATACCTTCGTTAAAATGTTCAATAAATTTTACTGTGCTTCAAACATTGCCGCGTATGTCCCTTGACACTAAAATTGAGCCATTACATTTTACTGAAAAGGCTAAGGCAATTATCATGACAATATCACCAATAGCGGTCCCAGTACTGCGCCTAGCGTAACACCGCTAAGTAGCTTGATTTGTACGCAGTGATGATCACGTATGCACTCCCCACTAGCTTACCGGTTCGCCTACGGATGTTACCGAGGTGGAAACTGCACGCGATCACCACGTGCTCGCAAACAAAGTTTATGAACAGAATATTATCATAAGCTTTCGTCAAATCTTTACAGTCCTTCTAGCAAACAATCATTCTATTTCTAGGTTCAACTTCAATTCTGATCTCTATTTTTTTGGTGATAAAAGAGTTTAGATAATATTATATTTTTTGTACACTTGATAAGTTATCTCATTATCTGAACCTCTGCCCTCTAAAATCTTGACATTAAAATGACTTTGTAATTACATGCATACAGGCATGAGATCCGGTTTTTATCAGTACAAGCAATGAACGATAATTTTATTGATATGACGGCGACGATTAAGTATGTACAGAATGGTTATGATCGGATTAGTTGTTAATACGGGGTGTAATAAATAAACCATTTAGTGCTAATATCCAGGCTTTAGATAAATATCTGACAGTTGCTTGCTGGAATAAGACCATGTTATCTTTGGAAATGATCAATAACGTACCTATGGTTTCGCCTTTACATTGGTTGTGGTTTAATTGTATTAGTGTATGAATAATAAATTAATAACTACCTGATTTTACATAAGTGTCATATTTTCGTCGTAAATGGTTTCGATCTTTGAATTTCAGGAATATAAATTAAAAAAAAAAACAAAATTGAAAATTATCAGTTACTTCTAACTGATCAAAACCTGCTGCTATTCAGACCTAGGCTTGAATAATGTTTATAAAATGAAGTGTCCACGTTAACATTGCAATAACTTTTGAAGGTTATCTGATCCATACTACGCCGTTAATAGATTCGCCTATGAAACATTATAGACAAAACCAGTTTAAAAGTATATTTAGAAGTCGTTTGGAAGAAGATTGGAAAGTGTTGAAGATGGATATTACAATACAAACAAACATTAAAATATCATGTTTAAACAACATCGAGCAAGTACGAAGAGTTTAATATCTTATATATACGATATCTTATACCAGAATCTACATATTTATTCAGTGGAAACACCCTGATATAATAGTAAAATCGTGGAAAAATAATATGATTTGTAAGGTCGGACTGATAATTCAGTCAAATCTATTATAATATTGATAGTATACATAGACAAAGGTAAAGCCTTGAATCATGGTTGTGTAGGACAGCCGTCAGAGAATCTCATAAATGGGTAGCAACTAGCTATGGATTATGGCAAGGGCGTACGGGAACGAATAGGAAGTAACGTAAGGGAAGATGCAGCTCGTATTGAAGAAAACTTGGTAGAAAATGAACATAATTTTCGATATGGAAATCCTTGTAAGTTCTTTTTTTTTGTGTTTCATATAATTCCAAAACGTGTTCCTTATCTTAAAGTTTAACTTACGTAAGTTAATTGTCTTGCTTATCAGAAAATTATCAAAATTTAGGTGACGTAAGTATCAAAATTTTGCAATATTTCTTTTAGAGTCGTGGTAATTGCGATACCCTTTTGATCTCTCTTATCTCTACCAAATGTTATCTGAAGCATGTAATCGATATAAAAAAGTTCGTTTACATCAGCCGTGCAAAAATTATCTGCAGTAGGTAGTTATAGATTACCAGCTAACTTCTCAGTGATCTTCGGAAGTAAGGCTATCAGGGGTCAGCGTAAATTGTTTCATGTTTAGTGACGTTTATCATCTCTTAGTTACTTTGTAATTATTAATGACGGCAATAATATGCCAATATTTTATATTAACTGTCTAGTTTTGTTTAGAACTGATAAGCTAAGTGACATGTGGTGAAGGAAAACGTATTTATGTGACCATTAAAAACATGTTTTGAGTACATTAATAGACATGTTATAACTTTATTAAATGCATTGTTGTTTTCAATGTCAATTTATACTGTATTATACTATAATTAGTTCAATCAAGTTGGATTTATTATAACATTATCGCGCACTGTTTGTTACTTGCAAATTGCTAAGTATATGAATCAGTTGGTGTTTTCTGGTTTTTTCAATCACTATCTTAATATTTTATTAAAGCTGGTGAAAATTGTAAGAAATTAGCTGCTTAATGAAGATAGTGAAGATGCAAGTTGAACGATCTAATTACGGACTCTTGATCAGGAACTGTTTAAGTACGCACGTCATCAGATATTATGTACTAAGAATTTTTCGGTCGAAAGAATTCCCAAGAGTTAGTTAGCCTAGTGAAATATCTGTCATACACGATTATAAGTAAATTGGTAGTTAAAGTTTGGAGTGACTTAAGTATAGGTTTTTAATTCTCATAAATACGTATTGAACTTAAGATTACCGGATTATAATAACGTAATATTCGAATATTTGATTGATGACACCACCACACCCACTTTAACTAGATAGGTCAGTAAAATTTTAAATTAGAGATAGCTGATCGACTTAAAGTCGGACTTTGATTTTTTAATCCTTTAAAGCGATTACCTACTTACAGAAGTTTTTCAAAAACATAAGTACTAAGCAACTGAATACTCACTGATTAAACCGCTCTAATCAGTCAAAGCAATTTTGTTTTTAAAAACATCTGAAGTATCTATGAAAAGTATCGATCCATTTAGATCTAATCGTTGCAATTCGCTATCAATCATGTACGCAATAAATTTCACCTGCGTATAGATTATGTGGTTAATTATAATTATTGTAGTAAAGATTGCCCTGACATTTTAACATCCTTCATTATGGTTTACAACTTTGACACTAGGCGAGGAGTGTGAAGACAGCTAACAAACAGCAATGTTTCATATAAGCTCAAGTGAAACCTATTAGAAGTAAAGAAGATTGCCGAAACATAATATCCATATACGTACAAATCATTTCAATTTCAATCTCTAGCCGTTTCAGGATGAATAACTACTTTGTCAGCCACAAACGACACATTTACAATTATAATATTTTTATTAACATCAAGTAATTTTCCTATAGCTTAGAACCTGGATTCCAGCTACATTTATTAATTCTTAAGGTCAGGTAATTAACATCGAAGCAGCAAACGGGTGCACGTTGCGCCGCCGTGATTGTAAACCTTGGCTCACATCGCTATTATCTTCGCATACTCAAACGGCCTTATTTTTGCCGGTGCTAATGCTCTACAATCAGTGGGTTTAATCTCTAACTTTTTCTTGGAAATGGCTTCTGGGAAGGAGAACATTATTGTACTTGTTATTCATCCTGTAAATTCCGATTAGGTTTTCAACTTTAGTGCAAAGTTCAAATTAAATCTCAGGATGCTGCCAAGCCTTCAGAACCATCAATGTGGATCTTGTAATGGGTTTTAACCAGATGCACATGGATGTAATAATGTACCTATCATGTATCCTTGCCACATCTGGAGTCTGGTTGAACCCAACGATTGCAAACAGATGTGGCGAATGTTTTTAGTTTGGTTGTGATAAAAATATAGGTACTTATGTGGAATAAAAGTATATATTATTATTATTTAGACTGTAAGCCGATGTACGCACGGACGTAATAAAATCGCGGCGGGATTTTATCGCGCACTGAATTTTCAACTCTCGGTGTTAACCTGAGCGTTGAGAATCTAATCAGAGCGTGGAAAATGAAGTGCACGAAAAAAAATCGCTGCGATTTTATTACGTCCGTGCGAACGTGGGCTAATAGTAATATTAAATAAACTTCAGATTTCTGTATTTGCGACGCCTATAGTGTACCTATTTAATTAAAGAGTCACGGCACATCAAGCTATGGACTATTGTTTTAGGATTATAATGTTCGCTCTGTATTTGTCTCGGGGCAATTAATCATACCTTTGTAATCGAACAAAGATACACGCCAACAATAATTGAATTATTGGAATACATTAGATTCTAAACAATGAAGGACGAAATATTCTTGAAAGATATCGCATGTGTTCAAATTACAATTTTGGAAGCAAATAATTATTTACAGACATTGGTAATGAGAGTATGACTTGATGACGACTAGATATTTATTTAGCTTTTTTCTTAATATTACACAATACAAATGCAAAAAACCACACCTGGAAATGTTTGAGATAAGTTTCCTGCATAAAACCAGATTGGTGTCTTACGAAATCGGTTTTTTGTCTGTGATTGAAGTGAAAGCAAGAGACAACCCATGACAAGTCTCCAATAATAATAATAGAATAATAGAAATAACATACGAACAGTGCTTATTGTGAGCCATGTAGGTAAAGCAATAACATTACCAGGGAAACAAACTACTCGAAGGATATTGTGACAAACAATGAGACTGTTACACAACGGAGGCCGTTGATGACGTCAGGGAACAAAGTCCACCCTACCAATTGGAAAGTTCAACATTGGAAGCAAAACGTTTGCGCCAACTATTTGGTCTAAATTGTTAGTTGAAATTAGTCGTTAAAGCTAAGTAGGCCAATTTGTGTTTTGATGAGTGCGAAGTTCAAAGTTTTGCAATGTTGCTAGGTCAAAAGTTTTAGCCATCGTTAGCAATATCTTCACAAGTAACTTTTAATTGTTATTCGTTAACCCGATTCCTAGATCAGTACATCAACACAATAAACTAGAACGTAGTTTTTCAAGTAATTTGTTTGACTTTGAATTGCGCAAAACCACCGTTAATGTAGAATTTTGCATTGCAAAGTATACTTTGAATGCAGTTGTTGACGATGTCTATTGTTGTTCTTATAATTACGCGATTTCGTAAAACACGTATTTTGGAACGTGAATTTATGCCAAAGCAGTATTACCTTCGCATTTTTTTCCGAACGCAATAGTCTTTCTGGCGACGACTGGTACCTAGTCTATATTTTTGCTCTTAATTTGGTCTACAGGAGGATCGCCATTTTAACATTTTTAGATAGCAAGACAAGATAAACTTCATTGTGATCGTAATCTTTACGGCTTGTTAGCGTGTTACAACTTTGTGTTGCTTTTATGATTAAAATTTTATGTCGAATCTTAAGATTTGTCTTTTGCCATTACCTGGAAGCGCTCATTAGAAAAATGTCCGAAAATAAGGTTTTGTAAAACCCACAAAAAGTAATCCTGTGCCCTAATTGCGTAATTAATACAACACAATCTGTTTCGATTTGAAACAGATTGCTAATCCATTGCTTCATAAGTTGGAAAAAAATCTGCTCAACAACGTAAATAACGCAATGAATGTTGTTGATCTGTAAAAATTAAAAAAATTAGGCATAATTGTTTATGAAAATAAGTTACGCAATTAGGGTACTGAACTTGTTTAGATTACGGCTATAAAATTGAGGTTTTTGTCTACTAAACAGCAGCGATGTTGCTATGTTAATAAATCGTAACTGCCTCTTTCTGAAATAACCTATAAAATGTATTGGATATCCTTAAAATCGTTACATAAACTCATATAAAGAACCTAGTACATTTTAAAAATAACAGATGATCCAATTAACCTCTTTAGTGAGTAATAAAGCTACCACGTGGTGAGACAAAGTTAAATATAATATCTGTTGGAGTTTGTACCCAATGTTTCTGATATACGGTTCTTTTTATGTTTCAGGGAGTTACAAACTTTAAGCGAGAAGATATAAAGTACAGTTCCGTTTGACATGATATTTGTTGAAAATGAAATTGAACTGAAGTTTTGAAATTGCTAATTAGTAGTGTGGTTTACTGTGATTCATGTATCACTGCTGGGCTGCATTTACCACTTTCTATGAATGATCTTCATTGCTCACAGAACCAGCGTCTTTGCAAGAAAATTTCAACAAAACAGTTGGGTATTTTCAGTTATTTGATCTGTGCAATTGACCCATAGTCCGGACAATTCACACACACAATACCCTCTATATTGAGAGTCCAAAGGTTCATAGATTAAATTCAACTATAAAAGCAGAATCTAATTCGTCACGTGAAAAGTTAAGGCGGTACACTGAAAAAACACTTTTATTTCAACATCACAAGGTTGAAATTGAGTTTTCAGGTCGGAATCACGCCTCGTGCACGTGCGTCCGCGCACGGTAGAGAGTTCACAGCTGTTGTTCAAACAGTGGACTTTGGACTCGAGCCCACAATCACCGGTGTAACCGCGTGAATAACGTGGAACGACTCGTTGATTTGTTTGGAGATATTTGATTGAGTCATCTTTTTACTTCATCGGTGGTTTATCTGAATTATCTGCCTGTATGCGCACAGTTATTGTATTCCGATCTATTTAACATAAGGCTTTGTTTCATCATGATTATAAAAAAACGGAAATTGCAAATAAAATTAGGTATAAATACGAGTAAGTACAAATTATATGAAGGTGGTGAGATGTAGGTACCTATGTGATTAAAGTCGCGAGACTTGAACTCTTACATAATAAATAATTTTGAATTTAAAAATCTGTTCAATATTGAACTTGCGTTGGGCACGTGGCAGTCTCTGTAGTCTACATTATAGGAAGACTGGATTTCAAAAGCAGGTAGGTACAAGTAGAACTGATCTGAGATGATGACTTCAAACTATTTTATATTTACTTGGTTAAAATTGTAGGTCAGTGCTCTTACAATCCACTGTTATATTAATAAGTATGAGTAAGTTTCTTACGTGACGAGACTCGCGAGTGGATGGCTGAGTATGTATGTAGGTACCTATCTATATACCTATTAATTCATACAAGCCATAATGGATTGATTTGCACTTTGTCTAACCTAACAAGCTAAGTCAATATTAATCACGTGAATTTTAGGATACTCCGCCTAAATTGCAAATTATTTATCAAGAAGGCGTAAATTGAACTCGTAATCATGATAGGTAGGTAGGTACCCAACCGGGAGCATTCGCCTGCAATCTAATAAGTTTCTATTTTGAGGAGAACCTATGCTAATTCTAATGTTAATGGCATTAGAATATATTGGTTGTCCCACTCACTGATGCAATCTCGAATATGAGTTGTAGAGCTGTTACATTACAGGCGAATGCTTCCGGTGCAGTGAGGGAGCGCCTGTAGGAACAAAGTGCACTATTTAGGTATTAGCCTGTAGCCTGTAGGAAACTACATTTCCTACGTAGGTTCGTTTCCATTTTTATTCTAGGTTTACCAACCTTGGTAGGTACCGACCTATCTTATTACTTGTTCAGCATGTAGGCACCCTTTTTAGCCTTTCTGTTCATAGTTTTATGAGATGTCGGTTGCTAACTCTTCTTTAAATAGGTACCTAGGTACGAGTAAGTACCAAGCCCATTTTTGTTCAACATTAATCTCATTGAAGATATGAACAAACAAAAGACGTGCACACTATTTGTTCCAGGCATAGAAATAGATTGTGCAATCTTTACCTACTTAATGTAACAAGTCTGTTGCTATGCTCTATTGTGGAATTTCGCAGATTTCCTTTGCCCGAGTTGAATCACCAAAACATTCATTTATTGCCCTAAATTCAAAATGCATCGAATTTATTGGCTGGACACCAGCCAGGAGATGGAGAATCGTCTTAAACTTTAAGGCGGCGAAACGAAACAAAAGATTTAAGAAAATGTAAAAATTAACTACATACATAAGTAAATATACTAGTGTTTACAATAAACCATGACCACCTTAACACCTTGGACATTTTTAAATAAACAGCAGAACGATAATAGATGTATATGAAAGAATGATACGTTTATTGCATTTCGTAGCTATCACGAAGGTAAAACGTGTAGAATGCCATTTGCCGGGTCCAAAGTCCGCAAGGTAAACTGACGTCGCCGTCCGTCGTCGAGCAAACGTGTCTTGAACAATGCTTTTGTTTTATATCAATATGTTGAATTAGTTAAGTAACCAATAATGTTGTTAGTATCTGGGTATAATTGGAATTAATAAAAGTACTTGGGAAATTCATCCATATGTTATTAATTTATAAAACAACCACGTTACGTCCGCATAACATTCTGTTCCTAATAAGTTTTTGGCGTTTTTTTGGTTCATGTTAGTTGCATATTGCTATTCCGTTGCTCACACCCTGAAATGTCGTTGTTAACATTAACAAAATGTAGTTGTTTACTTCGTAAACAACTGAAACTCTGTGAATGAACGTTTAAAAGTTACAGTAAATAGTAAAATAATGTTGTAATAGTTGTTCATTCTTACCTTTTCAAGGCAGTCCTGTCCAATTGCATTGGGTTCCACTTTGACTTCCAAAATCACAGAATTGGGCTGGCTAACTAACCACATTTTGTCAAAATTTTAGAAAAATCGTATAAAATTAGACTGTAAAAGAGGTCGAGTAGCTAAGCGTTATTTAATTCCGCGGTATAACACTTGGTCAACAAAGTTTATCTCACTCGCGTAAAGAATTTATTTAAAAATGTCTTTCTTAATTCGCTCTGCGCAATGTTTATCGCGTATTCTTTGTGGAAGTAAAACTGTGAATACTTCCAGACGACGGCCATACTACGTTAAGTTTGCCTCCGAAATGATAAAGAAAACAGTGACGTTACTAACGCGGGGGGCGCAGTCTCTGTACTTTGGTGTTGATCCATGTAAATAATCTATGTTTATTCAATATTCATTGCTGCTTTGGCACTGCTATTCCGACAACGTAAAACGAACAAATACGTCGATGAACACAACGCAATGCGATTTTAGTGACACACCATTCGTTTATTCTCGCATTGAATTCATGTTTTGTTTCGTTCGAACGCAGTGCGAAAAGAGAGACAGACCTATCGGCGAAACCCTCAGTCAGCTTGTCATGAATTTCTATCTTGTTAATTTTGTTCCTAGTTTTTATTAGGTGCGAGCAAAATTATGTAGATATCAAAAATAATTACTTGAATAAGGTTATCATAATTTTGGTCCGACACGAAACCAACCACTTGGTAAAAAAAATAAATCATAAGAGTAATTTAGATTACAGCTTGTACTTAAATTGACACATTTTGAATTTGCCGCGAAATATCAATTTCTTACCACAGAAAAAATATGACAGGATTGACGAGATTTGGTAATGGCAATATCGTTTCAAAATAATATGATTTAAATTATTCTATAATCTAAAACAGAGTTGAAAACCAATAAATCGATAACAATTTGAGGTCACACAAATTATAAACTCTACACTATTTTAAGCTCTACACCGCCATCTATTTTGTTAACAATTACTTACACTATAAAACGTTTCATCATGCGCTAGTAAACTCAATAAACATTTTTTTATTTTGTTTAATTTAAATAATAAATCAAATATGATACTAGTTGATTATTTTGTAAACGTTATGTAATAGCCATTTGAAATAGCAAAAATTATTAAAACCATACTTTTTGTTCAAACATTTCTAGTCTTTGAAAAAATAAAGCTCCGTTTCTCGCAAAAATACAGAAGCACGAGCTGCTGACAGCGCCAATCGTGACAACATGGTGGAACTAAAGTAATCATATGACTTTCGTCACGACCATCTACTGCGCCTATTGATTTGTGTGTCGGTCTTGATTCTCGCTCGACATAGTTTTTGTGTGAATCAGAAATGGCGAGTCAAACACAGGGAATCCAACAACTATTGGCGGCTGAAAAGCGGGCTGCCGAAAAGGTCTCAGAGGCGAGGAAGCGTAAGTTATTTTTACAGTACTGCGTATTTTATTACAATTTAGTCTTGCTTGTACTTGTACCTTTCCACTGTAGTAGTTGGCACGTTCAATCATCAATAATTCTCGTTTCCACGCTCAAACTAGGTTCTGTTTCGAGGAATCTTGATGTAATCACGATTTATGAGTAAGTAGTGGGTTTTATTCAGGGCGTGATCACATGATTTTTGCATTCCACCCGCTGCTTGAGTACTGAATCGATTGATAACAGCATCTCAGGATCTCTGTACCTTAATTGTCTCATAGGACATCGTGTTTGTTATTTTAAAAGACATTTTAGGGCTTATATCGGTCACAGAGTTATTGCTGCAGTATTTCTAGAAATAATAGTCCTAAATGAAAATGGTGTACTGAAAAGTAGACATACCTAGCATTTATCTTAATCACCTATCTACCAGCTTCAGATCAGACTCTTGAAGATCAATGACCCAGAAGAAATTAAAGATACTTTCATATTTGTTTCATAATTCTTTTTTATTAATTCTTATCATGGAATTATCCAGGCTGCCGCCTCTGTAATTCATTAAAATCTAGTGTCTCCAAAATACTATGACATCATCATGTTCCGTGACAATCTATATAACCTTATGTAAGTCAAAATTGTTGGTATGGAAGTAGGTATGTAAATTGTTGGTATATAAGTACTTCCTATGTAAATAGTTTTAGTTGTCTCAGAGGTATGACTCTGTGATAGTTTAAAGAATTTAAAGTTGCTGCTAGTTATTTTCATTCTGTCATTAAAAAGATAAGCATCTTCCATAATTGTTTAAGCATAACAATGCAAAATATAGTCGGCCATTGAGAGAAGCCGTTCTTGACACCTGTCAGCTGGTCAAGTTTTTGTAGTAATGAGGATCAAATTAGCAAAACATAATTACTTGTTAGTATGAAACTGACGGGTTTCAAGAATGCAATCTTTTGGACTGTAATGTTTGATTACAATTATAAGATAAATAAGTCCAAAACCTTGAAATAATCTACTTAAGAAAACTGTAAAATTGTGTTCCAGTTCATGTTTTGTCCTATATGTGATCAGCTGATGACATGATGACAGTTAACTATCATCAGCTGATAACATATTACTGTTGGTGGTTGTAGTTAATATTGAAATCATTTTGTGTTACAGGGAAAGCAAAACGCCTAAAGCAGGCTAAGGATGAGGCCCAGGAGGAGGTTGAAAAGTACAGAAGTGAACGTGAGAGACAGTTCAAAGAGTTTGAGGCCAAGGTAAGGCTTAACTGTAAAAGAGACCTTTAATCTGTATAGTTGTCTCCATGCTAAGACAATACTGAAGGCCATTGGTTAGAGTCTAGCTTTCCAAGAATTTGTCCTAGAATTGTACTTTTTTGTTTAAGTTATGAGAAGTGTGAGATTCTTTTCAGCAAATAGAACACATTTTATCAATTTCTTTGTGACAGATTTGATAAATGGCAACTTGTTATCAATTTAAAAATATTAGATAATTTTATGTTGCTGACATAACATTATGAGATTTAAAGTTATTTGCACAAAAGTTTTGAGTAGCTACAAATGATTCTATTTTATTACACTATTAGGAAAACGGGTGCCTAGTGGCTGAATTTTTATGTAAATCTTTTTACCTTAATTGGGAGTCTACTCATAACCAAAATTAGATTGAACATGAAGTCAAACCCCAAGTCCTGAACATAGTTAAGGAAAAGACTAGGAGAATGATAATGGAATTTCATAGTCTTTACTATGAAATTATCCGGAGTGCAAAATAATATACCGAGGCCTAGATCTACAGGGTCAAATTTATTGATATCTAAAGATGATAAAAATAAAAAACGATTTTTTTTTTGTGTCATCTACCCTTTTATATTGTGGTATGGTGGTATAGTTACTTGAAATAACAGTTAAAATAAAACTGTTTTTTTTTTGTTAACTGACTGATGGTTATCGTAATCTAAACAGATGAAAAAAATAAAAATATTTTCTCAACTCTTATTTCAAGTAAAATATACTAGCAGCAGTTGTGGACCCCAAAAAAATATCATCAAATAATAAATCTATTTCTATATACATATAATTATTGATTAATAAATTTTCCTTTAAACAAAACCAAAAATATTATATAGCGCCATCCCATCTTCCTGGCTCAGTATGCTGTGCTGGCGCTGCCGCTGCGGTTGCGGAAAACTTCAAGCGGCTAAAGTATAATAACCTTATAGGTCACAATATTTTCGAGCCGTTTGGGGTTGAACCCCTAGGGCCGTGGGGTCCGAGTGCTCATGGTCTGTTCAATGAAATCTCCAAACGGTTAATCACTTCCTGTGTCTCAAGGGCTGGCATTTACCTTGGCCAGAGGCTAAGCATTGCCATTCAACGTGGCTTTACTCGACTATGGCAAAAATTCCTCCACATCACTGTCAACTGATAATGTACAGTATGAGTCGACAGCAATATGAGGGAATTTTTCAAAACGCCATATTTTGGTTTGCTAATAGTTTTAGATAGGTTAGGATATAATAATAATTATATTGTTTAATTTAACCATGTTTAGATAGGTATCAATACACATATATGCGGAGTTTTACTTAGCTAATTTAATTTGACCCTGTTTATGCGGTCTTTAGCATGTACTTTGGCTGAGTATTATTTCTGTCACTGTCGCACAACTGTCAAACTTCAAGCCTATGATAAAGGCGGAAACATGATCTTGGCTCCAGTCTAGTTCTGAAATTACTTGCCAGTTCCTTTCTTTCAGTCATTTTATAATCTCTCATTTATGTCAAGAGTAGGGAGTCATCTTTCGTGAAATGTTATGCATAGCCTTAACCAAAACGTGTTGTTCTGTGTTTAGCACATGGGTACTCGGGAAGGCGTTGCCGCCAAGATCGATGCTGAGACAAGGACCAAGATTGACGAAATGAACATTACGGTGAAGCAGCAACAAGAGCCGGTTTGTATACTTGTTTATTACTACTACTACGGCAAACCCAAAAAGAAGCGTTATGATTTTAGCAGTCTATGTATCTATGTTTGTATGTATGAGGTCAATGGGGCATAATTTATTAAAAATTTAATTCGTTGGCCATGTATGGCCAAGTCTCTGATATTTATTCTTTGCTGCTTCGCAAATGGCGACGTATTTTCGCGATAATGTTCGTTCGAGAAACTGGCCCTTAATGTTGGAAGGTCCAAAGTGATCGATAAGGTGATTGTGTTGTTTAAGTTTGTCGAATCACGAATTTCAGAAGAGCTGTGACCTGCTTTGAGTGCTTGCAGTAGCTTCCTGGAGGTAATGCGGCAGGTCGGGAACCACATCGTGGGACAGAATTGACGTTTTTCTCAAATATTGCAATAGATTGGGACACATCCATTCAGTTCGAGCTGTCTTCTTATTGTGCCTATACAATGCGAGATTAACTTATACTGGAAATGTGTCCTATTGTGTATTATAGCGCTACAAGGTTCTTTTGGCGCGTGGCCAAAATCGGAACTAACGCCGCCATCTTGGATCTTCTATACATTTTGCAAAACAATTGCAATTAATGCAATGCTTACTTATAGCGCCCCCTTGTCAATGTAATTCGAGCGCCAAAAATCCTTGTACCAGTGTATCTACTTAGTATTTCAGCAGTTTTAAATGCATAACATAATTTTACTTCACCATAGACAAATTCTATAAATAGATTAGTAGAGAATAGTACACACAAAATATATATTGTTTTATTTTTGCAGGTGATCAACGATATTCTCAGCCTGGTGTATGACATCAAGCCAGAATTGCACGCTAACTACCAAGTGCGCGTCTAAGCATATTTGTAGTAATATCCGTTTGTCGCGTATTAAACATACTGCAATCACCAATCTAGTTGTTATCTTTATGGTATTTCTGTTTATTGCTAGGCACTTAGGCGCGGCATTCTCAAAAACAAGAAAAACGAGCGCCAAAAATCGATTAAAAATCGATTGGAGGCCAATCGTGATTAAAAACATCGATTTTGACAGTAAAACTTTGCAGTCCCATTTCGATAACAAATGCAGAAATTGGCCTGTGAAACCTCGCCTTAATTACTGGTGACCAGAAATGGGAATTACTGTTAAAACATCTGGCCGTTAGCTGTAAATACAAGTATCGCTTGGTTTCGTCCTACTTATAAAATAATCGTTCAATAATCTTATGTGTTAGAAATCAGCTCGGTATCATTCCAAAATACGTTCGAAGGTCCGAATAAGAACACAAAAAAATGTACCTATAATCTTAATATTGTATGTTATTCAATGTTGTATGTTGAATAGAAAATATATAAAGTATGAAAATGAATTCTAATGGTCTTTTCTTGAATAGTGGCGAGTGTGTACAGTATTAGTGAAATATAAATGTTAATATAACATTTAAATGGTTTTATTATATTGTAACCATTTCAGGTGATTTGGTGACTTTTTCCGAAATAAAAACCAATTTGTCGCTAAAAATAGGTATATTGGGTCTACAAATTTTTCATTAATTTCACTGTGACTGCATCAATGACCTGCAATTAAAATAAAAACTTTTAGGTAATTTTCTGGCACTTCGTACCTATAGTACCTACCCGACTCTAAACATAAATAATTAAACAGCTATTTAGCGTCATATCTAGCCTTGTCTGTGGCCATTCCACATTCTCACAGAATTTGACCGGCTCAAGTCGAATTAAAAAATGGAATAGATTATTCCGGTGCCAGTAGTATTTTTGATTTATTGGTTAAGGCTTGTTAGGGTCTATCTGATGAGAGTCAGAGGACCGGAGCATGGTCTACTAAACTAAAATAAAATAGAAAGAATCCGACCGCAACTAAAAAAATCAAAACAAAATCAGTTTTCAAGCAGTGTGGCAAGTTATTTTAGTTCTATCTCAGATTTGATGCCAACTGCATCAGACTGCTTGAAAAGTGAGCTTGTTACCCGACTACGGCAAAGCATAAAGAAGAGCTATGATTTTGACCGGTATTATGTATGTTCATCTGTTCCCTCACAACTTCTACTCATCATAATTTGACAAATGAGAAATCGTTGGAAGCGTCTTGATCGTCTTCTGGATCTAGGTGATGAGACTTCACATTAAAAATCCGGAGTCACACGTAATCTGTTCAATTTAACACGTGTGACTTCGGATTTTTATAAGTCTGTCTGTGATGTCTTGTTTATACCTTGTTAGTTGACTTTTTTTTGTCGTAGTTGGGTTTTAGTTTTTAAAACTTCATTTTTTTTTTAATCTTTTTAGTTGGGTTCTTTGATTTTATTTTCAACCTTTTAGTGTGTTATATTTTTTAAATCGGTTTGGAGAAGATTCCAAAAATCACGTCTTGGTACTTACAATTTTTTCAACTCATTGCATAACGACGTCTAAAATCCGCCATTTTGCTTTTTTAATAAGAGAACCTATATCCATTACGCGACCTAGGCGAGTCGATGACACCTCATGTATTACCCTGTCTGCTGTCGCGCCGGATAATTACACGGCCGGCAGACCACGGAATGCTACAACCTGTTAGACTGACCCGGAACTGGTGCCCGGAACTATGTGGATTAAACCTACGACTTTGCTTTTATTTTTCTGTTATCCGTCATGACAGTAATCCTCGTGATCCTAATACCCACTTCGGCTTACTCTTCTTCTCGCCAATTTGGTTGAGCCAGGTGGCGATAGTTCCCACGGTGGAGAAGACTGCTGGCTGATCGGCCTGGTCGCAGCGCTTGGACGAGAATGATAGCACGCCGATCAACAGGCCGTCCATGACTGCTGGGCCGCCAGCGTCATGCTAAAAGGAACGGAAGGGAATGTTAATATCAAAAGGCATGAGTGGAAAGAGCTTTACTATAAGAAAAAAATCGATCGGTGTCGTGGGACACTCGGGTGGAACGAAGTTCGCATTGCTGTGTATTATGTACTAGCTTCCACCAGCGACTTCACCCGCGTGATATCTTTATACATTATAGTCTACGTTACT
This sequence comes from Omphaloscelis lunosa, assembly GCA_916610215.1. Taxonomy (NCBI): domain Eukaryota; kingdom Metazoa; phylum Arthropoda; class Insecta; order Lepidoptera; family Noctuidae; genus Omphaloscelis; species Omphaloscelis lunosa. The sequence continues at coordinate 20,066,772 of OU744262.1, forward strand.
CAGTGATAATAGGTATAGCATTAAAATAGTGAAATATATTTTTTAAATCGGTCCAGTAAGTAGTATTGGAGTTTATTAATTACAAACAAACATACAAAAAATCAAATATTTTCTCTTTTTATTCTTAGTTCAGATTAATTAACGGTCACTATGAAATAAATTAATAAACTTTGACAGGAATACAATAAAAAAACCTGGAAGCCTACATGGAGGGGGCATAACGCTTTTTCCCTACGTGACAATATCTGGCAGTAACTCTTACCGCAAGGAAGTATTTTAAAATCCTAAAGATATCAGCACCTATGTTAGATACCTAACAAACTCTTCTGCTCTGCAAAGTAAAATAACGCAATGAATTGTTAGGTAAATAAAATTGTCGAATTGCATTTGCGCGCCATTGCTCCTAAGTGTGACGCGATTAAGCTGCAGCACCCAAAAATGCACTGTAGACTGTATCTTTGTACACAATGTTAGAATTAGTTTTAATCAAGTTTTAAAACTCACGTTACAAACGTTTTTCGGTATTGTTATGAATCCTGCGCAAAAGTTTGAACGTGTTACCAAGTCTCTGTGAACAATAAATAATTAAAGAAATTAGGAAGGTACATAATTAGCTTAGGTAAATATTTCTGTATCTCCATTTACCACCCATAATTGTGACATTTGAAAAATTTCTTCTTGTAAAGAAAGTGTAGGTACCTACACCGATACTTACGAGAATAATTTCATCATGCAGTAGAAAGAAGTGGAAGGTTGGTAGTGACTAGTGAAATTGATTTAGGTGAATCTTACTTTCCGTAAACCTCTTGACAATCGGCTGTATCGTACACTGGGAGCGTGACTTTTTGCAGCAGCACCTGTCCTCCTGCACCGTTGATACCCTGGAATAAAACGTTAGTCAATCGTCGCACCTTCTAATTAAGCTAAGAATATTCAAGTCCAGCACATCTATTCTCATATTCTGTATAAATTTCACCGTTAAAACTTAGGTGAAGTGTGCTGTCAATAGTGTGTAGGTGGAATGACAGCTACTTTACCAAAATCACAGAGAGATTTTAAAAAAAAAATGATCCGTACCAGAACAGATCCCCAACCGAGGAACATGATTTGGTTATCAACGGGAATGACTCGATCTCGTGCGAATTTTATCTTCTCGATCGAAGTGTCCTTCCTTCCGAGGGTCAAGTTCTTATGGAGCTTCAGCACAGCGTAGTTGAACTCCAGGGTCTGAGGCTTGTAGTTGGGATGGAAGAAGATTTCGGAGACGCGTAACAACTCGCCTCCTGAGGTTGCATTTGTAGAGCCAACTCTTACTGTGAGCATCTTCACGTATTCTCTGAAGAATCTGTTGTTGTATTGGCTGTGGATAAGGAATTATTTTACTGGGTTCAACGAATGCCTCAGCTATTAGTAGGTAGTAATAGAGGTCTTTGTAAAGGAGCTCGATAGTCCGAGAAAGTAACCTATGTCTGCCGCCATGTAGCAGTACACGGACTACAGCACGCAGGCTACCTCAAAATCGGAGCGAATTTGCATGACAGACACAGACAATTCAGCTTTATCTCTGGGCTATAAGGCGGGCGGCGTTTCCATGTCCCATTACATTGACCGTACGGTATGATTGCCATCGAAAATCGTTCAAGCAACAATGTTGAAGACTTACAGTTGTAAGCAGTGAGCGGCAGTAAGAACCTTGTCCCTGTCAATGATGACGGCGCCGCACCAGAGCTCGTTGTTGACGAGCAGAGCAGCCATGTAAGGGAACTCTTCGATGGTGGCCACCTCGTCAGGGTTGTAGATGCGGCGGTAGCGACGGTCCAGGACCAGGCTTTTGGTAGTTGTGGTGGTCGGCTTTGTTGCTAGTGGTAGAAATTTGTTTTATAGCTGCTGCTTAAGGGGGATGTGCCATGGTAGCCTGCTTTCTAAGTTCAAATTACCCACCCTTACGTGAAATTATGACATTGACGAATTGCAACTTAGAAAGTTGTATTAATGATTTTTACCCTTTATTCATAAACGTTGTTTAAAGTTAAGTAATGATTAGCGACTGTTTAACCATACATTTTTGACGATTAATAGTCTCTTAACTTAAATCAACGTTTATGAATAAACCCTTTAATGATTATAATATCTACTGTACAGTAACTGTTCTGATTGGCTGACTAGAATAAACAACAACCAATCACCCTAAAATCAATTCAAGTCCTCGTTTCCAAACGAATATCAACGTTATCTAAGTTCAAAGTTGATTTCAGAAATACTAATAATTCTATTAAAAATCTTAAAAAACATATTGAAGTTGTAGCACAAACTGTGCTTTATGTGAGAGTTTTAAAGTAATTTATCAAAAAAAAACATGTTTGTTAAAATTTTTGGAAATTAAATTTTAAACGCAGTAAAGGTTCTTGTTCGTATACACTTAACATGAGTTATCCTTAAATCTTTCAATTTCTCTTTTTCTACTATTGGTTGGTTCGACTCCTATCTTAAAGGCCGGTCGCAGCGGGTTCGTCTCGAAGATTCTTCTTCTGACTGGTGCTCTCTTACCGCGGGTGTACCTCAAGGTGGCGTTCTCTCTCCTCTTCTATTTTCTATTTTCATTAACTCTGTCACCAGAGTCATCTCTTCCCACTTCCATCTCTATGCCGACGATCTGCAGCTTTACAATAATTTCTTAAGGCAAGATGCGGAAGCCGCCGTGTCTGCCATGAACAGAAACCTGGATTCTATTAGCGAGTGGTCGCGGTCCTTTGGACTGCAAATCAACCCTAAGAAATCCCAGGCCATAATTATAGGCGGCAGGTATATGTGGACTAGGCTCGATGTTGCGTCGCTGTCCCCACTCTGTCTGAATGGTGTTCAGATTGAATACGCAAATGCGGTTAAAAACCTGGGGGTGACCATGGACTCTCACTTATCGTGGACTGCCCATGTTGCTCAAATCAGTCGCAAAGTGCACTACACGTTCCATTCGTTGAAGTGCCTCCAGAGCTTCTTGCTCTTGAAGACCAAAATCTCCCTTGCTCAAACTCTCATACAGCCCATCATTGACTACGCTGATGCCTGTTATTTGGATGCCACCGAGGAGCTTTTAAATAAACTTGCGCGTTTGCAAAATATCTGTATTCGTTTTGTTTTTAACCTTAAAAAGTATGATCACGTTTCTAATTTTCGCAAGATACTCAAGTGGCTCCCTATTCGACTTCGCAGGAACTCTCGGATATTGTGTCTGCTATTCAACATCCTTCACAACCCTAAAACCCGTTCCTATTTGCGGGAACGCTTTTCCTACGCCCGTCCTTCTGATGCACCTTGCAGGTCGCATCTTAAAAACGTCCTTAAATCCCCCCCCCACTCAACTGACTTCTATTCCTACTCCTTCACTGTGCACGCGGTTCGGTTGTGGAATTCACTTCCGCCTGACATTAGGGACTGTCGAACTGTTGAAACATTTAAACGAAGAGTGAAAGAACACTATCTTTCCACTTCGTCATAGTTGCATAGTTATCTTAAATCACATTATAATTATATATATTGTACTTAGTGATATTTATTTTAGAAGTATGTATGTAAGTATATTCTTATATTGTAAGTAGTTTGTGTAAATAGTAAAAAGTATTTTTTTTTTTCTTCTTTGATTTATGTTTTTGTTTTATCTTCTACGGTTACACACGTTGTCTACATCTCATTTTTTATAATTTCCTGTCGCAGGTATGCTGGAAGAGATTTCTTTAGAAATAAGCATTGCCTTTGTACGTATTTTTCTGTTCCTTTCTTCTTGTCTGTTTATATGTGTGTGCATAAATGGTTAAATAAAAATAAATAAAAAAAGTACGTAACGTCCCAACTAGTCGCAAGCAAGTTTGATACCTGTAGCGTAGATAGAGCGAGTACTTATAAGCTGCATTGCAGTCATTTTATTTAAGTGTCTTTTGGAGCCGATCACATTGCAGACCGTTTCAAATGTCTTGCATCGGTGTGTAATCGTGTTTATAATATTATAATTCATACGGACGCGGCTGCGTTAGCCGACGTTCGCAAGGACGTAATAAAATCGCGGCGGGATTTTATCGCGCACTGGATTTTCTCAACTCTCGGTGAGCCGAGTGTTGAGAATCCATCACGCTGGGACGCACTCTAGTCCCAGCGGGTTGAAAAAAGACACTATTGGATTTTCAACTCTCGGCGATAAGCAGAGCGTTGAAAAAAAAAATTGTAATAAGAGTTTGATAGTCTGCTTATTTTTTAAAGCCAGCTTTTGTAATGATTAGTCTTTCCAAAAGCTGGGTGATGGTATGACAACTTAAAAAAAATTGAGATCGTAAAAAGAAAAATCAAAAGCCTTACTTATTTCAGGTGTAACGATTTCATTGGCTGCCTCCATCCCCTGGCGATTGTACTCTATGGCCAGGCCTTCAAACTTCTTCTCCTTCACCATGTTGTTGTGTCTGCGATACGACTTCTTTCCAGGCTCTTCAGTCAACATTTCTTGTTATCACATTGCAAAAATATAACATACCTAACATGACGCGGATTCACGCCTCTCTTCCCCGAAGCCATTTCGCCATTATGTCAAGGTCCCGATCCCAAATTGCTAGTAATTCCTTTAACACTTTGTCATAGGAATCGAACCCACGGCAGGACCTGACGCAGCAGTCGTGCTTGCGTCCACCGACGAGGCAATATGTAAATGAATATAAAAACCCCTCTTTACTAAAATAATTCGCAATTCTGTGCGGTTGTTTGTGTTTTGTAAACTTACCTGCCTCAGACAAATCAGAGACGGAATTTTCTACGTGTGGCGTCACGAATGTCATGGAATTCATCACTAAAAAGAGTATGGTCGCCATTTTTCGACATGGCCACCCCGCCATTTTGTTTTTTGATTCTGTTGATCACTAAAAATAATAAAGTCAATCTATTATGTAGATTTAATTTTTGATGAGAAACCCAAGAGCACTTTGCCCGACGAACTAAGGATCGAACCCAGAACCCCATGCCTGAGCAGTCGCACGTGCAACTACGACACTTGACAAGAGTGGCTAATCACTCCCAATGAGTGAGATAGGGCCGGATTAGCCACGTAATAGGTGTAGCAATTACAGGCCCCGCGTTTGGACGTACAAAAAAAATAGTCATGTTATCTGTACCACCCGGTAGGTCCAGTGGAATATAATATATGAATGGTCAAACAAATCAAAATGTTTGGTTCAACAAGTTGAGAATAGTAGATTATACAACAAGTGAAAAAAGGGAATTTAATTCGAGAGATACAAGGACCGAAATGATTTTTGAAGTGAAAACTTCTATATGCGCGTTGGGCGTTTTTGAGATGGGACTAAGGCATTGATTTTGCGACATCATGACGTCACCTCATTTTTGTAAATGCGATTGTGCTCTTTATTTATGTTACGTAACGGATCAATGTAATATGCAAGTGTTTTTACTTTAAAAGTTTTGTAAACGCGATTGTGCCTTTTATTTATATTACGTTACGGATCAATGTTCTATGCAAGTACTCGTATTATTACTATAAAGGTTTCGGAAGTTTTTTTTTTGTAAACGTGATTGTGCTCTTTATTTAGATAAGGTTACGGACCAATGTTCTATACAAGTATTTTTTTTTCCATAAAGGCGATCTGCGGTACTCCCGGAATGCCACCAATTTTTTTTTTTTTACGTATTGTGTACCTACTCTACTTTTTACTATTGACTGCGAGGAAATAAATAGTACTTAGTGAAAATCAATCTGCCTAGCCTTTTCTTCCACTCTAACCAGATGCAGCTGAATACCAGTATTTTACATGGAGCGACTGCCTATCTGACCTCCACAACCCAGTAACTGGGTAATACGATACCCCTTGGTAAGACTGGTTATCAGACTTTCATGCTTCTGGTTCTGACGACTCGTAACGAATGTCAAAGATCCACGAATGACAGCCGGGATCAACGATTTAAGAGCGTGTATCCCAAAAGTTGGCAACGTCGCCAATAGCTGTCAAATATTTACCTGTTTTGATTAATTTGGCAATATTACTGTATGGAAATATGAAATGCGGCTAACTAGCGAACTAAAATATTGATTATGAAATGCAATCATTAATATCGTAACACCGAATATTTAGTTTTAGATGTAAAAAAAAAGCATTTTGAAACTTTCCAAATACCTTTTTTACACCTAAAACGGTTACAACATCAAATTCAGTGTTGTATTTGCAGTTCATTATTAATATTCTAGTTTGCTGGTTAGTCTCATACAGTAATATTGCCAAATTAATCAAAACAGCGAAATATTTGACAACTATTTGCGACGTTGCCAACTTTCAGAATAAACGCTCTTAACGTGCTTTCCTAGGCACGTAGGAGTCTCGGTATGTAAAGATGGTCACCCATCGACGGACCAACCCAGGCGAGCGTAACTTAACCTAATGAATCGACTCGTGCGGCTGTTACTACTTAGCCACGAGCTCCGAAAAAAAATGAAAATAGAATAATATTTATATTGATCACATTTTATTATATGTATAAGTAATCGGTAACAAGAGAACATAGGATTAAATATACTTCTTTCTATAAAAACAGAGATTTAGTGGCATGTTAGGTATATCGAGAAAAGCTATTTTGTAAAAGCAAGTACTGTTTAATTTCGCCTCCAAAAACAAACCTACACCTTAGTTGCGTAACACACTTTCAATCACAATTTGAATGATTTTGAGTGATATTTCAAATCCATTGTTGTCTGATCGAGGATATAAATAACGCAATGAATGTTATTGAACTGTCAAAATGAAAGCTATTGCTACTGTTAGTTTGTTACGCAATTACACCGCAAGTTCTACCAAATTATACCCTTAGTAGAATTTGCTACAGGCCCCGCGTTGGCTTAATCCGACACTAGAGTGAGGCAATATTAATCATATTGTATAGAAAGTTTACAAGGTAGAATTGAAAGAGATAGAGAGTTACCTAGGTATATAAGTACGTTATTACCAATAGTGGACCTATTGGTAATAACGTACTTATATACCTAGGTAACTCTCTATCTAATAATGTGTAACTAACGGATGTTTTTGCAACTTAAGTAGGTAAGTAGATACCTACTAGTGAGTCGAATACCCGTTATTACTTCATCAAGCTGAATGTATGTGTCCTGTTTGCTTTCAATGTTTCCGTTTTAGTTTTATTTTAGTGCATTTTTATACACGCACTGAAAATAGGGACATTTCGCTATACCTGTCAGCAAATAATTGTAATCTTTTTAAACAGCAATGCGTACTATTAAAGAAACGCATATCTAAGCAGTTTGAAAACAAAATCCCGTGCACACGACCCTTTTTTTTTTTTCGTAGGTAAGCATTACTATAGCGGCCTAGCGCTACATGCATGTTTCTATACCGAACTATGGAAAAATTTAATGAATGATAAAACTTACCTTATACCAGCTAGTAGGCATTTGAGGAACCTACACGAAAATGTTTCACTTTAAACCCAATTTGCAATTTTGCAAAACGTTACTATTTCCATATGCAATAAAAAAAAAACAAATAACGGAGCTTATGGAATTTTTTATTACAATATGACGAAAACTATAAAAAGATAAATACTATGTACAAAAATAAACGATAGACAAGTTTTACACGTGACATTTTATAACAGAACGAGAATTCTTTTTTTAAAGAAAATAATTTCGTGTCTTTGGTTTAATGCCATCCTTTGCCCCAGCCGTAGCCTCCCCAGCCGCCGAGGGATGAGCCCCATCCGTGGCCTCCATAGCCGACGGTCACTGGTGCTGCGATGACAGGGGTGCGAATGATGGGTGCAGTAACAATGGGGGCGGAGACCACGTGGCGGATGACTGGGGCGGACACCACCACGCGCGGGATCGTCACGCCGTGGTTAATGAAGCTGGAGCTAACGGAGTAAGATGGCAGCAAGATGGGGGAGGCTGGTGAACAAAAGAACAAAGATATTTAAATTCGAAATTCTTTGGGTCTGTGGACCTGTCTTATACCTAACTGTGAAAACATATTAGTCATAATATGTGGTGCTCCAATGCAAGATACTCCCGCAGTCTTGTCTTGTCCCGCAGGCTCACATTGTGTTTTCACCTGATACAGGAAGCGGAGATAGGCAAAGTCCACAGATATTTAGCTAAGTAGGCAGTGTAGGTAGGGTAGTGTATATAAAATATTGCGTCTTGGGTATAATATGAGGCTCTTTGAAGGTTAACGCAAGTCAAAACTATATCTAAATAATACAGAAATTGGCGAGCAAAAATCTATTGGTTCACAAGTAATCTGCTGGTATTCAAATAATATTTTAAGGTTTTAATGATTATAAAACTTTCAATTAGTCAACACTGACACATCAAGGATAACTATAATTATATTGTATAAATAGCTGCATTACATAATTACTAATTAGGCATCTTAACACACTAAAATACATTAGAAAAACTACCTACTCTAATCATCAATCAATCAATCAATGTTCGCGTTTTAGTTTCCAAGCATTTAAACAAATATGTTGTTTTTTGAAAAACAACTTCAATGCCCACACATGAAGTTGAGTTTACGATACAAGTTTAAATATTTTATGACTTTTTCTTCAGTAGGTATCTACTAGTCGTTCTGAAATCAACTTAATTTACACGGGTTTATAGTTAATATTCGTTTAAATGGAACTAAAATCAATTGAAAATAAGGATTTGAAGAGATTTTAATTTGATGCAGCCTGACTGTAATGTAAGGGCAAGCAAACAGAACTTCTGCTTACCTTAACGGAATTTTCTATGCATGGACTTGGATTTAGTGTTCAAATAGTGTCTATAATGAAATGAGGAGTTACCGAGGCCCAGTCCCAGTGGAGGGACAGGGTTGGCGACCACCAAGCCGATCAGGGCGAGAACTAATGCCACCTGCGGAAGAGAACAGCAACATTCCAAATTACATTTCGCAACCACTGTGGAGGAACTGCTGGAATATTTGGAAATCTATTAAGATTTATATCATATAAATATCTCAAGAAAGACATTTCTATGGAAAGGGCTACATTGTGATTGAAAATAAAAAAGGGCAATAATTTAATAAACAGCACAACCGCAATGGTCCTACGAAAACATTGCAAGGTTCAAAAAGTTAAGGCAAGAATTAAGAATTTCAGGCTTTCACCCTTTCAATAAGTTCGAAGGCGATATGGAGCCCCAAAATAAATCGTTGGACAAATATTCATAATCAGGAGATCAACATTCTCTTTTCCAATATAAAAGCCGTTACTTACCGCGCACTTCATGTCTGTCTATTTTCAGGTTTTCACTGAAATGTAAACTGCATTATATTTGATTAGCATTGCCATTTTATACCGAATGGTGCTGGGCACGCATCGGTGGCGACACGAGCATCCTTTGACGGGAAGCTTTGCATCACACATGCAATATACATAAGTTATGAGTTGCCCTTTCGACAGTCTGTTATTACTTTTGAAAAATTAAGAACTGTGTTGTGGCTTGAGAGTCAGTACATGTTCAAATCGCAAAAATGCTCCTTTCTCCCCCTTGTGAAAGGAAATTGGGGAAATTTTGGAAACCATATTCTCCGTCAAAATGCTAATATCGTATAAACTCCTACTGACTAAAAGGTATTTCTCCCGCTGTCGTCCAGTCGAGAATTCGAGATTCATTCGGAATATGCCCCGCGGAATTCTATTAGACTAGACCCGGGCCGCTCTGCGTGTTATTTAAATTACAGATAATAGATAGGTACCTATCACAACTTTGTTCCTAGGTTCAAGCAACGACACCTGCGATTTAGTAGTGTATAACGCAGTTATTTCGGTTAGAAGTTGTTCCAAAAATCGAGTAACTAACGTTTGCTCTGATATACTTGCCTACTGTTGAGATATTAACCACCGCACGAGGAGAACACGGCTTACTAAATTAAAATATCGTACAACACGCTACTCATCACCACTGCTACGTTGCAAGCTACGCGCTACGGTACTAGCTACGGTACGCTACGCGCTACGAAACACTACGAGCTACGGTACAAGCTACGTCACACTACGCGCTACGTGTTACGCGCTACAATTCAATACGGTACTATTTTATAGTTGTTGTGTTTTATCAATGGTTAGGGCAATAGTGGTCAAATAAATGTTTTCATTCATTCATTTCGTTCATGCATTCATTAATTCTAGCATTCTTCAATAAAAAATGGAAATGAAAAAAAAAAACAAATGTTTAAAGTTTTACGTAATAGTATATTGACACTAACATGGCATCCCGACTCCGAGCTGCTAGTAAGAATCGATGGAAAATCGAATGACACTGCCCGACCCGGAATCGAAGAGGCTTCAGTTCAATTCTCAATTAATATAAGTTTCATAAAAACAAAACAAGGCTGGGCCGGGAGTAATAAATAAGGGAGATTTCTTTCTCTTCTCTCCTATTTATAACACAGATTATTAAATATTCACAGCGCGGTAAAAATAGTAAGTTAGTTCATTCATTTAACGAGGCGCACACTACATGTTAATCCGTTAGTTTTTGCTGTCTGTAGATAATCGCAGGAACTAATACATTATCATAAAATTGCACTATTGGATTACATTAATCACTATCGTCTTGACTGCATAATTAAGTGTTGATAATTATGTTTATATACTTTATAGAAGAATTTCTGGGTAGTTCCCAGAAATTCTTCTAGTTAATACACATTCTGATTTGGCATTACAGGCACATAAAGACATGTTAGGTTTTTATTTCAGGTAATGCCTTCCCTGAAATAAAAAGCTTTGCGCACCGGAAGCCTTAGGACTAGTCGGCCTCGTAATTTCTTTACCACTTTTGACTACAATACGAAATTTCACTAAGGCGCCATCTACACGGGCGAGAGTATTGCGGTGATAGTCACGCCGCCGCCGTGACATTAAGTTCTATAGAAACTGTATGGAGCAATCTAAGTACGACGATATCCTCGCAGCGAGAATTTGATGCACGGCGAGACTATTGTCGCGATTCTCTCGCCCGTGGAGACGGCGCCTAAGGCGGTGTCCTATTTAAAAGCGATCGTCGCGCAAATTCACGATCATCCGAACTTTTTCATAACGCGTTGTCGCGCCGACAAAGGACGCTTTCTGGTTTTCCGAACAAAAAGTGATATGCATGCGACCGATCGCGTCTTCGCGCGACGATCGCTTTTAAATAGGACGCGGGGTAAAGCTGAAAATATATATCTGGCACGAAATAGATCTTGTCGTTTTATAACGCGCAAGTGACATTCAACCTTAGGGTGATAAAGCGATTACGAGGTCGACTTGACATCGGCGACTTGCACCCAATAAAACATATTTTTATAATGAGAGTGCGAAATAAATAATTATTAGTGCCAAAGAACTACCTGACCTCGTTTGTTGTGGCTGAGTTAGAAGTGGTTAAAATTGCATCATGGAATAGATATTTTCATTACAGATATTCTATTTCACGAAGTCCGTTCGGCTTTGATTGTAGTAGTGACGTATCCCGACAAGCGCGCTTGTGTGTGTAAAAGTAGGTAACGTTAGCAAAAAAATCTGATATATATTCAAGTCGAGATTTAATAATCTAAATAAAATTTTGGTTTTAAAAGTACCTATATACATTTTGTAAATAAATTAGATTAGGTTGCAATAAATACAAAAATATTAAGAATATGTAGGCATTTAATTAAGCATTGGTGTTACAGAATGGAAACGAAACAAGTAGGACTATTCAGTATTTTCAATCACTATCAGATAAATTTTCGATTTCCGATTCCGTTTTGCTGTCGTCAGCATCATCTTGTACATTGATTATAAATTCAAAATCGAGATCAAAATATTTCAAGTAGTCTTTTTCAATTTTTTCAACATGAGCACAAGTTTTTTGCCACGTTTCACTGCTAACTTGGCCCAAACTTTCATTGATCAGTCTTTCCGTATTCGTCATGTTTTGCTCGATATTTTTAGATGCGACATAATTTTTAACGATACCCCAAATATTTTCAATCGCATTTAATTCTGGGTGATAAGGGGGAAGGCGTAAGACATCAAAACCCTTGCTTTTTATAAAATCGTCAATCTTGTAGATTACGTGTTGGGCTTTGTACTTCTTTATTGTATCGTACAATTCCAATTTAAGAAGAGATTCATCAAATGCTATACCCTTATCCCTGAGCCATTGCTGCATATCGGCTTTCTTTGTAGATTGCGTCGGTAGTCGTTCAGCCCGTGTGTTGTGATAAGATGCATTGTCTAAGACAATGACAGAGCGCGGAAGTAAATTGGGTAGCAACTTTTCATTTAGCCATTTTACATAGTTATCATAGCTCATATTTGAATGATAATCACCAGTTGTTGAGTTGGCCTTATAAACCAAGGAAGCATTTTCAATAAAACCATCCTTGGTTCCCGCGTGCACTAAAATAAAGCGAGTGCCTGTGCTAATTTTTTTTAAAAACGGAGTTCTTTCCTTTTTTTTTGCCCAGGTGTTGTTTCGCACGTGTGTCGAAAGGACGTAGCTCTCATCGGTGTAGACAATGGGCCGACTTTGAGAGCGGTACTCTGTTATTTTTTTTTAAATATTTTAAACGCCACATTTGTGTATCATGACGCTCCGTCAAGACTTTACGGTTGTTCTCTGTTTTGCGCCACTTGTAACCTAATTTCAACAGTAACTTGCGAACAGTTTCTAAACAACCTTCGAATCCGATTTTTTCATTCAATGCTGTTCTTAACTTAGCTAATGTTGGAATTTCTTTATGGACAATATGGAAATCTTGTACAGTACTGCGAACCACATCGGCTGTAAAATTATCTATATCCACTTTATTATCTCGCTTTCTCTTTTTCTTCATAGGTGAAGTGAATTTTGATGAAGTGGATGGCAATTCCTTCTCTTCTTTTAATATTCTTTGAACTGTTTTTTGGCTCACACCCGTAGCTTCAGCTGTACGGCGTGTAATGTCTCGTAAATGAGACAAATCACAGTTGAGTTGTAAATTCATATTCTTCTCGCAGAAAATGATAAACACTAGCTATCATGTTTCGACCCTAAAACAAAATGTAATCAAAATAATTAAGTAATATAAACATTTTATAACACAAAAAAATATTCATTTTATAAATACTTCTATTGCTATATTAAGTATCTTTGTATAACATTTTAATTGAAAACGTATAAATAAATATTACCTCACTATGGACAACTCTTCTTCGTTTTGTTGCCATGCTGACCTTACTCCGTGAAACAATTTGGCGCGAACTAAAAACCACTACTGATCCGGACCGTGTCCCGATCGACACTGAGCGCGAGCTCGAGGTTACGCACACAAAAACAATGTGCATGTGCACGCTTGACAACATTCATAGCCAAACGGACTTCGTGACATAGAACATCTGTACCTTCGCGTTACAAGCAGCCTTATATCTCATACCATGTGATAAGTAAGCATAACGTAAGGATAATAAGCCTATCACGTTCCTATTCCACACTGTTGTGATTGGGACACAGGCGTCCTCTCTGTGGGAGCGAGTGTGCTCATAATCCACCACGCAGCGCCAGCGCAGTGCGTGTTGGTGGATGCTGGACTGTTGATATATCGGGTAAAGTGAAATTGACAGTGAATTTTTGCACGGCAGGTAGATTGCTATACTATTCACTTCTAGTTTAATGTTGATGTACTATCCCACAGGCTTATTCCAATCTGAAGTTAATAACTTCCAAATGAAGAATGCTATCCGCCGTCTTGTGTGACTAACATACCTACAAGTCAGTGAAATTAAAAGTAAATAGACTACCAACTGAAGGCCTGGTTACACGGTTCGAACTGCTCAGCAGATAATGCGTTCGGAGTGCGCCTGGGCGGACGAGCTACTGTCATTTCGTTAAAAACGTTGGAGTTGACATCAGAGTCCCATACGAGTGGCATGGTGATGGACCTTTGTTATTTTATAAAAGCTGAAAGTTTCTGTATATGTCCCCAATACAGGTAAGAACGATCGCTGAATATGAAGTTTATATCATGGTGGCTTTGGTAACAATTAATTTCTCTGACTATTCCTATTCCCGCATTTGCTGCAGACGTGACGTTTTCAGTCAGTTCATGCAGGTACCTCATGGGACTCACAATAAAACAAAATCCATTCATAATGAAAACATTATTTTATTAATTAAATATACCAGCGTAAATAACAACTTAATAAAATTAAAAGATTAACAAAACGACCAGCATCTGGCGTAAACTATACTAACAGAGACAACTAGGGAACTAACGGCGCCACTGCGGCACGTACCACGAAAGGAATGCACATGCAAAATTGGATGGACACAAATAAGCCTAGGAAGCCTAGGAGACAACGCTTAAAAAAATACTTATTTTTCATTCACAAATCTCATGCCTAAAACAGCTTATTCTTTTTCAAATCTTGATAAAACAAGGTATTCTATATTTGGATAATACACCGTGGGGCATCTATGTAGGCTTATCTGTCTTAAAACAATATATTGCTAAAACATATATTGGAAACAGCTTGATAAAATAGGCGAAACTCAGGATTATCACTGAAAAGAAGAAAAAACCATTTTAAACTTTTTACAAAAAAAAAAAAAAAAACAACTGACTTCTTATTTAAAAAATAAATATTATTATAGATTCTAATCTTTTACCTACACGATGCAAGTAGGTACAGTCCATCCGCATGGAGAGGTTTACCATATTATTTATTTAATGCTTCACACAAATGTACAGAGCGAGGCGGTCTTAATGCCATAGGAATTTTCTACCAGTTAATCTTTGGGCGATGCAGAGTCAAACAGTGGTAGGCAGCGGTAGGTGCACGAAGCTGCGCGGTTCTTTGGCTTTTCAATCACACATCGTGCATAGCGTGGCATTTTTATATAAAGTGGCACTAAATACACGTGCGTGGCAAGGCTACCTGGGCTGCTGTGGAGGAACGCCTTTACACATACGGCGCAAATTTAACTGGACACGCACTTATTTATGATAGTTTGATATGCGCAAAGAAAATATAGATTTACCTTCCATCGGTCATTGTCATAATCCCACTTGGAAGACAGTCCATCTATGGGGTTGACTCGAAGTTCTAGCATTCTCCGCAGTTGTAACTTCTGCGAAGCTTTCGATAGACTCGCCGGGAGGGGTTCGAACACTGAAACAAAGAAGATTGTCACACGTGCGATGAATTTATGAAGCGATGGAGCACTGCATAAGCGCTGCATCGCTTCATGTGATATGAGCTGTATTTTAAAACACTAGGATCGGATATTTTTAAAAATGTTTTACATTAAGGGTCCGTGCATGAAATCGATTATAGCCGGATCACACATGCTTTGCAAGGAACGCATTTCCACAGCATTTATTCTACTTTCATGCTTCTTTTGCCCAAAACTCAAAGCATTTATTTCAAATAAACCAATTACAAGCACTTTTGAATTGTCAAGGGGTCGGTCAGTCAGAAAGATGAAGCTAGTTGCCCATTCCAAAGCGTAGAAGAACGGACAAGAAACTCCATGGATACTCTTTTAAATCACAATATGGTTACAAAATATTGGTTACATCATTCATGTTAAAGTTATAAATGTGAGAATGATGCAGAACGATAAAAGCGTCCGTAATAAAAAATAAAACAAATAAAAAAATTCAAAAATCAAATTAAAATAAGCCATGGCAGCTAGAAGATGACCAGTCCCTACTGACAGCGCCCGTTCACAAACATGACACATGGATTAGCACCATTCAGCTCAACCATTTTGAAGGTAGCTAAATGATCCAACACACATGCCACCGTCAGCGAGACATTAGAGTGAGCATGACATATTCTCTGCCGCAAGGGCACATTCAAGTCAATGAAAGACGTACCTAGTAAATGGTAGCTTTATAGTAGGTACATAGTACTCACACGTGTTATCAAATTATACAATGCTAAGGGATTGAATGTATACAATGCAAAGATGAGTAGTTTTTAAATCTTCAGCAACTCCTTAGTATTTTCAAATGCTAATCAATTAGTTTATGCGCCCTTGTGGAGCAGGACCAGCGTTTAGCCAAACATTTATATCAGTGATGTAATGACACCCAACATTCTATTCCATACATAAGCGTGTACCATTGTGAACAGCCATCACTCATACCACTCCTCGTGTTTATGTAAAACGCTTACCTCAATGTTATTGAATGTCTAAATGTACCTAAATGTATCTAATACAAAATTGTAGCAGTTTTATGTTGATTGATATAAATACGTATATACTAAACGAATATACCCATACACTTTAGACTTATTTCTTAACCGTACCTACTAATTTAAGAAAATATCATCTACAGCATCAAAACTGTTTAAGCGATTACTACGTTCGAACTTTAGGCGTGTGTGCGTGAACGGTGCACACAAACATAGCATCGCAATGAATTTAACTAAACTCTTGTCGAGTGAATTATGTGCACGGACTCTTAAACAGTCATTATAAACTCTAAATTATTTAGAGTGTTGTTACAGAATTTCGGTCAAACAGTCCAGGTTTCTCAACTACATTTTTGCGCAAACCTTGCTCATATAAAAAAAAAAAAAATCGGCCAAGTGCGTATCGGACCACGCACAATGAAGGTTAGTGGTAGGCGGGATGAATTTATCCCAAGAACAAACTAAACATTGTAGTTGAAAAACATGTTCCCCCATACATTTCAACTGCAAATGTAAGTTTGTACGCACAATATTGAGTGATTTACCATTTGATTTTAAGATCAGACTTCTTATAGGTTTTCCTGTAATCTATATGTATAGAACTAATCTCTGCATTATTTTCAAAATTTTAGGCTCAGCAGTTTCGGAGATAAGGGATAATGGTAAATTTTTGTCTATTTTCTTTAATTGTTAAATTTATTTTAAAAAGTGTGTATGGAATCCTCATAACAAGCCCTTTCATTAAATATATTACACGGAACAATTTCCCCCAAAAGTGAACCCCATATTCAAAATTCATTTATTTACGTTACACATTCGTGTTTGGGTCATAGAAATTCATATGTGTACCAAATTTCAACTTAATCGGTTCATTAGATTCGGAGCAAATCGGCCGTGACGGACAGACACTGGATCATGGAGTCTAACAGTACCAAGGTAAGTGAGGGCAGCATCTCTGAGAGGACTCGTTCCTCCAATACACGAGTGATCCTTTATGTATTCCGTTTTTTCATTCGGACGTACGGAACCCTAAACAATCACATTTTTACTTGTTTTAGCCTGGTCGTAAATAAACCTATAGGACACCACAACACAGTGATAAAACTTCTTCTTTTGTAGGAATGTACGTCTTATTAAACTACTTGCCCGGTCGGTGGCCACGTTAATCGCGGCATCATTTGCGCGAAGACGAAACTGAAAACCCGTACATGACACATCATACGCCTTTTTTCAAAAAGATAGAATCTACAGTTCGCCACCTGCTACGACTGATAGGTCCTAGTCTCCATCCATGTTTATACATCTCATCATACATATCCTTCGAAAAAGGCAGTTTGACTACGTAACTGCCTTTTTCGAAGGATATATGTATATCCTATAACCCGTCAATTCGAGAGTGGATAGGGATTTTCCGGGCATGCTCGAAGTCAATAGCAGGCCCACCAGACAATAAAAAAACGGCACCGGTCAGGATGTACAAAAACAGTTTACATACCATAATGATGGAGGAATATAAAGATCCAGAAGGAGAAGGAGCAGATGAACAGCCCAGCCCCCACGATCGCCTTCCACTGCCCTGTGGGATGCTGGAACTCGGCGAAGGTCTGACAGAAGGAGGCTCGGTACAGGGCCTTCTTCTCCTCGCAACAAAGCATTCGCCAGTCGCCTTTTTCTTTCTCGCGAAGTGCCTGGAAGTTTGTAAATAAACATATAATGGGTAGTGGTCTCAAAATGCTGGTGTATCGTGAAATTTTATCTATATTCCCTATTGTCGTTGGAGAGCCTGGTTAAGTCTGATCCTCTGCGGTTACATTGTATAATTATTATGTTCGCAGTTGTGATAACCAGGTATTTGTTAAGTCCCATGTAATAGTGTTATTTACATTTGAATATTCGCATATTTTGCTTCAGTCCGAGCCATGGCCATAATAACGCATACCGTTACAATACAGGACTGCGCTACCGTACTGAGAATTTTTGATGAGAAACCCAATAATACTCCTTGATCTGGGAATCGAACCCAGAGGACCACATGCTCAGCAGTTGCTGTTGTGACCACTTAAACAATGAGCCATGAGGAAAGAATCATGCATCTTACTTTAATTTTAGAAATATTTGATGACATTATGCTAACGCAATCATCAATCGTCATATCAAACTGGGTATACTGTACAAATCGAAACAAGCGTTTCATATTATCCTTTAAATTAACTTCATCATCGTCGTCAGAATTCAGCCGATACGACATCCATCGCAGGTTGGGCATGGGCTTCCCCCAAGCGTCGCCACAACAACCGGTGTTATTCCTCCCATATCCAGCAGATTATCGTGACACCAAGTAGTAGGTTCACCTTGGGGAGGCCTATGGTTACGGCACACGGCCAGTTTTCCATTTCGGCAGCATCGGCCATCCATTCTGCGAGCAAGTGCCTACTGCCTCGGCCTTAAGTCATCATCAGCCTACAGCGGTCCACTGCTGGACATAGTTTCTCCAATCACACTTTTACTCTCATGTAATTATGTATTCAGAGCATGTGTACTCGATAATGTGTAAGCCGTGTAATTGAGAGTGCATTGCAGGATAATGTAAATTGTATTTTTTTTAAATTTTGTAGAAGATAATTGTAATGTATCTTTCGTTGGTAATACTTAAATAAATATGTATAAAATGTTAATACATTACACAAATATCTCTGGTGTTCTCCTTGAACCTGATGGCGGGGAACGGGAAGTGGGCGTCATCCTTATAGTTGGCACTGCCGTTGTGTCCAAACCCGACCCAGTCGCGATTCCCAATCCTACATCTACCGTGAATCCCTCTTCCTATTATTAAAAATGACGAATAAGATTTTCCATTTAACGTTAGCAACGACATTTTCGGTCAAACGACTGACAAAATGTTATGACAGTTCTTGATTTTTGAAATTGAAACGGTTATATGGCTGTTAAAGGTTTGGTTCGAAAAGAGGTTGGAATTTTAAATCAAACTTTTAATTAATTTAATTTGAAAAACACACTTGAGTCCATAAAAATTCTAGCCTGAGTCACTTCAAATCAAATCAAATCAAAAATTCAGTCCCTGTTTTAATGTCTACATAGCGGCCGTTATCTAGCGGCCGTTATTTGGCGGCCGTTATGTAGCAGCCGTTATTTGACAGCCGTTAGATTGCGGACGTTATTTGGCCATTAGATTGCGGCCGTTATGTGGCAGCGGTTATGTGGCGGCGGTTATGTGGCGGCCGTGTTTTGGCGGCCATTATTTGGCGGCCGCTATGTGGCGGCCGTTATGTTGCAGCCATTATTTGACGGCCGTTATCTAGCGGCCATTATGTGGCGGCCGTTATTTGGCGGCCGTTATGTAGCAGCTGTTATTTGGCAGCCGTAATTTGGCGGCCGTTATGTGGCAGCCGTTATTTTGCGGCCGTTATCTAGCGGTCGTAATGTGGCGGCCGTTGTTTGGCGGCCGTTATTTTGCGGACGTTATTTGACGGCCGTTATCTAGCGGCCGTTTTTTGGTGGCCGTTATTTAGCGGCCGTTATTTGACGGCCGTTAGATTACGGACGTTATTTGGCCGTTAGATTGCGGCCGTTATTTGGCAGCGGTTAAGTGGCTGCAATTATGTTGCTGCCGTTATTTGGCGGCCGTTATTTGGCGGCCGTTATTTGACGGCCGTTATGTTGCTGCCGTTATTTGGATGCCCTTTCGTTCAAAGATGAAGTCATAAAACATCTTTTAGGCGAAACATTTGGAAAGTATAGTCATCACGAGCAGAAAAATCGAGAAGGATTACAAGTACTACATTATTTAGAGCGTCTTCCACCCACACAAAAAAAACAGAAACCAACGAAACCGTGTCGTGTCTGCACAAAAGAAAAAAAACGCAAATAAACAATTTATTACTGCCCGGTATGTCCTGAAAAACCTGCCTTATGCGTAGAAAATTGTTTTAAAATGTATCACTCCTTTTTGATTTCACAGCGATGTACCCAAAAAAAATTCTATTAAACTTTTTTTTCTGATTAAATAATGTTTTATTTCAAATGCCAAAAAATGTAACCCCGCCCTCCTTTCACTGCCACTTGTCTAGAATTCGTTAGAAATCGCATACAATCAACTACGGGAATACTCATAGTTGGCAGTGGGGCCCAGATCTTGTACTACGAGTATACTCGTAGGTTGGCAGTCAACGTGTTAAGTGTTTTTGTTTAATAATAAGTTATCTAATTGTCTGATTGGTAATAATTAATTTATCCCATACCCAGCTCGTAACAATATTTAACACCAGTATAGACGAAGGAGTCTTTCCGGATCTCATGAAACACAGTAAAGTAGTTCCATTGTTCAAATCTGGTGATAGTAAAGAACCCAACAATTATAGGCCTGTATCAATTCTACCAGTGTTCAGTAAGGTGTTTGAAAAGTTGATGCTCAATCAAATGTTACCTCACTTTAATAAAAATTCCATCTTTCATGAACAACAGTACGGTTTTACCAAAGAGCGTTGTACCACTGACGCCGGTGTCACCCTAATAAAGAACATTTTTAATGCCTGGGAAGAAGCACAAGATGCCATTGGAATCTTTTGCGACCTCTCGAAGGCGTTCGATTGTGTAGACCATGAGACACTTCTGCTGAAACTAGAGCACTATGGGATTAGTAATACAGCTCTTGATTTACTTAGATCATACCTGAAAGATAGAAAGGTTAAAGTTCAGGTAAACGGCGTAAACTCATTAGGGTCTGAAATGGCAATGGGCGTTCCTCAAGGTTCGATATTGGGTCCATCCCTCTTTTTAGTATACATTAATGATTTACCCCAATTATTTCAAAATCAACCGAAGATGGTGTTATTTGCAGATGACACATCATTAATCTTTAAAATAAACCGACGGTCACAAAATCTTGAAGACGTGAATAGTTCTATTCTGCAAGTCCAAGATTGGTTCACGGTAAACAATTTGGTGCTAAATAAAACAAAAACCAAATGCATTAGATTTAAATTACCTAATGTTAGAAGTAGCGAATGTGACATCATATTGAATGGGAAAAACTGGAATTTATTAATCAAACGGTTTTCCTAGGAATCACGCTAGACGAGAAATTACAATGGGGACCTCATATAACATCCCTTGCGGGGCGGCTAAGCTCGGCCGCTTATGCTGTTAGAAAGATAAGACAGTTAACAGATGTAGAAACCGCGCGATTGGTCTATTTTAGCTACTTCCACAGCATTATGTCGTATGGCATTTTACTGTGGGGTCGGGCTGCTGACATTGAATCCATCTTTATTTTACAAAAGAGAGCTGTCAGAGCCATTTATAATCTACGTCGCCGCGAATCTCTCAGGAAACTATTTAAAAGGATTAATATTATGACGGTTCCTTGCCAATTCATTTATGAAAATATTATGTACTTACGTAAGGAAAAATCCACATCTGTTTAATAAAATAAGTGATAGACATAATTTTAATACTAGAAATAAAGATAAACTAGATCAACCATTTTTCAGATTATCTAAAGTACATACATCTTTTATGGGGTACTGTGTTAAATGTTACAACAAAATACCTTGTGACATATTGCAATTAAATGAAAGAAAATTTAAAACTCATATTAAAAGTACACTTTGTAAACAAGTATATTACAAATTAGAGGATTATATCCAAGATAAGAGTGCTTGGAAACATGCTGGTCCTGCTCCATAGGACAATTTAGAATCAAGACAAAATCAAACAGGTTGCTAATTTAACTGTAAAATTTATAATTTTGTGTTATATGACATTGATTTTAAATTCTGTGATTACTTCCTCACACACTGACTTATTAATTTTAAAAACATTAGGAAAATCGTCTACTTTTATAATGTTTGTAAATATGTGAGCACCATGTATCTATCACATAATTAAATTATCTGTCGTTGCTTCATTTTTAATTCTTTTTACCTATTGTGGTATAGTAATTTTATTCTAGGTGCATTGTCTTCACATATAATTATTTAACTAATGTACGTACTAATACAAACTATTGTAAAACATTTTAAAAGAGTAACGGTGGAGTTTCTTGCCCATTCTTCTCCATACGAAAACTACCTTTTGGAAGGGGCGACTAGAATCAATTATATTAGTCTGTAAATTTTGACGTTCAAAAGTGCCATACATGGGCCTATTTGAAATAAATGATTTGACTTTGACTTTGACAGTAGCGCCATCAGGATGGAATTTGGTGTGGACAAATGTGCGGAGGGAAAACGAGGGGAGATCGTGGAATACGTGGGAACCCACCTCTCGGATTCCATACAACTAAGATCCCTCTCCTCAATCGAAACCTACAAGTATTTGGGTATGTCGGAAGCGTTAGGTGTCAATGCTGCTGACATGAATCGCTGAAGGAGCGCTTCTTTAAACGCCTGAATAAAGTATTAAATAGTCTTTTATCAGGTGGAAACAAGGTGCGCGCCTTCAACGGTTGGGTCATGCCGGTTTTGATGTACTCTTTCGGCATACTTAAATGAACTCAGACGGACCTTGACGGTGATAGGAGGGTCCGCAAACTGCTGACCGCAAATCGCATGCATCACCCACGTTCATCGGCGATGAGACTGTATATCCCGCGGAAGTGCGGAGGTCGAGGCTTCTTAAATGCTAAGACCCTGCACAACCGTGAGGTATGCAGTCTCAGGGAATACTTCCTAGAAGCCGACGTGGGGATGCACCGAGATGTGGTCACTATGGACAAAGGTCTCACCCCGTTATCCTTAGCTAACGAGAACTGGCGCGAACCTATAGTATTAGATACTAATGACCGCAGGAAGGTATGGCAGAGCAAAGAGCTTCACGGGCGCTTTTACCGGGCCTTACATGGGCCCGATGTAGACCTGTTAGCGTCCGTATCCTGGTTGCGATTCGGTGACCTATTAGGGGAAACCGAAGGTTTTGTCTTTGCGATTATGGACGAAGTTATGATGACGAACAACTACCGGAAATATATTGTGAAGGACGGCACGGTCGACATCTGTCGGGCATGCCACCGTCCCGGGGAATCAATCCGTATATATATCATATATATCATTATCTCTGGCTGTTCTCGTCTGGCTAACGGAGACTACTTGCATAGGCACAACCTTGTAGCCAGGATTATCCACCAGCAACTTGCTCTGAAATACAGTCTTGTGGCATCGGAAGTACCGTACTATAGATATGTGCCCGACCCAGTCCTCGAAAATGGCAATATCAGGTTGTATTGGGATCGATCTATCATCACTGACAGGACTATTGTTGCCAGTAAGCCAGACATAGTGGTGATAGATCGATTAGAGCGTCGCACAATGATTATTGATATAGCGGTCCCGCATGACGAGAACCTCGTGAAAGCTGAAAAAGATAAACAGATTAAGTATCTTGACCTGGCTCGCGAGGTTGTCGACATGTGGGATGTGGATACAGCAATCATTGTACCGATAGTCGTGACGGCTAATTGCATAATAGCCAAGAGCCTCGACCAACACCTGAAGAGGTTCTCGTTAGGCAGCTGGATCAAGGGCTTGATCCAGAAAGCGGTACTCCTGGACACGGCACGTATTTTCAGAAGGTTCCTCTCTCAGGAGCCCTGACCACCGGTAGCTTGGACCCTGTTCCCGACACCCCGGTGGGATACTATTTTTATATTTTTAAATGTTTATTTTTTTTTACTTTTTTTATATGAATATTTAAAAATGTAATTAATATGTTTAAAAATTAAATAAAGATAATAATAATAACCCCACCGCTGTATCTCTACGTTGACGTCGTGGTGGGGCTTGCGCGCTCCGAACTCTAGGTCTGTGCCGGTAGAGTTTACTTTGCTGGATTAGGTCTAGGATGAGGAGTCAGACCAAGAGAGATACAAAAACCCGCAGGGCAGCATGTGGCGAGCTGTTGGGCATTAGCGACCCCACGGACCCTATCTCTCGGGAGAATTCTTGTTCCTCACCTCTGGTTTGCCTTTATTGGCCGGCTGGTGTCAACACTGACGATGAACGGAGCTCCCACCTCATTCTTGCCTTAATTGGCCGGCTTGAGTGGAGATTCCCAAGAGCAAACGTGCTCGGAGGAAGGAAGTATTCCAGTAAGTGCTCGTAGGGATCTTGACCATCTTCCGGGCTCTGGGATTGTCCTGAAAGCCGTGGAATACCTCTCCACTTCTCAAGCACCTCAGAACATGTTGCGCTCTTGTCGCTGCGTCACTATGTGCTAGCGACAGTTTTCGGAGGCCCATTATTGAGTGTGCAAGTCACCCCCTGCCATTTTATCCGTGTTTGATCACACAGGCCTTTCATAGTTCTAAGTAACATCCACTATAGCTACCCAAACCCATACCCCAATATGTTTTGTTTCCATGTTCTGCAAAAGCCCTGCACCAACCGGGGGTTGTCCTTGGGTGCTCTTGCATTCTGCATACAAGGATAATCGTCGGTCGGTGCCTCATTCCATTTAAAATTGTCTAAGGGGCCTCTGCGAATTGGCTTCGGCCCCTCGTACGCCTTCTAAAGGACCGGGACTGCATGGTTCCGAGATATGTAATAATTATAATAATAAATATCATTGTTTCCAGTTTACAATTTTACATTTAATTTAATAAAAAATAAAAAAAATATTACATATGCCACTTGGTATAACATAATAAATTTTTCATTTAAATTGTAGGTTAATGCAGAGTTATACAACTGCGGCACCCAAGCTCATCACAATTATCATTCACGTAAGGGCACCTGTCCGCGTGATGCATTTTGCCGCAACGACAGCATGCTGGCGCAACTGCCGCGCCGCTCAGCAATGTGGCCGCCGTGCGCTCCATGCCCGCCATGCCTGCTGCGCCAGCTGGGCAAGCCGCACCGCCCGCGCCAGCCGGTGTGCGCGAGCCGCGGGTGCGTCCTCGCCCCCCGCCTGTGTAGTGCAGGTCTTCACCTGCCTCGCCGCCGGTGGCACCTGAGGTCGTTGTCGGCACCGTTCTGCCGCTCACCTTCACGTGCTTTTCAGCAGCCTCCAGTGCTAGGGTTTACTCCACGGCCTCCTTATATTCTATTTTGCTTTCGGCAAATATTCTTACATTATTGTAGAACACTTCTTACATTTGCCAAAATTACAAGTTGTTGCGAGTTGTTTTAGTGCCTATAAATATTCCGTCAAAGGTTCGCCGGTCCGTTGTCGCCGCAGCCGAAACACGTGGCGCTCGGCGATCGCAGATCGCTGCAGTTCTAAATGGTCAGTAACTAGCTTCACCAATGACTCGTAAGATTTGTTCTCAGGAAAGTTAGGGGAACACAGATCACACATCAATGAATAGGTAGCTTCGCCTACGATCGTTGTTAACATCGGCACTTTTAGGTTATCTTTTACGTCAGTTAGTAAAATATACTGACAAACCCGGCGTATATAAGCATGCTTTGAATTAAAAGGTTCTAACTTTCCGATTGGCATCTTAATAACAGTAATGTCGATACTACATGCTAGAAGACACAAAAAAAAAAAAAAAACCCGTACTTGTCGCCAATGTAGCGTCAATAAAAGGCGAGGGTAAGCAACACACTGATTTATTGAGCAAGTTACCAATCTACGCACCACCATACAAATATCATATTAGCAACATCGGTACATTAAGGTCTTGTGATTTACAACAGTGAATCTATCCTTTTGGATGCTCTGACAGCAGTTTATAAAGATCCTCATATTCCAACATCTCCAAAAGCCTTTCAGTGATATTACTACTTGAATTTTCTTGCTCCAATGACTCAGCTGGGATATGTAATGTTTCAAACTCTTCGTCTGTCTCGCCATCCTCATCTGTTTCATAATCTTTCATTTCATTATTCTTATTAACAATGTGTACAACTTCATCAAGATGTTCATTTTTGGGATTATCATTGCTATGGCTCTTCACACTATCAGCGTTTGAACTTTTTACTATTTGGACTATTTCGATAGATTTGTTGTCACTATCGCTTTGTCTATTAATTTCGTATTTATTGTTACCATCTTCTAATTCCTCTTCATCTTCGCTAGTGTCACCTTCTATAACACTCCCATTATTTGCACCACTTTTATCTTCTTCGTTTGCATTAAGATTTTGATTTTTAATCATATTAATTGGTTTCTTTCCATACTTTTTGGACATGTCAGTCAAATTAGGATTAGGTTTAAGGGCCTTTGTCCTTATTTGCTGGAGGTCTATAGATAAACTTTCTTTGGATTCCAAGATATAATTCATGTTAATGTTATCTAAAAGACTATCGATAGCTTCATCAAATTCTATTTCTTGGCCAGAACTTGCTTCTTTATTTTCAACATTCCGTTGCTTGAAAGATGGCGTAAACTCTTCATAAGAAGTCATCTTAGCAGAAATTTCATCGGATTTATCACGTAGTATAGTGACTTTTGCTGTGTTACTTCCAAAAATAGTACAAGGTCGTAAAGTAGTAGTTTTATCGTTCCAATTTTCATCTATATGATTTTTTGGCTCTGTTGTCCGCGTCATTTTTTCTTTACGTTTTGATTTATTTTTTGTTGCGCTTAGAGATAGTTTATCCTCTTTTTTTATTACCGTTTCAAGTTTATTTCTTAATGCTTGCTGGGGTTTCATCGTCTCCACTTCTTTTGTATCTTGAGTTTTATCTACTTCTTTTTCAGTTACTTCTTCTATTACTTGTTGTACTTCTTTTTGTTCTTGTCGCTTTTCTTCTATTTCTTGTTGTATTTCTTCTTGTTCTTGTCGTTCTTCTTCTTGTAGTCGGTTTTCTTCTTGTTCTTGTCGTTTTTCTTCTATTTCTTGTTGTATTTCTTCTTGTTCTTGTCGTTCTTCTTTTTGTAGTCGGTCTTCTTTTTGTTCATGTTCATTTTCTTCTTCTTTTTGTCGCTCTTCTTTATGTTGTCGTTTTTCTTCTTGTTCTTGTCGTTCTTCTTCTTGTTGTCGTGTTTCATCTTGTTCATGTCGTTCTTCTTCTTTTATTTGTCGCTCTTCGTCTTGTTGTCGTTCTTCTTGTTGTTCTTGTTGTTTTTCTTCTTTTTGTCGTTGTTTTTCTTCTAGCCGTTCGTTTATTTCTTGTTGTTCTTCTTCTTTTTGTCGTTGTTTTTCTTCTAGCTGTTCGTTTTCTTCTTGTTGTTCTTCTTCTTCTTGTCGTTTTCCTTCTTCTTGTCGCTTTTCTTCTTGTGTTTGATTTTGTTTTATCTGTTTTTGTTGTTGTTCTCTCGGTTGTTTTTTCTTATTAAAAATTGTTTTAAGGAATTGTCTAAAATCATGTTTTTTATCATTTGTTCTAGAAAGATCAGATTCAGGAATAGACGTTAACATAAACTGTTTTTTTTCGTGAATAATCGGCGTGATTTTACGACGCTTTGCTGTAGTCAAAGCAGGGAACGTATGACTGTAAATGGGCGGTCGGGCTGTGGTCCGTTGTCTTCCTGTAACCATTTTCTGTAAACGAAAATTAAGAAATTAATGTTACTATACTTTGATGAGTTAATAACACATTTAAAGTTGTCCCGTAAGAACAACTGTATTACAGGGGAAAAGAAAAATAGTGCCTAAGTACAATAAAAAAAAAGTAGAACAGCAGGTTTTCTGAAAACGTTTTCTTTCACTGTTATGGCAGTTTTGGATAAACTAGGTAAGAAGATAGAAGGTAAGATCAAAGTTATGATATAAAAAACCGGCCAAGTGCGAGTCGGACGAGCGCATGAAGGGTTGCGTAACATTATCTATAAAAACGAGCAAAAAAAATCACGTTTGTTGTATGGGAGCCCCCTTAAATATTTATTTTATTCTGTTTTTTTTTTGTATTTCTTGTTATAGCCATCGTCTGTGATTGAAAATTTCAGCTGTTTAACTATCATGGTTCATGAGATACAGACTGGTGACAGACGGACGGACAGCGAAGTCTTAGTAATAGGGTCCCGTTTTACCCTTTGGGTATGGAACTCTAAAAATCACGGGTGCCCATCATGTGACGATAAAGGTGGAACCGTGGAACACACATCAGTCAGTCATGAATAGTCAATGACTTGACGTTGACGTGGCTGATGTGTGTGCATGAACCTTTAAAATTAACTGCAACAATCACAGAGCACGGAGACGCTTCGGCGGCCGCTGTAGGCTAAATGTAGAATTTGGAGGCTTTGAATGACGGACCATGACAGAAGTTTTGCACTGAATGCACTTACTGCATCACAAATTTCATTAGTCATGCCGTCTCTAGGCGCTGCCGGCGCAGCGATTCCGTGCTCTGTGGCAACAATTATAGAATAAAGTATTAACGTCACCATTTCCATGATTGTCTCGATCCAATCAGTGTAGTAGCCGAGTTTGGTGAAGACGGTAGGGGCATCAGGGGCACCACACTGCGGTGAGCCAAAACTTATCACTCCCACGAGAATTCCGCTTGAAACACCGGGTCCACCAGCGTCATGCTACCGAAAAAAACTTTAAGAAGGAAGCCTGTTTTTGGAAGAAAGGATAGGCCTTAGCCCAGCAGTGGTACACAGTAAAAAAAGAAAACCAGACTGGCCGAAAACTCAGTCCGTGGATTGGTTAATTACTGACAAGCTACACCCAAAAAACATACTGAAATGCCATTTTTACTCGTGGATTCTAAAATAGGGTCAAGATTGTTTTTAAGCGCGTGAAACACGACTTACTGTTTATTGAAATAAATGATTGAATTACCGCCGTTGACATTTTTGTAAGATGATAAAAAAATGCAAAAAAAAAAATTGACATTTGCTTTATTCAAATTAGAATCCTTATCGATATAACATTACATCACGCCTGTCCATCTTCCATCCCATCCTCCAAGGGTTAGGCAAAGGTTTACGCCCACAATCAAGATGAAGAAGGAAGGACGGAGAAGTAAATAACTGAAAATGCAAGATCTACATACATTACACGCTCCGCCTCCCTTTGAGAAGAAACCAGCACAAAAGTTTCTATCAGTCACGAATTCCCTGAAAATGTCACAAACTTTCATGTTTTTTTTTTTTATGTCGCCTTTAAATTATGTATGTGGATAAGAATATAGGAGGATAACCAAAGAAATTACGGTTGGATAGTGTGAAAGAACTGTCGACTATAAATATGTATGGAAGGAGAATACATGTTGCACCGATATCGAATTAATTCGGATAAGGACAGGAGGGTGCATGACATTTTGATAGACTAGAGATTAGCTCTGAGATGTAATTATAATATTATTATTGTCTGCGCTCGGTGCTTGGTGTGTCAACACGCCGCGTTCGAGTTCACGACAAGTTAATCGTCATCCTGAGGATGCCTCGTTGAGAGGTGAAACACGTGTCGATTTCTTCCAGGGTCTTTTCAAGACTCTTTAGAAATAGCTAAGCGGAAAAGGTTACTAAATATATCCACATCATCATTTTATTATGGATTTCCGCAAGGTCACGCCTAAATCAATTAACTATCTGAAACGGTACAGCTTACTTGGTATATACTTCTTGACACTCTTCAAGTGGGTAGAAATCAAGCGTAGAATAGGACAGTTCATTCTTCCAGTTTATTTTAACTTTGTTGCCGAGCTGTAACCGTTTTACTATTTAGAAATATTAGTAGGCATGTACAGTCAGTGATTCTTTAGCAAATGGACTATCAACTTAAATTGGCCGCAAAATCAAAATGCAGCTGTGATTATACACATATCAGTCACATAGCAAATGTTTGAGTTTGTTGAAGAAAAAATAACTTACGGTTTTAGCGCCCCAACCAACAACAACAATGCCATCGGTATTTGAAGGCAATGGCCATGGGTGTCTATCAAAGTCTATCCTCCTTAGATTACGTTTTTTTTCTCTGAACTTCAGCTCCCTTGTCAACCTCATGAGTGCCAGATTGTGTCCCAAATTCTTGGGGTTGAAGCCTGGGTGATATTCAATCGCCAAGATAGGAATATTCTCCCCTCCGCGTTCGTGGTAGGTGCTGCCAACTTGCACTGAGAGGAACGCAGGATTTTCGCGGAAGAAGCGGTTGTTCCAGGCTCTGATGATATAAATAATGTTGTAGGTGATTAAGCTAACGGAGAAAATGTAAGAGAAAGTTGTACCAAAAACAGATTGATACGAATCACCCAATAACGAAAGTTTGAGTCTTACATTTGCAAACACGACGCTGAAGTGATTACCAGATCAGATTTGATGATGGAGCCACCACATTGGAACTTCTTGAAGAACTGGACGCTCACCATGAAAGGAAAGCGGTCGATATTCGACGATTTACCCTCGAAGATGCGACGGCCGCTGGGTTCTGAAAGGATTATATAAAAGAACCTATACTGTGTTGCTCAAAATGTATCTAAGATTGACTAAATATTCAACATTTATAGTGCATGCATACACCAAAGGAACTCTAAATCAAATGAAATTAACTACTTACGCCAAAATCCATTACTGCTCAATACATCGTCATTAGAGTCATTGCCTTTTACAAACTCTTTTGATAAATATTTTGTATTTACAAATTCATTTTCATTATTACTAAAGTATCTTAAAATTGCTTTATTTAAGTCAAACTTCGTATTATTTTTAACACCGTTTCTTTCCTTTAAATTATCAAGTCTGCTAAGAAAATCTTCAATAAGAGTCGTAACGTAAATAGAATCTGTTGCTTCATCACTTTTATTATCTTCATTTAATACTTCATTTAATTGTGTAATAAAAACTTGAGTGCCGTTATCGACGTTATCAACGTGAGTTAGTTTTGTTATTTTCTTCAGATTGTCGTGATCTCGCAAAGTTATGGAAACAAAAAAATTATGAATTGTTGAATATTGTTTGAACTTCAGTTTTTGCTGCAAAACCTTTAGTTTTAGAGTGGAGAATAAATTGTTGACAGTGTTTCGTATTGCCCACTCAGTAACAAGTATGCCGTAACTATCTTCGGCTGGTAATTCAGGAGCACATTGAACTAAAACGAGAAAGTTCAAAAATGTGAAGTAGAAGATTATGCTCGTCGTGGAAAACATATGAAGAAAGTTATGTTCTACGACATGCAATATATTCGAAGAAAAATGTAACTGTTATGGAAAATTTCACTGTTGTAACCAAATGTCTGTGTTATTAAAGTAGTTGCTCAATGTGCTAAGGTATTTTTTATCGTGCTTGCTTTATTTCCTTTTTTCTTGCGAAATGTATATTTATAACAGGGTCATAAAATTCTGAATTGATGTTGAAAGTGTTGAAACCAAAAAATAAAATAAACCGCAAAATTTGATTGAAAACGAGTTTTTAATGAAATCACTTAGATGGTTCAGTTATAAAAATATTATCCTGTCTCCATCTTTTCCGTCCGAACCCACAATCCATCGTGACGCTCGTTAGCATTTTTTCTGCTCACTCGGCTACAAGTTTATACTGTCGTGTCGCAATAATCAAGTTAGTAGTTAAGTCTACCACGTGTTTCATCGACTACTAATGTTTTAATTGTCGAACATCTTACGTCGTACATTCAGACTCAATTTCTTTATCGTATGCCTTTTTTTTTTTTTTTTGTGGTTGGGAAATCATCAAATAACTTCTCCCGCTCTGGGCGGAGCGGGAGGGCGTGTCAGACTCTTACTGACTAAAACCCACCCGTGTTCCTTCGGTTGCCCTGTTGCCGGGGGCCACGATCTCCCTTTCGGTTTTCTTCGCAACCCCGGCAGGCATCGGCCCTAGTGGACCCCTTCAAATCTGCTGACATCTCTTTGAGGCGCGCGTGGAACACAACGCGCCGTCGACCCGGGCCTGGTCCTTATCGGACGGTGAGCCACCCATTGCTCACCGCCCGCAAGCCCGCGCCTACGGTGGCCGGAAATCGCCTCGCGATTCCCGACGCCCTGGGCGTCTCCTCCTGCGGCGGTTAGGGGCGTGAGGGCGCGAAATTTGCCTCTCCCTCACGCGTTCCGCCTCCTCCTTTGCGAGCATTACCGCTTCGCAGAAGGAGGTGACGGCCTCCCATTTCCTCTCGCTCCGTACCATGGCCTGAACCAGGGCCGGACGCGAGAGATCACCGCCGCCGATCGCCTCCACGAGGACACGGCGATGCTCCTCCCAAGCTGGGCAGACCTCCACCGTATGCTCCACCGTGTTTATCGTATGCCTAACGTGTCTGGTCTGAAGAACGATTGTGGAATCTTCGTTCTTCAAAAAGGAGAAGTTTCTTTTCTTTATATCTATTTTTAAATAATTTACATTAAATCAAACCAAATTAATGGTATTTACTATTATTATTTCTTACATAGACAACTTTACATCAGCTTTCATTATAAAGTCATCAGAATCTAATGAAGAAATTCATAGGATCATATTTATTTTTAAAGGTGCTTATTACCAAAACAATTATATTTAAAAAAAAAATGATAATTCAAGCTTTTTATTGTATAAACATAAGTCAATCCATACTGGTATTTATTTAAGTTATTTTTGTTTTATAAAATGAAGTTAACATCAATAATTATGTTTCTGGTTCAAGTGGTGGTAGCTAAACATCATCATAGGACTCATCTTGAGACCATATTATGATCCAAAAACATGCTCTTTCTTCAAAGTAAACGAAGTTATCCATAGTTGAACAGAATGTTGTTTTACATTTTGGTGGTTTCTGCGTCTTTCCTTGACAAATCGAGAATCAAATTATTGTCAACCATGCTTCATGACTGTTCAGCCAATAATGCGAAAAACAAAATTGATGTTTTTGAAGAAATAACAAATATATACGAGGTCGATAAAGATAATAAAACAATAAAAGGGATCGTAAGACGCAAGAAGAAATAAATGAAAATTGTGAAATACACTGTGCGCTCAAAGTTACGAAACCGCAACAAATTGAAGGACAACATGAAATTGTAGTGCAATAAATACTTAATGTTTTGAAAGATTTGCAACTACTTAAAATATTTCACAATTATACAAAAGGCTGGCTAGGTATTGTAGTTGATGTATAATTAGCCTATAATGTTCCCACTGCTGGGATACAGGCTTCCTTTCGGTGAGAGAGAGTGGGCCGTTATCCACCACGCGGGCCCAGTGCGGGTGGGTAAATGTCACATGTCTTCGAGTTGTTGGTTTTAGGACATGCCGGTTTCCTCTCGATGTTTCCCATCACCGATTTGAGAGTAGTTGTGATCAAATAATTTACACAAAGTAAAGCGTTTGTTTGGGTTCGGACCTACCATTGATGGATTTGCATCAACAGCGGTCAATTTGCGAGGCTTATAATTCTCCACATATACTCTTTAATTATTTGTTTAAATTGCTTGTTCGCCTATTAACTTTCCTGGTTTCTTATAATATCAGCTTCTCCTGGATGGACAGCAGCTTCTTCAAATCTACTCTCTATTTACTTACTTGTTGCCTGATAAATGTACGCTTCAAAATGTTCCTACCAACAACGTGGCCCTTTACATCAAGTCTGGCAACTTATGGACGCTACTGATAGTGCTATTTAATACTAGTAGCTAAGTTATGGACTGATACTATTAAGATTGCCACCAACACGCTAATAAGAGGAATGCAGAATAAAATATTAAACTGTCGGTAAGACAAAGTAACAGATAACTTGATCGCTATCCTGGGTGGTATCAGAAGACTTTTAGTTTTTTTTTTAGTTTCATAATATCACCGTTTGCATCAAGAAATTTACCGAAGAACATAATTATGCTGATATTGTTAAGGGTTTATAAGTTCTTACATTGCATTAATGATGAAAATTATTTATAATCCTTTGAGCTGGGTTGAAAATTTTAGTCCAGCATTGTTATTCTCTTATACTTCACCTCCAAATTGGAATGGTGTCGAGGTGACTGATGATTTATAGTTTTACTTGAATGAAGTTCGAATCGATCTTCACAGAATAGCACTATTTAAAGTACTAAAATATGGTTCAATGAAAGGTTTAATAATAACACAACTTTTAACGCAGTAATGTAATAAATAGAACACAACACATGATACAAAAACATAAAAAACATATACAGGACCTACTGATACTTTTACTGTTAAAATTGTATAAGAAAGGATTCGGCTTTCATTTCAGAGGATCTCGATTTATGTTTACTTTTTTTATGGCTACTACTTTTTGCTTTTCCTGGTCTATTATTTTTATATTTTTTATAATTAACATACCTATCTGTTGTATTAAAATCAATAGTTAAATTCTTCGTTGCAAGTGATCTGCCCTCGTCAAGAACAGAACTTGCATAATTAGAAAGCCGATTATGTTTCATAAGCACTTCCCTTGGTCTCTGCTTTCCTTTACCTTCTCTGAGTATAGTCTTCACATTATCACTGTATGAACGACTGCCTGTGAAGTAAATGGACGCTGCTGTGTGCATTTTATCGGCATCCATTTTTTGGGGATTTTGTCGGTTTCTTGCAAATAATTTCTTGTTTTTCTCCAAGGCTTCACTTGATTCATCTGAAGTTTGTTGATCTGACTCGCCTTCAGATGTTGAAAAATCTGGTTTGCTTTCAATTCTTTTTTTTGTAGTAGGAATCTCGATACTTAGCCCGCGTTCTTCTTGACTTGATTGTTCATAATTGTCAGTGTAATCATTTTGCACTGGATAATTATTTGTTTCATATTCAGAATCGATTGGTGGTTTTCTAAGGCTTAAAGATTTAACAGAAGTTGAGTATAATGGTGTGTGTTTAGAAGTTGTGTCTTCTGGTTCAAGTTCAATTTTAAGGTCAAACATTCTCTTGGCTGTAGTCGGGTGGTTCTCTCTTTTGATATTTGTAGAAAATAAGTTCTCTTTTGATTCAATTTGCTCCTTGCTCTTGGCATATTTGTTAAACTCGTCGTAAAGATCTTCGTAGATGACATCGTCTATCACAGACTGATCAGTCTTTACTAACTGTATCAGTGTCTCTCTGAGTGCTCTTTCCTCCTCCGGGTAGTCTTCTTCGTTACGGTGTAACTTATTGTTTCTTGCTGGCTTAGATTTACCTTTAGATTTTCTACGTGCGTTAATAATATCGTAATTTGTTTGATTTATTTTACTAACTGCATTCTGGAACAATTTCGAAAACAGTTAGTATGATAGGATTGACAATGATATGTAGATTTCAATAGTACTTAGTTCACAGTAGGAAAAACGGGAGCAGCCGCTGAAACTATAATTTCCTCACCATGATGCTCTCGATCCATGGCACGTAATAGCCGAGCTTGGTGAAGACTGTCGGCGCATCCACCGCGCCGCACTCCAGCGCACTGAAGCTAACCACTCCCATTAACACTGCGCCAACGATCCCTGGACCTCCAACGTCTCCCTAGAAACATACACATACAAATTGAAATATTATAGTGTGCAAACAACATTTATATAAACTTGACCGTATACTACTACGCAGGATGTGCACGGAGAAGTTTTGCTGCGCGCTTCATTTGTTTGACAGCTAAGCATTCGAGCGTGGTGGCTCCGTTAGCAACCATCTCTAGTCGGCTTCAACGACAACCACGTGAAGAGAGGTTTGTTATATTGAAAACCAGCCAAGTGCGTGTTGAACCAGACAATGAAGGGTTCCATAGTTGGGATAAATTTATCCCAAGAACAAACTTATCAGCTTTGTTGTTAAATTTTCTCCCATTTCTCATAAATCGATATACGTCACGGTCAATTCTCCAACTACAAATGTAAGTTTTTAATTTTTTTTTTGTAATTTATTTATTTATTATATATATATATATACTTTATTGTACACCACAAAAATACATAACAAAAAATAATCAAACACTACAAAATATACAATGGGCGGCCTTATCGCTTTCCGCGATCTCTTCCAGGCAACCTTGTAATTTTTTTATGTGATAAAACTAAAAATTAACGATTTTCGGACTTTTCCTTTACTTGTGATGATACGTGATTCTAGAGGTCAACGGAAAGGTTACCTATTATAGGTTTTGATTTATTTTCGAGTATCAATATATATCGCATAAATGGCCGTATTTTTTTATTGCGTTGACTTAGGAGTTTGTTTTTTTAGAGCTCTAAAGGACCGTAGGTCTACGTATTTGATATTAATTTCAACTTGATGTTGCCTCGCATTCTTGAGTAAAAGGGACTTGACAGGCAGATGGACGGACAGACAACGAAGTGATCCTATAAGAGTTTCGTATTTTCCTTTTGAGGTTCGGAACCCTAATTAATAAATTGAGTTAAGTTAAGTAAGACATAATGATTACTAACGTTACATGCGCCTCCGTTTGTACCGTTAAGAGCAGCGCAAAAGTTTTCTTCATTTATGAAGTCTCTGAAATAATACAATTATTATAGGTACTAGATGGTGACATTTTACTGTGGTAAATAAAAAATAAACAAATAAAAAATACTAATCTATATAAAATTCTTTTTGCATCTAATAAATAGCTCAATTCTTGAGGAAGGTTATAGGCTAATTAACATCTCGCTACGACTTAAAGGAGCCGAGCAAAGAACGCTAAACGCAAACGAAGTAATAACGCTAGTGGGCCATGCGATACGACGTGGTGGGTCTGGGGAACAGAAAAAATTACGCGGGCAGAAGTTAGTAGAGCATAACATTGTTGGTATCGCGGGTAAAACCTGGCCAAGTGCCTATGTATAGCAGGTGGCCTATAATAGTAACAATCCGCGCTTCACTCCATACTAAAGTATAGCTTAAGCCGTGTCTCCTGCGTGTGTATTTTTGAAACATTACACAAAAAAGCTTGCACATAAACATTTGTTTTCATACACAAATTGTCTCTTGCGTATTAAAATATTTTTAGATTACATCTAAAATAAATGATGAATTTTTGTAGATGTCGTTATGAGTTCCGACGAGGAAGACGTACTTAAAAGGTATCTCTATTCCAATCCATTGTCAATTTATCACAACTTGTTCACAACTATTCAAAAAACAATATCCTTAAAACCTGTGTTGAATGACAGTGACAGATGTCTGCGGTACGCGCAGCGGTTGAAAATGAAACAAACCCTTCCCCTCTTCACCCGCCCGGGGTACGTTTTTCATGCAGCTCGGAAAACAAAAACTTCTTGTTTGCATACACAAATGTGTATGGCCAGCCTCTTTGTTTCGATGTTTTTGTGTAATGTTTCGAAAAAACACGCGCAGGAGACATGGCTTTACAGTACAGTAATCGCGGACTGGGGCTCTGTATACTTATACATATATCTAATTTATCTGAGGGTGATGACAATGAAATTGTAAAAATGGTCATTTGAATATTAATAAAACATACTTTGTGTACTTCTGCCTGCAATCTTCAATGTTGAATACGTCAAGCATTCTCACTGTCAGCTTTGGGTGCTTTTGCATAACCTGATCCTTCTGTAAAAATAATAAGTATTTGTAATGAAGGAACATTGGTCCTAGTAGTAGTTATAATTTTATTGAAAGTCAACCTAATACGTATAATCATTCAGAGGAAGATAAATAAGGATAAAGCATGATGTACA
This sequence comes from Omphaloscelis lunosa, assembly GCA_916610215.1. NCBI lineage: Eukaryota > Metazoa > Arthropoda > Insecta > Lepidoptera > Noctuidae > Omphaloscelis > Omphaloscelis lunosa. The sequence goes on from OU744262.1 coordinate 20,104,439, forward strand.
TGAAAAAATTTAACATGACAATCAACCTACCTTTGTAGCTCCCCAACCTAGTATAATTACGCTTTTGGTCTCGTTTGGCAGAACCCCTGGAGTCTTATCCCATAAGATACGTCGGATTCTCTTCTGCTGCCTTGAAAAACGAATCCTTTTCTCCAGTTTTATTATTGCAAGGTTATTCAATAAGTACTTCGGCTCATACTCCGGGTGGAAGTACAGATTTTGAATTGGTATGGTCTCGCCATCACGCGTCGTGTGGTCGCTGCCGAGTCGTACGTAGATCGATTTGAGATTTTTGTCGAAGAAATCGTTCTTATAAGCTCTGAGGGAAAGCAAAAGATGTTGTCAGTTTGTTACAACTAACTTTGGAACGTATAATAAGTAAGTAGAAGTGAATACAAGAATGATTGGTTAAGACATTGTCATTAAAGACTGGAACAATTGAAGCTTTTTAACCAACACGTTCATCCAATGCAATGAGTAGTATCCTTTTGTCAAGCATACATTGCAGCAATCTACTAGATACAGCCAGATTAACGAATTCCATTGAAAGACTGAAAACGAAATAAATAAACGTAACTTAGCAAATCCTTCAGCTTAGCATAATTCCTGTCACTGTCGTAAAACTGTTAAACTTCAAGTGCAGGAAAGAGACAGGAACATATCTAAACACATTTAATTTAAAGACTGATATTAAAACTTGTCAAGCCCACCAACATGCGGAAGCACGAAGCCGCGGTGATGACGAGGTCCCTGCTAATGATGCAGCCGGAACAAGTAAACTCGCCCATGATGTGGATGCTTACGATGAAAGGATATGAGTTCACTTGCGTCTTCAAGCCTCTGAAGATCCTTCTGGTGTAATTACTGTCGAGGTCGTATTTAAGGCTTAGTGGGGTTTCTGCGGAAACAAAGATCTGTTTTAGAAGAATTGACCGTGTTATTGTTTTGATATTGCTTGTCAGCATGCTGTATGGATGATATACCAACAGTAATCATCCACAGAACAGGGTACAGTTAAGGTTAAGTATTGAAATAAAGTTTCTTATCGTACGTTATACTTATAGGTACTTTGCACACTTGGCGAATGAGAGCTTGTTGAGTCAAGACACTTTTGTTACGTACAGGATAATTAATATGAAGGATTTACAGCAATTTTTAACTTACCCCACACTTTAAGATTCTTTTTAGATGGAACTGCAATTCTACCATGTTTTGAGGACTTCTTGAAATCTTGTATAGTAAGATTGTTAACTTTCGCCAAAAAGTTTACAACAAACTCTGTAAATTCTTTACTGTCGTCAAAGGCTGGATCACTGTTCACATTGGTACTTTTATCTTTTACTTTTGTTTTATCTCTGGCACGTTTGTGTCCAGTTCCTTTTATTTTTCCGTATACATCAAAATTATTTTTATTTAATATTTCTTTTACCATAGTGCCTAATTTGGTCACGTCCTCTTCAATTTCATTAAATGAATAAATGAAGTAAGTTTGGTTACTGACATCTTTGATAATTTTTTTAATGTCATCGAAAGATTCGAACGTTTTATCTGCTATGTTACTTAGATCATAATGCATAGTTAATAATAGCTTAATATTTGATTCATTTTTAAAGTTTGTACCGAGACCAACAGATTCAAATAAATCATCGAAAACAGAGTGAATGGTTACATAAACATTGCCGAAGAAATTGTCGTTTGGATCTGTGCTATGATGATGTTTAGCCATAGCTGTTGTAACAAGAAACAAGATTACTCTAGCCATCATCATTTAGCTTATTTTTTAAAATTGTCTCAACTACGCACAACAATAAGTTTGATTTCAAATAAAATGAACCTATTCGAAATATTAAATTGCTTTTATGTTTCGGAAGAAATAATCTGAATATAAAATGAACTACCATAAAATATTGTAGGTATTATATTGAGAAATAATATATACCTACGTAAAAAATATATATTTTTTTGTTTTAAATAACAGTCGAGTAATTTCGACACTGGTGGGTCTATCATCCTGAAATGAATTCATGGTAATAGCACAGATAGTAATAGTTTGCGCGTCGATGTCCCTTACACCCCGTATACAGGGTGAATTTTTGAATCGGGACAGTAAGGGTAGGTACTTAACTTTTTGAGACAGATCGATCCTGTTTGTTATAAGGATCCAAAAATATTTGGACCTAGAGCTTTGATATTAGAAGAGCCAGAAAACGCCAAAAAAAAAACCATACATTTCGTAGGAAATGTACTAAATTGATAAAGGAGGATTTTTATAATGCGTTGCAATGCGGCGCGACCCGGCAAAATGTGTGCGAGATTTGATTTGACGTTACCAGGGTGTGGAGCCTAAAATCGCAGTTTTCACCATGGTGCGGCGGGAGTTTAAGATATTCCATTATGTACAACAGAGACAAATATATGAATGTTTATTTTGTTTGAAAAATTGAATGACAAAATTACGTTCATGGCGCCCAGAAGTATAATATTTTGCGTTGTGTGCGATATGAGAAGTATATTGACACGGACAAGCACCTCATGCTGCACTGTGTGCTCTTGCTTAGTGCAGTCGTGCTGTATAATGTCGACGCGTACGCGCACCTTTTTATTGATAGGTTACGAAAATGAAAAAATCGAGAAAGAAATTAAAGCTTTTCATCTTCATCAGATGTAAAGTGTAAAAATGCTTTCAGAGCCGACCGAAACTTTATTATTTGTAGAAAACAGCCCAGTGACACGAAATATTCATATTAAGAGCATGTATTCTGAAAGTGGGCAACATCGCAAATTGATGTCAAATATTTCGCTGTTTTGATTAATTTAGCAATATTACTGTATGGAAATCTGAAATATGGTTAACTAGTGAACTAAAATATTGATTATAAAATTCAATAATTAATATCTTAATACCGATTATTTAGTTTTAGAAGTAAAAAAGTATTTTGAAACTTTTCAAATGCCTTTTTTACACCTAAAACTGTTACAACATCAAATTCAGTGTTATGATTGCACTTCATTATTAATATTCTAGTTCACTAGTTAGCGATATTTGCCAAATAAATCAAAACATACGGTAAATATTTGACAGCTATTTGCGACGTTCCCAACTTTTAGAATGAACACTCTTAAGAAAATATATATATCTTAGAAAGTATTTTGTATGTTCGCAAAAACTTAGGACTTTTCAAAATAAGAAGCGATTTTCATTACATAAATACACGTAGTAGACATGAAATTATGATACCCAAATTTAGATTAATTAAAACAAGCAACATTTCTTAACATTTCTTATAAACAGTAAACGCTTTCATAACAGGTTGCCAAAGTCGGTTACAGAACTTAGCGATGGGAAGTTCAAAACCCACATCAAACGTGTCCTTATCAAGAAAGCATATTATAAAATTAAAGACTACGTTGAAGACAAGGAAGTTTGGCAATAATTCCTTCTGGACATGTGGCTTCCCTAGTACCACATTAACGACATAACTATGTAAGAGTCTATTAACTGCTCCCAAATTACCATGTTTATTTTAATTTTTACATTCGTCCTTGACATATTCATCCTATTATTTGACATTGTATACCTACGATTTAATTTGAACTCTTTATTGGTGGTTTTTTTCGACATGATAATTATTCAGATTTATTACAGTTGTAGTAGCAATCATGTAATTGCGTTTAATTAAAATAGGTTTTTATTTTGATTGATTTATTTATCTTTTGTATAGATTCTTTTCTATTTTGTGAATGCGAGAACGCTGTAGGCTTAGTGGACTGTAAATGTGTTAACCATTTTCTATTTTGTTAAGTACCTGGTACTTATTGAAAGACCTACACTATCCCATACCTAGTCACACTGTTTTTTGAAAGAATTGTAAAAGCCAATTATTTTTAAATGAGTAATCGTGGAGTTTCTTGCCGGCTCTTTTCCTTAGGAAACGACCAATTGGAACCGTGCACCTAGCTTCTGACGTTTCATAAGTGCCCATGTAAAATGGAAATTAAAATATGTGCCTATGTGAAATAAAAATATTTTGAATTTTATTTTATTTTTTATTTTAAGCATTATTACTATACGTTTAAAGATCTCGTGTAGTGATTATTTCCTATTAATTAAAATTAAGTCAGAGACAAAGGGTTCGTACCTATTAGTAAAAGGTTATCAAATCTAGTTGATTTTTTTAATATCGATGTTTAAATTTTCTATATTTCCCATCACTACTACTCTTAAATATGCTATATATGTAGTGCGGAATGGCAAAACGTTTCTCATGAAATAAGGACGTCACCATATTTAAAAAAAAAATAACAGAACTGAATAATGTTTATGTGGTGGCTACTAACTATAATTATATTTGCCAAGATTTAAAAAAAAAACTGTGAATATATCCAATAAATTTCGTTGAAATATAAAACCTTAAAGTAAAAAAAAAATAGAATTATTATTAAATTATTAGTATTTTTAATTCAGGAATACATCCATATAAAATTATGCCGATTAAAGAGGTAAATAATGCTCATGACGCACCTTGGTAAAGTGGTGCACCTCCATGGCAAGCTTGGTATATTTGGCGCCGCATTTAAAGTGATAATGACATAAAAATAATAAATTTTATTATTCAATTAGCAACTTTGATTTTGGCTAGACTTTGGATTGTCCTATGGAGTAAGAGCAGCATGTTTTCAGGCATTCTTGTCTTGAATTATAAAAAAAATAGTAATTTGCTTGTTCACAAATTGCACTTTTAATGTAAGATTAAAATCTTTCATTTAATTTAAATACTCGTATATAACAAGGTATTTTGTTAAAACCATTTATTAGATATAATAACCATTTAGGTAGGTACTTTAGATAATATAAAAACACAGGCTTTAAAAATGATCTTTATTAGAGTGAATCAGGCGTTTCTTTGGCCTTTCCCTACTCTAGTCATAAACATTCATACTTAAAACTTTTCTCATGACATTTTGCTCATTCCTCCGCATCATATGCCCATACCATGACAACCTATTTCCGCATAACTTTTCAGACACCGGTGACATAATAATAATATTATATTTCTGTAACGTTCGTTACAGGCAGTAGCGGATCCAGGGTGAAGCCCTCCTTAAAATGTATCTGAGTTCTTTCATGAAAAACCTTACAGTGAAGTTGATATTAAATTCTAATTAAACTTTTTAACAAGCATTACACTATCTTTTTTATGTTGGGAAATTTTCAATAACTTCTTCCTGAAATTCTCAAATTATCTCTTGCTCTGGGCGGAGCGGGAGGGCGTGTCAGACTCTTACTGATTAAAACCCACCCGTGTTTCTTCAGTTGCCTGTATGTTGCCATGGGCCTCGGTAACCCTTTCGGACAAACTCGCAACCCCGGCAGGCATTGGCCCTATAGGACCCCTTACATTGTGCTGACATCTCTTTGAAGCGCGCGTGGAACATAACGCGCCGTCGACCTGGGCCTGGTCCTTATCGGACAGCGAGCTGCCCATTGCTCACCGTCCGCAAGTCCGCGTCTACGGTCGCCGGGAATCGGCCTGCGACTCCCGACGCCCAGGGCGTCTCCTGCGGCGTATAGGGGCGTGCGGGCGCGAAATTTGCCTCTCCCTCACGCGTTCCGCCTCCTCCTTCGCAAGCACTACTGCTTCGCAGAAGGAGGTGGCGGCAACCCATGCCCTGGGCGTCGACAACAGGAATCTCCCGAAGCAACAATGTCCGGTTAGGACCTGCGTCAGGCGGAAGGTGAGGACGCCGTGGTGCCTCTCTAGCCAATCCCCAAAGAGGGGACTTATCGCCGCAATTGTAGCGTGCTCATCGTTGGGTTGCGACAATCGCACTCTTCATGACGCAGTGAGATCCCTCCGGAGCTCTGTCCGCTGTGCCGTGATTTCTCGCGGCAGCAGAGTTAAGCCCCAACGTTTCGCCTCCTCGTGCCACTCCCAGATGTGAGCGAGGACTTTTGCCTCCAGATCCCATGGCGGTAATTCGGCAAGGAGGCTCGCCGCCTAAGCGTTACCTACACTACCTAAGGTACAATTATCATCAATTATCCTTAACTTAATAAGTATTGTGTTTTCAAGTTTTAAACTTCTGACTTTTAGGGTTTCGTACCCGAAGGGTGCCAATCGGAACCCTGTTACTAAGCCTCCTGTGTCCGTCCGTCCGTCCATCTGTCTGTCAGCGGGCTCATGAACCGTAATAGGTAGACATTTGAAAATTTCACAGATTGTGTATTTCTATTGCCGCTATAACAAAAAATAATAGAAATTAAATAAAACTTAAAAATAAAAGGGCGACCCATACAATAAACTTTTGATTTTGTCTTTTGTTTCTGGCATGTGGGCTGTCTTTGTCTAGGCTCATCGAGAAGAGTACAAATATTTTATTTTTTATCTTCAAAATGAAGAAGGTGGAGCTGTAAAAGTTGTCAGTTTTAGATCATTTTTGTATGAGCTCTATCGCAGCAACTAAACAAGTTAGTAATTCTGTATAATCATAAACCATAATACTATATTAAATCAACAAATATTAAAAACGCCGATTAGGTATTTTATTTAAATATGGGCGATTTTCTGCAAAAAATAACTTTGTAATTCACAGTATCATTATGAAATACAATATATTTGCGATTTTTTAAATTTAAGATGACAAATATTCTTTGTTTAGTATTTTCATTCATTTATTTGCTAAATATTATTGTACGGTGGTATTAAACGGAACCATTCATGTGCGACTTCGACTCGCATTTTGCCGGTTTTTAGTACTTTTTAGGGATCCGTACATTCTAATGAAAAAACGGAACACATATAGGATCACTCGTGTGTCTGTCTGTCCGTCTGTCTGTCACAGCCAATTTGGTCTGAATCTAATGGACCGATTACGTTGAATGAGTTTCAGTGACCCAAACACGGACGTGTAACGTATTTTGTCGTAATTTTGTCTCACTTTTGGGAGACAAATGAGAAAAAAATAAGTTTTGGCTGTACCGTGTGACACATCAATTGAAAGGGCTTATTGTGAGGGTATCAATAAAAAAATTGAAATAAACAGTTTTGTAGTAGTAAGAAAATAGATAATAATTGACCATTCCCAGCCTTACCCCGAAACCAGTAAGCCTAAAATTTTAAAATCAAATCCAGTAATAGTTCCATACTTATAGATTGCAGGAAAACCTATAACAATAGTCTATGGTTTTCAAATAACCTGCTATTTCCCTCAATATTGTGCGTACAAACTTACATTTTGCAGTTGGAATGTATAGGAGAACATGTTATTCAACTACAATATTAAGTTTAATCTTAGGAAAAATACATCCCCACTATGGAACCCTTCAATGTGCATGTTCCGACACGCATTTGACCGGTTTTGTTAGTGTTTACACGGAATAAAACCTACCTCCCTCAGGGAGGTCCATCCCCTCCCAAACAACAATCCTGGATCCGCCCCTGGTTACAGGTGTGACTGAGGTAGTACTGGCAGTCTCGGGACTCACAGGCTTACTCGTCGTAGCCCAGTCGAGGTTAATGCTGGGGCCAGGGGTCAAGAGATCAGTACTATGAAGGTCCGCAATTGTCAGCGCCGTCGTGAAAGTCGGCTGAGTGCCCACAGTCGAAGTGCCCGTAAAAGGCGGCTTCCGACGAATCGTATTTCTCGCCGTTGTCTGAGTTGCTATAGGATGGACTCCGGGTATCGCAAAAATACTTAAATTCACCAACGGGTGTTGCATGACATTTAACTCTCGAGTGGTCTTAAACATGTTATTAACATCATCTTCAAGTCCATAGTCTCCGTAGAGAATGCTCCGTAATAATTGCATTGGTAACAATATAGAATGTTTTGTGGTGGGTGTATAAGGAAAAAGTTGTTGAATCTGAGTTCTGGGTGTTGCTCGCCTTCTTACTTCAGGCTCATACTGTAAAAGACCGGAAAAGAACGCGAATTTAGATGCGATGTGAAGGCTTTTTATTCTACTTTTTTAAATCAAAATGTTCCAAATTCCGACGTGGTGTTCTTCAATCCGAACTGATTTTATTCAATTACCTCCGTGGTTCCTTCCGTATACATTATTACTGGTTCTACCGGTTCTCTTGTAGTTGTATACGAAAAGTAGGGGATTTCTGGCGTGGGCGGAGTGGTTTCGTAAAAGTAGTTTTTATAAGTGTTAAATTTGAGCGTCGTTCTCACTGAAAGCGGGCGTCCGCTCTGTAAAAGAGAGAATACAGGTCAAGCTAATAAATTAAATCGATTTTGACGTACACAGCCGTATCAAAAGAAGTAATCAGTTACAATGTTTATTTGAAAACATTTTGGCCAATCTTTTCAGATAAACATAGATGTGGTTTATAAGACGAACGTGCATTGCAAAGTACATTTGACTTATAAATATTACCAACCCGTTCTTGTCAAGTTCTACTGCTGCTCAAAGGTAGACAAGACGGTCAAACCGCCTTGCTTGGTTCCAGTTTGAAGGCTAACTGTGACAGTGTAATTACAGGAACCCATCAAGATACTTTACAGGTTTATTTCTGGGATGGCAAAACTTTCTACAATGCCTCTCAATTCTTCTATGGGTGGTGGTGACTAGTGGTCACCATCAGATGAGCTGTCAGCATGTTAGCCACACAAAAAAAAAACCTGTTTTATGACGCTATCAATCCATTTGGTGTAGTATCCGAGTTTTGTGAAGACTGTGGGGGCATCGATAGCTCCGCATAACGGAGCTCCGAAGCTGATAACACCAACTAAAAGGCCACCGATGACTCCTGGGCCGCCGAGATCCTTCTGAAAATTAATCAGCGTCGTTATAACTCTAATGTTTTGACCTGAGCACACATTACTACCACATTGGACCGCAGCGCATCACTAATCAGAAAAAAAAGTGTGGTGTAGCTCGCCTTTTTTTTTTTTTTTTTTTTGAGGGTGGGAAATCATCAAATAACTTCTCCCGCTCTGGGCGGAGCGGGAGGGCGTGTCAGACTCTTACTGACTAAAACCCACCCGTGTTCCTTCGGCTGCCCTGTTGCCGGGGGCCACGATCTCCCTTTCGGTTTTCTTCGCAACCCCGGCAGGCATCGGCCCTAGTGGACCCCTTCGAATCTGCTGACATCTCTTTGAGGCGCGCGTGGAACACAACGCGCCGTCGACCCGGGCCTGGTCCTTATCGGACGGTGAGCCACCCATTGCTCACCGCCCGCAAGCCCGCGCCTACGGTGGCCGGAAATCGCCTCGCGATTCCCGACGCCCTGGGCGTCTCCTCCTGCGGCGGTTAGGGGCATGAGGGCGCGAAATTTGCCTCTCCCTCACGCGTTCCGCCTCCTCCTTGGTGTAGCTCGCCTGTGGTGGGGATGGTTCATACGAAATGTACGAAAGCGATGTAGGAGGATTTTTGCAATGCGGTGCGGTCCGCCCAGATCTACGTCAGCCTTTAGGTAACAAAAAAAGATAAACAATTAGTTATGTACAAATTACTAACATTACATGCCCCTCCACCTGTTGCTATAAACCCGGCGCAGAAGTGCTTGTATGTCACATACTCCCTGAAATCAGATTAGTTATAATAGAGTTGTAATGATTGAGCTATAAAACGTGCGTTGAATTGTGACAAAAGCTGATTCCTTTCGTCCCGCCCGCGCCCGCCGCTGCGTCGTTATGAGATAGCTTATGCAAGATACAGTCAAAGGTAACCTCTACTGCTACAAGTATCTTTTGGCGTCCGAATTTCAAGAGGGGCCCTATTGGTTGTTTTGTGAAATGTCACTTGTAGAATGTACATAATTAAAAAACCCGACTGCAAAAACACAAAAACTCAAGATTTATTAATGCTTGTTTTTCTCTTTTCTGTTGTGTTTTCGCAGTCGGTTACAGTTATTTATCATTTCTCATTCCAAATTAAAATTAAACATATAATTTTTTTAAAGCTCATTTTGTTATTTAACTTAATTTTGATACCAATATTCGACAGGTTTGGGAGATTGTTTTTTTTTAAACATTCATTTTGGCGCCAAAGATATTCAGTTTCTTTTTTATCTTGCGGTCCGGCGCCGCGCGCCGGTGCGGCTCCGGCGTCATGTACTGGAAGCCTTAGAGAGTTATTATATATTGTTTCGGTAGGAGAAAGAGGCAGCAATAGCAACATTATTAATTGTACCACAGAAAAAGTATGACGATTGGTGCATGAAAGATTAAAAACTTACTTGCCGTAGACATTCGCGCATTCATCGACGTGGTATATATCCAGTTTTGCTACCATCATTTTTTCGAACTGATCTATTATATTGGTATACTGAAAAAATAAGACATTATAGAGGGACACATTTCAAACGTCAATATCAGCTTGCGTGTTTAGGGGCCATAATCAACATTAAGGACACAGGTCAGTATCCTAATTGCGTAACGTTATTTTCGTAAACAATTATGCTTAATTTGTTTAATTTTGACAGTTCAACAACATTAATTGCGTTATTTACGTTGTTGAGCAAATTTTTTTTTTCCAACTTATGAAGCAATGGATTAGTAATCTGTTTCAAATCGAAACAGATTGTTATTGTGTTGTATTACGCATTTAGGGTACAGGTTAAGGTGACTATTAAAAAGTTGGTATACATATGACACAAAATCGGATAACAAATCATTTTCGTCTGATATTGAATTTCTAAGATCGTGTGGTAACCCCATAGACATTTTTTGAAGGTAAGAAAAAGAGTGAAGGATTGGATAGATATTGTCCATGGCAGTATCCGGGAAGTATGTAATGCTGTGTAATTTGTTAACAGTTGAAGGTTTTACACAAACAATGAATCGTATTCAGCTCACCTTCCTGGAGCCCCATCCGACCACAGTGACAGCATCGGTGTTAGTCGACAAGTTTTCTCTCGTCCTATCAAACATGATCTTTTTCACCCTTTTCTGATTCCTGTGGAATCTGATGTGCCTCATCAGACGCAGGATAACCAGGTTGTTGGCTAAGTTCTTCGGGTCGTAGGACGGGTAGAAGTAAGTCTCGAGGACAGGTATCGTCTCGCCTCCGTGGCTGAAGTAATCGCTGCCGATGCGGACCTGCACGGTCTTGGGATTCTCTCTGAAGAATCTGTTGTTGTGAAGTCTGGAAAAATATAATACTTATTTTGAAGACGCTTATAATTTAATAGCATCCAGTTTGACAAATTTTCTTGTTTTACAAGCTGAGCTTAGTTTACCATTGAAAACTCTGTTTTAATCAAATAACTAAACTTTACTTCAATGGTTGCGTTAAAAGAAAAAGTGAGTGTTTTAGCTGATATTACTATGATATTAATATTTCACGTTTATCCGTTTGCTTTTGTTTAAATAAAAAATCAATAAGTTTGGCAAATATAGCGGCGCACATTGTAGCTTACATTTGCAAGCATGAAGCTGCAGTGATGATCAAGTCACTTGACACGATGGAGCCGGCACATACGAACATTTCCATGAGATGGACGCTGACGAGGAAAGGGTAACTCTTTGCTCTGCTCCTTTTGCCCTTAAATATCCTCCTGGTATTGGAGTCATTGAAACTATCTAATGCTGGCGGTTCTGAAAACAGATAAAACAATACATACTTATAAAATACGCGTCGATAATATTAAATCGTCCTTACATTAATTTATCCTTTTATTAAACGAATATTTTCTACTTACCCCAAATGTCAAAATCTGACTGTAAAGTATCTTCATCAATGGGCGGTAATAACGGAGTCGACTTAGAGAAATCTGTTTCATTTAACTTATCAACTTTTTTTATAAAGTCCTCAATGAATTTCAAGAATTCTTTGCTGTCCGCAAATACAGGATCAGATTGACTGATGTCTTCCAAAGAGGTCGCTGTTGCTGTTGTTGTTGATATAGTGGCAGCTCGTTGCCCTATTGTATTCTCACGAATCGTGAGCTCACGTGACGTTTTGTTTTCTTTTAATTTTACGAACGGTTTAAAAGATTTATCGTCTAATGTTTTTTCTATTAGCTTGAACAATGCTAAACCTTTTGAACCACTATTAGCAGTATCAGGTCGAGCAGCTTCTATAATTTTTTCGAATATATTATAATTTTTCTCCGCCATATTATTTAAATCATAATGCATTGTTAACAACAATTTGATTCTCGTCTTTGCTGGAAAGGTCGGTGCTAAATTCAGTTCATCGAATAGGTTGTTCATCACATTTTGAACATCGTTATCTACGTTTGCGTACAAATTATCCTTGGACTTTAATATACTCTCAAGTATTGTCCTATCATTATGTCTAGCTACCACCACAGAAATAAGAAACACGATGATTGTAGTTAACTTCATTTTATATCAATTAAAATAACTTAAATAGTTAAAAATACAGATTGACTTAGATGTATACAACAAAAAGTTTGAATTAAGAGTAATGTAACTATCCAATAAAATGTGTTTCAAATATATTTTATTGCTTGGTTTTGCAATTTCTTTGTTTGATTTCTCAATAGTAAGCTAATGAAACAAACGCCATAAAACATATTTCAATATATTGAGCAACTACTTTAAACACAAAAACATTTTGATACCATTGTGTAATTTTCCATTACTATTACTAATTTTGAATTTCATTTCTTTGATATAATAAAAGTATCTTTCTTCACATGTATTCCATCAAGAATAATATTTTATATTTTATTGTTTTTACTGTCCTGGTCCAAGTTCAGAGCCTTGTTGAACTTCGTGAGGAAGACAAAGATTTTGTTAAAACTGAGGCAGTTGTAAGAAAGACTGTCAACAGTATATTCTCCATTCTCAATCTTGAACACGCGAAGCATAAAGCGAGGTTTGGGGAGTTCGCAGCAATTCACAACTTCTTTGCCACCATCACCTTTCAAGATGACGAAAATCTGAAGGAAATTGCAAGACTAGCCAGAGCTGATAACATCGATAACCATACACAACATTTTATTACACAATTGAATGAAGTATTAAATGAAGATAATAAAAGCTACGAAGCAACAGAGGATGAATATGTAACTGCACATATAGAAAAGTTTATAAGAAAGCTTGAATATTTAAAATTTAAGTATGGCTTAGCTAAAAATGATGCAAATTTTAGTATAAATACACAAGTGTTAAATCATTTGATTTCGGATGATAATTTGCAAAACAGTACAAAAGCAGCCCAAGAAGTAAATGATAAAGACGGTAATCTTTTGAGTAAAAATGAATTTTGGAGTAAGTATAATTTTGTGATTTGTAACAATGATTTTATTCGCCTCGTCAAACGTCTTTAAAAAGATCTTCACTTTTTCTTTCTATTGTCTGACTTATTTCTAATTTTCTGATTCATGATTTACTTTGCAGATCCTAGAGCTAGTCGTCGCATTTTCGGGGGACGTAGAGAAACGATTAAGCGGTTTCCCTTCATGGCGAGCGTCCAGTTTTTCAAGAAGTTCCAATGTGGCGGCTCCATCATCAAATCTGATTTGGTCATCACTTCAGCGTCGTGTTTGCAATTGTAAGAATTCGTTTAAGTCTAATTTACGAGGTCTGTTGCTTTCCATTGCATATCTTTGTCAGAGGTAACTGCCCCGACTGACGAGTTGTACGTTGTGGGTATTGAACCCAGGCATGCATTGACCAGTGATCTCAAAACAGTGAAGGAAAACATCGTGAGGAAACCGGCATGTCCTAGAACCAAAAATCGTAGAAATATGACATCTACCGATTTGCGCTGGGTCCACGTTGTGGATTACAGCCCACTCCCTCTCATAGAAAGGTGGCCTGTGTCTCAGCAGTGGGACCATCAAAAGCTGCTGAATATGTTTTTGGCTTATTATTGTCTACCTTTAACAACAAGACTAAAATAACATTAGGTGCATACCCGGCCGATAATATGATAATATTTTATTGTTTTTTTTAACTATCCATCAGAGCCTGGAACAACCGCTTCTTCAGGGAGAATCCGGCCTTCCTCTCAGTGCAAGTCGGCAGCGATTTATATGAGGGAGGAGATGAGAACATCCCTATTCTGGAGGTTTACTTCCATCCGCAATACAACCCCAAGAATTTGAGGAACAACCTCGCCATTATGCGCTTGGTTCGGGCACTGAAGTTTGGGAAACGTGTTTCAAAAATTAAAAAGATTGATGTTGATAGGGATCCTTGGCCGTTATCTACGAATACTGCCGGCATCACCATCATTGGTTGGGGCGCAAAAACCGTAAGTTTGGTCATAGTTTTTCTAGAGCTGTGAACTAAAGGCTAGCGCAGATTGGCCGATAGACGGGCCGCAAAGCAACGCATTGCAAAAATCCTCCTTTACCACTTTCGTACATTTCTATGAACAACCGCATACTACAAGCGGGCCACACCGCACTCTTTTGTATGAAAATGCGTTGAGCTGCGGCCCGTTGCTGGTGCAATGTGCACTAGGCTTAATGGTGTGACAATTTAGTAGGTACGTAGGTACAATAAAGCTGCGAAACACAATGAGGACTGCTGGGACTACTGCGAGTAGTCCGTATGTGACCCTAGAACTTAAGAGGGTTTTTTACCAGGACTTCAGGTGTACCTATATACAAGTATTCTTGTCCGAGTTTTGTTTGTTTTTCAGAGCTCCAATATGATTTCAAACGTTTGGAGCAATCGACTTGCGTATGCGGTGCTCGACTTTTATCCAATAAAGGAATGTCAAGAAGTTTATTCTAGGTAAGTGCTATATAAGAACATACCTTGTTTTTTTATCTTTATCTTTACAATATCATCACTAGGTAAATAATTATAAAACAAAGTCCCCCTGCGTCTGTCTGTCTGAACGCGATAAACCTAAAAAACTGCCGAACGGATTTTCATACCGTTTTCAACAAAGGATAGAGTGATTTTTGAGGAACGAGATCTATGATTTATAGTCTGTTTAATATTACGCTAAGACCCTGAGGAACGAGAAAAAAAATAAAATGTGGCTGTTATTATATTGTATATTCTGACGACTTTACATTTCCCATGCGAACTAAGTTGCGGGCAGAAGTTAGTTATGGTGTAATAAGTAGGTATATTGGATAATAAACAAACCGATATCTGATAACTTTTTTTTTGGGTGGGAAATTATCAAATAGCTTCTAGCTCTGGGCGGAACGTGTCAGACTCTTACTGACTAAAACCCACCCGTGTTTCTTCAGTTGCCATGTTGCCGGGGCCCCCGGTATCCCTTTTGGATTTCCCCGCAACCCCGGCAGGCATCGGCCCTAGCGGGCCCCGTCAATTTTGATGACATCTCTTTATGGTGCGCGTGGAACACAACGCACCGTAGACCTGGGCCTGGTCCTTATCGGATGGCGAGCAACCCATTCCTCACTGTCCGCAAGTGCGCGCCTACGGTGGCCGGGAATCGGCCTGCGACTCCCGACGCCCAAGGGCGTCTCCTCCTGCGGCTGTTAGGGGCGTGAGGGCGTGAAACTTGCCTCTCATTCACGCGTTCCGCCTACTTCTTCGCGCATTACTGCTTCGCAGAAGGAGGTGACGGCCACCCATGCCCTCTCGCTCCGTACCATGGCCTGGACCAGGGCTGGATGCGAGAGGTCACCGCCGCCGATCGCCTCCACGAGGACACGGCGATGCTCCGCCCAAGCCGGGCTGTCCTCCACCACATGCCCCACCATGTCCTCCGGGTGATCCACACAATGGTGACACCCTGGTGTTTCCTCCCGCCTTATTCGGAACAGGAACCTCCCAAAACAACCGTTTCCGGTGAGGACCTGCGTCAGGCGGAAGGTGAGGACGCCGTGGCACCTCTCTAGCCACTCCACAAAACGGGGACTTATCGCCGCAATTGTGGCGTGCCCAATGTCTTACAACCTAATATCTATTAATAATATTTGATTTCCTACATTATTTTAGGGAGTTCGTGAGCAACAAGAACTTTTGTGCTGGATTCTTCTCTAAAGGGGGTGGCGCATGTAACGTAAGTTTAAGGAAAAATAATCAAACCTGGCATCATTAGTTCCTATTATTAACAAAAAACAAACTAGGAACTTCCTTTAGATTTTTGCAGCTTTGGGGTCTTCACCATACATAAGTGGTAACTTGCAGGGCAAGTAAAGGTAACGTGACAGTCACTGTACAGTGCGTACATAATACAAAATTACGTATAACGGTCGTTGATGGATGATGCTTGGCTTAGGGACTTCGTCACGACCTGCACACTTTGTGGCCACAGATGCTCCGACCAATTTAATTAAGGATGTTCATACTTAGGTACACAAGGTTAGGTCGCAACTACGTAGCGACCAGTTTGCCATTGTGGCTTAGTGTGCGATGCGCATTTGGGCTGTGCGGCCACTCGCTGTGGATGTCCCGTAATTTTAGATCTAGAATTTTTTTGCTTGCTAAGATAAAAAAAAAGTGGAAACTAGCAGATCGTGCCAAAAATACAGCGTAGGTACATCTATATCTACGTGTGGGTACCTATTACTACCTTATATTTCATAACAAGGCCTACACCGTCCTACCATACCTATTAACACTGTTATTTGAAAATATTGTAAAGCCAATTATTTTTTAGTGTAACCACGTTTCTTGCTTGCTCTTCTGTATAGGAAACGACCAATTGGAACCGTGCACGTTTCATAAGTGACAATATTCTATTCTAAATGTTGTTGTGACAGCGAGACGCCGGTGGGCCAGGAGTGGCGTACGGCAAGCTGTTTGGAGTCGTCAGCTTTGGGGCCCCGAACTGTGGCGCCGCTGACGCGCCCACAGTATTCACCAAGCTCGGTTTCTACACTGAATGGATCGAAGGCATTTTGGAAATGGTCAGCATTTAACTACTTACCTCTAAAGTTGTGTCCAAACATTGAGCGGCAAGAGCGCGGCAGCAAGACGCGGCGTTTGCAGGACACATTTCTGCCGAACTCTAGTTAGGACTAAACCGACGAATGTTTGCGCGGCAGTACTGCGCGGCACATCCGAGACACGCCGCACACTTCAGTTGGCGATATCAATCTACGTAGCGTTTTCCGAACTAT
This sequence comes from Omphaloscelis lunosa, assembly GCA_916610215.1. Lineage (NCBI taxonomy): Eukaryota > Metazoa > Arthropoda > Insecta > Lepidoptera > Noctuidae > Omphaloscelis > Omphaloscelis lunosa. Next base: position 20,121,421 of record OU744262.1, read on the forward strand.
GTTGGGGTCGGCTTCCAGTCTAACCGGATGTAGCTGAATACCAGTATTTTACATGGAGCGACTGTCTATCTGACCTCCACAACCCAGTAACTGGGTAATACGTTACCCCTTGGTAAGACTGGTTGTCAAACTTTAGGGCTTCTGACGACCCGTACCAATTATCAAAGATCCACGAATGACAGCCAAGACCAACGGCTTAAAGAGCTTTCCGAGGTACGGAGGAATCTCGGTATGTTATCTACGGACCAACCACGGCAAGCTTAGCTTAACCTGATGGATCGATGGATCCCTAAATCATTAACAGATCCATAAATTTCAATCAAACGAATCGATGCCAGTTTCTTTGTCCAATTTTATACGTCCAGATACAATTAGTAACGAATAATTCCTAAAAATGTTTGTGCGCGGCAGGTAGACAGAAGCGTTCGCGCGCGGCAGCCGCGCACGATTGCGGCTCAATGTTTGGACATACCTTAAAGGCTCGCGCAGATTAGGGTGCGCGGGCGGGCCGCGTTGTAAGACCGCGCAGACCAGCGCGATATCGCGGGCGCGACAGGCAGCGCGACCCGTGTCGCGCCCGCGATATCGCGCTGGTCTGTACGAGCCTTAACGCAACGTATTGTAAAAATCCTCCTTCATCACTTTCGTACATTTTCTATGAACCAACGCTCACTACGCGCCGCACCGCACTTTTTTGTATAAAAATGCGTTGCGCTGCGGCCTGTTGCAGCTGTAATGTGCCCTTGGCTTAATAAGTAGGTATATTATAAAGAATATACCCACAAGGTGTAACTGCAATAACTGAAAACTTGAAAAGAAAAGGGATCATTGAATATTTTAGTATTAAATTAGTCAGTGTACACATAGTGCCGCAAGGGGCATTGTATCACTATCGGTTATAGTGCCGTCAGCTTGCGACATACTAAAGTATCATTTTAGTTATATTGCAAAAGTCACTACTGTGACTGAATTGCGAGCATCTCGGAAGTAGATTCCCACATTTACAACCCTGGTTAGGTTAGATTAGCGTGCGAGTTGGCCTACCGAGTATCTAGCTGCAGTACAGTAACAAACCTAAAATTATTCTTGTGGCAGCAGCTCGCATTGTGTGGACGTATCATATGAGTTATTCTTACTTGCGAGTTGGAAAGTAGCTCACAGCCGGGTAATTTCAATTTTTTTTTATTTCACTCCCCTGCTCGCCTTCCCCCTTCACTCGCATGGCACATTACTCGCATCGTTCAGACGCTTTCGGCAGTAGCTCGTCAGTCAGTAGCAAGAGGATCCTGTATAATCTTTCCAACCATTTTTTTACTTCCAGTATTGCCTTTTTTCGTCTCTCGCAAGAGACTAGGGCTAGGGCAAGAGACTAGCTACTCTCATAATAAAAACAGCCAAGGCAAGCCGAGCTACTGACATGCTAGTATCTACACAGTGCGAGCAGCTGTCTATTGTCTAGTCAGCAGCTTGCACTGTGTAAACCAGTCTTGTAGTAATTGTAGTGACTTTTGGAATTAAATACAAAAATCGTAAAACAAATACAAATCAAAAGTTAGTAAATGCAATGTTTACGGTACTTTAAAATCGTCCGCATTATTTTGCCGTGCATACTCTTTACGGCAGTCTAGATAGCGTCATTATTTTGCCGCAAGCTGACGGTGCTATAACCGATGGTGATAGAATGCCGCTTGCGGCTTATACACTGCCATTCAATAACTAACAACTTTTAAAAACAATTGCTCCATACCTTTTGACATTGTATGCAGCAGCTTGTTTTTTGGATATACAGGGTGTTTGGTGCATCGTGTGCCAAATTGAAATGGTCGACTGGAGGGGTCACCTGCTATCCTTTTAGACCCCTAAACACTTCTATAGATACGAGACAGATTTTACCTTATAACAGATTTAATGAGTTTTTGAGGTATCATTTAAGCAAAAATATTTTTTTAAATCATAATTTGGAATTTAGTATTTTGTGACTCGATTCACAATTCTAGCGAATTCACAAAGTTGTAAAAAGATTGTTATGGCATGTGGCACATAACTAGCAAGAGAATAGACTAGAGAATTTCTGAGGGAGTTGGAAGATCCGGTCGCTTTTGTATTTTTTTTTATAGCCATGTACATAGCTGTAACATGGACAGCTTTAATTGAAGTCCGAAATTTTGCGAGTAAATAAAAAAAAACTACATGGCTAATGTCACTAATTTTGAATTTAAAAGTACTGTAATACAATACACATCTAAATAAAATTAAAATTCAGAGTCTACGACTTACACTTTTTTTTTAATTTGTACTTGAATGTAAAATTTGGGTATTTTTTTAATAAAACAATAAAAACTCGATGAAAAAAATCCACAGGGCATGAGAAGTGTTTAGGGGTCTGAAAGGATAGCAGGTGACCCCTCCAGTCGACCATTTCAATTTGGCACACGATGCACCAAACATCCTGTATTGCCGCTTATAATTGATTTCAATCAACAATATTAAATATCAGCTTTTTATGTAAAAACTAAATACCTACTGAAACGACCAGTCACACAAACAGGCAGAGATGTTAAAAGTAAAAAATCATCACCTCCAATTTCAGAAAGTGCCGACCGGTATAAAGGGTACAACGCTGAGAACGACCATGGACACCTACGATATAAATAGCTTCATAATAAGTACGACAGCGAGATTCGTGGTCGCTCCCATCATCGCACGTACTGACACTCAAGCAACAAAAACACCTATTCCAAATTTAGACGCCTTGAGAAGTTTAGATGAAAGTAAACTTTTCAAAGAATTTATAACAACAATGTTTGGTAGTGAAGAAGTAAAAGAATATCTTGATCAATTTGAATCGGATACTGACACTGAAGAGGAAGCAACAACAAGGAACATTTCTAGAGCTGCAATCATCAAACCCACTACCGGAGCAACCACAGAAGCGCATATTGAGGAACATGTTTCTGCCGATTACGTGGTTCCTCAACAACAGAAGGGATCGATTAGAATGGTGACTACAATAGACGACTTTGATGAGTTTAAAGAAAAAAGTAAAGAAGAAGACATGACGCCGATAGTAGAGGCATCCACACCGGATGAGAAGATGAACGAAGAAGAAAAAGCGGAGCAAAGCATTGCCAAACTTATTGATGATATTGACATACAAGATCTACTGGCATCTGAAACCAGTGAGGTTTTTTCCGAAGATGTACAGTTAATTAAACCTATAGAACAAAAACATAAGAAAGAAAACATCATACCTAAAAAACAAAAAAGTCAGGAAGTTAAAGAACAATTAGAAATGACGGTTGTATCAGTATCAGCGAGTACAGAGGAAAGTACTGATAACAGTGATGATAATGGTGATGATGATGAATATGAACATCATTCTGACGAGCCACCACAAAGTAATATTGATAAAAATTTCTCAACTAACACCAATAAGATAGTCAAAAAAGAAAACAAGAAATATAACGCGTTTAAAGACGTTACGTACAGACAAAATAGTACTGGTGGTATTTTAAATATATTTTCTCAAAAGGAACTTTTGAGATTTTTAAATGAAGCCGTAGCTGAAGCAGCTCAAAGTGCTAAAACCAACCAGTACTCACAAGACGTTCTCGATCATCGAGAGGTGAGAATGTTCATGCAAGAGTCATAGGCGAGACGTGATACTCGAAAGGCAATCATCGCAGTAGGTTCACACAATGACCATTTGTTTATATATTTTCACCGGTTTTATCGGATTCGATACAGCATTTGACACAATTACAGTCTAAGGCAGCCATATTATTCTATACTCAAGCGAGAAACAACAACTCGATTTGTTTTTATGGACGCTGCCAATTTTTAAAAGCGATTTGAAGTTATTAATGCTTTAACGAGTCATCTTTTTATCTCATTTCGATTCTATAATCGGCTGTTCAAAGCGAGGAACTCTCCTCGAGTGAACTGTTATTGTGTAGATGTACCTATTTCATAAAATATTATATCGGGAATTTGTTGTTTTATTTCTCATGTTGTAGGTAGGCTGACTGACTATGGAGAATTGCCAATTGTACAAAACTTACTTTTACGAGCAGCTTCGCCCGCGTGGTTTTCGGAAATTATCCCAATTCCCACGAGTACGTGGTACATACTACCGGGACAAAAATTATCCAGGTTATAAATGATCTGTGAGCCAAATTTAATCCAAATCTGTTCAGTAATTTTTGCGTGAAAAAGTAACAAACATCCACCCCATCCTCACAAATATACGCGTTTATAATATTATTACTAGCTGTTGCCCGCGACTTCGTCTGCGATCCAGGATGAAAAGTAGCCTACATCCTTCTTCAGGCCATGATCTACCTATGTGCCAAATTTCATCCAAATCCGTTCAGAGTGAAAGCGTAACAAACAAACAAATGAACAAACTCACTGTCGCATTTATAATATTATTACTAGCTGTTGCCCGCGACTTCGTCTGCGATCCAGGATGAAAAGTAGCCTACATCCTTCTTCAGGCCATGATGTACCTATGTGCCGAATTTCATCCAAATCCGTTCAGAGTGAAAGCGTAACAAACAAACAAATGAACAAACTCACTGTCGCATTTATAATATTAGTTAGGATACTAGCTTTTGCTAGCGGCTTCGCCCGCGTCGATGTCGGAAATTATACTTCGGGAACGTATTACCGAAATAAAAAGTATCCTATGTGTTAATCCGTTATAAATTATCTGAGTGTATTTGCGTGAAAGAATAACAAACATCCATCCATTCTCCGAAACTTTTGCGTTTATAACATTATTATTAGTATGAAGTAGGATAGTAGGACTGAGATGGACAGTAAGAAAAACAATGAAATTACCAATTAGGTACCTACATCAGCAGGTTACAGGTGACGGCAGGTGGCAACGTGTACCTAACTAAAGCAAAGTGGAAGCATGGAAAACCTTTGCCCTGTTGTGGGACGAAATAGGCTAAATAGTATTATTTTATTAATTTAATAATAAATATCTTATACTACATAGATACTTCGGGTAACATTAAGGTTTATTCGACTCTACTTGTGAGACTAAAGTAATACTTCAAGCCAATATGTGGTGTTTCCACCATTTGTTTGGGGTGGCGCCACCGTCATTTTTCTACTGTTTTAAGGCCAGATGCGTAGACCGGAACGTAAAAAATCAATTGTGAAAAACTTAACTCACTAGCCGGCAGATGTCGCTTGCACTCTAAATTTACAGTCTTGGGTGGTGAGAAGAATATTCTGCAAGAGAATCCACATTTTCGAGGTAAAGAAACCTTATTATACTTAAAATTATTGTGTTTTGTGATCTGTTACTTATTACTTGTTGCAAATTGGTGTTATTAGCTTTTTATAATAAGGTAAGTTGCGAAAAATAACACACTGAAGAAGTACATAGGTTGTCAAATACGTAAGTGAACTCTGAATTTGAATATATTTTTACATTTTCATAATTATCAAAGCTTCTATTGTTTTTTTGTTGTTACATTAATTATAAGAGTACCTAGTTAATCATTTCTTGTCATTAGATCATAGTGATGGATATTGCTATGAAGTTCATGTTATGTAACTTCCCTATTGATCACTGCGGGCATAACCTCTTATGACAAATATTTTCACTATTATTATCCCGTATCTAAACAAATGGATGATGTACGGTATAGAAATGTTGCCTAAAATATCTTCTAGTTTTTTATGATAAACATAGGAAAACATTTGTGTAGTTAACTCCTGGCAGTACCTACATAATCAAATTTTATTTTCATACCTATCTCTAAAAAAATCCTTCACTACACCGACATTCTTTATTTAGTTAAAATAAATGTACAGTGGTGTACAGTCCAAAGGTTTACTTATTTTAGACATAGGGCTGTCAGAAACATACAGTTTAAAAATAAAAAAAAACATTTATTTTTTTATATATACTTTATTGTACACAAGTATTTAATTAACTGTAAAAGTCAAAACTACAATAATTATTGGTTGATGGGTCGTCTTTATCATTGGTTTGTCATGTACAAAGATGTGCTAATAAAACCAATCATAATCTAACTATTATCAAATTCACTTTATCAATTTGATAATAGTTTTGAAATCCACCTACATATGTCTGTAATAAATACACAGACAAGCAATGTTTATGGAGTGAACAATAATGTTTATGAATGATGCATGAATATGTCCATTCAACTAATCGCTCACTAAAACACTGAAACATGTAAACATTCATAAATACTTACCTAGTTATGTCATTTTTAAAATCTGTATTCCTTGAATCATTACACATTAGTTATTAAAGAACAGACGGACAATATGAATTCTTATTTCGGCATTCAAATTCAAATTCAAAGGGTTTCTTATTTATTACAACTTAAAAAATTGTGTGATGATTTTCCATATAGCAAGTGCCATGCCACAACAAGCCCTGTTCTGTATTCCATGTACCATGTGTGTGCAATGTATGTGTAATATTTTATGTGCATGTTTTTTTAAGAGTGTCTGTTGTTCCAATTTAAACCTTTTTCAATGGTCTCAAAGGTCACATAACTTGTGCTGGAGAACTGCTTATGACTATGAAGTGAATGAGTACCTAATGTTCGAAGGCTAGGAAAATGGGTGTGTCTCTTATCTTTAACATTAAGTTTTCCTTGAGGTTATGTGATTTGTATCAAGTCTATGTGAAAATACATTCTGTAAGACCGCTTTCAAATTAAGGCGACTTTAGCAGCGCGACAGACGCGCGACCGTCGCGCAGTCAGAATTTCATATCATAAACAGAAGCGCGGCGGAAGCGCGCGGCCGCCGCGGCCACCGCTTTCGCTCAATCGGCGATGAGCCAGTGTTGCAAGTGTCGGAATACAACCTCAATTTGATTTGATTGTCTATGCGACTATTGTCTATTGACATTGTCGATGTTCTTTTTATTAATACTTGTCATTTTTAGTTAGTTAATTTAAACTTGTCTGTTTTTTTTCCCCGTCATTAATAAATAATTTGATTAGAGTTTGAAAATTGACCATTGTAATGTTAATTAGATTAAATTCGGGGCGAGAGCCTGGTGATCTAACACAGGGTTTCCTAGTATGGACGCCAGCCTGTCGCAAAGGATCATATTTTACGCATTTTTGTCGAAATGCTATATTTCTTGTCTCTATTCATTATAACTATATGAACCTTTGTAAGCAGAGAAATAAAGATTATTACTATTAATTGAAGAAAAAAAATATGAATGTCGAAATATAATTATAGCTATACAAGTAAACCAAGTTATTATTATTATTACCTGCCCCAACAGCAAGCGCACGTGATAAGGTATAGTCCATTTTTTAAGTGAAGTGCGCCACACTAATCTAAACTGCGGCGCGGCAACCGCGCTGCCAACGCGCGGCTGTTCTTATAATGTGAAGGCATGTGCTTCTGCCGCGCTACTGTCGCGCTGCTAACGTCCTAATGTGAAAGCGGCCTAAGTCTTGAATCCGATCAATCTAATCCCATTGAATGGGGTCTGTGTGGGGCTGTGATTGGAACCATTTATTGTTTATTGTGTCTGCTTTATGGACAATGAAACTGAATACTCATCTATATAAAGAAAAAAATGCAAACTCAAAATGTGTCAATGCATAATCTTCAAAAATTAGTAAGTAGTTTCTCCAATAAACTAAAAAGAACAATCAACACTTTTAAGTGTTATGTTTGCATGTATTTGTACACATATTTTCCTTGTTATAAAACAAGTTTGTAGAGGTAAAATAGTATGCATCCGTATCTGTTGATTGCTGCGAAAATCATATGTTAAGTAATCATTATTTATTCAAAAAGAATGAAATCAATTATTACCTTATTAAATTTTTGCATGCTGAAAGAGAAAGTGTGAATTTGGCCAAAATAAAAATCCAGCTCGATAAGACAGATCTGATAATTTTCAAATTTTTCATCATGGGTATCGTTTTCATGGTTACCAAGGGTGCAAATGCCAATAGTGAGGTCAAAATGAATATCCAAGATGTCGGCTTCGAAAATTTTCATATTTTTCTTCATGGCTGTCGTTTCCGAAGTTTTCGAGGGTGCTGAAGCCGAAAGTGAGCTCAAAATGTAAATCCAAGATGGCGACTCTGAAAACTTTCGAATTTTTCATCATGGGTATCGTTTTCATGGTTTCTAAGGGTGCAAATGCCAATAGTGAGGTCAAAATGAATATCCTAGATGTTGGCTCCGAAAATTTTCATATTTTTCTTCATGGCTGTCGTTTTCGAAGTTTTCGAGGGTGCTAAAGCCGAAAGTGAGCTCAAAATGTAAATCCAAGATGGCGACTCTGAAAACTTTCGAATTTTTCATCATGGGTATCGTTTTCATAGTTTTCGAGGTTGCTAAAGCCAATAGTGAGGTTAAAATGTATGTCCAAGATAGCGGCTGCAAAATTGTTCAAAATTTTCGTTATGGGTGCCCTTTTCATAGTTTTCGAGGGTACTAAAGCTGATACGAGATCAAAATGTTTATCCAAAATGGCAGCTGCAAAAGTTTTTGTTTTAAATCATACGTGAGAAAGAACTTCGTTCCTGACGGGGGTCCCCCGACCGCACACGTTTTTTATTATTAACCTATCAACTTCAGTTTAAAAAAATGTGGCTGAAAAGTCTTATACTGACCTTATTGGTGATATTCTTCTGAAAGATCAGGTGTGTAGTACTCTCAAACTGCGTGCGTTTATGACCAGATGTATGAACGTAAACGAAGCAAAAGGATTATGTAAGGATCGTAGCAGGTAGCAATCTGTAGTTTCTGCGTACCCCTATAAGAAGGCGTGAGTTTATGTGTGTGTATGTATTATTAGTTTCTAATGGCTGATATCTCTGTTTCCACAGCAACATGGCCAATCTCCTGCTGCGCCGTGCGGTGCTTGACGCGATCCGCGTGCCAGTGTGCGCCCGCGCCTCCTCCTCTCTCGGAGAAGTTGCCAAGGTACGGAACCTTAACATTTTCCGGGATACTAAACGCCCATAGACGTGATAACCATGAAACTTCTATCGTGTCTCGGAAAGTGTTAATCAAAGTTCATAGGGCATTAATAATAATAAAAGTTGACTGGTAGATAATGTCCCAGGCATTAAGCAGGCCTGCCAGGAACGAGCGTGCAGGGCGTGCACCGCACAAGAGCGCACTTTCAAGGGGGCGGCAAACATAGAAATCTCACACATTATCATAATTTGCACCTATTTGTTTTAAATATGTCTTAACAACGACATGTATTGATCTACATGGAAAATAAACGAAAACATTTGCAGGTTCGAACCACTTAGGTAGGTAATCTCTAAGAGGATATTTCCCTGTTATGAATACAACTGTTAAGATGAAAATTGATTTTCTATTCCTAATCTTAAATTCTCAGTGAGTTTTCTCATTTAAATTCTTTTTGTAGGTTTTTTTTTATATTTATCATGCATGATATTAATTTTTAAATGTGTGACATATATTATGAATGTAATGTTTTTTTGTGTCTTTTAGAATATTTCAAACACAATGTAAATTGTTTGTGACTAAATGAATTGAATTGACCAAACCCAAAAATTTTGAAAAAATACAGAAAATAGGGACTGGAATTAAAGTTTTAATGAATAGTAGTAGTAGTAGTAATAGTAGTTTATAGTTTTATTTCCAAAACTGATTTTTTAGAAAATAAATATTAGATAGTTGGTATTTTACTGTGTAAGTCATAGGTCATTACAATGGGGAAAAACTGCCAGATAGTCATAGGTACACTTGCGAGAAATGAATGTGGATCACCAACATTAACCTTAATATTTTGGATACTAAGAATGATTGCTTAATCAAACAAAATGTATGGTATAGCTTGCTTATGGGTCGTCTGCACTAAACGCTGACAATGTCTAAGTTCATGTCGAACTTTCTATGACGCAGTTAGCCATAAAAAAGCGTTACAACTGTAAACTGTGAGCATCTGGCTAAATGCTGGAGTGTGTAAAGTTAGTATAGTATGTTTAAGAGTTTCTTAGTTAAGCTCTGACTCTGACTTTAGTACAGACAGGCATTACCTACTTTACGAGATATTAAGGTTTATGTTGATGACCAAGTTTTTTTCCCCTGAGATGTGGGCTAAGGGAAGAAGTCGACATTCAGTTTTGTTATTATTTAGTTTCTCTCAAACGTTTCCCCAAACTCTTCCTAACCTTTTTAAAATTTTGTGCCTATAACCATTGTTCCCTTCACAGTATTACACTTTTTCTCTAATAGGGAAATCATGTATGAAAAAAATGATTGTAATAAGCATTGTATAACAATAATTTCAGATCGGCAACCGCGAGTGGGTCGGCTATGGCTTCAACGGCCAGCCCAACTACATGGACAGGCCCGACTTCCCCATGCCCGCCGTGCGCTTCCGTGCTGACACACCCGATCTTAAGGTAAACTATAACAATTATAAATAATAAAAAAATGAGTGTTATTTTTTATAAAAAAGTATTTATAAATATAAATTATTAGTATTTAAATGAAATAAAGGAAATAATTATTAATTTCACCAAAAGTCTTTCTACAATATCTTTATGACGAAAAACATAAAAAGCTTAACGGATCTAATTACTTTGATTCCTAAACTTCGTGGAAGTTCCTGTGATTTAGGACTCAGGACTTTTTTTAGTACAATTTCTGTCCAATTCATTTGTTTCTCTCTTATTTGGTGCACAATAGAGAGGATTCTATATTTCTTCTCAAATTGGTCAGGACGGCTGTCATACAGACATAGTATAAAACATTGTCTCTATACAGGTTACTGAATATGTATTTTTGTTTGTCATGAATAAACTCAAAAACTACTAAACCGATTTAAAAAATTCTTTCACCAGTAGAATGCTATATTATCACTGAGTAACAAGCTATAATTTATAAAGATATCACGCGGGCGGAGACACTGACGAAAGCTAGTACATTATAAGTCTTGCTTTGCATTTCTGTCCACCCATTCGTGGTATCTAGGTGTCATGTTCAGTCATAAGAGCCGGCACTCAACTAGTAACTACTGAAATACACGGTCTTAAGTTTTTCCTTAAGGAAAGTTCCTTAAGGAAAAACTTAAGACCGCGTATTGTAGATTTGTGCCCATTTAGTTACATTATGATCACCACTTAAAATCATAATTGGCGACATATGGGTGTACATTGCACCTGTGCTTACCTCGGGGAAATACCGGAGTGACGTAATGTAAAAGGTGCATTAATAGACAGAAGAATTTGCACACCTCCGATTTGTGAGATATTTTATACTTAGTTACCGCAACATGCGATGGAAGATGACTTTTTCCTTAGAATGAGGACGTAGTAAATGCGGAAAGGAATTAAAACGCCCGCAAAAATATTGGAAATGTCATGTAGTTATTTACTCATATTAATATTATGTTTATTTAAACCTAAGTCTTAACTCTCTCAAACTTAAGTCTCTAACCTAAGCCTCGTTGACATTTGCATAGGAGTCGATCGTCCTCATTTGGTTGTAAATGGCGTCTCCTACGTCTCCTTAACGGATTGCCAACGTATAACCAATAACCCTGTATATTTCATGAAGAATTACATTTACTAACAGCAATTTTGTGTTCGGCCCGCTCTTAATGAACATGTCTCTGACACCAGGTTCTCCGTGAGAAGGAAAAGGGAGACTGGCGCAAGCTGACCCTGGAAGAGAAGAAAGCTCTGTACCGCGCCACCTTCTGCCAGACCTTCGCCGAGTTCCAGGCGCCGACGGGCGAGTGGAAGGGCGTGCTCGGCTGGTCGCTCGCCATGGCCTCAGTGGCACTCTGGATCTACATGGCGATGAAGATCTTTGGTAAGAAACTAGTAGTTTTACGGCTGGTTGTCAATCCGTCATGTTGTGCGACAGCTGTTCGCCATATTGCTATAGAACCAGAAAATATGTAAGGTATAAGAACCAATGTTATTGAAAGTAAACTGAGGTGGCATACTCTGAATAAGGTTTGGCTCTAAATAGGGAAAGAAAATTTGGAAAAAAATTAGAACTTGGGGAAAAACTGAAAGTACTTTTTTCTGTGGGATTTTCGTATGTCTTAATGTTTGGACAGGACGTCTATTGGGTCAGCTAGTAGTAAATATGAATTACCTCACCTAATTATTAATCCCCTATGGTATGTAGTAAGCTTGTCAGTGGCCAACGAATATTGACATTCGACATTGTCACACTATAATTGTGTTTTATTAACAAATTCTTTTCGTTCCTCCGCAGTCTACAGCCCCATCCCCGAGTCTCTCAGCGAAGAGAACCAGAAGGCGCAGCTGAAGCGCATGCTGGACCTCAAGATGAACCCCATCGATGGGCTCGCCAGCAAGTGGGACTACGAGAACAACCGCTGGAAGTAAACTGGCTGACGGTACGTACACTTCAAGTCAAAGCGCCAGGGTAGCCCGCGAAATCCTACTTTTCTTGCATACAGTTACGTAACGTTTACGTGACGTACATTGTTTGTTTCGTGCTTCTAACATGCACGTCTTTCTACATTGTTCTCACATGTATAATTTCAACATGAATGATGTAACCAATATTTTGTAAAAAAAAATATTTAAAAGAGTGTCCTTGGAGTTTCTTGCCCGTTTTTCTCCATAGCTAACTAGCTTCATATTTCTGACTGACCGTTTCTTGACAATTCAGAAGTGCCTGTAAATGGTTTAATTGAAATAAATGCTTTGAGTTTGAGTACCAGGTTGTATGTGGATTTAAATACATATAATTCGCTACCGCAACAAATATGTGTTTACATAATAAATTTATAATCATTAGAATCATCAATAAAACTGTCCAAGTTGGAGTTGTCCTCAAATGTCACGATTTCGTGAAATAATCGATATTAATCAATAATATTATGAAATTGGCAATCTTGATACTGCTCTCAAGTGAGAATGGTTTATACATACCTAGGCCCTGAGAAGACGGCCGACATATTGACCGCGAACAAAGACATTTGAAATATTTAAATCTCTTTGACTACGAATGACGGCGAGAGAGCTCATCCGGCCAGCATCCGCCGTGTGCGTTATTGTATAGATTTCCGCACGTTCTATCTTCCCGGACAATTTGTCCAACGTCTGCTCAGCGTCCTATGGGCCCAAAACATTCCTGTAAAATATAGAAACAAGATTATGTTCTAATGTTATTTTCTCTGTTTTTAGGTAACAGGAGGGTGCTATGCCTGCAGGACGCTGTTACTCCGGGGCTAGAATAGACAAATGTAATATAAGTGATAATATCTGTGTAAGATAAATAAATTGAAATTCCACACAACAATTGCTTTTATTTATTTTTGATGTCCAATGAGCTCTTCCCTTTATATTTTTTTATTTATATACTTGCACATAAAATAATATTTTAGTAATAGATTGTATAATGTATTTAAGATTTGCAAGTGTACACCTAAATAAATATTACCTTTTATGTTCATTTATTCGTGTTCACATTTAATTTTTATACCTAACCCTACTTGTAGTTATGACATGGACATGGTCTTAATAAAGGATTTATTTATTTATTATACTGGTCTCACTACTCACTATGACGTCACACGCATGCAACATTACATAACCGGTTGAGATTGTCATAGTACGACAAGTTAAGTGACAGGCAGCACTGTTTTTGAAGCTGTCGTGGTACGGCAACACAGACAATTACCAATTACTACCAGGTCTACATAAAACAAAAGCGGTTTAGAGGTTTCGTCCTTTGTGATCCACTTTGCCGTACTAGGCTAATGGCAGAGAGTAAACTTAATGCCGCCGTGGTTCAGCAAGTACCGCGATACTAGGTGTATCTAAATTTGCCGTACTACGGTTGCCGGAGGAACGACGGCGAGCACCACGCTAAGAGCCATTTGTAGACGATTGCTCGAGGATGCGAACATAAATCACAAGCGATTAGATTAGCTTTTATCCATGAGCAACAAGCTAATAGAAATCATAGAAGTAAAATCTCTTAGAAATCACAGAAGGCGAAACTATTTCAGTTTTGACGAATAATACCTTTTTGAATTTAGAACATTCATAATACTTGAATACTTTTACTGACTTATACAGTTAAGGGAAGAGGGACTTTGCATTAATAAATAAAACATCTGACTGATACAGGTTGATATGATAATTTTCGATTGTTTTAGACATTTATCTATCTCTCTTTAATCTCTTAAATTATGAATAGTCAAATAAATAAGGCGAGATGATATGATCTAATATTATTTTTAATAATTTTTTAAAAACTATTCTATCATACTTCATACAGTACTCGCCACGGACTTTTTAATCGACCTAAAAAAAAGGAGGAGGTTCTCAGTTCGTCAGAATATTTTTTGAATTTTTTAATGTATGTTCCCCGATTACTCGAAGACGGCTGAACCGATTTGATAAATTCTTTTTTAAAGGGTATATAATACTTCCGAGTTGGTCCCATTGTCATTTGGTGATGGGATCTTGGAGAAATCGAGGAAACTCTTCAAATATTATAGGCGCGTCTATAGCGATTTGGGATTTTTTTTATAGTTACTCATGAAACGCATGAGTAACAAATAAATAAATCCCAAATCGCTCTCGAAAAGCACCATTTGGTAAAGTGGAACTGATGAATTACAAACCAACCCACAAAAAAGTGTTTTTTTTTTTACCAAAAATACAACTGACTTCCAAACTACAAAGTGAAAAATAACTAATTTCGGAAGTCAGTAGCAAAAAACTTAAATACTGATCCAACGACTTCCGAAATTAAAGTTATTTCCCGAAGTTGAAGTAAAAAAAAAACATCCCGAAGTTGTTACGAGTCGCATCGAGTTGAACCAGGATCGTAAATTGTAAAAACACTGGGTTGTTTATATATATTTTTTTAAATTGGAAGATTTAAAAAAAAAAAAATGGCGCCAATAATCCGTAATTTTTAACCGACTTCCAAAAGGAGGCTGTTCTATATTTGTGGCGCATGTAACTATGTCTTTTTAATTTAAATGTATGTCTACCGATTTCTCTGTCAATTGCGGACAGATTTTGAAAATTCTTTTTTGTCTGAAAGTGTATGCCCTCGAGGCTGGTGGTCCCATATAAATTTGATTGCTTGGATAGTTTTTGAGTTACCTACGTATACATATTTTTTTCCCACTTAGTATGTGGATGATATGATAAGTACCTGACATTGTTAAGGCCGCTTCCGACGCGTGCGCAATATCGCGCAAGCACGCGCACCGGCCCGCACGACGCACCGTGGGAAGGGTTACGTGCGTGGTAGCGAAGACGCGTGCGTCGCGGTGCGTCGTGGTGCGTCCGCGTTTGGATACATTCCCTTTGAAGTTACCGACTCGCCACGGATCAGCCCGCACGGACACGTACCATGGGAAGGGTACCGTGCGTGGTAGCGCAGACGCGTGCGTGGCGGTGCGCCCGATCCGCGGCGAGTCGGTAAACTTCAAAGGTGCGCGCGTATGCCCGGTTCCTATAAACTACAATGAATCGTTTTGCTTACCAATGGTAACGTTTTTATTGCCCAACTTGGCATATAAATATGTATTTAAATTCGTAAGCAGATTTTTAGACATGGCCGTTTTTGGATTTTTACGCAAACGGTTAAATATTTGATATCAGATTATGAAATAGTTTTCAAAATTCGTTTTTAGAAATCAATTTCTGGAGCGGCTCTGGCGCCTCTGGCTCGCAGTTTCGATCGTCTCTAGTAATATTATAATTTGGTTGTAAGTTCATCGATCAAAACTATCTAAACATAAACATATACTTGCTTACGCAATCTACTCTTGCCGTGGTTTTGTGAAATCGGTTTTTCTAGTTCGGATTATCGATACGATACAATTTTTAACTGAAATCGGATTTTAAATACATTTAGTTTCGATATATCTGACGCATGTCTACTAATTTTACTTTTGATAGCTAGTTCCATAGTTTGCATAGTAGATGTAAAGCTATGAGGTCTTTGCTTCCGGTTAGTCCCCCTATGCTCTAGTCCCTCTATGCTCGACCTAAGAAATACCTACTAAAAAGTATCGCTATGCACGCAATTCTTCGATTCTACGTAAACAATGGAAGGTATAGTTGGAAAGAAAAGTGTTTGAATTCAATTTAAAAAAAATATAGCGATATTCGTATAAGCGTAAGCATCTGTAAGTTAAAATTTATTTTGTCTCGTTCTGACAGTCAAAAAGTCAAAATGACAGACGAAGGACTAACGAATTTCAGAGCAATTCTAAGTTAAGAAATGTTTATGATTAGAGCTGAACTTAATACTGGATCCACAAGATTTAACGAAGTCTGTAGACAGAAAACTAAAAATATATAAAAGAGCCTAAATAAAAAGTCTGTTCTCAAAGTCAAATCACCTGTATTCATAATATTTCTTATGAATAACACAAATAAAATACAAATAATCAACTAATTAAAAAAAAAAACAAATAGATAATAATGAGATGTAAGTATTACTATTTCAATCACGACAATCACAGAATGAGATATGACTATTACTATTTAAATCACAGACTTTAATACGAGCCAAATTATTAGTACTAATTTAAAATTAACATTTATTTTTCGATAATTAGGTTTTGGTTTCATTATTCTTTGCTTTATCAAAGAGAACCCTAATTACGTAAATTATTTTCTTAATCAATTATGACTAATTTGTTTCATTTTGACAGTTCAACAACATTCATGGCATTATTTACGTTGTTGAGCAGATTTTTTTCCAACTTATGAAGCAATTAATTAGGAATCTGTTTCAAATCGAAACAGATTGTAATTGATCGTGTATTACATAATTAGGGTACTGGTAATGATTCTGATCTTAATTGAAGTCCTGAGTGTAGCGAGGGATTTAAATTCACCCAAGACTAAGACAGCTTTATCACCGAGGAAAATAATCTACTTTTCGTACCATTTGCGAAAAAATTAACACAATAAAAATATGAGGTAAGCATTTATTAAAAATAATGATAATTAAAAGTAAAAGTTAACATTCGAAACATTGGTCCAATTATTGATAGAGAGAGTTTGATTGATTTTGATTTTTTTTTTTGTTTGGTACATTTATTGTTGATGAGTTGATTTGAGTATTTCTCTGTTCTTGCGTCTGAGGAACTTGCGTTTCATTGTAGATAGTATACGTCGGAGATAGTGGTGGTAGTACATCGTGAGTTACGGACGAAGATAAGATGCCGGAAGTTGATGGTTGTGGTTCTGATGGATTAAGTTTTATATTTTTGTTAATTTGACTGCTTAATATGGTTTTATTCGCCATTGAGCTTTCGATATAACCCTCAGCTACTCCATCAGAGCTCCAACCACCGTGTCTTTTTATTGACGTAATATCCGCCCCTGAATCCGCCAAGAAAGTCGCCGAAGTTTTCCTAAAGCAGTGACCGGTGTAGAATTCTTTAAGTTTTAAATATTTAGCAATTTCCTTTGGCATATTGCTAATTTTATTTTTGCCGATGACTTGTCGAGTACATTTCCCATTCCGATAGTTTATAAAAAATCTATTGTTTTCCATGTTGGTGGGACGTAATGCTTGGTATTTATGAATGATTTTAGTATATTGTCCTTGTACAATGAATGACCGATTTTTCTTTGTCTTAGTTTCCTTTACATTAATCAGCAGCAACTCATTGGAATGATTTTCAACGTCCTCCACCTTTAAGTTTACAAGTTCACATCCGTGGCAAGCACCATTGAGTCCAAAAATTAAGGCCACCTATAACAAAGATAAAAAACAGGTAAATATATAGAATAATTACCATTACTAAGATACGAAATATTCATAGTTAAATCATGTATACTTACTTTTGTGGCCAGAAAAATTTCGTCAGGAGCTGCATTAAGAAATTTTTCCACATTTTGAGTCGTAAAATTTTTAGACTTCTTTGCGCAATGCCCTTCTGATTTTCTTTTTAAAAAGCTAGTAATTTCGTGAATCTATTTATTTCAATGCTGTGTTTGATGCTTATTGTAGCTTTCAGTTTTGAGTATATGCACCAAAGTGTATTCGGATTCTCTGTCTTGGATAAATAATCAAAATAGACAAGAAGTACTGATTCTGAAATTGATAGGCCTTTCGCACTTCTCCACGTTGAAAATTCTTCATAAGTTTTTAAAGAATTTTCCTTGGATTTTGTTGGAAGCAAATTATTTATAATTGCGGCAGCATTTGCACTGATGGAATCCGACAATTCACTGTCACTGTCGATGATTTAACATCGTAACGTATTTTTAGAACATTAACTTATTTATAAAAATAAATTAAAATAAACTTAACATTTATGTATTTGAAGAAAACAAAAACGCGGCAAATTCCTAGACTAATATTTTTTGTCGGAAAAGCAAAGGCATCAAGCTCATACGGCCTCGTCGGTTTTCGTAATTTTATTTAATAATCATAACTGCATAATAAATGCGTATTCCTTTTTCAAAAAGATGTATTATGCTTTATATACAAACTCAATGGTGTAAACACAGATGTAGTTCAGTATAAATTTCGGTAAGTATTCCAAATTTAAATCACATTTTCCCCCTAGAGGATGAATGAAATTCAGTACAATTTTCTTTCCCTGTTTTTAACAGATTAAAAATGACTATTGTTATGTTCGCTTTTTGTGGCATAGAATGTCACTTTTTTGAGCAAGTGGTACGAAAAA
The DNA here is from genome assembly GCA_916610215.1 of Omphaloscelis lunosa. Classification (NCBI taxonomy): domain Eukaryota; kingdom Metazoa; phylum Arthropoda; class Insecta; order Lepidoptera; family Noctuidae; genus Omphaloscelis; species Omphaloscelis lunosa. The sequence goes on from OU744262.1 coordinate 20,140,106, forward strand.
TATATTTTTATCACACCTGCTCTGAAAATACATACTAATTATACCAATTAGAGGGAAGAAACGCCTTTATCCCGCCCTTCAAATCCTTTCATCCCAAGGTATGGAAGTTTGTATGAAAATCCTTCCGACCCAAGGGTGGGAAGTATGTATGAAATTCCATTACATACCCGGTTTTTAATTTTTTTTTAATTTGTCAGCAGTCATACTGCCAAGAGACTTTAACTGTCTACTAATTAAATTTCAAGTAAATTGTTACTGGCCACATAAAGTTTTTTTTTTTACCAGTTACCAACCTCCTTGGTGCATACAGAAAATTAAAAACGAAATTATTTTTGTATATAAAACGCGCGGAATCACGGAAGAAGTGGCTGCATGACCTTCTGATCTTAGCCTACTCCAGAAACGGGCGAATAAAAAAAGCTGCACTTTTAATAATTGTACTTTTAACTAAATATAAACATTTCTATGCATTTATGTCCATAATTTTCCTCGTAGGTGTAATAAAAAGCACTATACATCCCTCAGGATAAAGTACAGTTCCATACCTCAAATGGTTTGCGCCCCTCGCAAGCTCGTGGTGCAAATGCCATAATCTCGATATGGAACTGTCACTTTCTTCCCTCTGAAGTAATGTACTATTACATACTAGGTTTACTTCATCACTGCCCACGAATATTATTTCGTGCATAGCGAAACTTTTTAGTAGGTATTTTACGAGTCGAGCATAGGGGGCTAACCGTTTGCTTCATTATTGGTAAAAATACAAACAAGTGTTGATGTATCAATTTCGGCATACTTGATTTTTTCGTCGAATTTGATTTTTTTAAAGTTATACTTTCTAGTTGGTCCCATTGTCATTTGATCACAATCTGATGATGGGATCTTGGAGAATTTGAAGGAACTCTTCAAATATTATAGGCACACCTATAGCGATTTGGGTATTTTAATGGTAAGTAACTCGTGGATTTGCTCTCTGAAAGCAGCATTTGGTAAAGTGGAACTGATGGTGGAGGACACAGATGGCCAACGGAACTTCTCGATAATAAGTAGGTAATTGCTGACTCACTAAAAAGCGAGAAATAAAAACATTTTTATAAAAAAAAAACGACTTCCAAACTACAAAGTGAATAAATAACTTTAAATTTCGGAAGACGGTGGTAAAAACTAAAAAATTGATCCAAAGACACTGACTTCCGAAATTAAAGTTATTTTTCATTTTGTAGTGTTTTTCGCGTTGGTTGTTTTTTTTTTTGTAAAATTGTTTTTTAGTTTAGTTTCCTCTTTTATTAATGTATGTTAAACTTTATCATTCATTCATAAACTACTCATCATAGATGTGACTGCTTGTGCATTTTCTTTGTTAGGTTTATAATAATAATATTTGTTTAAATGTCTTTTGTAAAAGAGCCCAAAATACTGGTTCTTTATTAAACTTCAACGAATTATAACGTTGCTAAATTGAAAAGTATGACTGTGACGTAGCATGACAACTGAAGTGACAGGTATTTTGTTTAGTCAGTTAACCAGACGCTTTTGACAGCTCTCTCGTCACGTGGTTATTAGGGTGAAAGCAAGAAAAAAAGTTTTTTTTTGGGACACGCACAGGAAATACAACATTAAAACTAGGGCATGCTATCCGGATATCTGGATATGCAAATTATTCGAATATTCGTCGAAAATGTTATCCGGATGACATTTGTTTTACTATCCGGATAAAAAGAATAATACCGATAGTTTCTTTTATTCGTTTTCTATATTTTATTACATCGAAGTCAGTAATAATATAACATTGAACGTTGTGGTTTAATAAAATAGGTATTCGTAATCGTGACAATTCATGGTATATCTTCTAAAATCCATCTAATGACACAATTACTAGATTCATCATAAAGATAATTAAAAAATGCTTTTGCTCAGAGCTCGACTTCAGTTGTCGACAGCAATGATGACGACATAGTGCTCAGTGATTACCAGCAGCAGAAACTGAAAATTCATTTACTATATCAGAGAAAATAAGCACAGAGATCGAAAGGAGCATGCCAAAAAACCCTTTCAACGTCCACTGGAACTGATTTCAGTTGCAGTGAACGTAGAGCTGTTAAAGTAAATATTTTTTTGAAGTAATGACCATCATTGCTGTTATCAACTGAAGTCAAGTGTGAGTCAAAGAAGATTTAGAAACTCTTTGCTGAGCACTGATGGCACACACCAAGAATCACATTCCTCCAACCAGCATCGAAGCTAAAAAGGTTTTTCCTCCACTGGTTACATCCTGTTATCCTACTATAAAATTATATATAGTAGGATAACAAGATTATATATAATTAAATATTATTATTATATGTAATATAATATGTATATAAATTCGTTACATCCACGATAAAGTTGCGAATGTGTAATTTTCGCATAAAACTGTTTTTTGTCACAACCCGCTCCCAATGTGGTAATACATATCGTGGCAAAGTTTCAATCGTGTCTGTAATAGTTTACAAGATATCATAGTAGTAAATGTGCGAATCACAGATTTTACGAATTGCAGGTTTTCATGCCTGCATATTTTTAAAATAATTATCCCATTTCGTTTAAACCATTTCATTGTTTACAGCCCTATTTGATTACCGGCAATCAATTTTATTCGAATCTTTTAGAGTTTTGAATTGTTCGGTTGACATTAATTTTTCTTTCTTACGACTCATGTCATTGTAATTTTTTTTTTTAGAATGGACGATATTTTTTAAACTATGAAAACACCGAAATTTATTTATCCAATGCTATATTGCTTTCATTTCATTGTTAATTATAAATGCGCTGACTGTGATTCGGTGATTTATGAAACCTGTGTAGTTAAAAGTTGTCGTGCTGTGAACTGGGTACGTATTCCTTCTTTCTCATGACACTGGCAGGTTCTCGAAATACTGGTGATAGCTCCTTGGTATTAGGACATCGTTACATAATTTTAGTAGATCTGTCTTTTTCACCTTCGAAATAGGCAATCGGCCACTATAAACAGATTTAGGTATTATAATTGTACTTTACTTTTCTTTGCTTTTAATTTAAACTCAATGCAGCTTTCCCTATTATAATCTTATTTGATGAAAAAGGATTTTGGAATTTCTTTGCAATATTGCACACACACAGAATCTTCAAACTTTGGAACATCATTTTCAGTAAGGGTTTGGTGCTTTTTCTTTAGTGGTTTGCTTCAACTGCGAACTGAAGTACTTTGGTACATGATTTTTGGAGAGTGTTTGTTATGAAAATGTCGATTGGAAACTTAAATAAGTTTGATTTACCTTTTTACAGTCGTGTCCAAAATATCCATACTATCCAGATATATCCGGATAGTTGTCTAGAAGTATCCGAAATATCCAGGTAGTCAAATGTGGCGGATAATTGCATGCCCTTATTAAAACTAAGAAAATTATAAAAACAATATCAATTTCAGAAAAGACTATTAATATTTAAAAAATTACGTATTAAAAAAAAGTTGCTCTTGCTACATTCCTCATAGATATCAAGGAAGTATTTCCTTTAGGATCATTTGGCCATGAGCCTGGATGCACTCCACCTTTATTTTCAGTATCGAAAGTACCAGGGGGTGTATATATTCGTGGTGAATTTTTAGATTGCCATAAAAGTTGTGCAATAAACAACACTTCATAACAATATTGGATACCTTCTTTGGTTCTAATAAAAATGGTTTATAAAAATGGTACCCTAAAAAACTCCGCCATAATCCCGAAAACGTTCTCAACTGTTCTCAGAGCACGAGACAAACGATACTTAAAAATTCTTTCTTTTGTTCCCGTGGCGTGGAGACGGCTTCAACGTATTTTCAGTGAGAGCAAATGCACTATCTGCCACAAACACGTAGGGAAGTGGTTCCTCCTTGAAGGGCAAATTAGTTGATGCTGGAAAATGCAGTTCATTTCTGTTTTTTTTTTATACATCTCTGTATTTCTATAAACACCGCCATCATTTATTCTATCTTGACATCCGCAATCCACAAATGTGAAGTTATAGTCAGCATTTACCAAAGCTAACACAACAATGCTAAAAGTGGCTTCGAATCTCAACGCCCACACAGACCGACACGCAGCGTCGGAAAAAGCTAGGTGTTTGATGTGTAGGTCGTCGGCCGTGTGGGCTGGTGCGCGTCCGTGCGCAATATCGCTCACCGTGGGAAGGCCCTCGGTGCGCGGTGCGTGGTCGTGCGCCGTGTGGGCCGGTGCGCGTGCGTGCGCAATATCGCGCACCGTGGGAAGCCACCTTTAGAGTATAAACACCAAATGAAAAAAAAAACGTTTCCTGTAAAATTTGGTCAGTTGTCGGTAGGTCGGCGAAATAAACAATGAGGGTTCGAATAAAAAAAAAAAACACGTTTCGGAACAAATTTTATCTATATTTTTTTATAAAAACAACGTCTCAACATAAACAATGCCGTTCTCCTGAGCATATACACCACTACTGTGATTCGCAGCTATGGGGACACATCGCGGATAACTACGTGCATCCTGTTATATACCATTTACTATCACTTAGGTGCTTACTCACGTCCCAATTTTGCACCCAGGAAGTACCTTTAATTTATTGACCGGTAGGCCCAGTATTTTGGCAACATTTAAATTGGCATAGCCTAGGTACAATCGATCTTGACCCAAACTAAAGGCTGAATGGAAAATTGGCACGAAGTAAGTGTATTTAGAATTTGTCCATTTAATATTTTAAAGTATCAAGTTCTTTGTCTTTTTAGAATTCAAATAATATTTTCGATAAGACGCCATCTTGAATTTAATGATTAATAAATAAGTTTAGATGTCGTACGACATAGTTTAACAAACTGTCGTATTCACGGAAATATCGCTCTGGCAAAGTTATTTGTGATTTTATCTGCGTATTCTTTCCGATATGTTTTTAAATAACGCATACATAGATAATATGGTCAATATTTACTATCATAACACCTATCACATTTTTACTTTAATTTTAATCTCAATAGCCCGCCTCATTGGTCTGTTGGTCGAAAGACCGGCTGCTGATTTGCTGCTTATTCTGACTAAACGGTTATTCTATTTCATTTATAAATAGACATAAATTATATTAAATAATTTCATTGTTGGAACTTGTTACTTAAGAATATTAAAACTTTATTAAGATTTTGTTCATTAATTATAAAAATGCTGTTGGACAAATAGTAGGAATAACCTACATTTTAACTACTGTTACCCGCCAAAATGGTTACATAATTAAAATGTAATAAATTCCAATTAATCGTTACAGTAATTATAATATAAATTATTTAAAAACACCTATCACATTCTTAATAATTTAAGTCTCAACATCGATCGAATATTATTTTATTTATTTTTTAACAAATTCATATTTTAAACCTATTTTTTATAACTTTAAAACAAATAAATAGGATTTAAAACTAATGTTAAGTTTTAAAATAGTGAGAAAGGCGCAGGAGGTGATGAAATGTTTGAATGCCAGCCCGTTACGACAGTTTTTGACATAAGATTAAAAATACGACAAATAAGTGTGTTTGTTTGCACAAATATATTTATTTCTGTTTTTTTTTAACATAGTTGAATTATGAGGTACTGGCATTCAGATATTTTGTGTCAATCATATGCAGTACAAATTATCATGCTCATTAGCGTAGGATCTTGTGGTCCAAGTTATAAGTTATATAGGTACTATTTAATATCCTTGCCGTAAGGTACCTAAAGAGTTTATCCTATGATAAATAATTCACTACAAACTATTATTGTACTACATATGAAAGCCTAAAGACAATAATATTTGGAAAGACATCAAGACATTGTGCCCAAATTATACAGATACCTACATAGATTTTCGACTAAGTGACTACATTTTACGACTAGAATAGTCAAAACTAAATAATTTCTTGTTTAGACATTAACGTGCCTAAGTATACTTTTAAAGCTACTTCTCTGACATTGAAAGCGACATAGAAATATATAGATAGATAAAAGTTGATACATTATACACTAAAATAAGTTATCTTCTCCTTATAGTAATCATAAGAAAATTTTCGGGTATATTTTTCATCCCTCTTGTTTAGTTTGTGGACAATTTTGGGCCACAGAAGAGACAGTTAACACAATGTATCGTTTAATGGAATGTCGTATTGCACAATCATTTATCGTATCTAAATTACATCTATGTAAAGTGTATTTTACATTAGGTAGTAGAGTAAAACATTATTTGAAAAGTAAAGGTTCATTTTATTTGTCATATTCACGATATTTTTTTTGTCTAAAATTGTCCACAATCCATATTCACGTAATATTTTATTTAAAATTAATACGATATAATTATAATGTTCCTAACACACCAACGCCCGTAAACATTTATTGATTCATCTAATTAGCGACGTATTTAGGCTTATACAATATAAATTGTTATTTTATAACTGCTAACACAGTTATGCACCATTACTAAAATATTTTACATACGTTTAAAACCATGTTTTATAATGTTCTATTTTATTTAGTGAATGTTATTGGTTAACCTATTGATCACCCCAGTCGGATTAATACGACAAATATTTTCGTGGCCGTGCCGCCTCAGTCGTATTTATTTGACTGAGAACCTATGTTCGTTTTTGTTATTTATTTCATTACACGACCCGATATCTTATCATAAATCAAATTTTGTCAATTTATGAGCTGGGCGCTGGGGAACGGCAATTGATATAAAACCAAGAGGTTAATAGATTAAAACTAATCTACAATCTTGTCTGTCGGTCTCATAGGTACCTAAGTAGGCGTGTAGTATCGAAGAAACGCATATCTGCAGGTACACTGTAAGGACTATTCTTGCTTGCAGCGCTCGGCCGCTATAGTATCGCTTACCTACGAAAAATAAGGGTCGTGTGCACGGGACTTTGTTGTCAAAATGCTTAAATATGCGTTACCCCGATGGAACATGAATTTTCAATGCACGTCTATCTACCAACGTCTTATTTTCCGTGTGAAATTGTAAATTAATAGTACCTACTTGAATTTGCCGTAATAAAACCATTTCATACAACTGTGAAACTGCCGAAGAATCACAGTTGTGATTTGAATAAAGTTGGTAGTCAATTAGCTTACATTTTTTTAAAGCTTTAAATAATACTGAAAAACTTACTAAGTACTTCTGTAAACGGTCCGCCATTCAGGTACAAGTCATTGTGGTCAAAACATGGTTTTACCGATTATTAAACTTCTTTTTATTACTCAATATTTTTCTTATGTAGGTATGTACACAAATGAATCCGACATAAAGATTTTCTAGCTAAAATATAGAAACGCCCAAATCTTAATTTTGTTTATGTTAATCAAAATCATTTTCTTTTAGACAAACACGCTTTCTAGTTTTTATAAGTTTCAAATCATGGAAGTCAAAATTTGGCATTTTAATACATTTTATCGAATTTTGCCAAGCCATTACTTTGCAAGTCATTATTTTCTAAATTTTCGTCCACTATTGCATACAAAAATTTCCTCATTACCCGATTAGAGGAAACTTCTTAATGCGCGCCATCTCTTGTCGAATAGCGAAACGTATTTATGATTTTATTGCATCACACCAACAAATTATTATTGTAGTAGGCATTTTTTCACTTCAACAAAATGTCTTTAGGTAATTTTAATATTTCTGTAACTATCTATTTCAAGAATATTTAACAAAATAACTAAATGCCTATTGCAGATTTTCACCAAATGCATTTTCAATTTCATCTAAGTATCTTAACCCAAAGTACCCAGGAATAAAACAATCGTCTCAAAAATCCGCCACTCAATCACTCAAGAAACGATTAATCACATCGGTTTTTTTATCGATTTCTCCGTGAAGAGTTAGGGGGAGGCCTGGTCACTCCCCTCATCGTAAGACTAGTCCCTAAAAGGGAACAGGCCTCCAACGCCGCCGGTGTCCCAGTCTGCTACCTCGACTGGTCCGAAGCACTCGTCGAAGAACTGCTCCATCGTCTTGTGGAGGTGGATCGTGGAGCGCTCGAAGCTGTGGCCTTCGTCGGGATACACCTGGAACATTATGAGCAAGCACATGAGTCCGACAATCCAATGAGATGGAACCATCTAAAGTACAAGTTCTCAGAATCTGGACAGCAGCCGGTGATATTCCTAAATGGGAGGAGTTAATCTTTCTAGACAAATCAACCATCGGTTGATGCTGGTTCTTAATTTAAGTGAATAGCACTTAAAGAACCTCTGGAACACTCGTCGACTAAACAGTGGAAACTGGAGTTGTATGACTGACTTTTCCAGCATATAGACTCTCAGGATCTCCGTGGCATGTACCGATGCATCTGTTCTTCTGTGACTTTTTAACAGAGTCATTTCAACCGTGCTTAGGGGAGGCCTTTGACCTGATCATGATGATGTAGTGAACGGTCTCTGTTCAGAAGCTTACCTGATGTGTATAAAGCGCAGTATTCCTGATGAGGGCCCTCGCTAATGCTAACGCATGGTGTGGCGGAGCCGTTAGGTCTGCTGCTGCATGTGCCAGGAGAACTCTTCGTGGTGGAAGGTTTCCAGCCTTGCGCCACACGGCGTTGACGCCCAGCGTACCGGCCCACGTCGAGCCGTAACCGCTGTAGCGCTCCGTCCAGTAGGAATCTGGAAATGAGTTGATGTTGATGCAGGTAGCATAGGTGAATTTGCAGGAAGGTCAAGGTTGTTTGACAAAACAGTTTACAGCCAGTTCAGGCCAGAACTTTTTTATGACAAAAGAGTCATGACCATGAGAAAAGAAATGAAATCTAATGGTTATGGGAATAGTAGATTGTAATACAAGGGTCGAAAGGAATCAATTCCCATATGAATTGCGTATAGTCCGAGTGGAAATTGAAGACTTTCACCTGTGTTAAACACTACTTTTCATTTCGAATTTAAGGAAAATAAAAATTGCAGTTTTTCTAAAATATTTATTGATATTAATAACATGAGTATTCTAGTACCTATTAGTCATTATCATACATATCATCATATGTTATATTATCATAGTCATCATATGTTAGATTATCATCATACATTATGATCATAGATATGATAGTGTAATACCCCCTTAGTTAAATTTTTCGTAGCCGACTACCTAACCAAGTTTAGTTCTATTTTTAAAGCAGGAAGTGAACACTGAGATGACGGTTGTTCTAGTATGGAAGAAGAACATCCAAGGTCGTTAAATAATTTGTGTGTTGTGGCGATGCTTGGGTGACATCTTCCGGGTGAAAAGATGATACTGAGCAGCAGGACGAATATTAATTTAATCGTCAGTGATCCCAATATCAGACGCTTCACTCGAGTAAAGGTTATCCCTTGTCAGGCAAAGTGCTATTGGGTTTTTTCCATCTGGAATTTCTCAGTAGCAGCCCGGAGTCTAGATTTGTGCCCGTTTGAAACTTCATAGGTTTGCCCCCTATTACATGGGACTTAAACATAACTTGCGAAATGTGGGTGTACTTGGGTCATCTCTGCCTAATTGTTCATGGACAACAGCCGTGACGTTATGTTTCTGGCTTTGCTGTCGTGCAGTCGGTAAAAAGTGAAGCGTCCGATCGGGTCTGCGGCAGCAACTCACTGTGGTGCCGCAGGTCGGTGAGCGGCGCGACGGCGGCGACGCAGCGCGTGACGTTGCGCGCGTCGCCGGCCGCCAGCGCCGCCGCCGCGCCGCCGCCGTAGCCGCGCCCCCACACGCCCACACGCGACCCGTCCACCATCTTCAGGTTGTCGCGCAGGTAGCTACCGAGGTAATACAGATGTTTCAGTCTTTTAAGATTTTTATCTCACGAAGCGACGCGCGCTTTACTTGTAAACCAAATGTACAAAAACGCTGTAAATTTGTATGCGTGAAGACGTGTATTGTCAGCTCGTAACATACACACTAGTCCGACTTCGCCATTGTCTCGGACGGTAGTTACCGAGAACTTCTGCGCTTACAAAACACATTTACAGTGTGTTTGCATACTTGGTAACAGCAAATAAAGCGCGCGTCACTTCGTGAGATAAAAATACTCAAAGTCAGAACATTTATTTCAAATAGGCCCATGTATGGCACTTTTGAACGTCAAAATTTCCAAATAATATAATTGATACTGGTCGCTCCTTCCAAAAGGCAGTTTTCTTATGGAGAAGAATGAGCAAGAAATTCTTTTATAATGTTTTTCAATAGTTTGTATAAGTACGTACATTAGTTAAATAATTATATGTGAAGACGATGCACCTAGAATAATTGTGCTGTGCATTTATTTCTCAACTTGACCTGTCCTGTACTCATAGTACGATCCCAAATATCAGTTAGGTTAGGTTATTTTCTTCAATAAATACTTACGATAACACTGCTATTTGATCTTCAACATCTACTGATAGAAGCTTGTGATAGATTTCTGTTCTGAGTTCCTCTCCCTGAAAATATTGAATGAGGATTATTTATTTACAGCGAAATATATATACATAATTAACAAACGAATATTTTAAATACTAATATGGACATGTATATAAAGAGGGAGGGGAATGAATCATAAGGTATCAAAAAATTTGTCCGCATCACTATCAATACGAAAAGTGGTCCACAGGCTGGCACCGTTGCTACGTTGAATGGCACTGCTGATTCGTTGACCTAAAAATAGGCCAACTCTTAAAAAAGTTTTAACAAAAAATAATGCTACCACAGTCATTTGTTTCTTTTTTTTTCTTTCTTTCTTTAAAGTGTAAATAGCCTGTGTAACTTAATGAGAAGTGGTTACCTGTCCACCAGAACCCCTGGCATCTATCTCAGCGACGATGAAGTTCCTCGCTGCCGCCAGGTACCAGCCCCAGCTGGGCTTCCACCGCTCTGTCACCAGCTGCCCTCCGGGTTGAGCAGATCTGTGCAACAATCATTATAATCAACAACATACGGGCCCTGTTAATCTCATAGTTACCATGGGCATGGTGTTGTAAGGATCAACCAATCGTAACAGAACCAGACATGACCAGTAAATGGGTTTAGACTTTTAATACTACTCCACTAATAGACAAGAGACAATAGATGGCGTAGACCAAGATTTAATACATAACTGTTGGAGTTGGAGACATTGGAGAGAAAGAGCCAGAAATATTAGGTCGTAGTGGAGAAAAATACTCTCGACCAGGCTAAGTCCCACCCGCAGCTGTCAAGCCTAAGATCATGATGACTAACAGATTAAGGTCGGTTTTCTAAGGAAGAATAAGCGGTTTTTTATCTTTTCTGATGCCTTATTATATCGAATCTTCTCTTCTCTATCTCTAAATATTATAAAACAAAGTTGGTTTTCGGGTCTGTCTGTGTGGCAACGTTGTTCTGCTATAATACGCAACGGATTTTGATGAGGTTTTCAATATCATTTAGATTCCGGACTCCGGATTCAGGAAAGTTTATATTAAACGTAAACATAATACTGAAATTTGACGTTTTGTCAAGTTGTGCGCTGACTAAACCGTAAAATATACATAAAATTCATGTTCTACATGATTGTACATACATCTTCTAAGGATGACCCACAGAAACCATTTTTATCTTTCAGAATTTCACTAAAAAAATATTGATCTTTCCGAAACTATTTTGATTGGTATATTATTAATCCTAATTAGGTAAAATATGTTATAAAAATTGGGCATTTAATTAAGATTAACATATGCCTTGACATCATATTATTTAAATGAATACTGTAAAATATATCTGTTTCTCCATCTCTTCTCTCGACTCTTTCGACCATCTGTTCTGCGAGCAATATGCCCTGCCCGCTGCCACTTAAGTTTGGCAATTCTTCGGGTTATGTCGATTACCTTGGTTCTCCTACAGATCTCTTCATTTCTGATTCGATCATGTAGAGAAACTCCAAGCACAGCCCTCTGTATCCCCCTGTGGGTGACTTTCAGCCTTCTGATGAGGCCCATGATTGTAAGCGACCAGGAATGTTCGTAATAGTCCGAATTAAGACAATTACAAATCTGTATAATCTCAACGTCCTTTTTTCTATGGGATTTTGGTATTGGACAGGACAATGTCTGACGGATCAGCTAGTTTTAAATAAAACAAAAAGTTTTAACTCACACGTGCAACACCAGTGGTAGAGGCAGATCATCCGTTTCTCTGAACCCTGGCGGCAGGAGCAGTCGGACGCGGGCCGCTCTGTAAGCTTGCACCTGGAAATGTAATACAACAAGTTCATTTATGTAACATTAAGCCTGTATCCCCCGCTGGATATCGAGAGCTACAACGTACCTCCCGCTGATTATATTGAAGTTTTTTGTGATAGCGAGCGAGTTTAATGTCATGTCAATGCTGTTCAAATCCAGATTCTGGGTTGCCAAGTACTGAGGAATTCTTGTTGGCAATTCCCAATACTACTTTACTCGTGCTAGGAATCGAATCCAGGATCTAATTTAGCAGTAGGTAGTTTGCGACTACAGGGAGATAGGTTCGTATTAAATAAATTTATTTCCAAATCAACGTTACTTTACCCAAACTGCTATTTGTGAAAATTTGTAATTGTCCATATATTAGTGTTACTAACAAATTAACATGCCTAGCTGTAAGTTTTCCACAAATGATAAAATAAAATAAACCTGGATAAGAAGAAGATAGCCACTTGAAATAGCTTTACCTCGACTCGGAAGTCCTTGACCTGCGGCTGCGCGAGCGCGGCGAACTGGCTGGCGAGCGGCGCGCCGTCCCACAGCACGGCGCGCCGCGCGCCCCAGTGGGACACCACGAACGTGGCCGGCGGGCCTGGGCCCAGGCACTCCTGCAAACATACTGCTGGTGAGCTTACGAGGTAATACAGGTAGCCTTGCAAGGAAGGCTGAATTATATAAAACGTACATAGTCTTCCGGGTTTTTATTTTTCTGTGTTGGGTTCTTTTGTAGTTAGTCAAACCTTCAAAGAGACATGCTTCTGGTATAATTTTAATATTAGTGAATGTCATTAGAAGTTTTAAATCCTACAACTTCTGCTTAAATCCATCTCATCTTCTCCTTAACTTGACAACGACGGAGTTCCAAGGGTGGACCAGTTGTATGACTTTATGGGTTTTGAAGACCCATAATGCTTGATAATTAATGAACACACAGACTTGTACCTAACTGATTCGATTTGCTGTAGAAAATTCATGGATAAGGAGGCTGGATGGTGATTTCATTCTTTTCATTGCGATCCATCCAGATTTCTCAGAACATTGGAGTCCTGAATGTTCGTTTGCGTATATGACCTTAAAAGTTGAACATATTTACCTGTACATAATACGAGTAGTTCTTGCTGAACAGTATCCGGTTGTAGAGGCACTCTGTGGGCAGCGTGTCGTTCTCGTCCGCGATGTGTGGCAGCACCGTCGACGTCGGCCACGCGGGCAGCGCTGATGTTGCGTTCTCGAACTCCTGGAAACGTTTTAACAGTTCGTCATTATCATCAGCTTATAGCAGTCCACTGTTGGATATAGGCCCCTCAAATCCCTCAACATTTAACTTGATATTCGGGTACTTTCTTCCAGCTGCTACCAGCTACTTGGAAAGATTGGCGCTCCAGCTTGTCAGAGGATCTCCTTACGTTTGTCAATTCATGGTTTCCAAACGAATGCATACGTCTACTCCTACGGTCATCGATGTAGAATGCGTTTTTCTGTTGCTTTCCAGGCTAGGCCAGGCTATAATTCTGTGAATATAATATATCCCTCTCATAGAGAATAGAAGACTTTTACGTACTACTATTTGCCCCAATTTTAATTCTTGACTTGATTAAATGAAAAAAATCAATCTGTCTAGCCTTTTCCCGACTATGTTGGGGTCGGCTTCCAGTATTATACATGGAGCGTCTGCTTATCTGACCTCCACAACCCAGTAACTAGATAATACGATACCCCTTAGTAAGACTGGATGTCAGACTTTTGGGCTTTTGACGACCCGTAACGACTGTCAAAGATCCGCGAATAACAGCCGGGATCAACTGCTTAACGTGCTTTCCAAGGTACGGAGAAGTCTCTGTATGTAAAGATGGTCACCCTTCCACGGAACAACCCCGGCATGCGTAGCTTAACCTGGTGGATTTAGCTTAACCTGGTAGATTTAGCTTAACCTGGTACTTACCCGTGCGGCTGTTATTGCTAAACCACGAGCACAACTTGATTAAATGAAAAAAATGATTAATTACTATTTAATAAGCGTCATCTGTCAAGAAAAACTGATTTTATGTAATAATAAATTTGGGAATTAAATCAACCTGGTCTCTTCAAAGGTTTAACCTGTCACAGCCACTGCAACATTCTATGTTCCATTTTAACAACTTCTACTCACCGGATCATCACTAACGGCTTCGGCAGTAGCATCAGGCGGCAGCAGGTCAGTGCCGGGACACGTGAGACAGACAGGCGGGTCGGGCCAGCTGGCCGGGTCCGTCGGCACCTTCACGCGGTACAAGTGACGCTCGCCCGCCTTCTCAGGAGCTGTGCCGATCACGTATCTGTGGAGAGGTGAATGTTTATTTCATTATTTATTTAGAACATTGAAGATTAATAACATTGAACATTGAGAGCTAAGAAATTTGAATAAACAAGAACATAATGTTGAGAAAGCAACATTTTTAACCCAACATTACAAGCATACCTTTTTAAAACCAGCAAGTAATAGGTAATACAGAACATAGAAGAAGAAATACATTATATAATCAGTGGCGTGCCTAGGGGTCAAAATTAGGGCAAGCCGCCAGACTTTTTACGATAAAAAAAACAGCCAAGTGAGGGATTGACTGATTTTCATATGTTGCTCATGGTACAACATTATTATAACTTTGGTTAGAAAACCTTTAAAATTCGAAGAGGTCTGGCATTAGTATGTAATTGTCATAAGCGCCATCTACATTAATGAATGCGCGTAATCACACCGCTTAGCCGAACCTTTTTACCATAATTCATATTCACTTGTCACATGCAAAAATTTTCAATCAGAAGCCACTAGATGGCTCCCACATTATCGATTTGTTGTTCTATTGCCGTACGCATAATTTTATGAGTTTAAAATTTAATGTCGATTGAAAACGTTAACATGAGATATTATTACCTACTTAAATATTTTTTTATAATTTATTTTAATGACAATAGCCAACTCTAATATTTATTTCAAAACACCTATGAAGAATCTCTTCGATGCTAACATTATTGTGTTTTATGATCTCAAGATGTAGTACTTACATAAGATGGTTTATTTTTCAGTGGTTTACTAAAACTACGAATTCCATAAAAACAACCCTAGTCATGTGCTTTCATGGCACCAGCTATTCACCTACTTACATAAATTTGTATAATAGACAATCGAATGCCTACGAGTATTTCAATATATTCTTCGACTAACAAAGATACTGTTTTTTATTTCCGAGAAATAGTTACAGTAATTTGAGGTTGGTTACGGTGAAGTAAAGAGTTACTTATTGTCAGAAAACTCAATATGCCCAAACTCAAATTCGGAGACTGTGTTCGTAAAGGTATTTCCTTTACGAACACAGTCTCCGAATTTGATGATAAAAATAACACTATAATCACTTACAAAAGCGCGGAATGACATCGCCGCAATAACTATCACATCATTTTAAACAATAAAACTAATTCATTACTTCAGCACGTGGAAAATAAAATTCTAGTCTCAAAATATTAATTTCAAAACATATACAATAACAAATTCGTGGTCGCGTTTCAAAATAAAAAGTACTCTGTGCACTCCAAAGCCGGGCTTTTCATTTCATACAAATCTGCGTATAATTATGTACTTACCAATATATCAACTAATGTAAATGTTTCTATAGCAATTTGTAGGCGAAAACTGCGAGACAAAGAATGGTAAGGCAAGCCAGATAAGAAGCCCACGAGTGTGAGCGAGAAGGCGCAATTGAATGCATTGTATTGGCGCGCAACAAAGCGCGCGGAATTTAAATTTTATTCATATGATTACTAAATGAATGATTCGATTTCAATGAGTGCGTAGATCTGGCAACCTAGCTCAGTGCGCGCGGCAGAAAAAACGGGGATTTCGAAATTTGGTTATTCCTATGACATGCATGATTGAGTTCGAGTTCATTGACTGTTTCTTTTTTTATTTCTTTTCATATTCATATTCATTTATTGCGAACCATAATGTGTATAAAAGGTGTTACATGAGGCTTAGAGCTAAGGTACAGTTATGGACCCTGTTAGGGCACAGCAACATACAATAAAAATAAAAATTAAAAATACAGAATTAAAATTAAAAAATAAATTAAATTAAGAAATTAGCGATAACAATAGTAATCATAAAATAACATGTTAGGTCGGTAGTGGGTTATAATGGTGTTGTGTACAGGGAAGAATTTAAATGTCAAAATTTATTTATCTTCCAAGAATTCCTTTAGAGTGTAATACTTTTTATTGGTAGGCCTAGGTTTGTTCTTGAGAATTATGATTTTATTAGGGCAAGCCGGGCTTTTTGGCTTCTATGAAGGTACCGCCACTGTATATAATACTCACAAGAACCTCCTCCGCTCGTCCCACCCCATTAACTGCGTGACCTCATAGCTGCCCAGCGTGAGCGTGGTCCTGGTGTCGTGCGTGAGGCGCACGGCGTGGCGCCACCACCCCCCGCCGCCCCCGGGCGGCAGGTCGGCCACCGGCATGGTGGTGTAGATGGTGGCCTTGTGGCCCACCAGCGCCATGCCGCCGCACCAGCCGCAGTCGTCCTCGACGGGCTCGGAGCCCAGCCCGGACCAGCGGGAGCCGTCGGACTCGTCGCGGTATATCTGAAAACAAGAAAGAAAATGTTTTCATTGTTTCTTTCTTTAAGTAAATCCAGGAAGCTCCAGTAGGTCCTCGCGCACCTGTGGGAGTTGCGCGAGGAGGCGAAACGCCGGGGCTTAACTCCGCTGCCGCGAGAAATCACGGCACAGCGGACAGAGCTCTGGCGGGATCTCATGGCGTTATGGAGAATGCGATTGTCGCAACCCAGCGCTGGGCACGCCACAATTGCGGCGATAAGACCCCTGTTTGAGGAGTGGCTAGAGAGGCGCTACGGCGTCCTCACCTTCCGCCTGACGCAGGTCCTCACCGGACACGGCTGTTTCGGGAGGTTCCTGCACAGGATAAGGCGGGAGGAAACGCCTGGGTGTCATCATTGTGTGGATCGCCCGGAGGACACGGTAGAGCATACGGTGGAGGTCTGCCCAGCTTGGGCGGAGTATCGCCGTGTCCTCGTGGAGGCGATCGGCGGCGGTGATCTCTCGCGTCCGGCCCTGGTTCAGGCCATGGTACGGAGCGAGAGGAAATGGGAGGCCGTCACCTCCTTCTGCGAAGCGGTAATGCTCGCGAAGGAGGAGGCGGAACGCGTGAGGGAGAGGCAAATTTCGCGCCCTCACGCCCCTAACTGCCGCAGGAGGAGACGCCCAGGGCGTCGGGAGTCGCAAGCCGATTTCCGGCCACCGTAGGCGCGGGCTTGCGGACTGTGAGCAATGGGTAGCTCACCGTCCGATAAGGACCAGGCCCGGGTCGACGGCGCTTTGTGTTCCACGCGCGCCTCAAAGAGATGTCAGCAGAATTGACGGGGTCCGCTAGGGCCGATGCCTGCCGGGGTTGCGAAGAAAACCGAAAGGGAGATCGTGGCCCCCGGCAACAGGGCAACCGAAGGAACACGGGTGGGTTTTAGTCAGTAAGAGTCTGACACGCCCTCCCGCTCCGCTCAGAGCGGGAGAAGTTATTTGATGATTTCCCACCCAAAAAAAAAAAAAAAAAGGAAGCTCCAGTACCACGGATCGGTCTGAACGGTCCACCCTTTTTGTATCGTTTAGTTTTTTTGAAGTGAAAACTTCTTTAGGCGAGTTGGGCATTTTTGAGATGGGACTAAACCATTGATTTCGCGACACTGTGACGACACAGCTTTTGACCATTAAAAAGACATCAACGCGTTGATTACCGCGGTGCCGATTTCTTTTCAAGTTTTCTTTTCTGTCATTGTACTGAATTGGCTCTTGTGATACAGGAACTCCTAGTACAAGAGCCAGGCTACACAGATGTTGGTGTCTCTGAAGTAAAAATAAATAAATATCTTTTAAAAAACCAGTCTGGGATCTTGGTATATTATGTTAAACAGTGATCGTATTTTTTCAGGTTTAGATGATTGAGGATATTTAATAACATTCGTACCCGGAGCTGTTAACTCTGTTTGCTGATTTCTTCACTACGAATCAGTCCTGTTTAGCTGTGCTGACACAAGAGAGCCTAAAATTATTTAATAATTATCCAAGAATAAAAAGGTTTCAAAGGTTTCCGGACTGGTAGAGAGCTGAAATGAGAAAGAATACTTACATCTTGGCAGTTATAATGCACGGCGCTACAGACGCTGATGAGCGAGACGTTCTGCGGCCTGTTGAGTAGCAGTACCGCCAGCTGCTTCTCCGACGTCCAGCCTGTCCATCTCACGTACCAACCTGCACAAACCATCAAGTAAGTCTTAATATGACAGCCTCACAGTTATCTGCCACCTGAAAATAATGTCTCAATATCTATCCCGCTTTTGACTACAGCATCGTTCGAACGATGTCCTATCCGCGTGCCAATAACTATATTTCAGCAGTCTCGATGTCAAAATGTCAAACTGAAAAACCGCAACGTACCACAACTTCGTGTTTATTTGTATAACAACACAGTGTTATGGTAAGGATCGGGGTTAGACCGCAAACTGTGTATTTCCATCGTTATTTTTAAATCCGTCCTCTCGAAGATTAAGTATGGCAATGATTCACAAGGTTAAGTAACCTGAAATATTTTCGGAGATATGGCTACAAATCATACGCACTGTCATCAACTTGGGAGTTGAATTGTATGGCGTGTGAGAACAGGTACTTGGGCGTCTTCACGCTGACCACGTTCACCGTCACCACCGGGTTGTTGGTGTTCACCTGTTAAACCATGACATTATTAATTAATGTAGGTATACTGTAAACATTACAGAAAGATCGTAGAGGGCGTATTTTATCAAAAATTGGAGTCTATCAGACATTTTACTATTTTTTCTAAGCTTGAACTATTAGAAGAATGGCTGTTCGGAAAGAGCAAGTGGTGTATTTTGTATCACACTCACATAATATTAGGACTGCTTGTTACACTGCTTACTTATTGCAACGATTCTTGTTTCTAGCTAGGTTTGCAGAAATAAAGGATTATTGATAACTGACAATTTCTTTCTTATTTTTTTTTAAGATAGGTGTTGCAACGTAAAGTTAAATGATAAGAGGAAATAAAATAATAATGTGTATTTCATATTTATTATGTTCTAGTTTTGTCATACCTGAATTCTAGCACCGCTAGTTTTTTTGTTTGTTTAATCAATGTAATTGGCGACTAAGTCTAAGGCTAATTGTTACCTATACCTAAGTTATGATAAAATATACATTGTATACAGAAGCTGTTGGTAAACTTTTATAAATAAATAAATAATAATAAATGCTCCAACGTACCAAAATTAAAATAAAAGAATGATCAACCTACCTTAGGATACCTCAAGGCCCGTATGGTGGGATACGCGGGCGGTTCCTGCAGGTCTAACCCGTACCACGGATACTTGTGTGGCTGGACGAGCGAGGCGTTGTACGTCACATACATGAGGGTCTGCCCATCAGGACTGAACCACAGTGCCTTATCAAGGCGCAGGACTTCTGTCTCGTATAGGAAGTCTGGCACGCCGTTAAAGATCACACCTGGGATTCCTAAAATTGAGGGGTTGGAGTAATTTGGGAAGGGTATAAACTACGTTAGACTACATATTACGAATCCTTTATGCGTTAACGTTAGCAGACTACCAGTTTTTTGTAAGACGTTTTTATAAAGGATAATTAATACCTGACCTGAGATAAACCAGTGTCAAGGTGGTTTTACACCGGCAACGCAAGGCGTGGATGGGATGGGTGAGTATTGAAATTTGTTTGGCAAAATTTCTATCCACGCCCTGCCCATCTTTGATGTAAAAGGTCTAGATGCGCGAGGATGTTCGAGGCGAGATTTGAAATATTTGTTAGTACAATACTGAACTCCGGTGTAAAAGGATAAGCGTGATTTCAATTTTCGCCCATCCCATCCACGCCTCGCCGGTATCAAAACAAGTTTAGGTTGCCAAAAAATCCTTCCTGATAAAAAAATGCGAGTTGCAAAGCCCACCCTAAGGGGTAAGTTTTGTAAATAGCATAAATAAAAACAAATAAAAAATTCCGAATGAGAAGTGTCGTAAGACAACTTGAATTTGGCCTTTTGAAATACAGCCTTTGAATTATCTCCCTTGCTCTTTAACTCTTTCAATCAAAGTTCAATCTTCCAAACACAATATACAGACTCGATTGGGGTCATTGTCATGCAATTTACCATTATTAGTGATCCTGCAGACCAGCGTCTTGAAAACCTTAGGCTTGTAGTAGATGTCGTTGTCGTGCACGAAAACCAGCGTGGCCCCGACCGGAGACCACTCGGCGTACTGGATAAGAGGCGCCGAGCGGTCGTCCTCGATCGGGGACACAGGGATCTTGTTCCTGAAGGATAAACATACATTTAATACAAAAGAAGAAAGTACTTATAAGAAATGGAGTGAAAGTCTGAAATTGCAAAGGTTTATAGCTGGACGATTAATATACAGAATGGCAAGGACATCGACGCGAAAACTTTTACCATGGATTCAGTATATGGTTCTAAACCCCCTGCTTTGAATTTTTTTGTCAGTTATTTAAAAAAAAAAAATCTGCTGTTTCATAGAAAAGAGCAATACCTACGCGGTCAATTTGTATGGAACAGCAGATTTTTTTTTTAAGTAATAAAGTAAAGAATTCATGGTAACAGTTTTAGCGTCGATATCCCTGCCACACTGTATTATTTAAGATGGAGTTTTGAGTAGATAGGTGGCGAGCATTAATTAAACTGCTGCCACGGCCGAAGATAACTAAAAAATGCCATGCTGACTGGCTTATAAGCATTTTCATTAAGAAATTAGTTGTAATCACTCACGGTGAAATGTGAGAAGAGGATAGGTATTACGTATTCTGCCATATTCGAGTCAAATGGCAACCTCCGAAAGTTGCCACCGTGATGGTTTGGAACGTTTTTGCAAATGAATCATCGAAGCACTTGTCTTTCGCAGGAAATACTACAAAGTAATCTACCTTGTAGTATATCCTCACAGTAAATGTATTCCTGAATTAAATACTGATTGTTAAGACTGCTCAAATCATTTGTCACTTAATGGACTCTAAAGGGTGACAATACCGACCTGTTGATGACGTCATAGACGTGGTACCGGGCGAGACGCGCGTGTCTCCACCCAGGTCTGACATCAGAGATCAGCAGCACGAACTTCAGGTCCGTTGACACTTTGAAGTCCACAGCGTTTAGTTCTCTCTAGAAACAAGTTGTTAGTCATCAGAAATGGACGAACTGGCAATAAGAAATCTGAGTTAAATGAGACATAAATATTGTGCAGGGTAAATATATGATGCTTCTGTCACTACTTTGTTGTATAAACGATTATAATATTATAATGTACATCACGCATGTTCATCGGATTTTTTTATGAAGGTCAGTTTCTCAAGATGTTTTCTTTCACCGCAAATGCATTATATTTTAATGTGTGTATCTTTGTGCTTTCACTCAGATCATTTTTCGTTGTTTTCGAGACAGGCGACGCCGCGCGTCAACGGTTGACTTCTCAAGAAATGAAGGTTAAAGTTCTATCGAAATTGAAAACGTCACGTTAGTATAGGTAAAGAACTGCTGAATTTGCAACCGCAATTATGTGCATTGACAAGCATTCTCCGAGTTACGATTCAAAACTTGTAAAAATAATTCAATCGACTTTCCGCTTCAAAAAATAAAAATACAGTTTAACGTAAAAATACATGCTCGTCACCCGACAACAGAACTCACGAGCCATTAAACTCCACAATGTTTTCCGCGCGAATTAATGGGCGCTTGTGACGAGTTGCTTTTTTGACACCTACATAGTACCGCGACTGTTCAACGATTTATCTTTTAAATGTTTGCCTTTGAGTGCCTCGCATTGAGTGGGACGGAGTGTCTATTGTTTATTTATAATTATCTGCACCCAGTCAAAAGTTGCGTATAAAAAAATGTAAATGGAACGTTCCTTTCAGGAGACGTTTTGTGATGTGGAAGTAATTTATTTGTACACTTTTGAAAGTCAACAAGAAATTAGGACAGAGCAGCAGTTCCCGTTTTCTAGAACGTTCGCTTTCTAACCCTCTAATTTACCTTTGACAAGTTTTTGGCATGGATGGTCGCTGAGATAAGATTGAGACAAGATTTAAAAAAAAAAACATGGGAGCTCGCCTTCTGGTCATGTCAAAAATTAGGGAGGGAGAAAAAGGGGCGCAACAAACTTTGCAGAAGCACACTCCTATTTGTGACTAATAATCAAAGTTATTACAGTAATAGATGATGATAGATGCTTATACTATTGTTTAATTGAACCCACGACTACTTCTTTTTTGCAAATCTATTTCGCTAGTACTAGGCTTAGTTCCTGTGAACTTAAAAGGGTTAATACTACCGAACTGTGAAAGTGAGATATAAAAGAACACTTTTTCTTAAAAATACTAGCCTACTATTCCACTGCTGGATAAATATTTATTCTTATATAGAGAAGGCATGAGCATTGAAACGTTTGCCAAAGAAGGGACGAGATAGGTTTTCTTAAAACCACAAATAAATAAACACGCATGACGTCGAATTATAGACCGTGTGCCACCACCTTAAGCCTCAACATCACGATTCACGACTCCACATTACCATTTCACCTCCTTATCCACGACACCATTCGCCTAACAGCCGAGGCAACAAATCAACGAGTTTGAAATAGCAGCGATATCCAGCGTGTACACTAAGCTTGCTATATTTTAGTATGGCCGTCTTTTGTTGATAAATGTGTCGCACGCGCTAGCTCCTACATTATTTGCGAAGTTAGAGTTGCTACGTAGCAAATACTTGAAATCACATGAAATCAAAGATATTAATATGTCTAGATATACACTCAAAGCAGTGGACTTGTCGAAAAAAATAGCGTCCAACTGTTAGCCGCTAAATGAACGCACACTAGAAAAACACAACGGCGTGGCGCGATTGTAAGACGTAGCTGTCATACATACCAGCATAAAAAAAGTTGGCCTGTTTGTTTTTCCAGCGGGATACTCTATCAAGACACATGAATAATAATCAAAGTATGAAATAATTTGTCATTTTTATGGGTAGTACCACGAAGTAACTTCGTGAGCAATACTGTTCGCTAGAAAGATAGATCAAGCACTGTTGGCACGACTTAGCGACACGCGGGGTTGCGACAATCGTCGACAGAATCCGGCAGCTGGGACTCGAGGTGGCCCTGCACAAGTCCGAGGCCATGGGTTTTCATGGACCTCGGAATGCGCCACCGTCGGGTTACCAGGTAATGGCGGGAGGGGTTCACATCGGCGTCGAGTCGACGATGAAGTATCTGGGACTTGTCCTCGACAGCCGTTGGAATTTCGTCGAACATTTCCGACGTTTGGCTCCCAGACTGGTGGGTTTTAGTCAGTAAGAGTCTGACACGCCCTCCCGTTCCGTCCAGAGCGGGAGAAGTTATTTGATGATTTCCCAACCAAAAAAAAAAGCACTGTTGGCACAAGAACACACTAATACTTCGAATATCCTTGTTACAATTTATACTCGGCACAGATCTTTGACTGTGAAGTTACCTAGGTTCGATTCTCTGATCGGACAAAGTGTTATTGGGGTTTTCCAGCAGGAATGTCTCAGTAGCAGCCCGGAGTCCCGGAGTTACTGGCAATATGTTTATTTACGTACTTGTGAGTTTAACCTGACTAGCGGATATGCACCCTGTCTACTCCTTCGGGGAAGTTGTTTGTTATTTCAACAAATGATCCCGGTTCAATGCCCTGGTCTTCATATGGTCTGACCAAGACGATATCTGGACTTTAAAAGAGATCTTTGAGTTTTTTTCGGCCTTTCTTCTCAGACTAGTCCGATAGAAAAACCGGATCCATCTAGTTTTATAACATAATTTATTTGTGACGTGTATTTAAAAGTGTTTTTTGAAGTGAAAACTTCTCAAAAATGCCTAACGCGCGGGCATTTTTGAGATGGGACTTAACCATTCATTTCGCGACACCGTAACGACACCTCATTTTTGTAAACGCGATTGTGCTTTTTATTTATACTTCGTTACGGATCAATGTTCTATGCCAGTATTTTTACTTAAAATGTTTG
Source organism: Omphaloscelis lunosa (assembly GCA_916610215.1). Classification (NCBI taxonomy): domain Eukaryota; kingdom Metazoa; phylum Arthropoda; class Insecta; order Lepidoptera; family Noctuidae; genus Omphaloscelis; species Omphaloscelis lunosa. Next base: position 20,164,420 of record OU744262.1, read on the forward strand.
GAACGTATTTTTTTTTTGTTAAACGCGTTTGTGCTCTTTATTTAAATAAGGTTACGGATCAATGTTCTATATAAGTATTTTTCTTCCACCAAGGCGATCTTTCATTTCTGTCGGCACTCCCGGAGTGCCACCACTTTTTTTTAACCAATTTACAGGAATAAATATCATTTATCATCAATTATCACATCAAAATGACTGTACAGTTCATGTGCACACCTACATTAGTAAGTAGCCAACCCGACAGATGTCCTGTCCAAATTTCAATAATTTTATTCATACAAAATTCAGTTTTTTCAGAATTTTCCGTTTTTTCCAGCTTTCAAATTTTGTTTCTGTAAAAACCTGATTCAGACTATAACAAACATTTCAAAACAAAAATTTAACAAATCGGTCCAGCCCTTCTGAAGTGATGCGCTTACCAACGAACAGCATTTCATTTTGAATAAATAGATAGTGCATTAATTAAGTAGGTACCACAATAATTAATACAATAATCCCATTTATAATTTCAACCAGACATCGCCGCTTTATTTCACTGACGTTTATTGAAGCGAGCCCACAAAGAGACCGAGTACATTTAAGCGCTACATTTTAAATCGTCACTATTAATGTGCCTCCTCATTTACAATGCCGTCCATTATTTCTGTGGCTTAAATTAACGACATTACATGAACGGACAGCATTCAGACTTTTATATTCATTAATATTATGAAGTTTTTAGAAGAGATTTATTTATTTATGTAGTCGACCTCGTAATGGCTCTATTTATTTATTCATTTTAACTTTAAGGTGACACTAGTCGCGGGCTCGAACTCACTAGTGGGCATGGCCGAAAAGCACGCTGTGTCACCTGGCATCGTGTACGACAGAGATAGTATCAGTGATGAGCAGTTAGACACTGGTCTACGTGCACAAAGTCTAGTTGGCACGCACACAAACACCGTTCCGAACTATTTTAGTAAAACGAGTGCGTAAGAAATTACGAAAAGTCCTTTTGAAAATAGGGTTTTATGAAAAAACCACTGCATAAATCAATTACAAATAAAGTTTATTGAACTCTTCGACAATTGAGCTTTGTCGGTGCCGACTTTGTTTTGGAGATTTTACGCTTCTTTTATTGCTTATTTACCCCCAAAGTTGCGTTAAAATTAGCAAGAAAAAGGAATCTTTGTGGGCTCCTAACTTTTTAATGGCTCATTATTTTACTATTTTGTTTCCGCACAGACAAAATTAATAATGAAACAAAACGATATCATGTTTAACTTTGGATGTACCATGTCAAACAGTGGAGTAAAACCCCCCTGAAATTTGTATGGAAAAAATATCAACTAGTTCCACCTTAAGCACACAAATGTACACAGGCGGACTTGCTATATGCATTTTCTACTAGTCAACGATTGGTTGATGCAAAGACAAACGGTGTGGAGATTGGCACGAGAAAAGAGAGGCCCAGCAGTGTGCGAAGTTCGGGCTGTGGATGATGAAGGAATAAATATAGCACTTTTGACAACAATTCCCGCTAAACTAAAAACTTTACTAAGGTTACAACTATTTAACTGTCACATGGACAAAATGACTTTGATTTTATGACGCGCAAATTAAATTAAACCTTATCGTAAATGCTTTACCACCCGGTAAAGGAATTCCGAAATCGACTATACAGTAGGCTCAGTACCTGGGCGTACCTAAATGTGACACATCTAGTGGGTACGAGTATCAAAGAAATAATAGCGTTCTCAGAGTTTGATTTTGAGAAAATTTGTGTGATTTGAAGCAACTTTTGGATGTTATTTAAACCGTAAGTATTTCTTAAAAAGATTAGACAATCATATCAAACTGTATGATGAATGCGAAAACTCGTGATATTTTTACTATGTTTGTACTAAACATAAACCCTTTTTACAAAAAAAAAAAAAACAACCGACTTCCAAAAAAAAAACTACTGTTTGACGGAGAAAGCGGTGGACATACATATAAAAAAAAACATACATACGCTACGAACATAATTATAACTCCTTTTTGGAAGTCGGTTAAAAACAAGTTAGAAAAAATCACAGACAAATAAAGAGTAGGAAAAAGTTCACGTTTGGAAAATAATAAGAATGTAAGCAAGTTTAATAAAGATATCTTCACACCACAAACACGTAGTTCGATGGGCGCCATATTGAATAAAGCTGACAGTTTGGCGCCAAAATATCAGAGGAACGCTGGCAGACATGTGTTGTAGTTCCGCACACTGAATACATAATGAAATGAACGGATATTAAAACGGAACGGAAAAACAGGTGCGGGAAGCGGGACACACGGATTTTCACTTAAAACGTGTGGAAGTACCAACGCGCGTGACGTTATTGTACGGTGTTATCGCCGACTGAAAATAAGGGTTACGTTTATCGATAAACAGCCTTTATGAAAAGGTACAAGTCCGTGGCCGACTGCAGGCAGCGGCAGCAGGCGACGTGTTGCCGCGACACTACTGGTTTCTAATATTTCTATGAAATACCGTGGAACTAGGAGCGTGGAGCTACGGAAGGTATTTCATAGAAATACATAGACACCATGCCTGCTGCCTGTTGCATGCTCGCTGCATGCATGTGATAGATGAGTCTTTCAATTATTATGGAATGCCAAAAGATTATTCTAAATGTAAACTTTCTGAGATATGATAGTTCTGCCTTTTAATGACTAGCGATATGAAATGTATACCAAAACACGATTCTGACTGTGAACTTTCTGCGATATGATGGTTCTACTTTTTAATTATTATGGATATTAAATTTATGCCTAAAGATGATTCTGACTTACAAAATTATGAGTTTTGAATTTATGATAAACGAGTGATTGCCAAACAATTGTGTGCGAAATGAAGTTTATGCTATCCGCTGTTATGCAAAATTATATTATGACATAAAAAGTTCTGCTATAAAAGGTAGACTCCTTATAGATTCATAAGATACCATTTGTTACAGAATTGTTAACAGTGCGTGCTAGGCCTATAAATAAGTATATTCAATAATAAATCCTATTTTATGATAACTAGTCTAGACTTTAAGTAAATAACAAAATTGATATTGGCTGTAAAAAGCTGATAAAATTGCTGAATAAATAGATACAAATATGAAAATCTATTTGAATATTTGCGTATTCCACTAACATCGATGACGTAAAATGTTTTCTTTGAATGCTGTTGCTATTTCATTTCGTGAAAGCTTGTAATATACATGCGTGTACCTGGAATAGGGTTTATCAAATTGAAATACCTGGGACTACTAGCTCACTGAATTGGTTATAGTGCCTAGTTATAAATATTCAAATGAAAAAAAAATAGTCAAGGGAGAGTTCCGTACCATTTTAAATTTTCATCGGTGAGGCCTTTATTCGTCAGAGAATTTTAACACGGCACACTGCCGTGTAGGATATTGCAGTTTTAGGTCAGCGCCATCTCTTTACCGATAGTGGAACTAATGTAGTTTAAGTTGATGATTTCTGAAAAAGTGTGCTATTTAGAGACATCGTTTTATTTTTTCTATAATCTTTACATAAACTTCTATCACATAGAATAATTTCAGAGTTAAATATTTTGTGAAAAAGTAAGTCGAAAACTTAGCGGCCTAAAAAAATTTTTTTGAGAATGTGCAAATAGCGCTCTTTCATGATACCCCACATGCCCTATTTTATATTTATATTTTCTTTTTTCAGTCCCTGTTGCAAAAAAAATATATACATTTTAATTTCTTTCTTAATTGCAAAATAGTAGGGCAAACGTCATCTAAACTATTCCAAATTTCAAGTTTATAGTATTAGTAGTTCTTGAGATATCCAGCTGTGACAGACAGACTGAGTCGCACCATAAGGGTTCCTTTTTATCATTTTGGTACGGAACCCTAAAAAGGTTTCACGGAATTCAATGAGTTGATAGAATATAAACAAAAATGAAATTATTATATTGTGAGTAAGAGATGTGGATTTTGAATAACAAAACTCTGATATCGTAACCATTTAAAAAGTATGAGTAAATATGTGTAAAGACCAAGATTCAAACACTAAAAGACTCGTATTTTTTATTGTTTACGTTTGAAAAAAATCAAAGGAAACACGAAACGAACATTGCGTTTTTGGCTCTATTTCTAATAACACTAGCTTCCGCCAGCGGCTTCGCCTGCGTGATATCTCTATAAATTATAGCCTATGTAACTGAGCGATAATATAGTATTCTAATGGTGAAATATTGTTTTAAATCGGTGTAGCAGTTTTTGAGTTTATTCATTACAAACAAAAATACAAATCTTCTATCTCTGTAATATTAGTGTACCTAGCTTAGGAACTAGGACTAGAGTCTATTAGTTACAAAAACCGCAATGTCCATAAAAAAGTAAAAATGAATTAGCTATTGTACAAAAATCCATAGACAAAATAAATCATTTTTATATTAGTCGTATGAACCTAAACCCACTTAGTCCAATAGAAAACGGCTGTGAAACTTTTTAGTTTGCTACAAAAACAGCATTGTCCATTCCTGTTTGTATCAAATTACGCATAGTCCCTATCCACCAATCACGTCACGCTTTTCAATATGGCGGTTTATTGTGTGCAGTCGTGAGTTTGCGCTCGGTTTATTTTAGTTTTCTCGTGCTAAAAGTTATTAATTCGGAATAAGTTTATTAAAATATGAGACATGGAGTGTTACCCTAAAGTTGTTGACAATAAACAGGCGCGAAAACGACGAGTAAATGCTGCAAATTGGACAAAGAATCGTGCTAAAGAACAACGGTGAGTATACTATGATGATTATGTCTTGATACTTTTTACCTGTTCACTTTTTTAGGAAGAATGTAAGCCTTTGGGGCCACCTCATATTATTATATTTTTGGATTTTTGGAACATTATAGTAATCTTATTTGTATATTTATTTCGGAAACGGTTCTAACGATTGTGATGAAATTTTGTATATAATATGTCGCCCGGATACTACAAGTACCTATAGGGTAAAGTCTTACAAACATAAATATTGTATCCTTAATGCCCAAAAAAGTTATGTATGTACGAGATGATGATTGAAATCTTTTTAATAAAAAGTTAAGTTAAGGAATATTATGATTTAAGTGAGATTGAGTAATCTCAATCTCACTTAAATCATAATATTCCTTAACATATCACTTTATTTCTGTTTTCATCCTACATAGCAGTTATATTAGTATAGTGGAAGCAACATTTGTTTTATTGGGCTATTTTGCAAGCTCCGCAACTTTATGAATGATTACACCGGAATGTTCGACCACTGCCACTGTTAATAACTAAAAACCCAAATGACAAGGATTTTTTTTTTCAGGTATGCAGCTAAACATTTGCCTGTTAAGCCGACTTGTGAACATAAATGTAAAAAGTTACAATGCTCTAAAATTCCACTGCAAGATGTACGCAAACTCCATGAGTCTTTTTACCGATTGAAAGACAAATTAAAACAAGACTCATTTATATTGAAACATGTGAAAGGTATAAAAACAAAACGTCGTCGTCCAAGATCTCAATCTCGAAATTACAAACCTAGAGGCTTGCAGCTGAAATATATGATATATTGTAGATCACAGCTTAAAATGATGCAAGTTTGCCAAAAAGCATTCCTTCAGGTGTTGCAAATTAAAAGATACCGCGTAGAAAATGTTATAAAGAATTATCACCTACATGGCAATTTTCCTATTGAAAAACGCGGAGGTGACCGTATATCCCACAAATTGAAGGACAAAAAAGAAAATGTGATTAAATTCATAAAGACATTTAAGTGTTCAGAAGCTCATTACTGTCGTGGCAATTCGAGACGTATGTACTTGCCTTCAGAGCTAAGTATTAATAAAATGGCCAAAATGTATAACGATCAAGCACAAGAAAACCTCAAAGTGAAAAAGTTGTATTTTAGAGCCATTTTCAATACTAGTTTTAATTTGGGCTTTGGGAGTCCTCGGGTTGACGTGTGCTCAACTTGTCTTCAGCTTAATGAAAAACTAAAAATTGTTCAAAATGATAGTGACAAAGCTACGCTGATGGCTGAGAAAACAGTACACAAACGTCGAGCTAATGAATTTTTCAAAATGTTAAAAGAAGACAACCGTAAAATAAAGATTATTAGTTTTGACTGCCAGAAAAACATGCCGCTGCCCAAAATACCAGACCAGAGTACCTACTATTCTCGTCAACTGTACTTTTACAATTTTACTATTGTGGAAGGTAACTCCAAATCAGCATTATCAAAAGAAAATGTGTTCAGTTATTGCTGGACAGAGGATGAATTTGCAAAAGATGCAAATCTCATAGTGTCTTCAGTTTACCATCGGCTTTGCAATACAGATTTTCCACCAGAATGTAATCAAGTTCGACTTATGGCCGACGGGTGCACCGGTCAAAACAAAAATTCTATGCTTATAGCAATGCTCTCACGTTGGCTAACAAAAGATGCATCAGCCCAAATACATCTGGTAGAAGTAGTCTTCCCAGTTGTGGGACACTCATTTCTTCCGCGCGACAGAGTATTTGCTCGTATTGAAAAGGAGTTACGGAAACTTGAAAATATAATCAAACCGAAAGAATACTTTGATGTAGTGGAAAAACATTCTACCGCCATAAACGTTGCTACTACGGTTCAAGTATGCAACTGGAAAACCGTCGTTAAAGATATATTTTTGATAACTACAAAATGGCATGTACCTTTTTCTAAATGCAAAAGGTTTTATTTGAAACGAGCCAGTAAAAGCAATGACATGGTTGGAGTTAGAGGAGAACTCCACTACAGATTTGAATCAGGTCAATATAAAAGCGTGTGCAAAAAAGGTAAAAACACGGCTATGATTTCTCCAACCGCTATTCCACAGGGCGCACAAGTAAAACCGTTAAAATTTAGGGACGTTAATAAATTGTTATCTACTCATTTCGGGGATAAATGGCGTGATTTAGAGATTTTGGAGTACTATAACAGAGTAGTACCATCAACACAGGAAATACCGGACGAAAATATGGTTGACGATATCGATTTCCTTGAAGAGTCGGTATGTGAAGAACAAGAAGAGTCACCATTACTTATAATTTAACATCGGTTTTGTCTAACTAATAAACTTCTCATAAAACAATCATAGTTTTATTTCAAGTACAAAGTATCAATATGGTTCAATCATTCTAGGCCAGGATAGGTATGTTTCAAAGCCAACAAAGTCCATGTTGTTTTTGCAACAAAAACCGCAAAGTCCATCCGAGTGTTACAAAGTCAGCAAAGTCCATAATGTTTTTCTGGTTATTGTTCTAGTTCATAAAGATTTTACATGATTAAGTTTAGTATTTGATTAACTATATTATTTTAAATCAAACTACTATAGTTGCACTAAAGCCCACAGGGCCAATAATGCGAAATACGAAAATCATAAATTACGCGCGATGTCATACAACGGACATTGCGGTTTTTGTAACTAAGAGACTCTAGTCTTCTGAATACAAAAATAACGAAAAAGTTACATTAGCAGTGCATCAAACCTAGCCATCATTATGTACTAGTACCGTGTATCTGGTGTTAAGATTTTCTATACAAAAACAATATCGGTTCCCGAAATCCCGACATACAATAAAAATATTCGATCAATAAATCCCCAAAGAGCTTCCTGCTCGCAACAGAAAGTGCTTAAGCCGTTCGAGAACCAATACATACAATACAATAAAGCAAAGAATACAATACAACACACTTTTCGTTCACGAAAAATACTGATAAATCTTTATCAAGTGTTTTATGTTGGTGCGTGAGATCGAGTTTGAGTTTGGGCGTGTGTTACACCGTAGCAAGTGCTGCAGTATGGCAATTCTTTTAGTTTCGTTTGTTGGTGTGTGAAGATGGATTCTATGTGCTAATTCATCCTGTTGACCTGTCGAGTTCAAATGTCATCTACTCGTTCCTTCTGATAAATAGTGAAGCATAAGTTTTGTTCCAGCAAACGAAAGTCAAGAATTCCTCAATGTAATTCTCGCTATGTAACATTCACTGCTAAGAATACCTCGCTATGTAATCTGGTACTGCATCTTGTGCAACTTAATCATAATCCAATTCAAGCTTTCTTTTACAATAGAAAAAAGGTCAAAGTAAAGAAATGCCTTTGAGCAGACGACTTATTTCAGTTTAAATCCTCTTTATTTCACCAGCAATTACAATTACAATGACTAATTTTACACATTAAAAAAATCCAATCATAGTTGAAATAATGAGCATTTTGCTGAACAATGTGTTCATTCATTTATTAGTATTTCAAATGTGTTCAAACTAAACTCATCAATCATTTTCACTGTCTCATGATCCAATCTATTTGTTGGATTAAAAGTTGTGAAATACAAAATAGGAATATACCTAATTATTAATTAATTAAAGATTTTAAAAATATACTATTCTAGAACTACACCAACTATGTATAGGGTGTACAAACAGTGTCTCGGTGAGCTTTAATCCCATGACTCGAAAATTACCAAAAATAACAAAGCAGCTACCGAAATATTCTTGCCATCAGATGCTGCGCTTCTACGTAAATCTCTTAAGATATAAGAATAAAATATTCATACGTCAGACCTAGTGACAATCTTTATAATTTATTTTCACATTTTTAGGGTTCCGTACCTCAAAAGGAAAAAAACGGAACCCTTATACGATCACTCGTGTGTCTCTGAATCTAATGGATCGATTAAGTTGAAATTTGGTACACATATGTGTTTTTGTGACCCAAACACAAACGTGTAACGTAAATAAATTAATTTTGAATATAAGGGTCACTTTTGGTTGGCAATCAAGAAAATTTAAAAATAAAGTTTCGCTAACAGTACCATGCAACATATCAAATGAAAAGACTTCTTGCGAGGATCTTAAATATATTTTTTATATAATTTTAAAATAAACACTTTTAAAGATATTTCAGAAATTCGAAGAAAATTTACCATTCCCCTTGTCTCCGAAACTACTAAACAAAACATTTTGAAAAAAATACATAATATGGCTCTTTACTCATAGATTACAAGAAAACATATAAGAAGTCTATAATCTTAAAATAACATGGTAAATCTCTCAATATTGTGCGTACAAGCTTTTACTTGCAGTTGAAATGTATCGGAGAACGTCTATTTCAACTACAATGATAAGTTTGTATTTGGGATAAATTCATCCCAACTACGGAACCCTTCATTGAGCGTAGTCCGACACGCACTTGGCCGGTTTTTTAAAGTTCTCACGTTACGCTTCGGTGTGACAATCGACTTCTTATAAACGCCCTCGCAGTTGAGATATATAAAATATATCGCCTTTGTCTGTGCTCAACTGTACTTTGACAAATAATATAATATATGGGAGATACGTATTAACTTTATCCGAAGCCTTTGTAACATATCTATGGCTATTTATTCTGTGGATAAAGAATAGGGCCATTTTTCAGCGACTAAGTTCAAGTAAGAATTTTTTACAAATTGCTTGAGAACTAAACGAATTTATTTGTTTCCAGGCGTAGGCTCAATTTATATTGCCTCTAGTTTGTACGTTACACAATTTACATAAAGTTCATTATGCTTTGACCCAATTTCGTGACAAAAATTCGCATGTGCGCGTGTGTGTGTTGTGTACTGTTATCTCTGTCACTCATACTTGTGTCAATTTACCTGCATTTTTCCAACGATGTTGGGGTCGGCTTCCAGTCTAATCGGATGCAACTGGATACCAGTATTTTAGGTGGATCCACTGCCTATCTGACCACTACAACCCAGTTACCGGGTAATACGATTCCCCTTTGCAAGACTGGTTGTCAGATTTTCGGGCTTCTGACTACCCGTAACGAGTGTCAAAGATCTACGAATGACAGCCGGGAACAACGGCTTACTTTCCGAGGCACGGAGAGGTCTCGGTATGTTATAGATGATCACCCTTCCACAGATCGACCCCGGAAAGCGTTTTTAACCTTGAAGAGCAACCCGTGCGGCTGTTATTATTTAGCCACTCATACAAATGTCACAGATTAATACAGATGGTTCACTCCGCAAAATCATTTAAATAAAAAGCGAGCGATAACTTCTCCCGCTCTGGGTGGAGCGGGAGGGCGTGTCAGACTCTTACTGACTAAAACCCACCCGTGTTTCTTCAGTTGCCATTTTGCCGGCGACACGATCTCTCTTTCGGACATTTTCGCAACCCCGGAGCGCTAATAACCTACAGTTACATTTATCTAGAAGTTGCCTCTCTTTCTATCGCGTAACTTTTACCCGCCGTGCCGTGTACTTGTAGCCTTCATACCTAAAATGCGGAATGCGCCTTCTGTAGTATTTGCTTTAAGGCAATTAAATTGCATCGTGTAAATCAGGCCTAACTTGCAGGATAGTATATAAGAAGCTTGCATGCCATTGTGCCATAACACAAGTAGTGCAGTCTACGCTTTAAAACAACTCGCAGCAATTCTCAACAAAGGTGCACTGATTATTGCTTACTAATGATTAGCTGAATCAATTCTTAGGTACGGAGTTATTTTCTGGGGGAATAGCACAGACAATGAAATAGCGTTTAGGGCCCAGAAAAGATACATTAGATCGATGTTTAGACTGCAAACAAAAGATAGCTGTAAGTCTTATTTTAAATTACCCTCATTATACATTTTGGAAATAATAATGTTCATTAAAACTAATCCTAATTTATTTCAGCGTCTGTCTGATGTTGTCCCAAGGAATAGACGTGATAATTCTAAACTCTGTGTTCACGGCACTAAAACAGCTCTTGTGCGCAAGAGCATCTTTAACATGGCTCTGACCATATATAATAAATTACCCAAATCATGGAGAACATTGAGTATTATCTGCTCTTAAATGCAAATTAAGAACTTTATTAATTCAAAGAACATATTATAATATTTCAGAGTTTATGAAAGAGTACAATTTTTCTTCGTTTTTGAAATGATGGTGTTGTCTTTTATTTAATGTTGTTTACCACTGTGTAATAAGATCACTCCATATTATATAATGTATTGTTTTTATTGTTGATGGAATTAATGGAAATTGAATTGTAATAATAACGTATAATAAGTAATTATGATTTAATAAGTAATTAGATAAATATAGTCGCGGTTTGTGCACCATCTCTTCTTATCAATTTGTACGCCAAAATACGCGGCTGAACATGATAGAACATTTCTGTACTTAATATCTTGCATGCAATGAATGTACACCATGTTTATACAAATAAATAAGCTTACTTACTCAACTTTTGATTGGTGAATGTCACAGGCATGCAAAATGTCTGCATACTATTGTGCAAGCCACGGGTAAGTGTACGGGTTCTATTAGCAACTTCAGATTTTTTTTACATATTTTAACAAAAATACAGTTTTCCAATGCGAAGTAAGTAAGTACAAAATTCAAAATAATTTTATTTCACATAAACCTACATGGGCACTTATGAAACGTCAGAAGCTAGGTGCACGGTTCCAATTGGTCGTTTCCTATGGAGAAGAGCTGGCAAGAAACTCCACGGTTACTCCTTTGAAAATAATTGTCACTTACAATACTTTATAGATACTAGATAACAGTGTGGCTAGGTATGGGAGGACAGTGTAGGTCTTTCAATAAGTAACAGGTACTTAAGAAAATAGAAAATGATCAACAAATCTACAGTCCACTAAGCTTACATCGTTCTCACGAAACAAAATAGAAAAGAATCTATACAAAAGATATTATATAAATTAATAAAAATAAAAACCTATTTCACTAGTAATCTTCATCTTCTTTAAGTAGTAAGTACTGTGTTCAGCAATACAGATTTGCTTTTTTTTTCGTGTTTCCGAATTAGCACGAACGACGTGCCACGGAGGTTATGCTTCTAAGTTTTGTACTACCGCGCTTTGTAAATATTAGTGCACCTATCATTGCGCGTTTGTATGAAGTTTTCTCTCTGTCGGGTTACCTACTCTGGTCTCAAATCGTCACTTGTCACCCGCGAGTTTTTGAAATTGCATAGAGTTGTTATAATCTTTAAATTTTTAAAATGGTAATACAAAATAGGCAAATACTTCCGTGGTTGTAACAGCTCTATATTAAATCTCAGCATCGCGAGTTCGTATTTCCGAAGCTAGACGACGATCCCGGAAGCGCATACTTTTCTTGGGAAATCTGTAGGTTCTTATACCTAAATCTAAGATAATCACGTACCCACCGTATCGTTGCAGTCTCATTTCCTCCGACAGCGGGGTGAGTAATCTGTGGCACGATCGAACGTGTTTCTTATCTGCACGCTATTTTAGCATCGCGAGATAAGCTGCGACTGCGAGGTTATGAGGCTATTTACACGAACCATGTGAAGGGAGGTTTTACTGATCTGAAGTTGACTTTATTTGTCACTCAGGTTGTGTCAGTTTTCAAATTTATGCTGTTATATGACAAACGAGCAGACAACCCATCCAATGCACAATGGTGGGAGCCACCACCCTTGGACTGCTTTAATACCAAAACCATCACACAGGCGTTGCCATTCTAGGGACAAAGGAGAAAATACTCGGACAAGAGCACCCTGTACACATCTGGTAGAAAATACCTCAGGCATTTGAACAGTATTTTTTAATTGTGCATAAAGTTTTAATAAATAAATATTTAAATGAAAATAAAAACGCAATAACACTTTGCCCGATCTGGAAATCAAACCCTGAATCTTATGCTGATTCTTCTGTTACTTTTTCTTTTTTAACTATAACGGTAAATAATATTGTTTGCAATAACAGCGCGTATTCAGCGACAAAACCAAGGTACTTGTTTTATTTCACACATCCTTGAAGGTATACCTAAGAATGTTTGACGTTATCGTTAGATCGTATTTACTGATAACAGCAGCTCTTTGAACGTAACTCAAACGAAGTGAGAGCGAAGTGAACGTTTTCTTCAATACGCCTGTTCGACGTGTTGCCAAGTTATCGTACCTATAGGTGAAATTACTTTGTTGCTTGGTGTAATGTGTTAAATTGAATATTTGTAGGTTTGTTTTAGTAAATTATTAACCATTATTTTCAAGAGTATATAGTATTGTTTCTTTATTTATTACCAATCATGTGCCCATTCACTAGATGACTGTTGTCCTATAGTTTGACCGAGACCGCTCTTCCGTACCTTAAGTACGTGTGCGACGAGACAGGGGCAGCGTAGGCGCTCATTCGTCTACGCTCACGGCGACTCACCACTCATTGGTCAACGCTGCACCCCGCCTTGCCGCGCGGAATAGCGGTCTCGGTCAAACCTCTAACATACCATAACATCACGCTTCTATTCCCTCAAGTTGACGTTCCCTGAGGTTCGGCAGAGGTGTACCTTTAGTACAATCATATTTCGCCAGTTTTAAGTTTTATGTAATAAGGGATGAGCCCGTTATCGCCTGTATCTCTTCTACGTTAAAAATCGCTCGACGTAACCAGACCTCGATCCATATCTACATCAAGGAATATAAATGCCACTGCCAGCAACTTGCATAACATTAATGTTTTAAAACTGGATGAGTTCGGTGATTCCTATGTGACAAAGTCAGAGGTCACAGTCTCTTTTAAAGTCCAGACATAGTCTTGGTCAGGCCATATAGAGATAGAAAATGGTCCTTAGAGAAAATAACCACACAGATTTGAATGGACCTTTAAATTAGTGCATGTGTTGTAAATAATCGTGTCGCTCAACTCGGAATTTAAGGAGCTCAACGATTTAACGAACAATACCAAAGAAAGGACATATAAGTAGGCTGCATAAAGTACTCAAACTGCTAATGTGACATACCCATGTTAACTTCTATTCCTATCACAATTTATTATGGCACAGTGGCATGCAAGTTACTTGCATTCTTTTATGCAAGTTGCTGGCAAGTGTATTAAATAAAACATGAATGAAAAATACTTGCGACCTGACCCCGAAAGATCTCGCAACATTTTTGAAAATACGGCTTTACTTTACGACTTTCCTACGCCGTATTTTTTTCTGTTTATCGTTTATTTCTATCAGCGTCGTAAGAGGCTATTAAAAGATTGCGCGATCATCTATTTTCATCACATTTGAATTTAACTGCGACATTGTTTAGGTACCCGGACTTCCTATAACGCGGTAGAGAGGTAAACCCACTTAAATGCAGGAAAAACCACTTAACTGTTGAGGGAACCAGCTTTGCTACAGGCGAAATCAAGTTATGATTCAGGATGCTTGCCTATATTTGCCGTAAACTATGTTTTTAAAAGCTCTTGGAATATAATTAGGCCAAGATGTTGCTATTAAATAGCTTTGTTTGCCGACTGCGGCGCAGCCCGAATGGAGGGTACTTATTGTTTTTGAATGACTAACAAACTCACCAAGTTCTTTTGACTTTCGCTGGCTAGAGATTTATACCCACTAGAAACCTGATAAAGTTACCTTGCGTCTGCGTAGCTTCACTGCAGGAGGTGGGATGTGGTGTCATAGTTGTGGATTAATATTCGTGTATAGTGTGTGCTGCAGTGGGTCAGTGTCTTTACAATCATATGTCTCTACGGCGTAAGTAATGTCGGCCATCCACTGCTACATAGGATGTGCATGGAGAGATTAGTCACGTTATTTGCGCGGTTCATTTGTTTGTCAGCTACGCACCCGTGCGTAACGTGGCCGTGGGTTGCAGTACTAGTAGACGATCCCGCCTACAAAGCGAAGCTAAGTACACGTGCGTGGCTTAGCCGTGGGCTGCTGTGGGGCGGCGGCGAGGCTTTAACTGGCTGATATGTGTTACATCTACAGTTAGGGAAGTTAATTGTTAAGCAAGTTGACGCTAACTTTGGCATTCGATTTGAATATACGTACAATTTAAGTTGGTAGTCAATGTGTTTTACAAATAATTTTGTTGACTAAATCTAAAATTGTTACTACTTACGAAAGTAGAATTGTTCATGAGTAGTCTGGTGGTGAAGTTCTTGACGTTGAACAGCGTGAGGCCTCCCCATCGGTCTCTGAACACCAACTCCTCATCTGAAACAACAGAAGCAATGATTTGAAAGAGGATCTTTTGTCACCATCTCTTAATAACTCTTGAGATGTTTGTGTCAGCAATAAAAAAAAACAGCCAAGTGCAAGTTGGCCTCGTGCGTTCACCAAAACTCTTATGATTTATCTTTTAGGCTGGTTTCACATCTGTCCGGGAGACCTGCACGGGCCGCCCGCACAAGGGAGACCCGTACGGGTAGCGCCCGCAGTGCTCTGAAGCGAAGGAGTTAGTACGATACGGTTGCTAGCGTTGTGCGGGCTCTACCCGGAGCGGGTCGCGTACGCGTACGGACAAATCCGTGTCTACCCTTAATTATAATCCTACCGAAACTAGAATGGTATCATTGTGAAGCTCTTTAAATTCTCCAGGATATTTTTTAAATTTTTTTCTATATCTGTTTTCGCTATTGAGAACATTAAGATTCTTTGAAAAAAGTCCCAAAAGAAACGGTCAAATATTTACGTTTTTCTAAATAATAAAATTAATGAATTTTACTATTTTTTTTTGCTTTACTATATAGCCCTTTCAGTAACGCATATTTTGATACCATTTTTATTTTCCTATCTTAACTGAGGAGGCTAGCCCGCGGTCGCTTCAGTAGGGCCGTTTTCTTGAAAACGACTACCCTACTGAAACGATCTAAAAAGAATTTTCAATGCTAAAAAGGTGTTGCTTACAATTGGCAGCTCTTCTTGGGATTCTACCTATACAAATATCCGAATAATTCATCAGTCAGAAAAGTAAAATCGGTACGTATTCAACCTAACCTTTATGTCAGAGCTTTCAACTACCTTATAAAAAGCGATTTGTACAGCGGCGTGGAAACAACGAGGGTTTTATTACAACGAATACGGGAGAAGGGTGCCTTACAACTAAAATCGTCGGTAGAATGTTCACGGCCCAACTTATATTGGCTTTAATAAGATCGTTAGGCATTTCCAGTGTAACTTGATGCGTTACGAATAGAGATCTAGATATGGTGGATGTTTGCCTTGAAAGTTTTTATTATAGCGTCGTTTAAACTTAGTGAGTGATTGTAAGTACTAGGTAAAATCAATTCTGCACAAAAAATAAAACTGTCAAGCTGGAAAAATAAAGCTTCGAAAAAAATGTAGCCGCCAGGATGCCCGCCATGTGAAACGTGCCGGAGATGGAGGGAGCATAACGGCATATGAGAGCATCATGCCGTTTGCCGTCACGACATACGAGTCAATCTTACCTGGGGGTATCAAAAAGGTTGTCTAAACTAGAATATGTATATGTAGTAAATATTGCTGATTGACAGCAAAAGTACGCTAAGGTAAGTAAACTTCAAATTGCGAAAGACACAAATAATTAATTGGAATAAAAAAAAACTTTTTCTGTTCATTACAATTATTGGCATGTGAAACCAAGTTCAAGGCCCATGCGCGGCATAAAATCTCTGACAATAGGTTAATCACTAACCACACGAAAAGAAAAAGAAAGAACAGTTATTAGGCAACCATATTTTGTATGGTATCAAAACAATGGGTAGGTTCCCTATAATGTCGGCTTCCTCCTTACCTTTACCAAAACCGTGTTTACTAAGTAGAGGTTCAATTTTGGCGGGTCTACCAAAACAAGGCCGTAATATAAAGTAGTTTGTTTGCACCGGACCGGGTGCCTCAATCAATCACTGGAGCGGTAGGTACACAGGTCGGCTCTTACCCCAGACGCTGACATACGGGCGGTAAACTCAGAGAACAAAGTCGTTTTTATATTGGTATAAATGCTCGTAATTTTTCGTGGCTGGTCACGAACAGGGAACTTATTCCTGCGTGATAGATGGAAAGAATACCTACTTTTTATTGCACAATTAATAAAGGGAAAACGAAATTAAATTTAACCAAACAGGAGATTAAATAAGCATGCAATCTTATCCAATAAGTTATATCACTTTGGTTTCGCCAAAAAATGCTGCATCGTGCAAAAGAATTTGACGCAAAAACTACATTAAAATTATTATTAAAATTACATGCCAACTGCCTACTTAGATCTTAACTTTTCTTCAACGGACATCACGTAATTCTCTTATCTATAAAGTAGTCAGTTCACATAATAGAGTGATATTTACATACATAGTACGCCTTTCCAACGTAGCATGTCAGACTCACGAAGCGTCCATAAGTTAGTGGCATTTGACAGAAAACGTTTTAATTAAATCCAGGTAAATTTAATACGTCTCCTCGAAGTAGTATCTTGGTCAATCAGAGCGTCCGTGTGTAATTCTTTTAGTTAAAAAGCGAGGAAGTTGTCGCACGAGACTGCTAACTGTGATTTAAGCCAGATAATGTAATTGCACAGTTGCTAATTACTAGTAGCACTTCGTACTTTAACGGTCTCGCACTGTTTGTAACAATCAGGGCAGGTTACTGTAGTACCTACAAGAAACTTTTGGCGCTCGAATGACGTTGAGAGGGGGGCGCTGTCGGTAAACATTTGTGCAATAGTTTGCTGAAATGTATTAAAAAAACAATATGGTTCCAATTTTGGCCGCGCGCCAAAAGATCCTTGTGCAATATTGTAAGTGGATGGTAGGTCAAGTTGACAGTTATAGTCTAGAACACATGGTTCAAAATCACTTGACACTTCTTGACAATATTGACATACTTTATGTCAAATATTTAGTGCATGTGCATGGTATCCCCCTGACCCACACTACTGTTCCTGTCTCGCTTGTTTTTGTGATGCGAGAATTTTCTGTATACTAACGCCAAATAAGCTATGCAAAAACCTATGTACCTACGTAAGAATACATTAATGGTCGTGTACGGTTCAAATGAAAGAATTGGCTTTATTACGCGGTTAGTGTGAACAATACAATAAGCTATGATATAATATTATTAACAACTTTTCAAAAAGTATAATGGCAGTATTAAAATGCTGAATGTCACAGTAATGTTATGACTCGGCCATCTGTCAGCTGACGCGTCTCGTCAGGGTTGTCGCGCAGATAAAATTATTACTATCTCACTAATTTAATTTAATTAGTGTAAAGTGGTTGAAAGCACATCTGTAGACTGTAAGTTTTCTTCTTTATTTTACTTAATCTTTTAAGTCAAATTATTATTAATTTTTAAATATTACAAGAATCTTAGCGAAACATAAAAAAATGCTATTTTATTTTAAAGAAAGAAAGAAAAGAAGAAAAGAAAGAAATATTTTTTTTTGCACAGACAAAAAGGCACAAAACACAACATAATTATAACACAAGTAAAAAATAAAAATAAAAAAAGGAAACAAAAAACAAAGTGTTGAATAAAAAGAGCTAGCTTAGCTAGCTAGCTTTAGAGCTTAGGTATTTCAAATTATTGAAAGGACTAGACATATCATTTTTTTTTTTATCGTCCGTATAGATAGATTATTATGAATCGAAAAAAAAAATGTAGAAAGGTACCTACTACTGTACTACTACTGTCTTTGCGTGACTATTATTTTTGCTATAATGTCTCACCCGTTGCTCTGACATCATCTGACATGATTGATAGTGGGATGATAAGGGTAGGAGTTGTTATTGTTTGGATAGGTAAAACTCAATTATAACGTCGTGAGTTATACGAGTTTACATACCTCATAGTATAAACGGGGTAATAATAACATGGCTAGAAACGGTGTAAAAAAAAGTAAAGGTGATGTAACTGTACATGGCTAGGAAAAGTAATAAGGTGTTGAATGGGAGCATTGCACGCTATATGAATAAATCCAAGATCGAGGGAGAAAAAAACCTTAGCTTAACATCACGCTTGTAAAAAGGCCCCGAAGTGGTAGGCAAATAGTCTCTTGTAACCCAGATTTCATGAGTAATGTTTAAATCCCACATGCAATAGAGGACAATCCTATTGCCATAAACCGGACAATTTTCTAATAGAAAGCCCAATAACGGATGGAATACGGACCGTTGCGTGTGGAAATCTGTTGTCATGTGCTGCGGAGGAATGGGGAAAATAATTATATGAATTTGGATGACCATAAGAGTAGGAGAAGAGCAAAGAAACGATGGATGGACTGTGTGAAAGATGATATGGCTAGAAAGGGGGCGACTACCGAGATGACGACTAATAGAGAGGTATGGAAGAAAGAGACATGTGGCACCGACCACAAATAAATCGGGATAAGGGCAAGAAAATGATTAATGATGACGATGATGATTTATTATGATATTTAAATTAAATAATTAATGTTAAACATGCTAATATTTAACGTTATTTGTGTATGTGAGTTTAAAAGTTTTTTAACGCACCCACGATACAGGAGAAATTCCTAGTGTGGAAAAAAAAACTTCCACCACCTTAAAAGTAAAAATACTTGCATAGAACATTGATCCGTAACGTAATATATAAATAAAGAGCACAATCGCGATTACAAAACCTTTAAAGTAAAAATAGTTGCATAGAACATTAATCCGTTACGTAATATAAATAAAGAGCACAATTGCGTTTACAAAATGAGGTGTCGTCATGGCGTCGCGAAATCAATGGCTTAGTCCCATCTAAAAAATGCCCAACGCGCCTAAAGAAGTTTTCACTTCAAAAATCAGCACCGCGGTAATCAACGCGTTGATGTCTTTTACTCCATGCACCGCGATAATCTTTTGTTATATAAGTTGCTGTCTTTTTAATGGTCAAAAGCAGGTGTCGTCACAGTGTCGCGAAATCAATGGTTTAGTTCTATCTCAAAAATGTCCAAATCGTCTAATGAAGTTTTCAGTTAAAAAAATAAAATGCAAACGTGTTAAAATCAGTCCACGTGCCAGCCCTGAAAATAACATCCAGTTGGCAACACTTGCGACGTTTAGTGCGGCGAATCATTCTAAAAGCTTCCCGCTTTTGTCTTTGACTCGGCCATCCTTGCCGCTCCGTTATGAACATTTTGGTTGCATTTTATTTTAAATTAGTGACCCGCCTTAGCTTCGCTTTTCACGACTCGACAATACATCGAGATTTCTTTATTATACAAGGTGAAATTAAATTCATGGGCAACCTCTTGAGGGATCATTGTACTCATCATCATAAAAAAAATCTGCTGTTCCTTATATTTTGACGAGCTAGGCGAACATAAATGTAGGAAACATCTGTTTTTTTCGCGGCTTCAGGGTTGGTCCCATAGTAAACGTTGTTCATAATAATGAGTACAATGACCCCTTAAGAGGATGTCCATGAATTCAATTTCACCCTGTAGGGTGTACGTTTTTGACATTTATTATTTATTTATTTATTTATGTTACGTTTATTATTAGTATGATACACATAAACCTTCCGGAATAAATTCTCTAAATGATGGCGAAAACCTCATTAAAACAGGTTGCATAGTTTAGAAGAACAACGCGGTTTCACAGACAGACAAAAAGCGACTTTAATAATTATATAATAAATGTATATAGATATAGATGATAAAGAGTACTAACAATGTTTTTGAAGTGAAAACTTCTTTAGGCGCGTTGGGCATTTTTGAGATGGGACTAAACCATTGATTTCGCGACACTGTAACGCAATTTACCGACACCGTGGAGTAAAGACATCAACGCGTTGATTACCGTGGTGCCGAGTTTTTTCAAGTTATCACTTCTGTTGGCACTCCCAGAGTGCCACTGTTTTTTTTTTCAATAATGTTTGTGTTTCTGCTATTATTGAAACAAGGAAAGTCATCTTTTCTGTGTGAATGTTTTGTTAATGCATCCCACTTTTTCATTTAAAAAAATATTTGACTAAAATAGTGTGTGGACTTTAAAAGTGACTCCGTCCTCTGAGTTCAATTCGGTATTGCTTCTCTTTTTACTTATCAGTCACTCACGGAGTTTCGTCAATTTTTACGACACCGCCAATCGATAACAACCCTTATGTTTTTCCTACAATTACTCATACTACCCTTCGGAAACCTTCATATTTTAGCACCTTCTCTTAAGTACGTGAGTGGCATACTAACGTATGTAATTCGTTACGGCCTGAGGCCTCCAGTTTTGGAGTAAAATATCTTTTGTTACCGTTCAAGGGGTTTCTTTAAGAGTTTTTCTTCGATGCTGTTTTGTTTGGTAAAGGGTCTTGAACATAGATGTGTTATTATAAATGTCTTGAATGTATAAATTGGGTCCTTTGTTAGAAGCCTTAGATGGCTTAAAGTAAGTGTTGTATTATGTATACTTCCAAAGATTGGGGAAGTAACGCCCTGATATCTGGTTATTGGAACATTTTGGGATTACAATTCTGTCCTGGGACTTATTCGGCAGATAGTTAAAATGCTACGACGTAGGTACCTACGCAATGACGTCACGGTTACAAGTGCTACGCTTTCGTAGTGGAGCGGTTGATGTGCGATTAATATAAAGTTAGCAGATTATAACTCTCACTGTGTATATTACATTGGATACACGTATGCCTGTATTAATTTGGTTTTCCCACGTATATCTTTAGAAATGGAGGGGGAAGTGTAGTCAAGTATTACATGCATCCTTACTTTTATTTTCTAGACCCAATTTTCTATATATTAACTGCATGTAGGCATTAGTAGTAACACAGGCTACATTGTAATTTAAAAAATCTACATATTTAATCGAAACGCATGTAGTTCAATAAAAACAAAAACAAATGCAACGAACCCTAAATAGAGTGACACTATGTACATACTACTAGCTGACTGAAATGAAACAGTTTTACAACTAAAACTAGTTTCACGGAAAACTGAAGTTTTTTAAAACTATTTCCTGGTAACCGGAGCGCGGAAAATTTGGGCAGAACTTCTAGAAAATGTTAAAAAACAAACAGCAAACCATCTGCTGTTTTGGTTAAAGGAATGTGAAAAAATACTGTGAAGAATTTTCAGCAACAATATAGATTAAACATGATTTGTCCAATAACAGTTGTAGAAGTAAATGTTCGTGATTGGCTGTTGTTATTTTTCTCAACCAATCACAAACTGTTTGCTATGTATGATTTTTTTTAAATACATTTGCTGTCAGCCTTTTGACTGAAACCCAAGTTTGGTAACAACAATGATTCACCCTTACTAAAGTTTTAGGAATATGAATTTATAACATACCTACAAAAAAATATGCCTGTATTCCACAAAGGGAATAGCAGAGCAGAGCAGAGCAGAGGAGGGGCAGAGGGGGGCAGAGCTGTATGTATCTTAATCCACATTTCGCCAGTTATTATTCAATTTCCATGTATGTAGAAGGCGAACCAATTATATCCCGGCACTAATTCAGACTTTGTTAAAGTAAAACCGAGTAACACAACTTCACTTTATAGTTTTAATAATAACTAACTATTAACTATAAGAAATCGTTTTAATAATTATTAGTGTTCAAACAAATGAATAATTTCAAAACGCTGCTATCAGAAACAGAATATTAACACCCTATTACACGGTTAACTATCCGGATATGGCGCCCGAACAGCTATGTACGAGCAAATGTAAAGGCTTGTTCACGTCACTATAATATTACGTGCACGTGCCTTTTTTTATTGTTTTTTTTCTTCAAGAGAGCGTTTCCTTCTTTACAAAACACAAATAGCTGACGCTGGCCTCACAGCTACTAAGTTAAAATAAACTGGGCTGGATATATCGCATGCTATATACGGAGGAGCACAACGCCACAGACAACCAGCCATTCTGACGCACACGAGCAATCGGTAAAAATAACAACTCATTGGATCCCAACTGGCCAAAAGCGACACCGTGGCAGGCCCAGAAGGAGACGGATGAGACAGATTCCCTTTTTAAATGTTTGGCTTAAAATTGCATTAGAGTGGGAAAAGTGGAAAGAGGCAAGTGTGCCCTACAGTGGGATACCATAGGCTTATAATAATAATAATATTAAAATGGTTTACACACTGCATCTAAATTCAATTCGCGGAATGTCGATACGAAGACAAGTGCTCGTAGTATTTGTTTATAGCAATAAGGTTGTATTTGGTTTGTAGGACTTTTAGAAAAAATAGACGTGTGTTTGTAGCGAATATTTAATTTCAACTAACTTGACAAATCATTTGAGTGGACCGTATGAGTGATCATCTACATATCGATAGCTAGCTATAGATGTACTAACGTTACATTCATTCGTTGTAAGTACTTGCTTAAACAGTATTTGAACGACGGGTTGCTCACTAGACCCGAATTCCAATAAAGCATATAACATTTTGTGGCGTTTTGTTCCGACCGCCGTTTCCGCCAAGCCAGTAGTTTTCCGAAGCTCACTTAAAAACTAGTAACGTGTCACAAACCATTCAATGAGCTCTCCTAGGCACAAATATTAAATCGATGAGTTAGTAGCGGTCACCCATCCACAAACTGAACGCAGTAAACGCAGCTACACCTCACTAATCAATCCTATACAGCTGGTATTTAGCAAAGCTAAAGCGGGTTTTCTATCTAAACAAGCCCTAATACCCATCTATCCATATAACTCACAGGGTGGGTGTGGCTTATCCGGAGTGAAATCCGGTTAAGGACACTCTAGCCGGGCGGGGATTTTAAATTTTATCCGGATGTGGGTAGTAATAATTAAAGTGGTTTGTAAGAGTAATTGGCTCAGATTTATTGTGTTTTTTAGCACTTTGGAAGGTTTTTGTGTGGGTTTATTTTTTCAAGACGTATTTTTTTGAGTTTAACAAACGATTTTATCAAAAACTATTTGTGTTCGTGGCTCCATCTACGACTTTAATAATTTTTCAGCAAAATAAGTACCCCATAATCTTCTTTCAAGTATCGAAATGATAAACGTATTTTTTTTTTCCAAAATTGCTTAAGTAACCTCTCCGTATAGCCAGAAATAGGTTTATTTTCTGATTTGAATCAAGACATCTTGCTGTTGCTACGGCGTAGCCGACGGGATGACGACATGGCTACGTTTACTACGTGCGTAGCTGGCATACTACGCTCTCGTAGCAACAATTTTGTGCATAACATTGCTAAGCAAAGGAATATTTTCTTCGTGGCTATTTAATTTGAATACTTTGTGAAGTAAGGAAAAGGTTATCTAAACAGCTTAGATATATTATATAATTTTGTAGGCACCTCAAAATTCTTATTAAAAAAGCAGAGATCTAGTTTTAAAAAAATATCAAGTAATTTAAAAATGAACTATAAAAAGGAGTGCTACAAATGAAAGATAAACTTGGCTGGTATAATATTTCGAGAAAAAAATAGCCTAAAACCAGGTAATTATTAAGTCTTGTTGCAGACATATATAACATCACGCCCGTATTCCCCGAAGGGTTAGGCATAGGCGTACCTATAGTACACCCACATTTCGCCAGTTATGTTTAAGTCCCATGTAATAGGGGGCGAGCCTAATGCATCAACCGGGCACAAATCCAGACTCCGGGCTGCTACTGAGAAATTCCAGATGATAAAACCCAATCACACCTTGCTCGACCCGGTAATCCAACCCAGGACTTCATTCTCAGTAGTAGCGCTTTGCGACCACTAGACCAACGAGGCAGTCCACAGTCTTGTTTCAGCTTTTACAAATATCCAAAAAAAAAACATTTTTATCTTTAAAGAACACCAAATCTAAAAGATAAAAAGCCACTACGGTCACAATATCCTAGTCTAATCCACACCTCCATTTACTAATGAGCCGCCATTTTGTTTGCAGCACAATATGGCGGCGCATCCGACCGCGCCGGAAGTGGCTCGCTCACACCGGACATCAATTTGTCCGATGCATCACGACCGGAATACTTTATGAGCCTTTACAAATGGAGATCGGTATTTTAGAGTTTTTTAAAATGTAATGAAATGTATCTCATAGTCTTGCCATGGGTTACCCAGTTACTGGATTATGAAGGTCAGATAGATAGTCGCTTTATGAAGAATACTGGTATTCAGGTAGATGCAGTTAGACTGGAAGCCGACACCAACATTCAGTTGGGAAAAGTTTAACCAGATGAAGAAATATATGGCATCATGTTTTAGTTGGAAAGATAAATAAAAGTTGATGGCAATAAGCTCGGGGTTAGGGCAGTATTCAGCTGCATCCGGTTAGACTGGAAGCCGACCCCAACATAGTTCGGAAAAGGCTAGGCATATGATGACGGTAATAGGCTCGCCTTCTATTACATGAAGCCCGACATATCTTCGGAAATGTAGGGAGGTAGTATTAATATACCAGTGCCTATTCTTTCAGGAAATACAGGTATTTATGCAACGAGGTAAATCAAATCAAACTTTATTTGTGATCATAGGTACATAAAAGGTCTTAAAAATATACATTTTAGTGAGATCTCAATGTTCTACCAATGCAATTGGTATACAAATAATTTGTCATATAATTTTAATAAGTACTTATAATGATTCGGAAATATGCAGTGATAATAATCAAAATAATTAAATAAGTTTAATTAAATGATTTCAAAAGGGTAACTCAGTTACTAACATATTATAATGTCGATAATGTAAAAAAAAAAAAAAAAATGGCAATAGGCGTTAATATTATCATTTAATAAATCTTCTATGGAGTAATAGGTCTTCTCTACTAGAAATAAAAATAAGTTACTTTTAAATTGGCCAACATTTTATACATTTCTTATGTATTTTGGTAATTTATTATAAATTTTTGGAGTCACTACAAAAATGCTTTTCTTAAAGAATGCGGTTCTAGATCCAACTAAATTGAACTGGTCACATCGACGCTGACTTGATACTCTAGAAAATCTATACATATTATTTTTAACAAACCTAGCTGTTTCATATATGCATATGGAGGGCGTAGTAAGGATTTTCATCTTTTTTAAATAAGGCATGCAACTGTCGGTGGTTCGCAGATTACAAATAGCTCTTATACATCTTTTTTGGCACTTAAATACCTGTGGCATTACCCCAAAATATAATGCCGTATCTCAATGTTGAGGCGACTAGACCATGATATGCTGTTAAGACTGTTGTTCTATTTACCGTTTTGCCTAACATATGCAAGGCATAGGAATATTGATTAAGTTTACTACATACTTTATCGATCTGTGTGTGCCATTTTAATGTGTTTTCTATGTTTAATCCAAGAAATGTTGTCTAATTGGTCTCATTAATAATTTTGTCATTATATCTAATATTTAATACTAAGTTATGATGTTGTCTGGGTTTATTATTAAATTATTTTGCAGCCAGCCTTTTTTTTGGGAAATTATCAAATAACCTGGAGCGAGAGGGTGTGTCAGACTCTTACTGACTAAAACCCACTCGTGTTCCTTCGGTTGCCCTGTTGCCGGGGGCCACGATCTCCCTTTCGGTTTTCTTCGCAACCCCGGCAGGCATCGGCCCTAGCGGACCCCATCAATTCTGCTGACATATCTTTGTGGTGCGCGTGGAATACACCGCACCGTAGACCTGGGCCTGGTCCTTATCGGATGGTGAGCTACCCATTCCTCACAATCTGCAAGCCCGCGCCTACGGTGGCCGGGAATAGGCTCGTGATTCCCGACCCCCAGGGCGTTTCCTCCTGCGGCGGTTAGGAGCGTGAGGGCGCGAATTTTGACTCTCTCTTACGCGTTCGGCCTCCTCCTCCGCAAGCATTACTGCTTCGCAAAAGGAGGTGACGGCCTCCCATTTCCTCTCGCTCCGTACCATGGCCCGAATCAGGGCCGGACGCGAGAGATCATCGCCGTCGATCGCCTCCACGAGGACACGGCGATGCTCAAGCCGGGCAGACCTCCACCGTATGCTCCGCCGTGTCCTCCGGGCAATCTTCACAATGGTGACACCCGGGCGTTTCCTCACGCCTTATCCTGAACAGGAATCTACGACCTTGCAGTCAATCTACGACCGATTTTATGTTAGAATTAATTTTCGCCTCTAAGGTGCTTAATTCGTCTTTATTAAAAAGTAAAGTACTATCGTCTGCAAACATTGTCATTGGGTAAGTTGATGCCGTTGGAAAGTCATTAATATAAATAATGAATAAGGGCGGCCCAAGTACACTGCCTTGCGAGACTCTATGTGATACAGTCCTTTGGCTATCAATATGATACGTTATTTCGGTTTTTTTACATATTCTTTTAATTATTGTTATTTGTTGCCTATTACGAAGATAAGATTCGATTAAAATACGTATTTTGATATTTTGAAAGCATAAATCATACAACAGTTTAAACAAGTCATAAAACAGTTAAGGTAAGGTAAGTAAATTCATAGCATGTAATGTATCGGATACTGCATCAAACAAATGTGTGGCATCTGTGGCAATCATGTCATTTGGTTTAAATAGGTCCTTATTTTTATTATTTTGTTTTGCTTTTATATAGATTCTGTGAATGTGAGAACGTGTAGGCTGTAGACTTGTGGACCATTTTCTATTTTACTAAGTACCTGGTACTTGTTGATAGGCCCTTCACTGTCCTCTGATAAATAATTAACACTTTAATTTGAAAACATTGTAGAAACCATATATTTTTAAAAGAGTAATCGTGGAGTTTCTTGCCGGCTTTTCTCCATAGGAAACGACCAATTGGAACTGTGCACCTAGCTTCTGACGTTTCATAAGTGCCCTTGTAGGTTTATGTGAAATAAAATATTTTGGATTGAATTGAAACAACAATGAATATTTAGAAATCCGTCTTTATGAAATACCTAAATAAATCATAAACCTTTCAAAATTCACAAAATACCTAGTTCCTATTTTGGAAGTTAAAAATCTTTTGTTAAATGCAAAAGAATGTCCCACTAATTCCTTTAATACCAGAGTTATAAGTTTTCTTTTAAAAGTCTTTGAAAGCTGTTTGTCTACCGGTTATCACAGACAGCTAATTATGTACCTTTGAGAGAAGAAATAAAAGAAGTTCGCCTTACCGCTCACTGCTCAGATTTACCTTTAATCTTTTTCAGCGGAGTTTTCGTTCAAAAGGGTAATTCCAGTGTTCGAGATGAAAAATTGTTACTGTTTTATTATTGTACTTACTTATCCTAACTATATTTATTGATATTATTAATGTGAAAGTGTGTTTGTTTGTTTGTTACGCTTTTACGCTAAAACGGCTGATCGGATTTGGATGAAATTTGGGTGGGTAGACCATGACCTGGGATAGGACATAGAATACTTTTTATTCCGAGTTCAAAAGTGCCATACATGGGCCTATTTGAAATAAATGATTTGACTTTGACTTTCGATGTAACGGTGGAGTTTCATGCCCATTCTTCTCCATAAGAAAACTACCATTTGGAAGGGGCGACTAGAATAAATTATATTATTTTGTAAATTTTGACGTTCATAAGTGCCATACATGGGCCTATTTGAAATAAATGTTTTGACTTGACTTGACTTGATATTCCCACGGGTTCGTGACTTATGCGGGTGAAGCTGCGGGGCGCAGCTAGTATAGGAAATAAAATCAGGGAAATTAATTGTTTATTGTCGCAAGCGTTACTGCTGAGCACGAGGTCCTTTTTTTTTTTTTTTTGAGGGTGGGAAATCATCAAATAACTTCTCCCGCTCTGGGCGGAGCGGGAGGACGTGTCAGACTCTTACTGACTAAAACCCACCCGTGTTCCTTCGGTTGCCCTGTCGCCGGGGGCCACGATCTCCCTTTCGGTTTTCTTTGCAACCCCGGCAGGCATCGGCCCTAGTGGACCCCTTCAAATCTGCTGACATGTCTTTGAGGCGCGCGTGGAACACAACGCACCGTCGACCCGGGCCTGGTCCTTATCGGACGGTGAGCCACCCATTGCTCACCGTCCGCAAGCTCGCGCCTACGGTGCCCGGAAATCGCCCTGCGATTCCCGACGCCCTGGGCGTCTCCTACTGCGGCGGTTAGGGGCGTGAGGGCGCGAAATTTGCCTTTCCCTCACGCGTTCCGCCTCCTCCTTCGCGAGCATTACAGCTTCGCAGAAGGAGGTGACGGCCTCCCATTTCCTCTCGCTCCGTACCATGGCCTGAACCAGGGCCGGACGCGAGAGATCACCGCCGCCGATTGCCTCCACGAGGACACGGCGATGCTCCGCCCAAGCTGGGCAGACCTCCACCGTATGCTCCACCGTGTCCTCCGGGCGATCCACACAATGGTGACACCCGGGCGTTTCCTCCCGCCTTATCCCGTGCAGGAACCTCCCGAAACAGCCGTGTCCGGTGAGGACCTGCGTCAGGCGGAAGGTGAGGATGCCGTGGCGCCTCTCTAGCCACTCCTCAAAGAGGGGTCTTATCACCGCAATTGTGGCGTGCCCAGCGCTGGGTTGCGACAATCGCACTCTCCATGACGCCATGAGATCCCGCCGGAGCTCCGTCCGCTGTGCCGCGATTTCTCGCGGCAGCGGAGTTAAGCCCCGGCGTTTCGCCTCCTCGCGCCACTCCCAAATGTGCGCGAGGACCTTTGCCTCCAGATCCCATGGCGGTAATCCGGCAAGGAGGCTCGCCGCCTCGCAGGAGACCGTGCGGTATCCTTGGGCCAGCCGGATGGCCATGACCCTCTGGGACGCGTTCAACCGGCAGACTGGCCGCAGCCTTATTGAACGCGCCCACACCGGCGCCCCGTAAAAGGCCATGGACCGCACGACCCCCGCGTAGAGCCTCCGGCAGGAGGCGTTTGGATCCCCTGAGCACGAGGTCCTGGGTTCGATAACCGACCAAAGTGTTATTGAGCTTTTCCATCAGGAATTTGTCAGTAGCAGCCTGGAGCCAGGATTTGTGCCCGGTTGATGGCAATAGGCTCGCCCCCTATTACATAACTGGCGAAATGTGGGTGAACCTGCTACAGGGATACCTCTGGCCAACCCTTCGGGGAAACAAGGCGTGATGTTATGTTTTACTTTGTTTAATAAAAGTATCAGTTTTATATACACATTGACATTGTTGAAAATTATATTCAAAATGACATGATTACTTTGTAAAGTATTATATTATTTTAATTAATTATTGTGAATGTGAGGACTATGTGGATATCATTATTATTTTCATTTTTCAGTTAGTTTTAATTATGGTCTGGCAGTTTGAGTAGTTTATGCGGCCTACCCAAATGTCCTTTCTTTGGTGTTGTTCGTCGAGTTGAGCTCCTTAAGTTCTGAGTTGAGCTCCACGATTACTGACAAATGCTTGCACTGACTGGACAGGTCCACTCAAATCTGTGTGGTTCTTTCCTCAAAAGACCATTTCAGACACTAATCTACATGGTCCTCATATGGCCTGACCAAGATTATGTCTGGACTTTAAAAGAGACTGTGACCTCTGAGTTTGTTTCGGCCTTTCTTCTCAGAGTAGTCAGATAGGAAACGCCGAACTCAACTAGCTTATTTTTATTTATTTAATATGACGTGTAAAAGTGATTCCGATATCCTATTTACAGAATAAACAATTTCATTTCATTTCATTTAAAAAAAAAATCACTTATACAAAGTTACATTATCAGCGAGTAACATGGGCTATGTTTTATCGACTTCCACGCGAACGAAGTCGTGGGCAGAAGCTAGTAGTTAATATAAATCTGAAATTGCCAACCCCTCTTGAGCAAGCGTAGTGATTAATACTCGTGTCTTCTCTGTGTGAGAAGAGGGCTTTGCCCTGCTGAGGGACAATAATAGGCTGGTATATAATAGAGGCTTAAACTATCATAATATATACATTTTCTATTTTACGACAGATTAGAATATATGCGGGAGCCGCTATCATGATTCTGAATGCGATGTTCGCGAATACTTCATCAAACATATACCTACTGTAAACAGACTATATTATGTGAGGTGTTCAATTACTAGCGTAGGTACGCTTCATCAACGTAAATACTAGCTCATTGAGGCAACTTGTTTAAAACATACGCGGAGGCGGTTTGTGTGGGCACGTTTTGATTAGTTTAAGTAACTTTAACGTGGTTTTTTGTGTGACAACTGGGACTGACGGCTGAACGTCACTCATTTGACACTCAAGACCCATTTGTTTAAACATCCCTAAGGGGTGAAATAAATTTGTTTTTGTATGGAAAATTGTGTCCCCTTTGTGTGCTTTAAACAATGTAATACTTTTGAAACGAAGTAACAAAACTAATTTATAGATTTATAAAACAGCCCCTAATGTAATTCAAAAGGAGGATTAAAATTACGAAAAAACGACTGGAAAGTTTGAGTCACAGATAAAATAAAACAGTTTATTTTGTAAATAGGATATCGGATTCACTTTTACACGTCATATTAAAAGAATAATTAAAAATAAGCTAGACGAGGTCGGCGTTTCCTATCTGACTACTCTGAGAATAAAGGCCGAAATAAACTCAAAATTTATGTAAGTAAACAGTCCTTTACGATTAAAATCTAATTCTACTCAGTTTTAATATAGATTGAAGTTTAGGCGAATTTAGGCGAGCAAACAAGAGTCCATTACGATTACATTAGACCGGTCTACAACCTAATTAGTTTTAATAAAGACAAAACAAGTCATCCTGCCGTACTGTCATAGCCTAATATTTCAAAATAACAAACATTGTGGGCGCTATTTCACCCCGATCTGTATGGATCTTTCACTCCTCTAGCAAAAGTCATTAAAATGATTACGCTGAGCTGGCATTGCGAGCTATTGAACTGTTTCAATTAATGAACAGTGAGTTTGAGAATATACTAAGCTGCAGAAGATAATCTCTGAATTAAAGTTAGTAATCACTTATTTGAATAAAGTGTGCTCTATAAGATTAGTAAAGTGACCGGAGTTTCTTGATGAGGGTCGAGTTAAAAAGTGGTATTGCTTGTATTTTTACGGCTTTCTTTCTATGGGTGAAGATGGTTTTTAAACCGGTCAATCGTGTGAGGTAGACTTGCGTCTCCCATGATAGAGAGAGAGACGATAGAAAACCATATTATGTGAAAATTTTAACTGTCTATCATAATAGGGTTGCCAAACCTACTATATAATATAGTATCCTGCTATATTAGAGGCCTAAATACTATATTTCCAAAGAAAAAATATATTAGGCAAAATACTAGATTTTTATTTCAATAATAAATAAATGGAGAAATAACCACAATTGGGCCAGTAATCTTTATTTAGAGTGTAAAAATTATTATGAAACATTAAAAAAACCTGTTAATGGAGGTTCATACTCCTAGTAGCAAAAAATATGCATTTAAAGAATAAAAGTGCTTTAGAAACATAGGTACCTACTATATTTTTTCGCCATGTACTATATTGTTACTGGCAATGGCTTCGAAAATACTATATCTGATATAAAAAAAAGTTGGCAACCCTCACCATTAGGTACCGTTAAAAAGATACAGCCCCGTGACGTACATACAGATAGACGGCTTAGGAATAGTCATAGCGAGGGGCTCCATTGCCACCGTTTGGTCACGGCATAGTCAGTCAGTGTAGTATAGTAGCTCGTTACCCGTTAACTAAATACAAGCCTCTGAAACCAGTTCATAAACAGCAATAGGTAAGTACTACAAAAATCTAAAACCTAACCTACAAATAAAAAAACCCCTTCCACTAAGAACTCAATTAACTCAGAAAAGTACTTCCATTACTACTAGCATTAAGGCAGTGTTTATGGTAATAGTTCCATAGCAGGGATATTGCTATGAGGCGGATTAAGCGCATTGTGGGCGTTATTGCCCAGCGTCGTGTTTTATAGAACAGCGCCATCCAGCAGCACGTGCACGAACTACTTAGGCGTTGTAATTTGTGTCCTCATTGGGTGCTTGGCGGATTATTATTTATTTGTCTAGGTTGCATGCCACTTGCTCATCATAAAACATCAAGGTTGATTGTTGCTTTAGCACCATCATATTCATCATTTCCGCCGAAAGACGTCCACTGCTGGATATAGACCTCCCCCAAGCACCGCCACTTCGACCCGTTCTGCGCTTCTCGCATCCAGCGGATTCCTGCGGCTTTCATCAGGTCATCGGTCCAGCTTGTGAGGTCCAACGCTACATCTTCCGGTACGCGGTCGCCACTCCAGAACCTTTCGGCCCCATCAGCCATTTGTTCTGCGGGCAATGCACCCTGCACACTGCTACTTAACCTAACTTTATGAGTAAACACCAATATAACAGTTCATTTACTAAATATACATTTACTCACACCCACTTTTCAATTTCGATGTTATTTATGTTCTTTTCAAACTTTTATCATCATGAAAATATTCGTGGCTCAAATAATGTTTCGTGTTTTGTCAAGTGATATCAATTAAATGAATCTCAACAACTCATAACCACAAAGTTTCAAGGAGTTGGGTCTGCCGCAGGGTGCGACCGATATCTCCCTTATAAGGGGACGACCGTAAAGTTCGCTGATTGTACCTTCCGAAGAGGATCAGTTAGACTCGTTAACGAGGGTCTGAGTTAGAATTTTCAATTTTAAATAACATCCGTTTTCATTGAGCTATCTGTTGGCGGTTTTACCCTTCGAATATATTCACACCTACCAATTATTCGTGGTAAGAGGAAATAAATATACCAGCCACTGACTAATGCAAAGAGACATCAGTACGGACAATTCACGTTGAAAAGTCTTTGTGGATGTAATTTTGCTACGTCAATTTGTATGGAATAATTATTGTATTTCCCCGTGTTGTCATTTTAGGAGGCATTTGCTTCAGTTTCAGTACAAATTGAAGTTTACATACGCGTTCGAATAACTCGTAAACTCAAAGCATTTATTAAAATTAAACCATTCAGAGGCACTTTAGAATTGTCAAGGAGTTGGTCAATCAGAAATATGAAGCTAGCTGCTCATTCCAAAGCGTAGTAGGTACTTATGGAGAAGAATGGGCAAGAAACTCCACGGACACGCTTTTAACTATATTTTTTTTTTACAAGATATTGGTTACAACATTCATGTTGAATCAAGTTAAAAATCAAATTCAAAATATTTTATTTCACATAAACCTACAAGGGCACTTATGAAACATCAGAAACTAGGTGCACGGTTCCAATTGGTCGTTTCCGATGGAGAAGAGCGGCATGAAACTCCACGGTTACTCTTTTATAGGTCTATTGTACTTAGTTTTATTGAATACTATTCTATTTAAACCGAACAATGACATTTCCAAGCCAACAACCAAAAGTCAGGTCAACGAAAATACAGCCCCGAAAAAACCATCTTGTCTGGTCAATAAACAAGATGGCCGCATGTCAGTACACTGTGTCATTCATGTTCCTTTGTGGACGACAATGTTCATTGATTTGTGCCGATGGTCCTACAGATTGATCGATGTGTCTTGTCTGTAGGCTGTGTAATTGGTGTGGTGCCTTTAATCAATCAAGAAACGGAATAAGGGAAAAGTTTAAGATGCAGACTCAATAATAATTAAATTGGAATAAGGAAAAACAATGTTAAATAAAACAGTTTTGCAAAGTAACCTTGATTTTTAACCAAAAGCTCTAGAATTCTAGATTACACTATTATTATTGATTCTATATAATTATAACTTTTTTCTTTCAAATATTTGTATTCCAGTCCATTCATAATGAGACGTGTAGATCCTTCCTATTCCGACGTAAGCCTAAGTCGACGTTTGCACGGACGTGATAGAATCGCGGCGGGATTTTATAACGCACTGGATTTTCAACTCTCGGTGTTAAGCTGAGCGTAGAGAATCTAACGCGCTGAGACGCACTGTTGGATTTTCAACTCTCGGCGCTAAGCAGAGCGATGAAAATCCAATACACGAAAAAAAATCACTACGATTTTATTACGTCCGTGCGTACGTCGGCTTACAGACAGGAGGCTTGTGACACAGAAGTGGTAACATTATAGGCGGAATAAGCTGTAATTATGATTAACCAGTATTACTTTATATACCCAAATGCGAAAGCCCTAATCACTGTACCCTCAAAGAAAGCTAAACACCACACCGCATCGCGTGCTGTCACTTATTTAAATCACTTTACCTATCCCTAATAAACGCTTACCCTAAAAACTCCAACCAGAATGTCGTTAAAACTATTAAAAACCCAAAAAAAACAAAGTTGCCTATTTCCACAGAATCCTTTTGCCAAATTAGATCCAAAAACTACTCGACTCCCGTCAAAAAAGAGTCAACCTCATCATTGCTGCTCCACTACGTCACCGATGTCAAACCGTCAGAGTAAACCCAACAATGTATTTCAAAACAGTCGAAGTTCCCACGTCACTGACAGCCCGACCTAATTGCTCAGTGGCCAGTATTTCGTCCTATTTTTTTCTGAAGGCAGTGCGTTACTTCAAAGGTGAGCCGGTGTATTAATAACAGGGTTGGATGTGACAAGGAGTTTGGTTATGATTAGAATGTGCTGGGAAGCGGAAATTAATGTATGTATAGAAAAATGTTGTTATGAAATGAGGACTTCATAATTCTACATTTCGAAATATTCGATGTAAGAAAAGAAAGTATTGTCAAAAACAATTGTGTGGTACTCTTCCAAAAGAGATAATTATGTGTGTTGATTTCAAAAGCCTACCAAATTATTGCAACAAACGTTTGTGCCAATTATTCCCACAGTTTTCAAAGTGATTGCTGATCATTATCTCCTCTTGCCTTTAATACAATTTAATATCTGGGCGACCGAGCTCTGCTCTGGTGAAAATAGAGAATGTTCATTTAATAATAGAGGAAAGTTCATACTAACCCATGTATAGTAAGTACCTACTTATTCCATGCTGCCATGATAGTAGGTACTTACTAATTCCATGCTGCCATGTCATTATTGTCATGACTTTATTCATTTTCTTCTTCTAAACTTTGTGCCGCCGAGCTCTGCTCGGGTGAAAATACGGAGAAAACGAATTTTCCCAGATATGAGGCCTAGCTAGATCGATTTTTCGCCCTCGTAAACCTCAATGTTGCAACTTTCATCGAAATCGTTAGAGCCGATTTCGAGAACGTGAAAACAAATATATATGCAAATATTGATAAGCTTTAGTGTCGGCGAAGCATCCGCCATATATCTATTTGCCGTCATTTCAGTATTCACCCCCTCTATAGAAATATATTTCTTTGGTATTTCCCTACTCCTATAATCATTTCATCCGCAAACACTGGATTGATAGCTGACAACCTGACGATTTATTTTCAATGTCAAGTTCCATCCACAGACTAAGATATAAACCAAGAGTGCGAAGAATGGGTTTAAAAATAAAAGCCAGGTCGATGCGGGCTAAGAGCATTATCTTAAACGGATTGAAGGCTGCATAGCACGCTCTTATGTCTGAGCAGACGTGCGTTTAAACGCTGCTGCGGTTGCGACCGTCAGGGAAATTAATTGACCCTACGTCAATTTGTCGTGTTATAGCCATTTCATACAATTGTCAAAGAATGACAGTTATCATTTGAATATACGGACAATTTAAGTTGATAGTCAGTTTGCTTCATACAAAGGGTATTGTATTATCCAGTTACTGGGTTGTGGAGGTCAGATAGGTCGTCGCTCTATGTAAAATACTGGTATTCAGCTTCAAAGCTAAATAAAAGCTAAATAATCTTACTTTACTTCTAAGCAGGAGATTTTCTTCTACCGTCCCTTGTCACATGTTACTTGGGGTCTAACTGTTCCTTCTCCTCTGGCAGCCGTTGCACTATCATTCACTTCCTTTCCATTCATATCATCCCTCTCACATCTGTCTTTTCTTTGATTTCCTGCCCCCCCAATGAAGTACCTAAAGATTTATTTCGTATTTACCTAATGAAAGTGATTGTCATTTTGAGTGGTTTAGGGTTCTGATGTTAGTTGGTTGCTGCTTTCAGCTATTACTAACTAGGTACCTTGTTTTTAGTAATTGATTCATCTGAAGAAAAGAAAAGCAAGCAAAGACAGTCGAATCTTTCTCACATATTTATTATAATTCAACATAATGATTTATCTTATATTTGGTAACAATATAATATAAAAGACAGTCCATGAAGTTTCTTGCCCGTTCTTCTCCATATTTTCAAAGCGTAGTACGTTACTACGCTTTGGAATGAACAACTTTAACAATTCAAAAGTATCTGTCGATGGTTTAATTGAAATAAATGCTTTGCTTGAGAAAATTCACTTATATTAATGATACGTTTGCGTTGTAAAGTGTAAGTGAACCCGCTCGTATGTGTCCGCTCATCGCTTTATCACTAACTAGATTGCTCCGTGCTCATGTGAGCCGCGACATGAGAGGGAGCCCTCTTTAGATTGTGCTCAAATTGTATTACCTCTTCAATTTTACAGTAGGTACAACTTATGTTTACATCAATATTATTTTAATGCAGGTAATGTCGCCTCTGAAAAGTTTTAGGATACGCAAAACCGACAATGGTGTTTTTTTGCCTGCCCATTTTAAACCGAAGTCGTAATTTCGGTATTTATTAAACAATAAACATTTTTTATAGCAACACAAAATTATGTTATATCATATCTTTCTTAGGGTTTCGTAGTAACCAAGGAACCCTTATAGTTTCGCTATGTCTGTCTGTCTGTCCGCGGCTTAGCTTAGAGACTGTTAGTACTAAAAAGCTGTTATTTGGCATGTGTATACATCTTAATTACGCCGACAAAGTGGTAAAATAAAATCATGAATAAAATCTTTTTTAAAGGATACCTGCGTAAGGTACCATGTTACCACGTAAAGTGGGGATAGAACGCTGGAAAGGTCTTCCAAAAATAGTGGGTGTGTGACAACCATTTTTCGATTCACGGATCTCTTTGCGAAATATTAAGCTTTAAAGTGCTAATTTTTGTTAGACTCAAGTGTCCCCCCTGCCAGCTAAATGAATGTTAATGGATATGTGAAAAAATTGACAGCAGTAGTATATATGACGAAGTTAAAAGGAAAACTATCACAGCTAAGTAGACTTTACAGGTTAGCGAGTAGTAATTGACCAAGTTACATTTGCAGTTGCAAACATAATTTCTCCCATACATTTCGTATCCGAACATGTTTTTCAAATACAATGTTAAGTTTGTTCTTGAGATAAATTCATCCCAACTACGGGAACCCTTCATTGTGCGTAGTCCAACACGTACTTGGCCGGTTTTTTTTAACTACTTCTTGACATAACATGGAGATTTCTTTATTATATTCTATAAGTTTAATATTAGTATATTAAAAATGAACCTTCCGGAATTGATGGTGAAAACCGTATCAAAATCCGTTGCATAGTTTTGAAGAAAAACGCGGTCACACAGACATACACGAAGAGTAAGTTTAATTTATGTATAGATATAGATAGCAAGATATAGACGCTGATTTTAGTTACTAAAGCTACCAAAATAGGACTGACATTTCATAAATCTACTATAACAACTAAAAATATTCCTTCCAAAAATTCCTTTCTTCTCCTTAGAATTTCCATTTAGCTTCTCCTTATGACACACAATGTTAGGTATTTCACAAAATTCAAGTAATGCGGTCGCATTATTTCAGAAATTTGATTCCTCCTGGCATGTCGTTTTGGAATGCCTCTCAAGCCTCTAACGATAACCGCTCGCTTAAAGCTCGTGCAGACCAGAGCGATATCGCGGACGCTACAAGGGTCGCGCTGCCTGTCGCGCCCGCGATATCGCGCTGGTCTGCACGAGCCTTTATCCGGCAAAGAAATCTCACGTTTTGGATAAATTAAACGCTTCAAAAATCTCGAAAATGGATCATTAGCATTAGGCAGTTTGCAGAGGTTTATATTTATAAAACTCAATTTATTTCGACTAATCCAAATTACAGGCAGTTTTGAATTGTCAAGGAGTCGGTCGGTCAGAAAGATGAAGCTAGTCGCCCATTCCAAATCGTAGTGGTTGCTATGGAGGAAAACGGGCAAAAACCTCCATGGACACTCTTTTAAATCAAAATATTGTTACATAAACTTAACATAAACAGCTTACATTGCATTACGCCTGTATTTTCGTCGACGTAAGCAGAGGTATACACCCACATTCCGACAGGTATGTTACAAGTTCTGTGTAATAAGGAGCGAGAATATTGCCATAATCCAGATCCTGGGCCAACGATGAATACCAATAAAACTACTTGTACGACTCGAGGATAGAACCAGGAAATCACCCTCAGCAGTCCCGCTTGTGATTACCAAACCAACTCAGCATAAATCTGTTACTAATTACTAAACTAATAAAGCTGAAGAGTTTGTTCGTTTGTTTGAACACGCTAATCTCTAGAACTACCTATCGGATTTGAAAAAATAGCCCAATTATTGAGGAAGGCAAGGCAAGGCATCTACCACTCTTAGAGCAAAAAGAAAAAAGTCATAAAACTAACTCATAATAGCGCGGGCGGGCGAAAGGATGTGATGCGGTGCGTCGGGCCGAAATTTTACGCAGACGAAGTCGCGGACAGAAGCTCGTTACTAAATACAATTATTATTCCTGTAATATACTGTAGAAGAATATTTTACGTTGAAAGACAAGCCATTAAATCGCAGTGAAGCTAGCTAGTTTTAAAGAGTTACCTACCCTAAACTTCACCTATGTATCTCAACTATCATATTTTTATTAAGTTGGTACCGGTAAAATTGCAGACCTATAATGAAGTTAGTCTACATTTCCTTGGAGTGAGCGGTGCGATACAAAGACGGGTAGGGCACATAATAGGTGTACGTGACCTACACCTGCCTTTTTCCAACTATCCGGTCTATCGACTTCCAGTCTAATCGGATACAGCTGTGATCTACACGATAAGTATTATAGTTTGTATCCGACTGCCCCAGAGTAAATAATTCATGTTTTATTCGCGGTTATACTGCTTCAGGTGGAAGTTAAAACATTGTGTATTAAAACATATAGGCTGTGACAAAGTCCCAAGCTACCAATCCAATCAATTTCCAGAACTCCTTTACTTCTAAAACCTATTACAATTTTGCTAGTCGTTGCGGCAAGCAACCCAACCAGTTTGAGGAAATTTTCAGTTAAACTGTAAGAGAATTGTTTTAGTTATTACGCTGTCTTGGAAAGGTGCCAGGAAGAGGTATACAGCTGACGAGCCAACTTTAGTCCGACTTTGACCATAAATTGAGGAATGCAGTACGAAATGCTGTTTATTTCAGAATTTACTTTTTCGCTTTTTTGTCTGAAATGTTTAAGTAGTTTTAAATAAGAATTCTATTTGGTTTTGGTATCTGTTATTGACTGTTTTGCAAAGATAACTGTATTATATTATTGCAATTTGGGGCCATACTGTGAAGTTTTAAAGCTAAATCTGTTCAATTGAGGAAAATATGTTCGTATTTTTTGCCCTTTTAGTTCTATATCGCTCTCTTTTACATTGATATGTCAACGTTCCATTAACAATAGATACGATCATGAAGTATAATGTACTTATGTTGTATTTTTTTTATCTAAGCGCTTTAAGGTTTCTGCAGACAGGCGCGACGTGACATTGTCGAACAATTTCTATTAAACCTTCAAAAACAAACTTGACTACTTAAGACTAAAAGAATGAAACTCCGTAGAAAGTGCACAGCTGCACTAAGTAGGGAATTTGCGAAACTCAACCTCTGAGTGGATTTAAGTTTATATGCGAAAGTTATGAAATCATTTCAGAACTTGAACCATTTACAGAGCCAGCATAGCTTACATCAGTAATTGAAGAACAAAATGTAAATATTTAATTTAGTTAATGCATAAAAAAATCTCTGTGTGGTACAATAAAGAAAACAGGTTTCAAATTTCCAGTACACTTTTAACATACATTTTTGTGTGTCTGGTATTTATCTTTTATAAGAGATTTACAAAAATGAACGTTGGAAGTATTACTTTTTGAATGTAACAGTAATAAGCACACATAAGGTAGGACATTCACGATCAATATTGTTCGTTCGTTACAATATTGCAATGAGATCATTGCAATATTATAACTCTTATGTTGGTAAATTAGAATGATTGGCGAGTTTTATGAACCTTACGGCTATCACTCTAATTTATATTTTATTAGAATGAGAGACACATTGAGAGATTTTTGACATTCTTTGACCGTGAATGTGGGGCGTAAGTAGTCATGTTAAAGGCTTGAGTACTTAGTAGAATAGAAACATTGTTTAGAAGTACTCGCAAGTTGCTCGCAGAACAGATGACCGATGGGGCTGAAAGGTTCTGAAGTGGCGACAGCGTACCGGAAGACGTAGCATTGGAAGACTTCCCACAAGGTGGACCGATGACCTGGTGAAGGTTGCAGGAATCCGCTGGATGCGGGAAGCACAGAATCGGTCGAAGTGGCGGTGCTTGGGGGACCTATGTCCAGCAGTGGACGTCTTTCCGCTGAAACGATGATGATGATGACTCGCAAGTTAGCTACTTTGCTTTCATACTTATCTCTTTGCTTGACTGTATATTAGTACTTAAAAAGGTGACTTTCCACAACGTCAGGCGCCAAAAACTCAATAAATCCTTGAAGGCACAAACTCTTTGGCGCTAGCGAACTTATCGAATTGCCTCATCAATACAAAGTTTTTGAATCCAATTACTAAGTTTGAGGCGGGTCCGACGACCAGTGTTGTTGGAGCCCCGAAATAGCTTCGATTAGGGCTACCAGGTTTTCATGATACCCAGTAACTGGGTTGTGGTGGTAAGATATGCAAGCGCTCCATCTAAAATACTGGTAGTCAGCTGCTTCTGGTTAGACTGGAAGCGGACCCAAACATAATTTGTGAAAGACTACACAGATGATGAGATTTGCAAGACTTTCAGGCAATCCACCTGATGTAAGTCACCGTCGCCTGTGGATATGTGTTATACTTACCAGAGGCCTTGCAAATGTGTCCAATTATCCATTATCGTATATCATTCGTCATTATACCGATACCTCTCCGTGCCTCGGAAAGCACATAAAGTCGTTGGTCTGGGCTGTCAATCGTAGATCTATGTCAGTCGTTACGGTCTGACAACCAGTTTTAACAAGCGGTATCGTTTTAACTTGGTTGTGGAGGTCAGATAGGCAGTCGCTTCATGTAAAATACTGGATGAATACTTTTCTGCCCTCCTGTTCTGCAAATAAACACCTTGATTCCTTAACCAAGACTTTATTATTTTCTCTGTCAGAGCGCCCCTACCTCCAACAGCTGTCTCGTTCCATCGCCGACTGAACCATCGCAGGTCCTCCTTTACTGGCGCTGACTGCACAGTTTTTGTTCAAGTTCTACACAGTCATTAGACTATTGTGTCTTATGACCGTGACACGGTGTTTCGTGGCTAAAGTTACGCCTTGTAATTAAAAACACGCTGGTCATGCATTCTGTGTGAAGTTTGGGACAATGGAGGCTTTTCTTTTAAGTGTTTTTTTTTTTTTAATTTTGGGTATGCCTGGTAAGCCACCTATTCAAACTCTCGGTACTTAGTTGTTACTCTATGCCATGCCACAGAGTCTTCGATCCTATAGAGTTTATGGAATCAAAATCACATCCCCTCGATTCAAAGTCCGCCTTAACTGCACCTAAAGTCTAATTAAGTATACGCTAGTTGCCGCGTCGACTTTTCTCTTACTTTTTTCTATATCATGTTCCTTAAAGGTTCTTAAAAGTATTTTGCGTGCATATAAAATAGTCTTACCTAGCTCCTGCTGGTCACAAGTGCGACTGTTAAGCGTAGGGGGGGACCCCACGCTCAACATTCGCACGTGTGACTACTAAACCAACGCGGCTGTCAAAAGAACAGTGTATGGAAATCGCATCGTCTTTAAAAAAAGTTCAGATTTGTATAGCGTTATCTTTGTCACTCATACTTGTGTGACAGTCTCTTTCTAAAGCTCAACAATGTCATTTGTAACTCTCGGGTGCTGTTAATTTTGTATAATATTAAAACGATGACGTCACTTAGCACCCGGTGTCGAACTAAAGTTACAGTACACCGGTCGTTTTAAGTCCCTGAATAATTAATGTGACGTAAATTAAATATGGCCCCGACTGAACCTTTCAGATCGCGGGGAACACAAGAGTTTACTTCTGAATGGAAAATAAAAATTCGACACTAATATCTTCAGTTTCACGACTTTTATTTCATTTTTATTTTTGGTTTTCACTTTGACTTGTGTCATCGACTATCAAGAAAATTAAACAAAATATATTTTATTATTTTTATATTTAAAACTATTTTAAATTTTCCTACCCATATCCCACATTGGTGACCCCTCAGAACATCATGACTTCGAATAAAGGGAACGATGGGATTAGATCAAGCCACAGATCAAGCTGCGATACAGTGATAGCGTGGATAACTTGAGTGAACTGACCGCAGAACTCACTCGGTAGATGCAAGCCCTTGCTTTGCAGATCGACCGATTGTTCCGGTCGAGGCAGAGATCTAGCGGAAGCTGCGGTTGGGGACATTCCCAATTCAAAGTATAGGAATTCCCAACTTGCTAATACCACTTCAAGTTTGGTGACAAGGCAACCAAGTGCGTTAAATCCTGCGATCAGGCGGTAAAAGGTGCAGGCAGTCGATACTGGCGACCGGCGACTATCTAAGCACTGCAGGTCGCTTATTTGGGACTGATAAAAATACGAAGATGCAATTCTTTATTAACACTGGTAGTGATGTCTGGGTCTTCCCAAGATTCTGAATTATATGCGGCAAATGGTACACCGATTAATACATATGGTTTTGTAAATACAATATTAAATTTAGGGTTGTAACTAATATATTGTAACAATTTTTATTTAAAAGAGTGTCTGTGGAGTTTCTTGCCCGTTCTTCTCTATAGGTACCTACTACGCTTTGGAATGGGCAACTAGCTTCATCTTTCTGACTGATCGACCCCTTGACAATTTAAAAGTACCTGTAGTTATTTATTTGTTTATTTATTTAATACTTCAAGCATAGAAATGTACATAGGCACACTTAATGCCATAGGCATTTTCTACCAGTCAACCTGTAATTGGTTTATTTGAAATACATGCTTTGATTTTGAGTTTGAGTTTGCGTTAACCTGGCGATTTATAGTTGTTGATGTAGCAAGGGCGATTATAGGTGTGGATTTTTATCCAACGCCTCATTGATAACCATACTATGCTTTCCACCCCGGCTTCGCTTACTCGTCGTTCTGATGATATCTCATCGGTGAGGGTAAGTCTCCGTGATTCCGCACACACTCACATTCTACGGGAATTTGCCAATATCACCCACATGGTAAACACCGCACTATTAAACACAACACGGTACACCACATTCGAACTACACCTGGGCCAATTGAAAATAGCAAAGGGGGAATTCGAGTCTATGTTGCTGTGTGGTACTTATCGCTTATCCGAGTCACCTTGGTCATCACCTCTTCATCTTGTACTGAAGAAAAATTATGGCAGGCGCCCTTGCGGCGATTATAGAATGCTGAATGCTCGGATCATTCCGGATCAATATCCAATTCGGCACATTCAAGACTTTGCTCACAGTTTTTTTGGCTGCTCTTTTTGCAAATCGACCTTGTGAAAGCGTACTATCAAATTCCAGTTAACCTTAATAACATCCCAAAGACGGCTATCACGACTCTTTTCGCATTATTAAAATTTTTGTTCCATACGTTTGGACTTTGAAATGTAGGGCAAACGTTCCAGACTCAGATGTTTGGACTTCACGTATGTATATTTAGATGATTTTTTAATATTTTTGAAGGATCAGAAGACGCACGAGCATCACCTGCGTCAGGTTTTCGCTAGACTCAGACATTATGATATGGTCATTATCAGTTCTAAGTGTCTTTTTAGAGAAAAGGAGGTAACATTCTTGGGCTACGTCAGCTATGGATATGTCAGCCAGGGGAACTAAACCATTACCACCCAAGGTCGAGGCTATTCAAAAGTTTCCTACACCTAAGACAGTGAAAGAGCTGCGCCGATTTCTTGGAATACAATTTTTTTT
Source organism: Omphaloscelis lunosa (assembly GCA_916610215.1). Classification (NCBI taxonomy): domain Eukaryota; kingdom Metazoa; phylum Arthropoda; class Insecta; order Lepidoptera; family Noctuidae; genus Omphaloscelis; species Omphaloscelis lunosa. The sequence goes on from OU744262.1 coordinate 20,209,163, forward strand.
CCGTCGGTTTGTTGCAGGTGCAGCCAGTTACCAAGCACCCTTGAACACTTTGCTAACTAGGTGCAAGGATAGTTTTTGCCAAACAGCATTATTGGCTCATCCTGATTCCATGCAAAGCTGGCGTCGGTAATGGATGCATCCGATAAGGCGATTGGCGCAGTCCTGCAGCAGCTAAGTGCAGGGGCATGGGAGTCTCGTGCTTTCTTTTCGCGTAAGTTGAGTTCAACACAAGTAAAGTCTCATTATGAACGCGAATTTTTAAGAATTTATAAGAAGATAAGGTATTTTCGGAACAATTTGGAGGCTCGTAATTTCGTGGTTTATACAGACCACAACCCTCGCACATTCGCCTTCCACTCTCGTAAAGAAAGTTGTGCTCCCGACAGTTTCATCATCTGGATTTTATAGCCCAGTTCACGACGGACATAAGACACATCTCGAGAAAGAACAATGTTGTGAAGGATACGCTTTTGCAGAAGAAATTGCTCAACCCGTGATTGCTGAAAAAAATGCCTTAGCACAAGTTGAGTACAACGAGTTGAAGGAACTGCTGGCGTGCGATATCTCATGCACCACAAACAGGTAACTCAAAGCATTTATTTCAAATAAACCAATTAGGTACTTTTAAATTGTCAAGGGGTCGATTAGTCAGAAAGATGAAGCTAGTTGCCCATTCCAAAGCGTAGTAGGTACCTATGGAGAAGAACGGGCAAGAAACTCGGACACTGTTTTAAATGAAAATATTGTTACAAAAAATTGGTTACATAATTCATGTTGAAATTATATATGTGAGAACAATGTAGAAAGACGTGCACGTTAAAAGCATCCGTAATAGAAATATAAAAACAAAAACGATTAAAAAATTAAAATAAACCGTGGCAGATGACCAGCCAGACCCAGACCTGATGGTGCCCGTTCATGAACATGACGCTACGGTAAAAATTGCGATCAATTGCTATTTTATGTGTGTTACGCAATTACTCCGCTGGTTACTTTTGGGTAGCGTCGTGGACGATGGGCCTAATTATCAAATTAAACCGTCAAACAGAATGGCGGCCTGTTATTTAGATTCTTTGAGACAATCAGTCGACAATGGGTGTAGTATCAGATCTTGAATGAGGTAGAATTAATTGAAATGTTGGAGATCATCACTTTGCGTGTAGTAGGTGCCTTACCTACTTACACACTTGTCTCTACCTGTCTCTTTCGTAGCTTGATGGCTCATATTTATGTACGTAGGTACTTTGAGCTTGCGAAGTATATAGTGTTATATTCGTCGCAAAAAGGAAAAGTTTTAATATATTATTTTTTTCGATAGCATTTCCGGTTTGAGAAAAAAGGTAGAAGTAGAAAAATACTAAAAGTAGATATAAGGCTTTCGTATTATAGGAGCCAATTGGAACTGAGAAGTAGATTTTTTGCCTGGGGAGCAAACAACTATTTTAAAGGCGAGAGTGTGTGTTTTTGAGTGTTGCTTTGAATCCAAAGCACAGCGAGGGATTCAAGTTTTCATAAAAAATATTTCATTTGGCTCGCGCTTGGTTTACGTTATCACACAGCCTGTTACTTGTTTATACAATATTCGTGGAAAATCTCTTTGGTGATTTAAACTTTTACTATACATATAACAATATCCAAATTCAAATCACTTTTAGTCTCTAGGGATTAAAGAGCTATTTTAGTCCCTATTAACGAAGAATAAATTAGCTCTTTTTGAATGAATGTGATAAAAAAAAACTTTATCCATTCCTTAATATTAAAATATTAAGCCCTCCAATCTATTATTGTTTTTAAGGTGCCAACCACTCGAGATTAGTACCAAGGTACATTGTACAATTAATAAACATAACAAACGAAATATACGAATAACATCCACAATACGTAAACGCAAAATAATTGAAAGCTCACGAGCGTTTCGTATCCACGCGCAATTGAATGAACGCAACAACACAAAAAACTTTTGTATTTGCACGTAACCGGACTGTGCCAACAGACATAGTTTGTCGTTTTAGTATATAGCGGGAATAAAAAGCGCGGGAGGAAATACATTGTTTTAACAGAAACGACTGCAGTGCAGCTTATAAGTACTCGCTGTGTCTACATTGCAGGTATCAAACTCTATTGAGATGTCACACAACTCGCGCTAATAATAAATAGCCTAAATAGCTGCGATCAACCTGAAAGTAGCGGTTGGTCACAGTTCTAACCTAACTTAGTGTACTAACGAGTACTTTATGCGACCTACCCAAATGTCCTTTCTTTGGTATTGTTCGTCAAATCATTGAGCTCCTTTTTTAAGTTCTGAGTTGAGCTACACGATTACTGACAAATGCGTGCATGGAATGGACAGGTCCACTCAAATCTGTATCGTTCTTTCCTCAAAAGACCATTTCAGACACATATCTACATGGTCCTCAAATGAAATGCTCTGACCAAGATTATTTCCTGGTTTTTATATACACATTGACATTCATGAATTTTATATATACAACGACATGAATATTTACTTTTAAAGTATTATATTATTTAATTTTTTGTGAATGTGAAGACTATGTGGGTCATTCCTTTTTCTTTTTGTTTTGTTTTTATTTTTTTCTCAGTTAGTTCTAATTATAGTCTGACAGTTTGAGTAATTTATGCGGCCTACCCAAATGTCCTTTCTTTGGTATTGTTCGTCGAATCGTTGAGCTCCATAAATTCTGAGTTGAGCTGCACGATAACTGACAAATGCGTGCACTGACTGGACAGGCCCTCTCAACGTGTGTGATTCTTTCCTCAAAAGACCACTTCAGACACCAATCTACATGGTCTTCACATGATCTGACCAAGATTATGTCTGGACTTTAAAAGAGACTGTGACCTCAGTTTGTTTCGGCCTTTCTTCTCAGAGTAGTCAGATAGGACACGCCGACCTCATCTAGTTTTTAAAATATGATTGACGTGTAAAAGTGTTTGTACAAACCTATTTACAGAAATAAAATCATTTATCATTTATCATTACCCGTTTTTCTCTGTTCACAATTTTTCAACAAATTGTAATCTAACAGAAATGATGTAATAAATACTATGGATTTCTGCGTTGAATCTGCCTTTGCATACAAAAACCGAAGCGACCAATTGGAACCATGCACCTAGCTTCTGATGTTTCAAAAGCGCCCTTGTAGGTTTATGTGAAATAAAATAATTTGAATTTGAAACAAGTGCGGCGGCACTACAAAGCGCTGTGTTGCAGCCTGGGTTCGGACGGACTATTACTGTTTTAAGTCATTCAAAGATAATGCAGCACAGAATGTCTGTATTGCATCCGCCTTTGTATTTACGCCGCCCGGTTGATGGTGATAAGCTCGCCCTTACTACATGGTACTTAAACATAACTGGTGAAATGTGGGTGTAGGTACTACAGGTATTCCTCTGCCTAATCCTTGGGGATTAGAGGGGTGATGTTATGTATATCTTAAATGTGTAACCACGTATCTGCCTTAAAATGTGATCAGTTTAGTAGGGCCTAGACGCCAAGACGACACAAGACGAGTCCTATTTCTATTTCAATAGTGAACTGTACTCTACACATATCACTATCGCATTGATCAAACATTACGCGCATGATCTAACCCGCGTATTTTGTTGATCGCTCGCGGCGTTTGTCCAATTTTCCGAGTCAACGACGCAGACCCGCCTTCAATGTTTTTTCAATAAAGCAAAATTTTGGAGTACTGTGAAATGGACGGTTTCTTTTTGGATTGAAAGCTGATAGCGTAATATAATTGGAAAAATAAAATATCAAGTTGTGATACTTTGACATGTCCGGTTTCTGGTGACTTCCTCAGAAACTGGAGTTTATCCATTCGATAGTGCTATTGAACTCTAATACTCTGACTCAAATGGTCTTATTACAAAACAATCGAACCAGTTTTGAACTGGTTTGATGGTGTTAGCTCGAGCTGAAGTCGTTTTGTAATGAGACGGATTGGGTTTCTGAACATTTAGATATTCATCATGAAATTTTGTTTATGCTCTGCCTATATATGGATTTAAACAAAATTGGCAAAATGTGAGTGTGCTAAAAAGTAAAGAACCATGCAGGAACTGTACATGAAAAATCTTAGCAATCTTAGATGGGTTTTTCTCAGAATATTTCAAAACTCTTTAAGACCGAATTTCCACATTTCTACCTCTAAGAGCAAAAAAAAGAAAAGCAATCATACTCTTTTAATCTTTAATTTTAATCTTTTTCTTTTTGAAAACTCATTCGAGGACGGCTTTAAATAGCAACCGAGGAGCTTCTGAAAAGCTCTAAACGGTAGTAACATTGTAGAGGAAACTATGTTGATTGTTTACTGAAATATTCAAAGATAAAGTCCATTATTTTTATCCGAATGTAACACAAGAAAGAAGAGGCAAAATGTTAGTAACTTTTTTAATTAGGAATTTCTCTACAGCATAGTAAGGAAATTACATAGGACTTAAACCTCACGTCATACAGGCGTGATGCTATGATTTAAGTTATGTTGTTCAATGAAAGAAATCAATTTCTTAGAAATAACAAAACATTTAATACTAAGTACTAGTTGGGACCAGCATTGAATACGGTTCTCTCGGAACCACAAGGAGAACCGTAATCAATGTGAGTTGGTGGATGGCTTTGAATTTTTGGTTTTAGGATATACCGGTTTACTCATGAAAACATCGTCAAGCCTGGCGATGTAACCACTACTTATTACTACACTATTATTGAATACTACTGAATACTTTACAATGTTAAAACAATGAACCATTCAAATCCATTAGAAATACAGTCAAATGGAAAGAGAACTTCATTATTTTTATGTTGGTTAAAAAGACAGTAAAATACAATAAAAATGTCACTTCTACAGTAAGTGCAGCTTAAAATATTGTACAGAACATAAATGTCAGAACGGAACGAGAAATATAGGTATAAATAGTAGATTATATGCCAGCTTAAATAACTTATGTTGCTTGAATAACTTATTGGGGACTCTAAGGTCGACACGAGCGGTTTCAGAATGGCTCATGTTGTAGTGAAAATATTAGCCAATCAGCAACATTGACTGAAGAGAGTTCGCCGGACATTGGTACGATTAACCGAACGTCAGTAGTATCACTAGAACTATGCAATTCATCTTTACTGCTACGTATTAAAGGCGCTGTCAATGTAAATCAGTTTATTTTCTTTATTTTTTATATCAATTTAACAATTCAAAACAAAAAAAAAACCGTACGTCCTTTTTTTTTTAATTAATCGAACCTGCGACACGTAGCACAGCAGTCAATCGCTTAACCATTGCGCCAACCTTGCCGTCTCATCATTATCATCAGTTCAACCGAAAGGCGTCCACTGCTGGACATAGGCCACCCCCAAGCACCGCCCTTTCGATGGATTCTGTACTTCCCGCATCCAGCGGATTCCTGCGGCCTTCACAAGGCAGTGGTGATGGTGGCAGTGGTGGCAGTGGGGAGAGGCCGAAGAGTTCTGGAGTAGCGACTGCGTACCGGAAGACGTAGCGTCGGATGGCCTCCCACTAGGTGGACACAATGCGTATACAGTGTCAGGGTAACGGTTAATAAAAAAATAAAAAATACCCATTTAGTAACTAAAACATTGCTATTACTTATTTGTAACCTCCGGAATTAAAAGCCGATATATTCATATTCATATATTTATTTGCATTCCATAATATAGGTATAAAGGTGTTACAATGGCTTAAAGCTAAGGTACAATTACGGACCCTGTAGGGTACAGCAAAAACAATAAAATTAATTCTTAAAATAAAATAAAAAGAACAAATTAAGTACCTAACAATCAAACAATTTTTAAATAATTATGAGATCAGTTATAATAATAATTAGATAAGTTCAATTTAACATTATATTATATTATAATATTTATCAATATAAGTATGAATGTACCTATACGACTGTGTGTGGTGTCTGTTTGTGTTTAATCAGTTTTTTTTGTCATGTATGTATTTGTTTATTGTGTAGTATGCTTTTTTGATTAATATTTGCTTGATCTTATTTATAAATGTCGTATCGTTGGTTTCAAATTTTATTGCATCTGGTAGTTTATTAAATATTTTTATTGACATTACGTAGGGGCTATTGGAATGTAGTTTCATACGCGAAGAGGGTAACATTAACATATTTTTATATCTGACAGATCGGTCTTTATGTTTATCGCCGCGGGTTGTGAAAAAGTTCACGTATTTTCTTACAAATTTGCATGTTTCTAGGATATAGATAAATGATAAGGTGAGTATTCTATGTTTTATGAAAAAGGGTTTACAGCTATCGGTTTGTTTTATGTTGACTATGATCCGAATTAATTTCTTGTGGAGAATGAAAAGCGTAGGCGCGTCTGTGCTATTTCCCCACATTATAATGCCATAGCTGAGCCATGCATGAGCGTAGGCATAATATGTAGTAAGTGCAGTTTGCAAGTCGGTAGTTATTTTGACTTCTCGAAGTGCGTAGGTGAATTTTGAGTGTTTTGGTCGTACTTTTTTATATGGGCCTTCCATGTAATGTGTGTGTCTATTGTGAATCCTAATAGCGTAAAGTCATCTACTACTTCAATTTTTGTGCCGTTTGTTGTGAAATTAACTGGTAAAGGGGATTTTTGCTGAGGGTAGAAAGTCATTAGTTTGGTTTTTTATAATAAATCTCAAGGCTGTGCTCATCCATCCATTTTGATTTTTTATTTAATATTGTATTCAGTTGTTCGTTGATATTGCTATTAGTTTGGCATGTGGTAAGCAGAGATATATCGTCTGCGAATAGCACACATGGTTCTTTCATGATTTTGGGAAGGTCATTGACGTAGATGATGAACAGGAGACATCCAATAACACTGCCCTGGGGAATTGATGCATTTATAATCTTCTTATCGGACCTTACTTGTATTATTTGTTTTTGGTCATGGTTAAAATGTTCTATTTGCACATATTGCTCTCTATCTTTTAAGTAGGACGCAAACTACTTATGTGTAGTTCCACGAATTCTTATTCCGTATAGTTTGTCTAATAAAATTTTGAACTGTACTTTGTCATATGTCTTTGTCATGTCTAAAAGTATGCCGACTGCATATTTTTTATTATTTATAATATTTATAACTTCTTGCATATATTTATAGGCAGCAAGGGTGGTTGATCGGTGTTTCCGAAACCCGTTTTAACCTTCGTCAAAGATTCTGTATCTTTCGCAAAAACTGTACACACGGTCACACATAGCCTTTGCGAAAATTTTTGAAGCCGTAGGTAGAAGAGCTATGGGTCGGTAATTATTGGGGTCAGTTTTCGAGTTTTTCTTAAATAAGGGTTTTATAATAGCTTTTTTAAGTTGATCAGGAAAAGTACCTTCATCAAAGGACTGATTTATTAAAACACAAAAGGGTACAGCAAGTTCAACTGCACATAGTCTAATCAGAGATGGGGTAGTTCATCTATTCCGTGACTTTTTTTGTTTTTTTGGATTTTGTATGATTCTATGCGTTTCTCGATAGTCTCGTTTCTAGAAAGGTCTAAGAAATAGAGTATTTTCAGAAGGGTTGAGTACTGGCTGGCCTTTGGCCTCACGCGGCCGGTTTCTTCGCCTATTGATGCAAAAAAGTTATTGAATTTGTTTACAATTTGTTTTGGGTCTGAAACTAAAGTATTATTAATTTGTAATTGTATTTTATATTTATCTGTAACTGTTTTTTTGTTAGTACGTTCGTTCACTATATTCCACATACCTATCACTTTATTTCGAGACATTTTAATTTTTTTAATGTAATGCTGTTTTTTAGATGTTATTACCGACTGTTTTAGATTTTTTTCGTATTTTCTATAGTATTTTTTGATAATTGGATTGTCAGACTTAATGCTTAAAATTTTTAATAATCTTTTGTTTGTGCATGAGATCTTTATACCTTTACCTTTTATTTTTATAATGTGTTTTTAATTTAATTTATATTTTTGGTAATATTTTGTTTAGTATATTAGTTAATAAGTCATTAAAAACGTTATAATTTTGAATTGCGTCGTTAGTTTCTAAAATAATATCTCTCCAATTAGCTGACTTTAATGCAGATTTGAAATTTTCAATGTTATTTTTGTTGTACAGTCGTTTTTCCGTATACCAAGTGGTTTGCTTAGATCGTCGCGGTATTTTAAATTTTATAACTGTCCCACAATGATCTGAAAAACCCAGTTCTTCCACAGATGTATATAAATCTAGATTTTTTAAGTTTGTAAATATTAGGTCAAGGCACGTTGACGCTGTTTGTATTGTGTGTGTGTGGGACGTTTTATGTGCTGTGTGTGTTTGTATTCTGACATAAGGTCTAAGAAGGCATTAACTTTGGAGTTATTTTTCAAAATATCGATATTAAAGTCACCATCGATGACTGTGTTTAGTTTCGTGTATTTATTATTTGTGTACGCTAGTATTAGATTGAGTTGGTTATAAAATATATTTTCTTCTCTTCTGTTCCAGTACATTGTTACTAATAGCAAATTTTCGTTAGGTATTTCAATCGCACAAACTTCCAAAATATATTCAAGACACTCAATCGTTTATTTCCTTATCTAACATTTCCAATTGTTAGTCAATCCTGTTAAAGTATGGATGGCAATTTTTGCTGAAAAAATCGATACACTCAAAACCGGTTACCAAAAATCGATTTTTTATTATGTACCTAATTGGTACAATCGACTCAGCCTATAGCAATCCACTGCTGGACATAGATCTCTCCCAGGCTGCGCCACAACACCCTGTCTTCCGCCTTCCGCATCCAGTCTGTTCCAGCCACCTTTTTAAGGCCGTCGGGCCATCTAGCAGAAGGGCGTTTCACACTACGCTTGTCGATACGCGGTCTCCACTCTAGGACTCATCTGCTCCACCGGCCATCTGACCTCCGACGAAGATGACCAGCGCTCTGCCACTTCAGCTTGCTTACTTTGTAGGCTATGTCGGTAATTCCGGTTCTTTTCCGGATAACTTCGTTTCTGATCTTATCCTTCAAAGAAACTCCGAGCATAGCCCGCTCCATAGCGCGTCGAGCAACCTTGAATTTGTGGACTAGCCCGACTGTCAGTCACTACGTTTTGGCACCGTATGTAATAACGGACAGGACGCACTGGTTGAAGACCTTAATCTTCAAACACTGTGGGATTGGTGACGACAAGACTTGACGAAGTTTTCCAAACGCTGCCCAACCTAACTGGATCCTTCTTGACAGAAGGATCTAGTTAGGTTGGGCTTCTTTCTCAAAGTTGTGCCTACTGAGCTGGAATACTTGCCCTAGGTAGACGTACTCCTTCACAACTTCGAAAAGCGACCGTTTGATGTGGATTGGATTCCGTAAGACATGCAAATTGTACATGACTTTCGTCTTGTCCAAATTCATGCCGAGGCCAACCCTCCAAAAGGTTCCATTTAGGCTGTGCAGCATCTGGTCTAACTCTTCCAGCGACTCGTTATCAGTTGTTATGCTTTGGTTATTTTCTTTAATACGATCCATTGAACCGATTCCGTATTTCCAGTTTGTTTTTAATATAAAAATCGATACCATATGGCATTCCTACGTCAATAATAATCGTAACTGACAACTGAGTGACATTGATATTTCACATTTTCTTTGGTGCTGTATTTTTTCGACTGCCTTTTTCTATTTACTTTTCCGACGACTTTGATTACGATTATGGACTCTGTAATCGCTCCAGATGACGACTTTGGCTTCACATTAGATTCTGTACCCGCCTCCCACGACGACACCAGCTTGCCAATGGATACCGTACCTGTTTCTCGCGAAGGACCTGACACGAATTTGGAACCTGAATTACACGAACATACCAGTTTAACAAAAACTTGAGAAATTTACCTTAAGCAATGTAGAAGTTCGGTCTATATAATATTTCAGCAATTGATTGCACCACAACAAGTAAGTTACTTTATGAACATACTAGGTACATACTCAGCAACATTTACTGCATAATTACGTTACATTAGGTTTGAATTTAATAATTCAGTTGTCAAGGAAACCATAGAAATAAATAATTGAAGTTTGTTTTGTTCCAAACCATTGCCACATATTTTATGTGACATAAGTTATGAATTGTATGATCATCAAAAATGGTATCAAGAGACCGATGTCATTGAATGTATTTATACGTAAAGACCTTTTGATGCTACAGCATGTTAATAGTTATAAAATATTTTTGACGGTATGCAATTATCTTCAGATAATAGTCTGGTGTGTAACCAATGTTGGATGTTGACAAGGAATGCACAACAACCTTCTGCACCATAAGGACGAAATGTTGGGCATCGACAAAGATGATTGTGTAAACTGTGGTCAATCTGTAATAACAAAGCACTTTCATCATCTATACTAACACAAAACAGGTACAAGAGACATACACATAAGAACTATAATTGCAGAATGGATTATACCAAATCTATAAATATGTTTTTTATTAAGCTTTATTATTTTATATATGATTTATAAGAGACCTACCGAATTCGATGTAAAAAAATGTGGTTGTTTCTTTATCTATAATGTCAACCCTAATGCCTATAATTAATTTCTTTCATGGGCGTCACTTGGCCAAAACCTCTTTATCAAATGGGCATTTCCCTTTAAAATGTACCCAATAACCCTGATATACAGGGTTAGTGGTTATACGTCGGCAATCCATTGAGGGGATGCAGGAGTGGTCATTGGTTGTAACCAAATGACGCCTTTTGACTTCCTAAACAAATGTCAACAGCTTTTGAGTCATTTGAAATTTTATATTTTTATTTTCCAAATGACCTCTCCAACATCCCCTAAAGGCATTGCCGTCGTATAACCAATAACCCTGTATGTGAATCGTAAAAGTAAAAAAAGTAACAGATATTTAAAAAAAAAACTATAACCTCACGCCTATTTCCCACGTGTGTAGGCATAATCTACAGACCGCTGCTACGATCATGACATAAAAAATAAAATATCAATTTGCAATTAGTTGTCCTACTTTGATGCGCCTCCTATTAAAGATGGAACGAGCATTGATCACCAGAATGACCACGCCTAGACAGCGGAATATTAACCAAGTCTCCTCATAATGATTTCCTTCACCAATAATAACAATAGTTACGCCTTATGTTCACTAGATGGCGCCACAGCTTGCCACAATACCGTTCGCCATTTTAGCATGAAAAATAAATCAGTCTGGTCACCGCACCGAGGCACCGAGACCGACTGGCTTGAGGAAAGTAGTAAATGTCTGAAGTTACATAATGAGTGTGATGTTATATATGGTTTGGAACATACGTGACGGTACGGTGTGGTACCTACCTTTTGTCTTTAGGAAAAAAAAAGACAACAGATGTATCGCGTTTGCTTTCGGCAGAGATGTAGTCTATACATCTCTTACATACAATAAACAGACTCAGACTCTCTCCATAGACTCTGTTGTAGGTTGTGTATTGTTTATGGTCTTAGATGACCATTATATTCTGACGGTTTTGGAAAGGAAAGAGACTTTTCAGATTATGGACAAAGGTTCTGTGGTACATACTGGAAAGTAAACAGAAAAATCTGGTGATGGTCGTGGGAATTTGCTGGGCTCGGGAGGCGCAGACATAGTGACCATTCTATCAGTGATAACGATTGTGGCGGCATCTACATCGCTATATGCATGCTACGCATTACACTGACGTCACGCAAAATCGTGCATTGCGAAAGTAGGGTTTACCGCGCGATAAGCATATATAGGTATAACTTCCCGACATCAATCGTCGGTCAGTTGCCCACCAGACACAACACCCTTCTGGTCGGATTATCCTCCCTTTTCTATAGAGGATGAGTGAACTTTACACCCTGTTCCTCATACCTCTATCTATAAGATAATTGAAAAAAGTCAATATGTAAGGGACTGATACAAGCTACCGAAAAGCTTATGTCAATAATGTTGAAGGTCGTCAGAAAGAAATACGAAACGCTTTGGAAGTGATTGTTACTTATCTGGGCTCTTGGGTCTGTGATGATTTTTGGGAGTGGCCTATGTCCAACAGTGGTCTATTCATTGGCACAGATTATATCCGAATTATTTACTTTTTAATCAACCACGGGTTCTTTGGATTTCAATCGGTTCTTATTGCTTTAAAACACTTCGAAAATTGCTGCTAGACTATTAATGTTGGTTTTAGGTTCGTCATAGTTCGTTCATAAATTATAAATCTTTTTGGAACGGGCTTGACTTATCACTGCCTTTCGGGATGCAATCTGTCTATTTTCAACAGAGACTTTGAAAGAAAACCTGCACTTCATCTTCTTTGAATTAGTTATGTGAAAACTGAGCTGTTTCATCTCTACTTTATGTTTATCTTTGAGAGACTTTGGAGTAGTAAACTTTAGGTATGAATTTTTATTAACTTTTTAACTATTTAACCCGATGCATAATAATAATTACAGTGAAACAAACTTTTAAATTCAAATTTATATTTTATTTTTTATATTATATTTATTTATATTTTATTTTATTTTATACCATATTGTACAAATATGGTATAAAATAAAATAAAATATTATGTGTTGCTAGTACTTCCAAGGCGTACAAAAAATTACTTACACAGTAGGTAAAAGGTATACAGGTAGTATAAAAAAATGCCTTAATGATAAAAATACGGCTAAGTATCTTTAGCAATAAAATAAACAAATTAATATAAATTCCGTATTAAGGACGCGATAGAGCGAAACAAGGGCTCCAAGGTTTTTGCAAGAGATCTGTCTATTGGACAGAGTCAGCTTGCGAAACTGAAGACCGATGATGGCAGAATCGTATCCGCCAAACCTGAACTGTTGAGAGAGATCGATATATCGTTATGGTGATGATATATCATCGTGATAATCGTGATCATATATCGTTTCTATGGACAGTTATACACGTTAACCAGTTACTCCGTTACGAATCTAGCAAACGACCCGAGAGTTAGATTGGTCCGACACTATACCGAAGATATCTCGGACGTCAGCGTATGATTAGGATGGCTCTGAAGTAGCTTAAAAACAACAAGGCGCTGGGTGATGACGGAATTACGGCCGAACTCCTGAAGGCCTGTGGAAAACCCGTTCTTAAGGCCCTCCAGAAGCTTTTCGATTTCATCATATTCGAGGGTCAAACGCCACAGGCATGGAACAGAGGTGTGGTGGTACTCTTCTTTAAAAAGTGCGACAATGCCCTGCTTAAGAACTATAGGCTCATCACACTTCTGAGCCATGTCTGCAAGCTGTTTTCAAGAGTTATCATGAACCGTCTCGCGCGTAGGTTTGGTAGGCTTTTTCATTTGTGGACTACGAGAAAGCCTTCGATTCGATCGAGACGTGGGCTGTACTGCAGTCTCTTTCAACGGTGTCAGATCGACTTTCGGTACATCAATGTGCTTTCGGGAAGCTACGCAATATCTTCTCGTCCCACATGCTACAGTATCTCAAGACGAAAGTCTTTGACTAGTGCATGTTGCTAGTGATGACCTATGGTACTGAAACGTGGTCGCTCACAATGGGCCTTATTGGAAGGCTAAAAGTCACCCAAAGGGCAATGGAGAGGACTTTGCTTGGACTTTCCCTATGTGATCGAATCAGAAATGAAGAGATCCGCAGGAGAACCAAGGTAACCGACATAGCCTGAAGAATAAGCTAGGAAGTGGTGAAGGGTGGGCGTTTTGGTGGACTGTCGTATGTAATTTAAACGTTCAAAAGTGCTGATTCTCAGTCTAGTTTGAATAAATGACTTCTCAATTTAAAATTTTTGAATTGCCCAACTTAAGTAGCACATTGCTCGCAGAACGGATGACTGAAGGGGCCGAAAGGTTCTGGAGTGGCGACCGCGTACCGGAAGAGGTAGCGTTGGAAGGACTCCCACAAGATGGACCGATAAACTTGTGAAGGCCGCATGAATCCGCTGGATGCGAAAAGCACAGAATCGGATGAAGTACCGTACTTAGGGGAGGTCTATGTCCAGCAGTGGACGTCTTTCGGCCGAAATGATGATAAATATAAATTAAGGTACTTAACAACACCTAGTTATTCGCCGATAATTCACCTTATTGCAAAACACATTTTGATTTCAGAATTAAACAATTTTCATTACGCCGTTTAAAAAATCCGCGTTCATGATAACTAATTCAACGCAATGGATGGTGTTGAACTATCCAAATCATTAGTAATGTATGCAATAAGGCACTGGCGATATTGAGGCGAATTCCGCGCGGGATGCGGGATTTTATGAAATCATTCGGGTTACCTTGATGCGCGTGAATAAACAGCACAGTAACGAACTACGTATAAAAGCGGCGAACCGTAAAGACACTTTGAAACTTACGCCGTCTGCCAGTCTCAGGCGTGAATCTTTATAACTGTAATAGTCAGCCAGTTGAAATTTGCACAAGATACTTGCAACTACAGCTGATGACGGGGAAAATAATGAAAGAAGGCAAACTACTATAGTTTTGGTGGTATTACATATTTAATATTTCCCGAACGAAAATTATCGTAAAATTATTGTGACAAATTTTAAGCGCACGTAAATTGTTGTGATTGGTTGAATGATTTATTAACAGTCAATCGCAGCAGTTTACGAGTTTATCAATTTGTCAAGTTTTAGTGCGCGAGTGTGACTTATTCTTTACCAGCGTATTATTATCCCACTGCAGGACAAAGGCATCGATCTTCTCCTACAGAGAACGGTCTTAGCCAGTTTTTTTTAAATTAACCTGTCAGTGAATTAAACTCAGCCATTTTTAAATCCCAGATCAGGATCGCCGAACATCGATTATTACAATCCTATACATTTTCATAAAAAGGGTAAAAATGAACGGTTCCCTAAGGGGTTGAAATACGTTAGTATAAACGTCTATTTCAACCCGTTTCAACCCGCATAACGCGGCTGCGGGGTGATTTGTTTATATACCGAAATTTTATTTTTATTGTATCGCGTATTTCTGCGTAAAGGATAAGTCGAAGAACAGTTGATTATAAAATTTTACTTTTTTAAATATGAAAGGTTTTTGTTACTTGCTCAAATATTTAAATATGCAAATATCATAGAATTTCCAGTACAGTAGTCACATTGTTAAATACAATTAAATATTTATAATAAAAACGTAAAGAATTCTTACGACATTTCTATCGATCCCGTAGTCATTTTATTCCGACCATTCTTTTTAAAAACCAACATTCCTTTGGCTTTGAACTCACTAACTACGACAGCAAAAGAATAGAAAGTTGAAATAACAAAGGAAGAAAAACCTCATTATCTTTCTTATCAAATAGTGCTCTACATTCGAGCACAAAAGGCGAAGTTAGGCGCTCTGGGGCCTATTTCGAACACTCCACTCGAGCCGGCACGAGCCATCTCGAGCCTACACTTCTTTGTGTCGGAAATTGTGCCGAAAAGCGACATCTGTCTGCGAAATGTCCAATTAAAAGACCCACTTTTGTTCTAGTGTGAGAATTAAATAGTTTTCTGAAAGGTAAAGAGAGTGGGAGGGGGTCTATATTGTTACTTCATATTAGGTTAGATAGAGTTGCACCTACAGTACACCCACATTTCGCATTGTTAAGTCCCATGTAATGTAACATGGGCGAGCCATCAGCCGGACACAAATTCAGACTCTGGGCTGCTATTGAGAAATCCTAGATGGAAAATCTCCAGTTGTATCTTAATATATTTTGTATGCCAAATATGATAGATATTTTTGTGTTTGAATAACATAACTGCTTTGTATAATGTACGTACATAATACTCATGTTTCCACACAAAAATATCTTGAATCCTGAAGTAATGTGGGTTAGGTATGTGGATGTAACGTGTGCAGGTTAATTAGGGTTCCGTAACTCAAAAGAAAAAAACCCTTATAGGATCACTCGTCTGTCTGTCCGTCTGTCACAGTCAATTTGCTGCGAATCTAATGGACCGATTAAGTTGAAATTTTGTCAATATGTATTTCTGTGATCCAAACACGACTATGTACTGAAATAAATGAATTTTGAATATAGGGGTGATTTTTAGGGGCAAACAAGAAAATTAAAAGAAAAATGTTTAGCTAACAGTACCGTGTCTCCCTCCTGCTGGATGGACCGATGACCTTAAGAAGATAGCTAGGATGTGAATGCCGGAGGACAGGATGTTGTTGCGCAGCCTGGGAGAGGCCTATGTCCAGGAATGGACTGCGATGGGCTGAGTTGATGTTATTCAGATTGGCCGATTCGCGAATTTTTCCCATATAAACATTCGTCGCAAGAACAAAATCTATCCTCAAATGCAAGCCAAAAATGTAATAAACCAGAAACAATACGCAAACTAAATATTCACAAATTTATCCAATTTCGGGATCTGTACGGTAGTCCAATATTATTGTTGTTCAAACATTGTTGCGTGTGCCAGTGTAACTGGACCTGTGGCGAAATATGGAACTAAATCGAAATGTACCGTATTTTGCGATGTTCCTTTACTAGTGGTGCCACCCTGAAGTGTCAAATTAAACAGGTTTCTTTTATATTTTAGGTTGTTTACCTGTCACATTGTACGCAACAGGGTGGTATTAAAAATAGCAGAGATACTTTTGTTACTACAGGCGGGAAAAGCAAACCAATGATAATGTTTTAGCTGAAAAATGCAATCCGATCTGTCAGAAATTATACTATAAAGTTTTTAAAATAAAATCGTTTCGGGGATTTTCGATATATATCTATCTAAAGAGATAAATAAATAATGGTTAAATAAATAAATGAAAATTCAATTCCAAAATAAAACACTACTATATCTCTAAAAATCTATCTTGCACTGCTATTGAAGAGAGGGAACGCCGCGCCGAAACAAACTCCGGAGCGACAAATCAACCAATATCAAACCTTTTTATTTATACCTCCGAGGGCAATTTACAGGAACCAGTGTACCACCGGACCTTGTATGTTGTACTCGGATTGTTCCAAAAATATTCGGTTCGTATGGATTTGATGATAACCCAAGAATATGTGAGAGAGAAAAACATTTTGTCAAGTTATGTAGCAAATGGAAGATTAAGTCTAGTAAAGGATACGTTGCATACATTTTTCCATGCTTACTTTTAACATCAAAACTCGGAACAACGACTCATAAATCAACTACAGCTACACCTCGTTCAATCTACCTAGCCATTTCCCAACTATTTTGAGGTTAGCTTCCAGTCTAACCGGATGCAGCTGCATACCAGTATATTAAATGGAACGACTGCCGATACCCTTGGTACTGCTTGTCACACTTTTGGGTTTCTGAGTACCTGTAACGACTGTCAAAGATCTACAAATGACAGCTGGGACCAACGGTTTAACGGGCTTTCTGAGGCACGGACCGGTTTCGATATCAAATCAAATCAAATCAAAATATTTTTATTTCACATAGACCTACATGGGCACTTATGAAACGTCAGAAGCTAGGTGCACGGTTCCAATTGGTCGTTTCCTATTGAGAAGAGCCGGCAAGAAACTCCACGGTTACTCTTTTAAAAATAATTGGCTTTTACAATTTTTTCAAATAACAGTATGACTAGGTATGGGAGGACAGTGTAGGTATTTCAATAAGTACCAGGTACTTAAGAAAATAGAAAAATGTCAACAAATCTACAGTCCACTAAGCCTACAGTGTTCTCGATCATATGTTATTGATCACCCATCCACGAACTGACCGCGGCAAGCGTAGCTTAACCTTTCACCTGGAGCTATTTGGCGCAGCCGTGAGGCACACAATACTATTTTAAGTCATAATTTTTTTGTTGTTTTTTTTTTGTTGTGAATATTGTGTGCCTTAACCTGATTTATATTCTTTTTTTCATCGACTCGTGTGGCTGTTATCATTTAGCCTTGAGCCCCACCGAGCTACACCTCACTATTTGGTTTAAAGAGTAATGTGTGGTATAGTCAGCAACAAAAGTCTATTAACACTTTCAGTTTTCCATAACATCATAATTGCCAAAAAAGATACGATTAACAGATTTTTTTTAACTTCATATGATGGCTAAGAGATTTTTTAAATTATTTTTTATTGTCTTTTTATTGTAATTGTAATATTTCATTCATCATCATTCCTTTTTCTTGTTTTTGCCAGGGTCGCGGGATAGTCCGAAAGGGTTACCGTGGCCCCTGTCAACACACAGGCAATTTAAGGAACACGGGTGGGTTTTAGTCAGTATAAATCTGACACGCCGGCCGTCCCGCTCCACCCGGAGCGGGAGAAGTTATTTAATAATTTCCCACCCAAAACAAAAAAAAAAAATCTTGTTTTCTTACCATTGACGGAATGAATTATTATTTTGTTGATTTTGATTTTGTCTGTATTATTTTGATAATCTTAAACTGTCGAAATGTGGATGTACTATACTTAAACCTCCGTCCAACTCTCCGGGGAATACAGGCGTGATGTTATGTACGTGTTGGTTTCTTGTTGATTTTGGTTATAACAATAAATCTTATCACCATGATGGTCTATAGTGGGTATCTAACGAGTGGTTACGCCGACTTCAACTGAAATATTACGTTAGCTCTCCATTCCCTCTTAACTCCTTGGTTCGAGTCATCGAGTGTATTGTACAAACAACGTCTGGTGTGGTCTCGAGAATGTTTCACTCTCGTCAATATTGGTTCTAGATGAAAAACGGGCTAAAATTCTTCCACACAAAAAGGTTCGTCATTATTCGGCAGTACATTGCGGACGCTTTATGGCAACCGCCGCAGTCTTACGAAACCATCATAGCTTTAGTGAACTCAAAATATTGTCAAAAATGGAAAAGCAATTACGAGGTCGACTATACATCCATGGCTAAGTGTGTTAAAATATTCAGTGTAGCAGCGAAAAATAGTTTTGGTGGAGTTAAAAATAGTTTATCAAGCCTTGACTAATGATAACGACACAACCAATTATCTAAGCCCGAACAATAATAATTATGTAGGTGCCCTGTTTCAAGAACACTGTATGTATTGTATGTTGAAGTAACTGAGGCAAAGTTCTTCATAGTGATGAGTATCACTATGAAGAACTTTGCCTATAGGAACAACTCAGAAATCATCAACAAAAACTCCGCTGTTTCATACACTTTGTCGAGTTATGCCATTGATAGACAAACAGAAATCGGAGCGACAAAATATTGGTATGAAACATTAATACTAGCTCGAAGAATAACTGAAAAGATGTTATTTTTCGGCGTGTGTTCCCCAAGGTGCTCTAAAACCGTGTCGGGTCTGCATACAATTTTCAGATGAATAAGAATTTTTAAGACGAGGCCTATAATATTTGGGACGCTGTAATGGAGAGCGGTGGTCTATGAATTTATTATGACGTGACCCTTTACGTGACCATGACGGTTTCAATTTCAAATAAACCTTTTAAATAACTCTGTTTCTGAAAAACTAATCCACATAACAAGTACACATCACTAACAGATTCTCAGATTCATGTTAATTGCTGTAGGGAATATGCAAAATAAAAAATATGCAGAATATGTAATCAAAACTTTTTCGTCATTTCAACATTGTTTGTGAGTCAAGAAGCAATTTGCAATTTTTTTATACATTAATACAATTTTTTTTTAATGTGATAATATTTTTTCTTATCAAACTGCTTGAAATCTCACTAAGGTAAGTAAGTGTGACTTAAGTTTGACTGAAATAATAAATTAATTTCAATAATTTGGACCTAGAAAAGAGATCAAGGCAACGACAGTAACAGACGTTTGAATTGTAGTAGAAAATTGTTGGAGTTTAATTTAAAAAAAAATACCAATAAGCATTAGTTGAATTTGACTTCTAATAGGTACAGTAAGCGTTCAAAAGTGCATAGGCACGTTAAGAGTTGTATTGCTGTGAACACGCGGTATAGTCCGTATATCTGTATGTGTAAACAACACTGCACACACACCACAGGGAACGTAGTTTTACGCTTTACACACTATCGTATCGTCACGTATACTTGCGCCGCACTACTGAAACAAATATATATTTCCGTCGCTTTTGTTAGACACGGTAACACACACGCAACATGCGCTTGACCTTGGCCAGTTTATAGCATTGCTAAAATTCAAATTAAATCTACGTGTGTAGATAGCAGAACGCGTTGAGCGTTGGTCTGATATTCTAACTGGCTTAGATTCCGATCTCGTAAAGCACAACACGGATTTTTGCAAATATTATTGTTTGTTTGCAATAATAATATATTTTAACTATTGCTGCCTTTTTTATTAATGCTGTTATTACAATAAAGGGTTTAGAATTAAAAATATGTGATAACAAAATTAAAAAAAATATTTATTCGTTATATTTATAGATAACAAATTGCTACAATTATTTGTCATTACTTCAGCTTTTATTAGAAGTCAAATATTAGTTATTGTATTATTGTTTAATTATTTATGTGATTTTTAATTTAACTTTTCGGTGTTGGAAGGTGAAAATAAAAAGTCGTGTGGAATGATAATAAACTTGTTTATTCGTTTTATTTATTTATAAAGTGAACAAACTTTTATGAGAATTGTGACGCCACATTCCTACCTAAATAAAAGGAGTTCTTTTGTAACCGTTCATAAGATTTTTAGTTTAATTCATTATAACATAACAAGGAAAGGATATACTAAAACACAAATATAAGTGGGTACCCACTTATTATAGGTATCGGCATTCAATAGAGTTTATTGAAAACTAATATATGATTTAGACTTTATGCATTTTATTTTTAATGTAACATCACAATGAATGTAACATTGAGGTAATAGCTTAAGTGTTCATTTTCTTGACGAAAAGAAGATTGAAACTAAACCTCAATTTAAGATCATTAAAAAATTACGGATATGTTAATTAATACTAAATATTTAGTAACTTACGTCACTACCACACTCTAATTATTAAAATCAAAATATCTAGGTATTAATATTTTGTATAACCCCCATTATTTTCAATGCAGTCAAGTAGACGTTTGCGCATCGACCCCACAATATTACCACATATTTCGGTTCCTCTAAAATTTTCCCACACGTCCATGCAATGGGTTTTTAATTATTGTATACACCTCTCATCCCGTGACTCCCACCCTTGCACCATCAAAGACCATAGATTTTCTATGGGGTTGAGGTCGGGTGATCGCGCTGGCCATGGAACAACAATTATCTCCGGGTGATTCTGAAACCACTCACGCACAATGCTCGCGCGGTGAATAGGACAATTGTCCTGGACAAATGTCAATTGTGTCAACTCATCAGCTGGGTAAATGTTGCGTACAGTCACTCTAAAAAAAAAATGGTTGCTCCTAACAAGATTGTGATTATTGCAATCAAGCATCTTGATTCCATACGAGCCTAACAAGACGTTAGATAAATCAAATAAGGTGATTTTTATTGCTCTTACTATCTGTTCTTAACTAGAACAATTAGTACCTTAGTCAAAGTAAACATGAAAATGATCAATAAGACGAATTCAACTTTATAGATTCATCTATAATCTTGGTCAATATAAATATGAAAATGACTACTATAACTAGTTATCATTAATTAATTTGACTAAGGACTTGGTCATTGCAACAAATTCATCGTCGTAGATTCAACCAAGAACTTGTTCATTATAACTAATTCATCTTCGTAGATTCGACTAAGAACTTGGTCATTATAACTAATTCATCTTCGTAGATTCGACCAAGAACTTGGCCATTATAACTAATTCATCTTCGTAGATTCGACTAAGAACTGGGTCATTATAACTAATTCATCTTCGTAGATTCGACTAAGAACTTGGTCATTATAACTAATTCATCTTTTTAGATTCGACTAAGAACTTGGTCATTTTAACTTATTCATCTTCGTAAACCTAATTAAGACCTTTGTTATTTAAATTATTTTAATTGTTATTAGACTATTTTAGCTTAATCAATTTAACTATGACCTTGTTCAATTTAAATCTCATAATATTCACAACAATCAATTTGTTTATTTGAATAAGCTAATAATCTTGTTCGTTACTATTATAAAACATTATTATGCCAACCAAGTTACTCTTAATCGAATGTACTGAGACACTTTGTCTCATTAACTAACACCAGTCTATGAATTGGGTCAGCACTTCAAATGCGTATTGCTATTTTATTATTATAAATACAACCCTTACCACCGGTTTCTAAAATCCCGGTCAAAATATACCTATTTGTTATAATATGAGATTTAACATTTATCAAAATTTTACCTGCATCTCAGATAAGGGGGGGGGGTGTTAAGGGTTGTATTTATAAATTGCACTGAGTGCTCTTAATTACGCATTTGAAGTGCTGATCCAATTAATGAACCTAGCACCTCAAGATCATACCCAGAATGCTGTCTGGATTGAGAGCAATGTATTATTAAAAGTATGATATCAAAACATGATCGTTTTTTCTCTAGTCCCAAAATACGTATGTGTAAATATCTAGTTTAAATATCTAAATAGAGTAGTCTATTTAGATATTTAAACTATAACTAACAACATTTTAACTGGTAACATTTTATAGGTAACTATTTTGTCTAACATTTTTTTATGTAGCTGACATGTTAGATACCTACAAAAATTTGGTCAAAATGAAACAAAAATATAATTACAAATAATAAAATATATTCATGGAATGCTTAAATAGTACAGCGCAGGGTAACATATTTTTTTCCATTACTTAAAATATTAATATTACAGGGAATCGGAGATACTAAAGAATTATAGAATTTGACAACATTCCGTGTTGTGTCTGGTTCTATAACTTCATAACAACAGAAATGATCGTCAAACTCCAATGTTTCTAATGTGGTTCCCATGAAAATTAGATTTTCTTAATCATACAAATAAATGTGTTTTATTTTAAAAAATACAGGCACGGAATCAGGACTTGTACAATAAACTAAGACAGTGTCAGGTACATAACGGGTTGAAGTAACAGTAGCCCAAGGAACTTTGACTAATGACTTATTTTGACATATTTCCAAAGTGGAGCAAAGAAATTGTTTCTCACCAATATTTTTTGAAAACGAATCTATAACAGGACCTGTGCGAAGAATGTCATCTAGTTTACCTTTTAAAAAAATTTCGTTTAGTTGTAGTTGATGCTTCTTACTTAGAGTTAAAGTAACATTTTTTTTATTAAATGAAACATTTGCAGCCATTTTAAATATTCTATGTTTTGCTTCAAATCGCATACTCCATAAAAATATAATGGGGCCATATTTTTCAAGTGCAGAGTGATAGTGAATTAAATTATGAAATTTTGGTTTTAATACATTTTTAGTAAGTGACATATACATTGCATTAAACTCGGCTACTGTTGTTTGTAACAATTCCTCAGTCCCTTTTGCAAAAGCTGTAGATAAAATGAGTTCCAAAAGAGCTCTTAATTTTTTGAATAATTCCCATGTTTGGTCACCCCTAGGTACAAACTCTCCCACCAATAACCCAAAATATCTTATAAATGTAAGCATTTCAGACGCTGACATGCGTACATTACCTTTATTTAAATGTTCCATACTCAAAGTACAAGGTTGATTTCTAAAGTCAGGTCCATAAGCAAAAGCATGAATTCTGTCATTAAGCAGGCTCAAGGAAAATAATTTAAGTCTTCTTAAGTATTGAACCAAAATAAATTGCATAACGTATTTTGCAACGCCCTCTAATATATCATGCATGCAATCAACGCCTACGTGGTTGAACAAATCAAAATTTTTGACATCAATCCAAACACACTTTTCTTTGATACCAGTCACTGATGGATTATTTTGTAATAAATCTGATTCGTATTGTGCTAAAGTACGTAACAAATCTTTGTTTTCATAACACTGCGTTTTTAAAACATCTTTTCTTACTTTGCACGTTCTGCAAGGGAAATTTGCGGAAAAGCTCTCCAGGAAACCGGTAATAGTATGGATTCCTAGATTATCGCCTAAAATCAAGCCTAATTCAAAATAAACAACACCGTTAAAATTAGGTAAATCAAATTGGATGCCATGTTCACTAAGATAATTAAGTTCATCAATTAGACAGCGAAATATAATTTTATTCCCGAATTTAACTCTATCAGAGGAGTGAAAAAGAAGAACCAGGAATATGTTGCAGAGTGATGATAATCGGCAGGGAGGTAAGCAAGGAATAGATGCATAAACAGCCCCCAATTTGTGCTGTCCTGATCTAGAACCTAAAGGATTTCCGGTTTCGTAATCGTCAAAAAATATAAAAATAGGAATTACAATTTTGCCTACATTTTGTCTCATTCTTTTTCGCCAAAACGACCCCTGTATAAAATTTTCTATAGCAGTGTTTAAGTCACTACCACGTGTAAGACGGTTCATAAAATTTAAGGTATCGGATAATACATTTTCAAGAGAAAAAAACGATTTTAACACTTCACGAAGTGGAATGAAATGTTCTTCACAAGTGATTGGTACTACACTATTTGCGCTGTAGCATGGTGCGGGTGACAGTTGCCCGTATGACGTTGACATTTGTCAGTACCACGTAGGGATGTGAGGTTATGCAATTCATTTTTATCGCTAACGATACTCGCAGCGTGAATCTAGTTCTCTTTAATATTGTTATGAAAATTAGTGTATTATTCAGTTGTGCAGTGTAACTACGTGTGTGCTACGTGTATAAACTTGTCAATATAAATGTTTTATGGCTACATAATTATCTTTGTACTTATATAAAATAATCAAAATCGGGTTTATGTTTTTTTTTTCGTGACAACATTTTTGCTCTATGGTGCATCGGCGCGGCGGCCATGTTGTTTACCCGTGCGATGCTGTGAGTGCGAGTACGAGTGCAAGCGCGTTATATTGTGACTTAATGTGACACGTATTACGATTTCATTGTTTGTTTTCATTTTTGTTAAATTGTTATTTGTTATAAGTTTGTTGAGTTTGTTGTTATTACCATGCCTAAGCATACAAAAAAAACTGTTTTGGGTAGTCAGGCCAGGGAGCTTGTTGTTCGCCTCCGAGACTACTTTGAAAGAGAACAACAAAATAATGGACCGTTGTTACCATTGAATCATATTGTAGAACGAGTAGCCGAAGCTCTTGATATTGGCCGCAATACTGTTTCGCGTATAACACGTGAGAAAATTGGCCAAGATGGGATGTTTGAAAATAAATTATCGACACCCAACAAAAAGCGGACCAAGGTGAAGCCAATCACAGATTTGGATGATTTTGCTAAGGTTGCTATTAGAAATCATATTTATGATTATTATAGAAGAATGGAGCTACCCACATTGCTCAAGCTTCTAAAATCATTAAAAGAAGCTGATTTGTTCAAAGGAGGTATTACTTCGCTACGGCAAGTTGTAAAAGATATTGGCTTTGTTTACAAAAAAGTTAACAAAAGAAAGATTATTATGGATAGGACTGACATTGCCCTAGCAAGATGTAGATTTTTAAGGAAGGCCAAAAACATAAGTGATTGGAGCAAAGTTGTCTTTTTGGATGAAACGTGGCTAAACGCCAACCACACAGTGGGTAAAAGTTGGACCGACGATACGGCACAATCGTGTACCAAAGTGCCGGAAGGCAAAGGCGAACGCCTTATTATTTGTCACGCAGGTACAGCAAGTGGATTCGTCCCTGATTGTTTGCTGGCTTTTAAGTCAAAAAAAACTACGGAGTATCATGAGGAGATGAATTACGAAAAATTTAAAGATTGGTTCATAGGTCTATTAAACAATTTAAAAGAGCCTATGACCATAATAATGGACAACGCACCCTACCATTCGGTGCAAGTTAATAAACCCCCAAACCAATCCAACCGCAAAAGCGAGTTGGTGAAGTGGCTGAGTGAAAACGGAGTTACAGCAGATATAAAAATGTTAAAGACGGAGCTTATTGCCTTAGTCCGACGCCATAAGCCACCAACTCCTACCTATGCTCTGGACGAGATGGCAAAAGAAAAAGGCCACCAGGTCCTTCGACTACCACCCTACCATTGCCAGTATAACGCTATTGAGCTGATTTGGGCCCAAATAAAAGGTATGCTTTTAATTTCAATTCCCATTTTGAAGCTTTATAAAAAAATCAGCTTTCCGATCGTAGCATGTACCTAGTTTAAAAACATTACCAGATACTAGATTAGGCTGATTGATGATTATTTGAATACTTTTTTTTATAAGTTCGTTTATTTTTAGGTTACGCCGCAAGAAATAATACTTCGCCGCCATTTACGGCAAATAAGATGTTGGCCCTATTACAAGAGGCCATCAACAATGTTCAACCTGAAGACTGGTCGAAGGTCGTGAATAAAACAAAAAGGGACATTATGTCTGATTGGGATCGTGACATACATATTGACAACATAATTGAGTCATCGTTAATAATATCCGTCACAGATTCAGATGATGAATTGAGTGACAATTCAGATGTTCCTGACTCTGATATGAGTTTAGACGAATAACATGTATTTTTTTTTAGCAACCTTTTAAGCAACCTTACCCTATAAATGTTCTGTTGTATAATTAGACCTTTTAAAAATAAAAATTGACCTACGCACAATTTACGTTTTTTATTATAAAAAATATCGACTATCCATCGTAGCAGTACATCCCATCACTAAATACGTCTATGGCGTTACGTTATACGCATAACACTTTGCTTAATTTTTCATTCAATTTGATTTTATTTCTTGATTAGAACATTCTGGTTGGGTTTAATTTAATTTACTACAGTTATTAATTATTTAATATATTACGAATGTGGTACAACTGAAATATTAAGTCATAAATTGTAAATCGCGGCAACTTTCAAGAGTGAAACGAAATGTTACTGAAACTGTCACCCGCACCATGCTACAGCGCAAATAGTGTAGACGGTTAATACCCATTCTTTTAACTTTTTCTAATCTCTCACCAATCACAATTGACTTTGGTTTAATATAAGTTTGTTTTTTAAGAAAATAATTTATTCGCTTGTGTTCAGTGTCAAATACACTACAAGGAGATGTCATTAATGGTTCAATTGCATTTACAATAACATTAAGATTACAAGGTAAAATAATATCTGAAGATAAGTTTTCAAGGCGTTGCTTTACACCTGAAAGTAAACTCTCTGTAACAAAATTATGAAAACCGTTAATTATTGTTTGAATTATATTTCTTGGTAATAATTGATTGGCGTATAAGCCGGCAATAAAAATCGATAGTGCTTTTTCTACATTTTCTTCTAAATCGTTTGAAGATTGTGGAATCTGTTGTGGTTGACTAATATTATCGTAAGATAAGGTAGGTAACACCCGAGTCAAAACCAGTCTCAGAATCATCAGGCTCTACTACAATATTTGCTTTAATTGAGTTTCCTGATAAATGTTCCCGCACAATATGTCTCCTAAACGAATTAAATAATTGGAATTGACGATTACAGTTATCCTGCCCACATGTGTATACACTAAGTTCCTTTGGGGTATGTATTAACTGAAAATGTAATTTGAGATCTTTAAGTCCGGATAATTGTTTGTGACATATAAAACATGTTAACATTTTGTCCTAATAACTATCTACCTTAGAATAAACTTTTATAACAACAATATTTAACAGAGAAAACAACACAGCTTATTTCTTAATCAATTATGAATAATCAGTCACATTATTATTTGTTTCTGACACAAAATAAAATATTTTAACAGTGGTCTAGAATTATCACAACCAAAACCAACTAAACTATGATAATCTCGTTGCAACAATTTGCTTATTAAGTACCTAGCTAAGTAGATATGTATAATACTAAATACTTAATTATGAGTAATAAAGGGAATTTTAAAATGGCAACATAAATAATGTCATAAAAAAACTTATTAATTATCAGTCATTTAGCAAAAACCAGCAGAATGGCAACAAATTAAATTTAAGAAATTGCTTTTTTTTATTAATGCGTTCATCGGCGCGTATTCTTCTAGAAGAAGTTTAGACATACAAATTTGAAAATTTCAACACCACACCGATAAATAAATTAAAAAAGAAATATACAAAAAGTATTATATATGGCAATCCACGAGAAGAGACTCGGCAGCAGTTGATCCTTTATCAAATGCAGATGACATTTTATAAAACGCTTTTTGTATAAAGTACCACACAGGGTATGTGTCGATACCATACTCTGCATTAAGGGCCCATATTATTTTGTAACACGTATCAACTGCATACATAACAGACATTCCCTCATAGATGACCGATCTATTCGCAACAATAAGGAAGGTATTTATTTTGTCTAGCGACTCACCCACTACAATAATATAAGGTTGGGATGGCGCTCCTTTTTGGAGAAGGGTTGAAAGGCGGAGTTCTATTGCTTGACGGATTTCTGCACTAGATTTCACGTGCTTTATAAAGCCTTCCCGGGCTTCAACTTTACTTGGTTTCCAGCTTTGACCTGCATCCGAACTGCGTTTCTTCTTTTGTTTAACAGCCGCAGTGTTTAATAAAAACGGTATAGATAGAAATCCAGCTAAATTTGATGAATCTTCATTTGATGCTGAAAAAATAGAAGAAATAAGCAACAAATTTTATTAAAATAAGTAATAAATAAAATAAAACCTTTGTATTGTTATATTATATGAGCAGTAAACCACCGAAATATACAGGGTGGAAACGGTAAACGGGGCAGTAAGGTGAGCTACATTAACCGTTGCCGCTACATGAAAATGATCTTAGGAAACTATCCTTAATTTTTTGTAAAATTTTGATCCCAATTCACAGCTTTAAAAAAAATTTACAGTTAGCAAGAGAATTTACTTATTTATAATTGCCATTTTAAGTACACAAAACAGTTTTTTGATGCCAATCTATCCTGTTTCTAATACTGATCAAAAAGTTTTTATAGACCAACCCAAGTTGGAGTACTCAAAAAGTCAGAAAATGCAAAAAATAACTTTCAGCGGGACAGTAAGTATGATTCCTTATTACAATTTTCAAAAAAAAAAAAGCAGTTAGCAAAAAAATTGATATCTAATAATAATAATTGATATTGATATGGTCTTAGCGTTAACCGTTTCCACCCTGTATATATTTAGATATTTCTTTCATACTTACAATTGGTAAGAGTGACCAGTTCATGAAAAAATGGTTCTGTTGTTTTTTTCTTTTTTAACAGTTCCTGTAGCTTGATTTTCAATAATGGAAAATGAATAAACAAATTGTCTTTGTAAATACCATGTGCAGCATCAAAGTCT
This sequence comes from Omphaloscelis lunosa, assembly GCA_916610215.1. Classification (NCBI taxonomy): domain Eukaryota; kingdom Metazoa; phylum Arthropoda; class Insecta; order Lepidoptera; family Noctuidae; genus Omphaloscelis; species Omphaloscelis lunosa. The sequence goes on from OU744262.1 coordinate 20,238,381, forward strand.
ATATGCAACTGGAAAATAAAAATGCATATCTTTAATAAATACAATAAACAATAACAGAAAAAGTGAGAGTCAAGACACTTTTATTTTTAGTTTTCTGCCAGATCTCATGTCAAAACAATACTGTATCAATTTCAATGAATTATAATTGGGAATGATTATATACAATATTATGGATTATCAGATTTAGTGACTGACACAAATATGGTTTTTCTATACATACATATATTTAATTCCACAGGATTACATAGTAACTAATTACGTACCTACAGGTTATTAGCCGTAAGCTAAAGGTAACCCTTTAGTCAATCAATTAAATTAACAATAAGTAATATTTACCAAAGAATATCCTTGTGGTTTTTTTAATGCCGGGTATTTTTCATAGTAAGATTCAATGGTTTCATTGTTGTGGTTGTCATAGAGAAGGCGCGTTCTGACCTTAAAAGTGTTTTTCCATTTGTTCTCGACCATATTCCATGGCTCAGAAGAATTTTCGAGCCATTGTATATCATCTTCTATATTCTCATTTTCCTCTTCAAACAAAATACTAGGTAAAGGTCTTGGAGACCGATTAGATCCTAACGAGTATGTGGGACTCTCTTCTCTACTCCGCTTCCGTATAGCTCCTAAACTTTGTAAGCGCCTTCGCTTATTTAATACTTGGTGAACCAGTTTACCTTTAGCTTGCAGTACAATGCCGTTAGCAGTTGTACAAGCTGGAATATAATATGTGGTGGTTCTTTCACCAGGAAAGAGTTCTTTGATATGATTTACCCACTTATAATAAATTGCACCTGTGATAGGCAAATTTTTGTATTTATTCAGAATGGCTTTTGCAATAACTGCTGCCAATAAGTTTCGTGCACTATCCCCAATAAGACAGTGACCTTTAAATGCAAGAAGTGATGCAGTGTCCAGGGATTCTTTTAATAGATCTTCCAATATCTGAAAATTTTATTTCATTTAATTTTCCTGAAAGATTTTAGACACAGAATGGTAGATTGAGATCTTTATTTTTTGTAAATAAATCTAATTTTGGCTTCAATCACTATAAAAACTTTAGCAGTTAATCAATAATAAATAATATATATTTGATTGAAGACTTTTAGGACTTCAACAGATAATTTTACAAATAAGTACGTCCTAAATAGGTACCTACTAACAGTGAAAATAAGCTGAAAATATAACTAAAACTTATGTTTAAATATTAAATAGCATACTTGGCACTCCGATACGGTCCCCTCACTATTTATTAAATTTTTGTTTGGAGGCAGGTTTTCCTTTTCTGTAGATGGTGGAACAACAATTATGTTCTTAGGGTCTATGGAGTCCACATCAAATAAAGAGAAATCCATCAAAGTCTGCAAATTAATATTATGGTTTAAAAATTATAGTCTGTTTACATTAGGTAAAAAAAAAATTACAGAAGATAGATATGTGGGTAATTACATTTACAGATGAAAACTCTGCTTTCCATGTCCGCCAGCATCTCATAAAAAGAGTCCTGGGACCTATTAGAGGAATTATCTCTTTGATGTCATCATCTGACAGAGATGATAAGGCCTGTATTGTTATTTGTTGTTCTGAAAATAACAATGAATGATCCATGAATGGAGGGTGACTACAAGTTAGTGTATGTCTGTAATTGGTATAAGTTGGTTTCTTAATGGATAAGTGAATAAAAACAACACTATGTAAATGGGTCGTCGTCAGGGTCGTCAGTATAATAATTTATCGTCAATTTTTCGGTACCTACCTAGGTAGGTACTAAAATTAATTTAAAATGAGTGCTGAGCGGATCAGAAATACAGAAGGAACAAGCAAACAACAATTATATTATTGTGTAAATCCCGCCAAACTGGCCCCTCTGATGTTCGTACTACGTATGGTGCGGGGGCTCCTGAACCACTCCGCCCCTAAGACGACCCACTGACCGCGAGTGAGATAAGTAGGTACTTACGGGTGAATACTGGTATTAGAGCCTCTAACTCCCATGTCTTGAGGAGTTCGCTAACGTCTTCCATTTCAATTCATAGACACTTTCAATAGTCAAAGGACAGGATCACTGCACTTGTAGGTAGGTATAGTCTAATCGACGGTTATGCTAAATAATCTTTGAAGACACTGCTAAACACCGAAATTACTTGATACTACAAAGAACTAAGAAAAGGAGCACTGGGAGCACAGCAATTTCGTTTCGTTTTTTAAAATTTTCCGATTGGATTTAAACTGGTTTTGACTCGCTTGCAGAGACGACACGCCACCCGCGCGCGGCGCGTGCCGCGCGCGGGTGGTGTGCGGGGTGGGGTAGCCGGTAGGAGGAATAGGGAAGGGCGGATCTCTTGAATAAATCGATCAATCGAATGATTAATTCAACAAATATGAAAGTCGGTACAACGTTTTAGTTTTAGTAGAATGTAACATTAAATTTTAGTTGATGTAATTATCAGATCTTAGTTAGATCAACTAAGACATGTTTGTTAATTTTATAAATAAAACTTATCGAAACTATTATGTGATTTGATTGCTTTTACTATTTTATTCTGAATTGATTCAACAGACGTATTTGTCTAAGTTAACTAAATAAAAATGATTAAGTCATACAAAGAAGAAAATTGTGATGCAATCAACAATTATACATGTTAGAATTAATAAAGATACCTACATTGTTCGTTCAATCACAAATGAACTTGCTGTTGTAACTAATCAGCTATCGTTGAGTTGCCTAATATCATGGTAGTTTTATTCAATTTAACGTCAACTAAGAAAAAATCTCTCTTAGTTGGCTTCAATTTTTTAGAGTGGGTAGCATGACATCGTCTAATACTTCTACATAAGTAGAACTGTTGGCGCGTGGAGGAATAAAAGCCAGTTCTCCTGGCCCTGCTGCACTCATCCATCCCCACATATTAATCGTAATTCGACCTGACTCTGTATTAGGGATTACGTTTCTATCACACCAGCGAGTGTTATCCTTACGCCATAAATGAAGCCTACCCTTTTGACTGGATTTAAATGTTTTTTCGTCTGAAAATATGGTAGTATTCCAGTCAAAATCTAAATGATCCCGTGCGAAATGTAATCGTTCTTGTTTATGTTTTTCTGTCAAGAAAGGCTTTTTAGCTGGTCTTCTGTGATGCAAGCCTTCAGTGTGGAGGGCACGGCGAACAGTTTGCAATGAGGTGTTGAATAATTCCGCAAAGAATCCTGTTGGTGTAAAACCATTTGTTTCATACTCGTCCACCATATATCGTCGCTGCGCCTCGCTCATAAGCGACGGTCTTCCACTTCGTCGTCGACTAGCAAGGCTACCCCCTTCCTCATATCTTTTAATCCAGAAACTTACAGTATTCCTCTAAAACAAAAAAGTGATATGAGGCAGCTATAACAAAATACTAAAATGACTTCATTTTTATAATAATGTAAAATAATATTTATTTAAAATTACAATATTAAAACTCAATATAAATATTAAAACTCTGCAGTTATAAATGCAATAACAAACATTAATTATGTATCGTTTAGACCTCATGATGGATAAAAAAAACAATAAAAAGAATGAATCCTTATGTCACCAAATAATCGTCGGTATAATTTACAAAAAAAAAAGTTTAAGTTACAATTCATAAATATAATACTCACATTCAGTCCGGTTTCATCAGATATTTGTGTCCTATTAAGACCACTTTTATGCAGCGCTATAATAGTCGCCCTCGCCTCAATATTAATATTTGCCTGCATTTTGAGATTAATTAAATACCAGTATATATATAACCACACGTTACTAACCAGCAACTACAACAAATTGACAACGTTCATTCCGATCAAGTCAATTTTTTATGAAAATCATGTCTACCTCACAGTAATCTAAATTCTTTATTTTTTTTCTATGATCTACCTTCCTAACTTTACGAAATTTGTGAACAAAGCGAACAAGATAAAGAATATTATATTTCTGTTCTATTACTTCCAATTGAGTAAAAACTTACAAAAAGTCTAGCACTGCGTGAGATTTGAACTCACGGCTCACTGTATCGCACATCTATCTGCACTAATTAACCGCTAGGTCATCTTGACTGCTAATATAATGTTGAAATTATGAAATACAATCACTTGTTGACGACAATGATGTGATACATGTGTCTCTTAAAAATAGAAAGTCGTTAGTAAAACTAAACGTCAAGCTATTGCTTTGTGAGATTGCCTATGGACTTTTGGTTGGTACTTTTCTTGGGTTTATATTCCTGTTTTTTTTATAGAATAAGTATTAAAAGTACATTCATATTTCCTATTAAAACGCTTGACATGTCGAGTTTAAAATGTTCTTTTTGTAACAAAAAACCAGAAGCCTGAAAAAAGCTGATTTTCTTTAATTTTAACAAAAATATGGGAGAGGTCACAAACATTTTGAGACACAAAGTTGCTTCAATACATCACGCTAAACATTTCTTGACATCGTATTTTATAGCTAATGACGTCATAAACGGTGAGATAACGCTTTTTTACGACTACCCACTTTCATTTATGTACTAAGTTTTATTAAAATGCATTTGATCTGTACTGAAATAAATATATACGTAAAATATGATAGCCTGGTTATATTCTTATTAATGAATAAAATGTTAATAAATTATAGAAAGTAAACGTAAATTACTGCGCGTGGTATACTTTTGCAGGTATTTTGAGGTTTACGGTTACAGTAAAAAATTGAAATAGGTATACATACTCATCATCCCATCATATTTCTGAAATAAGTATACATACTATTAAAAATATATGCTGTTTTTTATTTTTCTCGCAGGAATTCTCATCAATTTAAGTTCGTTATCAAATTCTACTATCAAATCTCTACTGATATTGCAAATGTATTTTTTTTACATAATACCGCTGAAACAGCTACACAGATTTGGTACACATCTGGCACACATGTAGACCATGCCCTTTTTTATAAGGTTACCTGTAGTATTTCTCTTAGGATACGGGGCTTCTAGAAGAGCTACTATTGTTAACTAGTCAGTACGCTGCCATTTATTTCACATCTAGGAAAAACTCCTCACTTGAACTAAATAGACCCGAGTTACCTCGATTGGTGATTAGGTGATTTTTTTTGTGATCACCTGAGTGTTTAAAATCAACTTTTAACGTTAATTCTGTACTCTCATAAACATTTAATGTAGTTTCTCGAACTAAGAACTTTATTATTCCTCATAAATGCTATTCTATTCTAATAAGATTAAAATCTTACCTGTAAGCCAAGTCCCATTGAAAGGCTTATAATGCTCTCCCAACACATCGTGTAGCGTGGGTCTTCTGCCCCTGACTCTGCCCCCGTCACCGGCCGGCGTCAGCAACGCGATGCTAAAGACGATCAGGCCCAAGACTGCTGCGATCACCAGCAGGGCGATCAGGATACCGCGCCAGTTGCGCTGCGTCGGCGTCGCAGCTGCTAACTCCTGGAAAGAAACGAAGAGGCTGTTTAGGTGATTGTTTGAGAATGGTTGAGGGACAGTCTTAATACATTTTTTTTTGTTTTATTGTTGCTTGTACCCATGGGTTATTTGATTATTATTATTGATTTTGTATTGCATTGTATTTGATTTTTGCATTATTAATGATTTTGACATTATTACTAGTGATATTGATATTATTATTAGTGATTTTGACGTTATTTTTATTTAATTTGACATTATTAGTAATTATTTAAAAAAATTGCCAAATGTAATTTTATACTAACACCACTGTTTAAGAGGTGTATCAAATTGGGTTTTATGATCTGGAAAATAAATTATTTGATTTGTAGTGTTGACTTGACAAGGTCTCGCTTATAGCTGTACGATGATCTCTTGGCGAGTGGCTATAATCGAAACTTACGCCGCTATTTTGATTTTCCATTACATTTCACAAATAAAATAAAATAAAATAAACTTTATTGAAACGAAAAAACTCAGTTTATCGAAACTTTGTGTTCGATAACAACTGCATTAGGATAATACTGTGTCGCAGTCATTAACGCCCACTTCCAAAAAGTCCGAGACAAAAGCAAAACTAAAATTAAATAAAAAACAATAAAAGCAAGAATAAAAATACAAATAAAAATTAATGAAATGTTAACCAACAGCGCTTTGTAGCAGTGTGCAAGAAGGCTTGGTTTACAACGTAACACGATGAGAGGTATTCCTATACCTTTACGACATAGGTAGCTTAAGTTGAACTATGATTACCTTTTAACGGGTTCACTCAAACCTGTGTGGTTCTTTCCTTAAGTGACCAACTGAGACATTAATCTTCATGGTTCTCATATTATTATGATCTGACTATTTCAAGTAATTACACACTTTACGAGGAATAATATACCTCCTTACTTTAAAAGAGACTGAATTGTGAGTATTTTCGGCGTTTGTTCTCAGAAATTTCACAGTAGTCGTTTCGGAAACACGGCACTAAAGTACATAGTTTAAAAAATTACGTGATAAAGTGTTATTTATAAGTGACTTACAAAATAAATATTTTTATTTATTTATTTTACTTATGTACACACAGTAAAATACATTTATAAACGACATAATTATAATTTAGAGTACAAAGGTACTGCTTATTTCTTAAGAATTTATCAAATTATCATTTGACGAAAACTCTACAGTTTTGCATTAATTAGTTACTTCAATTTATTTACACCGCGAGGTAAGAATCCAAATGATTAAAAAACTGATCTGAGGATTCGTTTGCGTTAAACGTTCACAAAAAAAGTATACGTTACTACACTATCTGCGGTTGTCGACCCCATTTTTTTTTCTGTTTTTCATGTTTAGATGCCGATACTCATCACAATAATGGAGTTTCGGTAGGATATTTATTATACCTTGTATACTTACATTTTGAGACGGAAGTGAAACCATCTTTCATCTTAACCAACATGTTTCATCGTAACCCACGAACTGACAGTAATCGGTTCAACCGATTTAGAGCAAGTTCTAGGCTATTGGATTCCCGCAATCAGTTTATCAGTGACAAACATTGAATGTTCCGGCTGTACGTCCCTCGTAATAGTGAACTAACCAATTACGTCTATATAGTCCCGGACTTACTGGGTTGTGGGCAGTGTTGATCGACGCTGGATTGTGTATGGAAAATGCAGTTGATGTCATGGGTTACTTCACTACCTTTGGTTAAAATATTAATATTATTGTGTTTGAAATTACCTATGTGACATATAATATAAATATATTCAACTGAAAACGAAAGAGGCCGTTAGTCTATTGGCCGTTAAACATGAGGTCCTCAATTGAAATTATCCAATACGTCCTTACTAAAACTTCCATATTCCATACTAATATTATAAATGCGAAAGTATAGCTGTCTGTTACCTTTTCGCGATGAAATTTGCCACATTTATATACAGTGTGAGTCTTTATAATGTGCACATATTGAAATGAACGGGATCTATTCTTAATTTTATCAACGGAAAAAATATTTAAAAAAAAATCTATTTTTATTTTATGTTTTTATGGAATTTTTAAACAAAACAGTATAACTTTTAAACTAAATGATCTATCGTGATGAAACATAATTATTTCCATAATTACTTCCAAGTAATTAGGCGTCCCCATAAAATGAAAATTATGGAAAAAGAACTACCCTCAATTGAAAACAAACAAGTTTTTTTTTTTGCAATTATCTGTTTTTTGTTACATCAGTTTTTACAATAATCGTAAAATTTCTCAGTACGCACCTTGCGTACCTTAAAAAAAAATGTATATGTATAAAAAAATATATCGATTTTTTAAAAATATTTTTTCCGTCGTTAAAATTAAGCATAGTTTCCCCTCATTTCGATATGTGTACATTATAAAGTCTCACATTGTATATTGGATATCTATAGGACAGGATTACGTATGTTTCCGTGTGATGATTATGTCCGACCTCCACGTGGACGAAGTCGCAATAGCTTGTGTTTTATAAATCCCATATGATAATGCCTTATGTCTTTTCTATTTTAACTTTTCTTTAAGTCTAGAATTAGACAAATGTTTTTTTATTTTTTTTTTCTAAATCTTACCTTTATTTCCTACTACCTTCACACTGTAAGGTAACCATAATATTGTTAATCGCACTCCTGGGCCACAAGAGGCCTCACCGAATTTTGCTAAATTGTATTGTTACTTTTTAACTAATAAACTTTATTCTTTAGTCTCTCTTATCATGTTGGACTCTAGCGTATCATTCGATCACTGTGCTTATAAAATCCTCCTCCTCCTTTCCGTCTTCTCTCTGTGCTCTTCCTCCTCGCCTACTCTCCTCCACCTCCTCTTCTTCTCCTCTTCTCCTTTCTGTGTTCTCCTCCTACTATGCTGTGCCCGACAGGGTCCATAATTGTTTAATTAATTTTAAGCCTACCAACTGGTTTAACAACATTATGGAATGCAATAAAGACTTGTGAATTGAATTGAAATTAATTTGAACATTCTATCTTAGGTTAAGTCCTGAGGGACTGCATGAGTTCGTCGGCAAGCACTTCGCCCTGACACATACTAAACAACTGACCATAGGCAGTGCCGGATTTAGGCACTTTTAATTTAGTCGGGACATTTGGCCCACGTTGAAAATCCAGTGTGCGAAAAAAACCGACGCGATATTTTTACGTCCGTTCGAATGTGGGCTAAATGACTCATTTTATACATTGACTAGCGACCCGCCCCTGTTTTGTAGTTGAGTGATCTACTGATGTGGCTACATGTCAAAACATCGAGAATCCTGTACTATAATTAAACGTGGGCTTACGTGGCAAAGCTGCCAGTCTTCAGTCTTTCCTGATGACAGCTATGTGAAGAAGTACTTCGCCTAAGTGTCCAGTTTTTGTATATGTTCAGTGAGTTCATTATATAATTTATTACCTAGTGTAAAAAGTTAAGTAGTTGTATGATAATTTAAAGGCATAATGCATTAGGCATTATTACTTTTATGTATATCTGTTATTTATCTAATATATATAGGTAAGTATATGCTTTATGTATCTGTGTATCTGTTGTATATGTAAATGGTACACCACTGACTACCTGCATTATTGTCTCTCCTTTTCCATTTAAATCCATCCAAAGGTTGTCTGTAAAAGATCGCTTTTAGTGATAAGACCGCCCATTGTGTCACCATATGTAACATTTCTATATTTATGTCTGTAATTTTTATGGTGTACATAATAAAGAATATTCTATCCATCTATGTCAATCTGTCCGTCATACTTATGACGTGGCTAAGGCCTGCAGATCAGCAGACCATACTATTAGCGACTAATTGACATGCCTGGAGTGCCTCCAACCGTAACGCAACGTGGTGAGCATTCCCGTCACGCGTCACTCCAAACTGACCAATTAGCAGCGTGCGGATAAGCGTCCATGTGGTGACGTCGCACGGTGTGTTGTGATTGGTTCGTTAGGCTATGTATGTTGCGTGTCTTGCCGTACGTGCCTATGGTGTTGATGGTAAGACATAGAGGCTGACGTAACAAATGTAGCACTTCTTTGTTTAACTTCGTTCTCTATCTTGTTTTTCCATTTTTTGATGTGAAACTTCTTAGGCGGCGATTCACAGTGAAACTTGACATTGAAATTCTCTTTCTCTCTGTCTCACATACTGAATCTCTTTTATTCTTAATTTTTTAAGAAGTTAATTACGTGCACTGTGCTGCACGTACAATGATTTATTTTATTTAAGTAATACAATTACTAGGTGAATAAAAATTATAAAAACATATCTTTAGGTCAGATTCCGAACAGCAAGCTGTATAATATTTTTTTAAAACCATAACGGGGAAGTTCTTTGCCTGCATCTCACCTGATAGTAAGTGATGATCCGGCCGAAGGTGGAAGCGAGCTTTACCCAGATTCTTCAACTACAGAGGGATTGGCTATCTTACCTCTAACTGCCGAAACACAACCATGCTGTTAACATTGTAGTCATGGCGATAGACTTAGATAAGATGGTGGTAGCTAGCCAGGCGGACTTAGAACGAGCCCTACCACCAATCAAAACTACTATTTACGATGTAATACCTAAAATACTGATGGACAACTCAAAATTTAGCTTAATTTATCCATTCCCAATTTAAGCTAGGAGACTGCCATGTATACCGTTTATAATGTACCTTATTACACAATGTTCTTACTTTAAGTGTTTTTAGAATCAAACACTTAATAGGTTTAACCATTTTTCTACTTTATTTTGTGATAACAATTTAAAGCGTAAACAATCTGACGTTTTAAGTACCCCAAAACTGACATAACTGACTGATGTAAAAGTTTACCATAATTATATAAAACTTATTGGGATTGCCCATTTATTCCATTGCAGACTTAGCGTGGCCAGACTCTATTTATCTGTCACTTTGCATCACCGATAAAAATAGCGCCGAATCTATCAACAGTTTAATTTTAATATAAATAGAAAAGTACACAAATAAATACATATAGGTAAGTACAGTCAGCCATATCTATGAAGTACCATTCGTATTATAATTATGAAGAATACTGTAAAAGGGGCTGGGGGGCTCCCAAGCAATATAAAACGTTCTATTCATAAGCCGTGGATTTGAAATGAGGTTTCTGAACGGATCGCGAGTCCATTGAACGAAGTTTTTATTTGAATGAACTGTTTTGAATGAGAACGGCTTCAATACATTTGAATTGGGCGTTCACTGCCGAGATCTAAAAGATCTTCATGTCATTGTATGAATAGCATTTTCATATAGTAATAATTTGGGGTCATCTTGCTTTGCTTCCTACTTCATGCTGCGTGAGTGAAAAGTTACTATTGTCAACAAAACGATCCGTTTTAGTAATAAAATAAAATACTTTGGGGTTTCGTACCAACGAACCTTTTTACTTACTAAGCCTACGCTATCTGCCTTTCAGTTTGTATATCACAGGGTTGTATCATTTCAAACGAACGTAATGGGTAGCCAACTGAAATTTTCACAGAATACGTGTTGCTATGGCTTTTATCGTGGTAAATACAAAAGGTAAGTCGGAATGAGCTCATGGTACGCTAGTTCGACTCGCACTTGACAAGTTTTTGAGTTTGAAATTGCCCCACTCAAATAGGTACGTATAGTCAACCGCACGCATATTAGTGGTACTTAATACTTAACACGAAAATCCTCCTTACTACTACCACTTGAAGGTGTTCTTAATGTTAAATTGTTACGATAGATGTTGGGTTGACAGAATCGACGTGTAAAAAATTATTATACATAATTCGAAAGCACAAATTAAAACAGAATCGGTTTAAATTACTCATTCACCAATGCCATTATCAATCAATTTACGAAACTGAACGATATGAAACGAATCAGAATCAATCAATCATTCATTTGGCGCGGTAATAAAACCGCTCAATTATCGTCATTGCTGATTTAACAATCATTACCAATTCATCAATCATATTGTGTCGCTCTTTTATTTTTTTTGGAGGGATTTGATTACTAAATGGATTAGTTTTCGCAACTCCTTTTTTGTGATGGTCATTATCATCTGTCTGCTTTTTTAAAACTATGTTACAGTCAGCTTCCACTCTAATGCAGCAAAATATCAGTATTTTACATGGAGCGACTGCCTATCTGATTACATACACAACTCAGTCTGACAAGTCAGACTCGTCAGACTTTCGGGCTTCTGACTACTCGTAACGCCTGTTAAAGATCTACCCCTTCCTCGTCTCTCCTTCTTTACGTTAGCATGAGTATTATGAGAGTAGTACAGTTGATACGTAATAGCTACACGCTACATACTTTGAGGACAATTCTCAGAAAATTGAAACTTCACCAAGGTTTAAATTGAACCTGCCTAAATTGCCACATCTAGACAGCTCGACCCTTTCTTTTTATGACGTGTAAGTGGAATTCAAGCTTAAGTATTATAAAGCAAATACGAGGACCACTATACCTATGTCATAGTGCCTGAGTTACTTGTAACGTAACACTGAAATAAGACACAGTTTTAAATCGCGTCTTACAAGTCAGGTTTATTTTACAGAACCGGCATTCAACACTTAGTACCATACTTTTAAAATTGCAGTTTCATTTAAAACTATAATAGAAGTCAGAGTTTTGAAATTAAAAAAAAACATTTTATAGCTAACTTCATCAACTTTCTTAGAAATTATTGTTTATTATACATTATTAAGTTTTTAACTTAAAAAAGGATAGAAACCAAAAAAGAGTCATTTATAATTTAATTTAATTTTCATTTGAATAACTAGTATTGCCTCTTCCGGCTCTAATTGCAGCTTTGAGCCGGTTTGGTATACTGAAGACGAGGTTTAGGCGATGTTGGGGAATATTCTCCCATTCTTACATCAAGGCCTATTTTAGGGTCCTGAGGGTGATAGGATATAGCCTCCCGAGCTCATCCCAGGTATACTCGATCGGGTTAAGATCAGTACCCTAATTGCGTAATGCACGATCAATATCACAATTTGTTACGACTTGAAAGAGATTGCTAATCCATTGCTTTATAAGTTCGAAAAAAATCTGCTCAATAACATAAATAGCGCAATGAATGTTGTTGAACTGTCAAAATGAAACAAATTTGTCATAATCGTTTACGAAAATAAGTTACGCAATTAGGGTACAGAACTTCTTGATAGCTAAGCCATCAAGTTGATACTAACCTCCTGAATGTAGTCTAGTATAACCCGAGCGGTGTGTGGCCGGGCGTTATCATGCGTCATCATTGATCCATCACCCATATTTACTAAATATAGCCCTGCATACTCATTAAGGATCTCTTGAGCATATCTTTCCCCAGTCAGGTTGCCATTTCCTATTGCCACTAGCTCTGGCGACCTTTTGAAAAGATGCCAGCCCATACATGCACAGAGCCTCGACCGTATAGGACTCTTACTGTGAAGCAGGCTTGAATGTATCACTCACCAGGTCGCCTTTATACTCTTCGCCTTCCATCGTAAGTGAATAGTGAGAATCGAGACTCATCAGTTAACTTTACATATATTGTGTAGGTCATAAGTAATTGCAATTTCAAAAGTGTGGTACTAACTTTTGAAGGTCAGTGTAAGTACTAAGTTTGCGGAAACTACTATCAATGAATAACTATATACATTGATAGTTTCCCGTGTAAATAATTATCTATTTACACGTGAAACTATCAATGAATTACATTATAACTGCCTTAAACTTGTACATAATCGCGTCAAATATGACTTCTTCATCATCACTGGCTTACAGAAGTCCAGAACTTGAACTTGATTCTCGGCAACTCTCATTCAGCTGCTACCAGCCACGGAATAAATGACTAAATATGACTTATCTCGCTCTTAGGCACCTGCCCCACCGCCGACGAGGAAGCAAGTTGCTATCAAGGATTTTTTTGGTTTGGTGCCGTGTGATTAAATGAAATACATAATATTAATAGTTGATCGTTGACTGTTCACACACCGCCGCCGGCGAGTACTCGTTTGTCGCTGTGATAAGAGTTATCAAAGAGAGTACTCGCCCAGCAACGCCCGCTTAGCGGTTACTCACATATACGCATAACAGCCGGTTACCGCTCGTCGCCATCCGCACTCGCTGTCGCTGCTCGTTGCTGCTCGCTTCGCGTTAATCGCCGGCGGTGGGACAGGTGCCTTAATCGGCGGCTACGAGAAATTGGTATCGTTTATATCCGTCAAGTACAGAAGCCTACAGCCGTGTCTCGTGGTAGCTGTAAAACCCTATGCTTTAGTACAAGTTTATCGTTTTTGTGGCAACTGTTCTATCGTTAATTTATGAAGGGAATTAATTTTAAAGTTGGCGGCATAATTGCGTAGTACGCTCCTAACGACAATCGATTACATTTTGACATTTCAACTCATGATGGATCTGGATGAGGCACACAGATTACCTGGACCTGGATTAACGCATAAACTTATATGTATTGTTAATGTTATTTATCTTCTTTTTCTATGTATTGTTAATGTTATTTATTTATGGCACATCATTTATTAATAATTATAAAAAAATAATTTCCAAAAGTACTTTCTTCGATACTTATTATTTATTTGATTTATATAAAGGCTCACCAACTTAATACAGACACAGCATTTCCCCACAATCTTGTCATAATTACAGATCTCGTATGTACGTATAATTATAGGATAGCACGGCACTTTTAATTAGCGTTTCTTACATTATACAAAAGAAAAAAATATAATTCTAAAATGACATGCAAAATAGTGTTTATAAATATGTAATAGTATAATAAGCTAATAATAGCCTATACTTAGCCTCGCCCTAACGCTCATGCTGGGTGTTCACAATAGCATGTCACTTTATGGTTCATGGGGGGTGTAGTACAATAAGGTGATCGCTGGTCGATCTAATACTCACTGGAAGCCTGGGGGAGGCTATCGTTATCAAAGTCTACCGCGGCGAAGGTGGACAGAATTGCTCTGCAGACACCTGCAATACTATTCAGATCGTCACACCAGCATAAAGACTAAAATTGGAAAAAAAAATTGTAAAGAACAGCGGGGTTTGGATGGAAAAAGGGGGGGCCTTAGCCCTGCAGTGGGACAAAGTATACACCCACCAGCGTTACAATTTTAACGCTATCCGCTGAAAATTTTAAACTCTGTTGGGTTTCGAATCATGTACTGAATTAATGGTAACAGTTTGCACGTCGATTTCCCATCCTGTATTGTCCTAAATGGAATACACGATGTTACAGTAGAATAACTTCAAAACTATGTGACGTGAACAGGGAGTGTTTGAACAAAAGGGAGCGTGTCCAAACTTTATCAATATGTTCGCTAAACGCGGAGCTGTGACACGCTGTCACGTCCTGATTGGCAGCACAACACGTTTTATAAAAGGTCTTGAGAAAAGTTCTTGGGAAAATAAGGACACTTTGGTAAAAATAAATATTAAAATAAATATGATATTGTTTCTTGGCCTCTAACATTCCGGCAATTAGTCTCCCAATTGCAAATATTATGTTCGTCTCGCCTGTTTTAATTAAATTAATTAACTAGCAAATAGCTCAACTTGTAACTTTAACTTATTATACCTGCAATAGGAACAATCATTAACAGAATATAAAAAAAAATATCGGAGCAGATGCTAAATAAAAAATTGTGCAGTTTAGATCATGTAAACCTTCGCTGTTATCGAATTCTGTTGCTGACTGTACCGCCGAAAACTACGGTTGATTCGGTTAATTTTGTAATAAGAACTTTACCTTATTTGAAATTAAAATTCAAACATGGCTCAACTTGATGGTTTAAGGCCCAAACTCCACCAAAGCGGAGACGAGAGGAGAGGTGATGTATTGGAAATAACCAATAGGATTTCGTTATTTACATATTTCGTCTCCGCTTAGTTTCAGTGGATACGGTTGAGCAGAGAGGAGAAGAAATGTTTCATATTTGCTTAGCGCGAACAAAACAACCTACGTTACCCGCTCGATGTGCCACGCTAAACTGTGCGTTCATCTTAACATCCAACACTCGCCGCACATAGCTCAGCTCCGCTCTAGGCAGTACACATCTTTGCTCCGGTCTAGCCAGTACGCAAATCCGCACAACTTCGGTGGTACACCCTAGCTGTTATGGATCTCCTTTCCTCTCGGCTTAGCATATCTCCGTCTATTTCCGCTTTGGTGGAGTCTCTTTGAAACTAGTGGAGTCCGGGCCTTAACCTGGGGTCTTTGAAACTAGTTTTGTAATAAGACGCACGGCGTTCTAAGCATTATTTAGAAACCTCCAGAAACCTCAACCCGTTACCTACAGTGCCTGTAGCGAAATAACCAAAACAATTACCGAAACTCATCTTGATAATATAAATACGGTGAGGGATGAGGGCAGCCATTATTAGACCCCCTCCCTTCACATCCTCCCCCGTGGCTGCGATCAATAGCTGCGTGATATTAAAATAAATACTGCTTGAGATAGGACAGCCTAATCGTTCATAGACATTGTGTAATTTGAAAACATTGTAAAATCCAATTATTTTTAAAAGAGTAATCGTGGAATTACTCTTAAGAGCATTTATTCTGAAAGTGGGCAACGTCGCAAATAGATGTCGAATATTTCGATGTTTTGATTAATTTGGCAATATTACTGTATGGAACTACGAAATGTGGGTAACTAGCGAAGTAGAATATTAATAATGAATAATATTAATAACTAGCAACGTTGTAATCTATGTGATTACAACTAAACACATCAGGAACAAAAGTAATGACTGACGCCCTTCATAATCCTATATTAGTAAACCAAACACTGAGATTAGAGTATGTGGAAAACTACCTATATTTAAGAACATTCATTTAATTCGAGACACAAAGATGAGATTGACAGGAGAATCAACACGACATGGAATAACATCTGGAGTTCAAAAGAAATACTGAAGTCAAAATTGCCCTTGAAATTGAAAAGTGACGGATTTTCCTTTAGAAAATCTCAGTAGGTGCCAGAAGTCAGGACTATCCCGTAATGGCGATAGACTCACATGAGACTAACATGATAATATCATTATACCAGCCTATTCGTGTCCCACTGCAGGACAAAGGCCTCTTCTTACACAGAGATGGCACGAGCATTGATCACCACCCTTGCTCAAAACAGGTTGATGAATTTAGGTACATTTATATTTACTAAAAATCCTGGTTTCTTCACGATGTTTTTCCTTCACCGATGTCAGTAATATCCAAGATAAACTTGGAAAGCACGAATGAATGAAAATTCATATTGAACACACAACCTCGTGCATTAGAGGCGAGGTCCACTGGGTCATACCATAATAGCTAAAATGTGGGTGTACTAAACGTCTCTGCCTGACCCTTCGAGGAATGCGTAACATAGATATATTATAGGCACATATTGATAGAATAAAATCACTGTACCACCGAACTGAAATAAGTAACATTGTGACCTGAAAATCACAATGGATTTGAGGACACAATGTCACAAAGACCGACAATGAGCTAAAAATATGAGACCTTTCAGGTGAAAGGAACCTGTTTGAATATGTTAGATGTTTGCTTTTTACTAAGGTTATTATTTTTTGAGAGAAAACTTCTTTAGGCGCGTTGGGCATTTTTGTGATGGGACTAAACCATTGATTTCGCGACACCGTGATGACACCAGCTTTTGACCAATAAAAAGACATCAACGCGTTGATTACCATGGTGCGTGGAGTAAAAGACATCAACGCGTTGATTACCGCGGTGCCGATTTTTTTCAAGTTTTCACTTCTGTCGGCACTCCCGGAGTGCCACTGTTTTTTTTTTGTATTTAATATTTACGGGAAATGGAAAAAATAAACATTAATTAATTAATTTATTTCAAGTAATTTACACCCATTGTCAAACATAAAAAAAAATGTGTGCGGTAATATACGGTTGCAAAATGACTTCGTTAGGAGTTTTTTGACCTACATGACTGGAACTCTTTTCGAAACTATTTTTCTTATTTTCTAAAAAGAGAGCGTTGAGCGACTTTGCCACTCATACCTATGTGTCAGTCTACTTTGGTGTGCCATATAACGCCCGGGTAGGTGTAAGACGGTTCCCCCTCCTGCCCCATTGAGTCTAAATTACTGTACCAATATGGGCGTCAGCTGCTTGCTCTCACGGGTATTCACGTCTTTTTCCTTATGAGTTGAAGGAGGCATGCAATATTCACAACGAGAATTGTTATTGTTAATTTGAAGCTGTTTGGAGTCGAGTTTAGGGCCAGTCGAAAAGGAAGAGGTTTAATATAATATCACCTACGTTTAAGTTTCGTGTACTTATTTCTTTAATTAATAAATGTTTACCATTAGCTTCTGTATTCCTGTCAGTATCAGAAGTAACAATTAACATTGAACTTACACAGTCGCCAATGACAAGTTAACCAGCATTCTCAAAAATAAGTAATTACACACAAAAATTAAAATATAAAATGAGTGGCGCTAGAATTCAAGTGTGGCAAAATTAGAACATGAAAAAATTTAAATTAAAAAACAAAACGAAACAAACGATATTGCAATTTTGGTTAAATTACCAAAAACTGAGACATAAGCAACATAAATTGTAATAAAAATAAAGCTTATTGCCATTAACATGGCATAATTTCTGACTCCGGACTACTACTAAAGGGTGATGGAAAAACTCAAAAATACTTAGCCCGATCTGGGAATTGAACTCTGAATCCCGTGGTAAACAGTCGCACTTGCGACCGGACCAACGAGGTATCACTAAAAAAGATCGCTATTTTAAAAGATATATTAGGACCATTTCATTTTACAAAGTGACAGCTAGCTCTTGTCAGTTTCCTCATAAGATAACATCACGACTCGTTTCCCCGAAGGGTTCAAAGCTGTACCATAGCACACCCACATTTCGTCAATTATGTTTAAGTCCCATGTAATAGGGGGCGAGCCTGTTGTCACCAACCGGGCACAAATCCCGGACTGCTACTGAGAAATTCGAGATAGAAAAACCCAATAACACTTTGCCCGAACTCGGAATCGAAGCCAGGACACCATGCTAAGCAATAGCGCTTACGACCGCTGGACCAATGAGGCAGTCAGTTTCCTACAGTGAGTGAATTCATAATTCGTCTGTAACACACAGACACGTTCCCAGAGCTTGTTTGAACTTCAGAAGCAAAGGCAATTCAGATGAATCTTCAGCAACAGAATACAACCATACGAATTCATAATTAAATTAAAAAAAACCTGCCAAGTGCGAGTCGGACTCGCGCACGAAGTGTTCCTTACCATTATCTATAAAAACGAGCAAAATATCACGTTTTTTGTATGGTAGCCCCTTAATTATTTTATTCTATTTTTTAGTATTTGTTGTTATAGCGGAAACAGAAATACATCATCGGTGAAAATTGTGGCTCAAACTCAAAGCATTTATTTCAATTAAACCATTAACAAGCACTTTTGAATTGTCAAGGAATCGGTCAGTCAGAAATATGAAGCTAGTTGCCCATTCCAAAGCGTAGAAGGTAGGCACTGATGGAGAAGAACGGGCCAGAAACTCTACGGACACTTTTAAATAAAAAAAATGTTACAAAATAAAACTGTCTAACTATCAGGGTTCAGAGATTCAGCCTGGTGACAGACGGACGGACAGCGGATTCTTAGTAATAGGGTCCCGTTTTACCTTTTGGGTACGGAACCTTAAAAAAAGAATTAATGAGGGCAATTCTAAGTTGCGGAAATGGCTGCAGATTTCAAGCTTATGAACGCCGATAATAATGATGAAGGGAATCCATATCAAAAGTTTGTACTTGCAAAGTACTCATGTAAAATGGCGGAGTGTGTTAGTTAGTAGCTCCCTGTACTACTAGTACTTATCGTATTTTGTACGATTCATAATGCGAAGCATTAGAGAGTTTTCTGCGATCGAAAAATTTATTTTGCCTCTTTTCTACAACTGTTTTTATCATTTATACACCACTGTATAGATAATTTAATGGAGATTAACACTGTATTAAAAAAAAAAAAAAACATCAAAATAGTTTTTTTTTAAATCCCGTCAGTCAATGTATGAAACCTGAAAACATTGTAGCTTGCGAGAAAATCTATTATTAGAGTTTTTTTTAATAGATGCGTTTCAGCCATAGGAGGAACCCTATTGAAAATTACTCTTTTATCCAAAGTAGTTTAATTATAATTTATAAAAAAAACTGACTAAAATAATATCTTTAACTATATATTTCCAATTTCGACCCTCTTCCGTTGCCTGGCAGTGGCAACCAACAAAACAAACTTCCAAAACCAAAACAAAACAAACAGAGAAAATTTACCCATGTTAATGGGTAAAAAAGCAATAAAAAAATATTTCATGAAAAGTCGTTTAAATATTTTTGTCTTTTTGAATGAGCGTTTGAGGTGTGCACTTTTGGATTATCCAAATATTTTTCTTCTGCTTAGGACGCAGTGTCATTTTATTGATACCAATACATATTACAGGTCATCATTATTCTCTTGCTTTTATACCAATTTATTTGTGGTCTGCGCAACATGTCTTTTTGGTTTTATGGTTTCTGACCGATTCCTTGACAATTAGTCATAACCTCGGTAGTCACTCTCACTCTAGCTATATCATCGTTCAAACAGTCCATCCACTACTCATATAGCCCTCTACATTCATACTTAAAACTTTTCTCACAGCATTTTCCCCATTCCTCCGTATCACATGCCCATACCATGACAACTGGTTTCCACACAACTTTTCAGTCAACGGTGCCACTGTCAGACTTGCTCTTATATACTCATTTCTTATGCTGGGGCCGCATCTGCGTCTATCGTAACGAAGTTTCGCACAGTTATACTATACACGCAGTTGTCACCAACCAATATCGGTTGTCGTTGCGATAGTTCGGGCTGCGTAGTACTTATCGCCCGTGTGGTGGTACATAATAAGCGTGGCGCGTGGTCGGACTAGCGCGTTGGTCATTTCGACCTTTGTTTCTGGAGTGCGTAGACGCTCTGCCGTAATAATAGAGAGTTATCTTGAATTATTGCACTATAATTTGTTAAAATTATGAAGCCGCTAATGTGACCACCGCATTATCGCGATAACTAACGCGTGCGTTGCTTTGTCACGATAGACGCAGATGCGGCCGCAGCATTACAAAATATAGGTCATACAAGTCTTAATTTTTTTTTTCTAATCCAAGGCCATTCATTTACGAAATAATTCAATATAACAAGAATGAAAATGAAACTGTAGGTATATAATTTAAAATAAATTCAAGGTATTGGGCGTTTTTATAATTTCTAACGTGACGATATTATCTTTGACGTCCACGGCATCACGACAACACAAGGAAGTAAAATGTATGGAAATATTGAAGGCGCTTTTAGATTTCCGTCAACGATAACGTTATAACGTGCACACATTTTACGAACGTGGACGCGTATTTCTATTCTATTCAAGGCCAGAACGCAAGAGTGTGAATCTAATCGTGTGTGCGGAAATCACTTTTTTACTAAAGTCTTCCAATCTATACAAGAGTAGTACGCAAATACTCGTAGTGACCTAATTAACCACCTTATTCTATAATATACAGTACGCATACGGACTAATCGTGTATAGTTTGCGACAAATTGTGAACTGGTATCCAACTTATTTCCGACGTGATGCACCTTGCGCTAATACTAAATAGCCTGCCTGGCTGCGAGCAACTTGGAAGTAGCGCACGCCGACCGTTGCCGCGGCACCGCTCGCTTCACTCGCTCGGCTCGCGTGCGATTGGTCACAGTTCTAACCTAACCTAAGCCATTTAACCCAGTTCACATTTATGTTTGTTTTTATTTTTTTAAACTATATCTTTAAAACTTTTATGGCGTAAGTGATTTACGTAGTATACACGAGCAGTACGCAAAATTCGTGTATCATAGCTTAAAAATAGTATTACAATGTATACGCGAGCAGTTTCCTATGGCTGCGTTCTGGCCTTGTATAGTTTGGAAATACGCCCGCTTAGATCTTCTAAAGTACACAATGGAGTTTGATACGGTTTTCACCATCATTTTATAACATTTAATTGGGAGGCAACTTAGATTTATAGCATAGTATCTCGATGTTTTGTCAACCGTGCGAAGCAGGCTCTGTATTTTTGTTCGTAACAAGTCAACTTAAAAACTACTGGACCGATTTTAAAAATTCTATCACTAGCAGAATGCTATATTATCACAAATTAACATAGGCTATAATTTATAGAGCTATCACGCAGGCAAAGCCGCTGGTGGAAGCTAGTCTTTAATAAATCCATACATCTATCATTCTAATATTAATAAACGATATGATTTTTCATTTTTTATTACACCTAAATGCGAAAGTAACTCCTAACGCACACATATAAAAGCATAAATACTTGTATAAACCCATCTATCAAATTCAAGATCAGGTGGATTTAACGATTAAAATGTGAGTAATACAAGGCCAAGAGAAACATAAAAAAGATGCTGAAGAAAAACACTTCGTGTATACATATTGTTTAAGTTTATGAATAGTAAATATTAGCTCAAAACATACTCTCCATCATCGCATGCGTGGACTGATAAATTAATTGTAAAATATTCAAAATAAATTATGAATAAAATGCTTCATCAATATTTATTTTTATGTCGGGTTAAAATGTAGTTGAATAAGGTATTCTATAGTGAAGCATGCAAAAACAACACCTCGCTCTGTGTATTTACACCTACACTATACCTTACCGCACAGCAAAAATGACGAAGTTCTATACAAACTTTCATCCCCTATTTAACCCCTTTTAGGTATGAATTTCTTATGCCCTGCAACACTATGCTCCTCGCACTGTCTCGTTGTTGCACACTCTGCCTCACTCTACACTGCTCTACTCGCGCAATTAATCGCGATGCTTCTTACTAGGTCCTTTGACTCGCGCCCAAAAACCGACAAAAGAGGGAGCAGTGGGCATGACGAGGAGTATGACGTGCGGCATGACGAGTACTCGTAATGTTGCCATACTACGCCTCTTCCTCCTTTCCTCACTACTTCCCTTGCCACTCGACGTGTGGCAGGCCCATAAAACATAATATTGCTTATATCAGCAAATAACCTCTCAGTTAATGTATCACCAACATGACTGTGCGACCTCACATCGCCAGGTATCTCACCGACCATTATTTATATTTAGGTAAACAGTAAAACTGTCCGGATCTATTCCCGAACACATAAACTTGCAATGTTTTGTTTATATAGCGCAGACTTCAAACGATTGTATTGTTTCTTTAGTAGCCGTACATTTAACTGCAGTATTAAACAAAATGTAAATGTTGGAGACTGTTCTATTGTTTTTCACAGTCTTTGTTTATTTCTGGAGTCTTTTTTAATATCAGAAATAGTTATTTAACCAGAGAAAACTTTTCACAAAACGTCAAAGCAGAACAACCGAATTAAATAAAAGAGATTATCTATTAGATTTCTAATGTTTTATATTGTATTCAATCGAATTCACGGCTAAACAATATTTATAGCGCTCATTTTAATATCACTGATTCCATGTTCCTATATGTGTAAAATACTCCGGTGCAAAATTGATTGTCCCCAATTACTAAGCCAGTTCCAATTTAGGGTTCCTACTAGACTCCCTCGTGCTCCTATTACTTGTACCCCTCACTCAGTAGAACAGTATTCGGCGCAAGCTCTGTCATCCCTCGGCTCTGTAAACTGTTAAACAGGTATCTTGTTGACGTGCTCTGACTCATTTGTCAAGTTCCACAGAATAGCTGTTCATTAACAATGGCATTTTGTTTTTAGTTTTTTTTTTTTTTTAATATTTCCCCACACTAGGAATTTCTCCTTTATTGTGGGTGCGTTTAAACTCACATACACAAACAGAATATAATTATTAATTTTCAGTATAATTTATCGGTATCTCTATGTTTTATGTTTAAGGCCAATTTTATTTTATTTGAATTTGATGTAATTTTTAAACTCTTATTATATCACGCTCCTTTGAACTTTTTTTTTTGTTTAAACTTTGCTCCACACTAGGAATTTCTCCTGTATTATGGGTGCGTTTATAAACATTTAAACTCACATACATAAAAAGCCAGACCCGGAACAACTACTTGTAGGTCATACAAATATTTGTTATCTACTATATAAAAATAAGTCGGGTTTTCCTTCCTGACGCTATAACTCCAGAACGCACGAACCGATTTCCACGGTTTTGCATTCGTTGGAAAGGTCTCGGGCTCCGTGAGGTTTATGTAGGGTAAGTAGGGTAGGTAGGTAGGGTAGGTAGGTAGGATAGGTAGGGTAGGTAAGTAGGGTAGGTAGGTAGGATAGGTAGGGTAGGTAGGGTAAGTAGGGTAGGTAGGTAGGGTAGGTAGGTAGGATAGGTAGGGTAGGTAGGGTAAGTAGGATAGGTAGGTAGGGTAGGTAGGTAGGGTAGGTAGGTAGGATAGGTAGGGTAGGTAGGGTAAGTAGGGTAGGTAGGGTAGGTAGGGTAGGTAGGGTAGGTAGGGTAGGTAGGGTAGGTAGGGTAGGTAGGGTAGGTAGGGTAGGTAGGGTAGGTAGGGTAGGTAGGGTAGGTAGGGTAGGTAGGGTAGGTAGGGTAGGTAGGGTAGGTAGGGTAGGTAGGGTAGGTAGGGTAGGTAGGGTAGGTAGGGTAGGTAGGGTAAGTAGGGTAGGTAGGGTAGGTAGGGTAGGTAGGGTAGGTAGGGTAGGTAGGGTAGGTAGGGTAGGTAGGGTAGGTAGTTAGGTGCGCCGTAAATAAGTTCTTAATGCTACCCGTGCGAAGCCGGGCCGGGCAGCTAGTAGAATATAAATAAATATCGTTGTGATGTAAACGGGTAAAGTACAACTTGGTACTTGACTCGTAACATAGTCTGGATAAATTCGACAGACCACCAAACCGTTATTGATTGGAAAGTTCTTTGTACGGAAAGCAAAGGGAAAAACCCTCTATTCTAAGAGATATTATTTATCTGCAATACATTTTCAAATCGACTTGAAAATCTTACAAAAGAATATCTTAGAAGCAACATTGAACAAGCTGCTTAGGCTGGTTATAGACCAGGATTTAAACCAAATCGTTCCGCTTTCAGTCCGCGTCAGTAGTGAAAGGCCGCGTGTGGGAAGCCTATCACGAAAGTCGTTTGCTAGAATACAATGGCGGTCTGTTGTGATTCGCGGCCGATCTGCGTGATACTGATGAGATAGTGATGTCACTAGCCATTTGTAAGTCGAGACTCGATAAAACAGATGAGAAAAAAACCTACATAATAGTATAACGAGAAATCGATGTGCATATTTTAATTTTTTTGACATCACTCACAAAGTCGGAGATTTCGGCATATAGACCTAAAAACTATAGCGTAAAAAAGATACCTGTCGGATTCATAATCTTCCTTAAATCAAGTAAATGAATAGGTTTTGTCTACCGAGCGAAATTGAAAGTTGTCACGAATTAGACGGTATCATGGCCCGGTTTCCGAATTGAAAATTTGAAGTTGAGAACTTATTAAAATTGACTTTAGTTTTACTTAAGGTGGTCTACGAAATTCTAATTTCTGTGAAAGAAAGAAAAATGCGTTTATAGGCATTAAAGCAAAATACACCAGACATAAAAACGGAGAACAATGATTAAAATGCCAAAAGGGCCACGCTATGAGCTAACTCAGCATAATGCCAGATAACAACATAAAGTGTACCACCTGATGCAGACTTTCAGCTGCAACCCACGAGTGCCATACGCTAGAATAATAAAACATAGGGAATTGTGTGTCCATTTTAATAAACCGTTGACATTATTAATGATGATTTTTATTACATTATAGTTGTGATTTTGGCATTATTATTAATTGTTTTGACGTAACTAGTAATTATGACCAAAGTTTATTTATTAATTTAACCATTTATGCACCCACATATAAACAGACAAGAAGAAAGGAACAGAAAAATACGTACAAAGGTGCTCAATGCTTGTTTGCCAAATATGTATGTACTAACACTAGTGTTTAAGATGTGTATGATATTACTAAAAAAATGGATTGTATGATTTTATTGATTTAATAAATTAAAGTTAATATAAGATAGGATAATATAAGAAAGCTCATACAAAATTAAATAAAATATTGTGACATACATGATTGTGTGTGTGTTGTGATTAATGAGAAACTAAAATAAACAATAAGAAAGTATGATTTTCGCGGGCAACATTGAAGGAGACACGGACGGACGGATTGAGGAGACTCCATGCCAAAGTAGAGTTTCACAACTTGTCACCTTCAAAATCTCAGCGGTGCTACCAATGTACATAATGTATTTAATTACCAATAACATGATTCGTACTATACAGTCATATGTATTGTTTCCATACGCTCTCAGTGGCTTATAAGTATGAACTCCAGTATTTTAATCCACTATTATAAGTTAATTTTTTGCTCAATATTATACCTATCTATTGATAAAAAAACAGAATCTGAATTCGTGCTGGATGGCTGGATGCACGATTAGCTCGCCCGCGTTGGCATGGGATTTAAATATAACTGGCGAATTGTGGATGTGCTACACATTTCTGCCTACTCCTTCGGAGAATACAGGCGTGTTATTATGTTATGAAGTTTTAATAATCAAATAAATCAATAACAAGTTACTATATACTGTATATTTTCTGTAAACAAGTCGGTGTCCCCTCCCTGTACACTGAGTGGGTTAATTGCAACAGTTCTCCAACAACTGAGCATAGCAATGTATATCGATATGTATCGAGCGTGGGTCAGCAGATGTCTTTAGTGAGTTTTATTAGTTTAGTTGCTATCAGAAAGCGGTAAGGGTCGGTGTTATTATTGTTGTTTTGTTTGCAATGATCTCTCTTTAGATTTGCCATTTTTCTCCTTAGAGAAGAATTCAAAGAAATAAATATTCTGACTGTAGCCTCACAATATATTTTTGAAAACCTATTGTATGTACACAAAAATATTACCAAATTTAAAAAAAAAAATGTCCGATATTCATAGTTTAAATACCAGGAATAAACACAATCTTGCTGTACATCGCACACGTCTCCACAAAGTAGGCAACTCGTTCATGGGTCAATGTATACGCTTTTACAACAAACTTCCCATTGACATTCGAAACTTACCCATTAATAGATTTAAAATCTGTATTAAAACCAAACTTTGTAAAAAAGAGGGACTATAAAATTTCAGATTATTTAGAAGATAAAAAAGCTTGGGATTGAGCTACTAGCTCTGCTAAGCCATAGAATAATAATACCATAAAACTTGACGTTTGAATTATTATGTAGGCATTAAGTCCGCCTTTGTTCCGTTTTGAGTGTGAAAAGTTTAAATAAATAAATAAAATCATCAAAATATACTTACTAGTTTTATATAGATACATATTGACATTGTTGAAAATTATGTTCATCATGACATGACTACTTTGTAAAGTATAATATTATTATTAATTATTGTGAATGTGAGGACTATGTGGATATCATTATTAGCTCAGCTAGTTTTAATGAAGGTCTGGCAATTTTAGTAGTTTATGCGGCCTACCCAAATGTCCTTTCTTTGGTATTGCTCCACGATTACTGACAAAATGTTTGCATTGACTGGACAGGTCTACTCAAATCTGTGTAGTTCTTTCCTCAAGACCATTTCAGACACTAATCTACATGCTCCTCATATGGCCTGACCAAGATTATGTCTGGACTTTAAAAGAGACTGTGACCTCTGAGTTTGTCTCGGCCTTTCTTCTCAGAGTAGTCAGATAGGAAACGCCGAACTCATCTAGCTAATTTTTAATAAATGTTTTTAATATGACGTGTAAAAGTGATTCCAATATCCTATTTACAGAATAAACAATTTCATTTCATTTCATTTCATTTGACAGTGAATGAGAGAGGCTGGTATGCATCTACTACAATATAAACCACTGTATCCTGGGTTTGATTCCAAGGTCGAGCAAACTGTTATTGGATCTATCATTCTCTCGTTAGCAGCCTGGAGTCGGATTTGTGGCTGGTTAATGGCAATGGGCTCATCCCCATTACATTTGACTTAGGCATAATTGGCAAAATGTGGTAGTATTATAAACTCTGCCAACCCTTTCGGGACAAACAAACGTGACGTTATACATAATATAATACAAAATATATTGCATATTATGAAGAGTATTTCTGTGAAATCAGACATGACAGTTTTTTTTTGTATTATGCTGAGAAATATGCTGGGTTGTCCACTTCATGGTAATATTGAAGAATTATCATCAGAGGTTTCGCAGTTACGTTTTTCACCCTGGAGACCAAGTTAAAATGCCTGAAATTATGGTCTGTGCTAAAAGTATCTGGCGAAAGTGTACACAAATCCTGTTCAGGTTAAATTCTTACGCAATCACTCGCTAAAGGGAATTGGTAGAAAATTCATCTATATTTAAAAGGTCAATTTTATATTTCACTTTTTTCAACAATTATTGATTGAATCATATGATTAGATTGTAATTGAAATTTATCGAAGAAAATTGAGGTTATAAAATTAACCTCAATTGTCAAATGAAAATCATGAGGTGATTTAAAACAAGAATTTCTGTATTAGTATTCAAATAATCAAATTCAAAGCAATCAGTTTGTAATTGGCTCTACCAAATGGCACCCATCTAGGCACGTTTTCCGAACCTTTTGTTTACGATTTCATCACATGCCGGCCGGGCCTTCCATTTTGTATGTTAAGTTCGATATACATAAAGAGGTTCATTATCCATAGACAACAGAGAATATTTTGTGGAACTAAGGCCCATCGTCCACGACACTACTCGAAAGTAACGTGTTACAAACTCAAATCACCAATGAGTAGCCAGAATATCACAGCACTAGTATTTCAATGGCGATGGCGGTCCGTTTACGACGCGACGCTACTACTACTGTGTCGTGTTGTGTCGTGACGCGGGATACATCAATCAAACGAATCTCTTCAGGACTACGTCAAACCACAACGAGTTTTGATTGGCTAACATTGCGTGAGAAAGCGTCACGCAGGACACGACACAACACAGTAAAATCAGGCTTTACTAACACGATGATTGTGATTGGTTGCGTCGTGTACGAACCGCCATTCAAATACTAGTACTGTGACATTCTGGGTACCTTTTCATTGGTAATTTGGGTTTTTAACGGATTACTTTTGAGTTACTAAAATAAATAGGTACGTACCTATTATTAATGTAAAATTAATTTGCATGCCCTAAACAGGCAAAATATGGACTGTACACAAAACCATCAACTTTTATATCTGAAAATAAATAACTCTTTATTCATCAGAACGATGATCCTAAGACTTGACAAGTAAAAACAGCGTTCTTTCTTGGTAAAAACCCGAACAATTTACAATGTAGATATCGTAAGTCATTAGTAAAAAATGATAAGGATCGCGATTTATGTCGATTCAGGACGTCAACAAGCTTTATTTCCATTTTTGAAATGAAGAATGTCAACACATAAATTATATAGTAAAAAGTTAATTGATTCAGGCGTGACTTTGCGGAAATCCATTATAAAATTAAATAGACGTAGATATGTTTAGTAACCTGTTCCGCTTAGCTATTTCTAAAGAGCTATAAAAAACCCTGAAAGAAATCGACACGTGTTTCACCTCTCAACGAGGGATCCTCAGGATGACGATTGATTTGTCGCGAACTCGAACACAGCGTGTTGCCACACCGACCGCTGGACGCAGACTAAGCCTTATCGCCCATCAAACCAACTTCACGACAAGTCAATCGTCATCCTGAGGACGCTTCGTTGAGAGGTGAAACACGTGTCGATTTTTTCTAGGGTATTTATGACTCTTTAGAAATAGCTATGCGGAACAGGTTACTAAATATATCCACGTCTATTGAATTTTATGATATAGTAGTTATAGTTTATCAATCTTCGCTAGCTACCCCACAAGGTTGGTCGTCAGAATTGAGTCAACATCATGCATCCAGCGACCCTTTCTGATAGCGTGGGAAGGTCAACAGCTGCGGGTATAGACTGCGCCTACTAACATGTTCCGTTTTATGTCGCTAATTTACTGTGCAGTGTGCACTTTCATTACTTTTTTTTGTATGAAAACTAAGCACAATGTTAAAGCCCCTAAAGTGCTCCTACTAGAAATCAAAGCTCCTTCTACTAGAAGGACTAGGAAGCCCAGTTTTTTTTTAAAGATTTCTCATCGACGAGAATGACGAAGTTCCATCATCATCATTTCACTGCTGGACATAGGACTCTCCCAAGCACCGCCACTTCAACCGGTTCTGAGATTCCCGTATCCAGCGGATTCCTGCGAGCTTCACAAGGTCATCGGTCCACCTTGCCTTTAACGCTACATCTTCCGGTACGCAGTCGTCACTCTGGAACCTTTCAGCTCCATCTGCCATCTGTTCTGTGTGCAATGTCACTCGCAGAACGTCCATACAAACTTTTATATAACCCCTATAAGAGATGAATCTTCTACTCATTGGTGCTCACTTTCGTCGTATAAGGAAATTTTGTGAAAAATTTCATTCTTTAAGACCCAGCAGTTTAGATTATCCGTTGTCTGTCAGAGAATAAATGAATTTCAGATTTTTATGAAGTAGATAAAAATGTGCTATATGAAAAAAAAAAAAAAAACTGAAAACGTCATATATTTCCCCACTAATACTCAATTCAAGAATAGTTCCAACAAAGACAATTCCCACCGCGATTTCCCGTCAACTCGGTAACCTAAGTTCTGCGCCCTGAGGCGGGCAGTCATAAATTTCCCAGACTTCAGCAAGGGTAATAAATCTTCTAAATGTCATTTTAAGCGCGAACCCAGTCTGATTTAGTGCTTCGTTCGGAGACCGTCTAGATAGACAGTAATGTGCGATCGAACTACTTTTTTGTACCTACTTATAAAGTTTCTTGGCCGGGAACTTCACGAAACAATGAAAACCGTCGTGACTTTAGAACCGAGTCTAAGTTTTCAATTTCGTATTAAGATCTTTACAGTACTTGGAACAAAGTTCAAAATACAATAACTGACCTTAGAACTGAACTGAACTTAGAAGTAATTTTGAAAAAGACGGAATTTTGCTAGGTATGTCGGTCTAGTGAGTTTTTCAGTACCTACCTACAATTATTGCAGACATCGAAATCATACATCGGGCTTTAGATACACAGGCTTGAATGACAGAGACGACGCTCTACAAAAAAAAAAAACTTAAAAAAGAAACTCGATGCGCCATTTACGGTCCGCTTTATTCTTAACCCTTTACTCTCAATACCAGACAGTCTAAATGTAGAATTTCAGTAAAATATAATATTTGCGGATTTTCAGTACCAATGACTGTCAAAGCAATACTTGGAACCACATTTAGCATAAATCTGAAGCTAAAATTCTATGGAAACCGCAAAATGTACAACAGCAGAATATTAGAAGTTTTAATGTATAGTCGACCTCGAAACTGCTTTACCCCTTTTGAGTTTTGATAAAAATTAAGTTTATTGAAACTTCACTAAGGATGAAAATATCCAACTTTTACATAGATAAATAGACTTATGACATTTGATGTAGAATGAAACAGAAAAATACAAAAGAAAAAAACGTGTGCGGTTGGGGGACCGGCGTCAAAAACACAGTTCCTTACACAATACTGGCACGCACACACACTCGTATATAATAGAAAGAGACAGAAGTAGAGAGAAAGTGGCATGGAGCATACCGTATGTTTGTGGTGGCATGAGCATAGTGGCATAACGTTTTTTCCTATCGTGACGATTTGTACCAGTTAATTCCTACCGTAAGCCGCGTTAAGGAACTTCGTTCTAAAAGACAGGTTGCGTCGATCCCAAATAAATTGACCCCAAATATAAAAGCAATAAGAGAATGATGGTGATGATGTATGATGAAAAAGATTTTATGATGTGGAAGTGTTATTCATAATTATGTAGGTTGGTAAAGCAATTGCGAGGTCGACTATACAACCGAGTATATTACAATATTAAAAATACCACCACATAGGCCAATTTCTATTTCAATCTTATTGCCATTGATCCCCAAATGCTTCCAAATGTATTTTTAGATAACGCCAGACTTACGCATGTGTCAAACGTGTCCAAAACCACTCTAATGGAATAATAAGTAGGGAATACCGAGCTTCGGCGGCGCCTGTATCTGGACCTTTTATTTACATAGTGAATATTTAATATTGGAGTAGTGGAATTTTGTAGTTTTTTATGGCAATTTTTTCAGGGCATTTAATTGTTTAGAATGACAACCTTCGTCAATTTGCCGTGTTATAGCCATTTCATACAACTGTGAAAGAATAACAATTTTGATTTGAGTATAGGGACACTTTAACTTGGTAGTCAATTTACTTAACAATTAATATTCCTGACTTTACATAGGTTTTCACTTTACATTCACAATGATTGGCAGATTTAACGTTAGAATAGAATAGAATAATACTTTATTTGCACAGAAAGTAGGTACAAGCTACAGATGTTAAATTTAAAACGATCCTTGTACTAACTACCTTAACTAAGGCATGCAAACAGTTTAAGCTATAATGATAAAGAGTCCCTCAATATAATATTATTAACACATTCAATCAAATCAATACCAGTTTACCATGTCAAGAAGACATTCAGTAAATAGTTTGAAATAAGCAATACAATACATAATGTCAAGTTTAATAAAATGGGATCATAAATTCGTCAAGTTCGAGGTCAATGCAGTTAAATTAAAATGATTTAGTTCAAGTCAGGAGTACAGAGATTTCATATTATCAATTTAAATTCTTATCGGTCCCAAAATCGCCAATTGAGTAATAACATTTATTAATTAATAGATGGAAATGTCTAATCTTTTATTACATCAGGTATTTTGTTAAATATGATTGGACCCATACTTATAATGCTTTTCTTTAATAGGGCGGTATTGGAACCACTAATAATTAGCAAATTTTTATACTGTCTCCTGATTGGCCGGTTTCTATTTTCGGACACTTTATTAAAAAGACGCAAGTTTGACAAAAACAGCCACCTCGAAAATATAAAGTGATGGGAATGTTAGATATTTTAGGGACTTAAATACAGGTACGCAGCTATCTGTTACTATTAAATTGCACAACGCCCTTATACAATGTTTTTGACCCTTGAACACGTGTTCCCTCAGACTACAATTTCCCCAAAATATTATGCCAAGTCTCAAAATCAACGCGACTAACCCGTGGTATGCAATTAACCTTGTCGCCATATTCACTTTTTTAGACAAGTTAGTGCAGATGAGTATGTACTAAGTTTTTTGCATACTTCTTCTGCTTGTGGTTTCCAAGTTAATTGGCTATCTATCATAATGCCAAGGATTTTTTTAACTACTACTTGGTCAACTTTTTGTCCATTATAGTGTAAATGTAAGACTTCTGGTCGAATCCGTTCATAAAAATGCATTACATTAGTCCTTGTTATATTCATCATTAAATTATTTTGGTCAAGTCAGCGGCAGCCAGTTGTCATGTTTTCTCACAGTTATATTTATAGGATAAGGAAGACAGGAGTACATCTGTATAATGATCACCCATCATTCACAGCCTGACTTCTCCCACTACTAGGCATAAGGCTCTATTTGCTTGTGCCAATCTTCACGCTCGTGTGCCACTCTCATCCAGGTTCAGCCCTCGATGGAAACACTTTGGTCTGCCCAACTCTCTGCCATTTGATCGAAGCTCCTACATCCAGTTCCTGGACATCATTCGGTCATATCCTTATGCCAACTGGCGTCACCACGCCTTGTGGCCAATACCTTAGGCAGCCTATAAAAATCTAGGTTATGTTGAATGTGGGCTTTGTTTCATCAAAATTAAGATGAATATTCGTCTAACTTATTTCTGAGTACCTGTAATTGGCGACTGTGTAATTTCGAGGCTATTGTTACCTTAAGATATATTATAAGCAGATGCTGTTTGTATACCTGTATAAATAACTAAATAAATTAATGTCTCAAATCAGACTCCATAACGTATACTATCCACTGGGTTTTAATAAACACCTAAACGAGTTATTGCCATCATTTGAAAGGCAAATGGATTCTTGGCACTCAGATTAAAAAATACATAAAAAGTTCGTCGTACGGGTTGCTTGCCATCATTATAAAATATTTCGATACGGGAAAAATTGAGAATATTCAATAGCCAAGACTTTTATAAACTCGTCCCAAAAATGGGAAATTCGATAATAGTACGGTCACAATGGTAGATATTATACTCGGAACGGTACATTAAATTCTTGGACGCGTCGCGTTGGCAGCCTAAGGGTTATAATGTATCCAATTTGAGACTTATCGCGTGAAAAGTGTTTCTGGTTCACGGAGGGTTTAGTATTTCTCAAAATTTTGCGTATAAGTGCGCTTGTCTTTTCCATGACAATGCGGGGTAAATTCGGCCTGATGTGTCACAGGTAGGTATATAGTTTGAAAATTGTGTAATTTCGGCAGATGTATTGTTACACTTAGTAACAAACAATTACAGTGACAGTAAGTCTTAACAACAACAAAAAAAAAGAGTAAAAGCTAAGTTCCAAATTGATCTAGAAACTGGTATGTAGGTACAAATTTATGTATGTGTAGTAGGTACAGGCGAGCCGAGGGTTGGCCCGGCTGTCAGGCACAAATTGTAAGTAATGATGCTAGGCTACAGTGCCAAATCTGTGACTTATTTGGACTCGCTGTCTGACTCACGCATTGATGTGAGTGGTATTACGTATTTATTCATCAGTGATTGACACTTTGATATGTTTTTAACACAATCTACTTAATTAAAGTCTTAAATTCATTAACTCATTGACTGATAAACGCGTTGCTTATCAGTCAATGAGTTGTTGAATTTACACAGAATAAACTGCTGGAAGCATGACATTTTGCACAGAAGTTCCATGAACAGGAAAGTGAGCGCTAAGGAAGGGCTTTTGAAAATTCACGCCCTAAAGGGGGTTAATAGGAAATCAAAGTTTGTATGTAAGTTCGTATTTTTAATCGATAGAATATCTCATCGGGCACACGCTTGTTACTAAGCCTCCGTTATCCGTATGTCTGTTAGCAGGCTACATCTCATGAAAAGTAATACAAAGATAGTTGAAATTTTCACAGATTGTGCATATCTATTGCCGCTTTAACAAAAAATAATAATAAAAAAAGTTAGTATTTCAAGGGGAACCCATACAAGAGACGTATTTTGTACTGTTTTTTTTCTGGATCTTAATAGGTATGGTACCGAACCCTTCGTTTCCGAGACTGCTCGCACTTGGCCGGTTGTTTTATAACTAACAATACATTTTTAATCCAGGGAGCGTTCTAAAGGTGAAAGGTGTTTCTTTCTTTCTTTCTTTCTTAGATCTTCTAAACTACACAATCAATTTTGATGCAATTTTCACCATAATTTAGATTACAGTATTTCTTCCGGAAAGTTTATGTGTTTTGTATATTATTAGGTAAGTTAATATAAAACTTAGATGTTACACAGAAATCTCGAATTTGTCGTGTTGTAATTGTATCTGTGTGAAGCATGGGCGGGTGGCTAGGCGATAAAAAAAATCAACTCAACCGTTGGTTGTGAAACTGAAAAAAAAATCAAAATGAAAAAATACAAATTAAAAAAATAAGGAACAGCTATTTTTGTCGATACCTAGTTACCTGATTTCAGCTGAGTTTTTATCGCCGAAAACAGATACTTGAAAAATGTTTTCATGAATAACTCTGTTACTATGTAATTTTATTACGATATTTCAGCGCAGAAATATGCGCCATTAACTAAACGACCGAAACTGTAAAATAAAAGTGGTGGCACTCCGTGAGTGCCGACCAGAAGTGAAAACCTGAACAAGATCGCTTTGGTGGAAGATAAATTATTGTAGGCATAAAACAATGGTCTGTAATCTTATCTAAATAAAGAGCATAATCGCGTTAACAAAACCTTTAAAGTAAAAATACTTGCATAGAACATTGATCCGTAACGTTGTATAAATAAAGAGCACAATCGCGTTTACAAAAATGAGAGGTCGTCATGGTGTCGCGAAATCAATGGTTTAGTCCCAACTCAAAAATTCCCAACGCGCATAAAGAAGTTTTCACTGCAAAAAATGTTTGGACAAAAGTCTAGTAACTTGATTTCTCAGTTTAGTTTAGTGTGAGTTAGTTAGAGTTTGAGCAGCCGCGTTCTTAATACATAAGCTTCCTCCATGATACTTTCACAGATCAGAACAAAGTGTTATTTTCGCTTTTCCTACTTCTCTAATTAGCATGCCTAACACGTAATACTAATATAATAAATTCTACTGAATAATATATTTCTCCATACGCAGATAATTGCTAGAGCTGTCCCAGAATATAAAATGCAAAAACAGTTAAAGTAGGTACAGTCGGCACGACCGTCCGCAGTATATATATTTAAAAAAAAAAAAATTAGGAACAATTTGGGGGCGTCTTTATGTCGTGGTATCAAGGACGCTTTTCAAAGTGTAAATGTTACCACTGATTAGTGATTAACGGTACCTACCTACTCACAAAACCGTTGAAAGTAATAATTCAAGCTTGATACGCTAATTAGCGTTTGTGTAATAAATTCTACTGATAATAGCAATGTGTGTGTGAACTGACAATTTATTTGTTAATGAATTGGCGCCAAAGCTCGTTACAGATTTTGTAAAACTACTTTAATAAATATAACGGTTGTGCAAATACCTACATTAATTATTTATTTTTATCTCATTACCTGACTTCTAAAACTTTGAAGTTCTACTCTAGATATAATAATTTATACTTTACCATAAACACAACATTACACCTGTTTTTCCCGAAGGGTTAGGCAGAGATGACTTATTATTATTTTTATTTATATTTTATTGACATTAAACATGGAAAGGATACTCATAATTAAAATCGAAGCCGTAAAGATAATAATACTTGTTGATGTAATCCGCGCGCGACTGCTAGTCCCTGACAAAATTGTCAGACTGAGTTAGCTTGGCTTAGCTTTGTCTACCTCCCCCGTCTCACCGCTCATATATCTCAGACGGTGAGTAGCAGTCGCGCGCGGATTATACAGCTACTTGTTCTTTACAAATAGCTTATTTCGAATGAAATTATGAAGTATATAAATGTTACCTTACAAAGAATTTCTCACATAGGAGGTGCAAACACTGCTGTTTCTCCAAAATGTAACTTACCTGAAACAAGTAAATGTTTTGTAAGTATTACACTAAACATTATATGGTATCTACTGCTCACACAATATTATTATGCTTCGTTCTCGATACAGTTAACATTGGAAAATAAATAATAATGATCGAACTTCACAACAGGTAATTTCGGTTGATAATTAATTAATATGCACCTTGGTACATACGAAATGATGACCTATAACCTGAGTTCATCGAAAGAGTGATCCAGAAACTTAATGAAGCTCACGAAAAGAGACTTCATCAGCATGTGAACGTCGAGGCAATCCAGCTTCTCGACCACACAAACATAGAAGACTAAAAAGAACAAAACCGTTCGAGCTCGTGTTTAGTTTAAGTGAATAGTGTAAAGTACAAAAGTGCCAAAAAAACACAAGAACGAAGTATATCCGCCTTAATAGAGACAATAAGAAAAGTGCTATTAGACACATTCTTAGTAAAGACAATTTAATAGTTTAGGTTATAATTAAATTACTTATTAGTCTACTTATAAGGCTAGATTGTAATAAGATTAGGGTCCATCCTATTGTTGAGCCCTAAGACAAGGGAAAAAAAAGAATCTTTCTATTAATATTTTACTTTATATTACACAAGAAGTTCAGCGCAAATAATTTCCCATTATTTTAGAATTGGTCCTGTAGTAAAAGTGAATGAATTTAAAGTCAGCCTATAATCTCAATAAAGAAAACTAAAATAAAAAGTTAAATGAGTAGGTATATAACAGTAAGCCGCACACCAGGGGTAACAAAACCAGGACCCTAATTGCGTAACACACTTTCAATTACAATCCGAGAGTTTTGAAGGATATTGTCAATCCATTGCTTCGTAGGTTTGAAAAATTCGTCTGCTCGACGTGTGAACGACGATGAACTGTAACGACGATGAAACCCATTGCGATCAATTGTTATTTTAAGCTGACCTCTTATTCTATAGGAACTCCAGTATTATGCTAGGCCAAATTAAAGTGTTGCCACCGACGAGTGGTCGACTGCACTTCTCTGCACTCAAAACAAAATGGTCCAGTCGACTCGTAATGTCCCAGGCTACCAATAGGTATTACCACAGCTCAGTACATAAGCTCCTATAAACACGGCTGTAGTGCCAGCACAAATGAGTGTTTACGGGTGTATGAGCATTACACATATGCATAATTCAGGTAGGTTACCAGATTTACCTATAGGTTACAATTTTACTGACTTCTGTCCGGACTTGCTTGATTCCGAGTCCAGATTTTCGGAAATGTCTGCGAAAAACATGTTTTTCTTACAAACTTAATAGTGGGGAATTTGTGAAATTGTGGAACATGAAATGATGACGTATTTTTTATTGTTTCTAGATTAAGTGAATTTGTTATAAACAGTTTGCAGTTTTTTCTATTCTTATTCACATTTGGTAGACGAAAGTGTATACTTAGTACAAACACATTTTACCAGTTACATATTTTAAAGTTCCTTATAATAGGGAGCGAGCCTATTTGTATTCACCAGGCAAAAATCCGGACTCCGAGCTGCTACTGAGAATGTTCTAATAGAAAAAACATTTAAATGATGAAATAATTATTAAAAGAAACAGCACAGATAGCCTAGTGGTGTGACCGTCGGACTACCAAGTCATAGCTAGCTCGCGAGTTCGAAGCCAAGGCACCTCTGACTTTTCGGATTCATGAGCGTATTGTATAATTATCACTTGCTTCAAAAACGGTGAAGGAAAACATCGTGAGCAAGCGGCATGCCTGAGGGATATTTCTCGATGGCATGTGAAGCTAAGTCAGAGGCACATGGGCGGCATAAAAACTCTGACACCAGGAGGTCTACTCAGTATGCCTTAGTATCGACCGAAGTTACGGGAGTTGCTTAGGCCGCATCACGCACGGTTATAAGATTAGTTCCAAGCCCGAACTAAGATTGAATGACAACAAGAATTTGTCAGTTGTGCCTACTCGTGATGTGTTTTTGTCCGTTCGAAAAATTTAATTTGTCTCTTGTGTTGACTGATCAACTACTTTAGGATTCGGATGGGCCTGTATCATCGTTGATGGACTTAGAGAGTAGACCCCCAGTTTAGTCAATAACCACACGACAAAGAACAAAGACTTTCTTGTGTACAAAATATTCCAACGATGACATCTGCTTACATTCCCATACAGTAATTTATTTTAATATCTGCTTTAGCAACAAGTGATTGTAACCAACTCCCTAAGTTCACGTATGCACATCTTATTAAAAGTTAGTCCTCTGAAAACTTTCAGCGGTGAGTCCCTCTTTTACAAAGAATTTCAGAAGTTTCGAACAGGGTATGTACTGAATTTGTCAACTTCAGAACTATTCTTGAAGTTAATAATATAATTATTTTTTAAGTAAAACATCGATCTCGCGCACTAGGCGGCCACGACTCCCGCCATTCGTGGCCGTCTAGTGATATTGTATGGTGTGCGGCTAGTTGGTCGTTGCGACCAAGTGAGCAATTCGTGTCAGTTTGTATAGTTTACCTGGTCGTGGCCGTCTAGTGCGTGAGATAGGTACTGATACTAAGGGACGGACGATGGCATACTAATTTGAAAATGAAATGATGTTCGTTGGCAAGCGCAACACTTCAGAACGGCTGGACCGTCTTAGCAAATTTTTGTTTTAAAATTTTTGTAAAAGTTCGAATCAGGTTCGTACGTAAAGAAAAAAATTTAAAAGTAACCCATAAAAATCGAAAAATTGGGAAAAAGGAAAACTGAAAATACATTTTGTGGGGGAATTTTGTATGAATTATTGAAATTTGGACAACGTTTGGCGGGTCAGCTAGTAATTAGTATTTTACACAAAACATCCAACTTGCTAATATTATAAAAGTCTGTATGTTTCTATGTTTGCGAATTTGGATGTTTGTAAATCAATCACGCCTCAACGACTGAAGAGATTTCACCGAAATATGGCACACGGGTCGACCATGAGCTGGATTAGGACAAAGGATATTATTATAATTTATCAAATTTGATTTGTTATAGCTGTAGTGGCAATCAAGTCATTTGTTTTAAGTAGGTACTTATTTTTAACCCGACTAAGGACAAACAAACAGGAGGGTTACGATTTTGATCGGTATGTATTGTATCTGTTACCTCATAACTTCTAAACTACTCATCATAATTTGACAAATGAGATATGATTGGAAGGTTGGTGGTTATAGGTTATATGACTTCACATTAAATGCAATATGGCGCCTTCTAGATGACATAAAGTCATGAACTTAAAAAATTAATTGTACCTTGTTGGGTATCAAATGAAAGGGCTTGACGAGCACATTACAAATATGTATATGTATAATTTTGTCTAAGCAAATAAATATGTATAAATTGTAAAAAACAAGCAAAAGTGAGACTGCGCTTCGTACGGCGCGGCTGTAAAATTCATACTTATTATACAATAAAACCCAAACAACAAAAAAAAAAAATTAAGCTGCTCTGCAAATACTTTATCACGAAATTATAACCCCAAAATAATTTAAATAAAAAATAAGTTCAAAAATTAAACCCGACTATTGAAAAATCACGCTCTAAAAAGTATGAACCAAGAAAATATTTCAGAAAGAAATCAAGGCAAGGTACAAAAATGGTCAAGGTAAAGCCGTGCTAGAATGCCTGTGCACCTATAAAATGTTTGTACCTATGTCTTGATTTCTGTCTGAAATATTTTCTTGTTTCAAACTTTTTAGAGCGTGATTTTTCAGTAGCCGGGTTTTAGTTTTTTATTATTTTATTTATCTTTTCTAGATTATTTTCCTAAAGATTTTGTGAATGTGAGAACGTTGTAGGTTGTAGACTAGTGGACCATTTTTTATTTTGCTAAGTACCTGATACTTGTTGATAGGCCTACACTGTCCTCTCATAAATAATTAACACTGTAATTTGAAAACATTCTAGAAACCATTTATTTTTAAAAGAGTAACCGTGGAGTTTCTTGCCGGCTATTCTCCATAGGAAGCGACCAATTGGAACCGTGCACCTAGCTTCTGACTTTCATAAGTGCCCATGTAGGTTCTGTAGGTTTATGTGAAATAAAATATTTTGAATTTGATACTTTTTATCTTGGTGTAGATACGTTCCCGTAGGATATTTTCCAACTTGCACGCGGACGAAGCCGCTGGTAAAAGCTAGTATGTAACTAATAACTATGCAGTAATGCCGCATACCTATGCTAGGTATGCTGCATTACTAATATCATTAATATCCTCTTAGAAATATTGAAAATAATCCATCATTAGACATATCTACCACACAGCCAACATATTAATACTAACACAAAACCAGAAAAATGCAATAAAAACCTTTGCTTATCCCAGACAAAGCATCGTCATTGTCTCCGTAAGGAATCTCCCGTATTTGTCTGAAGACATAGCATTACGACACGAATGTATGGCACCATAAGACACGTCATAACGGTGACGTAATAACCGTGGCGTAATATCGTGAGATAATACAGTGTGATGAATATACCACATAACTTCGGTGTATTTATTAATGTTAAAGATAAACCTACGTATTCATTATTAGTTAATAGCCACAGAGATAGAAGCTGGGCTCGTGGCTAAGTAATAACAGACGCACGGGTCGAGCGTTCCGAGGTCGAGGCGAGGCCACTCCGTGCCTTGGAAAGGACGTTAATCCAACAGGTCCCGGTTTACATTTGTAGATCTTTCACAGACGTTACGGGTAGTCAGAACTCGGAAGTCTGTCAGCAAGTCTTACCAAGGGTTTTCGTTTTATTTAGTAACTGGGTTGTGGAGGTCAGACAGGCAGTCGCTCTATGTAAAGTACTGGTATTCAGCTGCGTCCGGTTAGACAGGAAGCCGACACCAACATACTTGGGAAAAGGATAGGCAGGTGATGTAGAGATAAATTCGCTGTGCTTGTTTTTCTGGTTACGGTTATTGACCATATGTCAAAAATTTCATTTATCGTTCTAAAAATTGATAAGGTGAGTTTTTTTTAAATTGACTAATTTTGTCGTATTTTAGCATGAGTACTTTCCTTCGTTTCTTTTTTGTTCAAAGGTCGAGAAATTTAACAAAAAACTTAAAAAATAAAATAAAATTTCAACTCCGTAGGATAAGAGGAAGTGGTATTAATTCAGTTTGCAAGATTTGACCCATAGATACTAACTAACTAACAAAGCAAGTTAATTATAAGCTTGTAAAAATTATGTAAAAAGACGTGAAAAACATTTTTTAGGGTTAAACAACATTCGTATTGCAAACGACAAACAAGCTGAGCAAGTTTCGATATCCATTGTACAATATTATCCTCTTAATATCTACAATATAAAATCCACTTTACATTCAAATCAACTTGCCAATCTCAAAATCCGTGACAAGAGAACAATAAAACTACTTGAACAGAAGACCTACTTCAAACAACGTTGTGCCGAGCTCAAACGCATATACCTACGTATAGGTATATAGATGGTTGCTTCAACAATCACTGAATCAAAGATTAATTAATTGTCTTTGTGCTGCTTCAAACACTTACTGTCGATTTCATTTTTGAATCATTTTTTTTTGTCACACAAATTCAGTACTTGGCTGTTGATAAGGTACAAACCATCATATTATTAGAAAATAGGGGTTCCAGGTATAATCGTGGAGTCATTTTTGAATTTCGAACATTATTCCGGCAAAACTGATAACTTAGTACCAGTCAATTTTATAAAAAGAACACACAGTTCTTTTTACAAAAGCTGGCTCGATGGTATAAACCATGTCAAAAGAAAAACCTTGTTTAGTAATAAGACCAGTTTTTTAAGTCTTGTCTACTAAGAACTAATTTTATATTTTTTAATTTATTTTAGAATTTGTAATTTATTTACCACTTTTGACAACAATTATTAGTAAATTGAAACGTTACAACTAAATAAAGTTGCTACTACTGACAAGTCTGTCAAAATCACAGTAATGTTTATTCTCGTTACTATAAAGTCGATGTTGGGTTGCTGCTGTCACGGGTAAATGTCGAGACTATTTCTCACATGGTATTAAAAAAAAAGATAAACCATGATACCCATTTAAATAAACATAACATAACATCACGCCTGTAATCCCCGAAGGGTTAGGGTTAGTTTAGCAGAGGTGTACCTATAGTACACTCGCATTTCGCCAGTTATGTTAACGTCCTATGTAGGGGCGAACCTATTGCCATCAATCGGGCACATATCCAGACTCCGGGCTGCTACTAAGAAATTGCAGATGGAAAACCTAATAACACTTTGCCCGACCCGGGAATCGAACCTCATACTCAGCAGTAGCGCTTGCGACCACTAGAACAACGAGGCAGTCAATATTTAAATAAACCTTGTTGTTTTTATGACGTTTAAGTGACGTTCAACCTCACCCCGCGCCCGAATAGAAAGCGATCGTTGCGCGAATACACGATCGTCGCGTTCATTTGTCAGTTTTTGTTCGGAAAACCGGAACGCGTCCTCTGTCGGCGCGACCACGCGTTCCGATTTATCGAACAAAAAGTGACTTATGAACGCGACGATTGCTTTCTATTAGAAAGTAGCCTTAAGGTGGTTAATCAATTACGAGGTCGAGTACATCTTTTTTATTTACATCATATTTGTTAACCTTCTCCCCATTTTCATACATCGTGCCTCTGTGATCGTATATAAAGTCATAATTATGAATGTTTGCGTTTTTTTTTTCAACATTGTATATTATCTCGTTAGGTTTTGCAGTAAAGTTTAATCGCTGAGACGAGAGCTGTGTTAGTTATACTCGCAGTTAACATAATGGGTGGTGATTTTCATACGTTAAAAAATATGGTCTGCAGTTATTTTTTGTTGGTGCTATTTTTTATTTTATGGCAGTCAATGTGTTTCTTAATCTTTTGTCACTGCTGTTGGTCTAGAGGTCGGAAGCACGACTGCTGAACATGCGATCCTGGGATCAATGCCCAGGTCGGTCAAAGTATCAGTGATATACAGTGTGTGTGTTATAATTATGTTGTGTTGTGTGCTTTTTTGTCTGTGCTAAATAAATATATTTTCCTTCTTTTTTTTTTCTCCACCGACATGTGAACATCTATTCAATGCAGCTGTTAGACCAAAAAAATACAATGCGAAGACTAAAACGAACAAAACCGTTTGGGTTAGTGTAGTGTAAAAATGTAGAAATTATTTATTATATTACACTTTCAGAAATGAACGGACACTTGTAAAATGCAATCAACACTATTCTGTTTTAATTTAAAATAAAAGACGCGCCACTGACCTAATTATCACGTAAAAAATTAAGTTAGATTAAAATATAGACTAGATTGTAATATATAACTAAGAACCTGGTTCTTTTTAATAAGGGATAAAAAAAAGTGTTATTGCGTTTTATCGTCAGGAATTTCTCAGTAGCAGCCCTTAGTCTGGATTTGTGTCCGGTTGATGGCAAAAAGCTCGCCCCCTATTACATGGGACTTGAACATAATTGGCGAAATGATGTTGTACCCACGAAATGCACACTGCCTAATGAATCGGGGTAAAAAGGCATCATGTTTTTTTATGTTACTTTAATGACAACACGCAATGAGCAATCCTGGTGATCAATGCTTTCTCTATACAGAGAATTACTTCTCATACGAGAAGAGGCCTTTATTCTGCAGGGGAGCAGCTGCAGGCTGATCCATTTCTCCCTTGACAGGTAACTGACATCTGACGTTAGTCGGTGCGCCAATATCAGACGCGTAGGATGCCAGACTTAGATTCAGCATTCCTTTGTGGTCGTAACTCTAAGCGGAATGTAATAACGTTTTTCTAGTTTATTAACAGATTTTTGTAAGTCAGATCAACTGAACTGACCTATACATTATAGTACAGTTCTTTCTTTTGGCTGATCAAAAACATACTGTTTTCATTTTCTAAGATGTTCAGTGTCAGCCAATCGAAAGTATAGCTGTCCTTGTTTAGCTAGGCGAGTTCGTAAGAGACAGTAATAACATAATTTAGCTTAGTCGGTATAGTAACCAGCGCCACATTTTCAACGGAAGGATTTTAACTAAAACGGTTTATTACAATTATTATATTACACAAACAAACATTCTTGTTTTTTGCTTTTATTTATTTTACCCTCAATTACTGGAACACAGTAGCAAAGTGGTCATTAATAAAGCTATCACTTATTACGTTTGTTTGTAGGGATTATCCTTTTTCCGAGTTTTTTCCGCAAAGCCTCTGTGTGTTTAGCCTTTTAGCTGTACAAATGGGATTGTTAAG
Source organism: Omphaloscelis lunosa (assembly GCA_916610215.1). Taxonomy (NCBI): domain Eukaryota; kingdom Metazoa; phylum Arthropoda; class Insecta; order Lepidoptera; family Noctuidae; genus Omphaloscelis; species Omphaloscelis lunosa. Next base: position 20,283,326 of record OU744262.1, read on the forward strand.
CGGCTGTATCAAGCGAGTTAGCGATTGAAATGAATGATATGGGTTTTGTACCAACTGTGTAATCTGCACAATTATGTATTATGATTAATAATGCTGTAGTCAACTGTATTTTTGTAATTTGTGTCTCTTCCAGTAGAATTTCTCTTTGTGTTTGTGTTTGGTTAATAACTTAGGTGTGTCCAGACAATGTGAGGCAGGTACAGCAAATGATGATAAATTATATTTATTTCTATAAATTGGTTCAAAAATGCACATAGATGCTTCAAAAATAAATTAATGTTTTAAAAGTAGATCCATGAGTTTAGTGTTTCCGACTACTTTGAGGAAAAAACCGAAATAAATTCGGAGGTCACAGTTCAAAAATGCATTTTTTCATACGTCATGGTATGCTGCACTGTTATGGCAATAGGCTCGCCCCTAGGCTGAGCTTAGTCACCAGGCTAAACGGTTGGAGTTTTTATTCATTAGTGATCTGAGATCGGAGAATCTGCTAACTTACATCTCCTAATATACATACATACTCATAGATCACATCTCACACTTTATATCGAATTATTATACATTTATTACATTCACGGAATCACTCACCCCCCCACACACATACACCCACACACATCCCAACACACACACACACCCACATATACCACACACACCCACACACTACACATACATATATACACATGCATGTCTGCTTTCATTCACTCTCCTCGTGTTACACAGGATTAGTTTTTGTCATTACTTTTTATTTTTTTATTTTTATCTCTGTACAACTGTTAGTAGAAATCATTGACACTGTCTTCACTTGTTCTGGTTGTGAATATTAACAGAATCAACTAGGCTGAACCCTATCTTTTAAGATACAGGCTAGTCCTAGTTTAAAAGATAGAGTCTACTATTGCATCATAATGTAAATATTATCTCAAACAATGTATACAGTGCAAAGTGCTATGTTTTTGTGAAATAGATACTTTATTATTATTATTATATAATTGGTCTTTGACATTTCTCGGGACCCTGAGGTCCCGGACCTTTGGAAAGCGTACGAGGAGCCGAAGCCAACGCGCAGAGGCCTGTTAGATGTTTTTACGTGTTGAGCCACCAACCGACGATTATCCCTGTATGCACTATACAAGTGCACCCAAGGACAACCCCCGGTTGGTGTAGGACTATTGCAGAACATGGAAACAAAACATAATGGGCTATGGATTTGGGTGGCTATGGATTAGTTACCTGGAACTATGGAAGTACTATGTCCCCTGCCTGATCAATGTTATGTAATACACGGATAAAATGGCAGGGGGTGAGTTTCACACTCAATAATGGGCCCCCGAAAACGGTCGCTAGCACATAGTGTCGTAGCGACAAGGGGGCAACACTTCCTGAGGTGCTTGAGGAGTGTAGAGGTATTCCACGGCTATCAGGACAATCCCGGAAGTACGGTCAAGATCCCTACCAGCATCTTACTGGAATACTTCCTTCCTCCGAGCACGTTTGCTCTTGCGAGTCTCCACTCAAGCCAGCCAATAAAGGCAAGAATGAGGTGGGAGCTCTGTTCCTCGTCAGTGTTCTCTCCAGCCGGCCAATAAAGGCAAGCCAGAGGTGAGGAACAAGACTTCTCCCGGGAGATAGGGTCCGTGGGGTCGCTACTGCCCAACAGCTCGCCACATGCTGCCCTGCGGGTTTTATTATTATTATTATTATCTAAAAAAAAAAACGTAGTTACCGATCTATTTGAGAACCTTATTCTTTTTTTGGAGTCACTTCAAAAGATACCAATAGCTGTCTGGATAATGAATGCATTATCCAGACATCTATACTATTCATACTTAATATAGACGTATGAGGAACAGTGTGTAAAGCTCACTCATCCTTTATAGAAAAGGGAGAATCCTCCGACTAGACAGGTGTCGTGTCTGGTGGACAATTTGCCCAATTATTAATGTCGGGAAGTTATATATATTCTGATCGCGCGGTAAACTTTACTTGCGCTATCCAGGATTTCGCGTGACGTCAGTGTGATACATAGCTCGGCGATGGCGATGTAGATGCTGCTACAGTAATATTATAAATGCGAAAGTAAATTACATCTGTCTGTCTGTCAATTACCTTTTTAGACCTTAACGGCTGAACGGATTTCGATGATGACACACAGATAGACCCTGACCTAGGTTCACGTGGGATAATATCCGATCTCCGGCCGAAGCCATTGGCAAAAGCTAGTTATTCATATATTTCACTCTCAATAATCTACATACAAGTATCTGCGGTTAAGTTTTAATCTGTGGTTCAACTTACTACGAAACCAAAGTTTAATGATAACAAGCGTACGTTTAGCCATCGAACCGCAGACTGACCATCAACATATTTACAGAAGAATCACTCAGAATAACGGGAATGACCTTAGTGTGCCTGGTGTTGAAAATTGTCATGAAAGACGTTTCTTTCCTTGCGTTTAATAAATTCCAACCTGACCCATATTCAAATCCATGTTTTCAATTTATGTTATTTTTACATAAACAAATATCAACTTATGAAAGTGTAAATTAAGTTTACTTCAGAATGATTAGTACTACTGAAAAAGCCATAAAAATGTTGGAAGTTTTAGCGCAAATTAAACTTAAATTGATTTTTCCAAAAACGTATCTGCTTACATTTTTTTTAAAACCTAAATTGCAAACGCAGTTTTGTTAGAAATTGTCGCACTATGACGACGATCTACAAAGCTGAACTATTTCTAGAATTGCCTTCTCAACAGCCGCGTACTATTCTAAATACAAATTTTCAGTTTGTGATCCTTCTGCATTACTAATCTTTGGTGGTTATGCTTTAGCCTTGATTTCCCCGGGGCGTTGTCTGATCAGACCGCTTTGAACTACTTCCGGAGATTCTGACGCAAGGGAACTATGCTTAATTGGTCTGCCCTCGGTCTTGGATTATTTGGGTTTAGATTGGACTATACTTAATATTTTAAAGTTATTTTTTTTACGAGAAACGTTGAATTATTGGGTCCGCTTAGACTCGACCCTAATTATACCTGGGTATTTCTGTTTTGATAGGCGTAAAAACGTCGATGTATAGTCAGACAGAAAAGTGTCGATTTAATGCTTGCACCACACAGAGTGTAAAAGTTAAATAATGTTTGGATAAATAAATCAATAATTAAACAAGTACTTATCCTTTTTTAATATAGTACCTATACGCTTCGTACTTTGTAGTAAAAATCACAGATTATAATTGTTAATTATCATTACAATATTGTATCTAGTGGCACGGACGTATTAACTTCTAAAATAAAATAAAAAAAAACATGATTGACTAAATTATCTTTAAAAAATAAACATTAGGTTTTTTAAAGAATACAGACAATTAAAAGAAAGATTTTTTGCTTGTTTGTTTTGTTGTCACTTTGCCTGACTGTACAAATGGCACTGAATTGGTAGTAAAACAACTGGTATTATTCTTCGGGTCGAGTCTAAGCGGGTCGAGTGGGCGCGGGCCCGAATTATTTACACTGCATATACCTTACCTTCTTACCTTTCTTATAATGATAAAGAAAAGATTTTTCGATAACTGCCTCATTGGTCTAGTGGTCGTAAGCGCAAGAGAGCATTGAGTCTTGGGTTGTATTCTCAGGTCGGGCAATAAAATTGTTTTAAGGTTTTTCCATTAGCAATTTTTCAGTAACAGCCCGGAATTTTAAGGTGGGTTTCGCCTAAACAAGCGAATTTCCATTCTATCCCTATTCTATTGAATTCTCTTTGTGTCAAACAGAGATGGAGCGTTCTGCTGTTCCGTTTTGTAACAATATTTTCATTCAAAAGGCATTGTTCAAAGGGGTTGTTCTCCATGAGAACCTATGTACTACACTCTGGAATGGGAAACTATTTTCATCTTTCTGACTAATCGACCCTTGAAAATTCAAAAGTACCTGTAATTGGTTTAATTGAAATAAATGCTTTGGGTTTGAGTTATTCTATCAAATTAAAATTATGACGAAAATCGGAAGAGGATGCTTTTTACTCCTGCTCTGGTTCTATGTTGTTACGGTCCAAATCAACCTTTACATGGGACTGATATAACAACCATTAAAAATGATCCAACACTAAATAAAATAAAAAAATAAGCTGCCAGGCATGGGACGTTCAATACGCGTCCGGAATTTATAACTTTAATTCCTGGACTATAAAAGCTTTCTGTTTTAATCTATGGTCAAATTTCGTATCAATTAATATGAGTCGTTATTTTGAACAGCCAATCACAACAGTAGATTTTGGTTACTACAGTGAGGGAGACAAATTGTTGAGCAAATTGCCTATCAATTTTAATCGTCCGTTTATTAAAATAATAACCGCCATTCTTTATCAGTCGTCGTATGAAATGACTAAAACAGGGCGAATTATTGTAGTATGTCAAACAGTTAACCAATACATTTCCCTGATACATCAAATGTTCTAACAACTTCCTAATGCTACTGTCATGAATATTCAAAATCCTCTACACGATAATTATTTCTATGAATAACTAACTGTTCTCTGCATTTAAGTTTCATACATATCGTATTACACCGAAGTTTCGAGAACATTGCAACGTTCCTAGACGGTAATAATTTGGGAAATAATTCGACAAACAAGTTTCAAATATAATCACGTAAACGTAATTAAGTACAGAATAGTAGTAGTACAGAAGGTCGGCTCCATACAACGAGTGAAAACGCATGTACACATAGATACTTTTCACGTACATTGAGTGCAAGCGTACTCGCGACTGGCATTTGTTTTAGATGACCGTACACGTACGCGTTTAGGCTCGTCCAAACTGGCGCGATATCGCGGGCGCTACAAGCAGCGCGACCCTTGTAGCGCCCGCGATATCGCGCTGGTCTGCACGAGCCTTTTATGTGTGCGTGCATCTGTTTTCCTTGTGGAGCCGACGTTATAAGAATCATATTTATTGGCGAATATTGTGAATTACTTTGGATGCATGGCAAGCCGAGACCCATCTGATGTTAAGTGGTCACTGCCGTCTCTGGAACTCTGCAATATCAGAGGCATTACAGAGGCGCTGCCATTCCAAAAACGAAGCTGAAAATATCTCATGTGTCTGGTATCACCCCGCACTGGGTCCGCGTAGTGGATTACGGTCCAGTCCCTCTCATAGAGAGGAGGCCTGTGTCCCAGCACTTGGAATCACTTCGGCACCTTCAAACCTGAACATAGTAACGCTGCTTGGTGTAAAAAATAAGTGTCGTGGTAGTACTTCACATAGACCTCATGAGATCGGTAGAAGAGTTATTATAATACTACTTCTTTGCTAAATTACACTAATTCAATAATAACTACTGCTAATTTCTTTGTCACTTAAATCAGTTCGGTAGTTGGCTTCTTCCATATCAGTACAAACTAAAATAATTTGTCCATGCTGATGTAAAAATGTAGATCGGGGAAATAAAAAAACGTCTTAAGAAACATTTTTTTAAAACCACGATTCTTCTACAATCTTTTCTTAGTAAAATAGTGCTGACAACTGCAATAACGCAAGTCCCAGTTTGTAACTGTATTCTAGTGCATACGAGGAGGAACCACTTATGTAGAAAGATAAGATTTTCTCTTTGCACGTTTTCATTCTGTTCTTGTATCCCCATGAATTACCATTATTATACGTCTTCACACTGGGCAACTCTTTATAATAATTTAGTTGTGGAAAAGCCGCTATGTTACTCGTTGCAATCATCCTTATTAAAAGTATCCTGGACTATATTGTCAAAGCCAAAGCAATTTATTTACCAGAAACACGGCAGAACGAAAGAAAGAAGTAGTAACAAAGTTGTAGATGTTGTTACTCTGTAATGCTTAGACGGCTTAAAACGGATTTGAAGATATTTGGCACACAAATACCTATACCATGTCCTAGATAAACACGAGGAATTTATTTTAAAAAAATGTGAATAATTACTTCCCATAGTAAGGAACCGAAACCATGGGCAACAGATGGGAACCTGACTAATATAATTTTCAACGGAGAAGAAAATAATGTTAGTCAGGTTTACACATGGTTTAACCCAAATCTTCAAAAGTTTTGATGCATCACAGAAAAATATACCGCTTTAAACATGCTGAAGTTTAGCTTAATAGTCGGGTAGTAAGAGTGATCCCTCTAATTATTGACCAATATCTGTGCTACAAGCATTGAGTAAAATACATGAAAAAATCATGCTAGACCAGATGTTGTCACGTTTTAATTCAAATGGGATTTTACATAGTCACCAGTTTGGTTTCACGAAAGGTCGACGACTGACGCAGGAGTAAAACTCATCAGTCACAGTTTGGAATCCTGGGAAAAGTCTCAGGATGCAATTGGTATTTTCTGTGTTCTCTCAAAAGCGTTTGACTGCGTTGACCACAATACACTGACGTGTATTGTGGTCAGAGAGGACAACTGGACATTCGTGGACAAGTTGCTGTTCTTGTTCTTTCTTATCTATTAAACAGGCAGAAAAAAGTAAGCGTTAATGGGGCAACGTCTTAGGGGTCTCTAGTTAAAATGGGCGTACCTCAAGTTTCAATTCTCGGCCCTTTCTTATTTCTAGTTTATATAAATGATCTTCCTTACATGATGGCTAACTTATCAGATATAATTCTATTTGCTGATAACACTTCTCTTATTTTTTAAATAGACAGGAAAGATACCGATGTCTTACATGTCAATGATAGTCTGGCTGTTCTTTCAAAATGGTTCGCAGCTTTTTAATGCGAACAAAACTAAATGTATTAGATTCTCATTACCAAATGTATCTCAAATAGGATCTAAATTTAAAACTTGCTGCCAAAAAACTAGATGCTACAACGGAAACTATATTCTTAGGAATTACTTTAGATTCAAAATTGCAATGGGCCCACATTAGAACTCTTTCAGGTAAATTAAATTCAGCTGCATATGCAGTAAGAAAAATAAGGCAGTTGACTGATATAGCCACAGCTAGGTTTACTTTGCTTATTTCCAAAGTATTATGTCTTATGGCGTTCTGCTGTGGGGATCGGCAGCTGACGTAGATTCAATTTTCATTTTATAAAAGAGGGCAATCCGCGCGATCTATAAAATGGCTCCTCGCGAGTCTCTAGAGATAAATTTAAAGTAACTGATATACTCTGCCTTCTCTTTATAACTTAGAAAGTATTTTGTATGTTCGCAAAAACTTAGGACTTTTCAAAATAAGAAGCGATTTCCATAATATAAATATACGTAGTAAACATGAAATTGTGATACCCAAATTTAGATTAATTAAAACAAGCAAGTCATTTCTTATAAACAGTATCCGCTTTTAAAACAAGTTGCTAAAGTCAGTTACAGAACTTAGCGATGGGAAGTTCAAAACCCACATCAAACGTGTCCTTATCAAGAAAGTATATTATAAAATTAAAGACTACGTTGAAGACAAGGAAGTTCGATAATTCAATAATTCCTTCTGCACATGTGGCTTCCCTGGTACCTCATTAACGGCATAATTATGTAAGAGTCTATTAACTTCTCCCATGTTTATTTTAATTTTTACATTCGTCCTTGACATATTCATCCTATATTTGACATTATATACCTTTACCGATTTAATTTCAACTCTTTATTGGTGGTTTTTGTGGGCATGATAATTATTCAGATTTATTACAGTTGTAATAGCAATCATGTAATTGCGTTTAATTAAAATAGGTTTTAATTTTTATTAATTTATTTATCTTTTGATTAAATTTAGATTCTTTTCTATTTTTTGTGAATGTGAGAACTTAGTGGACCGTAGATCTGTTGACCATTTTCTATTTTGTTAAGTACCTGGTACTAATTGAAAGACCTGCACTGTCCTCCCATACCTAGTCACACTGTTATTTGAAAGTATTGTAAAAGCCAATTATTTTTAAAAGAGTATCCGTGGAGTTTCTTGCCGGCTCTTCTCCATAGGAAACGACCAATTGGAACCATGTATCTAGCTTCTGACGTTTCATAAGTACCCATGTAGGTTTAAGTGATTTTTTTTTTTATTATTGTCAACTAGTTCTAGCAGCTAACTTTCTGACCAGCTTATTTCAAAACGACGCTAGTCGAGTAACTCGCATCGAAAGAAGAAGAAGAATAAGTTTGATAGCTATAAACTGAAGTTTTATTTATGCCAATGCCAGAAATAGCTTCAAATACCAAGAAAGTCACTATATGTGGCACAAGTATTTGTTCATGTTGTGTGCAAAGTTTACACTGTATATTTTGCCATCCCATTTTACAAAGTTTAATACAAGTGTTCAAATTTTTGAAGCTATCTTTAACGTGAGCAGTCCATATTAATTACGCTCACAGTCAACGTGAGAAAAAATAATTGTAACATTTTTTTATTTAAAAGATTGTCCGTGGAGTTTCTTGCCCGTTCTTCTCCATACGTCTACCTACTACGCTTTGGAATGGGCAACTAGCTTCATATTTCTTACTGACCGATTCCTTGACAATTCAAAACTGCCTGTAAATGTTTTAATTGAAATGAATGCTTTGTGTTTGTGTTGTTGTTTGTAGGTATCGCTTATTCCATCGCTTTCCATCAGGCGAGATCGAAGTCAAGACCCATTTACAAATAAATAAATATATAATCTAACATTAAAATACAAACACAATAATCCTTAACATACATGCTACGGGTATCGCACAAAAAAGGAAAGCATATAGTGCATCAAAACATATCCAGCTACATCGCTCATAACTTCTGTCTCTTTCTCCTTTTATGCGCCAGTGAAATACAACAATTCTGTCAAATGGCATTGGTGCGATATACGATCAATTTTGCGTGTTTGTTTATTTTATAACCTCACGACTGCACCGCGGTACAATGTTAGTTTATGGGCGACACTAGCGATTGTTTGAATGTGGGTAGTAGAGATTTTATCTCGTTGTTGAATTGCGCCAGCATAAAATAGATAGGTACAGAAAGTCTGTTATAGGTACAGATAGTCTCATAATATAACAGGTGTTTATATAATGATAATGACACTTAGCGAAGTTTCGATTACTTTTTTTTACCATACCATACCTGGGAACCTTCTCGTTTCGGAAATATTGAAGGGCAAAGTTCCAACATTAGCCGACGTTTTTTTTAACGAAAATAAAGATTAAATGTTTTAACTTGCAATACCCGCACAACCCTTGTACCGTTGCCTGCATTTATGCATACTGTTTTGAGCGCTACCGTAAAAAGCGTCATTAAAAATAAAAGTAGTTTCCCAGCAATTATTTTTGTGCAGTGTTACTTAGTTTTATGTACAGGATGGGCAGTTGAAGGCTATGTTTTTACATTCTGTAGATAAACTCGTACGGCAATCTTGAACGAATGCCAGTCATGAGTGCGCTTGCACTTGTACAAAGACGCGTGTCTATGTGTGCGTGCGTTGTCGCTCGTTGCAAGGAGCCGGCCTTCTGTATCTGTTTATTCTGTGGTATAGGGATTTTATCGCGCGGTTGAATCGCTCCAGTGTCTGTTTTGGTACACGAGTAGTTGCAGTAGTAGAGGATGTTGCGATGAGTGTTTATCTTACTGTCCGGTTGTGTATTCGAACGATGTTATTTGATAAATTATTACTTGGTTGGCTTGTTGGTAGATCATGGAATCAACAGCGAAGATGAGAGTACCTACATATTTTTTTCCTTCGAGGGTGTCCTCTCATGGTCTCCACTACATATTCTACCACAACATGGCGGTAGGTAATGATGACGTAAAAGTGAGTAAAGAAATTTTATGTTGGCACAATTCTATAAAGAGACCAGCTTCCGCCAGCGGCTTCGCCCGCGTGATATCTTTATAAATAATAGCCTATGTTACTCAGTGGTAATATAGAATTCCATTGGGTTTTTTTTTTTTTAATCAGTTTATTAGTTTTTTAGTTTGAGTCAAACAAAAATACAAATCTTTTCTCTATTGAACATTAGTACCTATAGAAGTATTAAAAATATGTCATACCTGACAGCGCCCGCCTCGATGAAGAATACAACAGAGAGTTATAATATAGACATAATAATTCAAAGTATCCTGTCCTATACTATTAAACGAGCAATATTTGTATATATAAATATATTTGTAATCACGTTCTCGAAAACGACTCTAACGATTTCGATCAAAGTTTCAATAAACAATTTAAAATTTTAACATTATAATATTAAAATTAATTAACATTATAACATTATAAATTTAAACATTAAAATTAAGGTTTACGGGGGCAAAAAATCGATCTAGCCAGGTCTCATCTGGAAAAAATAGTTTTCTCTATTTTCACAGCCTCGGGAATGTCATGAAACGTTGGTATACTTAGACGATATGTTTATTTCTATTGTCACCCGAGAAGAGCTCGATCGACCAGGTACTAATATAAATACGCCTTTTATTGATTCCGGTAAGTTTTTGCAGTACCTTTTGTCAAGTTTTAATTGGGGGAAAATGAAGTTTCATTAGTATAGTTTAAGTTAGTAATACTATACATTATGAAATAAATAAAATAACTTCATTTTACTGCCACCAACTGTGGTCACCTCTTAGTTCCTTAATTTTTTAGTCCTCTTATGTTGTTACGTCTTCGTCGCAACAAAAAGTCGCCGTATGCATGCACAGCTAAATTTATAAAAATAATGTCAGTGTAAAATGAAAATGCTTTTGGGAAATACATGCTGCGACTGTGACAAGACTGTCGCATGAAGTTATCAACTTGCTAAGTATGTATCAACTTGCTAAGTATGAGAACTATGCTTATGTAAAGTTTGGTGTACTTTTCTGGAGAATATTGTTCAAGAATTTTGGGGCTTGTTCGTATATGTGTACTTGCCTCACCCAACTAGCTAAGTATGTAAAAATCAGAGCATCGTCAATATAAATATTGTGGATTAAATATACTATAATTAAAGCTGGTTAACTATTCAACCGAATGAAAAATCCCGTAAATGTACCTTGAAACCATGAGAAAATCGGTATACATAGTACGTTTATTTAAGTATGCAGAATTGTAAGGCATTTTGTTCGTTGAAATGTCAAGGTGCGTACACATTGTACGCACCTTTACGTCTCTAAGATAACAAGATAAAAAATTCAAATGAATTTTATCTGTCGGTAACGTGTAACGTTAACGGGACGTAAAAAGCTTTTTATTTATTTGTACTAGCGGTCTCGGGTTCGATTCCCGAAGCTATAAAATTGGCAATCAAAGTCGCTTCGAACACCTGTGCCTACGTTTATGTTAACTCGTTATATCGGTTTTTATTATTATGGCTTTTCACATAAAGATTATCTCAGGTATTGATTTATATTTTTATATTTTTTCTGGTCACAAAACATGCCATGTTCAAGATAACTTATAAGATACCAGGCAAGAGTGCTTAAAAGTAATCTTTAACACCGCACTCGTCGACCACATCACCATTTACCATCAAGTGAGGTAGTGGAAACGGGAGCCCTATCAATAAAAAGTGTTAAAAAGTAAGGTACACTAAGGCCGGGTTGCATCATATTTTCAATAAAACATTTTTTTAGGGATCCGTACATCCGAATGAAAAAATGGAATCCGTATAGGATCACGCATGTGTCCGTCTATCTGTCCGTCTGTGACAGTCGATTTGCTCCGAATCTAATGGACCGATTAAGTTGAAATTTGGTACACATATGAACTTCTGTGACCCAAACACGGACATGTAACAGAAATGAATTCTGAATATGGGGGTCACTTTTAGGAGGCAAATAAGAAAATAAAAAAAAAAATTTTTGGAAACTGTACCGTGTGACATATCAAATGAAGGATAAATTAAAATTTGTCCCAACTACGGAACCCTTCATTGTGCGTGGTATGACACACACTTGGCCGGTTTTTTAAAATCATTCTGTCCCTGTTATCTTTGTGATCTACAAACGCCACATGCGAACTACGCATCATAATGATGTCACGAAAAATCCTACATCGCGCAAGCAGCGTTTACTGCTCGACGAGTATATATACAACGTCCCGACATAATCGTTGGCATCCTTTCCGACCCAGATGACCCCATTATACTCCTCTAGGAGAAGAATATTATAATATAATAAGGCCACCAGTACAGTGCACAAACACAGCCTCCCGTCATTCCGACCTCGCCGCCGAGGTCCTTTACGATCGCGACCGCATCCCTGAGTAAATGATACTCCCCCGACCTTTGCTCGAAAATGAGGTGCCAGCAGTTGTTGCAGCTGAGCACCGCAAAATAATCATGATGAAAATCTAACTTTGATCCAGCCTGTCCTTTCTTGCTAAGCCAAGGTTCGTACCCCACAGGAGGTGCCCTTAGTGAACGTTTGCCTAATTTTAATTTAGAATAGTTTTTGCCCCTGGCAAGAAGTGTAGAAGCTTAAAGCACTCACAGGAAAGTCCGGTTAAGCAGCCAAGACCTCAGTGGTTAAAACTGCGAGATACCCTTGTAAAAAAAACAATCGTTTGGCAGTTGTCCACTAGACATTGCACCTTGTCTGGTCGGCGGATCCTCCCTTTTATATAGAGGATGAGTGAACTTTACACCCTGTACGGGAGGTACAGTGTGTAAAGTTCACTCATACCTCTACAACTTCAAACAATAGATATAAATAGAACGTGTTTAAATTCGTCTAGTGATGAACGTATTTAGTGATTTGTGGTGTAAGAGGGTCTTAGTATGTAATCGTAAACCTCCAATATTTTACTTTAAAACTGAACCCACATACCCTTTGAAACCCCAGATATGTTTCAAATACCAATACTTACACAAGATTATAGCTACAGATTATGTTCAGAAACTGTTTGGTCCTAACTGTTTATTCTAGTACAATAGGACCAAGTTTATGTTACTGCTAGGTATAATATGGGCGGTAACAATAGGAAGCCTGTTAGGAGTAGGGTTACCATTTCAAAATTTGAAAAGTCCTGACAAAATGACGGACATTTGCAAAAGAACGTCCGTACATTTCACTGTTAATCTTTTTTTTCAGTAGAGTCCGATCGAATTACGTTTTCGGTTTTTGGCAAAAGTCAATCGTTTTAATTCATTTATTGAGAGAAAATCGATAGTTACAACAACTAAAATTACGTGAGAATTGGCACTTCATTTCTTTTACATATATCAAAGAAAAACGCATGAAAGAAAAAGTTTCGGTTCGGCCGACACAAATATCCATTTTCAGTCGAATTTTACTCTTTAGCATTCAAATAATAAATTAATTTAATTTAGACTAATTGATATTTCCAGAAATTGTTAGTTACAAAGGCGTTAAGAAACTATGTTAGTGATCATTTATAATTAAAATTCAAAATACAAATAATAAAATCACTCAAAAAAACATCATCTCGTCACGTAAAGCGAAATGAACCTATCCAGCACTAGTCCCCTTAAGTCTTAAAGTCCGAACAAAAAACAAGGCTGGACAAAATTTGGACGCGGAGGCAAGAAGCTGGATATGTCCGAACCAGTCTAGACGGGTGGTAACCCTAGTTAGGAGTGTTAGGAACTGTTTGTTCCCTTATAAGTTACTTGGAGTGTCGTGAAATGGTACTTAGGGCTAATAGTAGGAAAGGAAAAGGTAGTTACTTTACATTGTGATCACATGACTGGTCACAATTGGTTTTTAAGTATTGTTATTGTTTCTAGTAAATATATTGACATATTATTGGCAAAACATCATTTTATTTTTAATATTTTTGTTTTTAACTACATAATTTATGTTTCACAAATAAATGATTCTATTCTATTCTGAAATATTAAAATCAGAATCAATGATTTCTTACATTTTGATATTATTTTGCATGGAACAGTCGATTAAATTTTCGATATTTCTGCGAAAGTCCCACAGTAGGTCAATGTTGTTACTATATATGAGTACTAGACCTCTTACTACATAACATCGAACTTGTTTCCTCTTACTACATAACATCGAACTTGGTTTCGCTGAAGGGTGAGACAGAGGCGTACCTATATAGTATACCAACATTTCGCCAGTTATGTTTAAGTCCCATGTAATAGGACCGAGACTAGTGCCATCAACCGGGCACAACTCCAGACTATGGGCAGCTATTTAGTTTCTGATCCAAACACCCAATAACACTTTGCCCGACCTTGAAATCGCACGGAAGACCGCTCTGCCGTTCAGCTATGGCAGCAGCACAGACGACCACTAGACCAATGAGGCTGTTAGTCGTAAAACATTTCAAACAAATTTTTTTCGACGTTTTATTTTTGTACTTACCGACCACAGTCAAGTTAGAGAGCAAAACTGGTACTGATTGCGAAAACAGTTTCATACAAAGTAGGTCAAATCTCTAGATCTCTAGAATAAGATCCTTAGGTTGTATTCCTACGTCTTTGGATTTCAGTTAGAAATCCTCGGTAAGGTGTAAGATGAGAATTACGGATTTAACATGGGAATTGGAAACTTAAGTATGGACACGCCTTTATCCGAAATATCGATGCCTTAAATCGGAATTTACGGGCTTAGCTCCGAGAATCTTAATTCTGAAGAGCTGATAACTTGGTTTGCGGTTTAGATACGCTTTTCCTGCCATTTAAGTATACATTTCGTACTTTCAAAAATGACCTTTTCTGAGTGTTTTTAATCGGAAATGATCTATTCGATAGTGTTATTAATTTGACACCTTGACACTTTGCGTTTTAGAACAGAGAGATTCACTTAAGAAGGAGCCTAAGGTAGCTCGCGAAATTCAAATTTTCTTAAGTTTTTTGCAATTTGCAGGTCAGTGTAAGGTTGTATGTTGATTAAAATATGATTGAATATCCTTCCGTAATATAAATTACGCGAGGGCATTGGCTCTTGCAACGCAATTGTAATTAGCGAGGTTTTAAGAGAATTCCATAATTTGTACATCTTGTTTTATATCAATAAATAATTAATTATTATCAGGTAGGCCGTCATCGTCGTTTTAACTTTGTCATTCAATAACATACAATAAAACAGTGCATATTAATAAATCAGGCTACATTCACGATTTATCGAAAAGCATTGACCTATAACATTCAGAAGCAGATGACTGTTTTATAGCAGCGACAAAGAAGTATTCATATCTGTCCAGAGTACTGGAATGGCTCCATCGCAGAAACAATAGGGCGGAAATAAAGAAATGACTGTTATAAATATTCATGTGAATTTTCCAGAAGACAGATATAGGCGACGAAGATCCACTCCGAATGAGATACAAAACATTCTGAAGGTTTACAGGCATTTCTTAATTTTACAATGTCAGCGGGAACAACACAACTGGGACTGGTCTTTTAGTATTTTAGAGCATCGTAATGTAAATAAATTATCACTTTACAGGGGACTGAATTGCAGTTTTTTAACATTTTTTCACGTAAATTGTGAAGGCTGCTTCATGGTGAGCTGTTCAATTAAAACAATGTATTATGTAAAGACAGTTCATCCTAAGATATAGTTTATGTTGGGTACCTATCACTCATGGGTTTTCCATTCCTAAACCTTTCAAATGGCAAGATTCACGGGATGCACATAACCTTTACCTTTCTTAGTAAAGTTACCTTTTCATACGAATGAACCCTAGTCTTAAGTAACGCTAAAACCCTTACTAGCATTCGTATAAACGAATATAAACATTATTTCTTTGCAAATAAAATTAATATTCAAATGAAACGCTAAGAGATCAAACTACCTTTGTCATAAAGTCATTTCATCAATATTGTGCTATTATACATTTCTTGTTAGTACTTTTGTCTTGCTTAAATTTATGAGTGTAGGTAATTAAACTTGTGCACCTTCTGTCCTCATCTGTATCATGACTTCAGGCCCCAGTACAAAAGGATAGTAGATTGGGCTCCAAAACAAGCGATATTTTGAAGCTTCAATAGAGTGCATTGAGTTAACATGCTTATCAATGCAATGAATGATAAGCAGGTTCACTGGATGTATTCAACCTGCAGGCCAAGGGGATAAATTGATTTAGTGATTAATATTTAGACTTAATTCGCCAGATGACTAGCTGCGAATAAAACTCATTACGTGTTGAAATAATGTTGTTCTTTCTTTAATTTATTTGTTCTTAATTTTCCACGCCTCGACACTTCTATTTATTGTCATAAGATATTGTATAGTCAACCTGGTAATTGCTTAATCACCCTATTTTTTTTTTTGGGTGGGAAATCATCAAATAACTTCTCCCGCTCTGGGCGGAGCGGGAGGGTGTGTCAGACTCTTACTGACTAAAACCCACCCGTGTTCCTTCGGTTGCCCTGTTGCCGGGGGCCACTATCTCCCTTTCGGTTTTCTTCGCAACCCCGGCAGGCATCGGCCCTAGTGGACCCCTTCAATGCTTAATCACCCTTAGGTTGAATGTTACTTGCACGTCATAAAAAGTTTAAATCTCGGTGAAGATTCAGTTTACTGGGATTTTTTCCAAAAGTGGTTAAGTTATTCCGAGGTCGACACATGGAATGATTTGACTTAGATTACTTGTTATTTATTCATTCAAGGCTGATATTAATAAAGTACGATATGAATAAAGTATAATATGATTTTTTTAAAATCAGTCTTGAATGGAAGAATACGATAAAGCTATCTATCTTAAAGGCTTAGCAACATATCAATGGCGTACTTATAGCGCAAGATTCTTTTGGCGCATGGCCATAATCGGAACTAACGCCGCCATCTTGTTTTTCAATACATTTCAAGTGACATTTTATAAAACAATTGCACAAATGTTTATAAACAGCGCTCCTGTCAATGTCATACGAGCGCCAAAGGATCCTTTTGGCAGTGTACTTATGTACTCAATCATAAAAAGACGAACAAAAACATATACGGCGCCCCCCACCACCTACGTCAATCTTTGAACAATGTACTAAGTAAGTCCATTTTCTTGTGAATGTCACCGCTTCATTACATCTCAGACATTGACGCGATAATAATGACTATTTTGGGGCCTTAATAGTATTGTCGGGCCCGGCCAAGGCTTAGAAAATAAACGGTAATGTCCTGGTAATGTTACTAACAACAAAGAGATGTTAGATGGGGCATCAACGGTGAGGATATCGATGTGGATTTTATTAATAGGTACTTGTTTTCATAAAGAATCTTTTGTACCGTCAACCGCATATCATTAGTAGTATTTGTCCTACGAAAAACCAAAACCTCACTAAGCTCTTACTGCTATAATATAAGATGCTATCAAGTCTTATCCCAATAATAAATAAATCGAACTGTTACGTTTCCAAAACCTTAATCAGTTTTCAAATTCTTTCGTCAATCTGCAGGACACATACCTTTTGCAGCAAAGAAAACTAAATTGAAAAGTAATGCTTATTTCAAAAAAATCTTTTTCAGCATATCTATGATAAATTAATAGATTATGTAAAATAAAGAGATTAACACTCGGTTTCTGAATTAAGAATGTGAAGTTTAGAACTTGTGATAACTTGTCAAAGTCAAAATTAACATTAAAGGTGATTCCTATAATCCGCGATATTCAAAACATGTTACGGTTGTTGCACTGAAATGTTTGCATTCTCATTTGCATTATAGCTATTATAGTTATGTTAAAGTAAAATGTAATTTTATCAATGTTATTTGTTTCAATCTTTTATAAAGTAGTTTAACATAGTGTAGCGGTTACACCGCCACATACGAACTACGCGTCATGTTGACGTCACACAAATCCTGCAACGCGCAATTAGAGTTTACCGCGCGATCGACATATATACAAGATTCCGTCTTCAACCGTCGGGCAGTTATCCATCAGACAAAACACCCGTCTGGTCGGAGGATCTTCCCTTTTCTATAGAGGATGAGTGAACTTTACACCCTGTTCCTCATACCACTAAAATAGTGTTATAAAGTGCGTTTGTGTCTAATCATCGTGCTGTACAGTACAATATTTCTTTAACGTAAGTAATATGAAACCTATTAAAAAGTTTTATACATTATATAATATTAAATATTTTATATAGGCGCCATAGTATGCACAAAACACCCAATCATACTGTTCCTTTTAGAATAAGATCTGAATGTCATTTATCTGTTTTGTTTATGTTAAAAATAAAGTTTTTTTTTTTAAATCAAATCAATTAAATTTTGATTATAGCAGGCTTTTACTATAAGTACCTAATGCTAAAGTAGATCAAAACATGATTAAATCCAGTACTTAGTAGACAGTTCAGTCCCCAAGTCCTAATGATACGATTGGCCTTTGAACTATCATCTTCGCTTTGAAGATAAATGAGATGATAATCTGTTGACGACTAATGGAGTGAACATAAGATGAGTCCTTGACTTAGGCCGATAGCTTTTGATTTGTCTGATCAATAGTAGTGGGAAAAAAACCGGCCGAGTGCGTGTCGGACCACGCACAATGAAGGGTTCCGTAGTTGGATTGAATTTATCCCAAATCCAATCTTATCATTGTAGTGGAAAAACATGTTTTCCCATACATTCCAACTGCAAATATAAGTTTGTGCGCACAATATTAAGAGATTTACCATGTTATTTTAAGACCATAGTCATAGACCACTTCTTAAAGGTTTTCCTGTAATCTATGAGTAAAGAACCATTTTCTGTATTTTTTTTTCTGTAAATTTTAGGCGCAGTGTTTCGGAGATAAGGGGGAGAACGGTCAATTTTCATCTATTTTCTTAAAAAATATCTTTAGATGTTTTTATTTTAAAATTAAAAAAAAAATATTGAGATCCTCGCAACAAAGCCTTTCATTTGATATGTCACACAGTACAGTTTTCAAAACTTTTACCTTTAATTTTCTTATTTGCCCCCAAAAGTGAACCCCATATTCAAAATTCATTTATTTACGATACACGGTCGTGTTTGGGTCACAGAAATATATGTGTGCCAAATTTCAACTTAATCGATTTATCAGATTCGGAGCTAATTGGCTGTGACAGACGGACAGACAGACACACGAATGATCTATAAGGGTTTCGTTTTTTTCCTTTTGAGGTACGGAACCCTAAAATCAAAGAGTGTCTTTGTTGTCAGATTTATCTGACGCAAAACGAATGGATTAATTATTTATTATCCATTAGTGTCCATTCGTTATTATTTTCGCCATATGTTTTCCTTATATTTTTATCTCCCCGTCCTTTCTTTTCTTCACTTTTGATATCGTGCCGTAGAATTTTTTCTACAAACTGTCACGTTGTTTTTTAGTTTCTTTTGTTTCTACGATGGTCATGCAACGCGTGTAGCTGCACTTTACGGAATTTAAATGAGGCAAACGTCAGAGCTGTGTAAATTACTTACAATTTACACAGCTCTGCCGTTTGTCTCTCTCACAAGTGGTTACTGGGTGACTAATGCTTAGTAGATTTTTTAAATAAAGATCGATCTAATGTGGTGATGGCTGCTGGATTACGTTTGTATCTATGTTTTGAGGCGATCAATATCGACTGGTCGACGTCGATTAATCACAATCTAGATACACCTTTATGTTGAGATTGCTCAGCCTTATAAAGAAGTACTTACTTTTATATACCTACGAGTTTAGAATGCAAAAATAAATATTAGGGACCTGTATAATTACGTCAGTCACGTACGGCACCCTCAAAGGGTTAGTCACAGGTACCTACTCACTTGTAGAATTATAAGTAAGGTGCCTGCACTAACTGGGCACGGAAATTACAATTTCAAGTACGTAAGTTATCAAGAAAGATTTGGCATTGGTAAATTCCGAACTAAAACTGATGTAGGTAAATCCTGTTCATGGACATGCAAACTCCCTTAAAATGAGGACAACTTTTTATAGGTGTTTTTTTTTTATCATTTTGGACGCATTTTGTACACACATTTTTATCTGTTTTATCCAGCTAATAATTTTAAATTCTCAGTAGAATATTCTTGACATTTTATCCGACGAAGCCGTAAAATAAATGACATTATCTGCTGGTGTTCTAAACAGTGGCCTCGTGTGTCATTTGTTTTACACGTAGCTAGGCCACGGCCTGGCGCTGCCATTTTAAATTAAGTTATTGCTATAATGATCGTTTAAAGCCACATTTTCATATTCAAATTAGGCGGTTACATATTTTGCGAGCGGAAAGCAACATATTATATTGGATGTGAAAACGGTATGTTGTTACGAAAAATATGAATGGAACTAAGAGAAAATTTAGTATTCTCTTTGGTTTATGGTGTGAATGCCGAGTTTAGTATCTGTATTTCCGTAGCAGGGCTGATTATTGTGTTATCATCAGGCTCGCCCTCACAACCATGACCCAGTCCAGCCGATCTATTTTGTAATTACACTATCTTCACGTTTCCGCCATTCGATTGACATTAGTGACGGTTACCTTACTATATTCTTGTATGTGAGTCAGTGCTTACATAATCTGTTATATAGATACCTCAATAAGGAAGTAAATCGTTTAATTTCACGCTATGAACTTCGGGCACACCCAAATACTCCGAAATATTTTATTCCGAATTTCGATGTTCCGATTTTCAAAAGTCCGAATTCCATAATATCTGAGAATTATAATGACGAAATTTATTTTTAGAAAGTCGTAAATGCGATTTGTTTGTTTACCGATTTTCATACGTTCGAAAATCGGTTCTCGGTCCGAAAATCGACATTCTGATTTTCGAATAAACTGCTAAAATTATGATTCTGATTAAATTAGCATAATAATTATTCAGTTACGAATATAAATTCAAAATCAATAAGTAACGTTTAATGTATTTTAAAAACGTCTACTTTGTTATTAATATTTGTGTATTAATATTATTATTTTGTGTTTTCTTCTTCTCCTTATATATCTACCTGCGTCGGGTACTATCTACTGTTATTGAATCATTTAGGTTAGGTTAGGTTAGAACAGTGGCCATTAACGCCAGATCCCCTCCCTCTTTTGTTGGTTAATCACTTGGGTTAGGTTAGAACTGTGACTAAGCAAAAGAAGAAGAACATCTGTCATTAGTTTTTTAATTCTACCTCCTCATCCTAAACATAATATTAGACTTCTCTCTGACGAACAATTATGTGTTTATTTGTCTTACTATCCAGTTTTATAAGGTGTTTTTATTTCGGAATTCTAATTAATCGGTATTTTAATGATCCGAATTCGTATTTTTGATGTTTCGAATTATCTTTAAGTCAGAATTTTTGTTATTCGATCTATTGTAACTCGGTATTTTGAGAATAATAATAATAGACGTTAGGAATATTGAAAATAGGAATGATAAAATAGGATAAATGATAAATCGTAGTTGTTATGTTAGGAATTTAGAACCATTCGGAATTATGAAAATCGGTATGTTGAAATTCGTATGACGGAATAAATCTTTTCGTATTTATGTAGAAGCTTTACGCTACGGGGTTGGGGTTTCTTTGGCTACAGTGCAATTATTTTGTTATAAAAGTACCACGAATTTGAATTGAAGATTTATGAAATCAAAATCAATTTTACCAAAACCATAGCAACCAATGAAATCAAATTCCCAAAGTATTCAATTTCTTAAAGAAAAATATTTTCAATTGGCTATTGAAACTTCTCGAAGACAGGAAATACAAAATCCGTGGAGCTATCGAGCGGTGTGTTATCTGTCTATTGGAACTGAAAGTAAACGTTGTAAATCTCGCTCGGATCGTAAACTGCTACAACACAGAATAGATAGGTACAGAAGGTCGGCTCCATACAACGAGAATCGCTCGTACACATAGACACGCCTAACTTACGCGAGTGACATTCGAGCGAGATTGTCGTACGTATGGTCTCTTCTAAAAGTATCTCATGAAAATGTAAACAAATGAATCAGAAATCATACCTCTTGATGGCAATTTGTAGTGCCTCTTACAAAATGAGTGCTTAGATTTGATTTTTTTAACTTAATTAAACCCAAAATTTTACTTATTTTATTTGACAATTAAGGCCAATTTCAATTTTCGACGATGATTTTTCAATCACAATTTGAAAATGTTATTAAAACAATGATTATTGATTTAAAAAGCGGTGAGATTTAAAGTTGAAACCTTCTAAATACAAATGAAAGTATTGCTAATTCCCTTTAGTGAGTGATTGCGTGAGAATTTAACCTGAACGGGGTTTGTTTACACTTTTATCAGACACTTTTGGAACTGACATTATGCGTCTATGTGGGCTTGCGCCTGTTTATGTGTGTTTCGTTGTATGGAGCTGACCTTCTGCATAATTCTGTGCCTCTAAGATACTGTTCCTATAAAGTATAAACCAACACTAGTCTATGCATAGAATTTATCGGTGACTTTCTCAAGGTTCCGTCTTTTCTTTTGTTATGTATTTGATGAATAGTGTGTGTTGTCGGTGAATAACAAAATAGAGAATGTATATATGTTATGATTTTATTAATCATCTTAGTGACTGCCTATGGCTTCACTTGCGTCAATTTTATCTTACTTTAGGATTAAAAGAATATAGTTTATTTCGATTTTCGTATACGCAGCCGGAGTCACACGTCATTACTAAATATTGTCATGTTACTAAGGGCGTTTATTCTGAAAGTGGGCAACGTCGCAAATAGATGTAAAATATTTCGCTGCTTTGTTTAATTTGGCAATATTACTGTATGGAAATATGAAATGTGGCTAACTAGCGAACTAGAATATTAACAATGAATTGCATTACACTGAGGTGTAAA
The DNA here is from genome assembly GCA_916610215.1 of Omphaloscelis lunosa. Lineage (NCBI taxonomy): Eukaryota > Metazoa > Arthropoda > Insecta > Lepidoptera > Noctuidae > Omphaloscelis > Omphaloscelis lunosa. The sequence goes on from OU744262.1 coordinate 20,305,971, forward strand.
AAAGGCATTTGGAAAGTTTTCCAAATACTTTTTTACATCTAAAACTAAATATTCGGTGTTACGATATTAATTATTGCATTTCGTAATCAATATTTTAGTTCCCTAGTTAGCCATATTTCTTAATTCCATACAGTAATATTGCCGAATTAATAAAAATAGGTAAATATTTGACGGCTATTTACGACGTTGCCTACTTTTAGGATAACCACTCTTAAGGCATAAATCGTACAGATTACGTGTGACTCCGGCTATACGAACACTGCAATTATTCTTAATTTGTCTGTCTGTGATGTTGGTGTCGTAGGTAGGTTTTAGTTTTATCTTCTTCTTTCCATCTTTCTTTTTTTCACTATTTCAATGTAGCGATGGTGCGGTCCACGACGCTCGCTACCTTAGAAGCAATAACATAATAATTCTCTTTTTAACACCTAGAATATTCTTTGTTATTGTAGCGGACGTTGACTTTCAATTCATGGGTTGGATACAAAAATTGGTCTGAAGTATTGTATTAAACGTAGGTAGTAAAATTAGGTACCTAACGTAAAGATCTGTATAGTACCTATAGAAAGACTCTGGTCTGGTCAGATAGTCTCCGGTATAGTTCTGTAGTTCTGTGTATAGGTACCTACCTATTCTTTCTTTTCACTTTCTATCCAAATACAGTCTTTGGCATAGTGTCCAGGCTTCGCTTCTTACTAGAGGAACTAAATACCGTCATATGCTAAATTTATTTAAAGTGGGTACTTATAACCTCTGTCTGGCTTTTAAAATTGTATTTAAATATCGAAAAAGAATAAAAAAGCCATGTTATGGAAAAAGTTCTAGAAAATTTCTCGTAAAGCCTTCTCAGAAACAGCTACTGTTTTGTATTTTCTTCGAATACTAGTCAGACAGTTATTTTACAATTCTACGAAGTTAGTAAGTTCGTAGAACTCGCCCGTGTTGCTGTCCTCTGAGATTTAGCTATCAGATTAAGGTACGGAGAAAGAAATAATGGAACGTCTGCTGTAATATTGTTATTTTTATTCAAAGAAAGTGATTTATTGCCAAAAATAATGTAGGTATTTTTATTTATTTAAGTTTTCATGCACAACATAACAGAATGTATTTCCAAGGCGTTGTACAGAACAATATACAAACTAAAAATTACACACATACCTACGTAAGTAGGTTATGTAAAATTACAAAAAAAAAACAAAATAAAACATGAAACACGAGAAATAACTTAATTAACAAACAATATAGACACTCGTATTATATAAACAAACAAACTGCAATCAAGAGGAAGAAAAAATTACATAAAAAAAAAAAAAAAAAAATTATCTTTCATCCATCCTCTCACAAAAACTTAAACATTCACGACACACATCGATCCATCTCCCAGCAAACAAGTCACATTCCGGTGTTGATGTCAGAAGAGCATTGAGCATAGTAAGGGCCCGAACGAGGGGCGAGTTAGCTCGCGACACCGTGCGTGCTGATGGTACGGCTAGTAGCCGGTGACTTCGCGGCCTGAGTTGATGTTTGGGCAGAACAGGAACAAAAAGCCTTACTAACTGCTCCACTAGTTCCTGACAATCGGACTCACCCCGCATAATACGGCAGGCAGTGATAAGCAGGAAGCACTTACGCCTTACCTCGAGAGAATTAAAATTTAGTACGCCGAGTAAAAATTTGTAGGATAAAGGAAGGGGTAGTATCCGAAGAGCTTTTTATATAAAAATCTAAGGAAGGCCTTCTGGACCTTTTCAAGAAGTAAAGCGTAAGTGCATTCATATGGGTTCCAAATCACTGCAGCTGATTCGAGCTTACTCCTGACTAGGGCCATGTAAACTAGTTTAATGGCCAGTGGATTGTTAAACTCACGCATATTTCGAATAACAAATCCTAGTCTCCGGTATGATTCAGCAGCGAGCGTCCTCATGTGATCGTGAAAAGTAAGTCTCGGGTCGAATAGTACTCCGAGATCTTTCACAGAAAGAACACGGGCAATCGGTTCCTCGCCCAGGAAGTATTGTACATGCCTAGGATTATGTGCACGACTAAAAGACATAACGCTGCATTTGTTATTATTGAAAAGCAACTTGTTGTCAATGCTCCACTGAAAGACTGAGTTTATGTCCTTCTGTAAAGTTTCTGAATCAGAATCCTTTTCCACGCCATATATTAATTTAAGGTCATCTGCGTAAAGCAAACACTTAGCATGTTTAAGAACCTTTTCGAGGTCATTAACCATGATCCCAAATAGTAATGGTCCCAAAATCGTGCCCTGACTTACTCCAGACCGGGTGTGGTAAGGCGTGGACACAAAGCAACCGTAACGAACATATTGCTGACGATCCCGTAAGTAACTTGCAAAAAATTTTAGTAATTTCGGGGTAAAGCCTATGTCATTAAGTTTAGCGAGCAATACGTCGTTATCAACGCGATCAAACGCTTTTTTAAAGTCGAAGTAAAGAACATCAACCTGTATGCCTTTGTCCAAGTGCTCCGAAATAAGATCCACCAGCGTTAGAAGGTTTGTATTAACAGAACGGTTAGATCGAAAGCCATGTTGAGAATCGCAGAGAAATGGTTGTATCTGGAAACTAATAAGCCTGTGTAGTATCGACTCAAACAGTTTAGGAAGTGTAGACAGTATAGCTATTGGACGATAGTTTTCTACGTCAGACGTAACATTAGATTTAGGAATAGGTTGGACTCTCGATACCTTCCAACGCTGCGGGTAATCTCCGGTGGCTAGCGCCAGGTTAAAAATGTGGAAAACCGGTGAAATTATATAATCTTTACATCCTTTAATGATATATGCGGGAATATTGTCTGGTCCTACTGCAGAATTTGGTTTGAGTTTATTAATAGCCATTTCTAAATCACTCATTATAATTTTATCGATATGTACAAAGTTTCCACGGTTGCTTTGATAGCTACTGTTTTGACTTTGATAATCAAGAAGAGGGGGGTCCGGCAAGAAAACACTTGAGAAGAATTCCGAAAAAGCATGTGCAGCATCACTGCCAATATAATCTTTCCCATTATAATTTACCCTGGGTTCAAAGCCACCTCTGGCTTTGAAGCTATTTATATGTTGCCAGAAGACACGAGGATCACGCTTGAGTTTGGTTTGAATGTGCTTGATGTATTCGTCGTATGCAAGTGACGTTCTTTTTTTAATACTTGCCCTAAGCAAGGAGAAATTTCTGTAATCAACCTGATTTTGAGATGACTTCCACTTACGATGCAGATCACTTTTACATTTAATGTCACTAATTAGTTCCGCTGTGAACCAAACCGGGTAACGCCTACATGGTTTCCTAGATCTATATTTTTTTGGTACACATTCATTAAAAATTCGGTAAAAGATGTTATAGAAACACTCTACAGCAGTGTCAACGTCGCGAGCGAAAATCACCTCTTGCCATGATTCTTCAGATATTAGCTTGTACATTTGTTCAAAGTTTCCTTTGGAGAAGTTCCAGTCCCTCTGCGTGTCAAGGTTACTTGGACAATTTTTTTCTGAACTCAATGGACGCATCGTATTATTCGGAGTAAAGCAAACATCTAATGGCGGATGATATGCGTCTCGACGTGGTACAAGACCTTCACCATCAATCTCTGCTACATCAACACAGCTAATGCAATCTGACACCAACACTACATCCAACTTACTTCCATGCGCATTCATCACCTCATTCCTCTCAATTAGACCACAAAAACTTAAAAAGTAACAATAGTAACTCAAAATATTATTTGATGTACGATTCTCGTTTAAATTTAAATCACCAACAATAATCACTGCACCTTTTAATGAATCAAAGATAGATTCCACTTTCTGAAACCAATGCATATACATTTCGTCTGATGCCCTTGGATGGATATACACTACACAAACATAGAAGGTAGAATCCTTTGTTGTGAAACGTGCCCACATATCCTCGCCAGCTTGTGTCTCCAGATCACAGCGGCGTGTCATCGTGATACCGGGTCTCGCAGCAAGCAGTACGCCGCCGCCGACACCGGTGCTGCGATCCCGACGTAACACACTCCATCCGTGGCTCGTAATCTCCGAGTCAAGTACAGAACTAGTGAGAAACGATTCTGTTACAGCTATGAAGTCACTGTCGAGTGTCAGCAGGTTATGGTTGAAGAAATTAAGCTTAGTGTTCAAACCTCTAACGTTTTGATATATCAAGCTAATTGGCTGTTTCAATTTTATATTAAGCATTGGATTCAGATCGCTGTTGTTGGGTTCTGTTTGGTAGTCTTCGAAAAAACCATTCTTTTACCCTAGCATTAGTGGGCCATGTATCCGCCGCCGTAGCTTTTTCAAAGAATTCAACTGGAACCCCAATCTTGTATGACTTATAGTCACCTTTAGGTTTAAGCTCTTCTACAATGCAGTTTCCCGTTGGGCACATGTTGTTCAGGTAGGACAGAATTTCCGTGGCCCTGGACATCATATTCCACAAGTGAATATACTTGCGAAATTCAACGGCTTTAAGTGGGGTAGCTTCAGGTCCTGCAGTGCCACGAACAGAATTATATCGCTTAGGTTTTTTTTTCCGAACCTCTACCCATTCGCCATTGGCAGTGCTCTCGTCAGTTTTTAGTGCTGGAATTTCGAAAGGCTCGTCTCGTTGTAGAGTCTCCTGAGCAGTGTCAATTGGCTGCGAGGAAATTATAGGTTGCAAAGGTGCATCCAGCAAAACGCATTCCACTGGTACAGCAACGGTTTTAGCCGGCAGAACAATCTTTTGTTTATCTTTTTTCTGCGGGCTGCGGCGCTTGATCTTTGGCTTTGAGTTAACTACGTTACTTCCGTATGAATTCAGAGTCTCCAGTTGGGTATGATGTATGCCTTCAGAAATGAAATGGCAGCGGCTGCATTCTGGTGCTTGCTCTAATTTATTCAGCTTTTCAGTGCAAGCTTCAATTTTTTTAGTGCAATCTGCGAGCGCGACATGATACTGTGCAATAGTAGTGACGGCATCAGTAAGCTGTTCTGTAAGAATATTTATTTGTTCGCGTAGTTGCTGCATTTCCAAACCAGGACAGGGCGAGTATTCCAGAGATAGCGGGGGCGGATGGCTTTTATTCCGAGTGGATACGTTTTTCTGTGTAATTGGCGTGCTTACTGAGATTGGTAGTTCATAATTACGGCCACCTTTCCTTGCTGCACAGCAACATTCATGGCATACCCAAGTAGCTCTTTCTTCAAGCGTAAGCTCCCGGTTATTACACAGGTAATGGTAAACTTTAGTACACTCCGCCGCCACACATTCAAGAAAAGCATCACCCGCTATTAATTCAGTATTGCATGCAGAGCAAATCATTACGCCGACTTTAAGATGAGTAGGTACGCACAGCAAGCACAATAACAATAGTGAAATAAAATTGCTATTTAATAGAAAATATTGCGTCTTCCACGCGAAGCTTCAAGCTGCGGTCAATCAGAACACCTGTGCGCACACCAACGTTCCTGTGTCTCGCATAGGCACGAGCGTGTAAGTAGTGCTTCCGTGTGCGTAGCAGCGAAGCAACCGTGGGTTGTCGCAGGTAGGATTGTAGGCGTTATGCAAATATTTAGATAATTATTTCTAATTACTCACGATCCACGAAGAGTTTGAAGACGGTATATCTTGAATTTAAAAGTCCTTTTCTTCAGCTTTACGCAGGTATAACTCACATGTATTAACAACAACCTAAATTATTTATGGTTGGGGTGGCGCCACCAGTCCGCGTTCAGTAGCACCAGTCGCACTATATACGTCGCTGGAACGCCCGCTAGTTCGTCGTCGGAAAGTTGGTAGCACTGACAGTGATTATTGCGCATACGCAGGACTATCGGCGTTAAACAGTTCGCACAACGGCGAGGATTCCGTGCACTCGCGGGCTGGTCACTATGATAAGGCACTTTTAAAAATAATTTTCGATGTATATTATTGTTCGAATTACACTTCGTGGATGACCGAAAACAATTATTGGTGGATTTACACTACACCAGACTTGTGTTTAGCGGAAAAGTAAAGGTATTGATAGCCGAAAATTAATTTTGCGGAACGAAATGACTAAATGCATAACTCAGCGGTCTCGGAGCGCGTTCCGAGAGGTATGCACTCTCTAATACCTTTTGTGTTCCATTCCAGGTATATACAATGAATAAACTTTGTATACTAAATTAACTTACAAACTATAACAACAAACATATTAATATCCTAAACTGACTAAAACTATTAACAAACTAAAATTAACAATAATAAAATCATTGGTTTTATAAAATAGTCCCCCATACATTGGGGTACAGTTCCTTAAAGCCTTTTAATGGATGCTTCTCATTTTGCAACAGAATACAATTTAAAATAATGCGATCAACAGGTTTGGAAGTTGATCCTTCATCACGCAGGCGTAGCTTTTGCATTGATTCAGCTACGCGGTGTCTACGAGCTATCTACGCGTCGTCTACACGCCGTTTTTTGCGGACCTCAAGTTAACTACGAACCCCCAAGCCGACCAAGCCGACCGCGCCTTATCCCGATACTAAATCTGTACCCAATCTAAATGCGTATCGATCGCTTTGATTGGTGCTTGCATTAGCTAATCCTGAGCCTGTGATAATTCTACTAAACGGCTCGCTGCTTCTCGGATAAAAATAATGAGATTTTGCCTCTGGGGCTTGCGGTGATAAATAAGTTAATGATTATAATGGGTCTTTAAGTGAAATGTAGTACCGACTGTATTCTGAAAATGGCCTGGGGTCGATAAATGTAACAAACAGAGGTTGGGATGTCTATTTATAATTAGGTGAGTACGTACCTACTGGCCTATGTCCCAGAAGTGGGAAGATTGTAGCCTGGTTATCAATACCTGCTGATGCTCGTGATTTTGGAGCTCCGAGGTAATAATAATAATATTCTTTTACGTAGTAGGTACTTATATAAGTGGGTACTAAAAATAAATTTACTTCTGAGTGAGGAATATTATTATCTTATGATTTTTGTATCTTCAAGACTCTGAATTGTCTGTTAAGTTACTGCCTGTTTACAGAAGGTATCTCACTCACTAGGCTTTTGAAACGCATTCTGAAAATTAACTCTTTATTTTGCACTAACATATTAATTTCACAGACACCCTGCTTTTTTCCGGCCTATAAACTATCTCTATGCAAAAAATCACGTCGATTCGTCGTTGTACGAGAGATGGAAAAACGAACAAAAACTCTTTTAGATTTATAAGAATAAGTGTAGGATAGAATATCCACACTACGACTAACAGAACTCACGTGCGGCGAATCCCAAGAGTCTCGTGATTGTCTTCCAACGCCACTGAGTTAATTAAACTTGGGTCAACTTCCCACAGATGAATGTTATTTTGAACATTATATTAGAACGTGATCCCAGCATAGAATTGAATACACTGCTACATAGATCTTAAGATCTTTTGGCGCTCGAATCAGCGTTGCTCCTTTCCGAATTGAACGGTATATGTCTTTGTTATGGTAGAAGTCCATCCAACAGTGAGCACTTGTTATGCAGCAGATTGACCGTCGCGTGGTTTTGCCATCCAAAAACACTTATTTTGTAGGAGTTGGCAGCTACTTTAATGATGAATACAAAGACCAATATATACTTCTGTCATTGGCTTATCTTAGATACATTTTAGTAGTAAATAAATTCTAAATGATTTTTTCTGGTAAATACCACTCATTGCCAAACGTACTTAACAACAAAATTAACAGAAATCTTAGATGATTAAATAAAATCAAATTAAATAAAATCAAGTCAAAATGAATGCTCATAATTGTTAGATATTCTTAATTTCAAACATTAATATTCAAAGGCGATTAAACATAGGAAAAATTAAAAAGTGCTATGAATTCCATGTGTGTTTTATTAACATACATCGTGCCCGGGCGTCCGCTACTTATAACCACTTCTCACAATATTGAAGGTCGTTAGTCAGGTGGTTAAAGTCACAGGCTACCTTAACCTGTTAACTGCGTTTATGTTCTGCACTTGTAAGTTCTCACGAGAATATATCGATGCAACTTCTATAAATAGTAAGCCCTTAGTAGTTCTTAGCTGCAATAGTATTTTCTTCGTACATTGGCGTCGCAAAAGATAACTTCGAGAGAATCAATCAGTCGTTTTTAGTATTCCATACCCAAGAGTACTAATGACAGACAGACATAGGGCTTACCTTTTTAACCATAATAAACAAAAAAAAAAGTGAAAACTTTAAAAAAAATCGGCACCGCGGTAATCAACGCGTGGATGTCTTTTTAATGATCAAAAGCTGGTGTCGTCACCGTGTCACGAAATCAATGGTTTAAAGATAGATAGATAAATCGTTTATTTAGTGCACACAAAAGACAGCACAACAAGACCATATCCAAAATGCCCAACGCACTTAAAAAAGTTTTCACTTCAAAAATTATAGAAAACTGTTTATACAGACTTCTATGATGGCAAATAACATAAAGAAAGAAACTATTGTAGTTTTGGTGGTACAGTGCGCGGATCTGACTCGCTTTTTGCCGGTTTAACATTTCAATGATTACTCTGTCAATAGGTAAGAAACTGGAACTTACAAGTGTTACCAACTACCGTTGCTTAGCCGTTTCCCAAATATGTTGTGGTGGGCTTCCAGTCTAACTGGAGGTAACTGGAAACCAGTATTTTAAATGGAGCGACTGCCTGATAAGCCCCAACAACCCAGTTACTGTGTAGCACCCATTGATAGGCCTGTTTGTCAAATATCGACAATACCCTTTAAAAATAACTATATCATATTCTTCTACTGAAATGAAATGAAATGAAATGAAATGAAATGAAATGAAATGAAATGAAATGAAATTGTTTATTCTGTAAATAGGATATCAGAATCACTTTTACACGTCATATTAAAAAAAATAAAAATAAGCTAGTTGAGTTCGGCGTTTCCTATCTGACTACTCTGAGAAGAAAGGCCGAAACAAACTCAGAGGTCACAGTCTCTTTTAAAGTCCAGACATAATCTTGGTCAGGCCATATGAGGACCATGTAGATTAGTGTCTGAAATGGTCTTTTGAGGAAAGAACCACACAGATTTGAGTGAACCTGTCCAGTCAGTGCAAGCATTTGTCAGTAATCGTGGAGCTCAACTCAGAACTTAAGGAGCTCAACTCGACGAACAATACCAAAGAAAGGACATTTGGGTAGGCCGCATAAACTACTCAAACTGCCAGACCACAATTAAAACTAACTGAAAAATGAAAATAATAATGATATCCACATAGTCCTCACATTCACAATAATTAAATAAAATAATATAATACTTTATTTTGAACTTTATTTTTTTTTTATTTTGAATATAATTTTCAACAATGTCAATGTGTATATAAAACTGGTATATTTTCATGATTTTACAAAATAATTAAAATGTTAAGTTTTATCACAAGGCTTAGCAGAGCGAGCAGTTCAATCCCATGCTTTTTTATCTTCTAAATAATCTGAAATTTTATAATACCCTTTTTTACAAAGTTTAGTTTTAATACAGATTTTAAATCTATTAATGGGTAAGTTTCGAATGTCAATGGGAAGTTTGTTGTAAAAGCGTATACATTGACCCATGAACGAGTTGCCTACTTTGTGGAGACGTGTGCGATGCACAGCAAGATTGTGTTTATTCCTGGTATTTAAACTATGAATATCGGACATTTTCTTAAAATTTGATATATTTTTGTGTACATACAATAGGTTTTCAAAAATATATTGTGAGGCTACAGTCAGAATATTTATTTCTTTGAATTTTTCTCTAAGGGAATCTCTTGGACCTAGGTTGTATATGGCTCGAACAGCCCTTTTCTGTAGAACAAAGATAGTATCAATGTCCGCACAGGTTCCCCAGAGAAGAATCCCATATGACATAAGACTATGAAAATAACTAAAATAAACAATTCTGGCTGTATCCACATCAGTTATCTGTCTAATTTTTTTAACAGCATAGGCGGCCGAACTTAGTCTTCCTGACAATTTTTCTATGTGTGGGCCCCATTGTAATTTACTGTCAATAGTGATTCCAAGAAAAACTGTCGAATCAACAGGGTCCAACTCTGTTCCATTTACTTGAACATTGGTAGATAGCTGCCTGACATTTGGCATTGAAAATTTAATGAGTTTAGTCTTTTTTTCGTTCAGTAGAAGATTATTTACATTAAACCAATGCACTACTTTAGAGAGTGCATCGTTAACTTGTTCAAAGTTGACTAACTGACGTTTGATTTTAAAAATGAGCGAAGTGTCATCTGCGAATAATACTATCTTGTGATTATCCCTTATGTGATAAGGTAAATCATTTACATAAATTAGAAATAAGAAAGGCCCAAGAATTGAACCCTGCGGAACGCCCATGGTGACCGCAGATCCTGCAGATTTCTTGCCATTAACATCGACCCTCTGGATTCTGTTGTTCAGATAAGAAGTCAGAAGGTCAAGAGCCTTGTCCCTCATACCATAGTGGTACTCTTTTCTCTCACAGTCTAATGCCTGCAGTGGCCTGCGGTTGGCTACGGAATTGTACCTTTATGCCGCCATATTGTTTTTCAATACATTTTACAAAAAAAAAAAGTTGCACAACCTGTTCGCCAGGACTGTACTACTAAACTCGAAGTTTAAAACACCAATGTACTGTGTTCATAAAGTTTAATATTACGATTTATGTGAGTTAGAATGTACGCTATGACGAATTGTTTTACGAGAAATGTTCATAAACGCGATGTACGGAACTTCTAAAGTTTGCTATGCCGAATTACTTAATTAACACTAGAGTGCACGCGCCCATAAATACTCCTTAAGCGCACGCGCGGGCTACAGGTGTAGGCCACTTATGGGTCAATTATTTCTCTGAATAAGGCAAAAAAATGAGTAAAACACAGCATATAATTACTAAACATATTTATTTTTATCAAAATGGCTCATAAAATCAAACAAAATTTAGATTCTTTATTATAATTTTAAACTTAAACATAAACTTCTTAAAAATCAACAAATATTTGGAAGGGTTGAGTTAGTCTTATTTTCATTTAGGAAGGTAATATTTACGTTCCAAATATCAGCGTCAAAAAACAGCAGGAATGATAGGAGAGCCGTTTTAGCGTCTTTTGCTACACCTACTGGGCCTGTTGGACGGACTAAAATGTTGTGAGATCTGGTTCTTGAAGTGGGCGGTGCAATCTTGCTCCATTTTGTACCATTACGAGACTGATAGGAAGCCAAAGTCGATAGAGGCACGTCTTCATCTTCGTCATCGTCTTCCTCGCCATCTTGTTCCGTATCAGAATGGTGAGGAGATCCAAGCGGGCCACTTAGTTCCGCGGATTCTCCGCCTTCCTCAGCAGCCACCTTTTATTTGGTCGCACAATCTGTTCGAGTTACCCGCCATCTAAAAAGTGAACAAAACAGAATAAAGATACATGAAAAACCCTTAAATACAAACAACAAACACTTAAAAATTAATTAACAGTACGTTTTGTAGTAATACTGCAACAAATGTTTCATATTTACCTCAATTTCGCAGGAGTCGGCACGCTACTGGCGGGAGCGGGGGTAATGCTTGAGGAATACATAAGACGATTGCGCTGTAGCGCGGCAAACAAAAATTATATACGACAATATTACACGCTGGGTTACATAAATGTAGCCCGCGCGTGCACTCTAGTGTTAAGAATGTTTACCATTGAGATTCTAAGCGAGTATTAACTTTTTTTTTAAGTTACGTAATGGGGACGTCTTACTGAGAAATTTTCAAAAATTTTAATTTCATTTTTTTTTAATTCCAAAAAAAAATACAGTGGCACTCCGGGAGTGCCGACAGAAGTGAAAACTTGAAAAAAAATCGGCATCGCGGTAGTCAACGCGTTGATGTCTTTTTAACCGTCTTACGAATTTTCGATCAGGTCACATGTCTTGACGCGAGTTTAACATTTTATACCCATTACAAAAAAAGTGCACAACGTCGCTAAAGAAGTTTTCACTTCAAAAACATGTTTATTTTCTATTGAGGGTAGTTTTTTTCCACAGTTTTTAATTTTATAAGGACGCCTAATTGTTTCCAATGATTATAGAGCTCCATCGCGATAGATCATTTAAAAGTTACACCGTTTTGTTTACACTGGGGTCAAAGTAGCGAACAATATTTTAAAAAATTCCATATAAATATTTAGATTTTTTAAAATATTTTTTGCCGTCGATAAAATTAAGTATAGATTTCCCTCATTTCGATATGTACATAATTAATATAAAGACTCACACTGTATAATTATATTGCAAAACAATTATGAATACAGAAAAACCTTTATGAGTTTTACCGGTGTAATCTGTAGCTGTAGATATGGTGGTAAGTTGTATTTCCCCTGACGAGGTCCATTACAATGAGCCGCGAACATTAATATTTTATAATTAATCGGTTCTTTTGTTAAAACCAGGTAATTTTATTCAGTCGTAGCATTTGGAAACGCTTATGAAATGTCCCCTGAAAAGTCTCAAAGACACAGCATTTATTTCAATTGGAACATTTACTGGTAATTTCGAAAGTCAAGAGTTGTAAGGAATTGCTCTCTGAAGTTTAATCTGCAAAATTATGGAGCTTTGATATTATTGACGAATTTACGGGAACTTTGTTTCACCCAATGACGGTAATTGATAAGAAATTAATCGTAGGCTTATCAAACTAAGGTACTTCAACAAGTACTTATAATTTTGGAAATGAACTGAAATGATTGCCGCTTGAATTTACATATTTGTATAGTCGAACGTGGGTGGGAACCTTACGGTGGTAAATATATTAATATTTACCACCCTAAGGTTGAATGAAACTTCAATCAATCTGCTACAACTACAAGTGTGTTGGGGTCGGCTTCCAGTCAAACCGGATGCGGCTGAATACCAGTATTTTACATGGAGCGACTTGGGTAATACGATACCCCTTGGTAAGACAGGTTGTCAGACTTTCAGGCTTCTTACGACCCGTAACGACTGTCAAAGATGCGCGAATGAGAGCCGGGATCAACGGCTTTACGTGCTTTCCGAGGCACAGATGAGTCTCAGTATGTAAAGGTGGTTACCCATCCACGGCATAATTCCGGCAAGCGTAGCTTAACCTGATAGATCGATCCGTGCGGCTGTCATTACTTAGCCACGAGCTCCTCCGAAGGCTGAATGACACTTGCACGTTACAAAACGACAAGGTTTATTTGTTGGTTTGTTTGTTTTGTTTTATATGTGGCAGTAAGATAAACTCAGTGAAGTTTACTAGAAATTGCCGTCAAAGTTGGTACAGCTATTATGAGTTAGACTATACTTTAATTTTGTAGAGAAATCATCTTTCTATATAATTATCAAATAAGTCTTATTTCATATTCATTGGACACTACTACTCTCGTTCGTCCAACCTAAAGTTGTCTAATGAAAATTGCTGAGTAACTAAGCAAAAACCTAAAACAAATGTATAAATAAAAAAGGCACCAACCAAGGTGACTTAAAGTGTGCCATTCAGACAGTTAAATCGTTCTTATTATCGCTAACCCACCTTTTATGTGAACAGCCAGACATAAACACAGATACATGAGTGTCTTCACAAAATGTCGCAGTTTTTTAAGAAATTTTATCATTTTTCACAGTAAATCTATGTGGCTGGCACCGAGGAACACCGTCGACCGCAAATTTATAGTATTACGTCATAGGTTCGACATTTATATGACACAATATGATTAGAAAAAGAAGGTCAACACCGGTGACTAAAACTAAAATAAAGGCAGAAATCGAGAAAACAATGTCCAGAAAGACATGGTGGAATAGAGTTCCATCATCATTCATAATTAAAAACCATTTTTTTTTAAATTGTCGTCTTTACAAAATGGATGACAACAATTTCACCAAACTTGCATTTTTTATCAATACATAGCCCGATTGATTTGCAAGATAAGGAGCCTAATCTTTCATTTTGAGGACTGCCATGAAATATTTTGGTCTTTTCTTTGAATATCGACGCATGTCAGTCTAACTTATCAATGAGATACTTTTTTTAAATCAGATAAAAAACAACACGCATTCACGCCTGTATGAGTTTTATAATTGTCCACTTTATATTAAAAAAAAACGATTGTCACAATAAATCTTGGATTTACACAAGGTTGTGTGATTTTTTTACGGAATTTGATATTTTTTATGCGTTTCGTTTCAAAGTGGTATTTTCGAACATTTTTACTTCATTGTAAGGGGTTGTGGCTTTCAGTTTATATGTGTGGGCTGTTTATCTAGGAGGCTTTCGTTTCGAAGGGAGGATTATGATAGGATTGCTGCCCTCTGATTGTTTAGGCCTGCTGTTGGAAACTGGCATAACTTTGTGTGCATTGTTGTATATGAATTTCTATTGCTTCATCTGTGAAGCCTTGTACAGTACTATAGACCGCACGACAGTGGTTAAACTGACCTTGAGCTGGTCTAGCGTAGTACGGAGTTTCAATAGAACAATAGGCCTGCATACTGGTTTTGTTACCACTGACGTGCGGCCTACTGTACAGACTCTCCTGACGATGAATATACTACCTTCATTTCTTTCATCAAATGTATGAGGTAAAAAGACAATGTCACTCTTGTTGACGATGGTTTGGGTTGAGAAAGGTGTAATAGCCTCATAAGCCTATCGAAGAACAAAACAATGACAGGCCTTGTCACTTTTCACTGTGGTGTCGTTGTTTCACTTTCCGTCATTTTTCCTCTGACCCGGCGGCCACAAACTTATTAATGTTTGTCGCTTACCTACTATGATTCATATACCTCTCTACTGTAATCACGAAAGAATATTGTACCTTGAGTGGGTATTACATATCGATTTAAAACACTATTCATTTATAATTTCCTCTTCCTTTTTTGTATAATAATTTAGTATAATTATTATTTGGTCGAATGCTTATATGTCCGAATTCACAATGGCATACATTTCAGATGACAGAATTTTATTTGGAATAATTATATTGGTATTTCTACAAAATAGCATTTTTAACCTTAAATTAAAATATTGTCTTAAAAAGTCAATTCAAGTCAAGGCGAAGTTTGTATGATTCGTCATTATGAACTGGGTGAAATAGGTTAGGTTAGAAGTGTGTGAGAGTAGCGAGTGGTGGCCGGCGAGCGCTACTTCCAAGTTGCTCGTAGAATTGTTTTCACGATTGCATGCTGCATCCTTGCTTGTATGCGTGGTGTTTGCTTGTTTGTATGAACTTTCTGCAATATGATGATTCTACTTTTTAATTATTATGGATATTAAATTTATGCTAAAAGATGATTCTGACTTACAAAATTATGAGTTTTGAATGTATGCTAAATGAGTGTATGCCAAACAATTTTCTGCGAAATGAAGATTATGTTATCCGTTGTTATTCAAAATAATATTATGACATAAAAAGTTCTACCATAAAAGGTAGACCCCGTAGTTGACACGTGTAAGTATACCTAGTTACTTTATGATAGTAATCCTTTTTCACATCAAGCACGTGTAGGGATGTGTCAAACTATTCACAACCTTCAACTATTCGACAAAGCTGTATTAATTTATATTACATGAATTATAATGTTTACCATTTGTACCGCTAACTTGTAAATTAACTTGTAAACTTTTGGGTGGGTTTCTAAACTGATATGGTTTCTTTATTAAATTATTGTTCAAATAATGTTTGCACGAGTTCTTGTTTTGTTGTCCAAACAAACAATGACCTAGTTAGATATACTTTTAGAGAGACCTGTTGCGGTTCATTCCAATCTCAAGTTTTTGCAACTATCACGCATTAAAAGCTATGTATCATCTCGGTTCGTCTTGGTTTTTCTAAGAAACTCGATTAAAAACAAAATAAAGTTTAATTTTGCAAAAATGTTATCTCAGTTATACACCAGTCTTCTTAACCAAATAAAATAAATGAGGAAAAACACTCTTTAATTTTAGCTGACGAAGCCAGTTTATTTAAAACAACTTTGTTCAACCAAAATGAGGTGGAAATGTTCCGTCTAACCTCATTAAATGAAAGTAAACTTTACTAATAGCTACATTGTATCGGAACCAAGTTCAGTTAAGTTTTAACAAAAACGAGACTGTTCCCTTCAGAACAAAGTTAAAAACAAGTTTCAGAAACATGTTTTGTTCCACATTTAGTTAGTATCCGATAACAATGCTGCTACAAAAAGTTGCTTAACATTTGATGAACATGTATTTTGTTTTTGAAGGAATATATAATTGTGTAATGAATGGTTAAAGGTCATTGTGAAAAGTATTAATTATTCGTAAATTACAGTACAATAGCAATTAAAGTATAATATTTTGATTTTTGAAAAAAATACAGCATCTGAATATTTAGTTTAGTATTAATATTGGAAATAAATCTAAATTGTTATTTAAAAACAATTTCATCAACAAAATATTCAATGAGTATTACAAATATTAAAAGAGTAACCGTGGAGTTTCTTGTCGGCACTCTTCCATAGGAAGCGACCAATTGGAACTGTGCACCTAGCTTCTGACGTTTCATAAGTGCCCATGTAGGTTTATGTGAAATAAAATAATTTGAATCGAATTTAATGGAAATAATTTACTGTGGCTGGTTTAATGATTAAACTACGGAGAACACGGGGGATTATACAGTAAAACTACTCTTTCACCGAAAATAAATAATTGTATCATTTCAAAAACCTGCAAAAGTTCCCTCTTAAATCCCTTTAAAATAAACGAATGAAAATCCATTCTCCGTAATATATAATCCTCGTTCAATAAAAACGAATAAAAAGAAACTGAAGTAAAAATAACATATTATAAAAACCCGCGCGTCTCAGGGCACATAGTCTTTGTAAAGAAAATACTCGAATATACGGGCTCGGCTTGCGGGAGGATTCTCATTATTATTGGTCCTATGAAGCGGAAGACTTTTGAACAAAGAGAAGAAAAACACTTGAGAATTATGACAGTTAAGGTTTTTGCGTAGGTATTGTTAAATTTTATTTAATCATTTTATAAATAATAATTGTGACACAGCTGCCAGCTGTGAAATGTTAAAAGCCGCAAGCTCAAACGATAAATAACGTTAATGAATGATTTACTATAATAACTTAAGAATGATTACTGACCAGATATTATTTTTGAATTCGGAGGTTTTATCGGCCTGGCTTAGTCTCATAAAAACCGGCCAAGTGCGTGTCGGACCACGCACAGTGAAAGTTTCCGTAGTTAGGATGAATTTATCCCAAGAATAAACTTAACATTGTGGTTGAAAAAAAAATCTCCCATACATCGATATACACGGTAAATTCTCATCTGGAACTGTAAGTTAAGCAAAAAAATTATGTATTTTCCCCTATTACTCGAAGACGGCTGAACCGATTTAAAAATTCTTTTTTTGTTTGTTTGAAGGGGTCAAGGGCTTCCAAGTTGATTTCATTGTAATTTGGTCACGATCTGATGATGGAATATCTATAGCATACCTATAGCGACTTGGGTATTTTTTATGGTAACTCGTGCATTTGCTCTTGAAAAGCACCATTTGGTAAAGTAAAACTGATGAATTACAAACCACAACATTAAAAAGTGAAAAAAAAAATACAACTTACAACAGTGTTTTTTCACGTTGTAGTTTGGAAGTCGGTTGTATTTTTAGTATTTTTCTTTTATAGCGATAACTTAGACGCTTGTTTTTTTTTTAGCTCTAAGGAATCGTAGACCTACGTATTTTATATTAATTTCAACTTGATACCTCCCCGCATTTCTGAAAAAAGGGTCTTGACAGATAAACAGACAACGAAGTTATCCTTTATGGCTACGGTACCCTAGAAAAGAAAGAAAAATAAGTTTATTTGTCACAAAAATACTTGCAAAAGATAATTAACTCGACCCCCAATTGTGCCATTTTCTTCCATTCTCTCCTGCCAGCTGCAATTTTATTATTCTTTGGTCTCCCTCTCATCTATCATCCTTTTATTACGAATATTTTGTATTTAATTTGATTATACTTACCTCAAGTAAGCATAATAAGCAATGAGCATAGAATATTCTATGACGGTGGTGAATACAGCCGTGGATGAGGATTGCTACAAGAAAAATAAAATAAAGGTTTATGAACACATAAAATGTTCTCTCTTAGTTTGGTATCATCGAAAGAATCCGCACATCTGATATGTATACAGATTGCCGATAACATATACATAACTACTTTGTACTGAAACTCAACCTAGCTTATAGTATTAAAACAGTCCCTGCACTGCTGTAACGTGTTCAGAGGGCCTAACTCGAACGTGCGACGTAAACATAACGTTAATTCGGACGATTTTAAAATTGACAATATGTTACTGGGTTTGCGCATAATATTAACTTAGTTTCAAGACCTAATTCATATTATCTATGGATGATACTTATTGTGCTTATCGTAATTTTTTTAATAAAATGCTACAGGATGGTTGTATTTTCGATAAAAAAATCGTTTACGAAACGTTTACCCAGTGGTAAGCTACTCGTTTAATCGATACGCGACTTACTACAGCGAATGCGGAAAAAATAAATGAAAGAATTCGTTTAGAGCATGCCACGAGTCTCCCATGACGACTTGCGGATCGACACGCGACGAACGGAAACTGGTGACGTGCGCGCATCTTGCTTGACGTGTCGTTTGAGCATGTACCTCGTGGTCATGGGGTAAACGTAACGTAAATTCGAAAGATTTTTCTATACCATTCTAATACCGTGCCGTAATCGGGGCCTTACGCCGCGCGTTCGTGCTAGGACTTCAGTTTAAAAACTCAGTCCCGGTATATTCATAAATATTGGCAGGTCGCCACCGATCGCCTGCGGGTTTAAAGTAACGAACAGTTGACTTTTACAATCCCTAGCCAACGGGATGAGCGTAAACAGTACTTTTATTTACTTTGTGTGTCATTTTAGAGGTGACTGAGCTCTAGGATAGTAATAGGGTATCCTCACGTCAGAAACGGTGATTGTCCTAGGGTTAAAGACGTGGGGTTAAAGAGGGTAGTTTTTATGTTTGTCTTTTTTGTGGTATTAAATAAAGTCAAAGTCAAATAATTTGTTTCAATTGGGCACATAAAAGGCACTTTGAACGTCAATATTTACCAAAAAATAAAAGATATAATTGATTCTAGTCGCCCCTCCCAAAAGGCAATTTTCGTATGGAGAAGAATGGGCGAGAAACTCCACCCTTACTTTTATTAATATGTTTTACAATATTTTGTATGCATTAATTATATAATTATATGTGAAGATGATGCATCTGGAATAAGATTACTATATCACAATAGGTAAAAAGAATTAAAATGAAGCAATGACAGATAAATTAATTATGTGATGGATACATGGTGTTCACATATTTACAAACATTGTGAAAGTATACCATATTCCTAAAAAAAATACTAGTAATACTAATAAGTCAGAATGTAAAATTAATGTTATAAAAATAATAAATTATACAATTAAATTAGCAACCAGTTTGATTTTGTCTAGAACTCGTAGACTCTCAATTGTCCTATGGAGCAGGACCAGCATGTTACCGAGCATTCTTATTTTGGATATAATCCTCTAATTTGTACTATGCTTGTTTACAAAGAGTACTTTTAATATGAGTTTTAAATTTTCTTTCAGTTAATTGTTATACATCACAAGGTATTTTGTTGTAACATTTAACACAGTACCCCATAAAAGATGTATGTACTTAAGATAATCGGAAAATTGGTTGATCTATTTTATCTTTATTTATATTATTAAAATTATGAATATCACTTATTTAAAAGATTTAGATTTTCAGAGCTGCATTGGCGTACGCAAGGTACCGTCATAATATTAATCTTTTTAAATAGTTCCCTGAGCGATTCGCGACGACGACGTAAATTTTAAATGGCTCTGACAGCTCTCTTTTGTAAAATAAAGATGGTTTCAATGTCAGCAGCCCGACCCCACAGCAAAATGCCATACGACGTGCTGTTGAAGTAGCTAAAATAGACCAAACGCGCGGTTTCTACATCTGTTAACTGTCTTATCTTTCCAACAGCATAAATGGCCGAGCTTCGCCGCCCCGCAAGAGATGTTATATGAGGTTGCGTATTGTAATTTCTAGTCTAGCGTAATTCTTAGATAAACAATTTGATTAATAAATTGACTAACCTGCTGTCAGAGTCCTAAAGCCGCCCATCCTCTGACTTGGCTTCACATGCCGTCGAGAAATATCTCTAAGGCATGCCGGTTTCCTCACGATGTTTTCCTTCACCGTTTTTGAAGCAAGTGATAATTATACAACACGCCCATGAATCCGAAAAGTCAGAGGTGCGTGCCTTGGGTTCGAACTAACAACTAAGCTACTTCTAAAATTCGGTTATTTAAATATAATGCATTTGGTTTTTTTACTCGACTGCCCCAGAAGGAGGCTAATGTTTTTCGAGAGTATGTATGTATGACTATTTCTTTGGCACGCTCTGTAGTCTAAACGGCTTGATGGATTTTAACATATGAGGTGTCGTTAGACTTGTCTTAATAGTGGGAGTAACATAGGCTATATAATATTGATATATTGCATTTGCAAATACAAAAAAGGGATATATAAAGGGATATATATAAATACAATAATATTGGTATCAAATAAAGGCTAGTAATAAGTCAATTCCAAATATATATATATATATATATATAAATATATTAATAAAACTAAAAATCCTCGAAATAACTAAAGTTATTTAAAAAACTAAAAACCCGACTGCAAAAACACAACTGAAAAGAAAAAAACAAGCATTATCTATAGAATTTTGGTATCGCAGGCGACAAACAAAAGTTACAGCATATATCCGGCTATTAGTTTGTCCGGGGCCTTTTTCATTTCGTTCCAAATTATTTACCGTAAATCAATCTTGGACCTGATGAATAGAGTTATTATTCACGTCGTTAAGATTTTGTCACCGTCGGTCTATTTTGAAGATCAATGATGTGTCATATGCAAATAACACCATCTTCGGTTGATTTTGAAGTAATAGTGTTTAATAAATAAATATTTAAGTAATACATCTGCCTTAAGAGTCTATAAATACCTAAAATTAATCAATAAGTCAATAAAACAGCCTTCAGTGCAGTTGCAGTTGCGTTGCAGTAAGCGACATCTCTGAGTGAAGCAGTAAGTTCTCATTTCATTTAACGCAGTGATAATTATGACGTATCCATGATCTACTGTAAGCAAGGCCCATAGTTTAGGTTATAAAAAAATCTGTCAGAAGATACTTCAGGCATTCGTGTTTCCCCAAGCTTTTCGTAGGAATAAGTCCTTTTGTCATTAACAGAACATGACTAGTTCCTCCATCAATAACATTGCATGTTGTAGGTCAAACTACTGAACATTACCTAGAAAATCTACCTTCATTTGCTTTCGTATTAGAATACCATTCGTTTTCTTACAAATGCTAACACCATTTTAATCTAGTGATATACAGGGTGTTGGGTTATATGGGACCTATGAAATATGAAAAAAAAAACATGTGTTGTTCCCTATATTTTGATCACGTAGGTACTTAGGTATTTCTAGGAAACAGCAGATTCTTTATTCATGTTTTTAGATTGATCCGCTCGAGAAGGGCTCGTGGATAAATAATAACAGTCGCAAGGTCAATTTTCAAGCAACGTTTGCCGAGGTCTGTCCGTGGATGGGTGACTGTTCATTATATAGGTACCGAGAGTCCTCCGTGCCTCGGAAAGTACGTTAAGCAGTTAGACCCGGCTATCATTTGTAGATTTGTGACAGTTGTTACGAGTAGTCAGAAGCCCCAAAGTCTGAAAACCAGTTTAACCAAGAGGCAGTCGTTCCATGTAAAATACCTACTGGTATTCAGCTGCATCCGGTTAGACTGGAAGCCGACCCCAAGAAGTTGGAAAAAGGCTAGATAGATGATGTCTGGGTTAATCCCAAAGTAAAAGTTGTTAATTTTCATGACCCTCGTTTACCCTAGCACCCTGTACTTATAACTTAAAAATGCTCGTAAAGCTAATGTAGGAACATACAGACTCTGTTTATGTTTTTATTATAATATCAGTGTGTAGGTAGATCCACAATTTAGTAGAACGATGGGTAGGACAGTCAAAACCCAGTTCATATTCAAATATTTCGCAGAAAGCCAGGCACATTATCCGGGCCACTGAAATGTCGCTTTACAGAATCTTACCAGCCGATTCCCAGCCAAATGTACTATGAAAACATTCGAATTTTAATACGGCCTGGCGCGAATATCCTTTGGTAATGCAATAAACTTGCCTTACTAAATTCTAAGGCGGGGACGACGACCGGGCTTGTCTCCTACGTTGTGAAAAGGGCCTAATTTAATCAGTTAAGCCGTCCATTACGGTATTGGAGGACCTGGGTTGTAGTGTAGGTAGAAACGGGATTGAATGGGGTTGAAAGTGTCGAGTTTATTTCAAAAGTTTCGGGGTGAAATGGAAGTATTTCGAACGCGATTTATTTTAATAGATAGAGGTTCTATTTTGGGGTTGGGACGCTCGCGCGAGTTGTGTTTAAATTATGATATTTTGGCCTCATTTCGTGTTTAGGAAAACCGTTACCTACTATTTACTGGTTCTGGTTAGATAGTGTTGTTATAATTTGTTTGTCAATTGGTTGGTTACATTAAAGCTGAAATACCTATACATATTAAAAAGCATGCTCATTTACAGCATGCTCTACGTGTGTGAGAAATTAATCATACTATGTTCGTATACACATGCTAATTGTGTGATACTGGGTAGCATCTGATTGAAATTAGCATGCTTTAATTAGCATGTGTATTACAGGTTTTATATCAAGCAACATAATCTTTTTAACGAAGAGAATATATTGTTTATTTGTACTGTTAAGTGTGAAAATAAAACTCAATCTATAAAAGATATTCAATTAAATACGATGAAGTGAAAATACTGAACTAAACCATTTAAGGCACCTATTAAAGGTGAAAACCACCTAATTGCTATGCAAATAAAGTCTTATTTTCAAGAACAATATAGTAAATTGTTTTGTACGTAAAATTCTCATGGCATTTGAAGATGTCTGCAAAGTGGAGATAATGTTGTTCTGAATTATTGCGTTGCAGTCACTTAAGTATCTGTAATTTATTCTTATTATTTCACTGAAGAATAATGCTATAAAAGGCTTAATAAATTTTAGATCTTGGATACAATTTACTAATGTCTACTTAGTCCTATACAATTTATGACTAAGAAAGATATGATAGTGCATTCTGTATGAACCTAATAATAACGACACGTCATCTATATTAATATAATAAAGCTGAAGAGCTTGTTTCTTTATTACCGACTTCTTAAAAAAGGAGGAAATTTGGTTTAGAAAAATTATTTTTGCATTTGATATTTCAATTCTTGAGGAAGGTATTTAACATCACGCTGCGATCCTAAGGTGCCGAGCAAAAAGAAAAGAAGTCAGAAAGAACGTTAAGCGAAGACGAAGTAATAGCGCAGACGGGCGATGCGATGCGAGGCGGTGGGTCGGGGGCCGAAAATTGACGAAGTCGCGGACAGCAGCTAGTGTTTTAGATAAACTTCGACTTTGTAGAACATCGCCTCTGTCATTCAAACATAATAATGTCTATTTCTAAACGTCGAAGTGTCATTAATATACACTCTATCATTAGTTTTATACTCATAGGTTCAATTTTTTCAGATTCCTGCCAGATTTTCTATCGGTTGAATCCACTTGTACTACATGTATCAGGCGAGGATCATGCTAAAAAACAGTAGAGTAACGTGAAAACAAATTAATGTCCTAGGTACAGCTGATAGTGGCAGTTTTTGGCTAGAGGGGCAAAATTCACTGTTCCACTGAACCAACGAACAGAATCTTTGTTTATCCAGTAACACGCCAAACCAACCCCGACATACCAGAAAGAAACAAAAGAAAAAACACACCTAAGCATATTATTCTTCAATTCTCGGTATATGGAAATTGGGGCAAAGTAAACCTTTATGAAAAGTAATATTTTGTTACTTGGGTTGTTTTGCTACGCAGGTGGAGGGTTGCCAAAATGTGGCTTTTGTAAACGTCCGTCAAGTGTCCGTATACTGCAATATATTAGACGAGGGCAGAATGCGCTTTATATACGTCGGATAGATGGGCGATAGGGTTTAAACTAGGTTTAGATGGGATTTTGGAAAAAAGAGACGAATATAAACATTTTGCTTTAGTTACAGTACTTTAGTTAAAACAAAGTATGCTTAATGGGGCAAACTGTGTTTATACGATAACTGTTTCGTAACAAAGGACCAAACATAGAGCCATTGGCTCATTCCATGATGGATCTAGTGACGATTGTTTTCTCATTAGGTCTATTTATATTAAAAAAATGCGAGAGCGTGATAGCCCAGTGATAACGGGGTCTAGGTCTTGGTTTCGAAACCAGGCAGGCGCTTTAGTTTGTATAAATTATTTAATCACCACTGCTCTCAAAACGATGAAGGAAAACATCGTGAGGAAACCGGCATGTCCTAGAACAAAAAAATCGAATACATGTGACATCTACCAAACCCCCTGGGCCCGCGTGGTGGGTTACACCCCACTCCCTCTCACAGAGAGGAGGCCTGCGGCCCAGCAGTGGGAACATTAAGGGTTGATTATGTATGTATATTAAAAAAATAAGTAATATAGTAATTAATGCTCGTGCATTTTCTGTATGAGAAGAGGTCTTTGCTTTGCAGTGGGACAATACCAGACTGGTATTTTGTATATAATTTTTTAAATTTGTTTGCTCATCACAAGCCTCAGCACGCCAGCCTTCGTCACTATTAAAAAGCTAACGGCTTTCCTGCGTGTTTTTAATAACATCATTATATACTGTGTTCAAAATCTGTTTGCCAAACATGGTGATTATGGCATATTTTCCAATTAATTTTTATTATGTTATGATGATTGGTGCAGTAAATAGATTAGTAGTTAGTCTTTTACCACCAATACAGGTATAAAATTATTAAAAAGTTGTAAAATTCTTTTTTGGCAATATCTACCACAAAATATAAAACCAGAAGGGATACATAACCTTTTTCAAGCACATTGCCATTGACACCTAATATTCACACTTAGAAACTTTTCCTCCTCAAAAAAATCGAAGATGAAGAGCGCTTACGATTCGCATCGTCAGCAATACCCCGGGACCGGGGGCCCGGCGCGTCCTAATATCGGAAAAAGTCCTTGATTTACGTACGAACTTAGATCCCGATGCTCCAATCAGATGGAACTTCAGGAAGATAGGATCTAGGCCATTAAACTCTTAGTTAAACGAGGTCATTGTAAGTGGGGATTATAAGCAATAACGAGTGGAATACCGTCTACTTTATTTTTAATTTCAATTTTTATCGTTGGAAGAGAAATATGTTGAAATCGTGATCTTCTTCTTTTCGTGTTAGTGACCTGGTGTCAAAGTTTCAAAGCCGCCCATGGGCCTCTGTCTTGGTTTCACATGTCGTCGAGAAATATCTCTCAGGTATGCCGGTTTCCTCACGATGTTTTCCTTCACCGTTTTTGAAGCTGGTGATATTTTTTTTATAATAACTAGCTTTTGTTCGCGGCTTCGCCCGCGTGGATATCGGAAAATATCCCACAGGAACATGCTGCCGGAATTCAGAGTGTCCTATGGCCTATGAAATGAAACGATGAAAGGCATACCCTTTCATCTAAATACGTTCAGCCGTTACGGCATGAAAAACTAACAGGCAGATAATAAATCTGTTTTAGGGTTCCGTACTCAAAATGGAAAATTGAAACCGTTAAAGGATGACTTCGTTGTCTGTCAAGACCCTTTTTCTCAGAAACGCGTGGAGGCATCAAGTTAAAATAGATATCACAAACTTAGATCTACGGTCCCTTTGAGGTGTTAAGAAAATCAAACTTCCAAGTCAACGCAATAAAAAATACGGCCTTGTAATTATTATACCGTATATTTATGTTGACACTCGTTATAACAATATGCACATGAATCCGCTAAGTCAGAGGCGCGTGCCTTGGGTTCGAACTCGAGACCTATGACTTGGCAGTCCGACGCGATGGTCACACCAATAGGTTATCACTGCTCTTGAAATCGTGATGACGTTGTACGATTTAATCGGTCAATTTCTTCGATATACAGTCAGGGAAATTAATTGACACACTTGTGTCTCCGAAAGCACGTTAAGCTGTTGGTCCCGGTTGTCCTTTGTAGATCTTTGTTCGTCGTTACGGGTAGTCTGAAGCCCGAAAGTCTGACAACCAGTCTTGCCGAGGAGTATAGTGCTACCGTGCTACGAGTAAGTGTCGTGATTTGATACGGGCAATTTAAAGTTGTAGTCAATTTGGTAGAAAATTTATTTCTCAGACCTAATTTGCAACTGTTGTACAAATGTGTTAGAAAGGTCAACCAAAATATTAGTTTCAGATTCAGCCCAGGTTTCCTAGTGTCAGCTTATTCCACTGCCAAAATGAGACCGGTAACCGATTTTAAAGATAGCTTATATCTAAAAGCGTACCTATAGCTGCTGACATTATGATAAAAAAGCTATATTTACTATAAAAATAACTTTTATGGTTATTATCAAAGGGTTCTCAGCAAAGCATTTATCCATTTCTAATCTAAAGGTTAATGAAAAACACTTCAAAGAAAAGCCTTTTGACTTAGTCAACTCAAACATAAGAAGATGCGGGTAGCGCAATAAGTCAGTAATAGTTAAATACGAAATTCTGGAATTAGTATCAAAGTTAGACGAACTTTCAGTCTCAGAGGTCGCGTCAGATAATTTAAGTTTCTAACACACAACTTTTGTCAGACAATAAATGGTAGATGAGTTCGGACGCGCTGTGATTACTGCAATGTGAACGTACATATACTATACACGTAAATATTAACAAAACCAGTTTAATTTTTATTTTTGGTGTGTAATATCTTTCCTCTCACTTTCCTGCAATCAAAAGAAAAATCTAAATCTAAAAAAAACTTAATTATCAAATCTGTGGGTATGATTTCGTGAAAAGGGACGGAAGTGTGTCACAGGAAGCCGGGGAAGCGCGCTCTATTTGATTTGACCAATGAGCGCGCGTGGCTCTAGAGTTCGCCGTCAGAAACGACCTTGACGAGACCTTGCCCCTTTATTATTGCTTATTACCTTAATGTTGCTTATTACTAAGGTGACGTATTAGATGTCACAACACATCATAAATGGTATGCGACTACTGTGACGCTTGCTCGTTTTTATTATTTCGTGCCTGTTGTGTCCCACTGCAAGGCAAAGGCTTCCCTTCCATCTTTCCATTTGTCTCTGACTTTTGCAATTTGAGCCCAAACCTTAACAGTATAAGTTGTCCTCTGATTTTAATGAAAATCCGTACTACGCTAAGCTAGCTCACGGTGATAGTACGACCACTGACGTTCTATCTACTTTACACCGTTATAAATTACAGTTACATTTTTGAGAGTTACAATAGGGTATCACAATGAGCTGACTTTACAAAAAACCTACGTATTGCTACGAAAGTATTCTATCTTTTAGCTACTTCTAACTTATTATGGGTGTTTTTCTTCCAATTACTTATTAAGGCTACTTCGAATGGTTGGTTCGGTTTTATATAAGTTTACAATGGAAAATCAGGTAACATTGAATTGAGTTGATCAAAAGCCTATAACACGAATCTTCACTGTTTATCTGCTTCGAAGTAATATTATTTTGGGTACTTAATTTTTTATTTTAATCTGAGTTTGAAACTATAATATAATGCTTCATTGTTTTTGCATGCAGAAGATAAAAATACACTTTTATTCGTCCGAAACATTCAAATATAAAAAGCGATTATTTGTTACTTACACTCCTACTTATATTGATTTTGATAATGTGATCCCTAACTTTTACTTCCAATGTTATCGATTCATCAATTTCAAAGACTTTTGTTCAGGCCATTTGTCACTAAACCCAAATATTTGAAATAAACCAAACTACATTTTTACCTTTCTGAAATTATCCCCATTTCTTTTATAGCTATGACTTTTCTCGGAAACACGTTACCGTAGCGAGACGGCACACAATCATCCCTTCTTATTGCCCTATTTAAATATTGAGCACTTACCTCTGCATTGATCGTCGGCGGCATCACAATCTTCTTCTGCGGCGGCGACCTTAACACCACATTTTCGTCCCTTATTATAATCTGTGGCTCCATTGCCAACAGCTTTTTCTTGCATTCTTGCAATTGGAGGCATTCCTTCTCTTTTCTTGATAGCACTGATTCTGAAGATGCGTGTTTTGAGGAGCACACTGATGTGTTTTTGCTTGATAGTTTTAAACTATCTATTGATGCTGTCATTTTAGCAGTTTCTTTACCGTTTGATGACGCCATCTTGGATTACTTTCGCACTTAACATTTGATGATGAATTTAAATGTGATTACTTTTGTATGTCTTTTTTGTTTGTATTTAGGGTGGTCACTGTCGGCATCAGCTGGATATGTTAAGATTTTGTCGCTTTTCACTTTTTTCGTTTTATATAAGATTTAAGAATCATGAACAATAATATTATTTTGTTATTCAAAGTTAATAATATTATTCGCTTTTATTAAAAGTTGTGTTTTTAATACATTTTATACTTTATTTATAAACACAGTTTAAAATTCTATATTGTACTGAAATTAAGAAAGAGTTTTATATGCAGATATTCTTAGAGTGCCGAATTAGAACCAGTACTTTACCAAAACCTTAAAAATAACCAAGTTACCTAAAATATAAATTCAGAATACCATTGAAATAATAATTTTAAATGGGGCTATTAAACTAATTTTGCGGATCAACATTACCGACCCGACCGTTCCGTTCCAACCATCGTTCTTATTTTAAGAATGAATTTAGAACCTATTTTTGTACCTTTTGGCAGAGGGTTCGTGGGAATTAGAGTAATGAGTTGTACTACCGGAATGGGGGTTATATCGTCAGTGGGGTAATAACATTGTCAGTGGGGTAGTTACCGTAGTTTGTGATACACGTTTGAGGCCGGCTCGGGGGAACTGCTTCGGTTACTGTTTGTCCTTTGTTATCGTAGACGAAGTTGAAATTTAGTTAAGACTCGAACATAACATAATTATCTGGCTTCTATCAACCTACAGGCTCACATTATGCAGTACTTAGTGAATTTTAATCCCCTAAGGAAAACTCCCTTCGTATTATAAGTTTTTAACGTGTGTATCTGTGTGTTTGTATGCGGCATCGCACCTTCCAAATGGCTGTACCGAGTTAATAAGTTTTATGCTCCAAACGTCGCTCGTCGCGTCGGGGGACGGCTTATGAAAACGTCAAACAGATGGGGTTTAGGTATAATACCCAGCAATACTAAATGTATGATATTGTAGAAAGGATAGCTACTGTTAATTTCCTATTTTCATTAGCCGTCCCCCGACGCGATGACATTTGGATCTTAATATTACCTACAACTTAAACTTAAAGGGCTAATACATTATTATTCTTTAACTTATTTTTTTAGGGGTTTTTGTTTCCACAGTAGGCGCGGGCTTGCGAACGGTGTGCAATGGGTAGCTCGCCTCACCTAAGCGTTCACGGTGAGATTTTAATAGAATAGCACCGCAAGCCGACGGCGCGTTGTGTTCCACGCGCGCCTCAAAAAGATGTCAGCACAACTGAAGGGGTCCATTAGGGCCGATGCCGGGGTTGCGGGTTTGTCCAAAAGGGTTATCGTGGCCCCTGGCAATTCACAGGCAACTGAAAGATCATGTGTGGGTTTTAATCAGTAAGAGTCGACACGCCCTTCCGCTCCGACCAGAGCGGGAGAAATTATTTATTTGATAATTTACTACCCAAAATGACTTAGGATCAATAATAATTATAATTCGAAACAAGGATTTGAATATAATATACAAACATGAAACACAACCCATGACATGCGTATCGCGTCTATGACTACACACTAAAACCGCGACTTGTTTATATTCAGGTTTTAAATTGTTTGATCTATAGTGATGTTGAGCAGATATTAATTATTTGATTTTGTAGTTATTCTCGTCTAACATTAGAGGTTAGCCGATGTTCCTCACGGTCGCTCATCTATATTAGGAAGTCCATATTTAGCAGTGGAGAATATTAAAGGTTGATTTGTTATTTAAATTCTCTGCAACGCAAAATTTTCTTCTAAAATGAGTTCCTAAAGACACGCTCTCTCGCAATTACGTGCAAATTAGACTTTACTTTCACTCGACTTTTACGAATTTATTACTTGGGCCAAAAAACGTGTATTATTCAGTGATAGTGTTTTAAGTATTTCTTTATGTCTGTTTTATTAACCCAGTTAATTAAATTACTATTTTAAAATCTCTAAAAGCACAAAATAAACCAAATCACGGATCTAAATAATTCAATCCGCAATTTGCAACAATAAAACAAATGCCACAGAGTAAAAATTACAGTGAGTCGAGGCCACAGTTAAAATATTTGCAGCGTTAAAAAAATGAACCGTTCAGTCACCGGGATTCGGTGCTCAGTCGGATATCGTCGGAAAAAACGTGGAATTTATTTCCCATTAGTTGTGTTTTTCCACTGTAGCGCGTTACGTCGTTCGAAAAAGGAATTTTCTGGTCTTTGCAACCGACGGATTTAAATTAAAATTGGATAATATTTTATAGAAGAATTAGGTTGTTCTTTTTGAGTTTGTGTTGTCATATTTTGTGTTTTTTTTTTTTATATATAACGGATCGTATAAAAAATTAAGAAGGTTTCTTTAACATTGTTTATTTTATCTTAAAGTCATAACTTATCAGTCACCATTGCATTGCATTTTTTACCCAACATTCCTTATAATGAAGTCCAGATTTCCACACACATTTACGAATAAAAGATACATATGATAAGTATCCTTTTACTAGTCACAATGTACAAAATCCTTTCAAGATATCAACAAAATGTCTGAATAAGCAATACATCATCAATAATGATCGCCAAGAAAGATTACCATTCACCCAAAGAACGAGTAGACTTGTGAAAATATAGTTACATCCCTTTGTGATGTTGACAAGGGGATGAAACTCAAAGGGGGCTCTTGTATCCCACGTCAGGTGCCTGTCATATACCTAAGCAAACTGAGTCTATTGCAAGGAAAGGGGTATTGTGGGCACCTCAAGAGTGGGTTGACTGGTCATGCTCAAAATAGGCTAGGCTATTTTAGTCAAGTGAAAGGTTTTGAACAGCATCAATCGATAATAGCGTTAGAATCGCCCAGTTGAACGTTTATACAACGTGCCGCAACAATGGCGACATTAATTTAACATACGGGTAGGGCTAGTGGCCAATAATCATGAAAATATAATAAGAAAAAATAATTCGTTTATTGAACATTTAAAATTTTCAAACGCTCGCCGACATCGGACTCTCTCTTTCCTTCAATTTGCCTTCTCTTTGCAAGTTATTCGTTTTATTTTCATTGATGCGATGTTATGATCCGTGACTCCGGTAAATGAACTCTGCGTTATAGTTTTTAAGTATAGGTTTCACCAAGATGCTATTATAGAAAATTGAAAATAAATCAATAAATAAATAACATTAATGAAATTAAAATATCTCCATGAAAAGAAAACGCTAATCCGTATACGTGTATTAAATTAATGTCACCATTAGTATGTATTTTTTTATGATTTCTTATATTTTTTTTTTATTTTTATATTTCAAAGTTTTTATAAAATTTTACTCCTTATCAATGTTATATTTGACACTTTATTTTATTTTTCCATTCTTGCATTTTTATATATTGTTTGACAATTTTATTTAATTGTTTTTGTTTTTTAATGAGTTCAATATTTAAAAATTATTGTATTTTGGGTTTTTATCTGTGAGTTTATGAATTAAATGTAAGAATGATAACTATGGACTAGATTATGTCTGAAATAAATAAATAAATAAAATAAAATTATTAAAGCGCCACGCTGTATAATGTATTTTCATGTCTCTATCTCTATATCCCCAGTATTGATTATCAGAGGTCCTATTGCCTTCTGATGAGCAAATTCCACGAACTATAGCTATTTAATTGGACACAATTTAAAATTTACCAATTTCTGAGTCTTTTTAGATGAAATTTCAATAGCAAATATTGATAATGTCTGTTCAAAACTATAAATTTGTATAATATACAAGTTTTAATATTGTAGAAGATAATATTTATATCTCCCTCGTCGGTAATCCATAAATAAATAATAACACGTAAGTGGCGCGCACCAACGCCAAAGTGTTATTCACTAAACTTATTTACTGGCTCATATTTTTACAACGCCAATATCTATTTTACTTCATTCTGTCTGTTTAGGGTTCCGTACTTTAAAAGAAAAAAAACGGAACCCTTATAGGATCACTCGTGTATTTGTCGGTCCGTCTGTCACAGCCAATTTGCTCCGAATGTAATGGACTGATTAAGTTGAAATTTGGTGCACATATTAATTTCTGTGATTCAAACACGAACGTGTAACGAATATAAATGAATTTTGGGGGTCATATTGCGGAGGAGAAACAAAAATTTAAAAAAAACTTTTGCGAACTGTACTGTGTGACATATCAAATGAAATGACTACTTTTCATAATTTTAAAATATATAATTTTAATGATATTTAAGAAGATAGATGAAAATTTAACTACACTAACTCCAAAACTACAGAGCCTAAAATTTAACAAAAAAAAATAATTCTATGCTAATAAATTACAGGAAAATTTATATGAAGTTTATGGTCTTAAAATAACATGATAAATCACTCATTATTGTGCGTACAAACTTACATTTGGAGTTGAAATGTACGAGAGATCATCTTTTTCAAATAAAATCTTAAGTTTGTCCTTGAGATAAACTCGTCCCAACTACGGAACACTTCATTGTCCCAATTTTAAAACATTCCAAATAAACAATACTAGTAGGACTATATTTTGGGCAGGTCGCCACTGATAAATTATTGAATGGGAAATATTACTACTGTGGCTAAATGGGTAAAATATATATATATATATATATATATATATAATGCGCGGCCATCTTCCAAGTATAACATCAGTTGGATTAAGAGCAGGAATAGAAATATTTGATACTACGCGGTTGTACTAGACTGATTGATGGATGAAGATGAATTTGGATGAAAATATTGGTGGCTATTGTCTGACTATTATTATTATTATTTTTAGCTGACTGTGGAAAATGTTCAGTCTAGATTTGTAGCCCATAATTGATTGTTATTAAGCTCAACCGAGTCGCGGATTTTGGGTACCATATTATTTTGGCTTTCACTAATTAGGTACATACCTGATGTCCTTACATATTATAAAACAAAGTCCCCCGCGGCGTCTGTCTGTCTGTCTGAACGCAATAAACTCAAAAACTCCCTAACGGATTCTCAAACGGTTTTCACCAGTGGACGGAGTGATTCATACGGAAGGTTTTAGTGTATAATTTATTAAGGTTTTGTGTAAATTGGCTGAAATTTGACGATTATTGTTGAAGATTTCAGAAAAAATAATGCCGACTGGGAGTTTTATTGGCGTGCGCCGCGGAAATGGTAAAAGTTACATAAAATTTATGTTCTACAGTATTGTTCATCTTAAAAGTTCAACAAAAAAGTTCAGGATGGCTATGTCTATCTTCTAACCATGACCCACAGTAACCATTATTATCTTTCAGAATTTGATGAAAATTTCATTGTTATTTCCGAAGCTTTTTGACCGGTATTGTATTAATCCTTATCCAATAAAACATGTTTTTTTTTTTTTAAATTGGGTATTTAATTTAGATTAAAATATGCCTTGACATCATATCATTTAAAGAATAGTTAAAAAGATATCACAGTTTCAAAATTACGCGTAATTTCATAATTATGGTTGACGACAACGCGGGCGCAGTGGTAATAGTCAATGACATTTCCTCGGCTATAGGTATGTAATCCCGGTAGTACGATCCCGTGGGATATTTTTCGTCATCCACGCGGGCGAAGCCGCGGGCAAAAGCTAGTTTTAATATAAAACTGAGCTGATTTTATAGTTTACAAAAGGACGAGCAAATATTATAATGAAGAATAAATATTGTGTTATTAATGCAGCGTTTAATTAATATGTTTGATTCATTATAAACATGTTGAACAACTTACAGTGTATTGTAATGTTAGTACGGTATTTAAATAATCCCGGTATTCCGGGAAAAGTGATCCATACCGTCAAAGATAAAGGCAACAGCAGCCCACGGATAAGCTACGCACGTGTATTTCGCTTTGTATGACAATTTTGGCGGGGTCATCTACTGCGTCCGTCGCCGCAGGGCCACGCTACTAGACAGCGAGCGACACTTTCCACTAAACCAGGTTTTAAGAACTTTTTGGTAGGTACAGTCAGCAAAAATAGTCGATGAACACTGTTACTTAAATATCATTTCAATTGATACAAAATTATTTGAGACATTGTAATTAAGATTTTTAAAAACCGTCAACCACCAAGTCGGAGTTTTATTATTTGTTGTTACAGCGGCAATAAAAAAAAAACAAATCACGTTATTTATTTGCTAGAATGCAGCTATACAAATAAGGTCCTGAAAAATTTAAGTTGAGCCATACTTTCTGCCCAAGATTCGATATGCAAAATTTAATTGAATGAATAAGATGCTATAATAAAAAAATAAGAACACTAAACACAATTATCAGATAAAAATTAATAGTTCAATACAATTAAAATCAATTCAGTCAAAATGCAATTAATAGATATATAATAGTCAAAATAAAATCAAAATGTCAAAATACAATTCAAATGTCAAAGAAAGAAGAAAATAATGGCTTAAAGTTTGTTATGTACAAAGTTTAGGACTATCTGCATTCGAACTAGGTGGTAAACCTGTATCTCGGAATACATTTGATCTCCTTATAAAAATTGTGAATATTTAGTAGCCATGTTTAAAGTTGTAAACATAATTATTGTAGATTGCCATGTAAGAATTTATGTAGAAAGTTTGCATATAGTATGAAAAAACAAATAAAAAAAAGTAAGTGCGATGTGAGTGTGTATGTTTATAAAATTATTTTTTGTTTTTGTGTATTTTATGTATTAGTATGTATTATTGTTTTTTCGTAACATTTTTTATTTAAAAGAGTGTCCGTGGAGTTTCTTACCCGTTCTTCTCCATAGGTACTACGCTTTGGAATGGGCAAATAGCTTCATATTAATTCTAACTGACTGATTCCTTGACAATTCAGACGTGCCTGTAAATGGTTTAATTGAAATAAATGCTTTGAGTTTGAGTTTATGTATGTGTGTGTGATGTGAACGGGATGTTTGTTAAATATTGTTTACTGTTTCATTGTAAGATATTTTTAGTAGGTGGTCCTGTATTTTCTTTTTACAGTGTGTATTATTAAGTGGGTATATATTTACAATTTTGTTGATTTTGTCGTAGTGAGGAAAATGAAGAATTTCTTAATAAAAGATGCTTTAGGAACATACGTACGTTAACATACTGCATGTTTTCTACATTTCCGTTGAGTGTTTGGATCGTATATAAGATCACCGTGTTGCTTTATTACCATACTAAGAAAAAACAAGTTGACGAACGTTGAGAACTTTGCATGATTGATAAAGCTCCGTTGTAGGATATAGGACCTAATAATAGATCTAATAATAGAACCCTATTACTAAGCCTCCGCCGTCCGGCCGTCTGTCTGGGTACTGTACCCGAAGGGTACCAAACGGAACCCCATTTGGCACGCTTCGGGTACGGAACCCTAAAAACAGATTTTGTAATCGACTTTTGATGCTAATCGTACCTAAGTATGTAAATCTTCTGCCTAGACGTCCTTTTAATAAAATAATATTGTATCGTGTCGTCTGCTACAATGGATCCGCTCTTTTAATTTTTTAACGCCGTCACGTCGGGAAATCAGGGATTTCTTTTAAAAATGAAGGCAATCTATTTTCTAATTGAGTCCCATCGAGACCTATCAATATTCATAACGGTGTCTTTTGTGGTTTTACTTTTGTAATACTTTTAAAAGGATGTATTTTTTCCAACTGGAACATTCGAGTTGATCTGATTGGTAGAATTTGTAGGTATCTGTTGCTCTGGGTGAGGAACGCACGGAAATGGGAAGAATAGCAGAAAAATGAGGAGGCCTGTACCCAGCACTGGACGATGCGATTTGATGTTGCTCTTGGCTTTTTTTCGACGTGTTATTACGTATAGTTATTTATCCATAGACAAATGTTTTGTATATAGCGTACAGCCAACCTACCTTATTGTTCCAGCGTAAGTACACGGATATTGCTAACAGTAACTTTAAATTGAACTTAGGCGTTCGTCTAACTTAAACGCTGCAAAAACGCCGCGTTAACGCGGCGTAACCGTGACGCGTGATGTCAACCAACGCCTCATGCTAAAATGAGGTGCCTTCACCCTGCTTTTAGTGATCTTACTATAGATAATAATAAAATTATGCAACTGTAGTATCAGACACCCCCAGTTGTACAATGACGTCATATCAACCCACGGATGCAATAGGAAGCTGCCAAGTATTGTCGCCAAATTACACTATCTACCTACATTTTGCTATGGTCTACCTATTCGGATCATAGCGATGGGAAACAGCTGGCAATTCTTACGAAAAGTTTGCTTTACAGTTTTCGATTTACTGTGACTTTTAACAAGCTACCATTGTGGTTTTCATCAAAACACCTTCGCTGTTTTAACAAGTAAAAAGTACCTACAATTTGTCGCTTTCAAATAACATTATATCATGCGTGTATTCCCCACAGGGTTGGGCAGAGGTGTATAAAATAGTATACCGCGATTTTGCTACGGGCTGCTATAAAAAA
The DNA here is from genome assembly GCA_916610215.1 of Omphaloscelis lunosa. Lineage (NCBI taxonomy): Eukaryota > Metazoa > Arthropoda > Insecta > Lepidoptera > Noctuidae > Omphaloscelis > Omphaloscelis lunosa. Next base: position 20,342,861 of record OU744262.1, read on the forward strand.
TCCTGATGAAAAAACTCAACAGGTAACACTTTACGCGACCTGGGAATTGTACCCTGGCAGGACCTAAAAAGCAACTATCAAGATAACTATCTTAACAATTATATTCGGCTTCATCCGCATAAGGCTCGATCCCGTGGGAATATCGGGATAACAACTATTCTAAGTCGTAACCTAGATCATGGTCTACCCATGTGTCAAATTTCATCCAAATCCGTTCAGCCGTTTTAGTAAAAGCATAATGAACAAACGAACTCACTTTCGCATTCATAATATTACTAGCTGCGCCCCGCGGTTTCACCCGCATAAGTCTCGATCCCGTAAAAATATCGGGATAAAAAGTATCCTATGTCCTTCTCCGGGTCAAGGTCTATTCATATCCCAAATTTCATCCAAATCCGTTCAGCCGTTTTAGCGTGATGTCGTGACCAAGGGAAATAGGGATTCATTTTTATATATATAGATTATAGTTAGGATAGGATTCTAGCAGAGCGAAGAATTTTGCCACTATCCTACCATTTACGGGAAGGAAATCTCTTGGAAATAGTCCGATAAGATAGCGGAAATTTTCCAAGCAATATTTCGGAAGGGCCACGTATAATAGTGTCATCGATAAACAATAAGACGGGTTGTTAGTCCGGCGTCACCGATAACAATCAGTCAAGCTAGTTCTCTTATAGTGCTGTAACTCTTTTGTGGGACAATAAGCAGCTGTGTTGCTTTTATACGCAACTAACTTTTGACCGCGATTTTCTTGATAAAATATATTGTTCAAATAATACTGTTGGTTTTCCTCCTCTTCTTTGAATCTTTTGCATCCGTTTATTTACGGTTTACAAATATAAATGTTTTACTTTTTAACGAGGAAATAAAAGTCAAGATAAATATGTAGGTTTGTACAATTTTTTACAACCAATTTGCAACATTTCGGAGAAATTTTGTAGAAAAAACCATAAGAATTTTTTACAAATTCTCTATTAAATAATTCACTTCTAGAACTTTTAAGGAACCTTCAAATCTATCTTCAGTCTCTATACCTTTACTGTCTACGTTAGTCATTAGACCTAGAACAACAATTTTAATATAATTATGAATAGGAGATTAGAAGCCCATTCAATGAACATTAACTAAATACCATTAGAATATAAAAGAAAAAAAAAAAAAAGAAAGACATTGAGTATTGAATATAAACACAATTTTAAATGTCATTCTGTCTTCATTAATTTAAAACGATTGACAGACTTACAATGATGTTTTAATTATGTTTGCGTTAATTGAATTTAGTGAGTTGTCGTGCGGGCATTAGAAGCATAACTTTGTTGGCATGTCAACATGTCTGCTTTTCTAAAGATAATAATAAAATAAGAGAATATAGAACCTCTTTTTTGGAAGGTGGTTAAATTACAAATGCATTCAGTAGTACCTAGGTAAGAAACCAAATAAATTTAATTATAACAAAAAGTGGCTGAAAGGTTAGTGCCTGGTGGTAGAACTTTCAAATATTTTTATTGCGTATTTAAATAGATTTTTGAGAAGGTAAAAAGGTAAAGTTGAGGACAGAATAAATTTAGATGGATCATCTACTACATAAATCAACGTCTCAATTTCCAATTACTTACTTAGTTTTAGAGGAATCATTATAAGAATATAAGCAATATAATAAGCAAGGCTTGTTATAACATAGACAAAAAGTGACATTAAATCGCATTAAGAAAAAAAAAGCAAAACGAAATACATTTCATTTTGTCGAAAAAGAAAAGAATTTCGTTTCAGCGAAAAATATTTTTAATTAATCATAAGACTATTAATCTTATGCTGGATTAAAAATCTGTGTAGTCAAGACTTTAGATAAATGACAGTTTGGGACGAAAACAAGGGCATCTATCTCCTGAAAATATATTAGTGTCAGCTTTGACTGAAATAAAGTTTTTTTTGTACTTTATTTTAGTTTTATCAAAAATTGTTTTAGCAAAATCTCGATATGTTTTTCAGCTTTGATATTTTTGCGTGAAAATTTCGCGAGATTTCGTTCTAATATTATTTTTTGTAAAAAAATGTTCAGCTAAATAAGTTTTATCTTTGTGTCGAGACCGCTGACAATGTAGGACGGGAACAGATCGTTTGTAATGCAAATCCTACGAGAGTGTATTCACACAAAACTGTTAACTACGTGTCGCTATAATATTATAATTCTGGTCCTAGGATACGAAACAGTTTGTCATTTTGGTCCTTAAGGACGAACTAGTTTTTCGGCGAAAAAATACAAACTCTGTATTTTTTTGTCTTTAAAAAAGATTTATTAAACCAGAACTTGATATCGGGTATTAAATATAATTAAATTAACTTAGGCGTTTCTTTCTCTTTTTACGACGGCATCAATTTTATTTAATACGTCGATAATATTATTGCTCGCACATTGTTTTAGTCAAACTATTCTTACACTTCAGAACCTAAGCTACACACACTACACATACACTACAGTTCATAAAAACCAGCACAGTGTATTGTTTATGATATTTTTGTTTTACGAGAGCGAGGGTATCGCGTCGGGACGCGGCTTGCCTAGCCAGCGGCTGGCGCCTAACTGCCGCCCGCCCAGCTAGGCGGGCCGCCCTACGAATCAAATAAATAAAGGTCCTTTCTCCCAACGACCTTTTTGTCTGATCTCTAAGTTATTTTCTATTTTGACATCAATAATAGTCATGATAATAAAATCTTATTAATATAGCTGTTAATATTCGGGTGTATTTGCGAAGACGTAGGGTAAGGGTAGGCCTCGGTTAGACATAGTACCCTCATTATTTAAGGGAATAGCTTCATTAAGTTTTTGGGGAAATAATTGAGATGTCAAGGTATTGCTCGGGAAAGATATTTGTTGTTCACCGGTTGTAACAAAAGGTTTTATTGTAATGTTTTGAAGCAGTTCTCTTTCATGCTATTGAGTATCTTTTTTTTCTGACATATTTTTCTGATTTAATTTGTGTTTTTGTTCGTTGAACCCTTTCTCTCTCTTCCATAAAAATATCTTTCTTTAATAAATTGTGTTCTACTAGATATGTAGGTACATCACATTAAAATATCTTAAGCGTATCGTGTATCTGTCTTATCGTTTGAGTTATCTGATCAAACATCGTCTTGTTTTATGTAGAATCTATGTCCAACCTTGAAGCGAATATGTAGTTTATTATGTAAAAGATATTCATCTTCTTAACGATCGTCACGTAAATATTTATAGCTATAAATCTGTAGGGAGAAGTACCATGCAAGACATAACATCTATTATACACATTATATCTTTTGTTCCTTAGTTTTTCTGTTGCTTATGTAAAGCAATCTGTGTCTCAGAACCTTCGCTCAATTTTTAGGGAAGAAAGGTCCCTTCAATTTATCTGTATCACGAAGTTCGGTTGACTTGTTGACAGGAAAGTAGGACGAATAAATATATTCGATTCAATTGTTTGTTTGTTTGAGAAATATTGGTTTTACATACAAGATTGTAGCACCATATTTAGCCACAACTATGTAAAGTTTCACTATCACCTCCGATGTATAACAACCGTATAACTTTAATTATTTAAGATTTTATTTTAATACGAACCGGTGGGTTCCGCTTAGTGACAAACGACATCGCGGCAGGCCCAGAAAGATATGGCAGAATTCTGGAGTCCAAAAGGAAAGTAGATCCACTGCTGGGGCTGGGATCTATTCTCCTTCCACCTCTACAATAACAACAAAAAATAAGAGATTTTGATAATTAATGTCAAAACTTATTTGTCATTTCATCATCAACGCAAACATCACGGTCGAGCGTCTAAGATTATTTTTTAAACTCAGACAAATTCTTTTCTTTTTTCTGTCTGGCGTTATTAATTTTAGTTTTTGCCAGGATCAGATTATTTTACAATCACCATTCACAATGATTTAATACAATCTTATTGGCATAGACGTTAGACAGACTAGAGAGGCATAAAACCAAGAAAAAAACTGACAAATAAAATTGAACTCAAAAGATAAATTAAAAATGCTACTAAAATCTTGTTTGCCATCTGTCCCATTTTCTGCCAGCATGTGTCACTATAGTAAGTAATTTTAATATGAAATTCTTTTCAGACGATGAAAAATTATATTAAACTGCAATAGGTAGGTCAAATTCTGTCCACTTTATAACATTTGAAAATATAAAACTGTAGAATATTATTTCCACTTAAATTCTTGACTTTATCTATTCTGGACACGTTTTTAATAAGAAGAATGTGTTACTAACACACTTTTACACCCGTACTAACTTTCGCCATTGTATTCGTAACTCTGACAGAAAATAGCTGACAGTTTGTTCTTGAAAAAAGTTAATAAAACTGTAATATTCAAGGTATATTCAGAACAAGAATAGTAAAAGTATTCATTTCTTAATATACCTAAATTGGTAAACACAGACGTGATTTGATATAGTTTCAACTCAATCAAAGATTATCATCAGTATTATCCACTAAGATTTTTCCATTTCCACAAAAAGTCAACAACTTGGTAATACCAAACTTCTACGATCTGGCAGCTGACAGACTTTCGAACTTCTGATTACCCGTAATAAATGCCGCAAATTTTACAACCGTATCTGTGCACACTCGTATAACACCAGTAGTAAGTACAACTTTTAAAAAGTTGTATTTTAAAATCTCTACCTCCGTCTCTAAGGACCAAATACTTTTAGTATGAATGGTCCTAAAGCTGTTCACCACATAGAGTCAGCATTCAGTGCAAGAAGTCAGCACTTAGGTCTCAGAACATAACTCAGCGAGTCATATATCTATGTCTTGAGACAGCTGACGTGAGATGTACGGGATATGTGTACGCTGTAATAAATGTGGGAAAGATTGAACCAAAATATGGCTGATTTTTTAAAAATGTAACGCTTCCACACGCATAAAAACCTTGTTTGTTCATAGTAATTACTTACAAGCTGACGGTTCGCCTCGTGGGAAGTCATTACTGCTCACTCTATGTACCGAAGTATAGTTGTAATTCCCAGGTCTTTTTTAATTCATAGCAGTAATTAGATAACCCTTAAATATTCACTTCAAATATCTTTAAAAATAGAATACAAAATCAATGAAAAAAAAAATGCAGCCGCATTTCTAGTCCTAACATCCAAACGACGCTAACAATACATGTGAAAACAAAACAACTGAACTGCACGACGCTGTTTAAAATTCCCAACCAAATAACGAGTGCACAAAATAGCAAATAAAACACAAACAAACGACAACCAAGCTAAACATCGCGGTGAAATTAATCGAATTTTATACAAACATTCATTACCGATTCCCAATGGACTCCCGTACGTCTGTCGGACGTACACACACAGAATCGGTGACAAACACCAGCGTAGTTAGCGATTTAATCAGATAGCAATGTTTGAACATGCGAATCGTTTGTGGGTGCGTTTTCTATTTATTCCTGACTAACTTTGGATGTTCACAAGGGTTTGTTGTACCGATATTTGTACATGGACGAATTGTTATCATAGGAGCGTAAATAAGAAAGACAAAATTTCTGCGTCAGCTCCGACGCACGACTTGAGTTTACTCCTTAATACGATCGTCTTTGAATGTGCAATAGGCAAAGAGGGTAAATAAACGTATCTCTTAACTCCCCCACGCCTGTTTCCAAGTATACACAAACACCCCCCCAGCCTTAATATCGCTCAAATTAAACAATGATTGGATCATAGTTTAGATTTGTCTTTGCGATTTAATTGGATGCAATCAAGTACAAGTAATCGTGTATCGCACGGCCGAAATATCTAGATGAAATATCTATATGTAATATGTTAAAAAAAATGTGTTATTTACGACACCTAACTAATATTATAAATGCGAAAGTGACTTTGTTTGTTACGCTTTCACCTTAAAACGGCTGAACAGATTTGGATAAAATTTGGCACATGGGTATACCAGGACCCGTTTAAGGATACAGAATACTGTTTTATCCCAATATTCCCACGGGATCGAGACAAATGCGGATGAAACCGCAAGACGCAGCTAGTTTAAAAATAAAACAGAAAGTTAACGCTTGTTCAAATTTCACTCCTCATAAAATTTCCATTACGGGGGCCTTATATGAAAATCTATTCTTAAGGAGTAAACTTTAATAAACTTCAAAAAGAAAATGTATTTATTGTGACTCGTACGGGAAGATCAGAAACTAAACTAAACGCAATCATAAAAATATAAAAAAAAACAGAAAGTCCTGTACGAAGTCAAGAGGCTCCTATCTCATCATGACGCTGCGACATTTAAATCATATGACATAATAATCATATTATCACACATTGAGATCATCATCATTTCAGCCGAAAGACGTCCACTGGTGGATATAGGCCAAACACCGCCACTTCGACCGGTTCTGTGGTTCCCGCATCCAGCTGATTTCTGCGGCCTTCACAAGGTCATCGGTCCACCTTGTGGGAGGCCTTCTAATGCTACGTCTTCCGGTACGCGGTCGCCACTCCAAAACCTTTCGGCCTCATCGACCATTTGTTCTGCGAGCAATTCAAATTCAAAAATTCAAATTTCATTTATTCAAACTAAGCTGAGAATCAGCACTTTTAGAACGTCAAAATTACATAAGATAGTCCCCCTAAACGCCCATCCTTCACCACTTCCTAGTGCTAGTGCTGGGAAGAAGAAGTGGCGCAACAAACTCCCCAGCAGCACAGCTGTCTGTTCAAGTTAGAAAAAAAAAAAAACTATACAATAGTATGCAAAATAATTTCGACTTTTTTAGAGTTAGGAGAAGATAATTGGCACAGTTCGTTCACGTAAATGAGGAAGAGAGTTGGTCCAAGAACACTTCCCTGAGGGACACTAAAAGTAACTTTCTCTGCTTTGCTAGTGTAGCTTTCTATTGTAAATACCTGGTGACGGTCTTTCAGGTAGCTGCGGTAGATGTTATGCGCAATACCGCGCATTCCAATGATTTCTAGCTTGTACAGTAACTTGGGGACAGACACGGTGTCTACAATAAACGGTGCACTATGTTTGCGAAATGTGGTACAGTGCCGCACCGCTTTCGCGTCATCATTACCAGTCCAGTTCAAGTCAATCAATAAGATAAGATATATTTATTTGCTCCAATATGTGTACACAAACAAGAATAAACTGCATGCAGGGTAACATTAAAAAATAAAGCATCAAACATGTCAATCTGCCCAGCCTTTTGCCATGTTGGGGTCGGTTTCCAGTCTAACTGGATACCAGTATTTTACTTGGAATGACTGCCTATCTGACGTCCAGAATACAGTTACATACTGCATGGCCATTATAATATACAACCATTTACCAAATAGTGTGCAAGACCTACCGCTGACAATGTTTAAAAAGTATATTTTCAAACTGCTTCTACTGAAAAGTTATTATACGATTAAGGACTATTTAGAAGATAAGTCAATAGAATCTGTAGTTTGTGAGTTAAAATAATTGACATTAAAGTATGTATAAATTTGCACGCCATCGTTTTGGCAGGATATGCAGAAACAAAATTATTGTAACACCATTATGTACCATATTCTAGCAAATAAATATTTTTGATTTGATTTGATTTGGGTCACACGATACCCCTTGGCAAAACTGGTGGTCAGACTTTCAATTACTTAATATCGATTTGGTGGTGAAAGGCAAAAATTGTGATTTACGCCGAAATATGACAATATGACTCGGCTTACGTCATATGAGGATTAACCTAATATACATGTAGTCAAGTATAATATTCGAATTAAAATTAATTACATATCACAGATCAAACGTATCGGGTGTCAAGCAGAACGTATTTAATGATCTGTCATCAAACACCGATAGATGTCACTGTGGTTAATTAATGATAACTATTGTCAACAAAGGGACGGAGATAATAGTGTGATACGCTACGATTAACTATTGTACGTGGTAGTTTAGATGGCTCATCCAGTTTCAGGAAATTCAATGAAATCTGGTGCCTACTTAACCTAATTTATGTTTTTTTGTTTATTTTTTTTACGATAGCAACAAAAGTGTAGTTTGTTGTTTTTCGAATAGTTGACCTTTTTTGTTTTAATTTAAGTAATTTTATTTAATAGTTTATTCCCTAATAACTATAACTATAACAGTTAAGGTTGCCAGATGGTCAAAATTCGTCTGGATTCTCCCGACGTTTTGCAAAATACCAAAATATCCCGATAAACAACTTCGGGTAAACTACAACAATTCAATTGCCGTGTACTTTCAATTTAGGTAGGCTGATAAAAAAAATAAAAGGTAAGTATTATTTTGAAAATATTATTATTATTTGGTTCTCCCGACAAAATCCCAATAATTTGAAATTTTGTCCAGATATTTTGGTCTTCAATATGGCAGCCCTAATTACAGAGCCATATACCACGGCACTGCTGTAGATACTGTACGATATTTTACAATTAAATATCGTACTAATCAACGCCGTGTGAACGTGGTCAAACCCGTTAAAAATAAATGAATAAATTTATAAAGGCATACATTTCTTCTGAATCCATTTAGTAATGGAAGTTTTAGCTCTTTCCACATCCAAGGGCATAATCATTAAAAAAATTGTCCGCACCCTGCCGAGCCCCTACATTTAGGGTGTAACTATTATTACTATGTAGGCGAGTAGCTGTAATAGAATAAGTGGATCGACTTGCTTTTTGGTGACTACAGTAGGCCCCACGTCAGTGGTAACAAAATTAAGTATCAACTGGCCTCTTATTGAATTGAAACTCCTTATCACCTTAGACCAGCTCAATCTGTTACCTCTGACCTACGGTCGACCTACCATTGTAAAAGACGACTGGAAAAATTTTAAGATGAGATTTGCACTTTTCCGCAAATTGCTAAATACTGCGATAAGTACGACTTCTTCTTTGGTTGTGGTTGCAAACGCAACTGCTGATTCTCGGGGTCAATCCCCGGGTAAAAGAAAGTGTTTTTGAGTTTTTCTGCCAGAATATTCCAGATTATGTAAGTGGGAAGTAGTAGCAGATTCGTATTACCGAAATATCTGTTGAAAATAGAGAATGGTCATTTAATAGTATAGGATTTATAGGATACTTCATACTAATTCCATGAATAGTTCATACTAATTCTATGCTACTCATTATTTTAAGGCCATCTTGTTCCAAACTTTAGGCGACCGAACTCTGCTCGGATGAAAATACGGAGAAAACGAATTTTCCCGGATATGAGACTTAGCTAGATCGATTTTTTGCCCCCGTAAACTCATATAATGCAACTTTTATCGAAACCGTTAGAGCCGTTGTCGAGAAAGTGATTACACACATGTTTATATATATATACAAATATTGCTCATTTAATAGTATTGGATTTAAGAACACAATCAGATTTTAAAATCAGTTACTATTTTATTGTCTTACTTTACGCGAAGTTATTAATTTTATACGAATCGCGGTCGACCAAATATTGATTCGAGTGTCCATACTTTTCAAAATGTCCCGGTTACCATAGTTACCAAAAATCTGTCAGTTTACATCTGCAACCACTCTGAATGAGCAATTTGAAATTCAAACGAGGACCAGAATGTAATGAAAATAGTTTTACCAACGAATTAACATTTCAGCGCTTAAAATATACCGGAAAAAGTTGAACAATATGCGGTTTTATTATATTTCAGGGAGAGTAAAACTATTCGTGACTTTTGTTTCAAAATAGATAGTCTGGACAGCTAAATCCGACTCTTAAGGCTCTTTCAAACAGGCGCGACACAAAGACACCGCTCGTCGCGCGATGAGCGGTGCCTTTGTGTCGCGTCGCGTTCGCGCCTGTTTGAAAGAGCCTTTATTTGAACTTTTAAACCGCTGTGAGAAAATTCTTTGTTAGAGACCTATTACCGTCCAACTCGTGCTGCTTTGAGGCAGATTTACATTAGTTATATAGCAAGTTAAGTTCTTTCACGTCTATATGTGTCACTTTACAATGGAAAACTGACACTTTTGGATTGACACTTAGACACAACTTGCTACTTGAACTAAACTCGCTTCTTAGTCCCAGATGTTTTTGCAATTTGCAGTTCAGGGTGCGAAAAAAACCGAAAGGGAGATCGTGGCCCCCGGCAACAGGGCAACCGACGGAACACGGGTGGGTTTTAGTCAGTAAGAGTCTGACACGCCGTCCCGCTCCGCCCAGAGCGTGAAAAGTTATTTGATAATTTCCCACCCGACAAAAAAAAAATAACAGTGGCACTCCGGGAGTGCCGACAGAAGTGAAAACTTGAAAAAAAAATCGGCACCGCGGTAATCAACGCGTTGATGTCTTTTTAACCGTCTTACGAATTTTCGATAAGGTCACGTGTCCTGACGCGAGTTTAACATTTTTTACCCATTACAAAAAAGTGCACAACGCCGCTAAAGAAGTTTTCACTTCAAAAAGGGTCAGTTTGTATGTTGATCCAAATATGATTGTGATGATGATGATTAATGATTTTAATTCTTTGAACACATATTTGTTTCACATCATATTCTGACCTGATACCTACTGACATGGAAATTTCAAAAAACGAATGAAAATTTTAATTTTACTGGCTGGTTTTTTGAAGTGCTTTCACCTTAAGTAATGCAAATGTGAATCAGCCAATAATCTCATTCTTCTTAAAGAAGTTTTACCTTTAGGTCCGGTACAGGAACAGCTTTTATTCATGATGGTAACTTACCTGAAAAGAGAGAATGTAGTTTATTTATTTATTATTAACAACACTTTAAATCTATCTTGACAGGTTGCCCTAAAGCGATAGTTAAGTCTAATATAAATTTCCACAATTTCTAGTCACAAAATATAAACGAAATTAAAGAAAAACTACAAAATTATAATATTTATAACTAAATTCACAATATCTAAAGAAACATAACACCTAAATTTAATTTAATTATAACATAACATCCTAGAGGTCGCCAAGGTAAAGTTGTTCAGAGAACAAGAAAACAAGTCAATTTTATCAGCTACCCTGTTGAGCGCGCACAGCGCGCGCGTCAGCGGTGCGCGCTGAAGCAGATTGGTGCGCGCGGTCATATTCATATTCATTCGGGCATATTCACGATCATATTCATTAAACCGAAGATATTATGCATAAATGAAACACTTATTTAAATGGTATCACGGTTAATAGAATATCGTTAAAACATTTTTGTTCAGTTAAAATAAAAAAAAAAGGTAAAAATAATTGTAGAACGAATCCTAGAAAAAAATCGTACAGCCAGTCTTTAGTTACTAATATTATTATGTAACAAATAGTAACAATTGTCTGTTTATAGTTTTTACGAGGCCAAATATTCATACCCAAAACCTGACAAGGCCACACAGATTTATCTCCCGGCCCGAACCCGCAACCCTGAGCCCCGAACCAGGTCATTGCGCCTCTGCACCATTTGACTGCATCAGCTAGTAAAGGTATGCTTACACAAGCTTCTTAATTGCTCAAGTCTGGCCAATATTGCTCAAATATGACGTGACGACAACATCAAGCTACTGTAATGTTAGCAAATTGGTTTAAGAGTTATAAAACAAGGTAGCAAAACAAAATATACAAATTATTACGGAGCCATAAGGGGATTACATCTGATGGCTCCATATTCTCAACTGCTTTATTTGATTCGGCAATATTAATAAATTGCAGACATTAATTTTTTTTTTCCATCATTCTCCCCACTACCCACTGCAACTATTGCCGGGCAATGATTGCTAAAAGCTGCCCGTATAAGCTTAGCCTACGCCGCATGCAGGCATTACCGTATGAAATTAAAGCTCGGACGTCCCGCGTGGCAGCCTGCCAGGCCATTCGAGGGTGAGCGGCGATTTCCTTGACGGGTCTCGAGAGCTGGCTGCTGTCGACAGCTGTTTATTGAACGGATATATTTATATGTCGCGTAGTTTTTGGGTTGGAATTTTGTAAATTGAACAAAAGAAGAACACGTTCTAGTTTTTCTTTTAAATTTAGAAAATAAGTGTGCTCAGAACTATTTGATTTAAGGTGAAAGCGCGAAAAGCCAGGGTAATTCAAAATTGTCTATGCAACTGTCTAAGTTCAAGTCACTATTGAATGTCTTTTTCCCGAAATCATGACATTTGAGGTCAATATATAAGGAGTTGCTTTGATGATTATAAGAGAATATAATAGAATAGTTCTTTATTTGCACAGAAAGTAGTTATAAGTTACAAATGTTAAGTTTAAAACGATCCTTATACTAATTACCTTAATAAATTAAGGCATGTAATCAGTTTAAGCTATAATGATAAAGACTCCCTCAATATAATATGATGATTATAATATTCTGTAAATACATATTTGTTACGGTCGCGGATCATGTTTTGATCAACATATAACCTGAAAATGACCTGCAAATTACAAAAACTCAGTTAAAGTTACAGTTCTGCATTTAAAGACAGCTCGTGGCTAAGTACTAGCAGCCGCACGGGTTGATCCCGCCGCCGGCGCCCGCTTGCCGGGGTTGGTCTGTGGATGGGTGACCATTTCTACATACCGAGACTCCTTCGTGCCTCGGAAAGTACGGTAAGCCGTTGATCCCGGCTGTCATTCGTGGATCTTTGACAGTCGTTATGGGTTGTCAGAAGCCCGAAAGTCTGACAACCAGTCTTACTGGGTTGTGGAGGTCAGATAGGCAGTTGCTCCATGTAAAATACTGGTATTCAGCTGCATCCGGTTAGACTGGAAGCCAACCCCAACACAGTTGGGAAATGGTCAAGGTAAAGCCATCGTCGCATGCCATTATAATTTTGTAGATGTTCCTGGCACTTTCTTGGTATACAAGCATGCGACCACGGCTTTATCTTGACCATTTTTGTACCTATGTCTTCTATTTTCTGACTGAAATATTTTCTTGTTTCGTATTTTTTAGATTACTTTTATTATTTCGTAGTCGAGTTACAGTTTTTTGAGCTTCATTTTTTATTTTATACTTTTCCATTTTAACGCTTGGTAAACGTTGCGACAACGTAAATAAAAGTAATACAATAGGTCAGTAGGTAATAAATATTTTTATCATGCTATTTGTTGCATCATAGGTATTAATTTTACAGCCGCGCCGTACATAACGCAGTCTCGCTTTTGCTCGTTTTTACAAAATTATACATATTTATTTAATTAGACAATATGATATACATATATACATATTTGCAATGTGCTTGTCACTCAATTAAATTTTTTTCGAGGTCAAAAGTTTTACGTGTTAAGTTCACCACATTAAATTTTGGGAGAATTTATATAGCCTATGTTACCCGGACCATTATTTCGAATCTATTGATACCTCATTCATCAAAATCGGATCAGCAGTTTAGGCGCAAACATACGTACATATAAACATACATAGACTGCTAAAATCATAACCCTTCCTTTTGGCTTTGCCGTAGTTGGATAACAAAAGACGTTGAATAAAGACAGAAAATGCCAATGGGAGAAGAAAAATTACCAGAAAGTACCTAAAAACTGTTACAAAAAAAAAAATATAACACAAGAAAAGACCTTAATTTCGGTATCTCTTCATGAATATTCCAACTCTCGGAAGATTAATCAATTGTAATTAAGCGCTCTTTAATTTTTGCCGAAACGCAAGAATTCCACAAAGGCCTTTTCCTGGTACCAAAACTGTATAGTCATTTGATTTTCGTGACAATTTTAGCCTGTGTGTGTGTGTGCCTGTGTTACTATTTATTTTGAACATGGGTAAGCCACGCTAATGCACATTGATTGACGCGGATTTATCGTGTGCGTTAAGCCAGCGGGAGTACATGTAGTTACGTAAAACTGGGAAGGTTGAACAGGAAAGCGTTATTTGTTATTTTGTTAAAGTTTACATGCAAAATGTGGTGGAAATTATTTAATAAATGGGTTTAATAAATCAGTATTTTTATAATTATTATTGTTTATAACTAATAGCATTTTTCTGGCTCCTTTTCATAATTTTCTACTCAATCTTAAAGTTAAATTCCGTGACTTACTATTTTATTAAGCATTTTAAAAACATCAAAGTTTTATAGGAATATACGAAAACTTGACACGACAAGCTCTCCCCACAAAATAAAGGAAAGTTTCAATTAATCCTCATCTTCTTCACAAAACTTGGCAAATACAGTGGCAGTACATAGATACGGAAATGCCAATACAATTACCAGCAACAAAGACGAAACCAGGACAATGCATTCTTTAACCTGATTCCTATGCTCGGTTCCCAAACTTTGGGAAGTTTTCTCATTTCTAGTCGAGCTATTTCGTCGGTGCAGAAGCTATTTTCTCAACTTCACCAAGATTTTATTTACCGTAGAATTTTAAAGTTTTCATCGAAAGTTCATCTATAAATCATGATTTGGCCGAAGTTTTGTGTTCGAGTAAGATTAATGGTGAAATATTGCTTCCTTAGCTACCTGCGAGTTAAATGGGGTTACAGATCCGTGTATTGTAGGAAAGCGAACTGTCGAAAGTTATCTTAAAGGGTTCGTATTATATTACCCGCATGTTATTAACTTCTCTGGGCCGTAAGTCCCGCTATCACCTGGGCTCTACACCACAAAACTTTACAAATCTACAATTCTATAAAATTGTTAAATTGTAGAAAAAAATGCGTAACACAGAAATTTTAGACTATAATTTACGTATTTGTAAGGTTTTTCCGTTACAATTATGTGTCTTACAGTTTTGTGGTACTTGTGATACTTACAAATTTGTAAATTGTAACTTGTAACTGTAAAGTTGTGTGTATAGGGCCCTGGCCAAGTGGCTAATAATTTTGCTACGCGGCGTGAGCTATTCCCAAAAAGTTTGTGCGAATACGAGAGAATGTTCATTTTTACAATATTTGTTGTGCTTATAGGTAAGCTGTCAATTATCAAATGTAATTCAGAAGCAGTAGAGGTCCTCGCAAAAGGTCTCGGAAAAATGGGTACTACTTACTAACAAGCCGCTAACTTTTATTATATTTACTAGCTTCTGCCCGCGACTTCGTACGCGGATCCTGTTGCTTATGCCAGCGACAACGGGGTCGTCAAAATCGAAGGTCTGAAACGTCTGATGTAGAATTCTAAGGCCCGGGGACGGGAAAACAACGGGATGAGCAAGACGATTGGAGTCGTTCCAGATCTTTCATTTTTGTATGTCAACAAGAAATGCCCATCAGACTAAACAACTTTTGCTAAGACGTCATTCCTTAATATGTTATAGTGTCGCTGGGCTTTGTAGTTCCACAACAGGTGTTCCAGATCTTCAATTTTTTTCTCACAGCAGAAAATGCTCTTCACGTGGAATATTTTTTGCTATGGCACCATTTTTATATCTCTTATATCTGTTCATTTTCCAAAATAAATTATGTATAGCCTAAGGCGATCAGAATTCAAACGTTCGTTGCGCTCTTCTTCTGTCTCTTCATGCCGTACTCCAGCAGTTCTTTCTCTCTCACTTTCTAACTGATTATGAATATTTTGTTGTGTGCGTGTTCGGGACAATGTATGATAATCTCGATCAGCAGTTAGTCGCGCATCACGTTCATCACTCGTTTCAAAAGACCTGTTAGTAGATGTGCGAATTCGCTGAGAACTCAAGCGTGATTCTGTATCGGTAAACGTCTCCGACTCGCGAGACAATGCGTGACGTTCACGATCAGCGGACAGTCACGCATCATGTTCCGCACTTGTCTCTAGAGAGCTAGCAGCAGATGCGTAGATACGCTGAGAACTCAAGCGCAATTCTCTATCAGTGAACGTCTCCGACTCGCGAGACAATGCGTGACGTTCACGATCAGCGGACAGTCGCGCATCATGTTCCGCACTTGTCTCTAGAGACCTAGCAGCAGATGCGTAGATACGCTGAGAACTCAAGCGCAATTCTCTATCCGTAAACGTCTCCGACTCGCGAGACAATGCATGACGTTCACGATCAGCGGACAGTCGCGCATCATATTCTTCACTGGTCTCTAGAGACCTGGATGTAGATGCATAAATACGCTGAGAACGCATGCGAGCTTCGCGATCCGAAGAGGTTTCTACGGAGCGAGTTGCAGCCTGATGTTCTCGAGCAGCATCAAGTCTATCCTGACGCTCTTCGGTAGATTCTTGGGATCTTATGATCCTCAAACTTTTAGCTCCTTTGGAACGCTGGGAAAGATTTGACCTCTTTCTAGTCATGGTTATAGTTTTATTCTGAAGATACCTGATCAATTAAAATCTAAGTGACTGCTCCCCTGCGTTACCGGGTAGGCTACCGTGTCACGAAGATAAATGGAAAAGGAAATTAAACACTCAAATAACATAAGCCCGAAGGCATATTTACTCGATAAAATAAAATAATAAATGGGAGTTTTAGCCAGTAGAGTCAAATTTTCAATGATTCATAGAATTTCCATCGAAAATCAGTCCTAAACTGTTACCGCTTTCACCGCGTGGAGGTACTCCCAGCTTATGTTATTTTATAATTATACAGTGAAATTAGTGATAGCTTTGATTTCCACATCAGGGGTTCCAGATCTACAATCTTTATACGTCAACAGAGAGTGCTCATCAAGCTGAACAACTCTTGCTAAGACGTCATTCCTATATATGTTATAGTGTAGCTGGGCTCTTGAAGTTCCACATCAGCTGTTCCAGATCTTCAAATTTTATACGACAACAGAAAGTGCTCATCAGGCTGAACAATTTTTGCTAAGACGGCATTCCTATATATGTTATAGTGTAGCTGGGCTGTTGGAGTTCCACATCAGCTGTTCCAGATCTTCAAATTTTATACGACAACAGAGAGTGCTCATCAGGTTGAACAACTCTTGCTAAGACGTCATTCCTATATATGTTATAGTATAGCTGGGCTCTTGGAGTTCCACATCAGCTGTTCCAGATCTTCAAATTTTATACGCCAACAGAGAGTGCTCATCAGGTTGAACAACTCTTGCTAAGACGTCATTCCTATATTTGTTATAGTGTAGCTGGGCTCTTGGAGTTCCACATCAGCTGTTTCAGATCTTCAAATTTATTCTCTTAGCAGAAAATGCTCATCACGTGAAACTATTTTTGCTATGGTACCATTTTTGTATCTCTTATAGTTTAGCTGGTCTGTTGCGGTCCTGCATCAGGTGTTCAAGTTTCCAAGATAAATTATAGCCTATATGTTGCCCAGACTTAATACCTATACAACAAAAAGAAAATCATTCAAATCCGTCCAGTAGTTCCGAAGATTAGCGTGTACAAACAAACAGACAAACAGACACACAGACAAACAGACAGATTTTTTTTTTTTGGTTTCGTGCTCTATTACTGTTTCTAAACGCCCCTCAATTTTTTTTTTTAAATATATTCAATGTACAGACACAGTTTTTTTTACTGTTTTATTATATGTATAGATAAGTAGGTATCATAAAATCAAATCATTCTTACATGTTATACAGATTCAACTAAAAAGACGCTCTTAAAATAATCATAAGTAATTTAAAATCACCTAAGTATTATTCATTCGTTCCCAATTTCCCAACGGTTCCCAACACAAAATGTCTGTAATTTTTTACCCATAACTTTTATCGTCGAGGCTCAGAAGTCAGGTGTAACTAATGCGTTCTTCAACATTTGCAAAAATGCTCGAGAATTCGAGGCAAGCCATGATAGATTGCCTGTAAGGGAATAAGCAGGGAAGGGGGATAATGTGATATGTATTCAGATCAAATGTTATTTGTTTGCGTAGCTTTTTGGATCGAAATATAAGTAAAATGGTTTGTTGAGTTTTATTGTCTGTGTTATACATAAATATTGATGACAAGTTAAAGTATTTAGTTCTTTGGGAAAGAACTTCAGAAAAGTATTACCACGATACAGATAGTGCTATCCACAAAAAAACGCTTACCGTATAAGTGTGCAACATTCCGCTAGTGTTTTAGTATTGTCATGTTTACTAATTACCGACTCATAGGTAATTAGTGTGTATTAGAGGCATTATCTCTGCCTTGGCAGTCACTTGGGAAATCTTAAAATAAATGCAAAATTCAACGGTTCTTATGAAAAATTATTTTAAAATCTTTACATCTTTAATTTAAGTAAAAACGTATTACAAATATCAACAGTTACATCTATAATAAACAGCTTAATTAGTATAACATTACCAGTATAATCGGGACGTAGGCAAATATGGCCGCCCATACTTTAAAGGCTCTTTCAAACAGGCGCGACACGCGACGCGACACACAGACACCGGTCGTCGCGCGACGCGACGTACCGGTCTTTGTGTCGCGTCGCGTGTCGCGCCTGTTTGTAGGAGCCTTAAAGCGTTCATACTGGTACTGAATGATACGCTTGATTACGCGTTCACTGTACATTAATTTTCAATCTTAAAACATCACATAAATCAGAATTGTAATTTTCTTATGTACATAGTAACTTAACAATACCATGATTTAAAAAAAAAAGTCTTAAAAATAATAAAATCACAGCAAGTTAGTTATTATTTCATACAAAAAACAAAGTGGACATTTGTAATTGCAAACTATTATTAACAAAAAAAAAAATTGCATTAATCAACAGTTGTATACATTAATTTTAATCTGTTATATCACAGAAACCAACATTGTACCTAAAATAAACAGTAACTTTAATAAAATCTATTCTGGTAAATAATTGATATTATTAATAAAGTTGATTTACTCACTACAAATATACTGTGTTTCCATTTTTCGATGCGTACCTAACAATGGTTTGTGACAGGGTGCCCAGATGGGACTAAATGTTTGGCATACCCTGGGCATGTATTCTTCTCTTGAACAAGAAAATAATGCATACATTTTTAAAACAATATGGACACAAGTTAATGCAATAATTATGGCATAATGACTAAATACTAAGGCCATTGTTCAACAATAAGTGTATTTTTCTCGCTGAAGCTTTAACAGAATTCCAAACGGTTACAAACCTGCCTTGAGAAACGAAGATTCAATTTACACAATAGCCAATGAAGTATGCAAATTGAGTTGATACCGACAAATGACGTCATTAGGATGCTGAAAGCTATATCGCTCTCAGTTTCAATAAGTTTGTATTCTGTTTGACCAAAAATAATAATAGCATGCTGGAAGTATGGGACCTACGACCCGCTGTAGGTGCCTAATGTAAAATAACACATTAAATAGTAGGTATTCAGCTGTGAGGCTACGCCTTATTTTTTTATTCTCTAGCTTGTTTTTTATTTCTTGCTTTTTTTATATTGCTTGTGAAGGTGATTATGATATCCTTTTTACAGAATAAACAAATAGAAATCAGGCAACGGTTCAATCTTTCAAATCAAAGTACTAAGGGATATAATCAACGTGCCCTGGTACATTAGAACCAGTGACCTCTACCGGGACCTCAATATAGATGTTGTAAACATAGTAATGAAAAATATATAGAAACTCATGAACACAAGACGTCATAATCACGTGAATGTCGAGGCGATCCAACTCCTTGAACACTGAATTAGAGCGAAGACTAAAAAGGGTAAAACCTTTTGAGTTACATAGTTTAGTGCGGTGTGAGTGAACTTAAACTACAGTCCAAATGCGGAAAATACAACTAGATCCACTGACGAGCAATATAAAAAAGCCACTTGCAAAGTGCCAAAAAATCGAAATATAGAATCTCCTAAACCACACAAGTTAGCTACATGAAGTAAAAAATCTTGAAAACAGTTTTATAGGTGTTTTTAAATGCGCTATTAAATACGCTTGACTGTTGCTTTGTACTTCAAGAAGCTATCTTACGTGATTTTGGAAATATGATAAGTTTTGTAAGGCTTTTCGATATTGCTGGTTTTTCGTTATATTTGAGGCCAAACTCATAGTGCGATACTTTTCACACCCGCATGCAGTTTCTGGCTGGCAATAATTGTAAGTTACGTACAGTCACGAGCAAAAATATGCATACACTTAGCAAAATTCAAAATGACTTTCTCGTGGAATAACGATAGCAACTTGACATAAGCCCTATGTAGTGTAGGACTGTGGGTTCCAAAATACTATATTCGTAACAATATACAATTACAATCAAAACATTGTTAATGTACCAAAAAATAATTGTTAAATTTTACGTAGATTGTACGAATGTAATATTTGCGGGCGCGTCTTACCGCATGCGGGCATAAGAAAAGTCTCGCTCTAACTTCACCCTATTTCAATCTTACTGCTTATCTCACTCCCCACAAGGGACTAAAAACACTACAACAGTAAACACATAGTCTGTTTATACGCACTTAATCCATTTAGGTGTAAGTTCGTTGTTCGTGTGTATTGCCCCTAAGGGATTTCTGTCCTTACAAGGATTAGATTAGGGATTTAATTAGGCGGAATAATGTGACAAGTCTCTATCGCGGGAACCTTTTTGTTCGGATTGAGATTAACGAAATTAATTACAAAGAAATTGAGGGTATTTTTATGGGGAAATTAGTCGGAATTTCGGACTTTGGGGATGTCTGGATTAGGATCGTGATGTTAATGTCGTATTAGAATTAAACCGTACGTACATATTTTATGAACATGAGCTATCTAAAAGCTAACATGCCAAACATCACGGCTGGATTTCTGAAAGGTGTAGGCAGAAGTGGGTAGCACACCATGTAAAGACCATTAACTGGTCAACAGAATATTAATCAATGTATTTGGCAAACTAGTTGCTGATCGTAAAAAAACACTGCTGCCAATTCTAGGTATTACCGACGAAAAAAAGGAGGAGTTTCTCTCAAGTTGACGTGTATATTTTTTGGCAGGATAACCGTGCCAAACGAAGGGATGGCCATTTGCATGCCTTTTCAGTAAAACTGGCAACTGCATATTCTTCACTTCCTTTAATCCAAGCATACTAATGTCATACTCAACCTTCAACCACCCAGCCAGTGACTGCCTGAAGGCGAAGGTCTTACTCCGGGGACAGGTCAAGGAGCCTTTCACTGGCGTATTCCCTCGGGCCATATAAAAGCTTGGGTTTAAACTATAATAGGGGTTCGTTTGTGATATCCTATGGAGATATACAGGGTGGATTAGGTAAGTACTCCAAAGAGACGCTATCGTTAAGAGTGTCCAAAATTATATTATAATAAAGATATCGTATATACAAGTATCCTTTAGCGCTTGGATGACATTAACAGGGGCGTCACAAGCGTCGTTGGTAAAAAATTTAGAAATTGTTTGTGGAAATTGTATTGCAAAAACAAGATGGCGGCGTTAGTTCCGCTTTTGCTGACGCGCCAAAAAATCCTTGTAAAAGTTTCTAGGTCTAGCCCTTAATAATAAAAAAGCCCAAGAAACTACCTTTTCAAAACAAATGAAAGAATCTCTGAAGAACTATCAAAGGACTCGGTCAACTACTACAAAGCGCGGTTGAAAAACTCGATAAATTCTTTAGTAGCTCGTTCTCCCAATACGTAAGGATGATACAAAGGTAACTAAGCACCTCTGTGGTCCTGGTACTTGCGTCTCAAATTCTCAATACTTTAACCCGACTTTAAGATAAACAACAGAAAAACCGGTCAAGAGTGTGTTGGACCACGCAGAGTGAAAGGTTCTGTAGCTGGGATGAATATTTACGCATGTACAATATTAATTTTATCGTCTGCTAGAATACGTTAGTATATTATAGTATTTCTCAAAAAAATGATAATAGCTATTTTTGCGGTTCTAACCGAAAATATCCCATATGTAAAAAAACTATTTGACTAAAATAGGAGAGTCACTTAGAAACGTCATTCATTATCTTTTCTCTAATGGGACCCAAATCCAACAATACTTCACACGCTTATGTACATTTCTTTTTTCATCCCAATGTTGCATATATGGGGAGTGCCTACCTCTAATATTTTTTTCGTAATTTATCTTATTAGGTAGTGACATCATGAAAAAAAATATTAAAGAAGGAAAGAAAATTTGTTCATTTTACACAAATAATACACACATAAAAAGTAGTCATCAAAAGCCCCGTATCATTGTGTATCGGTGCACAGAATACACCTTCTTTCCAATGGACTTTTTGTTAACACTACAAGACCATTCTTGTTAAAAGAAGAGAGTACCTAATCACAAACGATTGTATCGTAATTATTACCGAACCGAATTGATCTCTTGCAAGCAAATTTGTTATTTTTTACTATATTGTAATGAATGTTTTTTTCAATAACTATACTTTTTGGTGTGGTTACTAGTGTGATACTGTAAACACTACGATGCACCATCGTAATCATTAACAGCACCCCACGCTCCCCTCTTGCGAAGGGAGTGAACGATCATCGAGGGCTGGTGGTAGGTCTACCACCGCTTGCCTCACGCTCAGGGCAACGCGCTACGTCTCATCAACGGGACTTGTGAGGAGACTCACATAGTGTGAAAGTGTCGAGAAGAGCTTACTATAGAAATGTTTCTTTGGAGTAAGGTCTTGATTCGAAATAAACTCGAACCATTTATTTCAACTAAATCATTTTCAGGCACTTTTGAATTGTCAAGGGGTCGGTCAATCAGAAAGATGAAGCTAGTTGCCTATTCCAAAGCGTAGTAGGTAGGAACCTACCTACTACGCGTAGGTAGGTATCCAGTTTACTATAGTAGTCTTTGCTATGGAGAAGAAGAAAACAAAAACTGATTCACCTCATTCATTCGCGGAGACTCAACACCGCAATTCAGAAAAACGCGTCATTGGCACAGCGACATCTAGTGAAACATTGCAAAACGTTACACAAGTTCTGTTATACAATATTTACTTTACGTGAGACAATGCGTTTTTTAATCTTAAATATCGAAATTGTTGACTACACAATGTTTGTAATAATTACTATTTACAGTACAGATTACTAGACTGAGTTTAACTAGAATGAAATGTTTACCTTTACAATTTGATCAGTATCTGCTAAACTTTTCTTGTTGCTAAGAACAAATTCTCGTTATCTTAACTATTATTTTTATAATTGTGCGTTCTATAGTATTGTAGAAAATATTTTTGTGTAGTCTCCGAACAAAATGGCTGTTTGACATCCGTATAGACGGACAGACAATCAGACGGTAAAATTACAGATAGACACAAGGACATGACGAAATTATAAAGGTTTTTGCCATGTGGCTACGAAACCCTAAAACGTTAACAAGTTCCAGAATGGAAACCGTCATGAAACTAAAAAGTAAAAATACTTGGACAGTTGAAAGATTTTCTCTTTAGTAAAGTACTGTTCGAATTTTACTATGAGCTTGTTAGAAAATTGTTTCAGTTAAATTTGTTTGAGATCTGCGGGTTTGAGTAAAAATACAAGAGTAGTAAAAGATAATTAAATTGTAAGCTGGTTATGTAGCATTGCATATAGTGATCTTATTCTGGGTATCTGCCAATACGTGTTTGGTTGGTACTTAGTTTTTGCTGTCACTTAAACTACTAGGATAAAACCTCGACTGGGCTGGTACTGGAGTGTGGGGATCGGCACAAGCAAAGAGAGGCTTATGCCCAGGAGAGGGTAAAATCGCATTGTGGATGATGACGATTAACTACCACATTCCGATCTTATCTAGGGCCTTGTCGAAAAAATGGAATGAACGAATCTCGATGAGTTATTGTAAGGTACGTCGACCCCGTAGAAGATGGTGGAACGAGCTGGACAAAACAAACGGCCAGTGGTCCACATTAGCACTGGATCACAAGCACTGAAAGTCGCGGGGAGAGGCCTTTGCCCAGCAGTGGGAAGATACAGGCTAACAGTACAGATATTCTATTTCACGAAGTCCGTTCGGCTTTGATTGTAGTAGTGACGTATCCCGACAAGCGCGCTTGTGTGTGTAAAAGTAGGTAACGTTAGCAAAAAAATCTGATATATATTCAAGTCGAGATTTAATAATCTAAATAAAATTTTGGTTTTAAAAGTATATACATTTTGTAAATAAATTAGATTAGGTTGCAATAAATACAAAAATATTAAGAATATGTAGGCATTTAATTAAGCATTGGTGTTACAGAATGGAAACGAAACAAGGACTATTCAGTATTTTCAATCACTATCACATAAATTTTCGATTTCCGATTGCGTTTTGCTGTCGTCAGAATCATCTTGTACATTGATTATAAATTCAAAATCGAGATCAAAATATTTCAAGTAGTCTTTTTCGATTTTTTCAACATGAGCACAAGTTTTTTGCCACATTTCACTGCTAACTTGGCCCAAACTTTCATTGATCAGTCTTTCCGTATTCGTCATGTTTTGCTCGATATTTTTAGATGCGACATAATTTTTAACGATACCCCAAATATTTTCAATCGCATTTAATTCTGGGTGATAAGGGGGAAGGCGTAAGACATCAAAACCCTTGCTTTTTATAAAATCGTCAATCTTGTAGATTACGTGTTGGGCTTTGTACTTCTTTATTGTATCGTACAATTCCAATTTAAGAAGAGATTCATCAAATGCTATAACCCTTATCCCTGAGCCATTGCTGCATATCGGCTTTCTTTGTAGATTGCGTCGGTAGTCGTTCAGCCCGTGTGTTGTGATAAGATGCATTGTCTAAGACAATGACAGAGCGCGGAAGTAAATTGGGTAGCAACTTTTCATTTAGCCATTTTACATAGTTATCATAGCTCATATTTGAATGATAATCACCAGCTGTTGAGTTGGCCTTATAAACCAAGGAAGCATTTTCAATAAAACCATCCTTGGTTCCCGCGTGCACTAAAATAAAGCGAGTGCCT
The DNA here is from genome assembly GCA_916610215.1 of Omphaloscelis lunosa. Taxonomy (NCBI): domain Eukaryota; kingdom Metazoa; phylum Arthropoda; class Insecta; order Lepidoptera; family Noctuidae; genus Omphaloscelis; species Omphaloscelis lunosa. The sequence goes on from OU744262.1 coordinate 20,367,574, forward strand.
GTGCTATTTTTTTTTTAAAACGGAGTTCTTTCCTTTTTTTTGCCCAGGTGTTGTTTCGCACGTGTGTCAAAAGGGCGTAGCTCTCATCGGTGTAGACAATGGGCCGACTTTGAGAGCGGCACTCTGTTATTTTTTTAAATATTTTAAACGCCACATTTGTATATCATGACGCTCCGTCAAGACTTTACGGTTGTTCTCTGTTTTGCGCCACTTGTAACCTAATTTCAACAGTAACTTGCGAACAGTTTCTAAACAACCTTCGAATCCGATTTTTTCATTCAATGCTGTTCTTAACTTAGCTAATGTTGGAATTTCGTTATGGACAATATGGAAATCTTGTAGAGTACTGCGAACCACATCGGCTGTAAAATTATCTATATCTACTTTATTATCTCGCTTTCTCCTTTTCTTCATAGGTGAAGTGAATTTTGATGAAGTGGATGGCAATTCCTTCTCTTCTTTTAATATTCTTTGAACTGTTTTTTGGCTCACACCCGTAGCTTCAGCTGTACGGCGTGTAATGTCTCGTAAATGAGACAAATCACAGTTGAGTTCCATTAATGATTTTGTAAATTCATATTCTTCTCGCAGAAAATGATAAACACTAGCTATCATTTTTCGACCCTAAAACAAAATGTAATCAAAATAATTAAGTAATATAAACATTTTATAAGACAAAAAAACATTCATTTTATAAATACTTCTATTGCTATATTAAGTATCTTTGTATAACATTTTAATTGAAAACGTATAAATAAATATTACCTCACTATGGACAACTAACTCTTCTTCGTTTTGTTGCCATGCTGACCTTACTCCGTAAAACAATTTGGCGCGAACTAAAACCACTACTGATCCGGACCGTGTCCCGATCGACACTGAGCGCTCTCGAGGTTACGCACACAAAAACAATGTGCATGTGCACGCTTGACAACATTCATAGCCAAACGGACTTCGTGACATAGAACATCTGTAACAGCAACAGTAACGTCAGTAGTCAGCACTGCTACCACCTGCTGATTGACAATTTTTTGCGAGAACGGCGGTTCGGACGGCATGAACTATTTCATGGCACGAACTATTTCATGGCATGAACTATTTCATGGCACGAAATGTAATTGAAACCGATTCAAAAGAAAATTCTATGGTTTCATTTAAATTAAAGTATTACTTTCACTCTGTTTAGATTTTTACGAAATAATTTTTGGATGTATAACAATCAGCGCCACCTATTATAGTACTGGGTAGGCAAGGCATGAAACCACACTCTACGCCACCTAGCGGACTTTTCCGAAACCACGGTCTGCAATACGAGCCGCTGAAATCATATTTTCTCGGTAAAGGATCGGCTGCGTAGGAATGGTTTCAGCAAGCTTCCACTAGATGGCGTCAAACCACAAAATTAACTTCAGTTTTCACATTCACCGCTAGATGACAGTCCGGTCCATGTATATAATACAGTTGTGCCAGTAAACAAACAGTGAAGTACAAAATAGCAAAACCGGGTACTTTCCGTAATTATTGGCCGATGTAATGATATTTTTTAGTTATTCTAGAAATTATTCGTTCTAAGCTAAGAGACTATGACCATACTCCAGACAGCCAATTTGATTGGCACAATTTTTATGTAAACTTATCTACATACATTTTACTGGCGATCAAACTAGAATAAAATAAGCTATAAATAAATACGCAATATAAAATGAGATTTATAACAAAATCCAACGTTTCCATTACAATAAAATAAACCAGTCAAGTGCATGTTGGACCACGCACAACGGCACAATGAAGGCTTCCGTAGATGGGATGTTTTTTTTTTTTTTTTTCAAAGAACAATCTTAACATTGTAGTTGTAAAACGTGTTCTTCCATACGAAATGTATGGGAGAATATATTTTTTCAACTGCAAATGTAAGTTGGTTGATTTATTACTCGTTAACTTGTAGAGCCTACTTAGCTGTGATAGGTTTCCTTGTAATTTCGTTATATGCACTTATTCATATACTACTGCTGTGATTTTTTCCAGAACCAACCATTTAGCTGGCAGGGGGGACAACACTTGATTCTAATAAAAATTAGCACTTTAAAGCTTAATATTTCGCAAACGGATCCATATAGAATCTTATTTTTTTAATGATTTGATTTTGCCACTTTCTCGGCGTGATTAATATGTATACCCATGCCAAATTACACCTTTCTAGCACTAACAGTCTCTGAGCTAAGCTGCGGACAGACGGACAGACAGATAGACGGACATAGCGAAACTATAAGGGTTCTTTGTTGACTACGGAACCCTAAAAATGTTGAAGTGTGCTACTAACTTTAGTTGACCAGATGGCTGCAATAAAAGAACATGGCAGATTTTATGTAACAAAATAAACTTGATATATCAACACCGTTGAAGTAATTACTTACTCAAGTAGGTAACTTCTTTTGTACATACGATCTGACTCTTCTCTAACGTGCCCATTTTTAGGGTTCCTAAATGGTGTCAAAAAAAAAGACTATAAAATATCCTAACAGCATACCAAAATATGGCTTTGAAAAATTCCTCCGTGACGACTGGCGGCATTGCCACGTTGGATGGCAAAAACCTAAATGACAGAACAGCGTTTTTGTCACTGATAGCCATAATATCTACCAGACAATATTTGGATTTGCGAGAATCCAGAATAAAATATTTAAATAGATTGATGTTTAGCAGACAGGGTGTCAGCTAAATATCATATCATCATGCTGATAGGTAGACTTTTCTGACAACAGCACGCTTAGCATGACCACGATAGAAACGGGTTTTGTCGACGGAAGAATAGACAAAATGACAAATAAACAATCACAATCTGTCATTTTGTCTATTCTTCCGTCGACATAACCGGTTTGTATGGTTGTCATGCTACGCGTGCTGAAGAGACTTCTTTGAGAAAAGTTCATTGCCACATACTAAAACATTGCACGTCTATCCAACCACAGCGTAACAAAAACTCTTTTAATACCTTGTTGCAATTCTTTGGTCTGAGTGAAGTTTTCTAGACTGTGGCTCGTGGTGGCTCGTTAGACCGAGATAGAAGTTGCAATGAAAGTATAAATTAGATTCATGTAGTTCTGTGTAGTTTTAGATGAGAGCTGTTCCCTAATTGCTTAAATTATTTTCGTAAACAATTTTGCGTAATTTGTTTCATTTTGACAGTTTAACATCATTCATTGCGTATTTACGTTGTTGAGCAGATTTTTTTTCCAACTTATGAAGCAATGGATTAAAAACTGTTTCAAATCGAAACAAATTGAGATTGTGTTGTATTACGCAATTAGGGTACTGGTTGAATGGTTTACGGACCAGTATTTCATATTTTAATGATTAAAAAAAAAAAAACACTTTTTAGTTTTCAAACTGATGTGGGGTAGGTACCACAACTAAACAGAGAAAAATACTTAAATTTTTACAAAAAAAAAAAAAAAAACAACCAACTTTCAAAATAAAACACTACAAAGTTTGGTTTTTGCCGGTTTTACGCCTAAATCAATTAACTGTCTTAAAATCCTTTGTTAAATTCTGCTGACTAGTGTTTACTGTTCTGCACAAACTGAATTAAATTATTTTAGCTGCATGCGACCAGTACTCGAGTCCTGTCTGTCGTGCTGATAAGATAGGCGTCACCCTGTATAAAATACTCGGTTAAACTCAGTGTCGCAGTTATTGTGGGGCCATTCAACCAGCGGGAGTGGCCAGGCGAAGTGTAGAAAGAAAATTAAAACGAGATAAAACAACGTTATAATTCGGTTTCACTCTCAACATCAATTTTTTTATTTACATTTTTGTTCATGAAATTAAAGGGACAAAAATGCTGTGTTTTTGGATCTTTCGTTTTGAGCAGTCGACAGAAACAACAAAATTGATTAAAATTAAAACAAGTAGGGAGTATGACATCATTACATATTATCATATTATAAAACAAAGACAGACAGACGCGGCAGGGCCGCGTCTGTCTGTCTGTCGGTCTGTATGTTTATCTGAACGTGATAAACTCAAAAACTACCGAACGGATTTTCAAACGGTTTTCACTAATGGACGGGTCGATTCATGCGGAAGGTTTTGTGTAAATTACCTGAAATTTGACGATTATTATCGAAGATGGGACGACTGGGAGCTTTAATGGCGTGCGCCGCGGAAATCATAAAAGTTACATAAAATTTATGTTCTACAGTATTTTTCATCTAAAAAAGTTCAACAAAAAATCTGCGATGGCATATGTCTATCTTCTAAGGATGACCTACAATAGCCATTTTTATCTTTCAGAATTTGATAAAAATTTCATTGTTATTTTCGAAGCTATTTTGACCGGTATTATATTAATCCTTATCCGATTAACTTTGTTACTTAAATTGAGCATTTAATTTAGATTAAAATTATGCTTATGCTTCAACATCATTTCATTTAAATGAATGGTTTAAAATGTCACAGATTCAAAATTATGCGTAACAAAATAATTTGGGTTGACGGCAACGCGGGCGCAGCGGTAGGAGTCAATGACCTTTTTCTCGGCTATTAGGTACGTAATCACGTTCCCGTGGGATAGTTTCCGACATCCACGCGGGCGAAGCCGCGGGCAAAAGCTAGTATTTTTATAAACCAATGTAACACCTAACATCTTTATTTATATACCTACTTTCTAAGCAAATAAACGATTATGTTTATGATTAGGGCATTAAATACTCAATATTTATTGCATTCCATAATGTGAACTTAGGTGTTAGGTTTTACAAATGCATGATTAAGCAGTAGCAAGAAGTCCTAACTAATATTATAAATGCGAAAGTGACTTTGTTCGTTTGTTTGTTACGCTTTCACGCTATTAAAACGGCTAAACGGATTTGGATGAAAATTGGCACATGGATAGACCAGACCTGGGGTAGGACATAGGGTGCTTTTTATCCCGACATTTCTACTGGATCGAACCACCTTATGCAGGTGAAAACGCGGGGCGCAGCTAGTAAAAAATAAAACTACTTTTGAATTATATAAAAACACCAGAATTGTCAAAAGAGATACAGTACCGACCAAAAGTCCATAGGCAATCGCACAAAGCTAGACTGACGCTTCGGTTTGACTTACGACCTTCTTCTATAAGATGTTACAATTCTATAGAGACACACACATTCACTTTGTCTGCAACTAATAGTAGTTCATAATTTCTGTCAATACAGTATATGGTACGCTAGCTCAGTGGATAACGTGCTTTGGTATGTGCGGTTATGGCGAGCCGAGCGAAGGTTCAAATCTCATCTGCGGTTTGCTTGTAATTTTCTAATAATTACTATTCATAGTTTTTGTTATTTTTTAATAATGACTAGTTCAATAATCATTCGTTTTTTGTTTCGGTCGTCTTGTTCACATAAATATTAAAGTTTAGCAGGTAGACCACAGAAAACTAAGTAAATTATTTCGATTTCTGTGGGGTAGACAGACGCAGTTCGTAACGCGTATTCGCTTAATAAAACTTTGTTGGTTCGTGGTTATTGTTGGTGACGAGTATTTAGGTATTAGCGGTGTTGTGGTTATTATTTTCAAAATGCAGTCAAATATAAATATGGAAGGGAGATCAATTACTGCGCTGCGTAAAAGTGAATGTAATTTACACAAATATCTAATGAAACCGGACTATGTGTGATTGTTATCATTTAAATATTTCATATTTGACTAAACATAAATCTTAATCAAAGGTATTATTGATAGAACAGAGGTATTGTTGAGACAGAAGATGCCTTTAAAGTTTTATCGTTTAAATCGTGAGAGACTTGATAAAGGATTGCAGGATCTAACAGCTGTTTTAATAATAGAATTCCCAACCCTAAATTCTGAATCGTTATCAAATTGCCACCAATAGTTTTTTTTAACCTGGCTAAAGCTTTTCAATGCTTTTGTACGCCTCTTAACGCGAAGCGTTTGAAGTAGTGCATTACTCTTAACTTGCCAAAAACAAGTGCTGTCTTGTACTTTGATTGCCTCTTATATATGCATAACGCACGTATACTCTAATAATTATAATATAGAAAAACTATCCTTTTAACACAATTATAGTTAATTGATTCAGGCGTGACCTTGCGGAAATCCATTATAAAATACAATAGACGTGGATATATTTAGTAACTTTTCTGCTTAGCTAATGTGTATTTTTTTAACACAATTATAACAACAAATTAAAATTTATTGCGTATTTAAAGAAAAAACTTTTTTTTTTAATTTGTAGACCGTGTGTCTGTCGTATGGAACCCGTGTGTATTCACGATAACGTCCAATTACTACACAACCGATATTATATATATTTTTTTAATTCACTTTGGACTTGCTTCCTCTGTTTTTTTATTGAAAATAACTGTTTAATTCAATGTTACAGAAACATTTATTTTTATTTTTATATAATTTTTCTGTTTTCTTATGAGCGTTATGAGGCGTGCACTTTTGGATTTTCCTTATTTTTATGTTTTTCTGTGTGTTTATAAGAGAAACTTACGGCTGATTACATCTTGTTACATGTGTATTCAACAGCAGTTTCTTTTAAGTCATATGGCCAACCTACCGGCTGAAGAGTCTTAAGTGGAACTAGTAGATAGTAGAAATTAGTGGAACCCACCTTAGCCGCAAAACCCGTGGTAAGTTTAAATATAAATCCCCAACCTAAAACTTACCACGGAGTAACAAGCTGAAACACGAAATCTCAGTACACTTTTAGTATCCAAACATACAGCTTACGAAACCAGTACAGTTTTCACCCAGTTTCGCAAAACATAATCCTTTTTTAATGAGTCTACACGTGGCGACGGGACGGCCAGTCTTTACAAATTGACATTCGATTTAGGATTCTTTTGTTACGTGTTTACGTGGAAATCCTTGAGGCAGCCGATTGAGTCCACGTGGATGTACATCCACGTGGACTCAATCGGCTGCTCGACTTGTTTATCAAAAATTGGTGGCAATTTGATAACGATTCAGAATTTAGGGTTGGGAATTCTATTATTAAAACAGCTGTTAGATCCTGCAATCCTTTAACAAGTCTCTCACGATTTCCAAGCAGTGACTATAACATTAACAAATGAAATTGCCACAGCCACAGATTCAATAACTCATGGTCTATGATCATCAATCAGGTCGTCTGTAGAGCGGTTGCAATCTACAGGAAAGGTTATTGCTCATAAATATTGTGGGGATAACTGATGTGCGTAGACGTTGCACTACTAACTATGGATAACTGGATCAGTCACTATGATTACCCAATTAAGATAATGGTAAGCTCATGATTCTGAATAGCCAATTAAGTTGCTGTTTGTGTAAGGGCTTTTCACCAATAGTTGACTAGTTGATTTCTTAAAGGTGCGTGATGATTACACTTTTTTTTTGGGTGGGAAATTATTAAATAACTTCTCTCGCATTACGTGGAGCGGGAGGGCGTGTCAGACTCTTGCTGACTAAAACCCACCCGTGTTCCTTCAGCTGCCTGTGTGTTGCCAGGGGCCACGGTAACCCTTTCGGACAAACCCGCAACCCCGGCAGGTGATGATTATACTTACGTTCGGTTCCGAAGATTTCAGAACGTAATCATAAGGTTACTGCAATGCCATTTTCATTTTAACCACTATCACCTGATTATTACACAAAATAAAATGTATGATAGATCAATCATAGAGGATGCTACTATCCAAAATTATCCAATCCTCTATGCTGCAGGATTGTACCTATTGTGTGCTGGAATAGGAATCTTAATGTCTTGTTACGAAAGTAAAGCCTTCTCAGTATAGTTTCACTGCAATGTAAAACCCTCTTCTCGTATATAAAAGCCTTTTCTCTATTCTTTCTCTAATTTGTAATTTACTCAAAATCAAAAGTAAATGTTTTCCTATCCCGATTCCTATTTTTCGGTTCAATAGTTTCGAAGTCATCCAATACCCATTTTAAAAACGTTACTACGGCTATATTAACGCAACTACAGCGGCCCAATCTGTTTGCTATGCAAATGACATTCACTATTTAGAGTACAGTCAACGGCTTGTATAAGTTAACACTTTGACATTGATACGAAGTGCTTTTATTTCGCAACAACCAGCGGCTTTTGCAGTTTACTAGCATCCCATCTGTTTCGCACGGTTGCATTCTACATGTAACAGAGATTCCCGTGCATTTTATGCAATATGCAGATAGGCTGAACTTGCATATTTGTAATTATTTTACACAATAAAACTTCCGGAAGAAATTGACAAAATTTTGGTCAAAACCGCATCAAAATCCGTTGTATAGTTTACTAGAACCAAGAGAACACGCACACACACAAGCAAGAAAAGCGACTTTGTTTTATACTACGTTACAGAAGTGTTACCTCAGACGGTGTTTGACTGTACGGACGTACTTATTGTAGTTTGTATGCAGTGTCACGATCTTTTGTCTTACGGGAGCTGGTATGCGGAGAGGTACTCCTTGAGAAAAGAAAAGCTTTAAGGTAAGCCTTTGCAGCGTTATCTTAGTGGATTTAAATGGATTTTATATTGTTGGTAGTTTCAGACGCTGAAATCTAGTTGGCTTTTGATGCAATTGGTGCTTACTTATGCTCACTGTCGTTTGAATTGGTGACTTTTTTCTTACCATAAAGCCTTGTGCAGACGGGCGCGACGCGGCACCGGTAATTGTTCTACCGTGAAGTTTTCTTCTTAGAAATTGTTTTGATAGTCGCGTCGCACCAGTCTGCACGAAGCTTTACATAGCAAGTTAATGTATATTTTCACATTTCCCTGACTTTACTTACATAAAAACGTTGACCATAGTTGTCTAGTCGAAATCTGACCATTCTAAGTTGTTAATACACTCTCTTTTAAACACTTTCCTTGCTTTTCGTGGCCACGCCTAACAGGTCCAAAGCCCGGTGTTTAGCCATACAAAAGTACTTCATACCAAGGGAGCCCTTAGGGCCGACCATTTGACAAATGACCTCGTTGCCTTACTCTTTAAGAGCCCTACCAAAATGAACTAGTGAGCCTCTTAAAAGGGAGTTAAGTAGAATAATACGGGACTGGTTAAAATACATGTTGAGTTAGATAACCTTTTGTTTAGTGGTAAAATACTTTTTTTGGAGAAAAAATTATTTGTGTGGAGAGTGAGGTAAGTAAGTACTCATTTGTTTTATGAGGTAAAGTGGTGTTGCAGCCTCAGACCAAATAATAGGTCTTCACCTATGAAATTGCCGTTCTGTCGTATACTGGTTATTTCAAGTCCATTTTTTTCTTTTTTTGCTAAGAATTCTAATGTCAAATTATTTTAATTTTTAAAATATGGCTTTTTTTAAATGAGTCATTTGTTTAATGGTTAGCGTTGTGTTTTAATCGCATTTGTACGTTTTTCGTGATCATGAATACGTTAAAAATTCGAGTGATTATGAAGTATGAGTACCGTCGTGGCAGCAAAGCGGCAGAAGCGGCACGTAACATCAACGACGTATACGGAGCGAATACTACTAAAAATCGCACCACCCGTTATTGGTTTGCTCGCTTCCATTCTGGAAATTTCGACCTAAGAAATGAACCCCGTGGTCGACCGAAAACTTTAGTCGACAATGACGAATTAAAGGCGATTGTGGAAGCTGATGATGTGTGTGTAAAAGTGTGCGTGTGAGCGTGTATGCACAGAGCGGAGGTGTAGTTTTGGCATGCTTCACTGTATTGTTCGCAACTCTATGTCTTGATTTTTTTATTTGGTCTGAGGCTGTAGCAATATTTTTGAAATACTCAGATAGAGATCGGATCTTGCCTTAGAAGACATCCTGTGACATCACAAATAATGTAACCCTCATGCATTAAACTAATTAATGCAGGTGTCTATCTGTCTGTCTTTCCTATGTTAATTTTATGCTTATCAAGTGTAAGCTAACCTGCCACAATATATTATCTTTCTCGAGGAACTGATTTGTCACGCAAATAAAATAAATAAATAGAGGCTAGTCCCTATAGCCTCTATTTATTTATTTTTACTTTAATAAAACAGCGATCCGCCAATTACGACAAAAACGTCAATATTCCTATCAAAAAATAAAAATATATATTACTCAAATTCCATTATTTCCATAGCCTTTTCTTCATTTATACATTTTATATTAGCGGCTTCTTTTCGAATTTATGAAGAACTAGCTGCGCCTCGCGGTTTCACCCGCATAAGTCTCGATCCCGTAGAAATATCAGGATAAAAGATATTCTGTGTCCTTTTTCAGGTGATAGTCTACCCATGTATCAAATTTCATCCAAATCCGTTCAGCCGTTTTAGCGTGAAAGTGTAACAAACAAACAAACAAACTTACTTTTGCATTTATAATATTAAGTTAAGATATTGTTTGGCTCATAGAAAGATGCCGCTGTTGGTTCTTTAAAAATGTTTTAATTTTATTAATTTATCTGTCTGTCTGTATTAACTACAATAGAAAATGGTGCTAAATGACATTGAGCATAAAATAGAATCATTCGTTATAAAAATCAAACCAACAAAATCAAGCGTCTATTTTTCGCGCCAACACAGTTTCAATATGGCTGACATATTTTTTTGGCGCCAAACGTCAGCCAATGAGTGATAGACCTCGGACTCTTGTCACCGTTATTTATTATCCATTACACACGGCTTTTGACCTTCGTTAGACGAAATTTTAATGAAAAATGGATCGGGGAAGTGAAATTTATTGCTCGGGAAATTTTATAGGTTATCTATAATGGTAGAAGTATGATCTATTACTACGCTTGTAATTCTAGCGGCATTGGGATAGAATTTCATTATTTATCATCTATTTTTGATTCCCGATTGCATATTGAGTATAGTAGGTAATTTAATTCTAGGTATATCGTCTTCACATAAATATTATAATGATTGTATACAAGAAGTTGTAAACCATTTTAAAAGAGTAACTATGCAGTTTCTTTGCCCGTTCTTCTCCATACGAAACTAACTTTTGGAATTGAATTTACAAGAAAATAGAATATTCTAAGCCTCAATTCTGTTTACCTGTAAATTTTGACGTTCAAAAGTGCCTTTTAAAAGCCCACTTGAAATAAATTAATTGACATTCCTTATATCCGAGCAGAAGGTAATCTGCTGTAAAACAAATAATATGCAGAATTTTCTATACCACGCAGTTTCTAAGAATTGCATTTCGGATAGTTATAGAAAACCGGAAGCGGGCCAGCAAAAAATATATTCCACTCGGATAATTAATAACACAGTTTGGTTTTGGGTAAAGAAAAGACTGCTCACCGACCAGTGGGAAAGTATGAGAAAACCAAGGAAAGATTCGCAATAAACAAAGTGTGGGTTGCATAAAAAAGGCCTCAACGAGGAGATACTTTTTGTTACTCTGGGCAGTCAACTCCACTACAACGTTTCTGGCTGTCTAATATTTATACTATGAATGATATTGCGCCAGAAGCCATAACTTCAGTGTAACGTAAACTGCTCTAAAATATTGCTTCAATTTAACACAACGTGATAGGTTGCATGTCTATCACCAATGAATACAGACACCTATTTACTTTATATAGTCGACATCCATACTGTTATTCTTAAATTTTCATGATACTTCAGTAAAGTGTACTAGATCAACACTTTCATATCCTTTAGCAAACAGTGCAGCTTGACTCATGTGAAAAGTATATTTGGCCTCGTAACTCGGGAATTGTTGTCAACAGCTGTAAAGGCTTTACCACTTTGACAAGAATTCCCAGTAAATTGAAACTTTAATAAAGTTTAGATTATCTAACAGTCGCATACAAATAGACCTTATGACGTGCAAGTGACATTCAACCTTAGGGTGATAAAGCCGGGGTTGCGAAGAAAACCGAAAGGAAGATCGTGGCCCCCGGCAACAGGGCACCTGAAGGAACACGGGTGTGTTTTAGTCAGTAAGAGTCTGACAAACCATCTCGCTCCACCCAGAGCGGGAGAAGTTATTTGATAATTTCCCACCCAAAAAATAGGGCGATAAAGCAACTATTACGAGGTGAAACTTAGTACGCACAATATTGGGAGAATTACCATGTTATTTTAAGACCATATTTTTTTATAGATTTTCCTGTTATCTATAAGTATAGAACTATTTACTGTATTTTTTTAAATTTTTATTTAAGACTCAATTTTTGGAGATAAGGGTCAATTTTCGTCTATTTTCTTAAATATCTTTAAAAGTGTTTATTTTAAAATTATTTGATAAAAAACTTGAGATCCTCAAAACAAACTCTTTCATTTGATATGTCACACGGTACAGTTAGCAAAACTTTTTTTTAATTTTTCAGTTTGACCACTGTCTTCAAAATTAATTTATTTTCGTTACACGTCCATATTTGAGAGAAAATTGGCTATGACAGACGGACAAACAGACACACGAGTGATCCTAGGGGTTCCTAGAATCAATTAAATTATTTTGTAAATTTTGACGTTCAAAAGTGCCATACACGGGCCTATTTGAAATAAATGATTTGACTTTGACTTTGACTTGCCTTCCTTTTTTTCATTTTGAGGTGCGGAGCCTTATAAATGCACAATTCCTGCGAGACCACGGAAGGGAAGAGGGGGTAAAAAACTAGTACAGGTATAAATTAGCCCCATATTATTTTAGCCAAACTTTACAAACACTATTTAGCGTGGAAATGGCAACGAAAACTTTCTCATTTCAAATCATTCGCAGGATTAACATATTTTGGTATAATGTGTGCAGTGCACAAACTTTCTCAGTCAGATAAACCGTTTTTGTTCGAGATTAACCCTTCGTATGGGCCTGTTTCCGGAAAACTGACGACGGTCAGCGGTCCAAGCGACCATAATATTTTAAAATTCGTTTTTATGAGTCTCTATATTGTAGGACCTACTAGTATTTTGTTGACCCTTTCAAACTAAGCTTTACGTCAAAAGTACAACGAATAAGGATCAAACTGATGACCACTCGCTCGTCAGTGCGCAAGGAACTTTAAGACATGTATACCTAAGAATTGTAGGAGCAATTCATGACCCCTGTCTCGTTGGTTCTAGCAATAAAGTTTTTTGCTCAAGTTGATATATGAACAATATAATATTGCACTAGCAATTTCGTTTACGACTAATTGTAAGAGCACTTGTATTATATTAGATTTATGAATAACACGCTGGTAATGTCTGCTAGCACTATCTGCCAGAACTAAGATACTTCTAAATCTTTTTTAACAAATACCAATACTTCTTATGCTAAATCTTAACGAAGAAATGGTACACAATTTATCACGAAAAACCCTTATTTTAGATAAGTTAACGAAGAAACAAAACCATATTACAAATCATTAGTACATTACTGCCGCGGCCTGCAAAAGGGGCATTGATGGACGAACGTGAAAATGCTGGCCGAACCCGAGGCAGTCATACCTGAGTCCATCAATGCCTGGTTGTAGCCAAGGCTTGTATAGTAATTTTCTCACAAAATGTGCGGAAATTCAAACTAAGGAAATTATTTATAAATTCCAGAATCAATGACGAACAACGACAATTTATCGCGCCAAAATGTTAATTTGTTTCATTTTTACTTTAAACAGTTCTATGTGCACACCAAATTGAAATTTAAATAAAATCTTTGAAAAGTTACCTCCTTGGTTGCCATGTGACGAAGTAAAAAGTTCGTTCCATTTTTAAATTATACAACAGATAAGAGTTTTCATAGTAATTTATTCGGCCGCTAAACACGACAGATCTAGATTTTCATTCTAACATTGCCAGCCGCCTGCTCGCATATATTTGACCAGTAGGCACAGTATTTTCGATTTATCTCTAAAGTTGTCAAAATAATGTTCGAATTTCCAAGCATGCTTCAGATTAAATAATTTTCGAACGTCTAAAATTAGACAGGAAACAAATGAAAGAATTTAGAGTCAAGAGCGCTATACAGATATTTAATAAAACAAGCCATTATTTACATTTGTAAATAATGGCTGGTGTCTTTTATTATTGAATCTGTCTTTTATTGAACCTGTCCATGATTGATAGTTGCCGAGGATTGAGCGAGCCTAATGGCCTGTAATAAGAGAGGTCTATGCCCAGCAATACACCGCTATTTATAAGCTGATGAAGATGCCCATATTATTATTAAATAATTATGATGAAGGGATTGATATTTGTTGCAGTTCACTTCAAAAGTTCAAGCGCCAAGTCTACCAAAATAGTAACTATGTAACGCACGAAAACCCCAAGTGTTGTTAACTATTGTTGTGAAAGGGCCTGCGCACACTGGCGGATGGTAGGGGAGAGCATCGAGGAGGATTCCTCTATCCGCCAGCGCACACTGACAAGAAAAATCCTCTGCAATACCGCGAGCAACCTCCAGCTTACCGAGGTACCGAAGTAGTAGTGGTTTTGAGACTTGAAATTTGAGATACCCGCCGTATGCCACGGCATCCGCCGAGTAGCCACCGCTAGCTGGGATTTGATTATTCCATTAGCGACTGCGCATTTGAAAAGTTGCTTTTGAAAGAGTGTGCTAGACTGGCAGACTCCAGCGTATACCGGCGCATACCGGCACACACCGGCGCATAACGGCACATACCGGTGTATACAGCCGCCTCCTGCCGCAGTATCCTCCAGCATGGTCTTAGATGCTCCAGAGAAAACTACGCTGCGATGCGCCAAGGTCGAACACCGAGCATTGAAATATATACTTTATTTCGATTGGATGAGTATTTAGTCCGCCAGTCTGCGCAGGCCATTTATAATTATGTGTCATCTCTATACTTATATTGTTCTTTTTTCTTTTCTTTGATACAATATTATTTAAAACGCGTGCCTATCGCCTAATATTGTGTACTTGGTTTCTACGTTGGCTTGTGTTAATTCGTGAACAGTGAAACGATTTTAGATAAACAATTAAATAAATAATCTACATGTTGTTCTATACTTCTTTGACCAGTTTAGGTTATATTTTGCTTATACGAGGGAAATAAACTGTTCCACCGAACCGAACTTATCAAAATTTTGTTTCAGTGCAGTTAGTGGAAGGGCTCAGGTGCGGTTCGGCTAATGAAGTCAGTGCTCTGAGTGGAATGCTTTACTTTTTAGGGTTCCGTACCTCAAAAGGTAGAAAAAGGAACCCTTATAAGATCACTCTCTTATCCGTCTGTCCGTATGTCACCACCGATTTTCTCAGAAACGGGTGGACCTAGCAAGTTGAAATTTATACCAGATACTGAAGTCTATAGTCCCTATTAGGTGTAAAAATCAAGGTCCTGAGTCATCATGATAAAAAGATATGGGTAAATTTAGATTTTTGCGAAAACGTGTAATTACCAAAATTTTCCTTAATTTTCTACTTTTTTATTTTTCGGAATTGTCCCTTTACTTGTGCTGTAAGACCTTGTTTTTAACCAAAATTGATATATATGAAATGAATTATAGGTTTTGGGTCAAAAACCTATATGGTAGTTCTCATTGACCTAGAATCACGAAATTTGGCAAAAAGCAAGGTCTTACAGCACAAATAAAGGGAAAGTTTTCGCGAAAATGTATCTAAAATTTGCCCATATCTTTTTACCAATAAAAATGATTCCAATTTTACTATGGCGGTATAATGGGTAGGTACGAAACCCTCGATGCGCGAGTCCGACTCGCTCTTGACCGGTTTTTTTCCTATTAACTTATTTAAAATCAAAAGGTTTTACTTCGATAAAGTAAATAAACAGACACATACCGCGATTCCGTCCGGACTGGTTGGAACTCGATTTAACTTTTTCGATTAAGGCCTGTTTCACACGTAGGTACATTAATCTTATTGGTAATGCCGTCAAATATCAGTGGCAGCGTCTGAGTGGGACCTTATTTAAAAGTTGTCAATTATTTTGGGAGTTGGGAAGTCGTACAACAGGGTCTGATTCCGACGGGACATAATTTAGGGTGTTATAGCCCTGCTCATCGTCTTCAACTATTTGCAATGCTAGTGAAGGGTGTGCCAGTATTTTCTGCTAGTTACTACTCTCTACCAGTACTGTCTGCCAGTACAGTCTGATAATATCGTATGAATTGGCAACTCGACGGCATGCATTTTTGACGAATCTTAACCAGTTTATTAATTCAAAATTATAAGTTCATAAACTTAATACAAGATTTCATAATTTGGACGGACTTTGTTTTATAGTATTTAAGGATAAGGATAAGGATTATTATTGTATGTACGGTGGGCTGCATCAATTGGGTATCCCAGTTGTATTAAAATGTTAATAAAACTGGGGTACCCAATTGATGCAGCCCACTGTATCTAGCTTATTATTTAATATTTCTGCACCAGCAATGGTAGTATATGTGAAACAGTGTTTAAGGTAAGATCTCAATGTACCATATACTAACAAATAAATAAAATACAATACAAGACGGCAGGTGTCGATAGTGGCGAAAAGACCAAAAGAGACATTCATAGGCTGGTGTGATCCAAAAAATCCAATTTATGATGGTCAATATTGCTACATTTTTAAACCATTTTATTACAATATATAGGATATAAAAAACTTTACACTGCCTTTGAAATAACGTAAATATTCCTCAGCAATACAGCACACCGAATGTTTGTGTTGCAGAAAAGGCATATTTTTACACAAAAAACATACACGATATAACTTTTTTCCTGGATTTACAAACATTTGCGTATTTTTAGCAATACTTTTATTTATTTATTTCAATAGCACTCGATAAGTTATTTCAACAATTTATGATTATACAGAACTGCTCATAAGAATAAAACAGACTTGAAAATAAATCTGAAGTCATTGTCTTTATCCCCTGCTGTATGCAGAAGTACAAAAAGGTTGTAAGAAAGAAACGGTTAAAAGTAGCAATTTTTTTCTTTGTCTTATAATTTACTGTGGAAGTATTATATGAACAATAAGACAAGACTTTTGCTTAAAAGGCGAATAAATAACCGTTCTGTTCACACGCGTCCTCTCTCTTAGGTTTGGCGACATTCCAACTATTGTCAACGTTCGGCATCTTTACTTCGATGTTCTGTTAATAAGTAATGCTTTACATCAGTATTCCGTTTCGAGCAAGTTCTCTAAATTTATTCTTATTTACCTGTTTTTAGCAGACGCTTTGACAGGGCGTAGATCTTTAGAATTAAACTAATAAAGATAGATGGTGCTAACAAAATCTGTGGCCCTGACAGGCAGCACGGGCAGACTGTACTGGCAAACAGCACTAGCATACACTACTGGCAGACTCGGGTAGAAAGTGCTGCTAGACGGCACTGGTAGCCACGAACTAACAGACAGTGGGTACTAGAATTATGAATTAAAAACCAATTTTTTTGATTTGAAAGAGTGTCCGTGGAGATTCTTGACTGTTCTTCTCCATAGGTACCTACTACGCTTTGGAATGGGCAACTAGCTTCATATGTCCGACTGACTGACTCCATGACAATTTAGTGCCTGTAAATGGTTTAATTAAAATAAATGCTTTGAGTTTTAAATAAGATAGATTGTGACACGTTCCTGATTGTGAACATAAACAGTTTTACTCACATTAATATTATTATTTGGTTTTACCCCACTACGGAGAAAGCTTGTAGCTTCCCGTGTCGTAGGCCAGGGGAATGCTATGTTAAGGCATGTCCCCATTTTCGTTATCCCCCGAGACATGAAAGGGGTAACTGTGATGTTTTCGTCGTACTACGAGTTAAGCTGGTTTTTGGAACATTTATTTTTCAACAAAAGAACATCACAGGTCACGAGGTTCTTTAGGATAGTAACAAATCGAGGGGATTTAGTGGTGAACTGGGCTGTAAATGCTTAATTCTGAATCTAATTTTTTAATTTTATTTATTTATGTTTTTAATGTTGGAATTGACTGTCGTTAAATTGTTTGGTTGCGGGCAGAGCACTTACTTTATTATTAAAGTGTTCAGTGTAGAAATTCTTTTAAAACATAACAAATCTAGTATTTTTTTACAAGTTAAACCTCGCAAATTTTCAAAGCCAGCGGCAAAAAAAGATATTGAAAAACCGGATTCTTCTTTTAAAAGAACTAACATAACTTATGTAACATAAACTTGATAGAAGTGTAAGCAAAACTTATTTCCTTTTAAGATCGTGAAGAGAACATGTAGCGACAACTGGGCGAGGTGCCAACGTGCATCCATTCGTATTACTAAATATTATTTACATTTTATGACTCAAAATGGAACGTGCTTAGGATTGACAACCAAGATCTTTTTGCACAAGGTTTCATAAAACATCGCATATTATTTATATATCAATGTGCTCTTTAAAAATAATTTCTAATTCAAAAAAAGTAAGCAGAACTTTAAAGCGCCAGTCTCACGAGGGAGTGTATCCAGGGGATAGTCTCGTCATGTCTATTACCACATGGTAGCTGGCTAATCCAGGATACGCTGAGCGTACATTTCAATACTCATCGCCAGTAGTTGAAGCAATTTTAATGATTAAACCATTTATTTACGGTATAGGGAAACATGGTCCTATGTTAAGACTGTGCCTGCCATTCCTTTGAAAACGACGGATAGTTTGAGAAAAGTGTTTATATTCAGATAACTCTTTTGATATAATGTAAAAAGTTTATCAATCAATGACCTAGTATTAAGGTTGCACTAGTCGACGGCTCGAACTCGTTGGTGGGGTAACTAATATGCATGTTATTTAGTCAAATTATTAATTTATGTAGTTTTATTTATTTAGTAGTTATTTATCTTGTTTTCATTTATTTATTTGCTATAATAGACGATGATTTAAAACGAAAACGAGTGCGTAAGATTTCATGTACAGACCTTTGGGCGTATAGATATTATATCACTTATTTAGTCTTAATGTGCACATATCGAAATGAGGGAATCTATGGTTAATTTTACCGACGGAAAATTTTTTAATGGGGACGCTCAATTAATTCCAATCATTACGGAGTTTGTTTCATCACGATAGATTATTCAGTTTAAAAGTTACACCGTTTTGTTTACACTGGGGTCAAAGTAGCGAACAATTATTTTTATAATTCCTTAAAAAATATTTATTTTTTATTTTTAAATATTTTTCCGTCTATAAAATTAAGCATAGATTCCCTCATTGCGATATGTGCACATTATAAAGACTCATACTGTATATGATGATATTGTATTATAGATTATCTACTCAAGATAAAATTATTTGACCGTTTCAATAAATTATCTATCTCTGTAAGGTTTCTATTTAGCCGTTTTTTGACTACATAAGTTATTTATTTACATCCAAAGATAATTTAAAATTAGTGATGAAATATGAAAGTTTCAACGCTCATAACTTCCAAACCATTTTTTTTCCAATTCTGTTCCCCAAAAGGCTAGATAATGACAAGACAAATTGATATAATTTTTAGTTTTGAACGTCCACCGTCAAACAGACGAGTAATCACCATACTACGTTTGTATGGAAGAATGACTGACTAGCGTAACCTTAAGAAACTTTTTATCTGAAAACCTTAAATCTATACTAATATTATAAAGAGGTATGTTTGTAAGTATGTTTGTAGGGAGTAATCTCCGGATCGGATTTAAATGATTATTTTTGCAATTTATAGCCCAATTGTTGACGAAGGTTAGGCTCCCGGACGAACTCGAAGACAGAAGCTAGTCGCCCACAAAAGAAGTATTTCAGTTAGAAGTATTCAGTTACATCTGGTTACACTGAAGCTGACCTAGAACGAATTAGAACAGTAAGTTACGTCGGGACTTTTAGGCTTCATTGAGTTGTAAAAGTCCAAAGCTGGTGAAGCGACTTTGAAAAAGTTTTAGATGTATTCTGTTTTTGTATCTTGGGTTTTCTTTTTTCACTTTTACTTCTAAATAGGGCCAAATACTCAATTACTTAACATCAGCTGTACGAAATGCCAGTTTCGTCGCTTACTCAAAAAGTAAGCAAAGAATTTTAGTCGTGCCTGCTACTATAATAAAAACTGATTTTAATTATAAAGTGTGAACCTTTGAACTCTTATAAATCAACTCGACCAGCCTCTTAACCACCGAACATAAGAGTCTTAACCTTTCCATAAGTAGCTAGATGAGGGGTGATCTTCACACAAAGTAAATGTAGCCTTATTATATTAATTAAACCAACGTTGCATGCATACTGGCTATTAACATAACATACATTTTCCCCGAACAGTTAGGCAGAGGTGTCTCAAGTACACCCTCTTTTCGCCAGTTATGTTAAAGTCTCATGAAATAGCACGTCAATTCCCAATGGAATATTCCAATTACACTTTGTCCGACCTGGGAATAGAACTCAGAAACGGTCAGCAGTTGCACGTACGATCGCTATACTAACGAGGCAGTAAATTTGCTTTGTTTGCCCGTAGAAAATGTGACATTTAATGGGACTTTTAGCATGATTTTAGGGTTCCGTACCTCAAAAGAAAAAAAACAGAACCCTTATTTGATCACTCGTGTGTCTGTCTGTCTGTCCGTCTGTCACAGTCAATTTGCTCTCTCTCTAATCTCCGAAACTACTGCGCCTAAAATTTTGAAAAAACTAATAATACAGAGAATGGTTTTTGTCCATAGAATACAGGAAAACCTATAAGAAGTCTATGGTCTTAAAATAACATGGTAAACTCTCAATATTGTGCGTACAAACTTACATTTGCAGTTGGAATGTATGAGAGAATATGTTTTTCAACTACAATGTTAAGTTTGTATTTGGTTTAAATTCATCTCAACTACGCAGCCCTTCATTATGCGTGGTCCAACACGCACTTGGCCGGTTTTTTATTTGTCGATATAACTCTGTTTACCTCTCTCAAGAATGCAAGCGTGATGTTATCTTACGTTTTATATTATTATTTGGAAATCAAGCCATCGATGTGTTGGGTAAGCGCTAGCTAGGTTTGCGGCTGAGGGTCGTGAGTACGATTTCTGTAAAAGGCTGTTGTGGATGACCCATGCAATGACTTGTATTTTGGTCAGAATGATTATGCTTAAAACATTCAAGTGAATTTACTATATATTAGGTACACTTCTGCCTAACCCTTCGGGTAATACAGGCATGGTGTTATGTGTGTGTGTGTGATTTTGCTTATTATTTTTTTATTTCTGTTCTCATTCGCAGTCTTCTGTTTTGTACCATTTAATGAAAAATTATACGTATGCAGCTAAAATATTAAAAAGATATCTACCAAAATATATTTCTCATCCCAAATACCTAATTCCATTACTCTATTAATTTAAATGATCAGCTATCCTAAGTAACACCCTCTGCCGCACTGCGGTACATTTGATAATATTTACATTGTTCATTCACACCGTTGTTCGCATGTCGTTGCAGTTTGCATGTTACACTACTGAATATGAATACAAGGCACAGTATTGCCCGTGTATTGCCCAAGTATATGCCCACGTTTTGGTAGACCTGTTTCTGTTAGGTGATTGGGCTGGATTGGATCAATGTCAACAGTTTCATGGTAGGATGTGTGCTGGTAAACTGTTATAGGAGGTATTGTAAATCATGGTTGGATTTGAAAGGGATTGAAAGTAGATTTAATAAGTTAATTAAATAAGCTTTAAAATTCGAGGTTTAGTTATCAAGTATGTCAAGTTCTTTCTAATTAAAATCGGGCGAACTTAGGGCGAATTTGATCCAACTCGTGTACCTTATCCTGAGAACAACCAATTTTTTTTTTTAGAGTTTTTCCTTGTGAAAACTATTTGAGGTCCCTTTTATTCCACCAATAAAATATATCCTGACATTTGGTATAATGAGCCGCAAGTGGTTTAGTTGTGAAAGCGAAAAAAATAATAAACAGATTGCAGAAAGGCACACGTATTTAAAATAGTACCTGGCGACCGAGCTCTGTTCTGGTGAAAATAGGGAATACTCATTGATTTTTTTTTAGTACAGGAAAGTTCATACCAATCCATGTATAGTACCTACTTATTCCATGCTGCCATGTTATTATTCCCATGTCATTATTCAATATCTTGTTCTAAACTTTGGGCAGAGTTCTGCTCGGGTGCAAATACGGCGAAAAGAATTTTCCTAGATATGAGGCCTAGCTAGATCGATTTTTCGCCCCTGTAAACCCCTATATTGCAACTTTCATCGAAATCGTTAGAGCCGATTTCGAGAACAAATATATATACATATATATATGTATATATATACAAATATTGCTCGTTTAATAGTATAGAATTAGTAAGTATTAACTACTTAAACTATCATCTTTAAATAGTAGCTATTTTACAAAACTGTGAGTTTTAAAACTTGGCTTTGTGCCCAAATCATTGCTGAGTAATTCATGTTCATTCTGTTAGCTTCAGTGTTATCTTTCTTTTCAAAGAAAGATAACACTGAAGTGTTATCTTTCTTTCCATACTGTATAAAGTGAAAGATGAACGCATTGTTCTTTTTGGATGTCCATTTATTTTTGCCATTTTATTTTTGAGTCAGTAAGAAAATTTACGGGTAAAGATTTGTATATTTTCAATGAAGGACGACTTTGTAATATTAAATTGAGCATTATGCTACTATCCTATATAAATAATATTATAAAATAATGCGAAAATTTGTAAGGATGGATGGATGAATGGATGGGTGGATGTTTGTTACTCTTTCACGCAAAAACTACCGAACGGATTTAGATGAATGTTGGCACACAGATAGTTTATAATCTGAATTAACACATGCGATACTTTTGAGACTTATGCGGGTGACACCGCGGTGTGCTTCTAATAGTGATCATAAAAAGGGAAAATAAATGAGTCGTTTTAATAATACTCAAAGGCCTAAACCTGCAATAATGTTCTACTGCTCACGCAAACGCCACTTTTCATACAGGAAGTAATTTTGATCATTGCGCTTGTTTATTGTGTGTTGACGAATTTAATCTTCTTAATGACTTTTCCTTCGCGAGCGAAATCTCAATATGTTTAATTTGTGAATATTATTTTTGTTTTAAGCCTTCTCTGTATGAAATACGGCCTTTGCCCTGCAGTGGGACAATAATAGGTTGGTGTTATTTATTTATTTCATTAATATTTTACAGTGGCTAAAGGCAACCGAGACTATAACGTTTATGTACAAGCCCAGTTGTCTGGAGCTTAATTCGAAGCAATTGTCGCCAGTCTTCAGCAAGCCTGTAGGGAACAAACTTTGTTCCGCGCTGTAACAGTAACTGCTATGCGATGTTCATGTAACTTCCTTCTGTTATAATCCTTTAAGCGCCCTGGAGACTTACGTAAGATTAATACTTTGTTGTCTTTAGAACTTTAGCTTGAAATAAACTAAAAACTTGTTAGGAGTAAGTCAGATCTAAACTGTAACGGGTTGGATTTAAACCCTTGCTCGCCAACATATCTGTCGTTAGGCAACAGACTCTATAATTTAGTTTTACAGTTTTTTGCAGATTTTGTTAAATACAATATAATAACTGTTTATTTTTTCTGTTTTTACTTGGAATATATTTTTCCACTAGCCACATTCCAGTATTTTGAATTCAATACATTAAATTCAAAATACTGGAATTCTCTTGTAGAATACTGGCTTTTGCCCGTGGCTTCACCCGCGTGGATGTCGGAAAACATCCCACGGGCACGTACTACCGGCATTAAAAGTACCCTACGTGTTAATCCAGGTTATAAACTATCTTTGTGCCAAATTTCATCCAAATCCAATTAGCCGTTTTTGCGCCACTCCGGAACATACATCCAGATAAACAGAAAAACGGACGAGAATCTAAAAACTATATTTTCGACATCAGACTCGTTCCCACATCGTGTAGCAAAAACTGTTTTCAAAATTATTCAATATACAGTTTTGACTT
This sequence comes from Omphaloscelis lunosa, assembly GCA_916610215.1. Classification (NCBI taxonomy): domain Eukaryota; kingdom Metazoa; phylum Arthropoda; class Insecta; order Lepidoptera; family Noctuidae; genus Omphaloscelis; species Omphaloscelis lunosa. The sequence goes on from OU744262.1 coordinate 20,391,385, forward strand.
CATTACTATTTTATCATATGTTTGTATAGATCTTCTTTTTGAGTCAATGGTAAAACATATTATACGAGTTGCGCCCAGTAGGTACCCACGCCAATTAATATAGATTATAGATATAGAAGAAAATTTTCTGAATAACTTTCCATCAGTACTGTGATAAATAAATTAAAAAAAAACCTTAAACCTTCACTGCGTACTCCAAAGCTAAACGTAAATATAAACAAGTTGATTCCCAGGGAAGCGACAAGAACACCGCTTTATAAGGAGGTCTATAAAACGGAACGGCGATGCGGGACCGGCTCGTAAACGATCTGGAGCCGGGACCGTGGACTGCACCACAGAATAGAAAAATACAGAAGTTCGAAAGGCGAAAAGAAAGAGAATGGATGGAAAGTGCAGTGATGAAGGCATTTTATGTGTGTGAGTTTTTTGTTACGGAATGTTTCGGAACTTTTGTTTTTCTATCTGTATTTGAAGTATTTATTTACTGCTATAAATGACAAGAAGTAAAATAATAGTAGCTGTAATCAACATGTTTGGCAGACAAATGATTGGTGACCCGTGCTTTTTGATACCCTAGTTACAAGACAATGCTAATTTAATGCTTATCCAACATCACCACGTTCGGTACATATCTAGAAACTTCCGACTACCCATCATTCACCAGTCTAAGAATGTTGTGTCGGGACAAAAACGTTGAGCTTCTGTAACGACTCTAAACGGGGACAGCACTACCAGCCCGCATTGCGGGATTGTTTTTATACGCGTCACAATTTTTCTGCGGTCGGGACATGTGTTGTGACCGCCGTGGGACATTTGAGGGACATTCGCGGCCCAAATATTAGTGTTATGCTAACCACGGTTGCGTGGTTAGCATAACACTAATATTTGGGGTTTAATTTTATTTTTGAATTATTTGTAAGGTTTGTAACATATGTTGACAGAAAAACAAATAGTTGGTTCGGTAAACTGGCTATGGATGTAAAAAAATGTACAGGGTGTAAGAAACATCGACACGCAAACTGTTACCATGAATTCAGTTTTGATTCTAGAACCACTAGCGTTAAAAAATTAGAAAAAAAATATTTTTTAAAGAAAATACCAATTTTGTTTTATCCTCAAAGCATTAGCTACACAAACATCTGCTCACTGGAGCGATTGTCACAGGACAAAGTATCTTTTTGTTTCCAAACGACAGTTGTGACAGTTGCGTTATTGGCAAAGACAAGAACCAGTGTTGATCGCCTCTCGGGACAAACTACGACGTTTATTTTTATGGCTTTTAGACGACCTAAATGTGGCCTAGACAAAATGTCTAGTTTTGAGTTTTTGGGCTTATTCCCAGAGCGCCTTTTAGGTTTTATTCGATTGGCAATATTGTTCAACGATCATACATAAGGATGTTCAACCCATAAACCGAATTTGAACTATATTTTTTTTGCATAGTCAAACGAAGATTTTAAAGATAAAAACAGTGAGATAGACACGGTGTGGCTTTTAAGGCACAAAGAAAAAACGTTTTTGTAAGTCAACATTGAGAATGTATCAATATGAGTTTTCAACAAAAGTAAGCAATATAATAATTATCTCGTTGTATTTCAAATCGTTTAACATTTTGTCACAACTGGGAATTGAATCTGATAGCTGGTGATTACCAAAAATACCACTTTTAATATTGTAACTTTGATTTTTTTTTCTATAAATTCTGTTACAAGTTTATAACAATTTTGAATGAAGGTTGTACCTCCGGGCTGCCATTTTAAATACAGAATCCTCATTTGTAATATTGTACTGTTTTATTAACGAAATTAGGGACGAACAACATTTTCTAAAAATTAGCGACAGATGTAAGCAGATGTCGAATTAAATTATAACCGGACTTTCATTTCAAAATTGTAATCTGTTTAAAATACACAGAATTTAATGAAAATTCTCTTTATACTTGCAGAAAACCGGTCTGAAATGACTGACTTTTATCAAATTAAACGACAAAATCAATTCAATAAATTCTGCATGGTCATCCCATGATCTGTCCAAGATAATGTCTGGACTTTGAAAGAGACTGTGACCACTGAGTTTGTTTCGGTGTTTCTTCTAAGACTAAAAAACACCGTCCTCATCTAGTTTCTAACTAATATTGTAAAGTGTTCAACCAATTTACAAAAATAAATATAATTTATCTTTGAACATGTGCCTTGCTTAATTTATTAATATCCAATATTTGCAATTAGCACCAAATATAATAAAATATATTAAAACAGCCGAAAGAGAAAAAAATCACCAAGTGTGGCAGACTCATCACGGAATATAATTGTTATCACTACTTTACAAACACAAATCTAATATACAAAATCGCCTCATAAACTTTAGTCATAAAAATATTGAGCCCTGCAAAACGCAACGCAAAAACTAACCGCTTAATATCTGCGTCAATTAATTTGCACGTCTATATTACTACCTCATCAATGCTTTAATCAGAAACCAACAAAATAATAATAATTAAACCGAATGTACTATTGCTACTAGTTTGTATTCCCTACTCGTAAATACTGGATTCTGATTGGTCAGGTACTGTCATTGTCTCTGCGCTCTCTACGTGGCATATTAAAGTAAATAATTCTCTTTTGACATGAATCGGATTTGAACATGTTACTTTAATGGTAATTTGATTCGATGAAAGATTTTTGGTTGTGTTTTTAGTGGGACACGGTTTAATACCATAACGCCTTGTTTCGCCTTGTTTCCCTATAGGGTTTGGCAATGGTGTACTTGTTGCAGGTGTATTATAATTTTAATACAACTGGGGTACCCAATTGATGCAGCTCACCGTACATCCACATTTTGCTAGGTTTGTTTAAGTCCCATGTAATAGGGCAGTAGTAGCACTTGCGATCACTAGACCAACGAGGCAGTAAGGGATAATAATTAATCCATTTAAATTCATGAAAGTTGAATTTTAACTTTTATATGTTTTCCCTTGTCACACAATATAGTGAATATCGCATAATGATTATTTAACAATACAGCATAGCTTATTCTATGCTACGACGAAGCTTGTTCTGTGCTACGGCGTAGCTCGTTCTGTGCTACGGCGACGTTCATTTTCTGCTACGACCTAGGTAGTGCTGTGCCAATGCATAGCTCAAACTGTGCTATGCATAGAATGTACGATACCAGAAAATAGCTTGTGCTGTACCTAGGTGTACCTCGATCTGCGGCTATTGCCTAATTATCTTGTGAATAGAATAGCGTTGGCCGCACCGTACTACGGCGTAGATCCCTCTCCATGCTGTACAACAGTCAGGCAGTCACACTTGAACGAATGTGAACGTTTTGAGGAACTTTTTCCATAAATTACAAACTTCGGTCTATTAATGTATGACACAATTCTGTATAATTAGAAAATGAATGTAACAGTGTGTAAATAAGACACATAAATGTATGCGTGTTTGAATTAACGACCACAGAGTAAATCGTGAAACAAGCTAATTAGCAATCACCCAATTGTGTATTTATCTCATTTCGATTAATTTATACAAACAGCTGCAAATAGTTGTCCCATTTATTTGATTTATAAATTAACCTTTTGCAGAAACTGTACAATAGGTAATCAAATTAATTAATGAATATAATAAAACCAAATAGTAATAAAGTAACACATTTTGTGCTGTGGTAAAACTAGTAAAGAATATTGTGAAAAACCCGGCTATACTTTAATGTTTGAATTATTGAGATTTATGACAACGTCTGTGGGGTCCGTTAGTTAATAATAAAATAAAACGTTTTCCGTAACTTTATGATAATGACAATACTTAAAACAGTCCCTCTAACTGAATAAGACATGGCGACCGTACTTACAAGTGCCGTTTGAGCTTCGTAAATTAATGCCGTCGTGAATAATTATAATAGTAGGTAATAAGTTAGATCCTGGCTTTAAACTTGGCGCACCGACGTGACCGTTAAGATTCCTGAGGTTTGCCGTGTGATTCTGACACAAAATGGTGTTAAATGAAAATGAAAATCTCGGCTCATTATTTTTCTCTCTTTCTCTGATTTAATAGTGACTAAAATGTACTTAGTAATTATAGTGACAGTGTACTAAAATACGTGATGCAAAAATTGAAAAGGGGTGGTTGGTATTTCAGAAAATTAAGCTACAAATCGGTGTAAATCATCATGGATAAACCTATACATTATTATTTCAATTAAACCATTTACAGGCACTTTTGATTCGTCAAAGAGTCGGTCAGAAATTCATAAAATTAAAGCTTGTTGCACATTCCAAAACTTAGATCTCTATGGAGAAGAACGGACAAGGAACTCCAAGGTCTTTCGTTTATAATGTGGTGATGCTTCGCGCCTGATGGAACACATTATAAATATATAAATAAATAAAATAAAATATAATTATTTCGAGTAAACTTAACTCATATGTCCTTACACAAAAATACAGAAAACACAATAAAAAGGATAATAAAAATAAAATAAAACAAAACATAACATCACGCCTTGTTTCCCCGAAGGGTTGAGCAGAGGTGTCCCTGTAGCAGGTTCACCCACATTTCGCCAGTTATGTTTTAAGTCCCATGTAATAGTGGGTGAGCCTATTGCCATCAACCGGGCACAAATCCAAACTCCGGGCTGCTACTGAGAAATTTCTTTTTTTTTTTTTCCTGAAATAAAATAAACTAAGAGACTAAATATCGCGATCATCATTATAACTACTGAAAAACAGTTTCAATTTAACAATTGTGGTTACACAAACAATTCTTTATTTATTTTGAGCAAAGTTTCATAACACAGTCCTATTCACTCCCTAAAACGTGGTATCCCTGGTCTCGCAATGTTCGAGCTTCGCAGATTAGTAGCGTCATGAGTTATGCTACTCGGTATTACAGCGGCTTCACCTGGATCTGTGCTAGTACCTACTGTTAGAACGGTGCTTAATACAGGTACCTACGTATAAGTACCAGAGGACCTAATGGACGATTCTTTTAATTTATTGATCGTTATGTTGAAATGCTTTTAGAGAGTTTAGGTTTGCGAGGGACGATACTCAAATCGCGTTAATCAGTCATTAATGAAAAATCCTATTATGATAATAAATTTGGAAATTTTTATGTTTGGATGACGGCTGAGAGAAAACGGCTGAAAATAGTTCAGATAGTTTATGACCTTGATTAACACAAAGGATACTTTTTATCCCGGTAGCATGTACCCGTGGGATAATTCCCGACCTGCACGCGGGCGAAGCCGCGGGCACTAGCTCGTTATTAATAAAACAAATAAAACAACAGTAAGCTTTGTCATATAGGAAAGTTATGTACATTACTAGTTTTTTCCAATTAAATCCATATAAGCTTAGGAGTATATTTATATAAGCTCAGTTTTCCAAATTAAATCATTTTTGGGGTTCCGTCCGAACGCAAACACGGAACCCATATAGGATTACTCGTGTGTCTGTCTGCCTATCTATCTGTCACACCCAATTTGCTCCAAATCTAATGAACCGATTAAGTTGAAATTTGGTACACATTTCAATTTTTGTGACCCAAACATGGAAGTATTACGTAATAAAATAATTTTGAATATGGGGGACAATTTTGGGAGACAAATAGAAAATTTAAAATAAGTTTTATACGCAGAACCGTGTTACATATCAAATGAAAGAGCTTATTGTGAGGGTAAAAAATAGTTTTAAAGTTATTTAAGATGCCTTTGGCCGGTTTTGTTTATTTACATTTTCGACAAAATAATCGGGCAATAATCCACTAAAGCATACCTGCTTACTGGTAGAAATACATCTGCCTCTCGACAGCTTTAAACCGTTTTCCTCCAGACTTTTAACCATTTCCCAACAATTATTTAAAGACCATTCTTTCGGAAACGACTAAACTTCGAGTCTTCAATGAAACGAGCGAAAAAGGAATACTAAGTAGCGCTTGCAACTGTAAACGGATTTAACTTCAATTCGTATAGATTTTGTAAGAACAATATTGTTTTTGAGGGACAGATGTTGAGAACATTTTAAGGTAAAATCACAAGAATACGCCACTTCTGGTAAATATAAAACTAAGCCCCTTTTCATCGGTGGATGTCGTATTTCACTTAGGGATAATTAAAGTTTTGCGAATTTATTACATCATCCTCCCTATATTCCACGAAGTGGTAGTCAAGTTTGTATAATACAGTCCCACCTCTTAGCCTGCTCTCTATGCCCCAAAAAACGCAGCCAAAGTGACCTCTGCGCTGCTACCGACGATGCCGTGGAAGTGGCGAAGTTTTGGGCAACAAACATTTAACAATTGTCTGTTGTGCCATCGACACGACGAAGAAGATAATACAGACACATTTTGTCAGTCATTTTATCTGTCCTATGATATAGGAAGCGAGTCTGTTGTGATTAACTGGGTATCTTTCCAGACTGGCAAAAGCAGTCGGGAACGAAGTTCCTTTCATGTAGGTATATTAAGTATGGTCTCAAGTTTACAATGTCAAAAGTTTTTGTTTTGTAACAAACATAGCCAAAAAACAAAAACTATTAACACTTGAAGCTGACTTTTTCGGGCATTAGTTTTTCGTTACGTGACGATTTCTGCCAGAGAACTACGTTCGAAAAAAACCGTCTAGTCTTCCCCAATCATGAAAACCGCAGCTAAATATCAAAATTATATCCTAACTACTAAACGAATAAACCCCGTCTGATTCTATTATTAAAGTTATTTGATGTATTTGCTAACATAAGCATAAAAATGAATGTATAACTGACTATTTACAGTAGGTACATAATGTAATGACTAACTAACTATACAAATAAATATAAAAACGATAAACCAGCTAGCACCCCAAAGAAGAAAACAAGACTCCACGAGCTGTCTAATACAGCAGCGCAGAATTAGACCAACTCTGCTGAATATCACTATTATATCCTACCTTCTCAAGACAATATGCGCTGTCTAATACCTGTAGCGCGGTTTGCGCAGAATAAGGCTGACACTAACAGATTTAAATGTATTCCGTAAGACCTGCGCTGCAGAGTTCCATTGTATGATGCGTCATCATAATTTTAGCAATAAAATAAAATCAGCTGATGATAAAATAAAAATTACCTGGCAAATAATAAATAATGAAACAAGTAGAAAAAACAGCGTAATACTGAATTAGAGACTGCACATGGCCCCATCAACTCAGATGTAGAAATAGCTCAGGAATTTGAAAACTTTTTTGCTAATATTCCCCTTAAAACTACTGAAAATTTTAATTCATCACCCGCGCTTTTTGCCGCCTTACTTAGAAATTATGTAAAGGCATGCCCTTTAGAGTTTAGGTTTCAGCATACAAACCCTCAGGCTGTTATAAAATATTTAAAAATCTTAAAATTAAATCAACAAAAGATCTAAGGGGTCTAAGGATCTATAAAAGTCTGTAAATCTATCTTCGAAACCATTGCGTCTTATTTAGCTTTCATATTGAATACAAGTAAAGTAGTTCCTTTGTTCAAATCCGGTGATAGTAAGGATAATTATTAATTATAGCCCATTGTCAATTCTGCCAGTTCTTTGTAAGGTGTTTGAAAAGTCGATGCTCATTCAAATGGTAAATCACTTTAATAAAAAAATCCATATTTCATGAACAACGGTTTCACTAAAGGGCGTTGTACCAGTGACGCCGGTGTCACCCTAATAAAGAACATTTTCAATGCCTGGGATGAAGCACAAGATGCCATTGGAATCTTTTGCAACCTCTCGAAGGCGTTCGATTGCGTAAACCATGAAACACTTCTACTGAAACTAGAACACTATGGGATTAGGAATACAGCTCTTGATTTACTAAGATCACCTAAAAAATAAAAAGATTAAAGTACAAGTAAACGGCGAAAACTCATTGGTGTCTGAAATAGCAATGGGCCTTCCTCAAGGTTCGATATTGGGTACATTCCTCTTTTAAGTTTACATTAATGATTTACTCCAATTACTTAAAATTTAACCGAAGATGGTGTTATTTGCAGATGACTCATCATTGATCTTTAAAATAGCCCGACGGTCATAAAATCTTGTCGACTTGAATAACTCTATTCTTCAGGTCCAAGATTGGTTTACGGTAATTAATTTGATACTAAATTAGAAAAAAAAAACCAAATGAATTAAATTTAAATTACCGAATGTTAGAAGTAACGAATATGACATCATATTGAATGGAAAAAAAAAACTGGAATTTATTAATCAAACAGTTTTCCTAGGAATCACGCTAAACGAGAAATTACAATGGGGACCTCATATAACATCTCTTGTGGGGTGGCTAAGCTCGGCCGCTTATGCTGTTAGAAAGATAAGACAGTTAACAGATGTAGAAACTGCGCGTTTGGTCTATTTTAGCTACTTCCACAGCATTATGTCGTATGGCATTTTTCTGTGGGGTCGGACTGCTGACATTGAATCCATCTTTATTTTACAAAAGGGAGCTGTCAGAGCCCTTTAAAATCTACGTCGTCGCGAATCTCTCAGGGAATTATCTAAAAAGATTAATATTATGACAATAACTTGCCAATTCATCTATGAAAATATTATGTATGTAAGAAAAAAACTACATCGTTTTAATAAAATAAGTGATAGACATCATTTTAATACTAGAAATAAAGATTATCTAAAGTACATACATCTTTTATGAGGTACTGTGTTAAATGTTACAACAAAATACATTGTAATAAATTACAATTAACTGAAAGAAAATTTAAAACTCATATTAAAAGTACTCTTTGTAAACAAGCATATTACAAATTAGAGGATTGTTTATATCCAAGATAAGAATACTTGGAAACATGCTCCATAGGACAATTTAGAGTCTAGACAAAATCAAACTGGTTGCTAATTTAATTTTAAATCAATTATTACAACATTGATCACATTCGGTGATTACTTGAACTCACAGACTGACTTATTAGTTTTACTTTTAAAAAATTCAGAAATATCGTATAGGTGTTTTTACAATGTTTGTAAATATGTGAACAACATTTTTTTTTTTTTTTAGAGGTTGGTTTATCATCAAATAACTTCTCCCGCTCTGGGCGGAGCGGGAGGGCGTGTCAGACTCTTACTGACTAAAACCCACCCGTGTTCCTTCGGTTGCCCTGTCGCCGGGGGCCACGATCTCCCTTTCGGTTTTCTTCGCAACCCCGGCAGGCATCGGCCCTAGTGGACCCCTTCAATTCTGCTGACATCTCTTTGAGGCGCGCGTGGAACACAACGCGCCGTCGACCCGGGCCTGGTCCTTATCGGACGGTGAGCCACCCAATGCTCACCGCCCGCAACGCCGCGCCTACGGTGGCCGGAAATCGCCTCGCGATTCCCGACGCCCTCGGCGTCTCCTCCTGCGGCGGTTAGGGGCGTGAGGGCGTGAAATTTGCCTCTCCCTCACGCGTTCCGCCTCCTCCTTTGCGAGCATTACCGCTTCGCAGAAGGAGGTGACGGCCTCCCATTTCCTCTCGCTCCGTACCATGGCCTGAACCAGGGCCGGACGTGAGAGATCACCGCCGCCGATCGCCTCCACGAGGACACGGCGATGCTCCGCCCAAGCTGGGCAGACCTCCACCGTATGCTCCACCGTGTCCTCCGGGCGATCCACACAATGGTGACACCCGGGCGTTTCCTCCCGCCTTATCCTGTGCAGGAACCTCCCGAAACAGCCGTGTCCGGTGAGGACCTGCGTCAGGCGGAAGGTGAGGACGCCGTGGCGCCTCTCTAGCCACTCCTCAAAGAGGGGTCTTATCGCCGCAATTGTGGCGTGCCCAAAATATGTGAACACCATGTATCCATCACATTATAATTTTTTCTGTCATTGTTTCATTTTTTATTATTTTTACCTATTGTGGTATAGTAATTTTATTCCAGGTGCATCGTCTTCACATATAATAATATAATTAATGTATACAAATATATTGTAAAAAAAATTAAAAGAGTAACGGTGGAGTTTCTTGCCCATTCTTCTCCATACAAAAACTACCTTTTGGAAGGGGTGACTAAAATCAATTATATATTTTGTAAATTTTGACGTTTTAAAGTGTTTTTTATGAGCCTAATTGAAATAAATAATTTGAAAATGCTGGTGTGAATTTCTGTCTTTCATGATTGGTGAATATTGCTTACGAGAAATTACCTGAATGTACATTATCTTACGTGCATTTTAACGTTTATTTTTAACAGCCCTGCAGACCCTATCAGTAATAATGACATTAAATTCGAGTAATTTCATTACTATTGACAGTGTGGTGGTTGGAATGATGATGTGATCTAAATAGTTTTACGTCAGTATTGGAAGGAATGACAGTTATATTAATGTTATTATTACTGATAGTGTCTGGTTCGCTCGACCCTGCTTCGCACGGTTTTACAACTTGGCAAAACAACGAGATTTCTTTATTATAAAATATATCAGAAACCTTTCGGAGTAAATTCTCTAACTGATGGTGAAACCCGGATCATAATTCATCGAGTAGTTTATAAGAACAACGCGGTTACATAGATATGAAAAGCGACTTTAATTTATAATAGGTTTACGTTATGTTTGTATAGATACCTGACCAGTATACAAAGGTTATGGGGCACTATTTAAAAAGTGAATTAGAAAATTATCAGAAAAACATGTTTTTTTTTAAATATTTTTTGTTTTTGTACCATTACTACTTTTACTATTTGGTTAAAAGTGTTTTTTTGTAATCGGCAATACTACGGCATTGAGGCAGTCTCGCACATAACATGTAAGAGATAGAAAGTAAGATTTAATAAAACGCAAAAATGTATGTCGTTATTACACTGAACCCAGCATTATCCAGTAAACAGTTTGAATAACCTACACCTCTGAATGACTGTGCAAGGAATTCACCAAGATTTGTTACCTGGTATAAAATTAATCTTCTTACCTACTCTAAAAGCGCGCTATTGAATTTTTTACTTTCGGTGCTGAGCAGAGCGTTGAAAATCCAACAGCGCGCTTTTATTTAGACATTCATGTAGGTGTCGCTTAGTGTTAGTGAAACTGGTTGTTAATAACACTTACCTTTCGTTACTTTGGTACACTGCAAGCAATTCTTTAAGGACATTTGCCCGCACGTGCCTACTAGCCATCATGTTGTATTAAGCTGGTAACTCACTGGAGTGCACGAGTTCAAACATGTTGCGAAACCCCAGGATTTTTCTTATTGAATCCCGAAAATAAATAAGGCAAGCTGATTGGATTTGTTTTTGATTGAGTTGAACTTAAAAATGAGCTTTAAAATACCGTCCTGCTGTCATAGGTCAAGCAGTAGACAATAGTATTTGTAATATTTTAACTCTTTTTGTTTTTATTTTTCAAATACTAGACTTTTCACTACTTTTTATAATACAAAATAAATATAAATATAGAACTACACACACAAATATCAGTGTGTTTATTTTATAATACGCGTCTTATTTGTGTAAACATTTTTTCTTTTTTTTTTTTTTCCTTTTTTTCTATTAAATGTTTGCATCAAAATTAGGAACAAAAATATTTTATTTTTTTTATTTTTCGTAAAGATAACTATTACAACTTAATCTCACGTACGGCCATAATTTATTGTACTTAGTTGCTCTCAGGGGAACTTTATAACTCAATAAAACTAACAGCTTTTCTACTTCGCTTCGGTTTTATTATCAAATCACAATAATGACTACAATGTTGTAGCTGATTGGATATCCCATCAAAAACATAAATGTTAAAATGGAAGCAAAGTTCAATAAATATGCGTGGTTGTCGACTTCGTCGAAAAAAGAATTGAGATCTAAATGGGTGCCAAGTTCTGTAGATAATCCTGAAATTTATTTATAAGAACATACAACTTTCTAAAATAAAATTAAAACACAAATTCTTGTTTTTTTCTGCTGTTTGTTTGCTATTTAAAAATATAACTTCTTAAATTTGAACAGTCGAAATATTTACACAAAGCACTTAGGATAAATTGAAAATCAGGATTTAACTTGGCTAGTTTTTACCAGTAAGCTAAAATTTTAGAGGAGTAAGATATGTTGACCTTACAGTTATAATAAGAAACAGTAACTTACGCATAACATAAAAAAAAAACAAAGATAATAGGCCTAAGTAGACAGTCAAAGAAGTAAACTCGACGAAAAAATTGTGTGTCCAGCTGTTAGCTGTTAGGGAGATTTCAGCAGAATTGACAGGGTTGCGAAGAAGTCCGAAAGGGAGATCGTGGCCCCCGGCAACATGGCAACTAAAGGAACACGGGTGGGTTTTAGTCAGTAAGAGTCTGACACGCCCTCCCGCTCCGCTCAGACCTCACTCTGGGCGGAGCGGAAGAAGTTATTTGATAATTTCTCACCCAAAAAAAAGGGTGGCTCTATTTTTATCACCAACTGCTTGCCTATAAACATCTCTGGTAGCAGTTTCTCTCAATAAACATGACAAACTTGATCCAAAGGTATAATCTAGAAAGTACTTCTTACTGTTGTTTATTTACTTTTGTTTAATATATCACTCATAGTAATTCTGTCATTTTAAAAACGCTAACTTGATGAGTTCTGCGACTTGCAATTGACATACCACATGCAAAACATAATTATGCTTAGTTTCCATGAGCAAGCAATATTTGGGATAGAGTTGAGATAACATTGATCTAAGTGGCTTTGGGGTGCCTCAAGGTGGTGTACTAGGTCCTATACTCTTTCTTATTTCATTCAATTTATATTCAATCACGGATTGGGGTAGTTCTAAAAGTTGAAAGAACACAGACCTGTCTTAAAGGTTGTGCTTAAGAAACCACGCTTGTACCCTATATTTCTTTTATAAAGCAATTAGTGTAAACTTCTATCTGTGAGACAGCTCTTTCTTCCTCAATCAATTCTGCGCCAACATTCCTCCGTCACCTACGTCCCGTGGCGTATGAGTGAGAAACGACACAAAAGCCATGTATGTCCCACCGTACGCCATAGGACCACTTTGGCTAGTCAACATTTCGTAGTCCGCGGTCCTCGTCTTTAAAGCGAACAAACTACTCAACATTTATGAGCAATTCATTCTTAAAGCGCAGATTACTGCTGCGTGACTGGCTGTTAGAACTTTCATCTAAACTAATGTTATAAAGACAAAATATTTGATTTTTTGTATGTTTGTTTGTAATGAATAAACTCATTTAAAAAAAACTGGACCGATTTTAAAAATTCTTCCACCAGTAGAATGCTTTATTATCACTGAGTAACATAGACTATAATTTATGAAGGTATCACGCGGGCGAAGCCGCTGGCGGAAGCTAGTATATTATATATAGAGATACTGAAAGTCTCCTTGTACAACCGACTCTTACTTCTTACTTCTCTTACTTCTTACTTCTGATCGTTTCCACTAAGGTTACCTACTGTGTATTGCACAATTTTTGCTTATTCGTAACCGGTAGTCAAAAAATCTAAGACGTTCGTATCGTATCGTAAGACGTTTTTGAAACAATAAATACCTACATTATTTATCTAAGATAGTCTATGGATCAACTAAACCCTTTGATAGCTAAATTAAAATTCAAAGCAATTTCAAAATTAATTCAAGTTATTTTTAAATACAAAAAATAAACCAATGTTATAAGTGTTTTATCGAATAAAATCTTCCAATTCTAAAATATCCATCTCATCGTATAATTTGGCTTATAAGAAGGAATATTTGAAATGAATTGGAATACTCGAGTGTCGTGGAATTTACATTTTTCCAATATTAGCGGGAACGCGCCGGAGGGGGGGGGGGGCGAGGGGGGGCGTGGTTAAATATATCGTTATCGCCGTGTGAAACGTGCCTTACAATTGAAACGTTTATGTATATAATATATCAATTAGTACTTGCATATTGTGCATAGTATTATGCGTTATGATATTGTTACTGTTAATTAGGGCTTGAGGAGAACTAAACGGGGGAAGTATAAGTTCATTTGTGGATATAGTTGGCGAAAACTAAAAATTTCCCGTTCTTTCCACTTGGCAAGCAAAGAAAACTACTAACACTATTTAACACAGGAGTACCTTTTATATAATAGGTACCTATTACACCTTTAGAAATGACCTCACTCCAGCCTTAAGCTGCAGAAATAAACGCTGATTCATACCAGGACGCTACAGCAATTAGTCCCGAAATAGAAAAGATAAATATTATCACGAATATTATTATTTCCACCCAGATTCCAACAAAGAATTTCCCATGCATTTTCCCGTCACGTCTGCAATAAGGTCGGTAGCGGCGTGTCGACACGTATAGTTGATTTTAATAGCACTGTTCAATGTTGTAAGCAATGTGATGTCATAATAATATCAACTTGTATATTTTTACAACTGAAGGACAAAGGAACAGTGTAATATTGGAATCTATACCTATCTCGATAAGTAAATAAATAATTGTGTTGAGGCGAGTGCTTTAACATAATTATTTCAGACACTGTAACTCGGTAGTTACAGTGTCTGACCTACTGCTGTTAAATCCGCAATGATTTGTGTTGGTATATTTTAGTTAAACAACTGTAACCTTCCTACCTTATTTGTTGAATATATAACGTTAAAATAACTGCTCCTGTTCAACTAAGTGCTCTAATTAAGTGTGGGTTTTTCACGCTATAGCCAAAAGAGTATAGGCAGAGGTGTTATTACACAGGGCGATCCGTAGAAGCAGCGGACTACCACTTACATTTCGCCTCTTGTGTTCACAGTTTCATGTTAGAAGGGCTGAGTCTATCCATTGTTTTGAACCGAGCAGACTCGGCTGCTACTGAGAGTATTGCAATAGAATAAATCCTATACAGTTTCTCACATCTGAGGAACAGAGCCAGGACCATGAAACCAGGAGCCTTCAATCACGCTCGATCCTACTAGTACAACATGTCAGTGATAAGCTTAGGTATAGGCTAGCAACCTGTTGCCACAAACGGAAATATTGCCAATTTTGAAATCACAGCTTTGTAGTATCGTTACAGAACTCTACACTATGGAGAAACTAGCAAAACCTTCGTTTTCGGTTGTGTAATATGTTTATTAAATTATCAAAGTCAAATCATTTATTTCAAATAAGGCCATAAAAGGATTTTAAACGTCAAAATTAACAAAAAAACCGGCCAAGTGCGAGTCGGACTCGCGTACGAAGGGTTCCGTACTATTATCTATATAAACGGCAAAAAAGTCACGTTTGTTGTATGGGAGCCCCCTTTAATATTTATTTTATTCTGTTTTTTTAGTATTTGTTGTTATAGCGGCAACAGAAATACATCATCTGTGAAAATTTCAACTGTCTAATTATTACGGTCTGTCAGCCTGATGACAGACGGACAGACAGACGTACGGACAGCGAAGTCTTAGTAATAGGGTCCCGTTTTACCCTTTGGGTACGGAACCCTAAAAATTGAATTGATCCTAATCGCTCCTTGCAAAAGGTAGTTTTCTAAACAGATGTATCATCTATACTAATATTATAAAGAGGTAAAATTAGTTTGTAATGTTTGTTTGTTTATAAATTTTTATGTATTCCTACATCTCTAAAATTGCCAGTCGGATTTGAAAAATTATTTTTGTATTTGATAGTTCAATTCTTGAGGAAGGTTATAGGCTCGCGGACGAAGTTGCGAGCAGAAGCTAGTTAGTTATATAATTATGTGTGAAGACGATGCATAAGGCTCTCGATTGGTCTCTTTCTCACAAGATAGTAAGACAGAAAGAAAGAAAGAAAATACATTTATTTAGCATAGACTAAAAAGCACACATTATAATTATACAGAAGATAAAAAAAAATTAAAAAAGTGTGGAGTGCGATCTAAGAAATTACTAAGGGAGTGTGCCTCACGGCTGCCCCAAAAGGCCCAGTTCAGCAAAAATGCCAAATAACTATAAGTGCTTGACGCTGGTTTCAACTGGACCTAAGAATGTGATATGTGACGAATGTAAATCAGTTTTATAATGTTACTTAAATAAAATAAATTTGGGTCAGATAAAAAATAATAACGAATATGTAAGTACATAAATAGTGTGATTGTGCATAAAATTGCAAAAATAGCAGAAAAAAATATTTGATAAATAAATGAGTAAATGAGACAGACGCATAATAGACCATTGTTAAATAAGGAAATAAATACGTATATATCCTTCGAAAAGAGACAGAACAAAAAATCTGTTGTAAACGATGCCAGACTTCCATGTTGCAAAGTAAATAAATAGTAAGAAAGAAGTGAAATATAAAGTGACCGATGATGCGGTCAATGCATGCTGACCTAGAAGTAACCTATTCACTTTCAACTTGAAGCCTTCCTTATAGCTATCCGGAAACACTGACACCAGCAGGGAATTCCACTCCTTAGCTGTGTGCACAGATTTCTAAAACGTTTTCGATACCGAAAAGGGTTTTTTCTTACTACATTTTTACCAGGAAAATGAAGTCTTAAAGTAGTCAGACATAATATAAAACGACGCCCAAGTTAGCAGTAAAACTAAAGTTTTCAGTATTTCTCATGAAAGTAGGAAAGTTTTAAAAGGGGAGGAAAATGAAACATCATTTAAAATATACGCAATATAATTTAGTGTACGTTTAAATATTAGAAAACTTATTAGAGTTATTTTCTTTTGAGAAGCATATTTCCCTAGGTATCAAGATATCTATCTGTGACTAGTTTAGGATTTTTTCCTTTTATATGAGCATGAGAAAGAACATGTGAATCATGATCTGCCTAGTCTCTTCCTAACTATGTTCGGGTCGGCTTCCAGTATTTTACATGGAGCGACTGCCTATGTGACCTCCACATCACAGTTACTTGGTTACATGGAGGTACGGACGTATTTTTTAATAAAAATCCAACTAATTTTAAAAACAAACTAAAAGACTGCCCACATATTTATAGTTTGTGTGAAAAAGTTGGCTTGCATTTTCTTCAGTAATTTATTTTCCTTATTTAGGTACTTACCCCTCTTATATTTTTTACTCGAACTTCAATTTATTTTTTCTTAGTCTGTTCTTTACGATTTTGCCATAACATTGTACGGCATAAAAGAATCATAAATTATTGAGTACCGCGAAAATTTTACAAATTTTACCGCGAAAAATATGGGTTTCCATATAATCTCGCCTGAACAAGCTTTGCCCTCATAAATATTGAGACTTGTATTATTATACAATACTAGCTTCCCCCCGCGGCTTCGTCCGCATGCTTTAACATTAAACCTTGGCACTTGGCAATAGGGTAGTTTTCTATCAGTGATTTTTTTAAATAATTGGAACAGTCCTTCCAGAGATTACCTCTTGGAAACATAAATAATCAATTTGACCTCTTCATAAAATTAGTTTAGATTACATATTTGTCTTGCTTTTAGATTAAATAATATACTTTGTTATCAGTTACATTGTAATAACGAATACGTATTCCAATTGTCTTTGCAAGATAGTTAGTCTAAAGTACCTATATTCAAACTGGAACACATAGGTATTTTTAATTGCTGGCCGAAATAATTATAGATTTTTTACAGATTATAAATTTAAAATTACAAGAAAAGGTAGATACTAACTTTAGTGACACAAAAGCATATTTATTATTTCACACGAATGAAGGGTTTGAGACTAAAACTAATTACTTAACACTATAAAAATACTCAAACAAAACCGTTACAAATAATAGACAGGTACATTAATGTTTAATGGAATCCCCTTCACATAGTGACAATGATAACTGTGGTCACAGCTGTTCCATCTTGTAATATTCAGTGCTATCGCACAGGGGCTCACTCTACGTTTTTCCCCTTCACAATATCCATGTTAATTCATTTCCTGACATGAATTTTTATTTACTCAGGTGCTTATGTAATTATCTTTTTTTTTATATTTGTTTCTGTTGCATATCAAATACCGACTTCCTCGTCTAGTTGTAAAACATAATTTATTTCTGCCGTGTAAAAGTGTTTCTTAAAACCTATTTACAGAAATAAAGAGTTTATTTTTTACATGTACAATTTATCAGTATTTAACACAGAACAACTGCCATCTGACTACTGAAATAATTGGGCATTACCACAACACAATATGACTAAGAGACCCTACCCTACCTGGGTTCTCAAAATGGTAAAAACTCCATCCATTAATTGATTTACCTTTAAAAAAATAGGAATTTGAGTACAATTAGTTGGCAAATATGCATAGATAACTACGTTGATCTAACTATGCGTTTTTATTCATCCTTTTGAGTCAACTATGAAAAATATTGATCAAATATCAAACCAACCGTTAAATCCTTTCAATTCAAGACCAAACAGAGCATAGAAGTAAGTCTACAACAATGCAACTCTAACATACAGGGTGTGCAAAATGTATCACCGGGAATGAAAACCGGCGTCGCGATAGATCGTAAAAGTTGCTGAAGAATTTCCTTTCAGGCGGTGATATATTGAATGTTCCGGCCCGGATCGGAACCGGATGGGATGCTCTTTCCGAAATGTACGGTTTCGCTTTATATTTTTCTTTTAAAGTGCTGTTTTTGTTTAGGCTGTTGGTAGCTTTTCGTGGTTTGTTAATGGGATGAATGAAAAGGGCGGATGTTTTGTCATATTGTGATGTTTCAAAAGCCCGAAAGTTCTGCCTTTTTCATGCTTGTACGTTTTTAAATAGCTACTTGGTTGTCACTACCGAATATATCAAGATATCTAACCCCTTTTATACGTATGTAAACAAACGGTCTTATTTCGCTATTTTCACATAGTATTGACCGCCAGAAAAACAATTCTTCTACGACACTTTTCCTGTGTAATTTCGAAATAATAAATCGAAACTGTAAGAATCAGTTCCTACTTACCTATAAAAGACTTCAAAAATAATCCCTACACAGTAATATTTTGTCTATCAATACCACACTACATTTTGTAGGACACTCTTTTATTACTACTACTGGTTCCCTAAGGCATCCAACCTGTCGGATGACGTCGTGAGCCCGCACCGGATATTAATGTTACGGTGGATCGGCGGCGGGTAGGTACGTGTTTCTCAAGAGTAGGCATGTTACGGACGTTGCATTGATTTGTAGGGTTAAGATTTTGCCGATGGTAAAGTAAAAAGTTGGTGGTGGACCAAAATATGAACATCAACTGAATATATTATTTATTATAAGATCGAGGGTAACTACATACCTAATGGCAGCAGGCTCAATAGCCAGTAATAGTATTTGAGGCTATTCGTATGACGTTAATTTTAGGCGAATCGATTTCGGGCTGTTGCTGATGTTGTATGTTGTTGTTATGTTCTAAAACCAATCATTTGTATGAGTCTAGGTTTGATAAGATGATGAGAAATTTGTGTCTGTAAAACACACAACACATAATAAATTCCCAACTAGCCGAAAGTTTGTTAAAATGAAGGTACCTATGTGGATGAAGTAACTTGTAACCTTTCAATTCACTACAGTGTTTTTATTAGGATGCATATTAAGCAATTTTACTTCACGGCGATCTGAAATATAATTCGTTAAACAAAGTAGTAATTCTTATGCACAGCGTAGACATCGCGTTCGTTTAGATATAAAATATTATAAATTTATATTTTTTTAATAGAATTATCGTCCTTGGTGGCAACACACGCAGGAATGTCACTTTTCTTTCGCGCGCGTTTTTTCATCGTACGAAAAAATTTGCTCTCTTAAAATTATTCATTTAAAATAACTTTACGGAACGTTTTACTAGAATAACAAATGTTAATTATGTTAAGTGATAGAAAGTGCAATAAGTGCATCGTTAGTGAAAACCTGAGACGGACAAGGCGTCCATCAACGATATTAACAGGAAAGCTGATAAATTACCTACATCAGAACTAACTAGAAGCAGCTTTAGTCTTGAGTTCCTGACCCACATTAGATGTACTTAGATCCGGAGGCCTCCCACAATCCTAATGTGCGAGAATGCCTGGCTTTAACTGACCACTTTGTACGTGATACTGACAGTGTTTTACAAGCACTATGGTGGACATTAACACAACACAACTTGTTAAAGCATTACCTATCTCTCCAGTGGACACGAGATGTCTTTAGTAACGTTATCTCCACGTTACTAGCTGGATGAGAAGCTACCAGAGAGGCACGTGATGCCCTTAGCGATGTAACTGTACATAGCTAGCTGGTACGCGCTTGTCAGCATTACCCCTTCAGTAAGCACGAGATGCTCTCAGTAACGCTAATTCTACGTTACCAGCTGAATATGAAACTACCAATGTAGCACGTGATGCACTTAGCGATGTTATTCTACATAGCTAACGCTGGTATGTACTCGTCACCAGGGGTAAGTCACATTTCTATGATCTTGGCTAAGGAATTGTCAAAAGTGGTTCTATATACTTTTAATTTACAAGCATGAAGGTTGCGAGACAGCCTTACTTAACCCTGCCCACTGTCTGTGTGTTATAAACTTGCAAAAGCATTATACTTCCTATAGTCATTGTGGAATTCTGCCTCGCTAACTAGATTGTTATCAACGAGTACAAGGTACTCTCAACAACATTGATTCTATGTTGCTAACTGGCACATATCTGACATGGTGTGCACATGCTTAGCACGAGATGCTTATAGCATGTTATCTCAATACTACGTGATCTAGCTTTCATATCGAGGATTGCCATTTTTAACAAACAAAATATAGCTAATTAAAAGATATCACTGTGTACGAGATACTCAGTGACTTATCTAGCTCTAGGTGGCTTAATTATCCTGCCAAAAACTGATAAATGATATCTATTTTGTAAACTAAAACAATAATGCAAAATTGTGCAATTTTTACAGGCATACATTTAAATACACAAGATACTTTGTAAACATGATTCTGTGATACAATGGCTGACGACAAATGCTACCTCTGGAAACTCTCGATTTCAGATACAAGTGCAATGGACTAAACCATAATTGGAATAATACAAAGTATTATTCCATGCTCCCATACTTATTCACCCCATTTAGATTCCTCTAAACTGAGGAAACAAGGGATTGAGATATTCCAGAAACAAGCCGTACTGGTTATTACCCCTATCATAGGGAAAGCAGTGACTGACCCTATGCTTATGAAGAACATAAGACAAACAAAAATTGTTGATTAACTTGGCTGATGCAGCAAAACCAGCTGGCAATGCCCACTGCCACCAAACTAAAACCAGAACAAAAGTTATATAATCTCTAATTGACATTAACTTTAATTCATCCTATTTGATAAACAAACCGAAACAATCACAAACTTGAGTACACAATGTTTTAGCTACAAACAAAAACAATAACAACTATTCAATAAATATTAAAACCACAAGACATTCTCATGATAATAGTGAAACTTACCAGTTCTATGGCGAAAATGTAAAAGAAGCACAACATTAGTTGATTTACTTACTTTTGTAAATAACAAAATAAAACATCCTTCTACCGGGTTAATAACTCCTGTTATCACACCATTGAAAACCACCACCACAATATCTTATGATGTTTTGGTTTAATCTAATCGGTTGGAATGGACTATGTCTGAAAAATAAATGAACTATTTTTGTCACTGAAAATAAAAATCAATATATATGGTGGACCTCAACAACAACCCGGCTTATATTCCAAAATAACAATTCAAGAAGACCAATACTGGAATAAATGCTGGCAAAGCAGTTATATTACTCTGATTCTGCTATTGGCTATGGACATAGATAAGAAAATATTTGATACCTACCAAATTCAATATCTTAACCTCTCAAAGCCATTCTCTGGAAGCTGACCCCAACATAGTTGGGAAAAGGCCAGGCAGATGATGATCCTCTCAATACCATCAAAGAACTTATTAAATATTGAGATGCATTTACAAACAATACAATAGATAGATCTACAAAGAATTTATCTGAAAAATACATTTCAGTCAGTCCCAAACAAAATAGAAAATTCAGTTTCATTATGAACAAAAAAAAAAAAATCATCAAGACTGTCTAACCCATCTAGAGCAATAACAATCCCACCATATCATACTGAAGGAAAATAAAAATAAAAATCCCAGTAATAACTACAAGTATGTTACAAACTGACAACTTGTACACTAATCAATTATAGCTTAGCATATCAAAATAGATAGGTATAATATACCATATTACCTTTATGAAATCATATTATGATTTCATCCTATAGGTACAGGGGTATCACTTAGGACTATCTGGAAGATAACATTACCTACCAAATAACCAATAAAGGGTTAATTACATACAAATTTACTAATACTTTTCATACTTGAATAGTCTCTTATCTCTGTTTTACCTACTAAATTACCAGTAGTGAGTGCCACTTACAGAAAACAAGTTTTTCTTACAATCTAACTTGACTGTTTATTTGGTAAAATATCGAGACTGCGATAAGACATACCAATAAATACCACTATAAGTGTGTTTAAATGTTTGGGCTTGAAAACTAATAATGCTATTTTTTAGGCTTGATTATAAAGTTTTATTTTTTTCACTTTAAACAAACCTTGAAACACCAGTAGTAAGAAAAAAAAAAAAAAGTGCTAGTAAACTTAGTCGCATTATTTAACATTACGCCCGGACTTCCCGAAGGGCTGGGCAGAAATGGGTGATCTTATTCAAAGCTTATAAAATCAAAATACCTAATTAATCATTTGATTGCCAACTACTAGTCTACATATTTAACAGTAGATTTCAATGATAATTGCAGCACTAAAGTGAAATTATCAAGGAAACAAAAAAAAAAGGAGGGGGGGAGAACATTGTGAGGACTAAGTAGGTATTGATGGATTGTGAGTAGAACATGAACAAGATAAGGTATAATACAATAAATGTAGGTACTATGAATGAATTATCTACAAATTGCTTTACTCTAAAACTCTCCATCTGCTCACCAAGTGCACATCATAACAAGTTCAATTATACAACTCCCTCACTTAAAAATGCAACTCATTACACAATCCCAATTTTGGACATATTATGAGGTCAAGGAAAAGAGTTCGTATCTTTATACTTCTAAAATGAATCTAGTTTCGATTAGCTCTAAACTCGTCAAGTAATTACTGCTAGCAGAATATGTGAAACTCATATGGAAATTAGTATCGTTGAGGAAAAACCCTAAGCATCTGAAATAGACCCTTTCACCTCAAATTTGTTCAAACCTCTCTCCTATCCAGGGCATAATATACTGCCCTTATTAATTGGTGCTTACAAGTTAAAAGCCTATTCCGTATTTGAAATTCAGTTTCCAAAATACCTTTAATAACTAAAGTTATGGAAAACTAGTCCATCCAAAAATGAAATGAAACCATATCATAAAGTATATACTTACCTAATCGGAAATAACATCAACTGATCACAAGAATTTGACCAAAAAATCCTACTATATTTTTCAAAAAAAAAAAAAAAAACACTAAGTTTGCCTGTCAGTAAAATTTAGGTACAATACAATTCCACAAATGCTTACCAAAAATACCTCCCTGCTTACAACATTCAGGGGCTAAAAGATCCTGTTACACCCTATGAAAGTTTAACTACTAAGGACTTCACAGCCATGGTGCCTCTTATCCAGATCACTAGATAATTGACATTCTTTAAAATACCCTAATGATAATCTTTACAATTCATCTTCTAGACTCACTGTGCTCGACACTTACCTTGACAGCAAGATGTAATGTGCAACTCAATACTCACTCATTAAGCACAACAGTATCCCAAATAATTTAACTATTTACAGACAGATCTGAGAATGCTATTCTCAATCATGGAAACTTTTAAAGTAACATCATAACACTACGCCTTGATTCCCCGAATGGTTGGGCAAGGTGTCCCAGTGGCAGGTTCACCCAGTTTTACACTTTTAAAGTATTCATATCATAATATCCTCCTGGTATATTAATTCAGAACAACTTTATAAAATTTGTATAAACACAAGCTGGGTTAAATGTGGTAGGAAGTGAGAGTGATACTAATAATTCACCTCCCACAGCACAAAACATACAGTAGCTCAACTTAGTGCTGGCATCAATTGAAATAGACACAGTGCCAACCAACATTGTGTTGATGATTATACCTCATTACTGATGAAAAATAGTTAAACACTATTAATTAAGCAACGTTATTAAGAATTTATTTAAAAAGGATACGGCAAAAGCATATATATTGTACATTAAATATTAAATGTTAACAGTTATGGACATTCACATAAAACAAAGCAACCTTCTTAAATTACATAAAATTAAAATATTGTATTCAGAAAGAATGATAAAAGTACCTAATAAATCAGAATATGCCGTAACTTATTAACTAACTAAATTATTGCAGACAACTCTGAACATCTACTTTGTTTAACGAATTATATTTCAGATCGCCGTGAAGTAAAATTGGGAATCAAACGAGCTTACCTGTTAAGCGAAGTCTTGATTCTAATTTTACGAACGGCGATCTGAAATATAATTACCCACCCGCCACTAGCTAATAGCCCCAAAGCTGCAATAATTAGTCTACTTAATTCACTTATTTTTCCAGGAAATCCTAGTGAATGTAAGTATGCCGAACTACTCTGTACAGAAAACAGAGCTTGTTCTCCATCATAAGGATCTCTAAAATTAGTGACATTCCTGCGTGTGTTGCCACCAAGGACGATAATTCTATTAAAAAAATATAAATTTATAATATTTTATATCTAAACGAACGCGATGTCTACGCTGTGCATAAGAATTACTACTTTGTTTAACGAATTATATTTCAGATCGCCGTTTGTAAAATTAGAATCAAGACTTCGCTTAACAGGTAAGCTCGTTTGATTCCCAATTTTACAAGCTTTTGTTATAGCAGAATATTACAAAGTGCAAGCTGCATTTATCTCATAACAATCCTTTATTCACTTCTCAACAACTCAGCAAAGATAAAGCGAGCCAGCCCTGCTGCAGTCAGGCAAGTATTAAAATATACAATCTAAGTACCACTTAAAATGATTTGTGAACGAGTTGAAGTTGTGTTTAATGAAATTCAGTTTCCCAACCTGGCCGAAGTTTCTCAGCTAAACTTTAGCGACTGGTGTAAGAACTTGAGTTTCGTAATAAAACCGGGTTTCTGTTGATCTAGTTACACAAATATCGTGGTAGGTAAAGTCTGTTTTTTTAAACGAAAAAATTATAGTAGAGCAATAAAATTATCGTCCGATTTTGAATTTGAATTGGCCTTGCATGAGTCCTAATTTCTGCTCCAAAGTATGTGATGAAAATGTAAACAAATTGATCACAAAGCGTACCTACCGTTCTCTGCTTATAATGCTAGAAATAATGATCATCTTACTAGTCTACAGTATTTTTTATCAAAAGTGTCTAGGGATCCAGTACGTTTTAGAGTATCGCCGAAATTGAGGATCATCTTCATTGATTATTTTTAGTGAATTTCACTATTTGAATAAAGAATTTTATTTAAATTTTGATTCAAAATTGAAAATTAAGTGTCAATCAGGATAAGTGTGTAATTTTTTTATTTTTTTTCTGCTTTATTTATGTATTAAAAAAAAAAAAACAAAACTAAAATATCCTAACCTTACTAAAACTATTAGTAAACTAAAATATGGCGTCGAAAAATTCCTCCGCGTCGCTGTCGACTGGTAATGTACCCAAGAGACTGGCCGCATTGCCACATTGTATGGCAATGCTTAGCCTCTGGCCAAGGTAAAAGCCAGCCCTTGGGTAACGGGATGCGTTGTACGGAGATTTCATTGAACAGACCGTGAGCACTCGGACCCCACGGCCCTAGGGTTTTTAGTGTGTAATAGCGTTTTTACAAAACCATTACAATTTCTGCATCGAAACTGAAAAAAATAAAACTAACCAAACCATCCGAAATCTCTTACGTGAAGTGGGTCTGCGTTCCTAAAGGCCGGTGAGAGTTCTACCTATCACACCTCGCAATCGTAGGGCCCGTTTACAATGGGCTCGCGAACACAGAATTGGGAGGGAGAAGACTGGCGTTGTGTTTGCTTTTCCGATGAATCTCGTTTCGGTATGAAGTCGGATACAAGACGTAGTCGACTTTGGAGGACCTTTAGACGTCAAGAACGTGTGAAATTTTGTCAAGAAGTTCATTCATACGGAGGGGGAACAATAATGGTTTGGGCCGGTATTTGGATCGGTGGAAGGACCGATCTCATTTGGATCAGGGGCAACCTAATGCTCAGATATATGCGGAGAGGATTGTTTCAGACGTGATCGTTCCTTTGCGAAGCCGGTTGGGTGATTTGTTTCGACTAATGCACGACAATGCACGTCCACACACGGCTAGAGTCAATACGCAGTCCTGCCGATGCTCGCATCAACGTTCTGCCGTGGCCTGCTTAATCGCTAGACGTCAACCCAATTGAGCACGCATGGGATAGGCTCCAAAAATAATTCTGCCGAGTATGGATGCCGTGCATACCCCACAACATCTTTTTGAGTTGTTAGAAAGAACGTGGGTCACCATTCCTGGGAAAATTGTTAGCTTAAACATAGGAGTTAAAGTAAGAATGCAGACTAGATTTGGTAAATATCAATTGGGTCATTTTTTATAGTTAAAAAAGGAACTTGAGCCCTAGACACTTTTGATGTGTGTATGTAGCCCTTAGTTTTGTGGTATTCCCGTTAGGTAACATTATCTTGACCTTTTGAAGATGTACACATTTCCGAGTTTGTCATCTGCACATGATTTTTACACATTATCACTAAGTTTTTTCTTTTTGTACCTATTTTAATTTATGCGTTTTTATTCTGCGAAAAGAATTTATTTTCTTTCATGTTATTTAACAGGCCGCTACGCAATTAATAGGTTTATGCAATATTATAGTAGAATTATTAATCCCAGATCAAAGGCACCTCGGGACCTCAATCAGCAGAATAAACAACGAATAACAACGCGTTACATTTGTACCGATATCCATACCAGCACCACAAAATCAATAGGTACAGAAGGTCAGCTCCATACCACTAGCACACACACATAGATACGTTTCAGTACAGCGAGTATAAGTCACTGCCCCCGCACAATAAACGCGCAAGTGAAAAAAGTAATTTTTCAGTAAAAATATAAAATCTAAATTAATCCATAATTATGAATACACTGAATAGAAGTTTTCTTTTTTTTGCATCTAATCTAATTTAATGTTCTATGTTCTATGTTATGGGGTTTGGTTTCCACACTTAGTCCGTCAGGTGGACCATTGTACGTGGGCCACGGCGGCCGCTTGGGGGGTTATTCCAACCAGCCCACCTCCCTCCAGAAGTTAATCAAAAAAATCTAATTTAATATGATAAGTGTGTTTTTGAGTTATTGGAAAAAAAAAAAACATTTTACAGAAAAAAAATAGTTTTTTTTTAATTGTTAATGTTACTTTGAGTTTTTTCTTGTCAAATATTGTTTTTTTTTTTTTTTGCAATATACTATAACTTGAATTTTCTTTGCGTTTTTCGCAATACAGTACCGTACCCAGTACCGATACCGTTAATGGGCTATTACGCATTTATTTTAGTGCAGTCAAAAAGTTCCTGATAACGTAATAGGTGATTAAGTTTTTGTTCTGGATAATATATCATCAACGTCGGAATTATAACTTTATGTTACGGTTTATCGGTAGGAATATAAATATAAATGAATAAAGCATTAAAAATCCGTAAAAAAGAAATCACCAGAACAAATGCGCAATGGATAACGCCGTCTCAGTTGCACCTAATAAGGATGGCAATATACTTTACATAATGTAAGGCTTTTATTGTGATACGCATATATTATAATGCAGATTTTTTATTTTACTTTTAAATAAAGATTAAAGTAATAACTTTTCGTAACTTCGTAAATACTTGATAAAAATCTGGAAAAAATTGAGGTGATGTATTGTAACCCATACATTACGAATATGGATTAACATTAAAACCGCCACAATAGCACTTCCTTGTTTATTCTGCGAGGGCAGCAAAGTATATTCGCGAAGTGGCGGTCGGCATTAGTTAAGATCGCCGTACGTACGTTGTGTGCGTGCGGCTGTTTTCGCTCGTTGAATGGAGTCAACCTTCTTTCTGTACCTATATCTTCTGTGCCCATATCACCGCTCTGGGGACTACGGATATCGATACCGACCACAGATATATCGACTAAAGATGTCAAGATATTGTGAATTATTTACGTAAATTATGTCCTGATACGATACAGGTTCTGATTTGAATGTTGATTAACTTGGTTTATTGCTTAAATTTTGAATTGTTCAATATAATTAATTTTAACTACTCTAAGGGCGGAATTTTCAATAGTCAGATAATATTTTATCTTAGGAATAAATCTGACAGTTTGACAGCTGTTGTGTAGGAAATATGTCATATTTATTCCGCAGATAAAAGTTTTCTTACCAATGAAAGATTAGCTAGCTATAAACCTAATTTGACATTGAAAGACTGCTCTCAAAAGAATGTGTGATTTTTACAGAGGTTTTTCGTAAATGAATTCACAACTCGAGAAAAACTTTAGTTTTTGCTAACATCTTTATCAAATAACAGTTTAAATGCATCACGTGTGATAATATTAAGGAATATTCACAGCGTCCTAAGTTAAATTTTTAAGTCGAGATTAAACTTTTTTTTAAACTATAATCTAGCAAACTCTGTCTTTTTTTTCTCATTTTTGTGTTTAAGCTCTTTTTTGCGTCATGTTTACCGCAAATAAACGTTTTTTCTTTCTTTCTTTAAAGATGATGGAAAGCCACTTATCTTAGTTGCCAATACTTGCCAAGCAGCACCACCAACCACCAATGGTGCATATGCACCATTTTATAGGCCCTGCTTCGTACGGTTTTAACGACTTGACAAATCATCGAGATTGCTTTATTATATTCCGTTTTGAAATTGGGTAGGCCTTTGGTATAGGATACAACCAACTAGTGTCGACACCATCGCGGCATTCCATCTTCCTAACACGGCGGGTTGTGCTGGGGTGGCTGCAGCAAGTCCAGAAAACTCAAACGGTGCAAATATAACAACCTTATTGGGATTTGTATGTTTGAGCCGTTTGGGGTTGAAACACTAGGGCCGTGGGGTCCGAAGGTTCTTCAAGTTTTTCGGGACATCACCAAGCGGTTGGTCAACTCTTCACGTCACCATAGGGGTGGTCTCTTTTTCGGCCCAAGAAGCAGCATTGCCGCCCAACGTAATGGTAACGTTACCAGCCATTTGACCACTTTTACCACTGACAGCCATGCGAACGAATTTTTTGATGCCCAAAGCTTTCTTTATGTATCTACTTGTACGTAATATAAATACTTTAGTATTAGATTTGTCAAAATAAATTACATCTTTCCAAATTTACTGCCGCTAATGAAAAAAAAAAACACAGTTTAATATGAATGTGACATATGGAAAATTATAATAAAACAGACATCTGAAAAAATATTGATACCTTTACAGACAGATTTTCGCAATTTCATAGAACACTTAAAAAAAATTCTAGCCACCAGAGAAGACACAGACAGACAAATACAGCACCAGGGGCCTTACTCCCGACAGCTTCGAGTTCTGAATCAATCGAGTTCTATTCGAATTCAATGCCGATACATACTCTTGAATCTGACACTAGCGCACGATCGTGCGGCGGTTCGAAACGAAACTAATTTCGATCGACAGATTCGTTAGGATCGAAAAGTGCATACTCCACACGCCATCTGACAGTTGATTATCGAGTTATTGGATCGAAAGTAGGCGTCAAATTACACGGTCGCAAAAAGGTACTTTTTTCAGATCGAGTGAATTTTTTTAGTATTATTTACAGCGATATTTCTTCAAATTCTTTATTATTATGGCTCGCCTTGCGTTGTTTTTCAATGTTCTTGAGGAAGAAAATTGTATCACATCAAGCAACTCGTTCGACAAACGATAATTTCTCCGAAATTCTTCCGAATCCCTTTCGTTTTGTATGGATATTCGTGCAAGAAGAAATATGCAAAGGATTAGTCATTATAATACTTCACAACCTGGGTAAGAGAAGAATTTCGGAGAAATTATCGTTTGTCGAACGAGTTGTTCGATGTGTTGGTAGAATATTTAACACTATACATGAAGAAACAAACCAGACGAATTGGCATTTCAAATTATAAGTATGTTTTAACCAAACAAGACATTACACCACCTTTCATTCGGATAGCATACATATTTACGTTATCTCAACCGTGTTCAACTTACTGTTGCCCATGACTTATAAGTCTTTTGTTGCGTCACCCAAGGAATAAAATAAAATTGTGACCTCTTCCCATTTTTGTTTTGTCTGTCGGCGAGCTGCTTGTGCAGAACGTATAAGCCGTTTGGCAATGCCGAGTTTTTCTTCTAAAAATTATACCAACTTCTCCATTTGTACATAAGATGAAATAGACATTATCAAGTCACACAAGGTTTCTAAAAGTACATAAACATTTATCACAAACTTAAAAACATATACGCACGCTAATATTTACCATACATTAAAACACTTACGTGTACCAAAGTTAATCTATCTTGTACTTGCACTAATAATATGAATTGAAACTAAATAAACTCATACAGCAGCAGACACATTCGCATACGATTTGACACTTGACAGCTCGTGGCACAGACTAACTAAATACAAGTCGTGGTTCGGCTACACTATATTTCCAAAAAAAAAAAATGTTTTGTTCATAAGTTTTTGTTTGTTATGTGTAAATAAAACACTAGGTATTATTTTTTGCGTGGGAAAGTAATAGAGAAGTAAAAACATGCAACTACTTAAAAGTTATTAAAAAAGACAATATCACTTGACGGTGACGTAATCCGCCGGATACGCCTAACCACGCTGATAACATTCGAACCTAAAGTCGATCTTGGTTTACGATTCGAATTGGTTCATAAGATTTTAAATCGAGTTCGGATCAGAATCGAGTTCGAATCGAAAACAAACTCAAAATTTAATCGTTTTCGGGAGTAAGGCCCCTGGACTCTGAGGACGAGAGAGTGAATCTGCACCAGCACAACTGCATATCCGCTTAATTATATTCACCCGTGGATGACCCTGGCTACGTTTCGTGTAATAGTGGACTATCAACTGCTGGACATAGGCCTCTCCCGGGCTGCGCTACAACACTCTATCCTCCGCCTTCTACATCCAGTCTGTCCCAGCACCTTTTTAAGGTCATCGGTCCATGTAGCTGGGGTGCGTCCCACACTACGCTTGGCGGATACGCGGTCTCCACTCCAGGACTCGACGAGTGGACTGGTGGTATAAGATTAGTTGGGCCCAGCAGGTGACCACGTAATTTGCAGCGTTAGTGGCGCTCATTAAATCTCTAAAACTGCAGGTGTATGAATCGGCACTTGCATAAAATCATACCTAAGTAATTTGAGGCTACGAGACTTATATTATAATTTTACGAAAATGTCAAAGCAGCTTTCTAGATAAGAGTCTATCGGATATTTGCACGTGGCCATGTCTTGAATCCTTAAGAGGAAAAAACGGGATATAAAAATATCCTAAGAACAACGTGGGTAAAATATTTTCCAATTTAATGATAGCCTTGGGAGCAATAGAAATATAATAGAATCAGTTCGCCATATTTTGATATGGGTTTATAGTCTGAGAACTAGACAAAGGGATTTGGGAAAATTGGCAAAATGATTTAGTAGTGGGTGAAAAAATAGTTTGGAGCTTCATATTGCTGAACGGCAGCCACGTTAAAGAAACGATTGCCTCAGTGAACTGGTGATTCTATTGCCCATAGCGATCATATTCCAAAATTATCTGAGTTACAATGGATAGTAAAGCAGATTAGTAATGTTCTGAATATTTGTTACTGCATCCATTAAGAAACGAAGAACCTTTGTTGTTGTCAATTACTACATGCCACCCTGTTTTTCCATGATATTGTCAAGAAAAAAAAAACACATTTAAAAACACATTTTATCGGGTTAACTTTTTAGTACGCTAGTTAAGTATCATTGGAAAAAAGTTCTGAACATGGATAAGTTTTGTTTTCAATATTTGCAGCAATCACCGTCACTGTTATCGACCTAACCTTGGTCACATTTGAAAGTTTTACTTAATCACTAACCTCTAAGATAACGTAATTATTCCTAGCGTCATCTCCCTTAAACAACAGTCTATAATCCCACTATCTCTCGACGGTCATTAGTATTTCTTTGTCCGCTCCATTTCCTGCAAGTTTCTAAAGAAAAACAATCCTGAAGCTATCCGTGCAACTTTCTTGTAACTTGACTTCTTTCTGGAAACGAATTTATCGAAACGCTGAACTATGAGAGGGTTGATGACTAGAAACTACACCCACACTCACTGACTGCCTATTTGCTTGGTAAATAAGCAACACAGGATGATGATAATAATCAATGGTTGTGGGTTTAAAAGGTTACGTACCACAAGTATTAACGAGACCCCTCACAGATAAGGTGCGGTTGATTTTTTTCGTTTTGGAAATAGAAAAGTGTTTTAATCATAACGTAATGTCTCAAACACAGAACATATAAAAGAGGTCTCATAAGTGTAAAAGTAATTTTTGCAAGATTTTGGATGATTCGAATTCAATTTATAAGAGACCGAACGGTCTGGATGTCAAAAGTGTAACTTTTTTCTCTCTGTTTTCAACTGAAGTAAAAAATCCTACTTAACCCAATTTCTGTGGTTTGGCGACATGTTTATTTAAGCACAATAAAACCAGGTTATTTTACGACTGTGTTGGATTTGGAAGTCAATAAAAAAGAGGTTTTACGTCCTAAGATTTCGGGGCATAAATACGTAAGTATGGGTATTGTGTATCGTCGAGTTTTTTATATGCTAGTTCAGTCCGTGGTCAAAGGTTGATATTAAAGTTGGGTATAACAAAACAATATAAACCTGTCTCTGTACTTGACCGTATAACAAAAAAAAAACCCTTTAAATGTTTCTTTAGTTTCATAATAAAAATAATAAAAAACTTTTGTACGAACCAATTTGTATTTGAACAGAATTGATCTTATTAAATTTATATTAGGTGGGCCAGTAACTACCAAGAAATCCTAGACAGTATTAATAGCAATGTCATCTTTTATATACTTAAGTTTAAAAAATAAAATAAACTGCCTGTTCATTTTCTGAAGAGTTTTTAGTAGTAGTTTGATAATCAGTTAGCTACATCGTTTTATCAGTCTTAAAAGTACCAAATGCAAAAAAAAAAAATACTGCTTGACAATCCCTTCATGCAAGCATTAAAAATGATTTAGATATCTAAACTAAAATCTCAGAATATCACATAAATTCTAGCTGTTACGGCCCTAAGATTCACGGCCAGTTTATCACACAGTTTCACCCCAAAATTTATCAAAAACAAATCACGTTCAGAAAATTCATACAACCCCTGTCACCTACTATTTTAGGCCCAAAATCCTAATTGAAGACCGCTGGATTCTATTGCGGGTCCTAATCCCAAAATCCGAAATCCTATTTCCACTGTGGCTATTACCAAAGTTGTACCAGGCGCCTATAAGTCTCAAGTAACTTGGGAATAATTGGAACATTTTACTTAAAGCTTTCGAACGATATTCCAATCACCCGGTCCACCAGTTTTGGGTCAATTTGCTTTAAACTTGGGTGTAGTGGTCTTGATTAACACATGTTACACTGGGAGTTAGTTAGGAAAGTTAATTTAATGTATAGAGTGTTTTAAAAAAGCGTTTAATATTTAGTGCTTTTTTTCCGATAGTAGCGAGAGTTAGCCTAGAACTTACTCTGATTTCGTCTGCGTGTATATAGTTCATAATTTTTTTTAAAGTGAAAACTTCTTTTGGCGCGTCGGGCATTTTTGAGATGGGGCTAAACCATTGATTTCGCGACACTGTTACGACACCAGCTTTTGACCATTAAAAAGACATCAACGCGCGATACATTAATTCCTACACAATAAAATTGTTCAAGTTTTCACTTCTGTCGGCACTCCCGGAGTGCCACAAACAGAACGATTGGTTCAGTGGTTTAGGCGAGAAAAAGTAACAGACAGACAATGTTACTTTCGCATTTATAATATTAGTATAGATTAGTATAAGTATGGAATACGGGTTGGTGGGTTGGATGTAGTGGTAGACTTTCGTCATAGTTATAATTATATCAGCATTTTAAGTTCATAAACCTAAACTCGAAATTTTTATTTCAATGAAACCATTTTCAGGCACTTTTCAATTGTCGAAGGAGTCGGTCATTCAGAAGATGAAGCTAGTTGCCCATTCCAAAGCGTAGTATATTCATATGGCAAAAAATAGGCAAGAAACTCCATGGACACTCTTGATTAGATTACCATAAACGCTAGCAGCCGAGAGAGCAGTGGTGGCCCAGTGGTAATAGCTCCGACTTACGTGTGGTCGTGGGTTCGACTCAGGCAGGCGCTTTAATTTATGTAAATTATTTCATCACCACTACTCTCAAAACGGTGAAGGAAAACATCGTGAGGAAGCCGGCATGTCCTACAACCAAAAATTCGAAGACATGTGACATCTCCCAACCCACAATGGGCCAGCGTGGTAGATTACAGCCCACTCTTGCTCGAAGAGTGGAGGCCTGTGTCCCAGCAGTGGGAACATTATAGTCTGATTATGGTGATGACTATCAGCCGAGATAGATTAGGCCATCCCTAATGGTACCTAGAAAATAATAGTCTGAATTCAAAAGCCTACAGTCTTCGATTGATTCTGCTGATTGAATGA
Organism: Omphaloscelis lunosa; assembly: GCA_916610215.1. Classification (NCBI taxonomy): domain Eukaryota; kingdom Metazoa; phylum Arthropoda; class Insecta; order Lepidoptera; family Noctuidae; genus Omphaloscelis; species Omphaloscelis lunosa. The sequence goes on from OU744262.1 coordinate 20,426,094, forward strand.
TTTGAATGTTCTGATCTTATTTGACAACTTCTTCTAGCTCCTTTCAGCAAATCTTTTAGCATACACACAACCGAAAATGTCTCGGTACATTCTTATTCGGAACTCGCTAGAATTTAAATATGTATCTCAATACTGTATGCTGCGTACCTATGTATATACATGTATATTATCATAAATGGCAACCGGCCAGCTTTGTTGTGAGAAATGGCGTCTAAACTAGAGATACTTTCTAAAATATTGTCAAACTTACTTCGCGTGCATTTCTCTACAATTCATTATTCATAATACTTTGTTGAGATCAGAGTAAAAGTAAAGTAATGACACACTCATTTCCTGTTTTGTAAAGCTTATAGAAATGTTTTATTTAAGTAGTAATAAAATAAAATACATTTTTAAGTTCCATAAACAATCATCCATTTAGGCGGTTCAATATATCTTTGATAAATTGGAAATTAGTTCCCACCTACAACCCAATATTCAAATCATTTTACACGTTCGAATCCATCTCGAGCTCACGCCATTACGTCATTTAGGCCGCTGTTACGTGTGGTGCACAGGACACTTTGACATAGTGGACATGGCTCACCGGAGCGAAGCTTCGTATTCTGTCCAGAGGCTAGTACACCCTTATTGACACTGTAAATTGGACGCCTTGGACGGGGTGTATTGTTTGCATGTGTCTATAGTTTAGAGATGCTGATAGATAGGTTTGATTCAAAATAATGTTCAGCAAAGCTGAACATAGATGCACACTGCAACAAGGGATGGCAAGCAGATGCACACAAAGCACATGAAGGCACAGTCACAGCCAAAATATGCTCGTCACCTTAAAAGGGCTATTTTTGTCTGCTCATTGTACAATAGAATCTACTTTACTGACTCAGCATTATAATGTACATATATTGCGTCGTAATGTAAAGACCGCAGGATATTATTCAGCTTCTTTACATTTCAGACCCACTTCTCCATTGTCAGACCGAGTTAAAAATGTGACACTGACAGATTCTGTAAATTTTTACTAAACTATTTTTTTTTCATAAAATGCAACTATCCATAGTTATAACATAATATAATTCATCTCGTAAAGTATTAAGTTAGAGTTAAATTGCTTGTTAGTCTACTAAGCTAGATTGTAATCAATTACTAAGAACTTTCGTTCTTATTTCGGCTTGCGGTACAAATAAACTGGTAGAAATCGTCAAGTAACTAACGAAAAAGCGTTAAGCCAACCAAATTTTTTTTTTCGAAGTACAGTGGAATGAAAATGGTCAAAAGGAAAATTCAAGATTGTGGCAGCGAAAATGTTGAAATTTTTCATCATGTGTATCGTTTTCATGGTATTCGAGTCAAAGCCGATTGACTATCGGCGGCGATAGTAAGGTCAAAATGTAAATCCAAGATGGCGGCAGCGAAAATTTTATTTTAGTTTCAAATCGTACGTAATAAAGATATTTGATTTTGACGATTTGGGTTCAACTTTACTAACACTTCTAGTATGTATAGTGTCAGTATTTTATACTGTTTAAACTACGGCACGCAACTATCGGTAGTTTTATGCTTAAACATCGCCCGATGAATATTTTTCGAGCATTAAAAACATTTTTTTTTTAATGATTACCGCAACCGTCACTGTTTTTAAATAAACATCATTAAAACACTTTCTTTTGATAATAGTTTATCGTTCTACATAATAGAGTCTGGCCACGCTAAGTCTGCAATGGAATAAATGGGCAACCCCAAAATGTTTTATACGGGTGTCCGGTAATTAATGGATAACCTTAAAATGGGTCATTGTAAAACTAATGGCCATTCAGAAAAAAAAAACATGTTTTACCAAATATATGACTTTTTTAATAATAATCGGTGTTTTTTGTTACCTTATTTTACATTTTTATACACCACGGCCACAAATTAAGGAATTCTTTCGATTTCTTATTGTTATAGTAATTTAGGTTAACTGAGCTGAAAGATAGGCAATAAATTGTATGACTACTATTACACGGTTGTTTTTTTCAAACTACTTGAATGTTTGTTTTGGGGAAAAAATTGCGAATAATATTCAATTTGACAAAGTTTAAGCATCCATAACTTTAAAAAAAAGTATCCAAACACAAGTGACCAATTATTTTAAAATATTATGTGCCAATAAAGCCAATAAGCCAATTTCAAAATGGTATCATTCATTATTGTATCTAATGTAAATTCTGAATTATTGCTATTTGTGTAGAAAAGGTGTGAATTTTGGTTAAACAACAAAATTTGCAATATTGGAATATTAATTACATTAAATGTACCTGACCATTCGGGTTTAATAAAAACATTAATAGACGTTACACATAATATTTTAAAATAATTGGTCACTTGTGTTTGGATACTTTTGTATATGGTAAACTTATCAGTCAGTTATATCAGTTTCGGGGGACTTGAAATGTCAGATGGCTTACGTTGTTTTCACAAAGTAAAGGCTTATGTTGTTTTCACAAAGTAATGATGTTTTGCCTAATAGATTATGTGTAATAGACTATGTCGTACCTATGTTCTACCTCCATATAATGACAAAACTGTATCAAATACACTCTGCATCGTGCTAGAGTGACTATTAAGGAATAAATCAGAATATAAACAAAATAACTTATCAAAAACAAAAAGACAAACAAAGTATATTTTTTTTTTGTAGGACAGATGGTGTTGCCGTCTATAGATTTTCAAATTCCACCGTTTTTTAACTTATGCAGACTTAGCGTAGCCAGACTCTATGTGCACTGCACAAATTGTTTTATTGTTATTTAAAGTCGAACATTGATAGTTTTAAATATAATCAAACTGTCGTTGCACTGTAATTTGAAAACAGTAATTTAAGCACTGTACTTGCATTTATCGCTAAGATAAAACTAGTAAGTACTTCGTTATTATGCTATTTTATTTCTACTGTACCATTTATTTACGGCTCAGCTTTGTTTTAAGTATTTTTAGGAATTAAAATACGCGGAGTTGATTTTAGATGTAGCACTAGCGCCATCCGTGAGAAACAACTACGTTCCTGACGGACATCCCCCGACTGCACAGGTTTTATCCCTATAGACCGTTTCCATGGGATAAATTCCGACCTCCACGCGGGTTAAGCCGCGGGCAAAAGCTAGCAACGAATAAATGACTGACTGTCAATGAATCGAAAGCCACAATTTCATTTATAGTGACTGTGACTAACAGTCCATTATCTGTTTCGTCATGTGCATTGACTGGTCTGTTCCAGAGCTTATGGGTCATCGATCGTTGAGTCTGGAGTTTGAACTGGAAGTTCTTTTTCAAATAATATTTCTGAGTTGTGCATCGCTACGGGGAAAACCTCTGCGGGAACGCCGGATGGGGAAACCATAGGAGGACACATAGTGACCTTATTGGTGACGTTCTTCATAAAGGTCAGGTGCGTAGTACTCGCAACCGGCGTGCGTGTATGACCAGATGTTTGTATGTATGTTAATCTCAAATAAAATGACTGAAATAAAACAAAAAATGTTTTTAGTCTAACTGGACTCAATATTATTCTTTTTGATCCAGCCAGCGGTAGCTATTCTATCAGCAACGGTAAATGGGTTTATCAGAACACCACATCACACCACACCAGGCCACAGTATTTTACTTTTGCAGTTATCTTCGTGTCTTTTGTTAAGTTATACCTAAATTATTCCTAATAAACTTTTTACTTTACTAGCTTCTGCCAGCGACTTTTTCCGCATGGAAGATACATAAAATAATCTATGGCACTCAGCAATAGGGTAACTTGCTACCACTGAAAGATTTTTGTCATCGGATCGGAACTTCCAGAGGTTACCTCTTACAAACAAACAACAAGTTTTACTTATTTGTAATATTATCAATTTAGAAGTTTAGATTATCAACAAAACAATCTCATTCACTTCAACGCCTTACAACTCACCCACACTGAACCTTAAACGAGCATTAACCATTGCAAGTCCACCCGCAGCCCATTGTTTCTCCACAATTAGAATTGGGAATTCGCCAACGACTTGACAATTAGGCCTTGTCCGTATGCTTCGACTTTGATCTACAAGACAAGAGCCGTCGACTGAAAGGTCTTAGTTTCTCACTGACAATTTGAAATACCCTCAGGTTGATGTACTTGAGATATTTTCTGAACTCTGCAGCTCTTCGGTTACATTTTACAGTGTGATCTTGAGTGAAGAGGGACCTCGATTTTGAGGTCGTGTCATTGAATTTTAATCTCAGAAAAGGACAAAAAATAAAAAAAATACAGTGATGGTAATTTTTTCCACAACACATTTAAACATTTTTGCTACCAGCGTTCTGCATTCAAACTTACCGCAACGCAACGACAATTACAGTGGTAGCTCCACGACTCGCGCTTTGCTGAGTAAAAAATATTACTGACCATGTCTATAAAAATCTAACGTGTTTTAAGCACTAACTCAAGGCCACATCTGTTGCCCAAAAGTCTGGCATTGTTTCACAAAAACCTTGTTTTATTTGACCGATTGGCTTTATGCCACGACAAATGACATGGGGTACAAGGTTATTATATTATAGATTATGACATAATAGTTCCACATCGGAAGCCATTTTATTCTGTCTGGATTTTTGTAATAAACATGGTAATTTTTAGCTAGACACCGTCAGTGCAGGGTCGTCAATCCGCCTGAGCAGTCGTTGTGATCAATGTTCCACTGCTCATGCCTTCTCACAAAATATCAAAATCGATATACAGTGTGAGTCGTTATAGTGTGCACAATTGCACATATCGAATTGCTTAATTTTATCGAAGGAAAAAATATTTCAAAATATCTAATTTTTTTTTAGATGTATATATATATTTATCTTACGTAATGGGGCGTCTTATTGACAAATTTTACGATTATTGTAAAAATTTGTGAAAAAATCAGATTTTTGCTTGAAAAAAACCTGATTTTCAATTCAGGGAAGTTTTTCCCACAATTTTTATTTTATGAGGACGCCTAATTACTTCCAATTATTATGAAGTTTATTTCATTGCGATAGATCAAAAGTTTAAAAGTTACATCGCTTTGTTTAAAAATTCCATAATCAATATTAAAAAATATTTTGAAAGTGTTTTTTTTTAATTTTTTCCGTCGGTACGATTAAGCATAGATTCCCTCATTTCGATATGTGCACATTATAAAAGACTCACACTGTATGTCTGGTGTTATTAAAGTAAGTCATTGAGGTTATTTATCGAACCGAATAGTTTTATCTTAACCCCTCGCCCCTGCTAGACACTTCTATTATAATCTGGTAGAGAACTCGTTTGAAAGAACGATCATTATGATTACCACGGTGATCAAGATCACTGCACGTTGCCAATATTGGAGCACTGAATGCAGCGTCAGCGTCAGCCAGTAGGAACTAACCTCTATCTAAAGAGTGTGAAAGTTTATTACTAATTGGAAGGCTTTAGCTTCATTCCATACTGAGGTTCTAGCACGAAACCACAAAGTAAATTCAAACGATTTTTTAATCGAAAATGCAACTTTCCGTAGCTTTTTGGTTTCAATTTTTACAACAATAATTAAATAAAGAACTAAGTTATTAAGTGAAATGAGCAACACTACGTTACTCCGCATGTTGTTGCTTTGCCCACTGATTTGTTTCCAATGCTTGCCGTACGTCATCCGTACCGGTATGTGGGCGGTATATAAATTAAGTATGGTAGTCATCCTAATGAGAGCTATTTACCTACTTCTTTATCAACTAATTACATACGATGAAATGGTGTGCACTTTTATATTTATTGGAAGACGTTATTGTTTTAAAAAGCTTTAACAGCTCCTACACACGTTTCCACTAATCCTTCAGTAGAAATATAACCGTGAGCTGCAGAATTTCATTTTTTATCAATCGGTATCCAAATTGCGCAGACAGTCCGCCTTTCCCGTGTAGGAGTTATCGACGAAGTAATTAAGACAGTACCGTGACAAGTGTGAGGGATTATATCTTTCAAGGAACATTTAGTACGAGGTAAATGTGCTTAATACATTTTAGAATCTTGTAGAGGGAATTTAAACTTGAGAGAAAAGTTGCTGCATGCATTTGGATAAGTTAAAGATAAAAACCACTTGCTGAGGCAGGTCAGTTTCTTATTAGTTTTGAGAGATTGGGTTATATCAAGCATATTTAGCCGTAATAACTACTTGAAATCAATAGTTTTTGGTAAAATGTCAAGATCGTAACCAAACTGTTATCTTTGGTGCGGTCTTTCAAGTGATCTAAAAGGAAATGTTGTAAAGTGGACAGCTCAAGAAACAATAATGACGATTGTAGGCACTAATAATTAATAGTTACCACCTACATCATAGTAACAGCGTAACATTTAACAGAAACATCACCCAAGTTGTTAGACAAAGTTGAAGCAGTTACGGTACTTATCCGGTTCAATTCCAAACGGTTTGGTACAAACTAAGTAGTACCGTAAGCGAGTTTACAAGTCGGCGACAAGGCGGCTCACAACTGACTCCTGCTTATTAGTTATGAATACTTTGCTCACCAGATTTCTAGCAAGTTTTAATGTAATATGAGGGAGAACACTCTCCGTATTGCGAAATTCGCTGGCGTAATATCAGCCGGTAACTGTCTTTAACATTAATGCAGATTTTGCTGGTATACATTAGCATAATTGTTATTGCCACACCGCAGGGAAAAGGATTTTTCTATATATCTCAGACCAAATAAAAAACCAAGACATAGCGCTGCGAACGATACAGTGAAGCATGCCAAATCTACACCTCCGCTCACACGCACACATTTACAATGATTTAAAATCAAAATACAATAAAACTAAACCTCACTAACAATAAGTGCACACATGTTTACGAAGCCGGCCTCACGTCACTGTTGACAGCGCTATGTCTTGGTTTTTTTCTTCGGTCTGAGCTATACATAGATTATTATAAATTAAACTCCCTTGTCGTGTGTGTCTGTGTGACCGCGACGTTCTTCTAAACTGCGCCATGAATTTTAATAAGATATTCACCATCATTTAGAGAATGTATTTCGGGAGGTTTATAATATGTATTACCTTTACTTAACACAAACTTATATTAATAACCGCGTGGATTTCGTGCTTTCTTGTAAAAACAACACCTCCTCCACCCGCTTTGAAAGAAAGTTTTCGATAATTATTTATGATCTTTTTACATTTATTTAGATAATAATGTAATCGGAACCATTTTTATGTTTATGTCCTCCCTTTTCAGCACGACGACTTGTTTTTAAAGAAACGTTTGGTACGTTTCCATTGTATCATTTAAAGATTATTTGTACCCATTTTCGAGTTAATTGAAGGAACAAGTAAAATTCTTTTTACACCCCGTCAGGATTTCATTTTTGATAAACCCAGAATTACGTATTTTTTAGAGTTCCGTACGCGAAGGGTTCCAAACATAACCCTAATTACTAAGTCTCCGCTGTCCATCCGCCCGTCTGTCTGTCAGCAGGCTGTATCTCATGAACCGTAATAGGTAGACACTTGTTTACAGATTGTGTATTTTTATTGCCACTATAACAACACCGTAAACATTTAATTAATCACCCCTTTTTGATCCCTCAGGGGTCAATTTTCGAAAAACCCAAAAACTTATTAATTTTTCTTTTGAGGACACGCCCTCTTGTGGGGGCGTGGCGATATCTCGAAGTTATTTTATGTTCCTAGTCCTAGTCCTAGTAGTCTCGTCTCTGCGTTGATGAATCAGTCAGTCAGTAAGGACAAGTAATTATAAATGTATATATAATATTTATATTTTAGATAAAGAATTTTCTATGTTTTGTCAAGTCGTAAAAATCACGGGAAGTAGGAGCATGTCGCTAGTTTAAAATAAAGAAGGAGTTGGCATCTGGGTATTGAAAGAATAGTTATTCCTGTAAATACTTATGGTGCATTTTGAAGGCTCGCTCAAAAAAGGTAGAGGTATACTGATGTAGGTATGTACAATGTCCGCCGCAGGAGGAGACGCCCAGGGCGTCGGGAATCGCGAGGCGATTTCCGGCCACCGTAGGCGCGGGCTTGCGGACGGTGAGCAATGGGTGGCTCACCGTCCGATAAGGACCAGGCCCGGGTCGACGGCGCGTTGTGTTCCACGCGCGCCTCAAAGAGATGTCAGCAGATTTGAAGGGGTCCACTAGGGCCGATGCCTGCCGGGGTTGCGAAGAAAACCGAAAGGGAGATCGTGGCCCCCGGCAACAGGGCAACCGAAGGAACACGGGTGGGTTTTAGTCAGTAAGAGTCTGACACGCCCTCCCGCTCCGCCCAGAGCGGGAGAAGTTATTTGATGATTTCCCAACCTCAAAAAAAAAAAGGTATGTACAATGTTTGTTTGTTGACAAGAAAACGCAGAAATCTAGAAAAACAGATTTATCCCAATCCAATTATCCATCGCAAAGCTTTTAAATTACAAACATTTTCTTGAATAAATTTTACAAAATGAATCACTTTTCCTTTCTAAATATTTGCATTCAAATGAATAAACTATGAACACAACAAATCTGCATACATTATTATGAATTCAGCCAAGTTTATCGCCGCCATATTTAATTTCCATTATAGTGACGCCATTTCATTGCACCGGGAAGTGCCCTCGGTATGCGTTTCATTATCTCCGACGAGTTAACAGTTCGACGAATTTCATTACATAGGTGTAAATGGAGCGGCATCGTTGATTTATTAGTTATGTTGACATTTACGGGCAGATGTTAGGTTTCTGAAATGAAAATCAATGACGTCAATTCATATGATTGGAGCATAAGTCAATCAACCAATGAATGACGGCAGTTGACATGCGTTTGTGAATTTGTAAGCAAATTATTGAGCTGATTTTCGTTCAAGGAACCAGGTAACAATCGCTTATATAGCCTTATTTATAGGATTGTCTCTAAAGTTGTCAAATACAGCCTGAAATCAAATAGGTTACATCGTTTTTGTTAAAATGCAATTTTTTCATCACATAAATAAGTACATCCCTTTCGTACCCAAATATCCCGGAGTAGCCTCCAACGACACTTATGGACGGTGGTCGAGAAACCCAATTTGCCGACGCGAGCTCTCAATTCTTGGAATTGATACCTAGCTTCGGTCAGTCCCACAAGTCCACTCCATTTTGTGGATAGGTTGATGTTGAGCTTACCATCGTATGGATGGGAACCATCGTAATGATACCTGTCTTTATAATTCTTCTATAACGTGACTTCGGTGCTATGGGACTGAGGTTTTAACTGGTTGTAAGATAAAACTTAATAATATTGTACGAGTACCAGCAAACTTTCACTTGGCCCACAAAAGGGCGCAAACACTATTAATTCAGTCAGATTTACATTACGGAATTAGTGGCGCAAACTTAGTTGTTCATTGATAGTTTCACGAGTAAATAATTATCTATAGTTTCCTAATGTAAATTAGGCTTATGGCACCTTGAAATTAAATAATTGTATTGATGATTCTAATTATTATAATTCTGTAAACACATACCTATTTGTAACAATCGTGAATTATATTTTCATAAACATACAACCCGTTACTTATCTGCAAATTGCAAAAAGCTTTAGAAATATTGAATTTCACGTTCAATCCCTTTTAATTCTTAACTATAACAGATATTGTAACATAACAACACAAATATAACATTACATCTATTCAGTTCATGATGTGGTTATTAGTTCTCAAGGCAGGCGGATTTCTCCTAACTTAATCTTTTTTTTCCTCTCAGTAAAACATGGCCCTTCCTTCAGATATACTGCATCAGCACAAAGTAATCTGAAAAATAAAATGATTAAGATATAGACATAGAGAGAGAGTCAATAATATTAAATTATTAATTTTTATTTTTAAATGGGTTTATATTTCTTTATATTCTAATATTTAAAAATGTAATTTTTTACCATTGCCGCTCGAAAAAGGGCATTTGTTTCATCGATAACAGTGAATAAAACTTTTTTTTACTGAAAAAACATTTTGAATTTGGAACAAGCACGAATTATACGAGGCCAAGTGCGTGTCACACCACGCACAATGAAGGAGATGTATTAGTGTGATGTATTAGTTGGGATGAATTTATCCCATTGTAGTTGAAAAACATGTTCTCCCCATACATCGATGTACGTCACGGTCAATTCTCCACGGTAAGTTCGTAGTCACAAAAAAAAGATTGTGTCATAATTTCATAAATCTACAAATTAACAATTTTCGTGTCTTTTCCTTTATATGTGCTGTGAGACCTTGCTTCCTGCCAAATTTCATGATTATAGGTCAACGGGAAGTACACTGTAGGCTTTGATTTATTTGCGTGTATCAAAATATGATGCATAAATGGCCGTATTTTATTATTGCGTTGACTCATAAGCTTGATTTTCTTAGAGCTTTAATGGACCATAGACCTACGTATTTGATATTAATTTCAACTTGATACCTCTACGTGTTCCTGAGAAAAAGGGTCTTGACAAACTGTCAGATAGATGGACGTACAACGAAGTGATCCTATAAGGGTTTCCTTTTTTTCCATTTAAGGTACGGAACCCTAAAAATAAATAAAACCTGCGGATAGTACCTACTGGCTGGCTAAATGGAGCTATGCTATAGACCGGAGCTATACAATTAAATAAAAATAAAAAACCCGCTAATTTTAGTAAGGTTCTTTTCTATCTGCTATCTTGGTTGTTTTATGTTATTGGAAAATTTAACATATTTATAATAAAAAGAGTTTTTTCAATGACGAAAATGAGGCACTGACTTTGAAATCATTTAGTTCTAAAGCAGTAATTATAGTAGATAATTTATTGCCGCCAAAATTTATTTTCTCGCAGTCAATGGTAAAAAGTACAGAACACAGCTCGTGAAAAAAATAATTCTTCTTGGTCCTTGTATTCCTCACTCCGCTCAGGATTCTAACTTAGAATCCCTTGCTACGCTCGTGATTCTACTCTAGAATCCTTCGCTGCTCTCGGGATTCAACTTAGTCCCTCGAATTAAATTCCCTATTTTTCACTTGTTGTATAATCTACTATTATAAGTATTCAAATGAAATAAAGGAGATAATAATTTATTTAGATACATAAAGGTCTTGCAGTACATGAGGGACTTACAAAGTATGCATTAAATTATTAATTACATGCAGCAGATACAATGAATTGTTAGGTGAATCGTTGCTCTCCTAGCTAGATCATCGAGTATTCTGTATTGTGGTGAGACAGTTTCGGCTCCCAATTTGAGTATCACGATAATCACGTTTTTATGGTTTTGGAGCTTACAGTATCAAAACACAAAAGATAAATAATAAAAAGTTCGGCTTTGTTGAGCATCGTCTTTGTCACTCATTACTTTTGGGCAGTCTTTTTCTTCAGGTGCTCCTTCAATGTAGCCTGCAAAGTTACTTTTTTTTCGCGTTTTTTACAAATTGTTTCAAACATCAATATAGCTACACAACAAATTAACGACGATTTGCGATTTTTAAATGATTATAATTTAGTAATTAATTTTAATATTATTGTCATTATTATTGAATTTCGCTGGCTACCTTGTCGTATCCCCCTTAAACTCAATCTTTTACATTTAAGGTCGTGTCTACAGTACCTGCAAATGTTAGCGTAGCTGCATCCGTTTGTGGCACACACTGGCGCATAGTTGTCATGGCAGATACAAGTGTGGCCATCCGTGCAGAATATTGCATTCGACTCTGGAAGCACAGGCAGCAGCATCGGCGACAGGAATGCTAGAACTTTAAGGAAAAATAAAGATGCCTAAAATTTTAATAATGATCAGCGAAACAAACAACAAACAAACTTCATTCAAAAATATCGCTATCTATCTATCTTTTGAAAATTTTGCTAAGTTACTACAAGTACATAATAGTCAGGTAGGAGGATAGAGAGAACTAGGAGATTGTGTTCTTGGTATGCGGTGCACAGGCAAATATTTTGGAATTCAAGCCAAAAACTACCACATTTTTCAAACCAGTTGGTGATCACAATACTTAATTATATTAGCGAACTTTTCAACATCACTGTTCATGCTTTCAATAAACACCCACTAGTTCCTTAAAAAAGAACTCACGTCGCACGAAGGGACAAACAATTCGCCCATCACGCGGAAGTTACAACCAACGTTGAAAAATGTTAATAAATTATTTATTTGAGCAGTTTACTCACCATGGAAGATCTTCATATCCAAAGATCTTTTTTGACGCCAGAAATCGACGATAAGAAAGAGACGATCAAATAATAATTTAAAACATCAGTCGCAACAACAGCAGTCACACTGAATTGCAAAGGTTTCTCTTCTTCTCTGTTCTCTGTAAGAGAAGGCACGAGCAATGATCTCCACGCTTGCTCACTGAATGTAACTCGCAGAATGCGGCTGTTTTACATCTCAACCCACAACTATATACTTACTTACAGCAGATATGGAAGTATGAATGAAAATATTTTTATTCAATGGATATTCTCATATGACCGTGGACACGATTATAAACATTATTTTTCTCACCATAATTATTATTGTTACTAAGTAATAATGGAAGTGAGAATGTAATATTTAAACAAAGCAATTTGAAACTTCGTTATTTTAAAGTGAAATAGACGTATTTTACGTTAAACTTATTGTTATGCCACTGAGAGACAACTGTGTTTAAAGCCCAAAAGAAATGTATCCGGGCAATATGTGCATTATAACCTAAAAAACCACATTTTATAAATTTAAAAATATTGACATTCCCATCGCTGTATATCTATGAACTAGCATTAGACATTAGAAATAATATAACCAAATATGAGACGCTTTGCTATAGATAAATGTAGGATTAATGTTATTTATTATTTTTTATTGTAATAGATATTTGCACACCTATTAAGGATAATATATGGTTTAAAGATCTTCTGTTGTATGTATCACCTCGTGTACCTATTCAAGCAAATAAATGATTTGATATTGATTTGATAAATTTTAGAAACACGACATTTTTTTTATCTAGAAATTAATAAATTTTGACTTTTCATTACAAATATCAAAAAAGACGACCTCAAAAAGGTAGCTGGGAAAGGCTGGATGTGGAAAGTGGAGAATAGAGTGTTGTGGCGCAGCCTGGGCGAGGCCAGTCCCAGCAGTAGACTGTGACAGGCCGAGTTGATTAGAAGTCTGGTTTCACTATAACCCGCATGAAAAGTTCACGTATTTATGTATTAAAAAATGGTTATTAGTTTTAAGATTGGAGTTGATTTGAGTAAACAAAGAATGGACAGTAGGTAATACCTATTTATTCTGTACCTACTTATTGTGTGTGTCTTATTCTTTCTCTGGAATTTTGAGGTGGCAGCCCGGAGTTTGGATTTGTGCCCGGTTGATGGCAATAGGCTCTCCCCCTGTTACCTGGAACTTAAATATGACTGTCAAAGTGGGGATGTACTATAGGTGCACCTCTGCTTAATCCTTCGGAGAATACAAGCGTGAAGTTATGTGTGTGTAAATAAAATAGGTTATAAAATAGTTAATTGATTCCGGCGTGACCTTGCGGAAATCTATTATAAAATACAATAGACGTGGATATATTTAGTAACTTTTCAGCTTAGCTATTTCTAAAGAGCCATAAAAACCCTGAAATAAATCGATACGTGTTGCAACTCTCTACGAGGCATCCTCAGGATGACGATTGACTTGTCGCGAACTCGAACACGGCGTGTTGCCACAACGACCGCTGACCGCAGACCAAACACGTTCACTGAGCGCCGAACGTGGATCAGCGGTCTGTTATAGGTTACAAAGACTTACGAGTTACTCCAACTGAAGGTTCATCGACTTACCTGTAAAAGAAAACAACAGCATTAGTTCATAAATTCTTTACCCGATTTAACAAAGGATAAAGTTTTTAAGTACCAACAATCAATCCGCCTAGCCCTTCCCAACTACAAATATGTTGGAGTCCGCTTCCAGTCTTACCGGATGCAGCTGAATATCAGGAGCGACTGCCTGTCTGACCTCCACAGTCCAGTAACTGGATAATACGATACCCTTTGGTAAGACTGGTTGTCAGAATTTCGGGCAAACCGAAACGACTGTCAAAGATCCACGAATGACAGCCGGGACTAACAGCTTAATGTGCTTTCCGAGGCACGGTGAAGTCTCGGTATGTAAAAATGGTCACACATCCACGGACCAACCCCAGCAAGCGTAGCTTAACCTGATGGATCCGTGCGGCTGATATTACTTAGCCACAAGCTCCTCTCTCGCTTAAGTATCAACAACGCTAGTTACTAATTATTTCCATCAGATGGTCCCAAAAACTGTTATAATCTGATAATCACTCTGTTCCGGGTTAACCTAAGAACTTGGATCCCTACTTCATTATATTGTACTATCCAATCTTCAAATAGATCATCAAAATATCCTCGATTGCTGCGATCGTGTGTCTGTGATGACTTCGTTAATTCCCACTACAAAATGTACCTACTTTGATATACAACACATTGGCAAACCAACCATCAGATAATTCACATCACAATTCAATTAACTTTGAATCGAATCAGTAAACAAATTAATTGTATTCTACTGTTGAAATAAAACAGGAATTGCAATTATTTTGCAATTTATTAAGTATCAACAAATTAATGTGTTTTAATTCATGTGACAGTGATGTATTCGTTTAAATATCTGGGGTTTTAATAAATACTTTTATTCTCATGTATATTTTAATCATTTGGTAACAGTCAAAATAATTTATTATTGTATGATTTCCATTTCATTTCGGCGAGAAAGATTCAGATACCTACATTCAACGAAGTCACAAGGATCTAATTATTATAGTCAGTATATCAGCTCATAACTGACCCAAGTTAAAGGTTCACACAAAAAAAAAAAAAACAATGAATCCTTCAGCTGCATTCAAATTTTAAAATCTCGTTTCAAAAATCATGCACATATTTCAATTTAACCCTCTCTCCACCCACGTGAACCGTTTCCAAATAAATAAAAAGCTGAACACCCCTCCGGCGTGATTTTGGTCAAAAACTTCCCAAATTAAACTCCACAACTAGTGAAAGAACACTTTTATATTGCAACACTTTAATTATAGGGCAAAGTGAGACAGAGCTATATAAATAATAAAGCCGTCTCGCTCGTTCGGACCAACTCTGGCCTTTAATCAGAGTTTCCTTGTGATTAAAATGTAATTCCCTTTGAGATAGCGCTCTCAAAATTCGTGCTGTACTGTAGTGACCGTATTTTGCTACTGTTTGAATAGGAATATTATGCCGCGAAAATTGGAGATTTGAGATGATTGAAACACTATTACAGAATCGAATTAAGGTACACTAGAACGAAGCTTAGACTGTCAAGGCTGCTGACTTATTTTCAGTACTCATACATTGAGGTATTTAACAAAACTTTTGAAACGATGTTTATGGTAATGCGTCGCGTCATGGCGCAATTAATGTATTTTAATATAATATCACACAACACGCCTGTAATCTCCAGATCACATAACATTTCAAGTAATACGAGTAGTTCACGTATTTTCTTTTTATGTCAAGTCGCTTGCCTAGTTTTAGATAAAATATAAACTAATAATTTAAAACAAACATCTCGCATGAAGCCATTCCTAAGCATATATTTCCAATCACGACATCAAATAAAAGTAATTGAAATCTGTTTAAACAGTGAGTCGGATTCAACCGGTTCTAACTGGAATCGATGTAGATATGTGTTACTCAAACACTCTGTATTAAGAGAAACAGATCTTTTGATTTAAATTGGTTTTATGGCAGTGGAAATTGGAAAAAACCTCCTACCGCCGCCTCCGCCTTTTTAGCCTCGCACAGGTCGTATTTTTTATATTTTTTTTGTTAGTCTAGAATGCTCCTTTTTTATTTTTGTTAATGTTTATACCTTTTTTTTATTATGTTTTGTATTTCCTGTGCGTGTCCCAAATAAAATATTTTCTTTCGTTCTTTCTTTCTTAAAAAAAAAATTATCGAATTGATTATGAGTTCATTTATGGAATTCTATCACCACTGTAAAGCTGCTATTTTGTCAGGCAATTGCTCCATATAAAATATTGGTATTAAGTTGCATCCGGTCAGACTGGAAGCTGGCCCCAACATACTTGGGAAAGGCAGATAATGATGATTTCTGCTTGTATTTTAGATATATGGTCGGTCTCTAAAGCGTATAGAACAAAAATGAAAGCTTCCTTTTCCTGTTTGTTAATTTTTGCCGAGTAGGAATTTGGGACAGCCATAATAATGGTGTATTATTTCAAAATTCAAAGTTTAAGAAACACAACCCACACTTTATACTTTGATACCGTTATTTTACAGCAAGCTACTGAAACCTGAAGATATTTCGTCAAGTACGCACTTAAACTTCGCGAGCATAAAACTAGGTTCCCTATTGTTGCAAGAGAACAATGTTTTCTTTTTCCTTTGTTCTACCTCTTTATTATCCTAGAAACACATAAGAGTGGGTAGCTTCCTCTGGTATAAAAGTAAAATGTTAACTTTATTTTTCTCCTAGAGAAGCTTCTTCTTAATTACTTACTGGTCCTTGAAAGTAAACAGAGGTTTTTTGTCATTTTAATTTTCAGGGTCTGTGGATTTCTCTCGCGTCCAGCCCAGGTCCAGGCCATGGTACGGAGCGAGAAGGCATGGGAGGCCGTCAGCTCCTTCTGCGAATATGCCTAGAATTATTTGATAATTTCTCACATAAAAAGGAACTGTGGATTACTACTATCTCACTTAAGACATATTCCTTGGGTACTATTTCCTGGAGGAGAATATCTCATTAGTTTACCTCACACACTGATTCATTGTTTCTTATAATGTAAGAAATAATCGTCAACCGTTTAATATTTGTAAATATCTGTGCACCATATATCTATCAATATTATTAATTTAGCTGTTATTGTTTAATTTGGAAATACTTTACACCTACGTACCAATATTGTAGTATAGTTTTTTTCTCTAGGTACCTACATCATCTGCATTATCTAATTTAATGTAGACATCTAATTATTGTATAATGAGTAACTATGGAGTTTCTAGCCCATTCTTCTTCTCGCCTTATTCTGCTTAAATTTAATTTTTCTGGTAAATTTTGCAATTCAAATCGTTTATTTTAAAAAGACCATTCTTTGGAGTCTTGAAGTGTAAATATGGTGTTGTTTCACAAATGATGGGATACTTAGGCTAAGGGTATGCTGAGACGCAGATGACGCAGGTCAGCACAGTACAGATTTTGCAAGATAGGGCAGGTGAGGCAGACATACGCTGCAAGCGCATGCTGCAACGCAGCTACACAGACACTTTCGGGTCCTAGCTAGTACAGAGAATAGACGTGTGGTGATCGTGGCCCCCGGCAACAGGGCAACCGAAGGAACACGGGTGGGTTTTAGTCAGTAAGAGTCTGACACGCCCCCCCGCTCCGCCCAGAGCGGGAGAAGTTATTTGATGATTTCCCACCCAAAAAAAAAAACGTGTGGTAAAAAACAAGTGACGACCTGCTCGCGTCGCGTAAATCTGTGCTGGTACTACAACAAGACGTAGAGCAGGACAGACACATGTCTGCGTGGCACGTGCGTGCGCCGCAGCGTACGCAGCTCTCAGTATGTTCATGCATTACAAAATCTGCTCTGCCCTGCGCTGCGTAGACCTGTGTCAACTGCGTCTTGGCAAACGTTTAGCCTTAATGTTGCGTCCTGTGTGTCCTGTCAGCTGCACGTTACAGGAACTGATATGGACGCTAATGAAGGCGCCAAACACGTGGCCGAATTCTGGGTCGAGTCTATTTAGGTTGCCATCGACACAATAAGAAGAATAAGACCATTATTTTTAAAATAAAAGTTAGAATTTTGATCATTAGGAAGATCTCCTTCACTTTATACAATAGATTACCGTCTATCACCCACAACACATAGACTCACTCTAAATCAGCTAACACAGTAAGCCAGTAATTAAAGGCACGCCTTTGTTCTGCGGTAGGGGAACAAAAATAGTCTTTATATCAGGAAATAAAATGTAGGACCTGTTAGAAAACGCGAAAAAGAATTTGAGAAAAACTGTACCTAGCAAATTGGATGCAAAACACGGAAAAATAGACCCCCATTCCTCATCCAATTTGTTCAGCAATTAACTGAACAGCTATCCTAATGGATAGAGCCATTGTCC
Source organism: Omphaloscelis lunosa (assembly GCA_916610215.1). NCBI lineage: Eukaryota > Metazoa > Arthropoda > Insecta > Lepidoptera > Noctuidae > Omphaloscelis > Omphaloscelis lunosa. The sequence continues at coordinate 20,444,280 of OU744262.1, forward strand.
CAACGTTTGATTTGAAGAAATACCTTAGTACCTCTCTGGATTGGATGTAGACATTGGGAATCAAGGATTTGTTGACTGTTACGTCTCTACACAAACTTTTTTTTACCCGAATTTTAGAAGTTTTATTGTGATTGAGTATGAGAAGTACGGTAGTCGTCGCGTTTTAGCATGGCAATAGCGGTCATTGCGGTTTCTCTAATATCTCTCCGTAGGAACCTAAATAATAGTATTTAATTGTTGTTATTCGTGTATGTGTTATGTTTGTACTTATTATATATACTTTGATTTATGTTATTGGTTTCTCAAGCTGTTTAAATCAAATAAATAAATAAAAATAAACTATGTATGGTTTTTCGTTTTCGAACATGTTGAAGATCATGATAGCTATTAATTCAGGGCATTAACGGACTACATTTCAGTTTTTGAAATAAAAAATATATAAAATGTAGGTGGATCAATGACGGCTAGTGTCATGCTAAAACGCAACAACTATAGTATTGATTACAAGTTTGCGGTCGATCGAAGTTAACCGTCTATATTGGTCTGTTCAAACCGACCGACCATCGATCGTTCTGACATTTTGCGTCATTGTTAGATCAATTGCATACCATTTACAGAAATAATTAAAAAAAAAAAAAAAACAGTCATCGGCGGTAATTACAGGCCTTAGCAAGAACGCGCGACGTAAACGTAAAATAAATTCGAAGGATTCTTGAATAAATAAATCCAACTATTCTATAGCATATTGATATTTTTTTCGGAAAGCACATTTAGTGTCACCCATAGGTGTGAACAAAGTCTTTCAATTAGTAAAGAGTAGTCTTTCAAAGAGCAATTGCAATTTTAAAATCGTTCGAATTAACGTAAAGGTGAGTATAGACTAGAGCATTTACTTGTAACAGAACATCGAGCATTCCCGTTTTTAAATTTTATTGAACGGCACTTCGAACACGACGCTGGATGTTTTGTTACAACCTGATTTTAAATACCACCGAGCATATGAGTATAACATTTTATCAAGCAAACGAGCGCGGGCTACGTGGAGTGAGGTACGCGGGCCGAAGGCAGGTCGTGACAATTAACGCACGGTAGAAAAAAATGGTACAGGTAAATGCTCAATGGCCGTGAGCATGTTCGAACACAGCGTCGAGCATTCGCAGGAACGTTACATTACATGGAAACACTTTTTTTAAAATTGAGCTTTTGCTTGTATTGTACCATTCGTAAAAAGTTACATGACATAGAAATGCTCGACAAAATGCTCTAGTGTATACTCACCATAACGTTTACTGCACGGTTCGTGCTAGACCTACAGGCTGCCATAATGTACCATGGAGCTGAACATGATCCTTTATGATTCTATTGATGCCAAAATGTATTACATAACTATAATTATATAACATCACGCCTGTATTACACGAAGGGTTAGACAGAGGTGCACCTCTAGTACATCCTTATTTCGCCAGTTATGTTTAAGTCCCATGTAATAGGGGGCGAGTCTATTGCCACCAACCGAGCACAAATACAGACATTGGGCTGCTACTGAGAAATTCCAGATTAAAAAACCCAATAATACTAATTAATATTTACTACTAGCTGTGCCCCACGGTTTTACCCGCATAAGTCTAAATCCCGTGGGAATATCAGGACAAAAAGTCCTAACCCAGGTCATGGTCTATCCATGTGCCAAATTTCATCTAGACCCGTGCAGCCGTTTAAACGTGATATCTTAACAAACAAACAAACTCATTTTAGTTAGGATTTTATTGTCAACAACTTTACTAGAGAAGCCATGTTAAAAAGATTAGTTAAATCCGTCGGCAAGGATAATCTAGGCTTGAATGACGGATTACTGTTGTATGGGTTCCTATAATGTACAGCAGTCACCAAACACGACGCAGAAAGAATGAAAGAAAAATCGTTTATTCCTACTACATAAATCTGAAGCTCATTATATAGTAAACATAAAATATACTTATTCAATTCAAATAAAAATAATAAACTCCAAAAAGCGAAGTAGAAACTTTAAATTTTGGCATGAGATTTCCTTTTATTCAGAAGGCAGAGTTTATGTATGTATGTGTCATCATTTCATCAGCATCTTTAAAGGAATATTAATTATTCCAAAAACGTTATCGTATGCTTTCACGTCATAATTATCTAAGCAGCCTTAATTAATTCACTGAAATTAAGCTCACACACATGATGTATGACTCTCTTACATTATCGTAATTCATGTCATCCATTGAAGCTTGACGGAAAACGGGCTAAGATCGGCACTTTGTACGCTTTAGGTATTTACCGTTCCGTGGGTAATAAAGTAAAAAAAATAACGACAAGTAAGTTTTTTTTTTTGGAAAAAGAAGCGTGAAAAACAAGTGCGACTGCGTCGAACTCGCCCACGAAGGGTTCCGTACCACCGTTCAATATTTATTAATAAACGTTTCTTGTATGGGGACCCTTTGATTATTAACTTTATTTTATTTAAATTATTTATTGTTAAACTTGGCCACAGTAGTACACTCTGTGAAAATTTCAAGTGTCTACCTATTACGGTCTAAAATATATAGCCCTGTGACAGACGGACGGACGGACAGCGGAGCCTTTTAATAATAGGATCTCATTGGCACACCTTGGGTACGTAACCCCTACGTACGTACGTGCACCCTATATTATTATTTATTTTCGACATTCTACCTATGATTGAGAAGGAATCGGTGCCCGACACTGCAAATTTATATTTATTTAAAAATTTGAAACATTTATTTAATTGATTCTCTAAAAACGATTCCTTTCTAAAGATGTACGCTTTTTTAATAAATGATCAAGCCTTGTGAATCCTGGGTATCCCCGGCTCCGTCAGGAATTCCTTCTTACATATGATTTAAAACATAACAAAAAGTTTCGACACTTGAAACTTGAGGGGCATAACGCTTTTTCGTTAAGTAACGATTTATACCAGTCAACTTCTACCCCAAGCTGCGCCCGCTGTGCAGAAATCGCCCGCTTAAAACTGCCCAACTCGTACTCACACTATTAAGAATTAAGGCTCATCACATGGAGGTTATGTCATAGCCTCCAAGTAACCTTAGACCGAAACTAATGACCTCTGTGGCTTACGAAGATATCCTTTAACAAAGAGACAGCCTAACTATCGTTATGAAAGACTGCCCGCTGCCGCACTCAGCCGTAACTGTAAGGATAAAATATGAACCATAATCTGTTTTATCTGGTACAAGTTTATTAAGGAATTGTGTGATGGATGAGATTTTAGGAAGAACTTTGGAATATTACACCGCTTTGTTATCAGATGATAACCGAGTTTATAGAGTTTCTGGAGTGATAATGATGATATCTTACTTTTTTTACTTTACTTTACTTACAATCGCAGTCACTAGTTAACATCAGTGGGTTTTCATTCTCGCACATCCACGAAACAGACGTATGCTCCCAGCACGCGTAGCATGACGCTTTCTATTTCTACGAAGAATAGACATAGCTCTTTCTATACAAATTGACATTTCGTTTCTCCATTTTTGACCTAGCACCGTAGAAATCATTCTACAATCTGTCATTTTGTCTTCCGTTTCTAACGATCTTTGTCTAGGTCCTTTTACATGTAGACTATTTCAGAAGAAAGTTTTCTATCCAAACTGTCAAAATCACTAAAGTAGTGAAGACAATTTGATTTTGTAATCGCCATGCTAAAGACGGTAGAAAACTTTTTACTCGACGGCCACAAAGTATATACGGTTATCTACAAAATCATGAAACGCTCTCCTGTAAAGGAGAGCGTTTTGAACGCAAAACTGTGATAAGTAATAATTATCATAATTAAAATTCACACCAACACCTCGAATTCATGTGCAAAAATAGTACTGTATCTTTTTTTCTTTTGCTTATATCTCGAAAATGGTGTGTCTAATCGCAAAAATAATGAAAATTTCGACCCCCTTTATAAAATCCTCAAACCCCTAAGACTGAACATGTAGGTAATATTTTTTCTTATTTTCCATACAAAAAGTGAAAAATTCCATATAAAATACGTCGAGCCTTCGCGCCTCCGGCTCTAAAAAAAATCAAAGGGTAGGACAAACAAGTACAGTACCGACCAAAAGTCCATAGGCAATCGCACAAAGCAATAGACTGACGCTTCGGTTTGACTTACGACCTTCTTCTATAAGATGTTACAATACTATAGATACACACACACTCACTTTGTCTGCAACTCATAGTAGTTCATAATTTCAATCAATATAGAATACGGCGTGCTAGCTCAGTGGATAACGTGCTTTGGTATGTGCGATTATGGCGAGCCGAGCGAGGGTTCAAATCCCATCTGTGGTTTTCTTGTAATTTTTAATAATTACATTCATAGTTTTTGTTATTTTTTAATAATTATTATTCATAGTTTTTGTTATTTTTTAATAATGACTAGTTCAATAATCATTCGTTTTTTGTTTCAGTCGTCTTGTTCACATAAATATTAAGGTTTAGCAGGTAGACCACAGAAAACTAAGTAAATCATTTCGATTTCTGTGGGGTAGACAGACGCAGTTCGTTACGCGTATTCGCGATTGCTACGGTCTGTTCCTAGCCAATCTCAAAACTTTGTTGGTTCGTGGTTATTGTTGGTGACGAGTATTTAAGTATTAGCGGTGTTGTGGTTATTGTTTTCAAAATGCAGTCAAATATAAATATTGAAGGGAGATCAAATATTATTGCGCTGCGTAAAAGTGAATGTAATTTAGACAAATATCTAATGAGACCGGACTAAGTGTGAGTGTTATCATTTAAATATTTCATATTTTACTAAACATAAATCTTAATCAAAGGTATTGTTGATAGAACAGAGGTATTGTAGAGACAGAAGATGCCTTTAAAATTTTAAATTCATTATGAGGTTTAATTCGATTAGTGAATGATAAATAATTATTATGTGTAATAAATACAATGTTATTCTTTGTTCTAGAGAAATACTGTGAGGGTTAAGAGGAATGAGGAAGAGGCTTATTATCGAGCAGTAGCGACGTCAAATGATGGAGGAATATGAAACAAATGGTTTCATACCAACGAGATATTTTGCTGAATTATTAAACACGTCATTATGAACCGTTCGCTGTGCACTCTGAAGACTTGTATCACTGAAGACCAGCTAGGAAGCTGTTTTCGACAGAAAGGCATAAACAAGAACGTTTAAGTTTCGCACGATAATATTAAGACTTCAAGTGGGACACTGCTATATTTTAACCTTAAAATATTTACCGTACCAACTTAATAAACAACAGATTCGTTATTGCATGAATTTGTGGTAACGATTTTTTAAGCAAGTTACAATATGTTGTTTGTCGTATTTCTCGCAGATAGACCGAAAATGTTTAAGATTATTTTAGTAATATTATTATTTTAGGATTACAATTTGAGGTTAAGTTTCAATCTTCTTTTCGTAAAGAAAATGAATACTTAAGCTATAACCTCAATACCAACCAATATTTACTAAAGCCAAATAAAATGTAAAATAAATAATGTAAACAAACTGCCCATACTTTACCTTAAAATCACCTATTTTGTAAGTAGTTTTTTTTACATTTTGATTAGTCTTATATTCTTATTTATTGCTTAATTACTTCGACCATGATCAAAGCTAACTAATAATAAGCTAGCTAATATTTATGGTGAAAAAATCAATTTAAAATTTAAAACATTTCATAATACAAATATGTCAAAATAATATAAATTACTTCTAAGTTTTTTGACATCTATTTCACATCTTATTGAGCTGACGTAATGACAAATAATTGTAGCAATATATTATCTATAAGTAAAATAAATATAACGAATACAATTTTTTAATTTTGCTATCACATATTACGCATTTTTAATTCTAAACCCTTTATTGCAATAACAGCATTAATAAAAAAGGCAGCAATAGTTAAAATATAATATTATTGCTAACAAAAATATTAATATTTGCAAAAACTGCACTGTGCTTGACGAGGTTGGAACCTAAGCCAGTTTGCATCTCAGACCAATGCTTAACGCATTCTGCTATCTGCATACGTAAGTTTGGTTTGAATTTTAGCATTGCCATAAACTGGCCAAGGTCAAGCGCATGATGCGTGTTGTCTAACAAAAGCGACGGAAATATATATTTGTTTCGGTGGTGAGGCGCACGTACGCGACGATACGACAGTGTGTAAAGCGCAATACTGCGTTCTCTGTGGTGTGTGTGCCGTGTTGTTTACACATACAGATCAACGGACTATACCGCGTGTTCACAGCAATATGATTCTTAACGTGCTTATGCACTTTTGAACGCTTACTGTACCACGTGGACTCGCGATTGTCAAATACGATTTAAGTTGTGTCAAAATTATATTTAAATTTAGGAATTTTTTGTTGCAGAATAGTTTTAAGATTTTCATAGCCAAAAATAAAGGGGTTTTAGTGATAGTTTAGATAGTTTCGTTCGGTGTACAAGAGAATCGGCACCATTACCAAGGAAATGGTTAAATCCAATATTACTGTAATATTGTTTTCTTCCAAAATACGATACTTCGACACTCTTAATATCAATAAAAATTGAGAATCAAACAAAGAAAAAAAAATCCTATGACAAAACAAACAATTCTGAGTCGAATATGAAAAGAGTGAATTGCGGAAAAAGTGCAGTTGTGTCTTTCTACTTTACTGCCGTCCTGTCTACACGGAACGTCATTTTTGTCTATTCTTCTGTCGACACAACTCGTTTCTACGGTGGTCATGCTACGCGTGCAGGAGTCTTATGTACGTTTACCGTTTTGCGGTTTTCCTGTGGAAACGGCAAAAAAGAGTTCAGTTACGATCATTAATTTACGCATGATTCAAAAGTCATTTGTACTTTATGGTGTCACGAACATAGTATTCTCGAAACTATGCTCTTATAAAATAGGTCATTCTTCAAATTTGCAATCGTTATTTCACAAGAAAATCACTTTAGAGTTTTGTGCAAGTGTAATGAATTTATGCTCCTGACTGTACATGGTCTGATTGTTCCAACAATCACAAGCCCGATTGACTACTTTACTTATAAACAATTTTTCTGAAATTAATTTCAGATAATAATTGATTCAGCCATACCCGTGACAATTTATCAGACGCAAACAAAAAATAAAATACATTTTCTTTATTAGCATTACTGCCAATAACGTAGGTTATTAATAGAAACATTGCCTTTTATTTATTTCAGACACCAATAAACTTGAAAACATTCCAACTTTGACTTTCCCGAAGGTTGTGGAGCACTGAACTTATAGCATTTTAGAGATGAGATGTTAGACCGCTGACAGATCTTGCTTGAGAGCAATGAGATTTGCATGAATCAGAGTAGATTATTATTTTCTAAGAGATTCTTCTTAAGACTGCAGTAAACTGAAAATGTGGGATCAATAAACTTTGAAAAAGATGTTTTTTTTTTAAAGATGCGTAAAGTTTCTGAAGCAATGGCCCATCGAACACGAAGCTACTCAAAAGTAACGTCAAAAAATCAAAATCACCAATGAATAGCCAGAATGATTTCAATAGTGCATGGACCGTAAACGACCGCGACGCGACGCCAGAGGGCGAGAGGGTCCAAAAATATGAATGTTTTAATCATTACGAAACACAAGCTCATACAGCAACTACGACAGAGTCTAAAAAGTACAGTATAAGCTACAATTCGTGAGATCGATTTCAGAAAAATTATCTAACAATATATAATTTGGACATTATTGATAATAATTATTAAACCCAATAATGATATTTTGTAGTTATTTATAATTCAGAATTTTTCGATAGTACTCAATACTTTACTTGCATATTAATATAATTATGCCAGTTAATTGATTCAGGTGTGACTTTGTGGAAATTCATTATAAAATGCAATAGACGTTGTTATATTTAGTAACCTGTTCCGCTGAACAGGTTGCTTATTTCTAAAGAGCCATAAAAAACCCTGTAAGAAATCAACACTTGTTTCACCTTTCAACGAGGCATCCTCAGGATGACGATTGACTTGTCGCGAACCCAAACACTATGTGACAACACGCCATCATCACGTCATCATTTATATGGGCTCTCGAGTACCATATAAATTTTATTAACTTTGCTTGAATAGTTTTTGAGTTAGCTTCAATAATACGTAATTTATTCCCACTTAATATGTAGATGATATTATAAAGTTTCTGTCACTGTTATTTACATAGCAGTTAGTGGTATTCGAATTTGTGTGGGGTAGGTTCCACAACTAAAAAGTGAAAAATAAAACTTTTTACAAAAACAAAAAAAAAACAACCGACTTAAAAAAACACTACAACAAATAATTTAAATTTCGGAAGTCGGTGTCAAAAAACGAAAATTCAAAACCAAAGGGACTTCCGAAATTAAATTTATTTTTCACTTAGTACTGTTTGTTTTTTTTTTTGGAAGTAAGTAGTTTTTTTTTTTGTATAAAGTTTTATTTTTCACTTTTTTTCGGTTGTTTTGTTTTTTGTTAAATATTATTGGAATTGATAAAGTTTAACTGTGATTTAAAAAACCTAGCTTTGAAAATAATAATTTCCATAGGTAAGTAGACCTAACAGGATGTATATGTATATTGTTTCAATGGTAGTTTTACTAGACCAAAACGTTACAAAAAAAAGATCAACATATCTGATGTTTTCATTTGGATATTGATAACGTATTTATTCAGTTTGACACCCGTATCTTACTAAAAATAGAATCGAAGATTCCGTTTGTTTTTTTTTTGCCGAGTGCTAAAGTTTACATAGGACCTATCTTTGCTTTGTTTTCGCGAAGCTAACAAAACGACATGATTTCGAATATTCCTCTGTAACTCAAAAAGCTGTGTATTCCGCGTGCAGTCTCCGTAGTCCCAGTTCTGGCTGACTCAGTATTAAAGGATATGTTAATGTGACACTTTGAAAAATTGACGCGGCTGCGTACGTTTGTAGTGAGTGATCTCCCAATTGTGATCAATTGTTTGAGTGACCTACTAGAGTTAGAGCTATCTAGTAAATACGAGAGGAAATGAATGTTGATATAAGATCTTTTCAACACTATACATGTATGAAGATAAAAAGTATCTACTTAACGGACTCGTTTGGTAGATATTTTTCATCGTCAAATAGTTGTGCCATGTGACTATATGGCATAACTATTTGACTTCAAATGATACCTAGCCCTTTGGAAAATTTATAAGTAAGCCAATTTAAAATAAAAGGTCACATTTGGTGTAGAAAAATAGATATATAGAGAAATAAACAGCAAACTAATAAAAATGTATGAAAGTATTTCTAAAAGCATTTAATATTTCCGCTGGCAACTTTTAGTTTGAAAACTTCATCGTCGAGTTGTAGTACGGAGCCTTTAAATGTTGTATAATTCTTAGTTTGGGTTAACTTTCTGATATTCAAGTATTATCTAGCGGTGTAAATACCATTTATAAATGTTAGAATAGGGATACATAAGAAATTAAAAATAAGTGTTCCGTTTCTCTAGGTTCCGGTTATTTCAGGTTCGTCTGGAAGATAACATAATTTTTTTCTAATATTGTCAGTGAGTGCGAGTTCTATTGTTCACAGTCTTCAGTTGGACACAGTCCTCCTCCTGTAAGAGGGAACGGGCCGTAATACCCCTTGCGGGCCCTATATATCTATTGTTTGGTGATAAAAATTGCCCACTCACTTTGGACTTGGGAGTGTTGGTATGGTAAGTAGGTAAAGGACGTCTTAAAACGAACATCAAGAACTATATGCATCGACTGATGCATATACTTCTTGATGTTCGTCTTATATCCTGAATCGTTTTGTTTCCTGGCTGGTAATAATAAGTTACTGTTATCATTTATATATCTGCCAAACACGGTTAGTAAAACTTTATTATAGTAATAGTAATTACCAAGTTGACTTTTTCACTGTAACAAGAATAATAGTCTAAGAGGAAAAAATATGTAACAAAACTAAAACTTTGCAGACAAAGGAAAATGTAATTTTATACAAAAAATCTGAATATTCTGCTGTATTCACAACCCAAATATTACCTAAAATATTCTTCAACAGCAATTTGTTCTGTAGTCAAACATTTGTGTCCAGACATTTACATCAGTATCGCCGATATTTAAAGCAAATGGCCTGGGCAGGCCAATAAATATGAAACGGGCCTCACCTTTGCCCTCACAGTCACCTTCTGGCCTGTAGTTAGGCCTCGTTAAATCCATTTGCTGACAATGTAGTGGATGGATAAACAGTAGAATAGCAGGTTGACTTTGTTACTTTTAAATGGGTGAATCAACCGAGGACGTTAGATAGTTAGAATATTCTTTATTATGTACACCATAAAAATTACAGAAATAAATATAGAAATTTTACATAAGGTAAAAGGCGATCTTTTACAGACAACCTTTGGATGGATTTAAATGGAAAAGGAGAGACACACTGCAGGTAGTCAGTGGTGTACTATTTACATATACAACAAATACACAGATACATAAAGCATATACCTACCTACATAAATATATATATATACTAGCTGCGCCCCACGGTTTCACCCGCATAAGTCTCGATCCCGTGGAAATATCGGGATAAAAAGTATCCTATGTCCTTCTCCGGGTCAAGGTCTAACCATATCCCAAATTTCATCCAAATCCGTTCAGCCGTTTTAGCGTGATGCCGTGACCAAGGGAAATAAAGATTAATTTATATATATATATATATATATATATATTACATAAATAACAGATATACATGAAATTATAAACATGAAACAAGCAAGGAACTATATGTTGTGATGATGTTTAAGGAGAAAGGAAGAGTTTTTTCACCAGAATTTTAAAAGTGGACAAAGATTGAGCACGCCTTTCGACACGGGCAAGGGTATAACCGTACTGCTTAAACTGTATAAGATTTGTCATACAAGCCGGTGGAATGCATCGGCATCTCTAGTCCCAAATTTTCCGATGACTTCAGATATCTATTATGTGTGTCATGAAGGAACTTGAAAGATTCTTTAAGATAAGAGGGGGTTTAAGGATTGAACAGAATATTGTAGAGCTGTATAATTCGCCGGAATTATCATATCTTATATATGACAATTCCGGCGAAAACGTATGGGAAGCCACTTGAGCTTTGTACGAAATTCAGAAATGTGATCATATTTACGCAGGCCAAATATAAATCTTATGCAAAAGGTTTGAAGTTGTTGAGTGAATTTAATTGTATATAAGCCAGACGTTGCAGTGAGAATGGTATCATTTGCAACAACTAGAACATACTGTTTAGATGAGTGACGTTCCAAGATGAAAAGCAGTTAGTTTCGAAAATTTTGCTCTTAATAGTCGAAATCCACAACATAAGTCACGTTTTTGTTTAAATAGTAAGCATGTGATTTCGTATTTATGTCTTAACTTATCATTCAATATAATTATATGGTAATCTATGTGAAACGAATCTAATAGTGCCATTAAAACGCTGACTTTAAAACAAAAGCACCTCAAACTAAGATTAAATCTAAACTTGATCTACTGTTAATGTGGAGCTACTCTGGCACCCCGCCAGTTCAGTCATTAGCATATTTACTCACTTATGGGCAACGTCTTATCTTTGGGCAAATTATGTTAAGTATTGCTACTGTAGACGAAATTATTGCCGATTTTTCGCTTCGGAAGGAACCACAGACTGGAAAATGGAGTTTGTTTGTTTGATTATTTTATTTTTATAATTTCTATTTGTGATATGGATTGTTACATTCAATTTGTGTGTATTTACTTGAAATTAATATTGATTCTTCCTAATGATTTCCAGAGGTAAAATTTGCAAAGATGTATATAACAAAATAATTTAAATGTGATATTATATAATTTAATATTATTCGATTTTTTAATAATAATAATTAATAATAATCCTTATATATATGACCATCAGCCAACAGGTTCGTAAATCCCGGAAGGATTTGTCGACTTGTTGGATAGATTATAAGAAGGCCTATGACTCGGTGCCACATACATGGCTCATGAGGGTGCTGGAGTTGTACAAGATAGATGCAACGCTACGCACCTTCCTGATGTCATGTATGCGGCAATGGAGGACGGTCCTTCTCTATCCAGGATGTCGACAGATCCGGGGAATCGATGAACCGATCAGGATTGAACGGAGAATATTCCAGGGCGACAGTTTGAGCCCGCTTTGGTTTTGCTTAGCCTTGAATCCTCTAATCACACTGCTGGAGGATTCAGGTCTAGGCTACCGGTTGAGAAGGGGTGGTCAGGTGATTTCTCACCTCCTTTACATGGATGACTTGAAACTCTTTGCCCCCAACAATTTGCGACTGATGGAGCTACTGAAGATAACAGAAACATTCAGTGGCGCCATCAGGATGGAATTTGGTGTGGACAAATGTGCAGTCATGCATGTAAAGCGAGGGGAGATTATGGAATCCGTGGGAACCCAACTCGCGGATTCTACAAGTACTTGGGTATGTCGGAAGCATTGGGCATCAATGTTACCGACATGAAACAATCTTTGAAGGAACGCTTCTTTGGCCGCCTGAATAAAGTGTTAAATAGCCCTTTATCAGGCGGAAATAAGGTGCGGGCCTTTAACGGTTGGGTCATGCCGGTCTTGATGTATTCTTTCGGCATACTCAAATGGACTCAGACGGAACTTGACGCTCTGGATAGGAAGGTCCGCACATTGCTGACGGCAAATCGGATGCATCACCCACGGTCATCAGTCATGAGACTGTACATCCCGCGGAAGTGCGGGGGTCGAGGTTTCCTAAATGCTAAAACCCTACACAACCGCGCGATTTACAGTCTCAGGGAATATTTCCTTCAAACCAACGTGGGTATGCACTGAGATGTAGTCGCAGTGGACAAGGGCCTCACCCCGCTCTCCTTGGCAAAAGAGAACTGGCGCAAACCTGCAGTACTTGATACTAACGATCGTAAGGAAATATGGCAGGGCAAAGAACTACACGGACGCTTTTTCCGGGCCCTCCACGGGCCTGATGTAGACTTTTTGACATCTGTATCCTGGCTGCGTTTTGGCGACCTCTTCGGGGAAACCGAAGGTTTTGTCTGTGCGATTATGGATGAAGTTATCATGACGAATAATTATCGGAAATACATTGTCAAGGATGGTACGGTTGACATCTGTCGGGCATGCCACCACCCTGGTGAATCAATCCGACATATTGTTTCCGGTTGTTCTCGTCTTGCTAATGGCGAGTACTTGCATAGACACAATCTAGTAGCTAAGATTATCCACCAGCAACTTGCCTTGCAGTACAACCTTATAGAGTCCGAAGTACCATACTACAGGTATGTGCCCGACCCAGTTCTCGAAAATGGTCACACCACATTGTACTGGGATCGATCTATCATCACTGACAGGACTATTGTAGCCAATAAGCCTGATATAGTGGTGATAGATCGACGAGAGCGCCGTGCAATGATTGTCGATATCGCTGTACCTCATGACGAAAATCTCGTGAAAGCTGAGAAAGATAAAAAAATCAAGTATCTTAACTTAGCACACGAGGTTGTCGACATGTGGGATGCGGACTCTGCAATCATTGTACCGATAATCGTTACCGTTAATGGCCTGATAGCGAAGAGCCTCGACCAACACTTCAGGAGGCTCTCATTGAGTGGCTGGATCAAGGGCCTGATTCAGAAAGCAGTACTTCTAGACACGGCACGCATAGTGAGGAGGTTCCTCTCTCTAGAGCCCTGACCACCGGCATCTTGGACCCTGTTCCTGATGCCGATGGGCCACTATTTTTTATATTTTTTTATGTTTTTTTTATAAAAATATTTAAAAATGTAAACAATGTGTACTGAAAACAAGTAAATAAAAAATAATTAATAATAATAAAAACAATATATTTACTGCATTTATTTTGAATCATGCTACTACTCATATTTTATATAATAGTTGTGCCTGTCATTTTCACATGGACCATGTGAACTTTATAATTATTACTAAGACCTTGTAAACACATGTGATATGCAATATAGATTTGAATTTGAATTTGAATAGGGCACTCCGACCAAATAGGTTTGTGTGACAATTTCGTTTAAAAAGAACCTTGAGATAAATTAATTGAAAAGTAATTTCAAGAATCTGTATAGAAAATAAAAACCGGCCAAGTGCGTGTCGGACCACGCACAAAGAAGGGTTCCGTAGTTGGAATGAATTTATCCCAAATACAAACTTACATTGTAGTTGAAAAATATTTATGTTCTCTCATACATCGTTAGACGTCACGATCAATCCTCCAACTGCAAATGTAAGTGTGAAATCGCAAAGAACAAATATTTTTTGTATGATATATCTACAAATATACTATTTTCGGACTTATTCCTTTACATGTGCTGTGAGATCGTGCTTCCTGCAAATTTCAAGAATCGAAGTCAACGAGAAGTACCTTGTAGGTTTTGATTTATTTGCGAGTATAAAAATATGTCGCATAAATGGCCGTATTTTTTATTGCGTTGATTTAGAAGCTTGATTTTTTAGAGCTTCAAGGAATCATAGACCTACGTGTTTAATATTAATTTCAATTTGATACCTCCATGCGTTCCTAAGAAAAATGATCTTGACAGATAGACGGACGGACAACAAAGTGATCTTATAATGGTTCTGTTTTTTTCCTTTTGAGGTACGGAACCCTACAAATGACATTACCGTACGTCTTCACCGGCCTTTTACTTTCGATATTTGGTACAATTCGCCTTGTGTCTTGAACAAGCGTGGCGATCAATGTTCGTGCCTTCTCTGTATGAGAAGAGGCGTTTGCCCCTCAGAGGGACAGTAATAGGCTGATATTATAGATACAATTACATGAGCAATATATTGACCTTTATAATCAAGTGGTCCATCGGCCAAATAGTTGCTTGATTGTATAATAAAAGATATTTTTGAGTAGGTATACCTTGTTTCTTGCCAAAGATGCTTCAGTGGTACTTTAATGTAAAATTATTATAGAGACACTTCTCAAAGGGGTCTTAGACATTAAGCTGTCTGGATACTTCGCAAAATAGTTTAGTAACCATTAAGTCTCGTGTCATTGTTTTAGTCCGTCCTTGATTTGGGTCTAAAGCCAGCTCAAATGGCTCTCTGACTAAGATAGAACACCCAAAAATAGTCCCAATGTGCTTGAAAATCTTTGGATCTACGATCTAAATGAAGTGTGTGGCAAATTTGAGTTTGAGTAATGATTGATGACTAAGATTCAATCAATTTGTCATGACTAATTTATTTATTTGATTCCATTGAAAGTTTTGCAGCTAAATAAAACAGACTAAGAACTTGAAAATGTGACTGACAGCCAATGATTCAATGGTTGATGATTGAATAGTTTTAATCTTAGTGAGTTAATCTTGACTAAATTTTCCATGCCTACCCTACTTTAGTAATTGAAATTCAATATTTTACAAGTCAGCCTAGATATATCAAGCGATTTGAAACCATGTTAGTGTAATTTAGGTGAACGGACAGTAGTGTTAGTCAAAATATTGTCATTTCTCAGTGCAAATTGTTGATAATTATCGGAAGGCAGTGCTTATAAAACCTGGAAATAATTGGAGATGACATCAGTCAGTACAAGGCATTGGTCGGTTGGAAAACATGAGGTGTTTATTCGGTAAGTATCAAATAATACGTTTCTAAGGGGTTTGTGCTAACGTCCGGGTGTTACCACTGTGTGGATCGCCCGGAGGATACGGTGAAGCATACGGTGAAGGCCTGTCCGGCTTGGGCAGGGGCACCGCCATGTCCTCGTGGAGGCGATCGGCAGATGTGATCTCTCGCGTTCAATCTAATAATTGTCAAGCGCCTCTTTTTGTACATCTCAAATAATTCCTATTTTTGGGTGATAAAAATACTAAGTAGCCAAGTGACGTGGCAAACCTCTCCGTGTACATCTTAGGTAGTACTAAATATGATTAACCCTTCGGAGAATACAGTTTTGATGTTATGTATAGTTTGTTTCAAAAGCATGTAATGAAAATTTAAACAAATTGATCAGAAAACGTAACTTTGTATGCTAATTTGTAGTACCACTTACAAATTGACAGTGACCTTGAGTGGTTAGCTTGCGTGTTCTGTATTGAGCTCACGCAACGCGTCGTATTTCCAGCCGGTAATAGGACTTGCCCATTTAAGGAGCGCTACATCCTAAATTAACCGCTTTATTAATTTATTATACATAAGACAAAGGTATTTTAATAAAACTCGTATACTAATCGACTGCCTCATTGGTCTAGTGGTCGCAAGCGCTACTGCTGAGCATGAGGTTCTGTGTTCGATTCCCAGGTCGGGCAAAGTGTTATTGGGTTTTTCTATCTGAAATTATTATTACATGTGAATTAAAACATAACTGGCGAAATGTGGGTGAACCTGCCACAGAGACACCTCTGCCCAACCCTTCGGGGAAACAAGGCGTTATGTTATATAGTATACTAAAAGATCAATAACTAAATTATCATTAAAATGTTAAAGGTTTCAGAAAAATACGCTTGATAGATTTTGCGCGATTCTTAGTTTTTTATCCGTGTTAGACCTAACTTTACAAATTAATTTCACTATGTAATATAAACATAATCCAAAATATGCCTATATTAAAATATTAATAATAATATTCTTTTTTCCGAATCATTAACACTACTCGTTTAGACTTCATCTTCAGTATAAAATCATTAAAAGTTGGTTATCGTCGCCTTAAAGATTTTATTAATTTGATCAATTACGTTTTTTTTATAACCGCAAATTTCGTCGATATTTTTGTCAATTACTATTAAATAATGTTCAAATAAATTGTTGGAAAAATTGGTGAGATGTAAAGTTGAAACCTGAATACAGATTATCGTAATCATCAATCCTATAGTGAGTGATTGCATATGAATTTAACTACTAATTTTCATCAGATACTTTTGCAACATACTATAATATAATGATGTGTGTAATCATTTCAGTAGTTGCGGCATTGGGTGTGGTGATAACGTACGTGTCGCCGGTCACTGCTATGAGACTGGTATGCGACTGTCCGGAAGAGTATGATCCAGTGTGTGGTCGAAACTTCAGGACTTATCCTAATGAATGCACGTGAGTTTCAAGGTACAGTGTGCCCCGAGGTTCACTTACACCCTACTTGAGTAACTGACGAAATCTGTCGATACTTTTACAAAAAGAAAAGTCCTGATTTACTTACTTACTGATTGAGTCATCAACGCCCGAAACCCTTGGACCTAGAAGGCTGAAATGCCCAAAAATTCCCTTTATGATGTAGACAAGGTAAGGAATCTAGGGCGAGACTTTTACATACTTAGTCATACCTGCCTCTATTTGTTTGCAGTATGGGCTGTGCCAAGGAATTAAAAGCCTACGATGGGGTATGCGTCAGAAAAGGTTCCTCCTTCCTCGGACGAGAACCATTGCCATTATAACAGTCAGTCTTCAGCTCAATCACCACAGTGTTTAAAATGGGAAGAAGAATTTGCGCAAGAAGCTACTTAGCAACATGTTTCTGTCTGACATCACCTTCTATAAAATGTAATGTTTTCAACGTCTCTCTCTCTCGTCTCGATCCCCCTCATTTATACACGTTGCTTATAGTTGTCATGATCAGCGTCTACTTAGCCATACATTTTTGACGTTTAAACGTCTTTAACTTTAAGCAACGTTTATAAACAATAGAGTTCATCCGTACGTGAACTTATAACTTAAGAACAACTTTTCTGATACAAAGATTTAAATTTTAAAATTGCCCTCACCGGACTTACGTCGCGCGAAAAGTGTCAATACTGGGAAGAGTGAGCTCACACATCCCTTAGCATTTCTATGGCAGCATGCGATATTGTTTGTGTCAGAGATGCCGTAACGAAACAAAAACGTGACCATCTTTTGACGCAGTAAGGCTAATCTTAAGATTTAAATCTTTGTAATCTGTCATCATATGTTGAATAGGAATTTGATAACAAAACTCAAAAAATACTCAAAGCATTTATTTCAATTAAATCATTTACAGGCACTTTTAAACTGTCAAGGAGTCAAAGCATAGTTGTTCTTCTATGGAGAATAACGGGCAATAAACTCTACGAACACGCTTTTAAATAAAAAAAAAAAATGTTACAAAATATTGGCTACATCATTCATGTTGCAATTATTCATGTGAGAAAAATGTAGAAAGACGTGCACGTTAGAAGCGTCCATAATAAAAAGATAAAACAAAAAACAATTCAAAAATTAAAAATAAGCCATTGCAGCCGACCAGTCCCAACTGACGGCGCCCGTTCACAAATATGACGCGTGGATTAGCACCATTCAGCTCAACCATTTTGAAGGGAGCTAAATGATCCAACACACGCGCCACCATCAGCGAGACATCTGAGTGAGCATGACATACTCACAGCCACTAGAGCACATTCAAGTCAATGCAATATATATTACCCGGTAAATGGTAACTCTAGTACATACTGCTCACACTTGTGCTATACAATTATATAGTACAAAGGAGATTGAGTATATAGAATGCAAAGATAGTCTTACAATCTTCAGCAGCTTCAACTTTTCAAATGTTAATCAATTAGTTGTGGTTGTGGAGTAGGACCAGCAATAAGCCAACCATTTTTGATGTAATCCTCCAACTTATAATACGCCTGCCTTCATAGTGTGCGTTTTATACAAGATTTGGTTTTAGTCTTATTCAGTTGAAGTATGTGGGGAGGAATTTTGTTGTAACATTTCAAACAGTACCCCATGAAAGATGAGTCTACTTTAGTCAGTCTGAAACCTGGTTGAACTAATAGGTCCCTATTTCTTGTACTATAATTATGTCTATCACCTCTTTTACTATCTACCTTAAAATTTAGGAAGTATCGTCAGCAAATAACAGCATTTGTGGTTGATTTTTTAATAAATCATTAGCATACACTAAAAAGAGGAATCGAACCAATATCGATCCTTGTGGCACACCTATTTTTACTTTTAAAACTAGTGAATGAATACCGTTTATTTTAACTTGCTGTTGTCTATCATTTAAATAAGATTTTACTAAATTGAGCGCAAGTTTTCCAAGTCCGTAATGCTCAAGTTTCAAAAGTGAGGTTTCATGATCGACCCAATCAAACGCCTTGGAGAGATCATAAAAGATTCTTATGGCGTCTTGGACCTCTTTCCACGCATTCAAAATGTGTCTTAATAAGGTTACACCGGTGTCGGTCGTACAACGTCCTTTGGTGAAACCATACTGTTGATCGTGAAGGATTTTATTTGTGTCAAAATGATTGAGCATTTGATTCGGCATTACCTTTTCATAACCTTGCTGAATTCCGGCAACACGGATACGGGTTTATAATTCTTGGTGTCTTTATTGTCCCCGGATTGGTGAAAGTGGTAATACCTTAAAGTATTTCATTAAATCCGAGAAGACTCCTTGATCCACACACAAATTAAATATTAAGGCTGAGTAAGGCGCTATGGTCTCAATTATGGTACAGACGATAGTGGACCTTCTCCAAAGATCTACGGTCTATCCCAAGTAGCAAAATCTGGACCTATATGACATGTATTTTTTAGTCCTATAGAAATCTAAAATCGTATTTGGCCACAGTATATAGGAATATTACAGTCCGGTAAAGTGCAGTTCGATTTTATAATTATCTGATTAGAAGCACCTAATTTGCTTCCACCTATTTTTTTTATTTTCATTACTAGTGTAATTGATCCAACAGTTGTCAACATTATACCATAACTAGAGCATTCGTTCTGAATTGTTTTTGTGATGGTGACGTGCTAGTGTCTTTAAAGATACTCGTATATTATTATATTTTCAAAGGGAAAGTAATCCACATTATATTATCTATAAGCAGAACATAATAACTTTTGTCTTTTAACTGTTGTGTAAAGAATGCTTACTCAACATGCAAAAATAATTTTACTGATAAAGTGTTCGGTGATAATAAACATATCTTCATGCCCCTTCAAAACTAAACATATTTATTTATTCTATAATACTTAATGTTAGGTTTCAATTATTTAATAATTAATTGTTAGTTTGCTAGCAACATTAAATAGTTTCAGGTATTTATAATATTTTGAAATAGGTCGGTAAAAACAGTTTCTCTGTACCGGCAACACCGAAGATTAAAAAAAATACGGTGAATAACGGCTCGAGCCGTGGGAACGGTATTTTGGGGGCACTTTGGATTCCGGCGTTCATGAGAGCAGGTCGTTCCAATTGACTGGGTCAGTGAAAAAGTTTAAGTTGGTGATAAGTATTGGAGGTCTTCTAGAAAATAAGGTAACTTATTAGTTTATATTGTGAATCTTTATATAGAATTTAAAGTAAAAAGGAATGGAGAACATAATATGTGATAATATAATTTGTGGATTATTGAATCTAGTGTTTATTCTTGAAATATAAACCTTTGATAAAATATGATAGTGTTTATCTACTCTTATTTATTCTCATCCCTGAAGTGTTGCAAATGGTTAGCTTCTACTCTAGATATAATCAATAATCACCTATTAGTTTTGAGAATGGTAGTAGTTTACAACATTTCAGAAGTGGGATAATGGCTCACATATTCATTTATATTAACGACGGATGCCCGTATAAAGTAACAATGATTATGAGTGAACTGTAGTTATAATACATCACATACTGTGTTCCTTCTGTGTATGCTGTCGCATTTTAAACTTATGTAAATAATTTATTTTTATTCTCTGAAATATAGAGTAATATAGACACCATTAATCAAGTCAAAGTCATGTGGAGGTCGACTTTTACTTTTCCTCGGTTGATCTCGTGGATTTGTTTCGATTAAATAGGTCGTGGTCATGAGGGGGTTGACCTTACTTTCCTTGACACGTTATTGTAGATATGTTTAGTGGTACGAGGAAGATAATTTAATTTCAGAGCTACCAAAATAAGACTTTGAGGTTATTAGGATTTTAACTTTTCAAGGATTGTTTGGAAAGGAGTCAAGCCTTTTGTTACAAGTTTCAGATAATGCCTCGCGACAGTGAAACGTCCTCACGGCGTCGGCTGACTACTCCGCCTCGAGGTGATACTCAGTCAAGGATTCAACCGGGGTCTAGTCGTAGTCAAAGCCGACGCCATAGAAGTCGAAGCCTCATACGCAACCGTGGACCAGGCAGCAACCGCAGTGGACATTTGCAGAGCCGCAGCCGCAGCAAACGGAGCAGAGACCGAGATCTACGCGAGCGAGAGCAGGAGCTGGAAAAACAACGAGAGCGACTACGTGCCCTTGAAGAAGGAGTCATCAGGGAGCGCAGCCGTCTTCGTTGTAGAGACGACCGAGATCCGGAGAGCAGAGTCGCCGCACGGAATACAAGGTCACGTAGCCCTACTTTTAACTGTAAAGATGTAATTAAACTTATGAACTCTTTGAAACCACAACCAGTGATAATATTTTACCGGATTTCGATCCGTCTGTCAAAACTCAGAGGACTGATATTTGGATAAGGAAGGTAAATGAGTGTGCTACTGTCTACGGTTGGGATGAACGGACAACCGTTCACTTTGCCATGCAGAAACTCCAAGGATTGGCCAAAGTTTGGTACGAAAGTCAAAATTCTATTTTATTTAATTGGTCGGAATGGCAGGAAAAACTCTTAAGTGCTTTTCCCTGCGAACAGAACTATGGCCAATCCTTGGAGGACATGTTACGTAGAAAGACTAGATACAACGAACCATTAGAGGTTTATTATTATGAGAAGCTGGCTCTACTGAACCAATGCGACATCGCAGGCAAGCATGCTGTTGATTGTTTGATACATGGGTTAAGCGACAGAAACCTGAGGTCTAGTGCTAATGCGTTACGCTGTACTCAGCCCGACCAATTATTGCAATTCCTAATGAGTAATCAAGATACGTCCCAAACAGTCGGTCAATCGTATAGGAATAGGGTGAAGTCTGAACAGCATGGTAATAATAGCACAGATAGTTCATCAAGAAAATTGCTAAACCGAACGAATACGGGTACAATATTTTGTTTCAATTGTAAGGAGAAGGGTCATCCCTATTTAAAGTGTCCTAAGCCTTTAATTCAGTGTACAAAGTGTAATCGTTATGGTCATAGATCAGATAGCTGTAAATTTAGGAATGACGTTCAAACGGACCAGACGCACAAGGCTGACCCTATTTCAAAAACAATGACAATATTAACCTCTCGCTCCAATTCAAAGTACATGAAGGAGTGTACAATCAATAGTTCCCATGAACTGTTTCGTTGATTTCGAAAGCGACGTTTCTCTAATCACGCTTACCACGATTCAAAAATTAAAATTAGATCCGGAGAAAATACCATTACCGATAAAAGTTTTTGGCAATGAGGTTGTGTATTCAGTGGGTAGAGTTGAGATCGATTTATGTATTGACGGTGTGGCAGCAAAAGTTATGTGTACCATTTACAATTATTAGACGTACCATTTTTAGTGGGTCAGTCCTTTACCGAACAGGAACACGTATTAGTTTATAAAAATGCGAACCAATTGAAGTTTTATAATAATAATTTAAATTCCTGGTTAAATGAAAGTTGTAATTTAGATGAGACTAAAGCTCTTGTTACAATACAGGCTGACGTAGAAGCTTTTGGTCCACTTTCTGTCAAAGCTAGGGTAAATTCATGTTATACCGGAAATATCCTATTGAATAGTAAAGTTGTCGGGCGGCCCAATCAACATTTTTTGGTAATTTGAGGAGTTTATTACGTAAAAGACGGCTTAATATACCCCAATATTAATCCTGTAATGGACGTTGTTCTTTTGCGCGAAGGTATGGTAGTAGCACGCGGCGCTAGAGTGCAGGTAATTAATAGGATTGTAGCAACCTCTCCAGGAGCATTGGTATCGTACCAAGACAAAATTGATGAGAATAATGTTAATATAGGTGATGGAATTAATAGTTGTCAAAGACAAAATTTATTAAATTTATTGCAAAAATATAACCATTGTTTCGCTGCATCGCTGAAAGGGTTAGGTTGTACTAATGTTGCTGAGATGGACATAGAATTAAACAGTCGCAAGCCCGTCGTCTATCGTCCCTACAGATTGTCCCATAAAGAACGCGAACAGGTTAGGGAAATGGTAGGAGAAACGTTAGAGGCAGGCATTGTCCAAGACTCTGTGTCGGAATACGCTAGCCCAATAATATTAGTTCGTAAAAAGGATGGCGGGGTAAGGATGTGTGTAGACTATCGCATGCTTAACTCTATCACAGTTAAGGAGCGATACCCTATGCCTATCATCGAAGATGAAATCGCGCGGTTGTCAGGGCAGGCATACTTCATCACATTAGATCTAACATCGGGTTATTATCAAGTACCGATCTCTGAGCGTTCTAAACCACTTACGTCGTTTGTCACCCCAGACGGACAGTACGAGTTCAATCGCATGCCGTTTGGGTTGGCAAACGCACCCGCTGTATTTCAACGGATGATAAATAAGGTTTTAAGTCCATCTCGGTTTACTGAGGCCACGGCATACATTGATGATGTCTTAATTTATGGGAATAGTGTGAGTCAATGCTTAGAGAGACTTGAGAAAATTTTAAAGTTGATAGAGCAGGCTAACCTAACACTCAATTTATCCAAATGTCAATTTTTGCTAGATACAATTAATTACTTAGGGTATGAGATAAGCGCGTCCGGAGTGCGTCCTGGTGATAAGAAAACTCAATGTGTTCTGGATTTCCCTCGTCCTGTTAGTCAACTTTCGGTTCGACAATTTTTAGGCCTCGTCGGCTACTTTAGGAAATTTATAAAGGGTTTTGCAACTTTATCGCATCCCTTTAACAAACTTTTAAAAAAGGATGCTACCTGGGATTGGGGAAATGAGCAGGAGCAAGCATTCGTTGATCTAAAGGATAAATTAGTTGGTAGACCAATACTAGCAATATATAATCCGGTAGCTCAGACAGAATTACACACCGATGCCAGCAAACTGGGCATCGGTGGAATACTACTTCAAAGGCTTCATGATGGGGATACTTTCCGCCCAGTAGCCTTTTATAGTCGCCAGACATCACCTGAAGAGAAAAATTTTCACGCTTACGAATTAGAGACATTAGCGGTAGTGTGTTCGTTAAAAAAATTTAGAGTATATTTATTGGGCCAAGATTTCAAAATTGTGACTGACTGTAGTGCTTTGCGTTCAACGTTCGTCAAACGAGATCTTATACCACGAATAGCGAGATGGTGGTTACTCTTACAAGAGTTTAATTGTACGATGGAATACCGCGCGGGGTCAAAAATGGCACACGTTGATGCACTATCTCGAAACCCGGTTAACGTTGGAGATTCCGAATCTGAACGATTACCATCGGTAATGTCGATAAGTAGTGAGGATTGGTTAGCCACTCTACAGCTAGGCGACTCTGAACTGCGTAGGATCCATGAAACGTTAACTAGTAATCTTGATGCTGAAGGATTAAAATATATAAGAGACAACTATTGCCTTAAAGATAACAAATTATATCGTTTTTTGGATGGAGATAAAAATCAGTTACGTTGGGTAGTTCCTAAAGGGGCAAGGTGGCAGATATTA
The DNA here is from genome assembly GCA_916610215.1 of Omphaloscelis lunosa. Lineage (NCBI taxonomy): Eukaryota > Metazoa > Arthropoda > Insecta > Lepidoptera > Noctuidae > Omphaloscelis > Omphaloscelis lunosa. Next base: position 20,468,870 of record OU744262.1, read on the forward strand.
CGTAAAAATCATGACGAGATAGGACATTTTGGAGTCGAAAAGACCCTTGTGCGGATAAAAAGTACTTACTGGTTCCCCAAAATGTCCCGTTTCGTCAAGAAATATGTTCAGGCATGTATAGAGTGTGCATATTCTAAAAATAATAGTAGGAGTGCGGGCCACCTGCACCCGATTACAAAGGTGGAAGTGCCTATTCACACTCTCCATATTGACCACTTGGGCCCGTTTGTAAGGTCTAAGCGGGGAAATTGCTATTTATTAGTTGTTGTGGACGCTTTCACAAAGTTTGTCAGGATCAAGCCGGTCCGAAATACGAAGTCGCTAGTTTCGATACGAGCCTTGGAAGAAATATTTTACACCTTTCGGAATTCGGATCGTATTGTGAGTGATTGCGGGACATCATTTACATCACACGCGTTTAAAAGGTTTTGCATAGACAAGGGCATTAAGCATATCCTTAATGCAGTAGCTAGCCCGAGGTCTAACGGTCAGGTTGAGCGGTACAACCGCACCATTCTTAACTCGTTGACTGCTCAAAATCTGAATGACTGTGAGAAGGAGTGGGACAACAAAGTAGGAACTATTCAATGGGGTATGAATAATACACGCCAAAAGACAACCGGCAAAACCCCTTCAGAAGTAATGTTTGGGTTTTGCATGAAGTCTGAAATAGACCCTAGGCTAAATGAAGTAGTGACGGAAACTAGAGAAGATACTGATATAACTATCATTAGAGAATCGGCTAAAGCTAACATTGACCATGAGCAAAGTATACAAAGATGTAACAACAAGAATAAACGTCCTCATCATGTTTACAGTGAAGGGGACTTAATAAAAATTACTAAAACAAACTTCAATAATGATGGCAAAAGTAAAAAGCTTTTGCCATCATATATAGGTCCATACAGGGTTGTAGAGGTGTTAGATAATGATCGTTATACAGTCGCGGCTATACCGGGCTTAACCAGTAGTAAAAATAAACGTAAAACAACTGTTGCTGCAGATCGCATGTCGCCTTGGGTTCATGTAGCTTCTTTAGATGATAGTGATGATGATGACGACGAGGAATCGCTTAATGATGAAATTGTGAATAATGAAATACAAACTGATCAGAATTCGTAGTTATGAATATTATTTATTATATTGTCATAAATTATACAATGAAAATTAATACTGGATATTAGTTTATTAAATGTTAATTAATCAAAGATTTATGTTAATTGTTAAGCAAATTGCTGTGGAACATTTTATTTAATTTTCAAATTGCTTTGGAACATTTTATTAAATTTTCCATGATTTTTGTGAGATATGAAATGAATTGAGGGTGTAATTGATTCTATTTAATTGGTTGTAAGAATTGAGGGTTTGCACCAATTGGATAGGCATACAATAAATATGATTAAGCTTTGTAAGAATTGAGGGTTTACAATAGCTTATTTATACACATAAAATGAAAATGAAATGTGGATATGATTTGATTCTATTTAATTGGTTGTAAGAATTGAGGGTTTACACCAATTGGATAGGCAAACAATAAATATGATTAAGCTTTGTAAGAATGGAGGATTTACAATAGCTTGCTCATATAACTATAAAACGGAAATGTGATGATTTGAATCTATGCTATCAGTTGTGAGAATTGAGGGTTCACCGCTGCTAGAATAGAAACATATAAGTGTTGTTATGCTTTTGTGAGAATTGAGGGTTCGCAAGGGCATGATAACATTAATATAACTGATATGGAATTATGATTTTACTGTGAGAATTGAAATGATGAGATAGTTATAAAATTTGTTGAAAACTTAATGATGTATGACTTCAAATGTTCAGTTTAGTTTTGTAAGTACTCGATTTAAAGTGACTGATATTGTGAACAAATCTCATGAAAGTCGAATCAAGAAGGCCAAGTGTTAGGTTTATGTTTTACCTATGTGCATGGGGACATGCACAAAGTCAGGATGGTCGAGTGTTAGGTTTCAATTATTTAATAATTAATTGTTAGTTTGCTAGCAACATTAAATAGTTTCAGGTATTTATAATATTTTGAAATAGGTCGGTAAAAACAGTTCCTCTGTACCGGCAACACCGAAGATTTAAAAAAAATATGGTGAATAACGGCTCGAGCCGCGGGAACGGTATTTTGGGGGCACTTTGGATTCCGGCGTTCATGAGAGCAGGTCGTTCCAATTGACTGGGTCAGTGAAAAAGTTTAAGTTGGTGATAAGTATTGGAGGTCTTCTAGAAAATAAGGTAACTTATTAGTTTATATTGTGAATCTTTATATAGAATTTAAAGTAAAAAGGAATGGAGAACATAATATGTGATAATATAATTTGTGGATTATTGAATCTAGTGTTTATTCTTGAAATATAAACCTTTGATAAAATATGATAGTGTTTATCTACTCTTATTTATTCTCATCCCTGAAGTGTTGCAAATGGTTAGCTTCTACTCTAGATATAATCAATAATCACCTATTAGTTTTGAGAATGGTAGTAGTTTACAACATTAACAAAACCTTAAGCCGCCATTGTATCTGGATCACATGCCGTAATATTGCATTATCAAAACTTTTAAAATACAATTTAGTCAAAGTTAAGACTACTACAGGTCATACCTACTTCGCCATATTTAAGTTTTAGGGTTCTAGGCCGATTACTCTAGTAAAAGCAAATGTAGGACACGTATAAGTAGAATCTTACTTATAAAAATCGGAGGGTATGCTAGTAAAGTGCTAACAATCCGTTAGAGTTCACGATTAAGACAAATCAATCCTATAATATCCTTGATCTATAGCAGCTATATCTAAGACTTTTATAGAAGTGCAAGTCTTATAGAAGAATTAAATTAGATGTTAACAAGAGTAAACAAGCTTATTAAATGCATTTATAGTATCAAAAGTGCAGATCTTCTTATGAAATGATTTTGTAAGATCAGTGATCTTAGTCAAAGCATCTCTTAGATTCCTATAAGATGTTTAGTCTTATAAGTCGATTACTATAGGAGAATTTTGCTACTTGGAATTTGATCTTGCTTTTTTTAAAGCTTTTATTACTGTTATTATGCTTAAAGTTATAAATTCAATCGGGTAGGCTGAAACGTTCGCCCTTACAAATAAAAGAGACCGAGGGCAAGGAATTTAAGGTTTCAGTAGTTTTAAAGTATCGCACTTTAAATTACTGAAAACCTAAATTCCTCGCCCACGGTAAAGAAATTTATAAATTCTTGAGCAACTTCTTAGCTATCGAAAATTAGACCACCAAATGACGTCTTCAGTGTGTAATCAGAATTATGGTTTTTGTCCAAGTCTAGGCTTTCAGTATTCCACATTTTTCTGTGGTAATTATATTAGCTTCTAGCTGCAACCCACGGCTTTGCCCACGTGAATCATAATTATTTTTCTAGCCTAAGTTACTCCTTATAACATCAGCTATCTGCCAATGAAGATCTCGTCAAAATCGGTTCAGCTGTTTCGGAGATTAGCCAAAACAAACTGACAATAAGACAGAAAAAAAATTGTTATCCTACTTTTTGCGGTACTTGTCCGTAGTTTCTTTCCCATAAAAATAGATAATTTATGTTTCTAATTGATATAATATTTTATCATTAATGGAGTACGTGACAGACAGTCATCAGCTGAATACCAGTATTTTATATGAAGCGACTGCCTATCTGAACTCCATAACCCAGTTACTGAATAACACGATACCCCTTGATAAGACTGGTAGTCAGACTTTCGGGCTTCTGACGACCCGTAACGACTCACCCGGAAAATACAGGCTGGTATAATTACAAACATAAAAATATTCTGCTTTTATGAAATGGAATGCTGGAATGTATACCTAAGAGTAAAAGAATGCATAAAACAAACCTTTGTGCTGCTGAAATACCTCTTTAATTAAACTCTAACCTTTTCATAAGCGAACATATTTCATATGTGAAACACGGCGGGTCACGAATTATTATGTAACTTTATCTTTTATCACTAGGTATTATTACTATTGAGGTCACGGTAACAGTTATTGGGGCTAGGTTAGGCTTCTTGTTTTTTTCACGGGAATTAAAAAGAAGATACGTTTACTTACACTTACTTACATTTACTTACTTACTTACTAATTACTTACACTTACCGTATACTTAAGTTAAAAATAAACATGGTGGTTGCTTTGCTATTTATTTAAGATCATGAGTAAGCAAGGAATCTTTGGTATTTCTCCGTGAAGCAATAATATTCATTATCATTCTCGTGTTCCTATTTATTTGTGGTTCACGCAACATGTCTTTTTCTTCCATACTTCTTTTTAAGGCCTTTTCCTCATTGGTCGGTGCGTCAGCGGTGCGGGATTAGCATGCTCGGTATACCCGGTACCGAAAGCTTACCGAGTACCTATATTTCAATAAACGTTTCCTGATTGGCTCAGTAATCTCTCTGAGCGAGATGTAAAATTTAGGCATTGTTATCTTAAAATGATATTTTAATAAAGATATGTTTGATTAATTTACGTGTTTCATTTTATTTCAATGTTTTTTAACCTTATAACTTCTGAGCGCCAGTGTACTTTACTACTACGTCTTGCTAAAATTGTCGCTTCGTCCACAAATAAATGCAATTTGTGCGAATTGCCTCAGAAGAAACTAATATTCAAAAATGATCGATTCGCCCAGATTCGGGCAAGTAAATTCGTGCGAGTCACCAATAAGCCTTTTTTTTTTTTTTTGGGTGGGTAATCATCAAATAACTTCTCCCGCTCTATGCAGAGCGGGAGGGCGTGTCGAACTCTTACTGACTAAAACCCACCCGTGTTCCTTCAGTTGCCCTGTTGCCGGGGGCCACGATCTCCCTCTCGGTTTTCTTCGCAACCCCGGCAGGCATCGGCCCTAGCGGACCCCGTCAATTCTGCTGACATCTCTTTGAGGCGCGCGTGGAACACAACGCGCTGTCGACCTTATTGAACGCGCCCACACCGGCGCCCCGTAAAGGGCCATGGATCGCACGACTCCCGCGTAGAGCCTCCGGCAGGAGGCGTTTGCATCCCCTAGATTGGGTAGGAGCCGCTTCAACGCAGCCCCGGCCCGCTCCAGTCTGGGAGCCAAACGTCGGAAGTGTTCGACAAAGTTCCACCGGCTGTCGAGGACAAGTCCCAGATACTTCATCGTCGACTCGACGCCGATGTGAACCCCTCTCGCCATTACCTGGGAACCCGACGGTGGCGCATTCCGCGGTCCATGAAAACCCATGGCCTCAGACTTGTGCAGGGCCACCTCGAGTCCCAACTGCCGGATCCTGTCGACGATTGTCGCAATCCCGCGTGTCGCTAAGTCGGCCGCCGCCTGGTACGACCTCCCCTGTGCCAGGACCAGCGTGTCGTCAGCGTAACAAACGACGCTGACGCCGCTAGGGAGGTTGGCGCGCAGCATCCAGTCGTATCCGATGTCCCACAGATGCGGCCCCAGGACCAATCCCTGTAGGACACCGCACGACATCTCTCGCCGGTTCCACTCTCCTTGGTGACCGGGGTAGATGACGGCCCTGTCCGTCAAATAGGCCTCGACCACACGACAGAGGTAGGTCGGCATCCGGTGATACCGGAGTGCCTCCCTGATGCAACTCCAGGGCAGGGTGTTGAAGGCATTGGCGATGTCTAGAGACACCGCACCCCTGCTTACTAAATTTCATGAAAATTATTATATTATAGTTTCGGGGGCGATAAATCGATCTAGCTAGGTTTAATTTTTTTCATTTGTGCTCGTCTCCTAAGAGTCAGAGCGTGATGATAAATAGCCAATAATCTTCCAAGAATTGGGCTACCAAATGCAAAAAAAAAATCAAGTTCGAATGGTATTTTCAGAGACAGCGCGTTAAAACAATAAAACAAACTCTTCCGCTTTATTATATTATTACTAGCTTCTGCACGCGACTTCATTTGCGTCGAAGTCGTAAGACAGCACAAAATGCTAAAATAACAGCCACATTTTAATAGAACTTCCCTGTATAATACATAAGTACCTGGGCGACCGAGCTCTGCTCTGGTGAAAATAGAGAATGCTCATTTAATAGTATAAGAAACTTCTATCCATGTATACATAGTACCTACTTATGTATTCCAAGCTGCCATGATAGTAGGTACTTACTAATTCCATGCTACCATGTCATTGTTCTTATATCATTATTCTCATGTAATAATTCATTTCCTTGTTCTAAACTTTGGGCGACCGAGTTCTGCTCGGGTGAAAATACGGAGTACAGATTTATACGGATTTACAAATATATATATACAGTGCAAATATATATATATATACAAATACTGCTCGTTTAATAGATATGATATGATGATAATGTTTGTATTTAGTTTTGGTCTCAGTAGACGAAATAGCAAAGAGACTGGTGACGCGGGATCAAGCGATGTACGTGTAAGAAGCAGCTCATGCTGAGGTCGACACCCGCAGCCTCCAATAGCAGTGTCCCATTGCTTTAGAAGTTTCTATTTTTTGTAAATGAATGAACGGCTGCGTTCCTGCATATACTATCTAATGGCACAACACTGATACAATGACTGATATATTCTTCAGATTATCGGCCAGACTATCTATCGTAAAATATTAAGTTGGAGTATCATTTCCTACGAAATGTATGGGAAAAGTTTTTTGTGATTTCATACTTTTCTAGTACCTACTCAAAACCTCAATTGGTTCCATAGAGTTTTTTGATTATTATAAGAAACAGGATCGATTGGCTTCAAAAATTGTATTTGTGAAAATTGCCAATTTTTGCTGTTTGTACTTGTTTTTCAAAATCTGTAAATTCAGATCAAAATGTCTCAAAAGTTAAGGACAGTCTTTGATAACGTTTTCCTGTATCTACAACGTTTAAGATACCTTCTATCCTCACTGCCCCATCTTAAAAATCCAACCTGTATACCTATGTTATGTTCCACAAAGATATAGCGTGATAATAATCTCATTAAAGGTTAAATCCTTAATTATGTACAATATTCTAACCGTCTGGCTCGTCTTTTTACAATTTACGATAAACTATAGAAGAATACAAACATAGTGCAATATTGCTCATCCCCCATAGCAAATAGCGTGATCATTCATTTATAGCCCACAGCCTAACCAGACTTTTTTGGTCTTCTTTATGCAAGATCGCTGATAAGATGCACTTAATAAAGATTGAGGAAATAATATCATTATTACGCAGTACGTATACGTACATAATGATTCTCAGACAACTTCTCGGGGTCGGGGATTCCTTTGCAGTTTTCCTGTCTGACAGGTAAAACCTGAGATCAAAACTCGTCATCACCACATACTTACAACTTACCAATCACGTTTGATTATTCTATTGCGTCGCGCACATTTCGCCCAATCAGAGCCAATTATATTTTTCTGGATGAAAGCATTGACCAATGAGATATGAAAACAGTGTGTTTGCGTTTGGCAAGTTGACATGTTTATTTAATTCGTAGACTTAAGGTTGGACAAAAGTTGGACAACGGTTGGCTCAACATTTGTGTTTATTGTGTTTAAAAAACCGGCCAAGTGCGGGTCAGACTACGCACAATGAAGGGTTCTGAAGAACAAACTTAACACTGTAGTTGAAAATCATGTTCTCCCTTATAATGCAACTGCAAATGTAAGTTTGTACGCACAATATTGAGAAATTTACCATGTTATATTAAGACCATAGAGTTCTAATAGGTTTTCCTGTAATTTATGAGTAAAGAGCCATATTATGTTTTTTTTTTCAAAATTTAAAGCTATTCATATATCTTCGAATTTCTTAAATATCTTTAAAAGTATTTATTTTAAAATTATAAAAAATATATATGTTTAAGATTCTCGCAATAAGCCCTTTCATTTGATATATCACACAGTACTGTTAGCAAATCTTTAATTTAAATTATCTTGTTTGCCCCCCAAACACGAACGTGTAACGTAAATTTTGAATATAGGGGTATTCAATATTTACGTTACACGTTCGTGTTTGGGTCCCAGAAATACATACAACTTAATCAGTGTAATAGATTTGGAGCAAATTGACGGTGACAGACGTACAGACAGACAGACATACGAGTGATCCTATAAGGGTTCCGTTTTTTCCTTTTGAGGTACGGAACCCTAAAAATGTTCATAATTCCAGTAGGTGCTACATATACAAACATTTTCTAGTTATACTTTTAAAATAATTAATAGATATACCTACAAGGCAAAAAGGGTGACGTCGTGGACCGGCCCTCTGGGTAAGCGCTACAGAGGAAGACCGCTTACGAGATCATCAAGACGGCTGGTCACGTTTGGATACAGAAAGTCCAGAATAGGGAATGTTGGAAATTTCTGGAGGAGGCCTTCCCCGTGGAGGGGTTCTGGAAAACCAACTAGATACTTAGCATAAAAAAAATAAAGGGATAGAAATAGAAACTCGTGTAGGTTAAGCTTAAGGTCAAATTTAAAAACAATATAATAATCTTTTTTCCACGAAATATAAGGCTTTCTTATTTTATTTTATTTATACCTACAGGGCATGTAGTTTAATTACTTGAAGTATGCGTTTAGAAAATCAGTTTTTTTACAGGTCAGTTCGTACAGTACAGTACAGTAGGTTTTCAGAAAAAGCACTTCTTCACCATGAGTGCCGCGTATGTGGCGTGTCTCCGGCATTATTCTTGTGCTCGCATCTAAAAGGACCTAAAATATCGCGTGATCAAGCTTCAAAGTATTTGTAGTAAGTAAAAAATAAAAGACCATACATAACTAGCGCCACACCACACCACCAATGGTCTCAACACGGTGAAGGAAAACATCGTGAGGAAATCGTCATGTCCTAATACCTAAAATTCGAAGACAGATGACATCTACCGAGCCGCAATGGGCCCGCGTGGTAGATTACATACAGGTCTCTTCCTCCCATAGAGAGGAGGCCTGTGTCCCAGCAGTGCGACCGTTACCTATATGCTTTGTTATGCTTACAAAACTGGCGACATGTAGGTGTACCATGCGCCGCTGCCTGCCCTTCTGAGGAATGCAGATGTGAAGTAATGTTTATAAACTCAATTACGAATAATTTGTGTTTCTGAACACGTACGAAATACTGTTCAAGAAAAGAATGTCTGACTTTGACTGGTGGCGATTTTCATTCTACTAAAAAAAACACGTACGTTCTCTGATATATTAAAATTACTTTGGAAGTAATTTGATATATATATATAAATATACATTCCGTCAGTTATGTATGTTTATCTAAGTCCCAATGTGATGGGGGGCGAGTCTTTTTCCATTTTTCGGGCACGAATTCAGATTCCAATACAGTAAGTTTCCGAAATAGATATAAACCTTTATTCGATCCGAATTGAACCCAAAACCCCATGTTCAGCAGTTACGCTTGCGGCCACTAGACGAACGAGGCATTCGTTTATAAAATACTTGTTGTGCTCCGCGGTTTCAACCGCATAAGTCTCGATTCCGTGAGAATATCGGGATAAAAAGTATAATATGGCCTAATTCAGGTCATGGTCTACCCATGTGCCAAATTTCATCCAAATCCGTCTATCTATTTTAGCGTGAAACCGTATCAAACAAATAAACACACAAACTTACTTTCGCATTTATAAAGTTAACATTGATCAAAGTCATATATAAAGCGCGTTGACTGTGTTATAATTGCTTAGCTGCGCAGAGGAAATCCCGAGTTACAAGGTCAGTCGGTAAGACTGGTATATAAGGCAATTCCCTGAACATTTATACATTAATAAGTGAATAATATTTAATTTAAAAAGAACAAGTGACATTATCATGAAGCTAGCATTTGGTAAGTAAACTGTTATTATTAATAAATTCTTATTTTAATTTTACAAAAACACTAGCTGTTCCTTGGCGACTTCATGTACCTACGTGTATTATGTTTATGTTTGTCATAAATATTTAGGACTAAAGCGACAGACGTTGTCTTGTCCAAACAATAATTTATCCGAAATTCCCATAGAAAATGTATTTTCAGTTCCGTAAAAACCTGATTCAAACTATTACGAACATTTTAAAACAAATAATAGCCAAATCGGTCCAGCTGTTCTCGAGTGATGCGCTTGCCAGCGAAAATACACTATCAGTTTTCTCGAATTTTCGAATAATCCCGGCAACTTTCAAATTTTTCTTTCCGTAAGAAACTGATTCCGAGTACTAACATTTGAAACAAACATTTGCCGAATCAGTCCAGCCATTCTGAAGTGATGCGCTTACCAACGGACACCATTTCATTTATAATATAGAAATCAGATAGATTAAAGTTACTTATGTTCTTTACCACGTCCAGTATAGGCTTCCTATTTGCCAAATTTGATGAAAGGTTCAGCGGTTTAGTCGTGATGATAAACTAACAGACAGACAGAGTACTTTCACATTTTTAAATTATATGTAGTGTTATTAGTTGTATATTGCTTGTGTTCCAGTACTTACAATTCTACTGGTTGGAATTCTCATGGAGGTCCATGGCCGAACTGCATGTACCAAGGAATATAACCCGGTTTGCGGAACGGACGGAAAAACATATAGTAACCCTTGTCTGTAAGTACAAAGTATATTTGAACATACTGTGACTTAACATACCAAAAAAATCCTGTACCTATCTGAGCTTTATAACCAACGCTAAAAAAAATATTTACTAAGTAAGATGCATGAGCTTGGAACTCTGGTCAAACATTAAGGTATTTCTAAAACATTATATAAGTTCAATAAAACTTTAAAATGATCTTGTTTGAGTTGATCGCTTAGACTAACAAAACAGTAGTTTGTCTTTTTTATCATCTATAATAATATCTACTTGTAAAAATTTATAATTAAAGTCGCTGTTTGTGTCTGTCTGTGTGACCGCGTTATTCTTATAAACTGCGTTACAGATTTTGATGCAGTTTTCACCATAATTTAGAAAAGGAGACTGAAACGATTACATACAATCTTGGGCCTAGGTGTAAGAAGATGAAAGTGGTGTCAATTAATAGCTTATATATTATCAACCTTTCACTGAAAATTCTGCGGATTTTGTCAATCTGAGAACAGAGATATAGGAGATAAAGAGATTAAGTAAAAGTGAGGTTATGTTACAATGTATAACTAACAGCTGATTCCTGAAGAGCAAAATGTGTTCTTTTGTACTAATAGTTATTATATTTACTAGAAAATGTTTGAAATATCATATGAATGAACGTCAACGACTTCAAGCGATAGGTATGTAACAGGTAAGGAGATAGGGAAAGGATGTCTAAAATAAAATAAAAAATCATTTAATATTGTTTTATTCGTCCTCTATTATAATTAAAATGTCGTCTAGAAATTGTGCAGGTGGTACTATATGATCTTGGTACCTAGCCCAGCTGAGGTACCATATAATGCACATTATATGAGCGCAACAGCCTACAGTTCGTTTCCCTACTATACAAACAGTAATGCATTACTATAGCCTCCCTTCCTCTACGAGAGCCGTCGACTAAAATATAAATAAAATATTATTTTCGACTTATGTGTCGGGATTGTATGCGACCCCTAAGTAACCAGGAGGTATTGGCAGCAGACAGCTCTCGAAGAAGGCTACTGCTGACCTCCCTGCATACTTCTATATTAAAACCATCATTTCCTCTTACATGTTCACCGTAGTAGGAACGTGCCTGCTTGATTTGGTATGTTCCTAAAGAAATCAATATTAGTTCACTATCGGAGAGCTGTGGAAAATCGTTAAGGTTTTCATCATGTACGGTGACATAGTTGGAAGATCTTGTCCCGGTGTTTGTATATCTTGAGGGGGGTCTTGTTGGGATGAAGTTGATGGGCGTGAAACCATATGGACAGCAGCTCTGTCGGCAGCCACCCAACAAGTATGACATATTTCACTTGCTGCTTGTATCTGCAACAAACATATAATCAAGATTGGAATTTATTGAGATAATAATGAAATTGTTGTTAATTACCTAACATTAATGAATTATGTAAGCTGTTTGTGTTTAGATTTTGCTTAACAATGCTAAGATACTGTTTTTATTCTTCTGCATTTCCATTCCACAAAACTATTAATAAATAAATAACCGATATAAACCAAGAAAACAAAAGGTATGGCTTGTGAAAAAATGTTTTCACTTGACGTGAAATAGATTTATTTTGATTGGGTTGCAGCAGTATACAAAGTAACAGACACATACAATGTTATGGAATTTAACTTACAGTTCGAGGTATAATCCACTCTTGTATAACATTATAAATTCTTGATTCACGGGTTGTGTTGGTATGAAGTAGGTGATGGGTTCGCGATGCAAGAGAGCGTCCGCAGCGGAGACAAATATTACGGTGGCCTAGTGGTCTTCTTTGGTCATCGACATGTGGGCTTTGAGCCAAGTCCCAGCACGCTTGACAAACACAGTCACTACTGCTTACCTAAAAATGGAACATTTTTATTCATCTTCAGCTACATAAACAATACCTAAGTAATTAACTATTGTGTATTAGGGTATTATAACATTGTTTATAAATAAATAATTCTTTGCCATAACTGTAAACAATCTCCATAGGCCTTCTAATTATATGTATTTTAAACCTGCCAGGATGGTAGCTGGTTAGATGAGGTTATATTTACTTACAGACTGAGGTGCAAGCCATTGCCGAATCACTGACAGAATTGTTTCGTCGTGTAAGGGTCGTCGGCCCAGTGTATTGCAGTGACCAGTAAATATCCCACAATTCACACAGCGATCCATTGGTATAATATCCAATCCACAAGCCGGCGGTAAAATCCAAAATAACAATTCCAAGTCAAACGTGTGAGCGATCTTCGGTGTCCAAGGTGAAAGCAAGGGTCGTACAAGGTAGGCAGGGTCAGAATCCGTAAAATACAAAGCAGTGGTCGTGAAAAATGGCGAATAATCGGGAAAACACTAAACGAATGAGCGAGCAAACAAGAACAGTCGGCAACTGTCTAGTGTCAATGTCAGTAAGCTGTCATGTCAGTGACATAGACTAAAAATATAAGAGAGATTTGAATCGATATGAAATCGATAGTCATTAATATTGGTTTTTCAGTAATTAATTGATATTTGATTTATTAATATGACTGTAATTATATGCACTATATTGCATATAAGTATATATAGTGCATTTAATTACTTTGAGTTAATTGTTTAGTGCAAAAGTTTTATTTTCGTAACTGTGTAATCGATTATTGAATCGATAATCTCATGAAAACTATCTTTCTCATATTTCTCCGCTTCCAGATTGAGAATTGAAGTGATTTTTCATATTCTTAGATAAAAAAATATGTCTAATTTTTTAGATCATATCTCAACTTATTACATTTGGGCCCACCGTTTTCCATCTCCTTTGTTCCGGAAGGTTTATGAATTACATTAATATTAAACCTACATATTATTATGAATAAATCTCGATATTTTGTCAAGTCGTAAAAAACGTGCAAAGCAGGGGCAGGTCGCTAGTTATTTTATAAAATAACAGGACGCCTGTATACACGAAGAGCTAAGCATAGTTGTAAAGTACATTAGCGAAGAAGTCTGCAGTAATTTTGTACCTAATAACTATTGTATCATGTGTTTGTCCGCAGGTTGAGATCCGCAGGCGCGAAGTTGGCACACACTGGCCAATGCAAAAAAAGAAAAGTTGGATAAATATACTAGAACTGTCTTATTTTTTTGTATTTTTATTTCTCCATTTAATAAATATTATTATATGATAGCAGCAGTCTAAAAACATCATATCCATGAACAAAAAAATATTTAGTATTCCTGTACTCCTTTTATATAATATTAGGAAGACTTATAGTTATTATAATAATGACGGCACGGTTGGCGCAGTGGTTAAGCGATTGACTGCTGCGCTGCGTGTCGCGGGTTCGATCCCCGCACGGAACAAATATTTGTATGACCTACAAGTAGTTGTTCCGGGTCTGGCTGTTTGTGTATGTGAGTTTAAGTGTTTGTGAAACGCACCCACGCTACAGGAGAAATTCCTAGTGTGGGGCGACGTTTTTTTTTTAAAAAAAAAAAAAAAGATACAAACAACATTATTATACTTATTCGTAGATAGGGAAGTATCAGTTGCCGGGAAACGTTTTTCCTTATAGAAACACCGGTAACTGTAACTAAATTATCACTGCGTCGTATAACATTAACAACTAGTTCGTGTGAGGCTGACTGATGCTGACACTACTAGCAACTTTACTCACTGGCGACTCGCTAGCGATTTCGAAATCTCACGTCCACATACATATTTTGACAGCCTATTATTTTGTTGCTAGCCATGTTTGTTTGTTTTGGGATTTTGAAACACGATATCATCCTACATATTATGCGATTAGTTGCCTGGAACTACCGATCAAATAATTTGACCTATCTTATTGGTCTACTGGTCATAAGCATGGGGTCCTAATTTCAATACTCAAGTCAAATTTAATTATTATGGTTTTTTTTTCAAAACAAATTTCTCAGAAGCCTATTTTCATCAACCGGATACAAATACAGACACCATGCTCGCCTTTTAACTGGCGAAATGTGGATGTGGTACACAACTCTGGCTACCCCTGCGGGGAATACCAAGCGTTTTTTTTTAAAGGCTTGGAGATACGTTATGAAAAAAACAGGTTTTTAGAAACCGGGGATAAGTAGCAGATCTCGCGTTATAATTGCTTATCATAATATAAAGGCACTTCCTAACCGGGGGCATTCACCTGTAATGCAACCTCTACCAGTGACTGATAGGTAGTGTAGACGGATAATTGAAACCAGTAGGGTAGGTTAATACAAAACGAATTAAATAGATAGAAGTAACACGACTAGGTCGCGGGTAAAGGTTACTTGCAAAGCCCGAGCCGTTACAGTGGGAACTAGGATTGTTACATTATAGGCGAATTCTCCCGGGTGAGGGAGCGTCTTTACCCTGTAGAAACACGTCCGACTTGTAATATGCGTTACAAGTACTTAATTGATTTATGTCTGACAACTGACATGCCCTTGTAATTCACCCGCACTAGTACGCGAATATGGCTAAGCTTATGCTGAGACGCAGGTGACGCAGGTCCACGCAGCGCAGGGTAGAGCAAAGCAGGTTTTGTAATGCATGAACTTACTGACTGACTGCGTACGCTGCGGCGCAGGCACGTGCGACGCAGACACGTGTCTGACCTGCGGCATAGATTTCTGCGCGACGCGTACAGGTCGTCACTTGTTTTCAACCACTGATTCATAATTTTGTTTCAATGACAGATTGTACTAACTAGGACGTGAATGTGACTGTGTTGCAGCATGCGCTCGCGGCCTCTGTCTGCCTCGCCTGCTATACCCTGCAAAATCTGTACTGTGCTGTGCTGCGTCACCTGCGTCGCAGCATACGCTTAGCCTTAAGCTATTCAATATAATAGTCCCCGTCGTTATTCCTTTACCACCCAATGGTTAAATGTCAGTTGCACTTTACATAACGTCAAGTTTCCAAGACTTCGTGACCGTGAGTTAGTTTCGACCTTTGTGAAGTTTCAATTTACTGGGAATTTTCGTCAAACGTAATAATAAAACAATTACGAGGTCTACCATAAAATCACCTTGCGAAAATATTCTTGATGAAAAAATCTTATAACATTTCGCCTGTTGACTTGAGGATCCAATCCCAGTACCGGCAGTCGCGTTGGCTATCTTTAGACCAGCTGACAAAATTATAAATTATAGAAGATCAAAATGAAAGTAACAAACGAGAGGAAAGTTCCTTACACTTTTGCACATTTTTGTTACGTAAAAAAAGTGTCGTTACGGTTAAATGTTACACTTTTTTCGGTCTAGCTCTCATTCGCTAAGTGTGCAGAGAAACTTCGTTCCAATAAGTAGAAGTTTCATGTCGCGTGAGCTTCTACTCTATTTAATAAACTCGCGCTATCCCAACAATACCAACCTATTACTGTCCCAATGCTGGGTAAAGGTCTCTACTCATACAGAGAAGAAACGAGCATTGATCACCACGCTTGCTTAAGACTGGTTGGCGTTTTCCGACTTATATTAGCTATAAGTCCAGGTTTCCTCACGATCATGGCTGATCCGGCTGGCCCGAGGATACCGTACGGTTTCCTGCGAGATGGCGATCCTCCTTGCCGGATTACCGCCATGGGATCTAGAGGAAAAAGTCCCCGTGCACTTTGGGAGTAGCGGGAGGAGGCGAAACGCCGGGGCGTCACTACGCTGCCGCGAGAAATCACGGCACAACGGGGAGAGCTCCAGCGGGATCCGATTGGCGGCAATGATTTCTAGCATCCGGCCCTGGTCCAGGCCATGGTACGGAGCGAGAGGGCATGGGAGGTAGTCACCTCCTTTTGCGAAGCAATAATGCTCGCGAAAGAGGAGGCGCAACGCGTGAGGGTGAGGCAAATTTAGCACCCTCACGCCCTAACCACCGCAGGAGACGCCCTAGGCGTCGGGAATCACAGGGTGATTCCCGGTCCCGTAGGCGCGGGCTTGCGGACGGTGAGCAATGGGTAGCTCGCCGTCCGATAAGGACCAGGCCCGGGTCGATGGCGCGTTGTGTTCCACGCGCGCCTCAAATAGATGTCAGCAGAACTGAAGGGGTCCGCCCTAGCAGACCCCTTCAGTTTTGCTGACATGCCGTTGCCTGCCGTTGCCCGCCGGGGTTGCGGGTCTGTCGGAAAGAGTTACCGAGGCCCCTGGCAACATACAGGCAACTGAAGGAACATGGGTGGGTTTTAGTCAGTAAGAGTGACACGCCTTCCTACTCCGCCCAGAGCGGGAGAAGTTATATGATAATTTCCCACCCAAAAAAAGAACAAAAAAGGTTTCCTCACGATGTTTTTCCTTCACTGATATCAGTAATGTCCAAGATAAACTCAGAAAGTACATACATTTGACAAAGCCACATTGGTAATTGCCCGGATTTGAACCCAGAATTTCATGCATGAGAGGCAACTAACTCGCGCTATACATAACAGAAATACATAAATATGTAGGTAGGTATGTTTGACATGGTTTCGAACATTATACCCAATATCCTGAAGCAGTTCAAACTAATTAGTCGTGCACACATTAGCATACAGATGTTTCATTGGCTAATTAGTAAATAATGTGCGGAAATAACGTTGCCTCATCAAACTGACATTGGTTCATAAATGATAAGGATAATAATCCGGTTAGGTAGTTTGATATCGGTGCCGATTAACAGAATCGGCACAAACGTAATGTAATTTAGGTTTTTTTTTTTTTCTCTAAATACCAAGAGCTGTATGTATTGCCATACTAATTTAAGGTAATTGAAAAACCTTTTAGCACTAACATCGTATCATGATCCTGAACAACGTTTATTTTAAGATTAGTACGCCTTACGTAGGTAATACGGGTTGGTATCCGCAACTCCACGTCAAAGCGCGTATTTTGCATTTGGGTACCCTTTACGTAGTCGCAAAATTAGTTAAATTGACCTAAAGATGCTCAAGCTTTTCATTCTCCGGCTGTTCACGTTTAATTTTTTAACCGACTTCAAAAAAAGAAGGTCATTCAGGTAAATTTAAAAAAATAAAAAACATTAAAAAAAAAGATTTTTTTGGAAGTCGGCGTATTTTTCGGAAAATAGTTTATTATGCCTGTATAAGTACCTACCTGTTTTGTTACCTGTACATACGCGTACACAATAGCACAGCGCGTCCTTTCTCGTATGACGATACGCCGTCAGATAACGTTGGCTGCATCATGTTCTCCTGCATTCAACAGATGTGGGGAGACATGACCGCAGGGAGACGTGGCGTAGAGACATGCTAGTCCAATTAACTTTATAATAATACTAGCTGCACCCCGCAGTTCACCCGCTTAACTTTCGATTCCGTGGAAATATTGGGATTAAAAGTATCCTATGTGTTAGTCCAACTTGGATTATAATCTATCTGTGTGCCAAAGTTTATCCAAATCCGTTCAGTAGTTTTTGCGATAAAGAGTAACAAACATCCTTTCATCCTCCCGCGTTTATAATATTAAAATGAAATAATTAAGTAGGATGTATAATCAGATTAGTTTCATATCAAGGACTTCTAAATCAATAGAATGAAGAAAATAAAATATTTTAAATTAAGGGTCATTTATAGTAAAAGTTAGTTTTTGGGGTGGAAGGGGCGGAGCATTCACCTGCCCAAGTCAGCCTCACCTGCTTGTAGTACATCATGCCTAACAAAACCGGCCAAATGCGTGTCGGACCACGCACAATGAAGGTTTCCGTAGATGGGATGAATTTATCTCAAGAACAAACTTAGCATTGTAGTTGAGAATGCTAAGTTTGACTTTGAATGTATATGCAAAGTCAAAGTCAAGTCAGTTATTTCAAATGGCACTTTTGAACATCAAAATTTACAAAATAATATAATTGATTCTATTCGCCCCTTCCAAAAGGTAGTTTTCGTATGGAAAAGAATGGGCAAGAAACTCCACCGTTACTCTTTTAAAATGTTTTATAATAGTTTGTATAAGTACGTAAATTACTTAAATAATTATATGTGAAGACGATGCACCTAGAATAAAATTACTATACCACAATAGGTATCCCAACTGCAAATATAAGTTTGTACGCACAATATTTAGAGATTTGCTATGTTATTTCAAGATCTAGACTTCTTATAGGTTTTCCTGTAATGTATTTCACAATAATATAACGTTAGCGTTAACTGGATAACACATATAAACAATGAGGATTAAAAGGATTGTACATGTACGGGATTATTTAAAAGATTAGATTATTTATATCAGGTTTAGAGTTTAAGTGATCTAAATTATCGCTATTTTTTATTTTTACATAAAACCTATGAATCACTTTACAAAAATTAAACCAAATGTCCCAAAATCACAAACGTCCCGAAATCACAAAGTTTCGGGAAAGTGGAAAGTAGCCTTTGCCCTGCAGTGGGACGGAATGGGCATGGAATGAAAAAAATCTGTTGTCCCATACATTTTGACCTTGTAGGTATTACACTTTTTTACGAAAAGTTGCTACGCCGCGGGTCGTGATTTTGCGGAATCATGGTAACAGTTAGCGCGTTGATGTCCCTTACACCAGCATTTTGATATTACTCTCGCATGTAATTCATAACGTATTGGTAATCCCAATTGGTCAACATTGTGTGGATCGCTCGGAGGACACTGTGGAGCATACGGTGGAGGTCTGTCCGGCTTGGGCGGAGCATCGCTGTGTCCTCGTGGAGGCGATCGGCGGCGGTGATCTCTCGCGTCCGGCCCTGGTTCAGGCCATAGTACGAAGCGAAAAAAAAATGGGAGGCCGTCACCTCCTTCGGCGAAGCGGTAATGCTCGCGAAGGAGGAGGCGGAACGCGTGAAGGAGAGGCAAATTGCGCGCACTCACTGCCCTCACCGTCGCAGGAGGAGACGCCCTGGGCGTCGGGAATCGCAGGCCGATTTCCGACCACCGTAGGCGCGGACTTGCGGACGTTGCAAATCACAAAACTGTTAAATCTCTTTGCAAAAAAATATGAATAGGCTCGTGTGTCACCTAAAACATATATGAAAAACTTAATTAAACCATTTACAGTGACTTGAATAGGGAAGATAACTACAAATTTATTTTTTGTACGTCAGGTACCTTGATTATTAAAAAATATTAGACACGTATTTTATTTTATTTATTTTTCACGATTTTATACTTAGTTGTGCGTAGCGAGACCCACTTCCCAACTTTATGCGTTTTATCTAAGTCATTTTTTATTAGTAATAAATTATGATAAAGCAAAATATATGTCTAATATTTTTTTTTATCTGACTGACGGACTTAATAGAATGTCTTTGTTTTACCCAGGCATCATTCATAATCTCAAGGAGTTGGTCAACTAGTCAGAAAGATGAAACTATGTCCGTTCCAAAACGTGAGGGAACAGGGCCTATGCGAGGAATTTGAAAAATAGGTATTTGAAGAAATTATTGCCGTCGTCTTACCTCAAGTCTGCTCCTATAGAGTGCGATAGGGACAGCTGGAGCTCAGACCGATCATGTCACAAAAATTTTAACGAGATCAACTTTTCGTATTCCCCTTTTTTCCTCCTAGAAAATTGAGCAGATTCAATTATATTTTACATTAAAATTTTAAGAAAGAATACCTATGTTATGTTTCTTTAATTTTCTTTTATGTTAAAAACTTTTCGAATTTGTCTGGTAGTCCTCTAATCATGGCGGTAAAAATGGGGGATTTTTGTAATTTTCTTTACCAATTAGTTGCTGAAAAAAGGAAATAATAGGGACGTGTCTACAGCAGACTTTGATTAAATGAAATAAAAATGATTGCTCTACAGGCATTATTCACGAAGAAAAAAGAGGAATACATTTGTATGGAGAATCGTAGGCCGTGTTCCCTTACGGGCAAGACTTAATATTAAAAGATGACTGGACCGTAAAGATTCTTAGTCAGTATTTATTAACATTCTTAAAATAATTCACGGATAGCCAACACACCCTAAACCAGTGGCTCTAGAAACAAGAAATTTTGCTTAACAGTTTCATAAGTAACGAAAATCAGGACTAAGGGATCTTCCTTACAAACTTGTATGGAAGGCCGTCATGTTTACCCGACTACGGCGAAACAAACAGGAGGGTTATGATTTTTTACCGGTATGTATGTATGTTGATCTGTTACTTCATAACCTTCTAAACTGCTGGTGATGAGGTATCGTTGGAAGCGTCTTGGTTGTCCGCTGGTAATAAGCTAGGTGACATCACTTTAAATTAAATATAGCGCCCTTTAGAGGACATAAAGTCATGACCAAATTTTTTAATTTTTTCTTTTTCTTATTGTGTATCAAATGAAAAGGCTTGACTAGCACATTTCAAAAATATATTATAACGCCAAAATAATTTAAATAAAAATTAAAGTTATTAAAAACTAAAACCCAATTACGACAAAAACTCAACTAAAAAGGTATAAACAAGACATCATAGACAGTCTAATTAAAATTCCGGAATCAAACGAATCCATTCGATTTACTCCCCTAAAACGTGTTATAGAAATCCGTAGTCACACGTGTTAGGGCGTGTATAAATCGAATAGAACTCGGAATTTTAATTAGACTGTCTGTAATGTCTAAAAAAAGACAAAAGAGTTTTGTCGTAGTTGGTTTTAGTTTTTATAACTTTTATTTTTGCCGATTGAAAATCCCATCGCGCAGGCTTCAGCTCGTTAAGGTTCCATTAGTCGACGGCTCGAACTCGTTGGCGGCGCGGCATTTATCATGCTATTTAGTATAGTTCTTTATTTATATTGTATTTATTTATATATTTACTTATTTATTTAGTGAAATAAACGATGATTTATAACGAAAACGAGCGCGTAAAATTTAATGAACAGACTTTTTGGCGTAAAGATATTATGGAAAAACTATTAAATGTATCTACTCAAAAGAAAATTATTTGAATTTTTGAATAAATTATCTATCCCTGTATTGTTTCTATTTTGCCATGTTCATACTACAAAGGTTATTTTTTTTACGCCCAAATATGAGTTAAAATATGGAAGTTTCGACGCTCATAACTTTCATACCAATACCTTTCCTAATTCTGCTTCCATAAAGGGCTAGATAATGACAAGGAAAATTGATATTTTTTTTTTAGTTTTGAACGTCAAACAGACGAGTCATCACCATACTACGTTCGTATGGACGAATTACGGACGAGTGTACCCTTAAAGTAAGAATTTTTCGTGGTGTAGATTTAACGGTCAACGTTTTTAGAAATAATTCCATACGAAGTCGTATTTATATTATTTTCTCTTTATTTTCAGTATGGCCTGCGCACTGGAGAAGCGAGCAATTCTATAAATGCAACGTCAATAAAAGCGTTAAGATAAACACAAAATTAAACACTAGTGAGTGTAGAAAAACACAAATGTTGTGTTTATCTTAACGCTTTTAACGAAATTCTCTATTTATTGTTATAAAATGTTTTTATTAAAATTATTATCACATTAATTTGCATTGTTTATGATTTATAATTAATTTATCCCACTGGTATAAATAATTAGAAGTAAAACTGAAATCAATAAAAAAGAAATTGCTTAGGCTTTTTATTTCCCAACTGTAGGTAGTTGCTAATACCATACACAAACATAATTCATTTCATAATCACCATGACCAAGATTTTTTATCATATTAGTACGGGAAACTCTTATAATTAAGAATGAGGAAAACTTATTGCGCTTATTATGTAGATACCTAATAGAAAAGAAACAAACAACACTAAACTTTTTCAGAAATATGAGGGTATCAGATGAAGACGTTTTTCCTTATTATAATTAATTTGTCACTACGTTGCGTTGTTACATTTATATCTGGGTTCTGAAAGGCTGATTATAAAAATAAACTAACACGCTGTCAAATGTTATATAGGTGTTCAGTGTTTACTGCAACAGTTGAAATGTATCAGATATCTAATGAGAGCACCAGGTCAAGAAAAATGCAATTGGTGAATCTCTCCGAAGCCGCCTGGAGTCTAAATTTGTGGCCGATTGATAACGCTGGGCGCGCCCCCTATAAAATAGGATTTAAATGTAACAAGTAGATATTATTTTATTGAATGTAGAAATCTGACAGTGGCACCGTTGACTGAAAAGTTGTGTGGAAATCAGTTGTCCTGGTATGGGCAATTAGGCATGTGATACGGAGGAATGAGGAATATGTCGTGCGGAAAGTTTTGGGTATGAATGTGGATGGCTATAAGAGTAAGAGAAGACTAAAGAAACGACTGATACAGGATAGATTGTGTGAAAGATGATATGGCTAGAATAGGGTGACTGAAACTGATGACGACTGTTATGATAAGTATTGAAGAAAAAGGCATGTCACGCCGAGCCTAGGCAAATTGGGATAACAGCAATATAATGATGATGATGACATACAATTTTACAGCTTGAAAGTAAAAACAAATCCTTGGGAAACTTTAAAAACAGCTTTGGCATAATTTTTTACACAAGTCAATTTTAAATAAACTAATTTAAAATTAATCAATTAAACTAAATAGAACAGCTAGGTACTTGACATCTATTCTCATTTTAAAAAAATCTCAAGAATAACTATACTTACTATACAATATTTATTATCAGATTAGTTTCATGTCTAGTTCTCCAAATTAACAGGATGAAGAAAAAGGATGTTTTAAACTAAAGGTAATGTATATAGGGTGGTAGGGACATTGACGCGAAAACTGTTACTATGGATTCAGGAAATGATTCTGAATAAAGGTAAGGTATTCTTTGCGTTGAAAGTTTTCCTCGGTTATTTTAAAAAATAATCTGCTGTTCCATACCTTTTGACCGCGTAGGTATTGCACTTTTCTTTTTAAATAATCGACAAACATTTTCAACGCATGGGCGTTCAGATTCATGTACTGAATCCAAGGTAATAGTTTTCGCATGCATGTCCCTGCCACCTTGTAGTTAATACCCAGATTAGTGTCCATTCTTGACAATGATATTGGTGATTACTGTTCCTTTTAGCAGCCAGAAAAGAACTCAATATCTAGGTTTGGCATCGGTGAGCAACTGGTCATTACTATCAATCAGTGACTTTGTCCGTTTCCTAAGCCCAAACTGTAACACAATCTTCAGGATACGCATATTTTCAAACAAACAAAATTAAACTATATAGCATTTGTTTGAATAACATTACATAAATAAGGAATTCATTCACAATTATGATGTTAGCGTTAACTGGATAACACACGTAAAAATATGTGGATTAAAAGGATTGTACACCGGGATTATTTTTAGAGATTAGATTATTTATTTATATTAGGTTTGGGATTAAAGTGATCTAAATTATCTTTATTGTATTTTTACATAAAAAACTCTAACCAACTTCACAAAAAAATACAACAGTGTAACGAAATGTGCTTGCAATAATAATAAAGATAAAACTTCACGTGTTATTCTGATGATAATATAGAATGTAATTCAAATAGTCTCCTATGACCTAAACCAGGTGCTAAATTTAATCGAAATCTATTCAGCCGTTAAGGAGTGATAAGCTAGCAGACATATAGAGTTACTTTCGCACTTTTTAATATTAAGTTCGGGAGTTCGGATATTTAATCTCGTGCGATTAGGACTTTTATGACAATTAAGATTAAGAGAGATAACAGTAATGAAATCCAGTGAAATTATACTATCTAGTCCAATCTATGCTTATCACGGCTGCTTTGTATAAAATACTCTGTTACAGAAATTAGTTTTTAGTCGTGGTAATATTGTGACTTCGTATATACAAGATGAAATTATTTGCGTTGGGTAAGAACGTTTTAAATATTTTATTTTCAACCCTTGGTAACTCGCGTTCAAAACTTATGT
This sequence comes from Omphaloscelis lunosa, assembly GCA_916610215.1. Lineage (NCBI taxonomy): Eukaryota > Metazoa > Arthropoda > Insecta > Lepidoptera > Noctuidae > Omphaloscelis > Omphaloscelis lunosa. Next base: position 20,493,229 of record OU744262.1, read on the forward strand.
AACTGCTCGCATGTTGTACCTGTCTTAACCCAAATTGTAATGCAAAATATGAGTGCCCTGCCAAAAAACGAAATTACATGAAGAAAATATATTTGGAAAATCCAAAAGTGCACTTCTCAAATGCTCATTCAAAAACAGAAAAATATTTAAGCGACTTTTCATGAAGTATATTGTTTTCACTGCTTTATTACCCACCAAAATGGGTGATATTTATCACTTCGCAATCTTTACGTACTGTCAAAGATTATTTAGGTTTGCTTTGTTGGTTGCTCGGCAACGGAAGAGGGTCGAAATCGGAAATATTATATTTGTTCGTTTGTTATTAATTATAATGCCTCGTGTGTCTAGTGGTCGCAAGCGCTACTGCTGAGCATGAGGGTTCGATTCCCAAAGTATTATTGGGTCGGGCAAAGTATTATTGGGTTTTTCTATCTGAAATTTCTCAGTAGCAGCCCGGAGTCTGGATTTGTGCCCGGTTGATGGCAATAGGCTCGCCCCCTATTACATGGGACTTAAAACATAACTGGCGAAATGGGGTGAACCTACTACAGGGATACCTCTGCCCAACCCTTCGGGGAAACAAGGCGTGATGATGTTATGTTACTTTGAATAAAAGAGCCATTTTCAATAGGGTTCTTCCTATGGCTGAAACGAATATATTAAAAAAAAAAATTGACTCAAGGCATTGTTTTTTTTTTCGCAAGCTACAATGTTTTCAGGTTTCACACGTGATTGACGGGATTTTTTAAAAACGATTTTGAAGTTTTGTCGTTTCTGCTACATTGCACTCTGTAATGCTTCGCATTATGAGTTGTGCAACAAGTCATATTAGTTAATCTGTTCATACAAAGCGAAAGGTCAATCATTTACTCGCTAACTAGACAGATAAATAAAATTGTCATTGCAGTCGGGGACCGTTCTGTGGAACACTTTTTAATCTAAGAGGTGCCCGACTGCAATGAAAATTTTATTTATCTGTTTAGTCAGCGAGTTTAGTAACTCCTTTTTTTGCAGTCCTGCAAAACCCACAACATTTCAAATAGAAGTGTGAACTTTAATAACTTTATCAATCCGAATTTCTTAAAAATACTTGTAAGCGCAGATGAAGACTATGAACCGGGTCAACACTACAATTGTGTTCAATGTAATTTACTTTGACTATTTCCGTAGGATGTGAGTGCAACAGCTACTCATGAGTAAGTGCCAGAACTACAAAACTGTTGTATCTTTTCACAAAAATTATGAATAGACTTGTGTATGAGCTAATATTCGTAAATCGAATTAAATAATTTATTTGCCTGAATATGGGTACATGAGGTGATACATACAACAAAAATTCATTAACCATATACTACTTAAACAGGTGTGCAAATATCTATTGTAATAAAATATTTCGTACATTGTTCATTAATTTAACTATTCCAAATATTAATATTTTATTACAGTAAATAAGGTATTAGTTAGTTAGTTATTTAAACACTTATTTTTGTCCCTAGTCTTGACCCTAGTTCTGGTGCTGCTTGGCGCCATGATGAGCGACGCGCTCTGCTACTGCCCCACAATCTATGACCCCGTGTATGGACCAGATGGGACCAAGTACAGTAATAGTTGCTTGTAAGTCATAATTTCATTTTTATTATAGTAGTTGCGACCCGCCCCTGAATTGCATGGATTTCACGTCTTAACGAAACATCGATATTTCTTAATTATAGGTAAATTTAATGTTAATTTGTTACACATATAAACCTTCCGGAATAAATTGTATATATGATGTAAAAACCGCATCAAAATCCGTTGCGCAGTTTTGAAGAACAATGCGGTGATACAGATAGACAGCACGAAAACGGACTAAAATTTATAATACATTTATGTATATTAGAAGAAAAACTTCTTCGCAGTGGATTTAACTATTGGACGTTTTTTAGAGTATTTTTTTCCGTAATCATATTTACTTTGTTTTGTCTTTATTTTCAGTATGGCCTGCGCACTGGAGGAGCGAGCAATTGAATAAATGCAACGTCAATAACACTAGTGTAGAAGAACACGATATTTTGAATTTATTTTAGCGTCTAAACGAAGTTATTTGTTATCATTATTGAAAATGTTTGGATAAAATTATTTTCACATTTATTAGCTTTTTTTCATGGTTTATATTTTATGCCGCAGGTAAAATAAAATTAATAAAAGCAAAATTCAAATGAATTAATCAAAAGTAAAATTTTGCTTAACCTTTTTATTCCCCAAATGTACACGTTAATACCTATATATTTATTCATTATCACAACTACTGCTAATCTAATTGCCCATACGTTATACCGGACAGTAGCTATGTTTTATTAGTAAACAGAAAAAATACTCAAAATCTAGGCATTGGCACGTGGTCATTGTAAATGTAAACTTAGAGGTTTTCTAATTACAAATTGTACTAACTTCAGGAAAGAGTTTCCGCATAAATAAAATAATTGATGCCACGATATTTTTACATAAGCTAAACGTTTCTTATTAAATATAGATACACTGGCTTTTGCCCGCGGCTTCGCCCGCGTGGAGGTCGGAAATGTGTTCTACTAGGATAAAAAGTATCCAATGCCCTAACCCAGGTCTTATCATATGTGAATTTTAAAGTCATCCCTTATTTTACCCTTTCAGGGATGATTCTAGAAAAACGCTGACACACTTTCTTTATTTCTTACCATAAATTAGAATTTTTGTGTCCCTAACTTAAGGGGCCGTTCACGAAATCGACTGATTTTGATAAATTTTGTTCATGGGTTGTGTGAAAAGGAAACATAATTTAAACAAAACTATTTTTGATTTAGTCGAGTTCTTTGTTTTGTATATGCAAAACAAAAATTAAGTATTCATGGAAAAAACACTAATATTAGCAACAAGTTTTTCGAAAAATGACGCGAGACTGACGTTTGATTGTTTTGTTACAAGAAACTACTTACAATTTTGAAAATTAAATGTGGCTGAACCACTTTTTTCAACTTCCATACAAAATATAGCAGAAAAATTATGTTGAAAAAAACCTGTTTTTTTTTAAACTCTGAATGAGTTTTTAATGTATTTTTTTTTCTACTATTTAGCAAATCATATCAAGACATTTAGCCTTTAGCTATACTTAAGATAAAATTGAATTTTTATTTTATGATTATATTATATCTTCAGTAAGTAAATCAAAGGCGAAATATGTCATATTTTCGGGAGCGCAAAAGTGATGCAACTATTAACAGGTGCTGTGATTGATATGAATAGCTTAGCAGCACGAAAACTGTACTTGTATAGTCAGACAGACTTAATCTTTCAATTATTTCAAGCTTTCTCACAATTAAATTAGTAATTGACAAAATAGTGTATTTTTCGTGCACGGACCCTTAAAAAATGGCCTATATTGCCTCTTTTGGGATTATTTTTGAGACAAAAAGCCTATATTTTTCCCCAGGATGCCATCTATCTCCTTGGTAATTTTTTTTCAAATTCCAAGGCGTGAAAAAGTAACAGAAAGATAGACAGAGTTAAGGTAAAGGCACCAGTAATGGACAATGAACCAATAATGGACAAAAAATAAAGTAATCATCTAGAATAAGAACATAAATCAATTTTTTATATTGGCAACACTGTGACATAGACTATAGACAACTAGCTGTCAAAGTTTAACGTTTTATTCAATTCGGTTTATCAGATAGACAAGATGGCGTGAGTGCAAAGTGTTTCTGTGATTGTAAATTGATATTAGCGGTTTTTCTTAAGGAAATTGTTAGTGCGGTGAGTAGAAAGTTTTATATGTAAACTGGTATTGCTTTGTTTTAATCAGAATGTGTTTTATCTGTTGGGTTACCTATGAAATTAAGACGACAACGCACATTGTTGTAATTCTAGAGAGGTTATGCTTGTTGACATTTTATTGATGTTTATAACTGGTGCATTGTAATTAAATGGTTCCAAAAATGGACAGATGTCGAAACTTAATATAATCTTGATATATTCAAATTTTTAACTTCTTTTATTCTAACTATTATTATTTGCTATAAGCTAGTTGTAAATTTGAAAAATACTGATGTATACCAGTAATGGACGTATGTGTCCATTATTGGATATTTTATAGGAATCCAGTTATGGACATTGATAAAAAATGATACTTATTCTTTGTTTTAGAAATGGCTCCTAAAAAAGATTATACGCCTCAACAAATGGGCTGGGCTATTGAAGCAGTAAAAAAAGGGTTAAAAATATCCGAAGCAGCCAAAAAGTTCAATGTACCTAGAATAACCTTGCACAACAAAGTTACTGGTAAAAGTCCGATTGAGTGCTCAATGGGACCCAGCACCATTTTAAGTAAGGAAGAAGAAAACATTTTAGATATCTGGATCAAAGAAATGTTAGATAAACATATACCCGTAACAAAAAAGGATTTAATGGACAGTGTCCAACGAATAATAATCGACAAAAAGCAAGAAACCCCTTTCAAAGATAATAGACCTGGCAAGAAATGGTACACATCATTTCTAAAACGGTATCCTACGATTGCTGAACGGGTAGCTCAAAATTTGTGTACAACAAGGGACAATGTTACCCAAGAAGACATAGAGAAATGGTTTTCGGAAGTAGAGAGTGATCTCAAAGACAGAAATCTCATTGAGATAATGCAACATTCTGAAAGAATTTTTAACACAGATGAAAGTGCATTTTTCTTAAATCCAAAACCAGGACATGTTCTCGCTAGAAAAGGAGATAAAAATGTGTATGCTTCTTCAGGCGACGATAAAAAAAATTTGACCGTTCTGATTACAAAATGCTGCAGGAGAGTTGGCACCTACTCTGGTAGTATCGAAGATACAATCAGATTGTCAATTTAGAAAAAAATACATCGTCAATTTAGAAAAAGTTCGTTAAAAATAAAAATAAATATGTATATTATTCTACTGCATTTTATTTTTAGATACTTCAATAATTAAAATTATCTACATCTTGACATTCATCAAAGATTCTGCGATTAGGTCATATATGTACCTAGTCATAAGTAGGTACTAAATGTATATGAGTAGGTTCAAGTTCATTATTGGATGCCCATGACTAGGTTTAAGTTCATTACTGGATGTCCATGTCTAGGTTATGTTCATTACTGGATGTCCACAACTGGTTTTTTGCTGTCCATGACTGGGTAAAAAACTAGGATTTTTATTTGTTAAAAAAATTAAAACCAGCTTTGCAAATTCTCACGCGTAACACAGTAAAAATATTGAATAAGGACAGGACTTTACACTTTAAGTATGTTCAGTACTGAAACTTTCACGATATTGATAAAACTTCGCAAACACCACAATTTTTTTCTTAAACTGTCCATAACTGGGGTGTTTACCTTACATTCGAATTTATAATATGAACATGGATGGATTCATTTACATTTGATCAAACAAACTGAACTCGGACATTATTTTTTAAATGAGTTTATACATTTTTATCAAGTTAAGGGTTTAAGCGTTATTGCATAATTTGTATTCAAATAACAATTCACCAAATAAATTGCAACGATTCCAATTTCCTCGAGTGAAAAACCAACATACATAAAACATCAGCGCCAAATGTTGGCGCGTAACTTGGCCAACAATCTGGTGCGTCACTTTACCAAACATTGGCGCTATCTGAACGTGACATATAGTGATGCTTTGTATAAAAGACACTCGAACACAAGTTATTCATTAGTCGTGATCGAGCGATTTCGCAAGAACAACATGAAACTTACTTTGGGTAAGCCTTTTCTAAATAACTTATTTTAAAATGAAAATAAACAAAACCTTGTCCTTGAAAAGTAGCAATATTTTTAACTTTTTTGTCGTTTGTCGCGCCACTTCTCAGCTAAAACACTAGGAAGAGGTAAAGGATGGGCGTTTTAGGGAATTCTCTTATGTAATTTTGACGTTCAAAAAGCGTTGATTCTCAGCTTACTTTGAGTAAATGACATTTAATTTTATAATGTTACTTACGTTATTTTGCATTTTTTTAAACCTTTATTAAAAAATAACCAGGTTCATAATAATTAATTACAATTTAGCCTATAAGACTAATAAGCAATTTTAATCTAACTTAATTTTTTACGTAATAATTATTTTAAAAATTAGAATAGTGTTGATGTACTTTACACAAGTTCGTTCCATTTTCTTAGAGTCTGATATAATAATTTATAATCACTTTGTTCATGTGTTATATGTGTGTCATTGTCACTATTATTTCTACACTTTTTACACTACACTAACTCAAAAGGTTTTGTTCGTTTTAGTCTTTGCACTATATTTGTTTGGTCTAGTAGCTGCTAGAAATTGCCTCGATGTTCACATGTAGGTAGAGTCGGTGTTAATGAGCCTCAGCAATTTTTTGGATTATTTTGGTGACGGGTTCCATTTTTGGGTCACGATGGAGGTCGTCATTTCTTATATACCAGGGCGGTTGCTGAGTGTTTCTCTCTGAAACCATACTGATGGTCAGGGTTCAGGTTTTTCTCGTATTATGATAGGTTTAAGGCGTTTTAAAAACAATTATTCAAACAGCTTTGATAGTATAGGCAACAGGGAAATGTGCCTGTATGATGATGGTTCGTGAGGCGGTTTACCGGGCTTTGCAATCATCATCACTTCAGCAACTTTCCATGGCTCAGGAAAATGTTTTAGCAGGAATGCAGCATTGATGAGCTTAGTAAGTTTAACGATGGCTTTTCACGGAAGATATTTTTTTGCATGACACGAGAAATGATTATAACAAATTATATTATGTACTGTCAGAGCAGGTCCATACTAAGACATCGTCGTGGAAATTTCACCGAAATAACGTCATAACTAGAGACCGTATTGTATGCAACTTAAAATGATCAATAATCAAAAAACGAAATCTTCAACTTCAAAATATAAATACTACAGAATATAGTTTATTTTCTTTTCAATGCGGGTCCCGAAGCCTTTCCTCGGCTGTGGATTTTTATTATTAAAAAATTAAATTAGATAGATCAAAGTTAAATAAATTACGTAACTTAGGTACTGCATTTTCAACGAAATTTCACATTTTTGTTCTGGATAACTTACTGTCTAACTACCTACCCAGTAGCAAAATTGTGACTTCAATCCCTTAAAATATTTATTTAATTTTTATGATGTCTGTGATTACGTTACGTTTATGTGTGTACATTTTCGTATTTTCAACCGCTCAAATATACAAGATCAGTAGATAAGTAGACCTGAACATATATCGCCAAAATATGCATTCGCTTAGAATACGGTCTCTAATCATAACACACATATCTTTGTTTCCAGTATTCACCCTATTCCTGGTACTGATGGGTACCATGATGACCAGTGCTGCGAATGGCTGCATCTGTCCCGCAGTCTTCGACCCCGTGTGTGGCAAGAATGGAGTCACCTACGGCAACTCGTGCCAGTAAGTTTTATCATCATCTGTCTAGCCATTTCCCAACTGTTTTGGGGTCAGCTTTCAGTTTAACCGGACAGCTGAATACTAGTATTTTACATAGGCTGACCTCCAGAACCCCTGGGTAACACGATACCCCTTGGCTAAACTGTTTGTCAGACAATCGGGCTTCTGCCGGGACCAACTATGTTTTTTTTTGCCAAGTTTAATTATCTCATCATCTTAATGTAGCAGAAAGAGAGAAAACGAATTTGGAACTCGCACAGAAAGAAAACAAAATAATTAATATGATGCAAACAGAATAATAAAAACAAAAGTAAAAAAAAAAACCGAATATGACATAAAAGTTACATGCATAAATAAAATATAGTACACTCACATTTTACCAGGTATGTGATAAGTGCCGTGTAACCGGTATTTCCAGGTTACTACTGAGAATTCCGTAAAAGTGAGTAATTGGATAAACCCAATAACACTTTGCACGGAACGGAAATCGAACATAGGAAACCATGCTCAGTAGTTGCACTAATCACGAGATCAATGACGCTATCAAGTAACTTCATATTTTTATAATTAGTTTGTCTACGTACAGGTTGGATTTTTGGGATAGGGCAGTGAGGACACGTTACCTAACTGGTAGCTACAGGAAAGATTTTTCTTAATCTGAAAATGTGAGCGTATAGAGTGAGAAGCCATATCTGATATTCAAACGCGGATACTACCAATGTTTAGTAAATATTAATAAGTAAATTAGTCGATTTCGTCGGTCCCATCCTAGAATTTGTAGTAAAACCTTCAAACTGTTTAAGGTGATTCCTCAATTCAAACGTCTGAATCGAGGCGCCACTGTAGAACTTAAGAACATTCCGACAAATATTTTTGAAAATATTGAATGATTAGTAGTGTTTATTTATAACTAGTTTTTGCGCCGCGGCTTCGCCCGTGTGGATCGTGAAAAAAAAATTTCACGGTAGGGTGCTACCGGGATTAAACGTACCCTAAAGGTTAGTCCGAACAAAAAAAAAAAGGTAATCAATGTATTAATTTCGTAATATTATTGTTTTCATATAACTAGCGGCTTTAAGCTAGCCTTACGCGGGGCAAGCCAGTATAGTTCCCAGTCGGCATGATTTTTCCGACAATCACATCTTCAACAATCATCGTCATATCTCAGCCAATTTACATAAAACTTTAATGAATTTTACACCTAAACCTTCCTCATGAATCACGCCGTCCATTGGTGGAAAACCTTGTGAAAATCCGTTCGGGAGTTTTTGTGTTTATCGGGTTCAGACAGATAGACAGACGCGGTGGGGGGAGTTTGTTTTATAGTAGTGCTAATAGTGGCAGTAATAGTGATAATTATTAAATCTCTACTGGCCCTTCTTAAAAATCCACTCTGTGTCTATACGTAGGTTAATTCCAAAGTAGTGTACTATCTTCATGGTACGCCTTTCATCTCTACTTAGTAACTTGTTTCGAAGTTTCCAAGATGTTGTATAATTATGTTATACTCATAGAAGTTTGAGATGGTTGCGGCTTGTGTGGGGTATAACACATTCCATAAAGAAGCACAAACACATACTAATTACAACGACACATGAGAAAAGTTTCGGATAGTAAACAAAGAGAATAACGACTCATTTCGTACGTCACTTTCGTACATTTTCTATGAACCATCGCACACTAAAGGCAAAGGTGCTGCACTTTTTTGTATTAAAATGCGGTGCGCTGCGGCCCGATGCAGCTGTAATGAGCTCTTGCCTTTAAACTGCGCTGAAAATGCGCTGTAGCTGCTTAAAACTTAACTTATGTTTGTGTTGTGAATGATTTAAAGTAGCTAAAGTTTGTTTGCACTAACTGCGACTTTTATTAACATAGCACTTATAGCAGTTACTTATTAGTAATTATAGTTTAAACATAAAATGTCTTTTCTTTCTTTCAATCCATCCAAAGGTAGTATGCAAGAGATCCTCGTGCGATAAGACCGTTCATTGTACACTAGTTTTAAATAAATGTGTGCCTTTTTTAACCGATTTCAAAAGTTGAGGAGGTTGTGTGTTTTTTATGTTTGTCCACCAATTTCTCCGTCAATTGGTGACCGATTTTGAAAATTCTGTTTAAAAGGGTATGCTTTCGAGGTGGTCCCATATAAATTTTATGAACTTTGCTTGGATAGTTTTTGAGTTAGCTTTAATAATACATATTTTTTCCCACTTAATATGTGGATGATATGATAAGTTCCTGTCACTGCTATTTACATAGCAGTTAGTGTTATTCGAATTTGTGTGGGGTAGGCACCACAACTAAAAAGTGAAAAATAAAAACTTTTTACAAAAAAAAAAAAATACAACCGATTTCTAAAAAAAAAAATACTACAAAGTGAAAAATTACTTTAATTTCGGAAGTCGGTGGTAAAAAAAATCTAAATCAAAAATACCGACTTCCGAAATTAAAGTAATTTTTCACTTTGTAGTATTTTTTTTTTTTTTGTTGAAGACGGTTGTTTTTTTTGTAACAGTTTTTATTTTGTTTTATTATGCGGTGTTCGACAAAATGTCAAAACAAATATTATTATTATTAATTGTATCGTTCTCTTTATTTTCAGGATGGCCTGTGCAGGAGCTAAGCTTCGGCACAAAGGAAAATGTGGCGGCGCCCTATCATAGAAATACTTGATAAACACGATATCTTGCATTTATCTCAACGTTTTGACTGAATCTCCTATAAATATTACCAAAATTAAAATTATTGCCACAATCAATTTGTGTTTTTTCTCTACCTATTACCTGGACCTATGGAAGTACAAGGATAAAATGGCAGGGGGTGAGTTGCACACTCAATAATGGGCCCCCAAAAACGGTCGCTAGCACAAAGTATCGTAGCGACAAGGGGGCAACATGTCCTGAGGAGCTTATGAGGAATGGAGAGGTATTCCACGGCTATCAGGACAATCCCTGAAGTACAGTCAAGATCCCTACCAGCATCTTACTAGAATACTTCCTTCCTCCAAGCACGTTTGCTCTTGCGAATCTCCACTCAAGCCGGGCATTAAAGGCAAGAAAGAGGTGGGAGCTCTGTTCCTCGTCAGTACTCACTCCAGCCGGCCAATAAAAGCAGGCCAGAAGTGAGGAACAAGACTTCTACCGGGAGATAGGGTACGTGAGGTCGCTACTGCCCTACAACTCGCCACATGCTGCCCTGCGGGTGTCTGTATCTCTCTTGGTCAGGCTCCTCACTCTAGACCCGTTTCGGCAAAGTAAATTTTACCGGCACAGACCTAGAGTTCGGAGCGCGCAAGCCCCACCACGACGTCAACGTAGAGATACGGCGGTGGGGTTATTATTACTATTTTTTTTTAATACTTTTGCGTATCTCAGCGTTGAGCCGGATTTATGTGGTAATACAGGCCATAGCCAAGAGCTACCCCTGGAAATTGGTTAAATTATGATGAGATGATGGTGTGTTCGTGCGGTGGTTGTTGCACTCGTGTGTGCGGCGACGATTGAATCCTGCAGGTATTCAAGATTGCAGCTTTCTGAAGAGTCTGATATGCGTAGGGTGGTAAATCGAGTGTTGTTAAAGACTGGTGGAGCTGTTTAGGTATTACACCTGTTGTTGACAAGACACTAGGAACTATGGTGACATTGCTAAGCCGCCACATTCTGCTGATTTCTATTTTCAGGTCTATATATTTTGAGAGATTTTCTGCTATAGTATTCTGTAAATTGTGTGTATTAAAAACGGCTATGTCTATGATTTGTGAGGTTAAATAAAAATAAATTGAATTTGTTTACAGGTTTTCCTTAAGATAGGTATAAGAGTTACGTAGACAATTACGAAATTCATAATGCTGATTTTGACGAACTAATCTAAGGCTGTATACAGACATTGCGAGACATTCGTCGCGAATTGTTTGTCACGCATGCCTCTGGTGAAGCATGGGACTTGCATTCATCCGAACGGCACATGCTCAAAGTGAACCCGCAAACAATCACACGCATGGAAACTAAAATTGGGTTTAAGTTTTTAACTTTCATTCCTTAATTATTTACCTAAGACATAAGCGCCAATTAAAAACAAGACATCGTTGTATTTTTTTTTTTGTTATGATGTTAACGATGGTTAAAGTTTTTATAAATAAAATTCAAAATAACAGCGGTTCACACGTGACGTCACGGCTGTAGCCGGAGTTACTCATCATTACTAATTATGCCTTGTAATTAAGCCTTAGATCGTACAGATAACGTATGACTCTGGTTATACGAACTCAAAACTCAAACTCTAATTCGAAAGCCGATATTTGGTATTCAGCTAACTTGCAACTACTTCCAAATGCCTTGTAAGCCTTGATTATATCGATTCGGGAAAATATTGGATATTTTAAAATAGAATTAACATACTGAAAGCACACCTACACGTTCGCGTACACACTTACATACTATACCGTATACCTACACTACACAACACATATTCACACCTTACACTACTAATATAACAAATAGCTTGATCGACAGTACGTTTATGATGAACGCTCGCAGTGAGTATCCCATTCACATAGTCTGAGGCATGCGAGGCCATGCATCACGATGTCAGTATGTACTCGGCTTTAAGCCGGATAATTCTTAGAACTTTATTCGATAGTGTTCACGAGTCAACCCAGATTCATATAAAAGACACCAGAAAACACGTAATTATTCAGTGTCGACTACGTAATTATTCAGTGTAGTCGTGGTTACCTGGTAACTTCGTTATTACAACATAAAACTTACTTTTGGTAAGTCCGTTTTTATTTAGTTTGACAACATTTGAGAATTTAAAGCCCATAAAACAAAAATACAATTTCTATATTTTTAGGGTTCCGTAATCAACAAGGAACCCATATAGTTTCGCTATGTCCATTTGTCTGTCTATTGGTATCTTAGTTCAGATACTTAGTACTAGAAAGCTATAATTTGGAATGGGTATACATAAATTAATCACGCCGACAAAGTGGTAAAATTAAATCATGAAAAAATGTTTTAAGTTTTCAACAAAAAAAAAACATCCCCACTTTACGTGTAGGGGAGGTACCCCACACGTAAAGTGGGGATGTGTTTTTTTTTCATCTATCCCATGATGTGGGGTATCTTTGGAAAAGTCGTTTAAAAATATTGTGAGTGTGTGGAAACTATTTTTGGATTCAGGGATCAGCTTGCGAAATATTAAGCTTGCTATTACGGTTACAATTACGACAGACAAATGGCGTTTAGCTTAGGCTTACTAGGTAAAAGAGTTCAGTGGTCACCCGACGGTGGAGAAGCAATAAAAAAAAGATATCGTCATGAAATCGCACAACCGACGTAATACCAGCTTATTATGGTCCCATAGCAGGGCAAAGTCTTCTTCTCATACAGAGAAGGCACGAGCATTGATCACCATGATTGCTCAAGACGGGTTGGCATTTTAAAACTTATAATAAGTCTAAAACTTTAAGTTTAGGCTTCCTCACGATGTTTTCCTTCACTGATGTCAGTGATTTTCAAGATAAACTTTGAAAACGGATCTATGTTCATAGCTCATAAAAATATAAAAAAACATACATCCACATCATAGCTTAATGTATTTTTACTCCAGTATTCACCCTATTCCTGATCCTGGTGAGCGCTATGATGAGCAATGCTTATGACTGGCCAGACGAATGCGTTTGCGCTGACTACATCGACTACGTGTGTGGCCAAGATGGAGTCACCTACAACAGTTTTTGCAAGTAAGTCTTGTATAATGGGTGTAAAAGGAACAAAGGAGGTGAGTGAAAACCCCCTAGAATATCATATAGTGACCTTATTGGGGACGTTCTTTAGAAAGATCAGGTGCGTAGTACTCGCAACCGGCGTGCGTGTATGATCAGATGGATGAATGAAAACGAAGCAAAAGGATCGTAGCAGGTGGGGTTCTGTAGTTTCTGTCTACCCCCATGGGAAAAAAGTTTATGTATGTGTGTGTAAAGTGACGTTTTTAACGAAGTTAAGAGTCATTAGTTCATGCCGTCATTGTGATCATTTGTTTGCTTTGGGCTATGGCTGGGAACCCTCTGGTTATAGAAATATTAAGAGTCAAAGTTGAGCGGAGTTTCACAAGCTAATCTAATGTGACCCTGTACACTTAACCCCTTTTTATTAACTTAAACCGCCTCACTGCCGGGCAAAGGCCTCTTCCAAGAAGTAATATTGATTATTCATATTCTCTTTATTTTCAGCATGTTATGTGCCAGAGTAGAGCTGGCGCACTATGGAAAATGTGCTGATCACAACGTATGAAAGCACCATATCATGAGGAAGAAAAACAGAAAATAAATTACTTACGCAGTAATATTTTTAAATACATATTTTATTCTCTTTATTTGTGTATTATTTTTATCCCGATATGCTTACTTACTGCCTGTCTGTATAGGAGGTCAAGAATGCTGCCACAATCAGCGAAATTTTTTATTTTTTAGGTGTCGATATGCAACAAATTCCTTCAGATAATACGTAGTTCTATTTTGTTCTACCTATTAAGAAATAATTAAACCATCGTCCTTCTAGTATCAAATAAAGAATGGAAGAAATGCTTGTGTTGAGCCATTAATATACTAGAAAATATATCGTCTCGGCAAAGAATAATAACTGTTACGCATAGAAGCGATACACTCACGACCCCTTCCCCCCTCACAACGCAGTATGCCGGGCAGTAGTGCCGTTCCGTGATTGGTTATCTTAGCGTAGACAATAGCTACCCACACACACACACAACACGTGCGGACAGGCCGGTAGTATCAGTTTGTCTGTAATACAGATAAACTAGACGTTGGGGACATGAAATATGTGATGCATGAAAAGATAGCTGGTTCAGAATGGACATGCACTGCAAAGGACAGGACAAAATAGAAAAGCTTTAGAGGAGGCCTTTGTCAGCTTGTCAGCTGTAAAAGGAAAACTGGCTGCCGTTATAATTAGCCAAAAGTTAAACATAATTAATTAAAAATGTTATATTATATATTATATTATGCATGTTATTAAGTTACAGCAATAAAGGCATATTTTTTTTATTTTATTTTTTTACAGACAAACTAATACTACCGTCCGTACAAACTCTGTATGGAGTATCGGGGGTGTAGTCTTAGCCTGGAATACTAAAGCCCCGCAGACAGGCTGAACAACAGCCGCGCAGCATTTCATATTGCGCGATGTTCTTTTGTTATCGTCGTATCATTTTAACGAACAAGTTGCTAAATAAGTAATCTTATCTCAAAGTGATAGCTGCACCCAACGCCGGTAAAACAGCCTATCTAATAACTCGATGAAAACAAACGTTTAAAAAAAAGCAAATTACATTTTAAAAATAAAGTGATAGTATTTGAAAATGGAGGGAAGCGTTTGTCTATTTTTGCGCCAGTGTTGTGCAATACGTGCTGCCTCGCACAACACACCGCGACGCGCAGCTCAAAGTTGATTGAAGAAAATAATAAAAATACTGCACGAGAAAGTTAGTAAGCTCAGCACCACACAGCAGCGCATAGTTTTATGTTGATTCGTGACACTTTGGCACGGATCAAAAGTAAGGCTATTTGTTAAGCAGGCAGCTAACTTGCAATTATTACTCTTAAACAATGGTGTTGATGTGATGAGTACTCAATTATTCATAAGCTTACAAAGTTATCAAGCACACAATAAAATGAATAACTAGCGAAATGTCGGTGTAGGTACGCGTCGATCTAACCCTTCGTATAATATGATATTTGTATTTACGTGTATGTGTAAAAATGAATAATGGCAGTGTAGTGGAAAGATGAATATGATCGCGCAGTAAGTGGTGCCGCCTCATTTGTATCGAAGTTACTGGAACCACTAAAAATAAGACTGACACTGTTACTCTAGTAGAGTGTCGCATCGATGGTTGCGTGGCGGCTGTCATCTAATGACAGAGATGATGTCAGAATAGTCGCTGTAGTACCACGTTCACGACGAACTGCTAATACGAGGACCACTTCTGGTAAAAGCTATTCTGCGTAAATAGCTAGTTCCACTATACAATATATACGGTGACGTGAATAATCTGTGTGCATAAACTTTTAGAGCCAGAGCTATTGAGTACACCATTGCACTATTATAAACGTGAACCACAAGCAAAAGGTAATTTAGCTCAGTTGAAGGGTTTAACAGAAATACTAGCAGCGTAACTAATGGTAACATGTAACAAATGCCTGTTAGTAATTAATTAATAGTGCGGTGTAACAGCAAGTCTTAGGCGGCGGTAATTAGTAGCAGGATCTATTAATCAGTGAGCGATATTGGAGGCGCACTGTAATTAATTATTGTTTAGGTACCATATCGGATTATATCAGGAAATTGACAGTTGTGACAACTACTCCTAGAAAATAGCATTTTTGTTAGAACATTTTATTTTTGTTCAAAAATTAAGAACCTCCACCACTACTGTAACATTTATTCTGAAACTACCTGGAAAACAGTTTAACGATAATCACCATTGAGATTAAATTAGGTACTTTCTCGGGGATTCTTTTTAGTTTTAAATAGATTAAAAAAGTAAAACGTGTTTCTATTTTCCATGGAACCAGAACATCTTTTTTGTATGCCATATAAAATATTTGTTCCGCCATCTGTAGCACAGTAGCAATCACGCGCTTACCGTGCCGTTCATTTTTCGACCGTTCTCTGATCACACGGAGAGATAGGGTGAGCGGTTCATTTGTATGACAGCCACGCATCCGTGTGGGGCCTGGTCTTGCGTTGCAGTGGATGATCCTGCCAACATTTTCATACAAAACGAAGCTTAGTACATGTGCGTAGCTGGAACGGATATGGAACAGCACCTTTACAATCAAAATGTACTGTCTATGTCCAGTACTGGACAACATATGCAGCAGCAGATAAATGAGAACGTTCCTTTCCTAATCACTTGCTATTACCGCTGCCTGGCGTTTGGTAAATGTCCGTAAAGTGATTAACAGCACAGTGATAACAAATTGTGTTAATTATCAGATGTCGGTTCTATCAATCAATGTACGATAGTTGGAATATACGAGAGAATAGATGGAGCGGCACTGAGCGGAGGAAAGTTTAGGTAGATGACGGTAAATTGCGGCGATTAACCATCATCGGATCTTAAATTGTATTGGTGAGTTACGGTTTAAACATACTGATTATGTTGAATTGGTGGAGTTAAGATGTGATTATGAGAAACAAATACCTACTTGCAACTTTTAGTCATGCCTACACTAACTAACTAATAGGACTAGGACTCACTAGCTTTTTATTAAAGAGTTGGTTACACAGTCACAATTTAACTTTCCCAGCGCAGCGTTAAGTTTTAAACTTAATGAGTAACTAATTGTTACAATTCCATAGCAGAAAACCTCATCTTTTGGTAGGTTGGAGATACGGAACCGCTAATTAATCTCATTAAACTAAGACCATACAGAAAATCGATCGTGAAAATCTTTGTTCAATGTTATGATGCAATTATCATAAATATCAAATCTGAATACGCTTCCCGAGACAAAGCCTAGATTCTATAAATCTATTATACGACCTAAAGCTAGACTAGACTATTCTCTTTGCCTTTAAGCTCAATTAATCGTAACTGCTCAAATAAGGGTAATATCAGATAGTTGGCCATTAGCCAAGAGCTGGTCATTGTACGCCTTAATGTGGAAATATAGACATCTACGTTATCACCGTGAACACTGTTGAACACAGCCGTTTGCAGACAACGTTATGTCTTGTTAGGGTAGATTATGATCAAAGGATACACATAATCTTATAGGGTTAATAATGCAGCCACCTATATTTTAGATAGTACCACAGTCGACCTTCCTATCTTCTAGTAGTAGGCAAACGCGAAAGTTTTTGCAAAGGAATAGTGCGGGAATTTCGGGGAAAGCAGGCGGTACTAGTGACTCAAACTGCAGTATATTTATGGCAGTACAATTTTGATAATATTATGTCATTTTGAATAATAGGTAAAATATTGTTCAGTGTCGTCTACTTTATATGCAACCGAGTAATTAAATATTGCAAATAATATGAAATATCAAAAACATAGTACCATACAATATTTGCATGAAATTAAAATGCTTCGTCACTAATTTCCTACCAAATATTTCTAAAAAAGAGCTATTAATTCGATTCAAATTACGACACAGCATTCCAAGAACATTTAAAACTGCTCCAACGTTCCACCTAAGCTATTCAGTAAGTGCTCACAACTCAACGCTTTCGCCACAATTCCTTCCCCGTATGTTTCCACCAGCTCGTTAGAGATACGACAAAGTGCTATCAGGTGGATGCAGAACGAGGCGATCCATCTCGGGCCTTCGCCGCGGACAATTTTAGGATCCAAAAGCAAGTCTAATTTTAGACCAACAGTGGCGGATTTGCTTCTGAACCCCACAATTGAACTGCGAGCTGCGTTATACAGTCACAATTGAATCGCTGCGTTTAATTGTGCAATCTGTGGCTGTATGTATACTAATGTGGGATGTTTATATTAGTAGGTAATTGAACTGTTTTGCAGATCTATATTGTAATGTTGCATGTTTTTACTTACGGTTTGGTTGTTAAAATGTTGGTCTTTTATCATACGTTCTCTCTAGATAAATGCATGACCATTGTCGGTGTGTTAAATATTCCTGAGGCTCTGTATTTCATTGTTATTGATATTTTTCTGTAGATTTTCTTGTTGTGACACTTACCTATGTCAAATGTTAAACTGTCAGTTTCTTTTTATTTTTCTGTTTGGCTTAGTCTATGATGTTACTTTTTGGTTTATATAGTTTCAATTATTTTTATTGTTATCGCTAAAACATTGTATTAATTATAATTTATTTTTATATTATGATTGTACAAAATAACTACAAATTAACTATTGTTCTAAATTTCATTTATGAAATTTACGCACTCCAAGGAGGTCCGATTATATTTGAAGAAACCACTGTTTGAAAATGGAAAATAATATTGATTTTGGAAACGAGCTGAAGGGTATAAAAGCAGAGGCCGTCAGAAGCAACGGGCGGTTCTATCTCGGATTCTATCTATCTCCGATTCTATCTCCGACTTTATAATAATAAAAGGGTCTGTCTCTCTTACAGTCCATCTTGGCCTACCCTGGCCATTCCGGGGCTCACCCACTCCCTGCCGGAGCCAACTCTTCCTTCCCTCGGAGTCATCGACCCGCCGAGGCCATCACCAGCCGTCAATCACTCCCTGCCGGAGCCTCCATCTCCCGAAGACTACCTCCCGCTGCAGGCCTCCTCTGAGGCCTAACCTCCTAAGCGTGCAGTGCCGATCAGTAGTGTTAAACTGTGTTTTTGTACTCCCCTTGTATTTTTAATCATATTATAATATTCAATTATATTGTTATATTTTCCCTTACATTTACCCCCTCTGGGAAAATGTAACGTTACAGTTTGGCGCCCATTCAGCTTACCCACCCCCTCTTCCCTCTCTAAATTCTAAAACTAACCCACCCCCTCTTCCCTCTCTAAATTCTAAAACTAAACTTTCACAAGTTTTTCAATTATATTTTGGCGAACCTTTATTCATCACCTCATCCATAACAACCTTTACTCAACACTTCTTATACTGAACAACTCGTAATACTACACCCCCACACACACTACGATTACCATTGTAATCGTCATCCATTCTTCGCTTGTACGTGTTAAAACCATCGTTCGTTCGTTGGTCATTTGCAAGTTGGGGTTTGGCTTACTTTACGACGTTCTATAGGAGAGTATCCTATAGACGTTACCACCTACTCTTTACTTTTTTCTTTACCTCACTACACTGCATCCCACACACTTGCACACCACTGCGGTTACCATCCATTGGTAATCGTACCCAGTTTTCGCTTGTGTGTGTTAACTTGTCACTAGCAAGTTGGGGACTGGGACACTCCACGACGCCTGCAGGACAATATCCTGTGGACGTTTGTACAATACTGAACATTAATTTACTTTAATCATTACTCCATTTAGTTTGATTTGTTACCAAGGCTAAATTACTTAAAAACTTATTCCTAGACTAATATTTTTAAATCTTAAACATGGATACACCAATAAGATACTCGTACTTCAACAAACTTGAGCTTGAATACGAAGTTTTCTATCAAAGCTGAAAGACCTGCTGAAACTTTGACAAATCGGAGATAATTCTATATATATATCGGAGACAAAAATAAATTGTTACAGTTTATGCAATATTATTTAGAATAATATTTATTATTTAGTTTATATATTTTAGTTTTTATTTTACTAAAGTTTTACAGTTTACACTGATTATGCTGCACTGAAATGGTTCCAAAATCTTTCTAATCCTTCTGGGAGATTAGCACGTTGGACTCTTCATCTATCATGCTTTGATTTTGATCTGAAACATAAGAAAGGAATGGATAATTCCGTTCATGGGACATTCCGTTACAAAAGATTCAATTAGCACTAAATAGCTCTGTAAATGCTACCACAGGGTTCTTCTCCTTGATGTCTTTAAGAACTTTCATTTTTATTCATTTTTATAAGTCTGTAAATACTTCATAGGGATAAAACTGTTTTGGCATTGTTAATTATATTTAGTTTTTATGGAGCGGTGCATAACTCGTTAAATAAGCCATTATGTCGAGCGGTACTTAACTCGTTAAATAAGCCTTAGTGTATCTATATCTTTTATTTTTTTAAATACTTACTTGAACTTAAACTTAGATTTAATTTACTTGTACTTGAACTTGAAACTCGCAAGGTTTTTCTTAAGCACTAATTGCTTGTACTTGAACTTGAAACTCGCAAGGTTTTTCTTAAGCACTAATGCTTTAAAACCTTGACTATTTTTCTGAAACAGGAAAGTTTTGTAAATATTTAATTTAGTTTTTTTTTTTGGGTTTTAAAAAAGGTGCGGGTTACGACACCTAATTAAAATAAATAAGCCTTCGTAACCTTAAAAAAATAATTCCTTGTGGAGTATGCGTCATAGAATGTGAACCATATCCCCTAAGAATGCTGGTGATGTATGATTGAGGGAGCACGAAAGGCGAGTTGTTGAAAGGTGTATGAAAGAGCAAGGTCTTATTTACAACATCTAAATCTTTTCAGTTGATAATTTTCTTGGGTTATGGGGAATCATAATTGTAAGATAATACACACCAGATGTTAGTGTTTTCTTTCTTTTTAATTTTCAGTACCACTGTAAATAGTCTGCTAGATTTGCTAAGTAATGCCCTAAAAATTTTTTCATGGGATTCAAAAATTTTCCGGGGTTGTCGGGGAAATGTAATGTTGCATGTTTTTACTTACGGTTTGGTTGTTAAAATGTTGGTCTTTTATCATACGTTCTCTCTAGATAAATGCATGACCATTGTCGGTGTGTTAAATATTCCTGAGGCTCTGTATTTCATTGTTATTGATATTTTTCTGTAGATTTTCTTGTTGTGACACTTACCTATGTCAAATGTTAAACTGTCAGTTTCTTTTTATTTTTCTGTTTGGCTTAGTCTATGATGTTACTTTTTGGTTTATATAGTTTCAATTATTTTTATTGTTATCGCTAAAACATTGTATTAATTATAATTTATTTTTATATTATGATTGTACAAAATAACTACAAATTAACTATTGTTCTAAATTTCATTTATGAAATTTACGCACTCCAAGGAGGTCCGATTATATTTGAAGAAACCACTGTTTGAAAATGGAAAATAATATTGATTTTGGAAACGAGCTGAAGGGTATAAAAGCAGAGGCCGTCAGAAGCAACGGGCGGTTCTATCTCGGATTCTATCTATCTCCGATTCTATCTCCGACTTTATAATAATAAAAGGGTCTGTCTCTCTTACAGTCCATCTTGGCCTACCCTGGCCATTCCGGGGCTCACCCACTCCCTGCCGGAGCCAACTCTTCCTTCCCTCGGAGTCATCGACCCGCCGAGGCCATCACCAGCCGTCAATCACTCCCTGCCGGAGCCTCCATCTCCCGAAGACTACCTCCCGCTGCAGGCCTCCTCTGAGGCCTAACCTCCTAAGCGTGCAGTGCCGATCAGTAGTGTTAAACTGTGTTTTTGTACTCCCCTTGTATTTTTAATCATATTATAATATTCAATTATATTGTTATATTTTCCCTTACATTTTCCCCCTCTGGGAAAATGTAACGTTACAATATACAGGTCAGAAACATGTAGGATTAACATAATAATAAACATAAGTGCAAAATATCTTGTTAGAATATACCTAATACCATTTTTTGCCTCGCAGGACACGATTTTAATATTCAAATGACTAGCCAATTATTTGTTTAAGTTTGGACAAAAAATATAATTTATT
This sequence comes from Omphaloscelis lunosa, assembly GCA_916610215.1. Taxonomy (NCBI): domain Eukaryota; kingdom Metazoa; phylum Arthropoda; class Insecta; order Lepidoptera; family Noctuidae; genus Omphaloscelis; species Omphaloscelis lunosa. Next base: position 20,514,997 of record OU744262.1, read on the forward strand.
CCATACAGGGTCACTTTGCCCTACCTTGAGATCGAACCCTAGACAGCACGCTGCAGTCGCATTTTCGAATGTTTGATAAAATATTATTGACAGAATTCAAATGTAGTTTACATTGTATTCAGTCAAACCTCACCGTCTTCATATGAAATATCAAACAACCCAGTTTCTATTAAAAAAGCAACATAAAATACAGGAAACCTCCCCGGTGTAGCAACGGGTTGCTTACAAAAATTTATTATACAACAACATCATCAGGCGATCGATAAAGATAATATAACAACTGAATAACCAATGAAATATAAAGGCAAGTAACAACTGATGCTGTACCCCCGGGGGCGTGACGTGTAACTATAGATGGGCAATGGAGCGTTATCGTGGTAATGGCGAAACTCGATAGTTTCATGTTACGTTAGAAAGGTGAGCTTACAATATTCTGTTCTGGGCTTAGATATATTTATTTCTAGATTTCTTTTACATGTAGGAAAGAATGAACTAAAAACTTTTTAGGCGGCGATTCGATAAATGGACGAGAATTGAGAGTAAAATTTCAAAGACGCGTCACTTTTAGGCATATTTCGTTACAGAAGAGAAAAGACAGATAAAACTCTCTGTCTCTCACACTAAATCTCTCTTATTCTTGATTTTTTTAAGAAGATTTACTTCTATCACATATACGGTGCTGCGCGCAATTTTTAAATGGAATATCTTGGCTGTTGTCTACCACAATGACTATTAGTTTTGGCAATATTAACACTCACATGCTACACGATCAATACAACAAGCGATACAATCACACCTTTATGATGAAATTAATAGTTTGGCTGATCAGCAAAACTATTGATTACATAATACATCGTACAAAGTTAGTCACTTAAATCCTACTGGTGCCCCGATATCTTACGAAAGACTAGGCCTTAATTTTATTTATCCGGAAAACAACATGTAGAATATTGTACTGTTACACCTTAGCTCGCGCTAACCTTTAAATATCCTTATTTTGTTCGACTGTCATGTTCGATGCTTACTTGTTTATTATGCAATGTATTAACTTTAATAATTCTTCCACGATATTTCCTGTCACCTTGAATGTATATGTGCATGCAAGAAACACGAATGTGCAGGTAATTTGATAATAATAGATGCACGTAACATGCAAATAAATATGTGTATTTAGCGTTGTTCTGGCTATAATTGTCAAGGTCCTGGGCTCGATAATAATCTAAGGTTAATTACTAAGAAATGGTAGGAAGAAGAAGTTGTTTTAACCTCACCCTTCAAACTCAGAAAGGGTTTGACTGCCAAACAGATTTCTTTCAATCGTGGTGTGACATAGCAATGTCGCAAATGGCTGTCAAGTATTTTGCTGTTCTAATTTATTTATCAATATAATTAATACATAAATACAATAGGTATTTAGTTTAAATGTAAAAAAAAAGCATTTGGAAGGTAACGATATTGATTACTGCACTTCATCATCATCATACTAGCCTTTTCCCAACTATATTAGGGTTGGCTTCCAACCTAACCGGATGCCAGCCCTGGTTCAGGCCATGGTACGGAGCGAGAGGAAATGGGAGGCCGTCACCTCCTTCTGCGAAGCGGTAATGCTCGCGAAGGAGGAGGCGGAACGCGTGAGGGAGAGGCAAATTTCGCGCCCTCACGCCCCTAACCGCCGCAGGAGGAGACGCCCAGGGCGTCGGGAATCGCGAGGCGATTTCCGGCCACCGTAGGCGTGGGCTTGCGGACGGTGAGCAATGGGTGGCTCACCGTCCGATAAGGACCAGGCCCGGGTCGACGGCGCGTTGTGTTCCACGTGCGCTTCAAAGAGATGTCAGCAGAATTGAAGGGGTCCACTAGGGCCGATGCCTGCCGGGGTTGCGAAGAAAACCGAAAGGGAGATCGTGGCCCCCGGCGCCAGGGCAACCGAAGGAACACGGGTGGGTTTTAGTCAGCAAGAGTAAACTTCTCCTGCTCTGGGCGGAGCGGGAGAAGTTATTTGATGATTTCCCACCCAAAAAAAAAAAAAAAAAGGTGTAACGGCCGCGACTTACGAGTTGCAGCTCGTAGGTTCAAACCCCGACAGGCGCTTGACTTTGTGTAAATTATTTCCATCACTACTGCTCTCAAAACGGTGAAGGAAAACATCGTGAGCATGTCCTTGAACCAAGAATTCGAAGATGTACGACATATCTACTAACCCGCACTGCGCCCGCGTCGTGGATTACGGTCGGAACATTATAGGCTGATTATGCTAATCAAAACAGCGAAATTTATTTGACAGTAGTTTGTGACGTTGCCAACTTTCTGATTTGGCAAAATGATAATTTGTTGTATCATACACGTCTACTCATCTTCTTGGAGAATTCAGTTATGACCTTGTGACAGACATTTAATCCCACCAAAAACATTTTCATGTAAAATGTTGCCGAGACGAGACCATATGGCTCGCACTGTCAAAAAGTGATCAGATCTCATGTACAGCCAAGCTTCTAACTCTACACGCTCTAACTGTACAAACCCTAGCTTTTATAAATCACCCCCCACCGTTTAGGGTGATTTATAAAAAATCCTATATAAATTTTCAGACCTCTAGCATCATAGTTTAATTGGTTGGGGGTAAGCGTTCCAAGTTTTAGATTTTTTTATTATTTGTGTACTAATACTAGCTTACAAACCAAATTTCAGCTTTCTAGGACTTCAGGAAGTACCCTAAGGAATTTGATTGACCATCAGTGAGGGAGTGAGTCAGTGACGAAATCAGGGTTTTTTAGATATCAATAAAATCTAAAGTATAAGAGTTATGCAATTGAAACTTAATATTTTTAATAAATCTGCTATTGACATCATATTTCGCGAATTTTGTTTATCTGGAATAATCCAAACCCAAGTTATGAGGGTTCAAAAAACGACGAACTGCTTCGAGAAAAGGTAGGTAAAGCCTTTGCGCTTCGCTTGGCTTGTCTTGGCGGGGCCCCCATTTCTGGCATCAGTTTTTTACCTGCAAGTCATATTTCTCGGGTACCTAACATTTGCATTTCTGGCATCAGTTTTTTACCTGCAAGTCCTACCTATTTCTCGGGTACCTAACATTTGCATTTCCAGGTACCGTACTTAGGACACGTATCTGATTTAGGTAGGTACGTAAATGTGTTAGGGTGTTAAAATGTAGCATGTCTTGAATTCGAGACCTTTAATTTGTCACTGCTTTTTAGGGTCCACACATTTTTTTGTAGGAAAATACAAAATACGTGCGGTTTTAGGACAAATGATCCGGTTAGGTCGATTTATTTTGTACCGTAAGAATAATATACCTTTAAAACAAAAAAGGTTATTTTTATAAACAAGTCGATAGGTTTCAAAAATCTATTTTAAACAACACACACAACAATATTCTATGTAACTTTCTATGTATCAGGGCTTATTTTGAATGATTCAAAAGAGCCAGTAGGGACTTAGCTATCTGTAAAAGCAAGCGAGCTATTTGTAGGAACGTAGTTGTTCAAAAAAAAAAAACCATACATAATATTATTTATGTGCCTTCTCAATCTAAGCTTAACTTACCCTCATAAATGTCAAAAACCAAACGTATACATGTATGCATAAACGGAACCTCTTAAACGCATACCAATAAAGTAACAAAAACATAAAAACCGCAAACTGGCCACGACATTTCCTTCAGTATACGACTTGAATTTAATACAAATCTTGCGTACACTTTATTTTTCCTTACAAGTCCCATTAGGCAAACAAACACGATATGATAATCATTGGTTTTTGCATCGACATTTCACACTTAAAGATGGAACTGTCTCAGGGCGAATTCCACCAGTAACACTTAAAACGCGATCAGTACAACTAAACCGCGATGAAGAGTGTCAGTGTCATCATTGCCGTGGAATATTGACGCTGACAGCTGTTGAACGATGTTGAGATGTGCTGATCATGTTCAGATGCATTTGTCAATTTCAACCTTCATCATTAAGCTGTATGAGCTCGTGGCTAAGTAATAACAGCCACACGGGTTGATCCATCAGGTTAAGCTACGTTTGCCGGGGTTGGTTCGTGGATGGATTAAATACCGAGACTTCTCTGTGCCTCGGAAAGCACGTTAAGCCGTTGGTCTCGGTTGTCATTCGTGGATCTTTGACAGTCGTTACGGTTCGTCAGAAACCCAAGTCTGACAACCAGTCTTACCAAGGGGTATCGTATTACCCAGTTACTGGGTTGTGGAGGTCAGATAGGCAGTCGCTCCATGTAAAATACTGGTATTCAGCTGCATCAAGTTAGACTAGAAGCTAACCCCAACATAGTTGGGAAAAGGCTAGGCAAATTTCATCATTATACTGTATGAATACTGTATGAATTACACCAAAATATGCTTTGATTTCAAAAATTTAAATCCCAGTCCACTATATTTGTTCACCAAAATAGACACGTAAAGAGAAACAGACTTTACGAACTATATGGCAATGTGTCACTTCAGTTTTATAACACCATCCACTAGGCAGTAGGCAAACCATTAATATTCTCGTATGAGGTCGTATATGTAACAAATGCAAATACTCTGATTTATTTTGGGGAAGGCACGCAATATTGGTGTAGAATAGATGGGGGCAGAAGATCCAGTTTGAATACATGAAAAATATAAACAGACGAATAGCGAAACTCCTCCTTTTTGAAGTCGGTTTTAAAATTCCAAAGTGTAGATGAAAAGACGGTGGAAACAATAATATCTATTATAATATTGTCCTGCATAGCCTACTAATACGTGTGATTATAAGCAACTTTTTATCACAGTACACTTCCATAATTTCTTGAGAAGCATTATTTCATGAGAAGCATTTCCATTAATTTCTGACATTTATAAGCTGACCTACTGTATTTCCTTACTCTGTGGTATTACGACATATCGTATGCGCCAGTGATGGGCATAGCGTGTCCGAAATAGTCGAATTTGCAAATATTTAGGAATTCATCGGTAAGTATGTTTCAAATTTATTGTAATTTAGTTATTGTTTATCGATTTATCAGTCAGCGAAACCATAATTCGTTTAGTTTTATATGGATAAATGATATCAAAGTTAAATGAGCTGAATCAATAATTTAAACAAACAGTGTCTATTGTTTTTAAGTAATAAAATAATGCCATTCTTTATACATAGAGCCATCTAGAGTTTATAAATTAAAAAATATAACTTTGCAAAGAACGATGAATAGGTAGATCGATAGAATATTCTTATAAAAAGACATTTATAAATCTGTAGATGTACGAGCAATGTTACTGTTTATTATACTCATAATATTGTTTTAAAAAGTCGGAACACAGCTGAGTTTTTGTTAACTGTTAGAAAAGTTTACCCCATCCTCTTAAAATCTGCACAGTTTTATACTCCCGAATTGACATTACTTTCAAATCACATGCAAATAGCAATTAGTCTTACTGATCTTAAAATAAAACTGAACGTTTCACTTATCCAACCAGCACACGTCCTGAAAATCTGAGAAAATAACCGGTTTTCAGCGCTGGAATACTTGAAATGCAGACCGACGTATGGGAGCTACATGACTGAAATTCTGTAGTTTAAATTGCTATAGATAGCTTCCGGGAATAATTCGAGAAATTATTGCTGTACTCTGATCATGTTCGGAATACTGAAATGTTGCGTAACGCAAGAAATGTACAGTGCGATGTTCTCTGAAGCCATAAAATTCGGTTTTTTATCGGGATGAAAATCAGATGATTTTAAAGTGCGGTTTAATTCGGATACACCTTGCCGGATTGCTCGATTAATTTTGGTCTTCAACAGTGCAACCATTTTTTTAAATCACGTAGTGAGGATATTATTCGAAAGATAAATTATATAAAAACTGGCTGTTGCCCGCGACTTCTTCTGCGATCCAAAATGAAAAGTATGTCCTTTTTCGGGTCATGGTCATCTACCCATGTGCCAAATGTCATCCAAATCTGTTTGACCGTTTTAGCGTGAAAGCGTAACAAACAAACCTACTTTCACATTACTAATATTAGTTAGGATTGCAGATAGTACTGTCTTTTTATCATCCTTATATTTTATTAGGAACAATAGGCTACTAACAAACTTAAATCCCAAAAACTTAAAACATCTGAATCAAAATAGGTACCTACCTTACTCATTCCCTCAAAACCCACGTACCGAAACTTTTGGTCACAAAAACAGCCAACATCTAAACAACGACAAACACCCGCAGTCCCAAACATTTTCTTTTCGTCGTCTCTTTATCAACCCAGCTCATTGCGAGCATTCCCTTTGACTGCCAGCCAATTCGTGCCAACCAACCCACTCAGATAACATCCCGGAATGCACTACATTAGCATAACACCAGCACTAATTCCAATCTAAATTTAGTGTTGGCTATGTCGGTATTTGCATTAGTAACCGGTAATTAGTTTTAGTGGCACTCCCTTCGTCACAACCCTAGTGTCGTAATTTGGCGCGTTTTGCATACAGCGGTCATATTTGTTTAGGGTTTAAGAAATACTAAGCTGTGGTGCTATTGATGTGGTTTTTGATAGCGTTTATTAGTTTGTAGGTTATAGTAAAAGGTTGAATAATATATTATTTTATCGTTTTTAGTCATGGCTCTCGAGTTAGAACCCAAGGCACGCACCTCTGACTTTTCGGATTCATGTGCGTATTGTATAATTATCACTTGCTTAAAAAACGGTGAAGGAAAACATCGTGAGGAAACCGCATGCTTGAGAGATATTTCTCGACAGTATGTGAAGTTAAGTCAGAAGCCCATGGGTGGCTTTCAAAACTCTGACAGCAGATTAGTCACTAACCACACGAAAAGAAGAAGAAGATCGTTTTTGATAGGTCTAGATATTGTCGAGGAAAACTTAAGTTGTTTAAAGGTGTACAGTCTGCATGTTTTGCTCGAAGATATCGTTTGAACAATTGTCAACCTATCGGAGGAGTCCTACATTCAAATTCAGGCGTTATTAGAATAACAATTGTACCTAACTGCAATTTTGGTCAAGACATGTAACATTCCACATAGGTGACTGGTTCGCTTAATTGCCTCAAAGCACCCCAATTATACATGTCAGACATGACATGTGTTGCCTCTATAGGCTAACCTGTCCTTTATTATGAGACATAACAAGGCACAGCCGTGATCCAACGTGTACTTAGAAATTCTGCTCCTCAATGTGCAGATATGAAAATAGGTTAAAATAACAATGTTCTTCAGAAAAGTCAGGTGCGTAGTACGCAACCGGCGTGCGTGTATGACCAGATGTATGAACATAAACGAGGCAAAAGGAGTATGTTAGGATCGTAGCAGGTGGCGTTCTGTAGTTTCCGCCTACCCACATGAGAAGGTGTGTGTTTATGTGTGTATGTAACAATAGTAAATGTACAACACAGACGGCTTGACCTATAATTTCCAGCCAATCTTAAGTTGCTAGCTGTCATTCTACACAAAGGCTTACACATGGCAGCTGACAGTTAAAAATGAGCTTAAGTCCAATATGCGATGAATGTATTGGCACTTTTCTACATTCATTCGATTTTTTGCATTTGAAATAATTTGACTATCAATACTTGGCTCCAGATCTAACAAATATTAAAAAGATACAACAAAACATTCTCTCGTAAAATATTTTCATGTTTGTAGGTACAATATTTTAAAGGTTCCTTGGCACATCTTCAAAAGCTGGACACTGACACTGGTTTGGAAAAAAAAACAAAGGACAAAAAATTTGGAACTTTTTGAAGCCAGTCCGTATTGTTTTTAAGAGGAGGCTTTAAGTCAAAAAAAGTAGAATGGATCGCTCATTAATGACTTGTCACTCATATCCGTCACTTTGGCCCTGAGATCCAGAGGTTTTTGGATAATTTGTCGATAAAAAGGAAATCGTTACAAAGCCTTAAAGGGATGCTCTCTATACCTTCGTTGTTATGTAGGTATACTAATCAAAATCTTAACAAAAAGTGGTATTATTATAGAGAGTATCTTAATAGACTCTACAAGGCGGTACCGACATGTTGTATTTTGAGTAATAACGTAATAATGAAGAAACCTTTTTACTTTATGAACCTTGACATACGTCTGTATCGTTTGTCGGTTGTGCTTACATAAATAGTTCATCATCTGCTTAACTTTTTCCGAACTAAGTACATAAATAATTTAAAAAAAAAACATTAGAAACGGTATTACTATATAGCTCATTAATTATTTATTTTTATTGCATTATACAAAAATTAACAAAAATAACCCTGTACGGTGAAAAGATGAAACGCGACAACTTAAGTAATGATAAGTCGTTCCATGGGATTCGTTCTCCACTATTAATAATTGTGTCTAACGAGAATTGAATTAAGACTGGTCGACAATTCCAGTAATTACAGCTGGCACTCTGTCAGATTTGTTAATGTAAAAGGACCAACAGTTCTACGATTGTATGAAAATTCACTTACCCTCATTCATTTTCATTAAGTTTTCATTATTTAAATCACTAGCGCAATATCATGTCTCCGAAATTCCGACATTTCGTTTACCCATTCTTGATCATTTATAATCACCTCACAAATAAGCCAACGACAGACATACGTACATACAATCAGATAGTCAAAATGAAAGATATCACTTGTGTTTTGCAATTAAGCAAAGTGCATCTCCGTTGGAAAGTATTAAATTAGTTATATACGTAAGTTCAGTACGTTCAATGTTGCCAAACAGTATCGTATGAGCAGGCGAATGCTAAATAAAATTAATTTCCTGAAACTTCTGAATCTTCACTTGTAAGGTAAGGTTAATGTTATTAAAATGTACGAGAAATGGTATTAAAATGATTCTTATTGTAAATCTTTTTCTCAAAAGACCAATACAGTGATTATACTGCACAAGATTCTTAACAATGATTTCAAAAACATAAATATCTTTAAACCTAAGTATTTTACTTCGCACCATGACGTACCAAGTGTCACAATAACTATTGTTTTTTTTTAACTGTTGTATCTTCCTTTGTTTCCTTTAGGTTACCTTTTTGAGTTTAGTTAAAGATTTCATCTTTTTTATTTATTACAACCATATCTGAAAGTTCTGAATTGCAATTACCTACTTAAATACTAACTTTAAAAATATATAAAACTATGGTAAACTCACCTGTTCTTGCTTGTGATCCTTCTTCATGGAGCCGCCATGGCCGCCCCCCGTGCTTTGTACCGTATTCATCTCTAACACAATGACATAACAACACTAACGATAAACCAACTAGTTTCAAAATGGACAGTTTTCACTACTTCAGGCACTGTTTAAGTCATTTCGTTCACAGCACAATTATAATTATATAAATATTTATATTGTTTTACTTTTTTGATATTGTGGAATGTAGCTAGAAATAAGATTTTCATATATTTTTTTGGAGAGTTGTATTGAAATGATAAGAAGCAGAGAAAAGATAAGGAAAATAATAACGCGTCTACAATCGGATTAACTTTGATGAGGAAAGAGAATCTGGTAGTGAAAGAAATAACGTTAATAAGGTGTTGACCTACATGTGTTTTTATTACGAAGATTATAATTTTCGGGTAGATTATATTTTAAAAATTAAAGTGAAGGTGGAAGAAGGTTAAGAGATCATTATAATTTATTATGATTCACTTGGATCTGTGTGAAATAACAACGGCACATAAAATTGTTCTTAAAAAATTTGAACACTGTTTATTTTTATTTAAAAACTATTACGATTGAATTTCTGTTTCTTTAAAAATAAATGATTTCATTCAAATATGCAGCAACCTGTTCTAAAATATCATCGACTTAAAAATCAAGTTTCAATTTCTAAGTCTACCGAAACTTCATAGCCTAAAAAATAGCCTCATCACTATGCAAACTAGAATGAAACCTATACACTCTTTCCGACTGACCCAATTCTGCGTTTCAATAGAAATATAAACGACGCAGGGGGCGGTGGGGGGGGGGGGGCACCCGATTTGAGGCCTCATCCGTAAGATTTGCATAAACCAATTTGCGGGTAGTCACGCGAGCTCCTAATGCCAGCAGACGGGGAAGCACAATATGGCGACAGTTGCGACACCGTTGCGCCACTTGTGTGTGTTGTTTATGTTCTTTTGCACGAGAAACCGATAGCTTTGAAAACAGATTAGTGTAGATGAAGAACTGAATTGACAGAATGTCTATGGTTTCGTCTGAGTTTATGTATCAAGGTCATTGGCCAAGTTGCTAGTAGAAATTATGGAAGGTGGCGATAGTGCGAAGCACATGACTATGGTGTCACCTAGAAAATGCTCACAGAGCAGAGCATAGTCACATCTAGATAAATACCAAATTATTTGTCAAAGCATGGACCTGAGCAACATATCGAAAAAAAAAATTCAATAATTTCTCTACATTTGCCAAATATAGTATGTATTGACACAAGCTTTTCTTAACACTAAATACTCCTTCAAGTGATCCATTTCACGAATTCCTCTAACATTCTAACCAGTCGTCGTCGCATTAAAATAAATTCGATTGCAATTGACAACCAGTCGGGTTCCTTATAAAGTAGTAAGTATAGCGAATGGGCCCGACTTGCAGCGTGAATACAGAAGTACTCGCGCTACGACACGAGGTAAATGCGACAAAATAAAGTAGTTTTATTATAACTGCTACGAGGTGGTTACGGCGTAGCTGGCGTCTACGTGGTGCTTGCTACGCGTTAGTGATTTTTTGGCACTTTGCGGCAGAGTGAATTGAAAGTCGTAAGAATAACAGTGAGTTTTGTCAAAAGAATATGACAAAATAAAGAATACTGAGACCATGAGATTGAATGACAAGAAAGTATGTCAGTCTAATTACTTTTATGATACTTTATATTTTTAACATTTTGGGCCTTTCTAACCTCAACCGGCTGAACATTGCTTAGCTTGGGGGAACAATCTGAAAAACATTTGAATAATTATGGTAGGATTCAAAATCTCTACAATTTGGTCTCAATTTCTGGTTTTCGAAATACTCGTAATGGCTAAAAAAGGTACGTATTCGTTATGTGTGTGCCTAACTTTATGTAGCACTTAGAAGTCTCAATGTAAGAACGTTAGTGGTCATTAACGCCAAACCATAAGCACGTCTTAACCTAACATATTGATTGATCTACATTTAATCTATTTAACTATAAGACCCGCACTAAGAATCAATACGCCGACAAACTGTCATCTAATCTCAACCTCACTCACACCTAGCCACCGATACCCCTCAGACCGCAAGTTCCTACAAATAAATTAAGCGACATCATAACCCTATTGACACTTTATCACAATAATCTCTCCCTTAGAGCCTCCTATTAAGAGGCTCTTCGAGATAAATAAGGCTCAGAGCAAGTGTAATAGAGCTCCTGAGTATACCATTATGTGCTGAGATGAACTTAACTGAATAACTTGAGTCAATATCGAAGGAGATCGATCGGCGTTTGTTTTTGTTTGTGTTGAGTATCTTTTGAATAATATTGTTTTGTTTTGTTTAGTGTGGTCTGTTGTAAAGGAGTTTTGATTGGGTTTGCCCGTTTGGTTAAATTATTTTGTTGATTAATTCTGTTTAATAAATAATCGTTTAGCTATGTTTTGGGTCCAAGAAAATATAAGAAATTATAAATAATGTCAAATCGTTAATCGTTCAATCGTCGTTGTTAATCGTTATTTGTTATTAATAAATTATGGCAGAATGTTTTGATACAAATCGTGAATTTTTGGTTCACTTTTACTAAACACGTTGACTAGCAAAAGTCACAACATGATTGGAATCAGAAACAAAACATTTATTTAATTATACTATTGTGTCTAATTGTCTATTGTAAAGATTAATATTAGTAAAGAAATAGGCAATCAAGAACTGCCATTGACTTGTCAGAGGCGTGATAAGAAAATATAGCAACATAAAACCGCCTTTAAGATTTTCCCAGCTACAAGAAGGTTGCAGGATTTTGAAACTATAATGCCTAAGATACTTTATGAATACTAACGTGAAACAAGAGCCAACCGACGAGACCCCAAAAGTTGAGACAGCCGACATTCTTGTACAACTAAGGTAATTTTCCAAATGAAGTTATATAACTTCATTTGGAAAATTACCGCAGGTCGCAGACATTTAAGGTTTTGACCTACAATTTTAGGTAAAAGACCACATTTGCCCTGAAGTTTTAGAAAAAGATTTGTAGGCTAGGTTAGGTGACTGGTTGAATGGTTGGTTAGCGTATTACAACAAACACAATACTGAATTTTTATTAGGCCAAACTATGTGCTACCCAGTACCCTGGATTTTTTTAACAAAGTGACAAGTTTCAGTTACGAGAGCACAAAGTACCGTCAGATTATCATAATAATTAATATTATTTGCTCCGTTATGTTTTAATCAACTCAAAGACAATCCATTATAAGAAATTAATAATTGCAGAAGCAATATGCATAGACCGAGCTCAAAAAAATATTCTTATAAAAGTAACCTCTACCTTGCGTCAGCAACCAGTTTGCTGAAGTGAGTTTTAAACCAATTTAAAAGGTAGACTTTAAACGGAGCCTAGAGGATTTAAAGATAAGTACTGTGAGGCTGTGAGCGCATCGCAGCAGATTCTATTCGAGAAACGAATGGGAACAGGGGAGTTTAAAATGTCGGTGAGAAGTGTTTAAGTGTTTTGAAAGGAGAATGAAGTGTAATGTGCAAATGATAATGCATACGGAAACATGTTCGCTTTGAAGGAAGGCTTTTATTAAATAGCTAGAACTTAGCCCGGTACAACCATACAGTACTTAGTGAAAAATGGAATAATCGATGAATGTCTTGGCGGGCCGACAGGTGATAAGCATTTTGTTATAATTAGCTAAACAAAACGACGCTGCTATTCTTTTCTAAATCTCTATTCTCTATTACTTTCCCATTCATCAAGATCAAGGCTCATAAGCAGCTTTCTACATAAGAGAAGCATTTATCATACAGACGGACAAAATTATAGACTGCTGTTAAAAATGGCATACTACTTCTAATATTTATATCACCGCTAAACACATCACTTATTCCTCAAACTCCTACTTGAAACTTTAATACTGCGCTAAACAATGGCGGCATTGGAGCCGGTAATATCGCAGTAATATCGCGGCATTATCCAGCTATGATGACGTAATGACACCATAGTGCTATTATTCAGGTATGACACTTCATTGCTGACAGTAGCCATCGCTGTGTCGTATAAACAGCCTGAAAAGTTGTGTCGGAAGTAAAAGATTTATGTGTATTTGGAAGATACGATTATTACAACTAATATTTTCTGAATGATTGCAATACTCGTATTTACCCACCGCATTGCCCGCGTGGAGATCCGAAATTATCCCACGGCAACGGTCATGATAATACGTATGCCAAATTCCATCCAAATGCATTCAGCCGATAGGTGTGAAAAGGTAACAGACAGACAGACAGAGTTACTTTCGCATTTATAAATGTAAGTTGATTCGACTGAAATATTTTTTAATTGAATTAAAGACAAAAATTTCATAAAAGTGAACCGTCTGATATCTGTTTGTCACTATACTTTTTGTCTTTTCCTGTTAGAGGAAACCGAGTTAACGTCGACGGTCTCAATATCATGGTTATCTTAGTATTGTAGGTTCCCAGTGTAACCTACTCGCCTGATGCCAGTACAGAAAGTGAAGGTTAACTGTTTCATAGAAAGGTCATGTTCGAAGAATGCACGTCAAGTTACAATTTTAAATAGTTTTTTAAGGGTATAGATAACTACACATCATTGGTAACAAGTTGACATTGACAGCGCCTTTATATCGCAGCAGTTAGGGCGGTTTTCATTTTGCAAGTGTTGTATTGATATGCGTTTGACTGTACGTTAGGTTTTATGCAAGTCTTCAGACGGTCATGTGAGAAGTGTTTGGTTCAATAACTAGGCCGTGAAAACATTTCTTCGTTTTCTGCATTGAAACATCTAAGGCGGCAATTCATTATATGAACGAGAAAAGTGAGTGAAATTTCAAGAACGCATACGGCACATTTCGTCACATGAAAGAGAAGAATGCTAATAAACGCCTTGTTCTTTCTTTCTTCTTTTTAAGAAAGATATAACTCTGTCTTTCTGTCTCACACTGAATCTCTCACGCGCAATTGTTTTATATTAAATAGCATCGTTACCTTCTATACATTTTATAAGGAAAAACAACAAAAACGCAAAAGCATAAAAAAACTAATATCAAACTGAAATCTGTTACCCTGGAGCCCCAAAATTCATACATAATATACCACAAAATATTAAATTCAAAGTATAAGTGAGTCATAACGTTCATCCCACAACCCAGAGGAATCTCGGTTCGATCTAAAAGGTGACAAAAAGCATCCCATGTTAAATTTCTCGAAACTCAAAGCATTTCTTTTGAATTGTCAAAGGAGTAGAACTAGCTTCATCTTTTTGAATACCCAGAAAGATGAAGCTAGTTGCTCCATTAGCTCCATTTGTCTTAAGGCTAATGCAAAGGTCCTTTTAGGGATTAACCTTTTGGTGTCACCTTAAGCCATCGGGTTGCTTATGAAACTTTTTAATTGGAAAAGCTAGTAAAGCCGCCGCTCTACAGCAATACACGGCTACGCACGTGTATTTCACCATGTTTGAAAATGAAGTCGAGATTGCCCAATGCGAGTCTGCGACCCACGCACATTCAAATCCCTTGCCCAGTATTTATTCGAATTTGCGATATCTAGACAAAGGCGCCAGTTTACAAAAACAAAAATACGTGTGGGGACCCCCGTCAGGAACGAAGTTCTTTCTGACGTATGATTTAAAACAAAAACAATTTTTTACAGTCACCATCTCGGATATACATTTTGACCTCACTATCGGCTTTAGCACCCTCGATAACTATGAAAACGACACCTATGAAGAAAAATTTTCGCAGCCGCCATCTTGGATTTGCATATCGATCCCACTATCGGCTTTAAGACCCTCAAAAACCATTAAAACAATACTCATGATGAAAATGTTGAAAAAAAAATCAGATCTGCCATCTTGGATTTACATTTCGACCCCACTATCGGCTATAACACCCTCGAAAACCATGAAAATGATACCCATGAAGAAAAATGCGAAAAATTTCTGAGCCGCCATCTTTGTTTTGCCAAATTTGGCCAAATTCAAACTTTCCCTCTCTCTCCGGTATGCAGTGTACTCGGGCCGATGAGTACAATTTTATCCCACGACACTGCAATCACTTTACTCCTTTCTTTCGTTTTTCTATTGTTTTTTCTGCCGGCGGTCTCTCTCTCTCTCTTTCTTTCTCTTTGAATGAGAAGAAGACAGTCGCAAGTATTAACACTTTAGAGCGTGACGATTTCTGAAAGTTTACAAGCCGCGTTAAAGAACTTCGTTTAAAAAAATAAGAAGTAATCGACCGCTCTATTCTTCATAAAGCTGTATGTTAACCCAAAGTCATCCTTCTAAACCTTATCGTTACCCTTTACCCTTACCCCGTTACCCTGAAAAGACAAGCTTCAGGGAAATAATAGCTCATGGCATCCTTCAGGGGATTCCTTCTAAGAATATAAAGTAGGTTGCGTCCTGTTTCGTCATATTTGCGTCCCAATATTGGATTTTTAAAAGATTCCTTTTATTTACTGGGTAGAGGTGAGACCTGAGGGAGATAAAGTTATGTAAACAGAAATATATAAGCGGTTTTTTCACCTCTCTGTTAAATAATAAAAATATTACAAAACAAAGTCGCTTTTCGTTTCTGTTTGTGTGTGGGTGACACACAGACAGAAACGAAAAGCGTCTTTGTTTGTCTTGTAAAATATGCAATGAATTTCGATACAGTTTTTATCATAATTTGGAGAATCTATGCCGGAAGACATATTGATGAATGTATAATATAATTATTCACATTAAACTTAGTTTAAGATACGTTTTGACATGGAACGATACTTCTTTCAGTATGAGAGACCAAGACAATACTATTAATAATAAAACGTTTAATAAAGGGATAATTTTTATTAAAACGTCATTTTCAACAAAACGGAAACGTAACGCGGTCCGATTTAAATCTTTGCTTTTATGACATAAATCTATAGCAGTCAGAATAAAAATTAACTTCCTCGGAACCCAATCTCTTTCGACTTACATCTTGAATACGGCACAATTTTCTCTCTGCCGAAGACTCCCTCAGGACATAAGAATGAAATATAGTGTTCAAAGTAAAGTACAAGTGGATTTGGTAAGTTTTTACTTTCAATGAGTTTTCTCAAAATTAAACATACAACATCAGAAAGCTGATGAAATCACTTCGTATGTTCATCACAGGCGATTTGCTCAATCTATACTTTGACTTTATATAAATATAAATGAAATATTGGGAAGAGCATCGCTTGGGAACGGCTGGACGTACTTCGCAATTTTTTTTTTTTATTTGTATGAATTATTGAAATTTTGACAGGACAACGTCAGTTAGTGTATATTAATTATAAAACTTAATACATTAAGTATAGGGATAAGAGAAGGGAAAGTGACATTAGCCCTATGGTTAGGCCCTGCACACGGCAATGATAAGTACGATATTTTTATAATTTTGGGATCACGTGGCAGTTACATAATGTATTTTTTATAACCGTATGAACAGTGGGATGTTGATGTGTGATCCCAACTTTTTACCGTAAAATATCGCACTGATCATAGCCGTGTGAACGGGGCCTTAAGGAATCTGTCAGGCAAGTAAGAAGTCGTAAATATAGATCCGAACTGTCAAACTAGTACTGCGATCCAACTAGTAGTACAAGCAAAATAGTTCAGATGAAGGAATAAAAAGAAATACCTCCTATGAATGTGCAGACAAATATAATAATAGTCAGTGCTCTAGAACAAGTTCAGTACCAAACACAAATTTAACCTTAAACAAGTCAAATTGTCAAATTTAATAATCCCGAAAACGACACAACTTTGACCGCTTTTTACGGCTTGCGGTCAGTGCCAGAATTTATCCGACCAACTAACCGTGAAAACTAAAATAAAGCAGATAATTTGGGTAATCTCATAAAAGGATGTCTACGTATACTTAATTTTTTTTTTTTATTTGTATGAATTATTGAAATTTTGACAGGACAACGTCAGTTAGTGTATATTAATTATAAAACTTAATACATTAAGTATAGGGATAAGAGAAGGGAAAGTGACATTAGCCCTATGGTTAGGCCCTGCACACGGCAATGATAAGTACGATATTTTTATAATTTTGGGATCACGTGGCAGTTACATAATGTATTTTTTATAACCGTATGAACAGTGGGATGTTGATGTGTGATCCCAACTTTTTACCGTAAAATATCGCACTGATCATAGCCGTGTGAACGGGGCCTTAAGGAATCTGTCAGGCAAGTAAGAAGTCGTAAATATAGATCCGAACTGTCAAACTAGTACTGCGATCCAACTAGTAGTACAAGCAAAATAGTTCAGATGAAGGAATAAAAAGAAATACCTCCTATGAATGTGCAGACAAATATAATAATAGTCAGTGCTCTAGAACAAGTTCAGTACCAAACACAAATTTAACCTTAAACAAGTCAAATTGTCAAATTTAATAATCCCGAAAACGACACAACTTTGACCGCTTTTTACGGCTTGCGGTCAGTGCCAGAATTTATCCGACCAACTAACCGTGAAAACTAAAATAAAGCAGATAATTTGGGTAATCTCATAAAAGGATGTCTACGTATACTTCTCTGGACCACATAGTTTTACCAAAACGATTAATTGAGTTTAGGACTCGGAATGCTAACAGAATAAAGGTTCATTAGGAAAGAGGTGACGAAAAGGATGGATCCTTTTACCAGTAACTTCATTGATGGGTACGTATTATATTATAATAAAATAGTAACAAAATCAAAACTGTGCATTGAATATTATTGAAAAAAAAAAAGAACTAATTACCACGAGGTGTGGGAACGAGTCTGTTAACGAAAATGTCATTTTCAGAATTTTTGTGTGTTTGTCTGGATGTATGTTCCGGATTGGCACAAAAACGGCTGAATGAATTTGGATGAAATTTGGGACACAGACACTTTATAACCTAGATTAACACATAGGTAGTACGTTCCCGTGGGATATTTTTTCGAAAATCACGCGGGAGAAGCCGCGGGTAAAGGCTAGTTCAGAAATAAACATATATTGTTAATGCACAAACTTGTAATTTGATTTAAACTGGGTTGTTATTTTACCAATTAGCTTAATTTTTCGATGAAACTGCGTAGAATCTTTAGGGATCCACTACCTACTCGTTTTCCTTACTGGTCTAATAAACAAATGCTAATTAAATAACTTTTCATTCATTATGTTCCGACAGTATCCTCGGGAGCTGTTGCGGGTAAGCCATTGTTCTCACTAATTAACGGTTTGGCCAGCATGTAGTTAAATCTCTTTGGTTACGCTGAGAAAATAAAAGACTTAATTTCTTGTTCTGATAACGGATAGTAATTGCCTCGTTACTATTGTCGTCAGAAGCACTACTAACTGCTGAGCTTGAGGTCCTGGGTTCAAATCCCAGGTTGGGCAAATTGTTATTGGGATTTTCCTTTAGGGATTTCTCAAATTCTCAGTAGCAGCTTACTACAATAGAAACACCCAGAATCGGAACATTTATCAGCAGTTTACTAACTATTTAATTGTTGCGATTAGAAGCTACGAAATACAGTGCCGAAACTTCTGGTGAGTAAATGTATTAGAAGGTTAAAAATTGCCAAATGTCGAGTTTTCAATTTCGTTATATTGCTTCATGTCTTCAGGCCATTCTTCCCTAAATCACAAGCTTAACGATATCAAAATAAAATTACAATATCCTTCCAGCAGTCGAGCATAAACCGAACTTGGAACAATAGAGTCTTATATTACAAAAGGACACCACTGTTACGGCATAGTTAGGTCCCCGGGGGTCTAGAACAAAATATTACAACGATCTGAAGTAGGTACCGTGGAGATGGAAGGAGGGTATAATGAAGCCGTGCTCGGAAAAGATGGTGTATTTTGTTAGTAACTTGTACCTTCTTTTGTCTTTTTAATCGAGTTCTTAACGTCTTGTGGTATAACGAGTGAATACGCGCTCTTGCATAACTTTTTAATTGCTCGAGATTTTTTATTCATATTCTTTATGGCACCTCTTTAGGTCATCAGCTATCCGAATACTAAACATATTTGACCTAGGTCTTAAAACTGTTAAAATAACTATTAAGCACAAAATGTTTTCCTTCGCCCCCTTTAAAAAGTATTGCTGCCAAGTACTTAAAAAAGAACATTGAAAATAAGCTATAAGAACGAACCCTTCGGATTATACATTTACATCAGGTTAGATTTTATTGCCTTTTCTTTTAAATGTTTTTGACGGGAGGATGCTGCTAAATCTCTTGACACGGAGAGAAGGGGTGACCTAGTCTTTGCTTTTAATAATACGATACACGGTAAACGTACCTACTTACATAATAATATATTGCGCGTATTATGTGCTTCTTATGTCTTTAACAAACGCCCTCCCTTAAAAATTATAGCCTTTATGCAAAAGAATTACGAAAAGTTTCGTTTGGAATGACGGACATTTTTTGAGTTGAGATCTCATGATGATAAATAGATAGTGCCTCACGTAACTGCCTGTCTTAAATCAATTTAATTCAGAAGCTTTAAATTCACAAGAAACCCGTCAGCATATTGAAAGCTTTGTATCGACTGCGACTGGTAATGAGAACATACGTCGAGCTGTCATCATTCATAACGGCAACGTCACAAATGTTATAGACTTCATAGTTCAGTGTTCTAGTTCACTCACATTGTGAACGAAGTTGTGATACATACATAAACTCACTCCTTTTTGTCATGCTAC
The DNA here is from genome assembly GCA_916610215.1 of Omphaloscelis lunosa. Classification (NCBI taxonomy): domain Eukaryota; kingdom Metazoa; phylum Arthropoda; class Insecta; order Lepidoptera; family Noctuidae; genus Omphaloscelis; species Omphaloscelis lunosa. Next base: position 20,534,886 of record OU744262.1, read on the forward strand.
CCCATGACAGGTCCCCCGTGCAGAAACTACAGAACGCCACCTGCTACGATCTTTACGTATATAGTCCTTTTGCCTCGTTTACTCTAAATAAATAAACCGATAAATCTGGTCTTACACTCACGCCGTTTGCGTGTAATACGCAACTGATCTTTCTGAAGAACATCACCAATGAGATCACCAATTATCACAATTAAATACCTACAATATCTAAGATTACACTTAAATGTATATGCTTTCCCAAAATCTTTTAACTGAATGCTAAAGTTTTCACTTAACCAGTAATAAAATCGTTTCTTCAACAGTTTTTTTTTTATTTGCAAACTAATCCGATCTATATACAGTGGCATCAAATATCGTCTTAAAGAGCTATTCGCAATGCCGGTCATCTCTGAAGTGGAGAGATTTCTCTATCTTTAATAATATTCCAACCGTGATGAACGACACCAAATTATCGCGACCATCGGGCTCTGATCCGCGACCTAAATTATATTGGTCGTATGGTACAGTCAACTGCATGTACATAGTAACAATTTGACATTGGCATCGCCGATGTATTGTCTATGGTCGCAACAGTAGACAATGTATGGACATTTTGTCAATTTTAAACTTTTAAAGGACATTGCTAAAAATGGCCTATGAATCAACATGTAGGTATGAAAGCTTTACAATAATTACTAGTATTTTTTTTATAATTTACGTTACACTTATTACAATAGAACGGGCACTTCTTATTTTCGAAAACATTTTAAAAAGTAATTCACTTTGGTCTTATTCCCCAGCGCCATTATTTTTTGTTTCAATTTGACGTTTTGAATAGGCTTTCTCAGCGCTTGATCTATGAATAAGGTTTTAAGTTACAAACAAAATAAAGCAATTGATAGTGCTGTGTGAAACGAGCAACATTGACACTGACAGTCGATGAATTGACAGATGACATCTTGATATTTGATAGTAATGACAGTGTCAATTTTGTCACTCAGAGTACATTTTTATTATATTATCTACTAATTACAAATTAATTAGTATAAAAAAAGAATGGTTCTGATTACACTAATAGTACATACATTTGTAATGAAACTTTTGAAGATAAAATCCAATGTTTTTCAATAATAAACGCTGAGTTATTATGATTCTATTTTTTTATATTATTAGACCTAATTTGAACCCCAAAATCCGAAAGTATTTTAGATTTTTTACAATTCTCAGTAGTGTCCGTGATTTTAATTTAGATTCAATCGAATATATGCATTATTTAGAACACAAAGTAAATTCACGTCTCTGTTGGTTCTTAGGCGAACGATGTATGGACGCCGAACAATGTATCCTTTAAAATGTCATTAATTTTCTTTCGAATACTAGAGTGATATTAAAGCTTTTGGCTTTAGTATTACTGTGTTAAAGTTTTGTAATATGCGCTTTATTTGTGCAGAATAAACTAATTTTTTTCTAATACGTCGTAGCGTAATTCGTGTTGTTCGGTTGACTGTACGAATTGAGAGAGAACTGATTGGATGACTTGTTGTGGGTTATCTTTTCGTACTGATGGTTTATTTATAGTAACGATTTCTCGTTTTTATTTTGGGTTATTTTGTGAAGGTTGTTTTCTTTCTAGGATTCTTTTCAATCAATCAATCTTTATTCGTGAACACAGGTATTACAATAAAGGTCATAATTATACATTTTTGACATTTCATTACATAAAATTTTATTTTTTATCTGTATTGTAGTTCATTAAGATATTATTGTGGATGAAATTCAATATCAGTATCATTTCTTAGAATTTTATTATTGATAACGATTGCAAAGGCTTTTTTTTCAGCTGTTCCTATAATAATAGCACTTTAATTAAGACTGACTTGTTGATCTGGTAGTCGCAAGCGCTACTGCTGAGCATTTGGTCCTGAGGTTGATTCCCAGGTCGGGCAGTGTTATTGGGTTTTTCGATATAGAAAGTCTCAGTAGCAGCCCGGAGTCTGGATTTGTGCTCCATTGATGGCAATAGCCTCGCCCCTATTACATGGGACTTAATCATAACGGGGGAAATGTGGGTGTACAATAGGTACACCTCTGCCTAACCCTTCGGGTACAGGCGTGATGTGTGTGTTATGTAATTATGATTATCTTTGGAAAAATGACAACAAAATCACTTCTTAAAGATAATTAATTTACTTGGAACTTGTGAAAAATACATGTTTTCGTTATTCCCTGTAACTATTACTATACATTACATATATTATATTTACAATTAATTTATCAAAGTAGTCAACTAATATAATAAATGATATGACTGCTTTTGGGGCAGCCATAATTAGTTCCCCTTGAGAATGAGAGTTTTAATTAATCACATATGTTTCGGGGTCATTCCGGGTTAGTTTGCTCGTCAAATAATAACTTTGATTCGCATTTCATTAAAAAACACTGCTGAACATGTTTTGGTCCTTTTGGGAACCTAACGTATCGATTGATTATGAAGCTTAAGTTGTAGGTACTTTTTCACAATCATATCATAAATATAGATAGTGTATCACTAAATATTTCATAAATAAAATTATTTGTGACCTTATTGGTGATGTTCTTCAGAAAGGTCAGGTGCATGTCAAAGTCAAAGTCAAAGTCAAAGTCAAATCATTTATTTCAAATAGGCCCATGTATGGCACTTTTGAACTTCAAAATCTACAAAATAATATAATAGATTCTAGTCGCCCCTGCCATGGTACTCGCAACCGACGTGCGTGTATGTCCTGCGGTGTGATTACGTAACACACTTGGAGTAGCAATGGCTTTCATTTTGACAGTTCAATAACATTCATTGCGTTATTTACGTTATTGAGCAGACAATTTTTTTGAACATATGAAGCATGGATGAGCAATATGCTTAACATCATTCAGATTGTGATTGAAAGTGTGTTACGCAATTAGAATCCAGGTGTATGAACGAAAAAGAAGCAAAATAAGTATGTAATGATCGTAGCAGGTGGTGTTCTGTCCTGCCGGGGTTGCGAAGAAAACCGAAAGGGAGATCGTGGCCCCCGGCAACAGGGCAGCCGAAGGAACACGGGTGGGTTTTAGTCAGTAAGAGTCTGACACGCCCTCCCGCTCCGCCCAGAGCGGGAGAAGTTATTTGATGATTACCCACCCTCAAAAAAAAAAAAAAAAGGTGGTGTTCTGTAGTTTCTGCCTACCCCCGTGGGAGGAAGGCGTTAGTTTAATAGCTTTTGCCTGCGGCTTTGCCCGCGTAAAGGTCGGAAATTATTCCACAGGAACGTACTACCGGGATTCATAGTACCCATCCTATATCCTAACCCAGGTCATGGCCTATCTTTTCATATAAATCGGTTCAGCCGTTTTGGCACGAAAATGTAACAGACAGACACTAATAAATTCAAATAATCTTTTTAGGATTCTGTACCTCAAAATGAAAAATTGGAACCCTTTTTGTCTATTAATACCCTTTTTCTCAGGAACCCGGCAAGGTATCAAGTTGAAATAGATATATATCTACGAACTTAGATCTACGGTCACCCCTTGAAGAAGAAAATCAAACTTCCAAGTCGGCGCAATAAAAAAACAATGGCACTCCGGAAGTGCCGACAGAAGTGAAAACTTGAAAAAAATCGGCACCGCGGAAATCAACGCGATGATGTCTTTTAATGGTCAATAGCTGATGTTATCACGGTGTCGCGAAATAAATGGTTTAGTCCCATCTCAAAAATGCCCAACGCGCCTAAAGAAGGTTTTACTTCAAAAATACAGTCATTTATGCCGCATATGTTGACACTTTCAAATAAACGAAAGCCTTTAAAGTACTTCCCGTAAACCTACCAGCATGAACGTTGGCGTGAAGCAGAATTTTACAGTTCAAGTAAAGAGAAACATCCAAAACTTGCTAATTAATAGATATATAATATCTAACTGCAACGTTAAGTTTGTTTAAGATAGTTAATTGATTCAGGCGTGACCTTGCGGAAATTCATTATAAAATACAATAGACGTGGATATATTTAGTTACCTGTTCCGCTTAGCTATTTCTAAAGAGCCATAAAAAAATCCTGAAAGAAATCGACACCGAGAGCGCTCAGCGCTCGGTGTGGCAACACGCCGTGTTCGGGTTCGCGACAAGTCCATCGTCATGCTGAGGATGCCTCGTTGAGAGGTGAAACACGTGTCCATATTATAACAGGTTACTAAATACACGTCTATTGTATTTTTTAAGTTTGTTCTTCACTCTGTCTTGAAGTAACATTTAGTCATAATCATTTCATCCAAATCAGTCTACTCCACTCTATTAAAAGTTCTTTTTTCAACTGAAAAGTTAAGTTTGCTCTTCAATCTGGAATTGGAAATTCGGGCAGCCGAGCGAGCACAGCTTTGAAACAGAACCCTCTGGGTGCGAGTCCTACTCACACTTGTCCGGTTATTAAAATAAATATAAAACATCATTTTATGATTCTAAAATGCCCGTTTTCGCCTTCACTAAGTGACACTTAAATGAATCCCTATATAAAAGTGCACTGTTGGATTTTCAACGCGAGTCTCAGCGCTGAAAGTTGAAAATCCAACAATGCACTTTTCTATAGGGATTCATTTAAGTGTCACTCAGTTGCCGGTGCAAACGTGCATAAATGTCTTACCTAAAATAATAATTATTGATTTCAATATTATCACAAATTATTTGTAATACCTACTCTAGTGCCGCCATTGACTACGTAATACCTACATGTAAGAAAGGTTATTTTATCACTTTAAATTGTAATAACTTTTGACCGAGTCGGCCGATTTTAAAGACTAAATTTTAGTTCAAGTTAGGGACTATGACTATTTTCCAATACCTTAAATCTATTGAAAACAAGTAGATACACAAAAAATTCAATATTACATGTTGATTTTAAAATCACCCCCCTTGGGGAATGATTGTATAAAAACGCTGAAACACGTATTTCTTTATTTCTGCTGGGGTAAATGCTGGATTTCCTATACAAACTTTCATACCCTATATTGGTCGATATTCACCATTAGGTGTTTATTTGAGACGCAAAGTATTTAAATGTCTTTCCTGGCTTTGCGTTGCCAAATTTTATCGTTCAGTAGTTTAGGCGTGGAAAGGTAACATACAGGCAGACAGAGTTCCTTTCGAATTTATAATATTATTAAGTATGGCTAGCTTATAACTTAAAGTGTGTTGTTACCTATCACTAATCGCCACTGGTCGGATCCTTAGCACATCGAGGGTCCTTTTCGGTGACCAAAGTAATCGCGTCGGTCCCAGGTTTTATCGATAATTATTATATTATTATTCCATGATTATTATAATGAATCTAATTAAAATGATGCCTGCATTTTCTAAAGAAGTGGTTAGTGGTCTTGTACCCCTATATTTATTGGTCTCAGATGATTGCTATTGGCTTTTTGTTTTGTACAAAAATACCAACCTATAGGTACTACTAGGTAGTCTGTTTTATAAACAAATGTATGCATACCATAGTAATCAGGTGCTTTCCTCACCTTGAGGTAATAGTCATAATCATAATAGTATACTTAATAGGAGATTAAATATCACAATGTGATTCCATGACGTAATCATAGGTGAAATAACCTTTTGTCGTCAGTGGGTGTAGTCAAGTCAGAGTAATTAATTATCAAGAAAATTGACGACCACCTTATTTTTTTTTTAACAATTAATTTTCCTGACTGTACCAAAAACATAGAGGTACGATATTTTAAGATTTCTACAAAAATAGACGGGTTCTTGTGACATAATCATGTTCTTAGAAATGATTCGTTTGAAATAAAAGCTGGTTGGAAATAATGAGGCGTAGGATGTAAAGTATCTCTTTTGTGAAAAACCGGCCTCTGCGTGTCGGACTACGCACAATGAAGGGTTCCGTAGTTGGGATGAATTTATCCCAAACACAAACTTAATATTGTAGTTGAAATACATGTTCTCCCATACATTCCAACTGCAAATGTAAGTTTGTACGCACAATATTGAGAGATTTACCATTTTATTTTAAGATTTACCATTTTATTTTAAGAAGGTTTACTTGTAAAGGTTTTCCTGTAATCGATGAGTAATGAGCCATACTATGAATTTTTCAAAAATTTTGGCTCAGTAATTTCGTAGATAAGGGGGGAATAGTCATATTTCATCGAATTTCTCAAATATCTTTAAAAACTGTTTATTTTAAAATTACATAAAAAGTGTGTTTAAGATCCTCGCAACAAGCCCTTTTTTAAATATATCACACGGTACTGTTAACAAAACTTTATTTAATTTTCTTATTTGCCCCCAAAAGTGACCCCTGACTTAATTGGTCCATTATATTCGGAGCAAATTGGCTGTGACAGACGGAGAGACAGACAGACAGACAAACGAGTGATCTTATAAGGGTTCCATTTTTTCTTTTTAGGTACCCTAAAAATACCTACAAACACCGCTTTGTTTGCCGTAAATATCTATCGATTCCCCTGAAAAATGTATAAAAATAAACTGATAACAAAATGCTCTCAAGTTCTCTCCTATCTTTTATTTTTATATTCCACAAGTTTGTATGATAATAAATTGTAGTCAATAATTCATTGTAATGAATGCAATATCATTAGTTAATGTACAAAACTGTTTCATTTATTTATTGTAAGTCTGAGTGGGTGGTGGTGTTTTATTTTAATTGTTTGTTAACATTTTATGCGTTTCTTTTCTTGCAAAATAAGTATTTTTAAAAGGAGTAGGTACTAAGTATTTTTAGTAAGTAATACCAAGATGTTTTGAAGTGCTACTACATCTTTTAAAATGAGACGCATTTACTCCATTCCATTCATGGAATCCCTAAGCTTGGCTCTAAATACTACTTCAAAACAATGTTTGAAGTCTGAAGTCTAAGTGTGTTTTTGAGGAACGTGATGACAGCAAAATATTATACCCTGAGGAACAATGTCTTAAGGGTAAATATTACTGTGTGTTTGTGTGTTTTGGCGAATTGGTTATTGCTGAATGTGGTTTTACGTTTTTACGAGAGAATATTACTTATTACCTATTTGCCTAGATAAAAGTACCTAGCAACAATACACGTTGGAGTGGCTAATGAACCTTTTTTTATCGAAACCGGGCGCGTAACGAGATATGTCTCGTTGCCAGTAACTGCCTCACTGCGGGATAAAGAACTATTGTCATACAGAAAAGAGAAACTTGCTCACTTCGTGTTGCCGTTTCCAGGCTGCATCACTCAAGGTTTTCTTGCAATATTTTCTATAACATGTCATGCGAGTGTAACTGTTATTTCTTTCATTACTGGATTAATTTTATTGTAACAAATTAAAATATAGAAATTCGATCTGTTTGCCATAAAAGCTCTTTTTCAGGTTCTTTTAAATAGGTATTTGATCTCTGTTTTACATTAAAACCATTTCATTGATTTTTATAATCTTACTATGAAGATGTGAACTGTAAAACTTTGAGAAAACAATAATTCTAAATAAAACTCAAATGTTTCTTTTCTTAGGAAGTGCTTCATAAAAAATATGAAATAGCGAGCTAAATAAAATCTCACAAAAGCTCTTGTTATGTTAGTGGGCTAAGGCAACAGTCCGAGAGCTCTCACAAACTCACAATGATTCCCGAAGATAAGAAAATACCTTATGTTATTGCAATAGCCTTCACTACTGGTACTCTTCAAGTAACACAAAGAATTCGCGATGTTATCACCACACGCTGTTATTAGGCCACTGTTATTTTATATCACCAAACACTGTTATTTTAAAAAGATAACATTTATCCCGAAAAAACTTTACTTTTTAAGATTATAATTTTCAAACATTTAAAATTGTAACTAGATTTATTTTTAATATTCAACAACGACTTATTTTTAAAATGACGAAATTCGAATTACAAGCACTAGATCACTTATTTTAAGATAAAACACGTATTACGATAAGACAACGAGAGCGAGGAAATTGAAACTCTATTTACTGTATGGAAAGGTTTAAAATCGAGTGTTAGATACAATCCACCTGTAGATTTAGTTGTAATAATAATTGATATTTTTTTTAATAAGTCTTTTGTTAAGTCCTAGTTTAAGATGATGGTATTGGTAGACGAATATGAGTTTTTAAGGGGTAGGATAGGTTAGTAAGATGGAAGATGTGGCCGGGTGCGTCCGGCGCGAGCCCTGGCGGGTTGTGTACTGAAGGTTTGCCCGGCAACGGCGAACTGCGGAGGATCGTATGCGGATCCGTGGCCGCCGTCGGATCCGGCCCGTTGCGGTACAAGCGTCCTTCTTTGAAGAATGCGTGCAGAATTATTGTGTACTTTCGTCACTCAGGATCGGGTGATTTTTTATTGGGGATAAGCAAGTAGGTGCCTATGTATCGTCGAGGTACCTACATGTTTATTTTGTTACATTATTCTAGGGGTATAGCTATTTTTGTATTGGTCAGAAGTTCCAGCATATTTAGCTACATAATCTTAGTTTTAGGCTTACTTACCTGGATTAGACTTCCTTTTAACCTTTTCTCACGAAACGCATAGACCGTACTTACTAAGTAAATGGCAGTACACCCAACACAAGTAGGTAAGTATACATTTTCAGTTTTTCCTGTTCTGGTTAGCAGTTTTATAGTAAATTAGGATCAGTTTTCAGTAAACAGACATTATAGGCTAAAAAAAAACCGAAGAAAAAACATACCTACAAATATTTCAAGGCTCGAGCATACTGGCGCGATGTCGCGCTGGTCTGCACAAGCATTTACGGATTTTAATTTTTTTTCATTTCAAACAGCATCTCTTAAGGTATCTAAGCTTAATTTATTTATAAGGATCAAATTTCTTAAGAGTATTTTAAGTAACAAAATTCAATTGTGCTACGTATCATCTACGTATAGAATGTGATACGTATGTACGAAACGAATTTATTAGACAAGATATCTGTAAAATATTGCGCCCAATTTACTTTAATGGTTCTAAACTGTAGATGTATGATGTTTCCAATTTAAGCTAGCTACGTTTCATAGCTTTTAAAGAAAATCGAAAAGCTATATTTCTTTTGTGGTGAGACTAATAGTAATTTTCATAAAATTAAAGAAGATTTATCTAAGGCTCTTTAACTAAATGAAGTCTCTTAGGAACAAAATTCTATTTAATTTAATTTTTTAACGAACTTTAATCAATCTTCTCTACTTATATTCCACGTTCAGAGACATATTTATTTACAAAAATAGTAGCAGCTCGAGAAATATATCATAAAAGTTTGAATGAGGCTTAACTATAATAATTTTACTAATTAAAGCAGAAAAGTTCACATCGAAAGCTTATAGTATGAAGTTCACAAAGTGACACAGGCCTTACATTTTCTAACAACCGCTACAATTAACAATCAAGGGACACATTCACTTAAAATAAAAATAGAATGCAATTAGTTATCGTAATTATTAACGCTGTTCTCTCTCATTGATGGAGTGAATCAACTTTTCAGTTGAAGAAATGACTCTTGTAATCGTAAACACATTAATAATTCTATTGTCTTACTTCTTTCACGAGCAGAAAGGAGTCTCAACAAGCAGAAAAGGTATTTAATTGAAATTCTTACCTGAAACAAAAGCAAAACACAATTTTATTAAAGGAAAACAACACTCCTTACTAAAATAACAGAAATTCTTAATTCAAATATTTATTCGATTTTGAATTTGTTTATTCCATATTTGATTATTTATTTGATCCATTTTCAATTTATTGTTTATTGCATTCCATTCGAAAGTTTTAAGAAACAAAATAAAGGTAACCTCTTTTCTCTTATTATTAGGATTACAGGACACTTGACCTCGAACCCCGAACCAACGACTGAATCGAAAGAATCCTTAACTGAAATATTCTTAAACCAACGAACCGTCTCCTCGGGTTATTGTGATACCAAACCGGAGTATTTCTGTATTTTGTAGCTGGGTTACTAGGTCCTGTGGGAAATCGAATCGATTTCAACGTATCAGCCAAATTGACCGAATTATACATTATGTAAACAAGCTATGATGTATTTCGGAAACTACAAAAATATTGGGGGCCCAATATGTAAGGTTTTTTTTACATCTGCGATAGTTTATTGTCTGTCTGCGATACACATGCTTTTGTCCTAACGAGCATTGACAAAAGTATTTAGCGGAATTTAGAATCCCAAAATATCTTTTGGGGTTCTTTTGGGGTTCTCCATTCTACTGTATGGGTTTGTATAAGGCCCATCATTCACGACGCTAGACAAAAATAAAACTCGTTACTTTAGAGTGAAGTATCGTTTGACGTCAACATTCATAATTCATTTATCGTTTTTCATGATCGCTTTTCATCAAGTGAGATCGAGATCAACAGCTTACATATGAATTAATGAGAAAACATAACTTTAAAGTTCTAGTATTTGATTAAATCACTTCTTCTTACTATTTTATTATTATTTCTCACTTCTAAAAATAATTGGCTGGAAAAAGTAAGTCAGCAAAACGTAAGAGGTATTGACAACCGAACATTAATGACGACAGATTATCCGTCAGGCGACCTTTGACGTCGCTGTGTCAACACTTGGCTTCCCACTTTGCAGGTCAAGGGTGCGCAAATTATAACAGATTTTATTTTGCATAGGTACCTACGTTATAATAGCTTCCACGTGTACCATAGAGCACGAAATCGCTGTGTTTGCAGCGACTAGTCGGCATAAGATTCGTAGCGCCGAACAGGAACAAAATTTTTTTCAAGCATCGCCTTGAATGTCGTCAGTTTCTATACGTCATTTGTGTCGTAGTGTTTGTCGCTTGGTTTGTTTTGGAAATGCCATCCCTAGCAGCGGCCGCGAGGCGACTTCGTGTACGAAGGTACACGAGGCTTCACATCACTACTTGCAACTTCCTCAGCAGTCAGCTCTGCAACCATTGCTGATTGGCTAATATTTTTATCACGGTATGAGGTATGTATTGTCACATAGTTCGTACCTAAACGAGGGAGAAATTGCAACCAACACTAAAATAAACAAATACACTTTAAAATGACTTGTGTATCTTTAATTTTATCACTATTAAATACAGTCCTATTAAATCGAAACATTGCAACGAACATAGCGGTGGAAGGCCACCCACAAGATGGACCGATGACCTTGTTAAGGCCGCAGGAATCCGCTGGATACGGAAAGCTTTTTTTAATCGATTGTAGTGGCGGTGCTTGGGGGAGGCCTGTGCCCAGCAGTGGACGTGATGCTGATAATTGCAACGTTGCTTGGCAGCAGCAATAGATGTATATAGATAGTGGTAGAAGACCTTCTTCGGGGAAAGTCTTTCACAATGAGCTCTACTAACATTGTGTGTTGGAGTTTAAAAGGTGATGGACATAACTCAATGACCTTCAAATTATTGCTGTTGTATGTTATAGGCAGAATAGAGTACCATTCCCAGTAACTGGGTAGTGGAGGTCGGATAAGCAGCATGTAAAATGCTGGTATTCACCTGCGTCCTGGTAAACTGAAAGTCAACCCTAACATGGTTGAGAAAAGGCTAAGTAGATAATAAATGTAATTGGCAGAAGTTACTGCAACATCATGTGGACCATATTTATACCAGTTCACACACTAACTCAACCAAAAGAGTCCAATTTGTAGACTGTCAAAAAGCTAATACATTTCGTTTTATTGCTATCCCACCATTAGGAAAACCATAATATAACTCACATAGCCTCATTTTGTTCGCAAGCAGGTAAATTGAAAAACTTAGCCGGCAAGCAAATCTACTAGGTACTTATAACTGGGGTAAAAATAAATGGATCATCATTCATAGGCATTTGTAAGTATACCTACGTATAGATAAATGTAGGTAAAGCTTTTACGAAGCTCTGTTGTATCATTTCGCTAAGCATTTTCGGGAGAGTGGCCAGAGAGCATGCGGGTTAAGTAAATATCGTAATGGTAACGGTAACAGTGTCACGAGTTCAATTGTTTTTTCACATTTCAAAAATGCCCAACGCGCCAAAAGAAGTTTTCACTTCAAAAATGCTGTGCCCTTACAAGTTATTAGGACTCTAAATGTAACAACGAATTACCACATGAGTGCCATAAATGTTTGCATTTGAATGCGTCTGGCATAATTTATATAAAGGATTTCTATTTATCGCTCTTTTTTCTCAATCAAGAAACAAAACCTAAAATACCTGTCCTAGAACATACTTCCATACCCGTAACGACCCAAAAAAGATGTCTAGAAATACCACCTCTTTCTTTTGTTTCATATTCTTTTACAAAGAATTCTTTGATTGTCAAAGAAACTATCACTTCTGTACGTGCTCCCTGCAGAAACAAAGATTGAAGCTGCTTTCGAATTCTAGTCATAGTTGTGGCCAACTTTAGACAAAGCAAAGTAGAACCACAAGGTTTTTAGTTTAACTTCATAATTTACAGTAGGTAAGTATATCGAATTTTCCCTACAAGTTAACATAAGATTACGCCGGATTCTACAAATGGATAGGCGGAGATGATTGTGTCATCCACATTTTTCCCGTAATTCCACCCGTATAAGGGGGTAATTTTACCCATCCTACTGTTGTTAATCCATACAGATACGTAAAACAAAACTTTTCATACATGCATTGAAATGGTCTATCTACTGTTGTATAGGCTTTTTTCACGACTGGGATATGAGTTAGAGAAAGTAGTTTAGTATGACGCTAGAGTCACCATCTTGACGAATCTCCACTCAGTATAAGTCTCTGGTAATTATAACAACATCACGCCTGTTTTGCCCGTTGGTTTGGGTAAGGTATTATAAAACGGTTTATGTAATTAACAAAGAGATGGACATGAAATACGCAAGCTGGTCGCTATGCTCATGGCCCGACTCCTAAAGGTCATGGCCTCACGATGGTGTCTGCACAAATATCATTGTTGGAAACCCTGGTATTTAGTTCCCACCGGCCATTGAGCCACTACTAAGCACAAATAAATACAAGTACTAGTTTTATAAAAATAGAAATCATTTTACTAAAAAAAAAAAAATGATAAAATGTTTTGCACCACTGCCCTGTTATTTTGACAGTGACATTTCTTTGTTTACTTTCATTATTGGCTACGAGATAGGGTTTAAATAATTATCATAGGTAACCTATACGTAGGTATTATTTAATAGCTTTTAACGCTACATTTTATTTTAAAAAATAATGTAAGTAACATTAATTTAAAAACGGGGATTGCCCCTCTGATTTTTTTAAGGTAAACTAAACTTAAACTGTTGGTATATTTTACTTGTATCCTAAACAAGAAAGAGACAGAGCTTCCACACGTTGTTGTTATAGGTACAGTATAGCATACCTGCTTTGTTGAGTATCAGATATTCTTAACCCTTCCTTTCTAGCTTTGCTGTAATCTAGTAAAAAAACATACATCCAAACTCAAGGAAACTGTACAAACAGCAAGAAAAAGGAAAATCGTGAACACGAAGAAGCCATCATTGTAAATTATTGATATATTCACGATATTCGCGTTCCGGTGATAATGACTACGTTTAATATTGAAAAGGTATTAAGCAGGTATCGAGGACGAGTGCCGAGTGCCGAGAGACGATCGAACGGGAGCCGAACCATTCCGAATTCACAATTCACATCTAAATTTTAGGAATGAACACATTTTTATAGATGCTAAAGCTTCATAGGTTTCTTGAGAAAGCAGTACCGTTGTTTTGGGAGTTTGAGCGCCGCCTCAAGCACAGGTGAAATTGACAGATTTTTATGACAACAGTCATTTTGTGGCAATTAAAAATGTAACATATGACGGCACCGCTTTCTTATACAAAACTATTTTTTTTTGGGAATTTTAGTCTTTTTAAAAGTAGAACACAAATGTTTAGAACTGTTCGATAGCAAGGTATGGTGAGGTATCATTATTACCTCTAACAGTTTTTTCTATCAAGTGTTCTGTCACAAAATGAAAATTTCTACAAGAGAAAGAACAGGCAATAAACTTAATTCTTCTTCTACGGGTTAATGTGGCAATATTCATGGGTGTTTTCACACTTTAAAATATAATTTAATCCTAACAAAACTTCATTTATTCGCTGCTGTGCAAGTAATTACGTTTAAAGGAGTACGAAGATAGTCCTTTTGTTTAATGCAGGATGGCGACAAAGTATCTAGCAGTAATCCAGGCGCGCAAACATTAAGACAAATTAAAGAGATAATGCTGAAATTAATGTGAACATATACACGTTAGGAAGTAAACACTAGCCTTAATGAGTTTCGTAAGTATCATTATGTCAACTTGGCCTCAACATTAATTTAACCGCCATTGTAAATACCAAAGCAGCTGTTTAGTTACCTAATACATTTCTACCACTTGACTGTTTCAAAAATGTTTTATGCTGTTTATAACAAGTCTTACGGAATATAGCTAGCAACATGTCGCCCGAAAACAAAACATGTTTCCGCAACAACTACCAATAATAGTAGATTATTCATCAAGAGGATAAAGCCAGTGTCTTATGTCACGGGCGCTATATGAATTCAAGCTCGCCAGTGTGAAGACACATTTATTCTGAGGAGAATACGCCACTTTTCACACCTTCTGCGAGGATTCATAATCATTTATTTTTCAGTATATGATACGGTATTATGGTCTTTAGATTGTTTTTTTGTTATAAAGGTTTTTTATTTATAATTTAACATTATCGAGCAGGTGGTGCGAACAATGTTTTTATTTAACAACTGGTAGGTACTGACTATAAAAAGCACAGGCTTCAATAGAACAATATAGCCTCGTGCGATTACGTAGCAACCATGACGACAGGACACTTTAAAACGACCCAACAAAAATAAAGACTATATAACCAGTTAACCAATAGAGCAAATTATTTAAAAAAAAGAAAAACAATAACCCGACAAAGTTCAATAGATAATTAATAATAATGCTTGTTTTTCTCTTTTCAGTTACGTGTTTGCAATCGGGTTTTTCACTTTTTAAAAAATTTGGTTTATTTTTTTATTTGCTATCGACGTAACCAGCTTTTATTTGATGCCAATATTATTGTAATATTTTTTTTTAAAAACCTTCGTCTTAATTGTGGCAAAAAATTAAAAAAACAAAAAAAAATCACACCCACAATTAAGACGAATCTTTCGATCGACACCTGTATGTTAAAATCCATGAAACCGTTTAGGCAGACAGAGCGTGCCAAAGAAATAGACATACATGCATAAGTACATACATACATACTCTCGAAAAATATTCCTTTGACTGCGTTATGTATGACGTAATGAATAAGGCGTCAACAAAGAATCATGTCCATGTGTAGAATTTGGAAACTTGCAAGTGGAAAAGCCACAAATAGCTCAAGTGAAAATATTGCTAGTTTTTAAAAGCGCCTTATGAAAAGAAACAAAAGAGTAAACTGACGACCTGACGTCCAAACGTTTCTTTTCAAACTTGTATACTTTAGCCATTAGCCTATTGCGTTCAAGAATTTTATCACTTCCAAAAGTATACAAATAAATAGTTGCAGACTTACAAACTTCTGGTTTCCATCCCCGATGTCGTCATAAGTCTACAATGGTGTTACGTCACGACAATGGCGTCATAGTGCTCACGGCGTGCGGCGCTTCACTTTGCTTGTCTATTAGCCGCCTGCAAATGGGTCGCGAGTTTTCTGGCGATGCGACGACGTGTCATCAATCGTAGTGGCGTAACGTATGTTTGTTTATTTTTTTGGATATGCGAAAAGAGCTGCAAATTGGATTGCTCGCAGCTACAAATGTATAGGACAAAAATGAAAATGTATAATATGTTCTTTAAACTATCAAGGCAATATTTGTCCGATAAGATTATAGATAACTAGCTTCTGCCCGCGACTTCTTTCGCAAGGAAGTCGTGATCTAAAGCATTGCATCGTATCGCCTGCGGCGCTATTACTTAATTTTCACTTAATGTTCTTTTTGAATTTTTTCTTTTTGCTCTTTAGGGTCATAGAGTGATGTTAAATAGCCCTGTCTCAAGAGTTGGACGAACAAATACAAAGAAAAAAATATATTTCAAAACCTACTGGTAGTTCCAGATACAAGTGCGTTCAAACAAACAAACTCTTCAGCTTTATTATATTAGTATATATAGATTGCACTTGGGCCAGGTTTAACAACATCAGAAGTAAGGAAAGGCTTAACCTATTATTTAATTTGCTGAGAAAAAGAGACACCGCACTATTGACTATGGATTCAAAACACCATGAGTTTTGAGTCACGTTTGCCCATCAGCAACAATTGATAGATAGACTTCTGATATTAAAGTAAAGCGTTCGTCAGACAGCGGTTTTACAAGCAGACAATCCAATTTATTTTATTTCCTTACCAAGCTGATTTTATTTGTAGACATACTATGCTATTCTTTGTTTTCTAGATCAAACTAAAAGGGATTTTCTGCTCTTTCTTTTTCGACTCCATTTTCTTCATCCACTAATCCATTGCTCTCAATTTGCAAAAACAATTCAGACCTCACCGACGCAATTTTCTCCAAATCACCCCTTTGTATAAGACAACAGTACACTGTACAAACATCCTCTGTCCGTCCTGTTGGCCAATTTGTTGGAGACAAAGTTGATAAGTAGCACGAGCGTCGATTATTCGTTTATTAGTATCTATATACACAGGAACACATTTATGTGTCTCGACATCAATCGTCGGACAATTGCCGAGTAGACACAACACCTGTCTAGTCGGAGGCTCCTCCCTTTTGAATGGAGGATTACTGAACTTTACACCCTGTTCCTCATACCTCTACAGATGTTTTGTTTTATAACTATACTAGCTACGCCAAAGCAATGCCCCATTTTAACAAAACTCTTTTTACCCGACTTCCAAAAAGGATGAGGTAGCGTATGTTTGTTTTTGTCCACCGATTTCTCCATCAATTATGGACCGACTTTGAAAATTCTTTTTTTGTTTGAAAGGATATACTCTCAAGGTGGTTTCATATAAATTTTATTAACTTTGCTTGGATAAGTTTTGAGTTGGCTTCAATAACACGTATTTTTTTCCCACTTGGTATGTGGATGATAAAGTTCATGTCACTTTTATTTACATAGCAGGTATTGGTATTCGAGTTTGTATCACAACGTATTATCTATTATTTGTATCACAACGAAAAAGTGAAAAACTTTAATTTCGGAAGTCGGTGGCAAAACACGAAAATAAAAACCAAAGAGGTCGGTGGACTTCCGAAATTAAAGTAATTTTTTGCTTTGAAGAGTTTTTTTTTTGGAAGTCGGTTGATTATTTACTTGTCACTTTAGCTGTTGCACAAAATAAACAGAGGACTTTACTTTAGCATTTATAAACATCATCACCATTATTCAAGCCTGCGACGTTTGCCCTCAAGAATTACCACAAGGATTAGTGAAACAGTGAATATATGATCATTGTCAAGCAATCAAGTTTTCATTCTCCAAAAACAGACAGGAATGAAAAGCACCAATAACCGTATGATACAAAATGGAAGAGAAAAAATCCGTCCCATCATCACAATGCCTTTGTCTCACTCCTCAACGTGCGCGATTGTAACAGCTAAAAGGAATGTGCGTTTAAAAGAGGAAAGTCCTACTTTTATAGCAAAAACCTTCAAAAGGAAATTCGCGCATGCCTGCCATTAGTACCTTTCATAATTTAATAAATCCCTCAATATATTGGATATTGGAAATTCATCCATCTCGAAATATGAGCTGCTGAGCACACTATACAGCGTGAATCAGAAATATGTGCTCATATTTAAGACCATCGAACTGAACAACTGTCCATGAGACCAACATCGTTATCGTAAAAATATATTCACTTGATCCATACATTTGGGTCGAGTAGGTACTCAAGTTTTGTATGGGACAGCAGCGCATGGTGTACATAATAAAGAGTATTCTATTCTATTTATTTTTTCGTGATTGTGATGTTGGTCCCGTGAAGAAAGTTATTCAATTTGATTTTAAACAACACACTCTGAAATATGAGCATAAACTGATACACTCTGTATAGCTTTGAATTATTTTCATTGTGGTTTTTAGGGTTCCGTGGACCCTGTAACTAAGCCCACGTTATCTGTCTGTCTCAGGATTATATCTTTAGAACTGAAACAGCTACATAATAATATTTTATTGCATACCCTCATCAAATGTGCCATTGAGTAATCAATTCACTTCAAAACCATGCTCAACATCAATCAAGTAAATAATCCGTTAATAAATTTCGTCAATTTATTGGAAATTTGGAAACCATGCCTTTTAGCCTTACGGGCACTCAATCAACCAATTTAAAAAAAAAAACTAGTAACGGCACTGTGATTAATAGAACGGTGAAAATGTTTGGAAGCCCTTTTGTATTTTAAATTATAGGAAATATTTTTGTTTTAATTTAACTCGAAATTGAATTTCTGAATAATTATGACTCAGCCTACTACCTAATAGCTTTCGCCCGTGGATTCGCCCGCGTGGAGATCGGAAATTATCCCACGGGAATGTACTACCGATACAAAAAGGATCCTATATGTTAATCCAGGTTATAAACTATTGGGCACGCCACAATTGCGGCGATAAGTCCCCTCTTTGAGGAGTGGCTAGAGAGGCGCCACGGCATCCTCACTTTCCGCCTGACGCAGATCCTCACTGGAAACGGTTGTTTTGGGAGGTACCAGTTCAGGATAAGGCGGGAGGAAAAGCCCGGGTGTTACCATTGTGTGGATCGCCTGGAGGATACGGTGGATCATACGGTGGAGGTTTGCCCGGCTTGGGCGGAGGATCACCGTGTCCTTGTGGAGGCGATCGACAGCGGTGATCTCTCGCGTCCGGCCCTGGTCCAGGCCATGGTACGGAGCGAGAGGGCATGGGAGGCCGTCACCTCTGTTTGCGAAGCAGTAATGCTCGCAAAGGAGGAGGCGGAACGCGTGAGGGAGAGGCAAATTCCACGCTGTCACGCCCCTAACCGGCACAGGAGACGCCCTGGGCGTCGGGAATCCCAGGTCGATTTCCGGTCACCGTAGGCACGGGCTTTCGGACGGTGAGTAGTGGGTAGCTCGCCATCCGATAAGGACCAGGCCTGGATCAACTGCGCGTTGTGTTCCACGCGCGCCTCAAAGAGATGTCAGCAGAACTGACGGGGTCCGCTGGGGCCGATGCCTACCAGGGTTGCGGGGAAGTCCGAATGGGATACCTAGGCCGTCGGCAACATGGCAACTGAAGGAACACGGGTGGGTTTTAGTCAGTAAGAGTCTGACACGCCTTCTCGCTCCACCCAGAGCGAGAGAAGTTATTTGATAATTTCCCACTCAAATAAAAAAGTTATAAACTATCTATGTGCCAAATTTTATCCAAATCCATTCAACCGTTTGAATGATGTAACTTCCCGAGTCGAGGTCTTTCAAAGAGAGGTCTATTTATTACAAACCTAATAATAAGGTATTTATTTAATAACTTCGAATCTACAACATGTAAAAAATCTTTGTCCGAACCGTGAGGGTGTTGTTAGGTATCGTACTGACAGTCTATTTATGTGGTAATTTTAAGGAAAATGGAAATTTAAAAAATCGACAATTTATTTTTCAATGGGGAGTTTTACCAGATTATAAGATGAGGGTGGTGGTCATTTAGCAGGTGTCTACAAGTCATAACTTATGACCCCTGTTGAAAATTTGCTCATTTTTAATGAATTTTTGGTACTAAAAATGTGATTTTGAAATAGTAATAACTTTTTATTTTCAATAATAATAAGATTTTTTATTATTTTTAGGTAATGTTATTGCAGTACTTAATGAACCCCTTTCAGATCGGACAGGGTTTTTTTTATTTATTGTATAACTACAATTTTACGATTTTGCAAAGTAATAACTCCACTAACGTTATCTCAAAAATACGGCACTATTATTTCATAATTTCAACGCTACAGCTAAACAAAGGAGAGCGCACGTGATCCCGACGGTACAATATAATTGGCTCGTACTCGAACGAAATAAACACGAATAACTCGAGAGCAGCAAATAAAGTAGAATAAAATTAACATTTTAAACTCCAGCTTACAGCTTACAAGGTAATTTGTTAAGCAAAACAGACAGTTCTCATAATGTTACATATTCATTGCTATTGTTAAAAATTTGACAAGTCTGTGTTATAAGCCTGCTGAGGGTTCTGTACCTAGTTGAAAAGGTTTTTCTTTGTGAGTTTCAGAATTTATAGCCAAGGTATTAATTAATAAGACATCTCTGTTTTCGATAAACATCGCCAAATATCCCGAATTCATAAAGGATTTATTATCATTAAGGAAGGTCATAAAGGATTTTCCTCAAGAGCATTCATTGTGATAAATTTGCTTGTTCTTGTTCTGTTTGAACACAGTCATGTATATAATCCCTATGACAATGAAAATGGTTAAAGGCACGATGTCCTAATCCTGACTAATATTATAAATGCGAAAGTGAGTTGGTTTGTTACGCTTTTACGCTAAAACAGCAGCTGCAGAACGGATTAGATTTTTTTTTTTAATTGGCACATGGATAGACCAGGACCTGGGTTAGGACATAGAATACTAATATCTCGGTATACGTTATCGTGGGATAATTTCCGAACGCCACGCGAGCGAAGCCGCGAGCAAAAACTGATTCTTACTAAAGACCTACTTAATAGACGAAAAGATAATAATATAGTATTATAATTAAACGATTCCATATTTCATACCAAACCCTAATGCCCAGTTTGAAATTCTCATAAAATATGAAGAGCACGACATAATGTAAAAGCAACTTACAGGTTAAGTACGCATTTGTAATTCTTACATTTTATGAATTTATGATCAAATAAATTCTGTTTTAAAAAGTACCTATTAAAATTGGTATTTCTGCTATTACATTATACTCCAATGAAAAGTGTGAGCAGACACAACATTAGAAGAGCCATATTTTGTGTAACGAACACGTGCCAGTAGTTTTAAATCAGTAGATTTTTAATTTGGTTTATTATAATTTTACATGCTGTAGTTTTAGAAGAGGAATGCTGATACTGCGAGTATCAGCATTTCTCTTCTAAAACTACAGCTCTCCGATCTCTACTACGCTCTCCTGAACTCAAACACTGATCTTGATTATTAGTTCTTTACCTATGAAATTACAGTTTTTCATGAAATAAGTTAACGCCCTTGTTACTCTATATTTTTAATTTTTATTAGTCAAAGTAATTAATTACCCATGGAATCAATACATTTTTGCCAACGTAGTGGTAGTCTATTGATGCCCTTTTTGAAAATGTCTGCTGGACGGGAGGCAACAAATTCTTCAAAGGCATTTTGAACTGCCTCTCGGTTATTGAATTTTTTCCCCGTCAAGAAGGTATCCAAATTCTGGAAAAAGTAGAAATCTGTAGGAGCAAGGTCTGGTGAGTACGGTGGATGACGGAGAACTTCCAACCCCAGCTCTTATAACTTGGAGACCATCTGCTATGCAGTATGAGTTTGCGCGTTGTCGTGCAGGAGCAGCAGAGCCAAACGATTGACCAAAGCTGGTTGGAGATGTGCGAGCTTCTCCATCATTATGTTCAATTCTTCGCAGTACACATCTGCAGTAATGCTCATCCCGTTTGAAAAGAAGCTGTGATGAATAACACCGGCGCTAGACCACCAAACAGCGACCATCACTTTTTTAGAGGTAAACCAGGATAGTTTCGCCTGGGGTATTGTTTAGGTGCTAAACCAAGATCTAACCAACTTGCTGAGCGCTTGCGATTGTCGAACAGAATCCATTTTTTGTCGCAAGTAACAATGCGATTCAATATGCCTTCGTTTGTGTGCCTGTTAAGCAGTGCAAGGCTCAATTCGACGCGTACTTCGTGCTGGCGATCATTCAATTCGTGAGGCACCCATTTTTCAAGCATTTTTACCTTGCCAATTCGACGCAAATGGACCAATATTATTTTGATGCTAACATTAAAACCTGCTGCTAATTCAGCTGTAGATTGAGAATCATCAGCTTCCACAATCGCCTTTAATTCGTCACTGTCGACTAAAGTTTTCGGTCGACCACGGGGTTCATTTCTTAGGTCGAAATTTCCAGAACGGAAGCGGGCAAACCAATAACGGGTAGTGTGATCGTTAGTAGTGTTCGCTCCGTATGCGTTGTTGATGTTGCGTGCCGCCTCTGCCGCTTTGCTGCCACGATGGTACTCATACTCTATAATCACTCCAATTTTTAACGTATCTATGATGACGAAAAACATACAAATGCGATGAAAACAGAACGCTATCCATAAAACAAATGACTAATTTTCAAAAAAGAATTCCATGTTTTAAAAATAAAAATAATTTGAACTTAGAATTATTAGCGAAAAAATAAAAAAAATGGACTTGCAATAGCCAGTACGGCAGAGCGGCAATTTCATAAGACCCATTATTATTTTTGCGAATGAATGGAAGATGATACTGTCAGAATGTTTGAATTTTTGTAAGAAAAATGCATGACTGTGTTGAATAAATTATATGTTTAAACTAAATCTTGCCTGCGGTTTCGCACGCGTAACGGTCGGAAAATATCACAGATTGGCGAATATTATCAGCAACGATTAGAATTCGTAGTGCAATCGCGCCTTAGATATACGGTTCATTTTTTTTTTGGTGGGTTTTAAAATAACTTTTCCCGCTCTAGGCAGAGCGGGAGGGCGTGTCAGACTCTTACTGACTAAAACCCACGGTCTCTTGGATCTGTAACGAAAATCAAACTTCCAAGTCAACGTAATAAAAAATATGCCGCACCCTCGCAAATAAACCAAAGCCAATTTGGTACTTCCCGTTAGCCCAGCAGCATGAAGTTTGGCGAGAAACAAGGTCAAGTAAAGAGCAAAGTCCTAAAATTAGTAATTAATAGTTATATATCAACAGCAAAGTTAAGTTTGTTCTTCAATCTGGGATCAAAATTTTATAGGCCGAGTCTCCACTCTATTAAAAGTTATTTTTCAATTGAAAAGTTAAGTTTTGTTTCACTCCGGATTTGAAAATTCGGGCAGCCGAGCAAGCACAGCTTTGAGATGGGACCTTCAAGGCGCAAAGCGTACTCACACTTGTCCAGTTTTTTTTTTTATCAAGTATATATAGTCCTCCAAACCGTATTTCGGTCATGGCGGCAAATCTCAACGGAAACTAGCCTTCGGCGCGGGAGGTATTATAGTGCACGAGTGTGTGCACAGGTGCTCTCTTTCTTCTCTCACTCTCATAGTCCGACGGGACGGCAATCCGACACGACCAGAGAGAGATCAGGTGCAGGACCAACGGCTTAACGTGCTTTCCGAGGCACGGGGGCATCACACCGCCAACTTCCAAACTCCAGGCTGGTACTAAGAAATTCCTAATGGGAAAACCCAAAAACACTTTGCCCGACCCGGGAATCGAACTCAGGACCCCAAGCTCGACAGGACAGTCAAATCCCGTCTAAGTATAATAATATTACGAAGAGGTAAAATTTGTTTGTTTGTATGTTTGTTTATTTGTAAATTTCTATGTAGGGGTAATCTCTGGAACTACCAATCAGATTTGAAAAAATATGTTTGCATTGGATAACCCAATCCTTGAGGAAGGTTATAGGCTCGCGGAGGAAGTTGCGAGCAGAAGCTAGTATGATTATAAATGCCTTAAAATACGAATTATTCGTTTTACTATTATTATTCCCATTAATGTGTAACACCTACTCTAGTGCCGCCATTTATCACGTAATACCTATATTATAGAAAGATTAGTTTATGACTTTAAATTGTAATAACTTTTGACAGAGTGGGCCGATTTTAATGTAATTAAGTTAATTCAAGATACGAACTTAGGACTACATTTCCAATTTCCCTAAAATCTCTTAAAAGAAAGACCCAAAAAATGAGAATTTTAAAATCATCCCCTATTTTTCCCATTTGGAGGATGATTTTACAAAAACGCTGAAAAGCGTAATTCTTTATTACTTACCAAAAGCATAAATTCGAATTTTCATTGGCATATTGTGATCATTTAAATAATAGTAAGTACCTAATCAAAAAGTTATTTCATCATACAAAGATATAATATCTGGATGACCGAGCCTTGCTCGTTGTTTTTTTTTTTTGGTAGTTTTCTAAAAATGAAATCTAGCTAGATCGATATATCGTCCCCGAAACCCCGTGCATACTAAATTTCTCGAAAATCGGTGGACCCGTTTCCGAGATTCAGATTATATAATATACAGGGTGTAAGGGACAGCCCTTTGCAAACTAACAGGGTGCATTCAGCTCCTTATTCTGAATCATATTCCACCAAAAATTTTCTCAGGAAAATTTTCTTTTTTTTGCGGTTTTTCAGTTACTTTTTCTTTCTTTCAATGTAAAATTACATTCTCTGTAAGCAGTACTCCATTAATGTAAATAAAACAGCTAAAATAAAAAAAACAGCAATGGATGTTGAAATTCTCTAATAAACAACGCGTGAAATCAGCTATTCAATTTCTGCCTAGTAAGAGTTCTTCAAACCCGCCGCAACGCACACCTACTAAGGTATGCGGTGCGGCGGGAGGGGTAATCCCCTCCCGCCAATGCCTATCCATGCGTGCTAGAAAACGTAGTTCCCAATCAGAAAGGTGCTGGGAAACCACTTTGCGGTGAAAACTTACGCGGTGCAGGGCGCCGTTCGAGCGCGACCGCTCTCCCTGCCGCGGGGTGGCGGGAAAGGCGTCCGAAAGCTCGCTACGCTGCCGTTAGCTACCTACGTGCGTTTTGCCACGATAGCAATACATTGCGTGTAAGGTAATAAAACAACCAGGTTTATTAAATTCCCATAACATTCCTGAAATAATTTCATGTACCGGTCATCTTAGTATGATATACTGAATTCACCCTATCAGTCTGCGGCGCGCTGTCCCTTACACCCTGTATACATATATACAAGAATTGGTCGTTTAAAGGTATTAGATTGTGTTCTCAATACTCAATACTCAATTCTTTATTGCATTCCATATGTATTACATAGATGGTGTAACAAAGTAATAGATTAATATGTACCCTGTCGGGCACAGCAACATTAGGAGAGAGGAAGAGGGCTGAGTAGCAATTCAATATATAAATTATTAGATGTGTTTAAATGGATGATTGTGTTTATTCTAAATGGAATAAAAAAAAAAAACGATATGGGCCTGAGAGAAGATCCTCTCAGGCTCATTTCCCACGAAATTTATGGAAAGTTTTTGCAATTTCTGTCTTTTCTCGTACTTAAACTTCAGTTGACCCCATATAGTTTTTTGACCCTAGTAATAAGAAATAGGATCGATTGGCATCAAAAAAGTTTTGTGTGAAAATTTAAGGTACATACCTGCCATTATTGCCCCATATCAAAATCCACCCTGTATATGTGATGATTGACTGCCTAGCTCCATAATGGTATAGCGTGATGATAATCTTTTAAAAGATTAAATCCGTAACTAAACTAACCGCAATATTCTAATCTTTTACATAGTATTTTTACAATTTGCGGTAAACTATAGAAGAAAACGAACATAATGCAATATTGCTCATCAACCATAGCAAATAGTGTGATAATAATTTATTTAAAGTCTATTGTGAAGTTTCCATTATTTGACTTAAAGATTATTTATACCAATTTTCAAGTTAATCAAGCCACACAGTAAAATACTCTCTTGTAAAAATAAATAACCCTTTTTACCCCGTTAGGGTAGATTAAAAAAAAACCCTGATATACATGTTTATTTATTTTTAGTCTTAAGTATAAAAAACGAGTTTCGAGTTGATCAGATCATGCGTTACAATTCTTCCATAAGAAATTTGACACCCCCAATCCTCTTTTAGGGGGTAGTCTAGAAAAAATAAAAATGGAATACTTTATAATTTATATATATAAATATCCGTGCCAAGTTTCAAGTTTATTAACTCAAGGAATAAGATTTTTCATACAAAGAAAATCCCCCCCTTTTCACCCCCTTAAAGTTCGAATTTCCAAAAACCCTTACTTAATGGATGCTTACATCATAATATCTTCCTGTATACCAAATTTTAGCCCAATCCGTTCAGTGGTTTGAGCTGTGCGTTGATAGATCAGTCAGTCAGTTACCCTTTCCTTTTGTACATATAGATATTGTCATTGGCTTCGGTCGTTCTATTTAAAATAAATAAATAAATAATACTCGTAGTTCTTAGAATATTCTCGAGAAGAAACTATGATACTATTATGGCTATAATAATACAAGGCGTGATTATATGTTATATGTTAAAAAAGTTAAATTCTTAAGTCTTATCTAAACAATAAAGATTGAAAAATACATTTGAGTTATGAAGTTGAAATGTGTCTTATCTTCAGATTTTCATCTCACTTAATTAGTAACATTTGTACCTTTAATAAAACTAATTAGGTACTACAGGTACCTTGAAACCATAATAAAACAAAGATAAAGCTCTAAAAAGGACAATAAAAAAACAAATAACGATATAAAAGTTAAACGAATTAAACAAATAAATTACAGGAGCACGATGTTGTTTTTAGTAATGTTTCCCCATTCGCCCCAAGCTATGCGACGCAGACAAATTGTGCAAAGGGGACTTTTTCAAATACTTCTTTAGTTTTATTTTGTATCATTTATAATTTGGTTTAACACGAAAATCGTTGGCAAATAAAGATCATGCACACATACATAATAAGTTCTGCACCAGATCAGTATACTCTCACCTCATCGGCTGGAGTGGAGGCGATGCTGACCTGTATATGCCCGGGTTAAACGAGGAAATGTTTTTTTAGCTAGGATAGCAAGCAAGTAATATCCTGACTACTATCCTAGTTTGGCACGAGACCTACACAGTCGCAGAAATAGTTACAGTAGAGTTACATTCTCGAACGAACTCTTTCACATGGAGCTCTTTACGTTTTTATTATTTGAAAGGAATCATATTAAAATACATGATGTTATTACGTCGTTGTGTTGCCCGGGGCAATGCGACGCCTCGTGTACTAATGAAATTCTTGTTACTTTTCATTCCTCCTTAGAAATGTATATTTTTCTTAAAAATTATAATACAGCGTACCGCTTTAATGGCGACATTAATTTAACACACGTATACGGTTTCGCGTTTACGTTTTATGACGATATTTAAATTTAATTAAATGGTATTATTTATTGATTTATCTACAATTTTATAATAAAGCATCTTGGAGCAACTTGTACTAAAAGAACTGTAGCGCAAAGGTCATTTGTCGGGGTCACAGATCATAATATCGCATCAATGAAATTAGAACGAATAACGTGCAAATATTAGGCGAATTGAAGGAAAGATTAGAAACACTAAAACAAAAACTTAACACCTAATCTAAGCAGGAACGTCTACTTAATATTTTGATGGCACTCGGCTAAGTGCTATAGAATGTAATGCCATACCTACCTAATATTTTATTTATACAACGTGCCGCTACAATAATTTAACACACGGGTAGGGCTAGTGGCCATAATCATAAAACAAATTAATAAGATAAAATAAGTCGTAAATTGATTTTTTTATTAAGTAGGCGTACCTGCTTAGATTAGGGGTTTAGTTTTGTTTTAGTGTTTCTTGAAAAATATATCTAAGAAGACTGTTGGAATGCAATATTATCACTTTATAAAAATGTATCTCAACAATTTTTTTCAGGATTTTAAATCAATAGGTTGTCCAACCTGACATCTTAGAAATGAATCGTGACAAAAAAATTGATTTTTTCGAGGGCCTGCATGGAACCAAGAAACGAAATACCAAAATACTAAGGAAATTCACTCAACAGAATAACGTTACCCTCCATCTGTATCAGTTCGGTAATTACAATTACCTGGCATCGAGAGTCAAAAACTTCACTAATATTAATTTAACCAATAGTAAAATGATGATGTGGATATATGTAGTAACCTTTTCCTTTTTAGTAACCGTTACTACATATCATCATTTTATTATGGATTTCCGCAAGGTCATGCCTGAATCAATTAACTATCTTAACCAATAGTGCAAAAACCTGTAGTTACTTTTCAGAGGTAGATAAAATTTTCTGCAAACCTGACTTTCGTATTTCTAATCTTAATATTTCATAAAAAAAAAACCTTCCTTACTATTCTACCTGCCTTACTTCCTCTTACTTGAGCTCAAAAAAGCTCTTCAGTTAACCCAGCAAATGCTGGTTGTGACAGCTTTAAAAAAATATATAGAAACAGAACAGATCAAACGGGTTACTGCTTTGAGCATAAAAAGCTCAGATAAAATTATCCATAGCCGAGGTACAGATAATTTGAGAACTGTGTCAGTATGTTCAGCTGTTGGTAACGGTTGACAAATGAATGCCTTTGACAGCAAAGGTACGGGTAGACAAAAGACTGTTTCACCAGATAATCACTATGTAAATAAGTATTGGCTAAAAATGATATCACTGTTAACCCCAAAACTGCAAGTCGCTTGGAAACTTTTAAAGTTAAACCCATTAATAAATTACCAGTTTTGTCTATTCATGCTGATCCTTATTATATATATGATGATTTCCTTAATATGTACTGTAAGCAATTAAATTCCACCTTTATCCCCAAGTCTATCTCAGTAACCCATCTTTTAGTGATTGGGTTTCCTTTGGTATTCATAAAAGTAAAACAAGGCTTTATGAACAATGAAAGAATTTATGTAAACACAGCTGAATTTAATTTATATGTTAGAAATTATTCAAAATTATTTTTAAAAAGTTTGTTGTATGGCCGAGTCGCGTTATTTGAGTTCGAAGATTAAAAATAGTAGTAATGTAATTAAAACGACTTGGAATATTATTAATAGTGAAACGGGAAAATCTAATAACCGAAATACTAACTACAGTCTGTCTATTAATGACAACATAATAAAATCAGACTGCCTAGTCGCCGCGGCCTTTGAAAATTTATTTTCAGGTATTCCCGTTTCAACTACTAAATCCATAAAATGTTAATGTTTGCGATTCGGAATTTCTTTTTGAACAAATTACCTGTAGAGACATAATTAAAACTTATCACACTTTAAATGTAAAAAAGACTGTAGATCTGTGGGATGATTCTGTAGAAGTTGCCAAGTCTATTATTGACATTGTAGCACCTATTTTAGCTCTTATCTTTAATAATTGTATCGAATTCGGGGAGTTTCCAGACCTTATGAAAAATAGTAAAACTATACCTTTTTTTAAATCAGGTAGTATATCAAACCCCACAAATTATAGACCTATTTCAGTACTACCTACCTTTAGTAAATTTTTTGAGAAATTAATTTTAGAGCAATTGCAAAGATTTTTTAATAGAAATAAATTATTACATAGCAAACACTTCAGTTTTTCAACTACTGACGTGTTGAACTTTTAGGTCATATTTATAATGCATGGGAAGATAAATGCGATGCCTTGGGCATCTTTTTTGATTTGTCCAAGGCATTTGATTGCATTCTTCATGAAACATTAATCAGGAAACTCCGCCACTATGGGATCCGGAACAGCACTCTGGATCTTCTTACTTCATACTTGAGTAATAGGATTCAGATCGTTGACGTTAATGGAATAAGATCTCCCGGATCTATAGTAATAATGGGAGTCCCATAGGGCTCAATTCTTGGTCCTATCTTGTTTCTTATTTATATTAATGACTTGCCTTACCTCATAAAGGATAACCATGATATAGTGTTGTTTGTGGATGACACTTCCCTTTTGTTTAAACTTAAACGTCAGCAGCTGTTTACTGACGATGTAAATACCGCTATCTCAAAAGTAGTTTACTGGTTCAATGTTAACAATTTACTTCTGAATGAAAAAATAAACCAAATGCATTAAGTTTACCCTACCTCATGTTAGGCAGGTGAAAACTAATGTGTTGATAAAGGGCGAAGAATTGAATCCTGAAGATAGCATAGTATTCTTGGGCTTAACTTTGGGCCTAAAAAACCTAAATACCTCCCCAAATACTTCAACTGAATGAAACGATATTTAAATCTTATATAAAACGCACACTATGCAGCCAAGCATATTATAAGTTGGAGGATTACATCGCTGATATAAATGCTTGGCTAAACGCTGGTCCTGCTCCACAAGGGCGCATAAACTAATTCATTAGCATTTGAAAATACTGTTGGAGTAGCTGATGATTTAAAAAAACTACTCATCTTTGCATTGTATAAATTCAATCCCTTAGCATTGTATAATTCCATAATACGTGTGAGTACTATGTACCTACTATATAATAAACGTCTATATGTACGTCTTTAAATGACTTGAATGTGCCCTTGCTGCTGAGAATATGTCATGCTTACTCTAATGTCTCGCTGACGGTGGCGTGTGTGTTGGATCATTTAGCTTCCATCAAAATGGTTGAGCTGAATGGTGCTAATCCATGCGTCATGTTCGTGAACGGGCGCTGTCAGTAGGGACTGGTCATCTTCTAGCTACCATAGCTTATTTAAATTTGATTTTTGAAATGTTTTATTTGTTTTATTTTTTATTACGGACGCTTTTATCGTTCTGCATCGTTCTCACATTTATAACTTTAACATGAATGATGTAACCAATATTTTGTAAACATATTGTGATTTAAAAGAGTGTGCATGGAGTTTCTTGCCCGTTCTTCTCCATAGGTACAGTAAGTGTTCAAAAGTGGATAGGCACGTTAAGAGTCGTATTGCTTTGAACACATTATCTGTGACGCGGTATAGTCCGTACATCTATATGTGTAAACAACACGGTAGACACACCACAGAGAACGTAGTTTTGCGCTTTATACACTTTCGTATCGTCACGTACTCGCGCCGCGCTACATGAAACAAAAATATATTTCTGTCGCTTTTGTTAGACACGGTAACAGTTTATGGCATTGCTAAAATTCGAACTTAGATTATATGTGCAGATAGCAGAAGGCGTTAAGCAGAGATTCATGCTAGTTTAGGTTCTGATCTCGTAAAGCACAGCGCGGTTTTTTGCAAACATTATTATTTTTGTTTGCAATAATATGTTTTTTTTTATATATTGCTGCCTTTTATATTAATGCTGTTATTGCAATAAAGTGCTTAGAATAAAAATGCGTGATATGTGATAACAAAATTAAAAAAATATTTATTCGTTATATGTATTTTGCTTACAGTTAACAAACTGCTACAACAATTTGTCATTAGTTCAGCTGAATAAGATGTGAAATAGATGTCAAGAAAATTATAAGCAATTTGTATTATTTTGACATATTTAAATTATGAAATATTTTTAATTTTAAATAGATAATTTTTCACCATACAAATTAAGCTTTGATCATGGTGAAGTAATTAAGCAATAAATAAGAATATTAGACTAATCAAAATGTAAAAAATTACTTACAAAATAGGTGATTTTTACGTTAAGTGGGCAGTTTGTTTACATTAATTATTTTACATTTTATTTGGCTTTAGTAAATATGGGTTGGTAGTGAGGTTATAGCTTAAGCATTAATTTTTTTTGCGAAAAGGAGATTGAAACAACCTCAAATTTTTATCCTAAAATAATAATATTACTAAAATAATCCTTAACATTTTCGGTCAATCTGCAAGAAATACGACAAACACCATTTGAAACGAGCTTAAAAAATTCGTGACCACAAATTCATGCAATAACGAATCTGTTGTTTATTAAGTTGGTACGGTAAATATTTTAAGGTTAAAGTATAGCAGTGTCCCACTTGAAGTCTTAATATTATCGTGTGAAACTTAAAAGTTCTTGTTTATGCCTTTCCGTCAAAATCGGTTTTCTAGCTTGCCTTCAGAGTGCACGGCGAACGGTTCTTAATGACGTGTTTAATAATTCAGCAAAATATCTCGTTAGTATAAAATCGGTTCTTTTATATTCATTCACCATTTGACGTAGCTGCTCCTTGATAATAAGACTCTTCCTCATATCTCTTAACCCTCACAGTATTTCTCTAGAACAAAGAATAGCAATTGTGTTTATTACACATAATAATTATTTATCATTCACTAATCGAATTAAATAAACCTCATAATGAATTTAAAACTTTAAAGACATCTTCTGTCTCAACAATGCCTCTGTTCTTTCAACAATACCTTTGATTAAGATTTATCTTTAGTAAAATATGAAATATTTAAATGATAACACTCACACTTAGTCCGGTTTCATTAGATATTTGTGTAAATTACATTCACTTTTACGCAGCGCGATAATATTTGATCTCCCTTCAATATTTATGTTTAACTGCATTTTGAAAATAATAACGACAACACCGCTCATACCTAAATACTCGTCACCAACAATAACGAACCAACAATAACGAACCAACGAACCAACAAAGTTCTATTAATTGAATACTCATAACGAACTGCATTTGTCTACCCCACAGAAATCGAAATAATTTACTTATTTTTCGAATGATTATTGAACTAGTCATTATAAAAAATAACAAAAACTATGCATAGTAATTATTATAAAATTACGAGCAAACCGCTGATGAGATGCGAACCCTCGATCGGTTCGCCATAATCGCACATACCAAAGCACGTTATCCACTGAGCTAGCATGCAATTTTCTGTGTTGTTAGAAATTATGTACTACTATGAGTTGCAGACAAAGTGAGTCTTGTGTGTGTACTGTGCGTGTCTATAGTATTGTAACAACTTATAGAAGAAGGTCGTAAGTCAAACCGAAGCGTCAGCCTATTGCTTTGTGAAATTGCCTATGGACTTTTGGTCGGCACTGTACCTATTACGCTTTGGAATGGGCAACTAGCTTCATCTTTTTGACTGGGTCGGCCCTTGACAACTCAAAAGTGCCTGTAATTGGTTTATTTGAAATAAATGCTTTGAGTTTGAGTTGAGTTTGAGGCCCAAGCTTCAGTGGGGCCCACATATAGATAAATTGACAAAAAAGTTAAGCTCCGCAGCATATGCTCTTAGAAAAAATCGTAATTTAACTGACATAGAGACAGCCCGTTTAGTGTACTTTAGCTATTTATGCTGTTCGATCAATTTATAAATTAAGTCCGAGACACTCTCTCAGAGATAAATTTAAGGAGATTAATGTAATGACTGTGCCTCCTCAGTATATTTTTGATAATCTATTATATGCCCATAAAAACAAAAATTTGTTTAAAAAATACAGTGATATCTATAACATAAATACTAGGAACAAACACAAATTTGTTGTACCTACATCAAGGCTCAAGAAAATAGGTGGCTCGTTCAGATGTCAATATATACGCTTTAATAATAAATTTCCAAGCCACGTACAAGATCTAAGCCTTAATAAATTCAAATCATTCATTAATTGCGTAAGTTGTGCCAGAAAGCTTTTTATGCCGTTAAATATTACATTGAGTACAAAAAGGCTTGGGATTGAGCTGCTCCAATTTATTTATTTTTTTACTTTCGGAACTTTGTTTATTGTTTATTTTGCTAACTTTAAAATTATATACACAATGACATGAATCTTTACTTTGTGAAGTATAATATTATTATAGATTCGTTTATTCATTTGAAATCTTAAGATTTACATTTTTAAATATTTCTTAAAATAAAAGTATAAAAAAACATTTAAAAATATAAAAAATAGAGTTCCGCCGGTGTCGGGAGCAGGGTCCAAGCTACCGGTGGTTAGGGCTGCAGAGACAGGAACCTCCTCACAATGCGGGCCGTATCGAGGAGTACTGCTTTCTGAATCAGGCGCTTGATCCAACCGCCTAACGAGAGCCTCGAGAGATGTTGATCGAGGCTTTCGGCCATCAGGCCATTAGCCGATATTATTATTATCTATATTTAATTTTTAAACATATAAATTACATTTTTAAATATTCATATAAAAAAATTAAATAAAAACATTTAAAAATATAAAAAATAGTATCCCACCGGTGTCGGGAACAGGGTCCAAGCTACTGGTGGTCAGGGCTCCTAAGAGAGGAACCTCCTGACAATAGGCGCCGTGTCCAGGAGTACCGCTTTCTGGATCAAGCCCTTGATCCAGCTGCCTAACGAGAGCCTCTTCAGGTGTTGGTCGAGGCTCTTGGCTATTATGCCATTAGCCGTCACGATTATCGGCACAATGATTGCTGTATCCACATCCCACATGTCGACAACCTCGCGAGCCAGTTCAAGATACTTTACCTGTTTATCTTGTTGTAATTTGACAGCAGCGAGTCATCTTCTACACCAACGCGGTCGGGTCGCGGTGAAGAACTGGGTAAGTTTTGTAATTGCACCGTGACCAGTGACGAAGCAGGTGTAACATGGTTATTCCGTGATTCGAGGCGTAGTCGATCAAGGACAACGTCATCCAGCATATGGTTACGCTGGATGACCCGTACTTGATCCGACAGTCGTTGCGCCGACACGTTGACAGCTGGTTCAAGCACCTGAAACAGAGAGAGCATCCGACCACGGTACGCAGTCAGGTTACTTCCCCCCTCTGTAGCCCCAAATTATGCGCGTATGATATATTCTTTGACAATTTGTGTCCACCTCATGCGCTGCACACTTCCACCGGGAGCGAGGACGCTATTAGAGGCCGGTGGGCCTCGGAGTCCTAAGCTGGCTGGTGGTCGGCCACTTCCATGCTGACGCACTTGCATGTTGGTGGTGGTGTCGTCAGCAGCGAGACGTATTCGTCGCTCGAGTTCGACGCAACTGCAGCGACCGGTATCACTGGACTCACGTCTGGAGCAGGATCCGGCAACTGCGAGGCGGAGCTGAGCGACGAACCCGAAGATGTTGGGTGTGTGTCTATAAGTTTTCGTGCCCGACTTCGTGTCAGCATTTCATTAGTATTCTCCTTGAATTGTTATATTTCCATTTCTTTATATCTTGGTGTAGGTTTTATGCATTTTCCAGTTATTTTTTATTTTATTTACAGTATTTTTGGATGTTTATTTCTTAACAATTATAGAAATGTAATTATGGTCTGACAATTTGAGTAATTTATGTGGCCTACCCAAATGTCCTTTTTTAGGTATTGTTCGTCGAATCGTTGAGCTCCTTAAATTCTGAGTTGAGCTGCACGATAACTGACAAATGCGTGCACTGACTGGACAGGCCCTCTCGATCTGTGTGATGCTTTCCTCAAAATACCATTTCAGACACCAATCTACATGGTCTTCACATGATCTGACCAAGATTATGTCTGGACTATAAAAAAGACTGTGACCTTTGAGTTTGTTTTGGCCTTTCTTCTCAGAGTAGTCAGATAGGAAACGCCTCATCTAGTTTTTAAAATATGATTGACGTATAAAAGCGTTTGTACAAACCTACTTACATAGTTAAATCATTTATCATTTATCATTTATTGGGATGTTAAGAATGAAAACGTTATGAAACTGAAAACATTACGCTAAACATTTTTTTTTTTTTTAGGAATAAGTAGATACTGTATCGTGTTTTAGCCAATATTGGGTTATAGAACCCCCTTTAAATGTTGCGTACGATAGCAAATTCCTTCTCATTTTAATATCTACCGATTTAAAAGCTATAAATATAAAACTTTTGAATTTAATCAAAGAATTATTGCCTCTGAAAAACTTAAAATCGTAAATCTAACCTGTCTCTTTCACACATTTTCATTGGAAGGATATAAAATTTGAATGTTCCAGATCTTTTATTAATTTATTCTACCCGCTCCTTAACTTTTGTTAAAATTAACATGTAAAATATTTTAGTTAAAATTATTAATGTAAATGTATGCAAAAATTATGCTGCTGCTGACACATTACCCCAGCTTTATACAGGGACTACAATAAACTGTAACAAATTATATCAGCCCATAATTTTAGTGTACAGTCAACCGCACATCAGCGGTAACAATTTGAAATTTACAGCGGTTTTATATCGTAGCACTAATGTGCTACCACTGATGTGCGACTGGCTGTATCTGCTCTGGGCAAAAGCCTTTTGATATAGATAAATATGGTTTCTATTCTAGCTTCAATGGTCAGAAAAATAACTATCTAGAATACCTTAAGGCATAAGTCTAAATGTTAATTCACTGTAGCAGCAATAACGTCACTTTCATCATTTGAGGGCTAATAATTGGAATGGTTGATGCTAATATTCCCCATGGGAAGAAGGCGAGAGTTTATGTATGTTATGTATGTGTACTTAAATTATTATCATTGTGGCTCTTAATTATAACTAGCAACCCGCACGGGTAGCAGAGCATAATATACCTATTTTCTTTTTTCTGTCAATGTCGTATCAGCCAGTTACGTCAACCATGTGTGTTATTCAAATGTAACTGATGTTTATCCTACTTGGAGTATTTTACATCATTATATTCTTGCCATTTCACACAAAACCTTAATGAATTATAAACCTTGACTTTCCTCATGAATCACCAGTCCATTGGTGAAAACTGTATGAAAATCCGTTCGGTAGTTTTTGAGTTTATCGCGTTCAGACATATACAGCGGCGGAAGAACTTTGTTTTATAATATTTAGTGATAGCCTTCAAATCTACCAAAAATCCAATTAACTTTTCCTTCCACCTCACTAGTTCAGCAAATTACCGAAAATAATAGCGTGTAACAGGAATAAACAACAACAGTCATTCTGAGTGAAAGAGAAATAAACATGGAGTACGTGCGAGACCAAATTAAATACAGTTAGTTAATTAGAATCGCTATGGTGTGTTCGTATTATGTAAATAAGTGTTTATGTATGTTTTTGCTATGTTAAATAAATGTTGCCGATGGGAAGTGTTTACGGCTGCTGAAACCTGTGTATTTCTAAGAAAGCGGTGCTGTCAAATAATGGAACAAAATGACGGTGGGACAGGAAATGACTGTGGGCACTTACTCTAATTGGACGGACGTCATTTTGTGGCCTTATAAATTGACGGCAGCGCTTTCATAGGAAAACTAAGCTTGAGACATAAATATGTATGCGACGGCTAATGGGATTTTCAATATTTTTAAACAATACTCTTATAGATAAGGGTTATTGTTACAAATCTTCTTGTCACTATCCCCTGTATATTTGTTCATTCGAGTCTGTATTGTACAGGGTGTGATTTTTCCGGGTCGTCCTATTGTCATTTGATTAATCATCACAGTCATCAGGCTGTGGAATTGTGCTTAATTCGATTACAGGTAATTAATTTTTTCAATTTATTTGGTAAACATTAGGTAATTAGACAACGACTCGAATAAACATAGTGTAAAAGTCAACGATATTTTTCTCTATTCTTATAATAACTAACAGTGTGCTACTGAAATTACATTTGACATCTCCGTGCCTACACGTACGACCTTTTTACTTGTAAGAATTTTCTTCGAGAAAATGAAAACTAAATTAATTTTGTTTCTTTCAACTCTACGCCCGTTTGAAATATCAAAAATTTTTACCTACAAAATAAATATACGCGAAAAAATTAAACTAAATTGTGCGTCAATTTATTAGTTTTCGAAGGATGGATTAGTTAATGAAACTAAGTGGGTATGTGACGATTGATAAAATGTAATGCGAGAAGAAGTACCAAACTTGAGATCAGTATTTAAATCTGCTAAATTGATCCAAACAATTTTAATTTTCAACTAGCATTTCTTTGGAAAACTTGCTTGATGTAAACAAATAACATAGTTGCAATATGCAAAAATCTCTTAAACAGAACGGCACCGTCGCATGCGATTGTTAACCTAATTGGCTGTTTTCAGTTTTTAATAAACTAATGCACCGTTGCCAATCCAGACACTAACGACTTACAACAATGTTTTGTGAGGTCGAAAGTACACTGACAACACCTTTTTGTTTTATTTTCGTGGATTCGAAATTGGAGTTCGAAACAGACAGACTGACCAGAAGAATGCATCTCTAAAACACAGCGTATTTTTGGTTAGCTACTTTTTTGTATAGTATTATTTGTGATGTGCTTCTATGCCAAGCGACCTGTTTCATTACCTACTAAAAAAGGAAAACGACTCGTAATATGAATGGCTGAAGGCTAAAAATAAAATCAACAAATTATAAGCCTTGTATGTTTCGCTGAGTGGACACTTAATCTTATTTACCAAAGTATTCACCAGCAAACTATGGCTATGGCCAGTAGTTTTTACGTAAACCCCTCGTAAATAAACAGCCTTTCCCTTGACACGACTTCTTTCTTAGTAAAGAACCGCAAGAGAGATCCATAGGCGTAGGCATAAAAAGATCTATAGGGGTAGGCATAAAAAAATTCATAGGCGTAGGCTTAAAAAACGGCAGCTTTCATTTGCGTCCTTATCGAAAGGTGGAGAGAAAGAATAATGAGGTACAATAAGTGACAAATTGTGGGACAAAAGGCACAGGACAGATAGTTAATAGAAGGACCAAAATTATGAGGGATAAAATAGAACTTCACTAAACTAAGGTAAAATAGACTGGGCAGAACTGACCATAGACACGTGTTTAGTTTATTTTTTAAAGTAAATAAACAAAACATATTTTGTTATTATGACTTCATCTAAATGTTACCAATTAAAACATAATAAAATAATTGCATATCTCTATTGGTTCATAGGCTACACAGAGCACGGACACGCGATGCCGCATGCCGCCGCGCGCACCGCGCCGGCAACGTCTAGAGACGGCAGTTGAAATTCGAGCGCTGAAAGTGCGTTAAGCGCACAACTTCTGTCATGGATCGCCAGCCATGGATCAAAACCGTCAGTTTCTGTACGTCATTTGTGTCGTAGTGCTAGTACATGGTAAATCGCTTTGTTTGTATTAAGTGTTGACAATGCCGTCTCTTACAGCGGCTGTCGAGGCATCTCTGTAGTCTGTGATAAGTCCCTTTCTATAAACTTTTTCATAAAAGTACTTTACAAAAATTAAAATTAAATCCATGGCTATCGTTTTTTAAGGCTACTGATTGACTTGAAAGTAGGCCTTCTGAAGCCTTTTTACATTGTAGGTACCGCGTATCGTAGTCCCCATAGAGTAGGTATATTACGGCGGTCGCAGGCGATTGATGCTCATTCTATTCAAGTACAAAAAATAAGCTCAGGCATTTTTCCTTACTACCCCTTGATTTGGAGGCAAAATAAATGAACAGACAACAGAATGAAGAGTGAGGTGACGGATACTTCGCAACTAGGTAATGGTTTCCATACTTGGATCTACCAATGAGACTTTTTCTAATGTTAAGTCATTCTCTGAATTATTGTGAAAGAAGTAACATAATATTTATGTTATCTATTTTTGCTATTTTGAATGGGAAAAAGGATTAAAGCTTCCTTTGAATATAAGTTAAGTGTACAAAGAAGAGGGATTTTTATCTGTGCTTATTCGAAAGCTTTAATCCACAACTTTTTTTTCCTCTATCTCTTTATATTTTTTATCTTTTGACAGGACACTTTGAAAAATAAGAAAATTGTAACATCTTCTCAAACCCAATGAGAAATCTTAATCAAACCGAAGTAAATCTCATTGTATTTTAAGGTTAGATAAAGAAAAAATCTTATAGCCTTTTGTTTATGCATAGCCTTCGTTTCTGCCTGACAAGAGGTTTAATTCTGTTTCAATCATAACATTCTTGCTACCATGTTTTTTAAGGATGAGGAAGGAGAAGAAAAAGGTTTAAAATAACCGTTCCAACAAAATATTTGAATTAATGGGATATGCAACATGAACAAATGATCCTATACAAAAACGATTCACATCTAAGGGGCCCTTACACTGGGCACGCCACAATTGCGGCGATACGACCCCTCTTTGAGGAGTGGCTAGAGAGGCGCCACGGCGTCCTCACCTTCCGCCTGACGCAGGTCCTCACCGGACACCGCTGTTTCGGGAGGTTCCTGCACAGGATAAGGCGGGAGGAAACGCCCGGGTGTCACCATTGTGTGGATCGCTCGGAGGACACGGTGGAGCATACAGAGGAGGTCTGCCCAACTTGGGCGCGGCATCGCCGTGTCCTCGTGGAGGCAATCGGCGGCGGTGATCTCTCGCGTCCGGCCCTGGTTCAGGCCATGGTACGGAGCGAGAGGAAATGGGAGGCCGTCACCTCCTTCTACGAAGCGGTAATGCTCGCGAAAGAGGAGGCGGAACCGTTGAGGGAGAGGCAAATTTCGCGCCTTCACGCCCCTAACCGCCGCAGGAGGAGACGCCTACGGCGTCGGGAATCGCAAGCCGATTTCCGGCCACCGTAGGCGCGGGCTTGCGGACGGTGAAGAATGGGTAGCTCACCGTCCGATAAGGACCAGGCCCGAGTCGACGGCGCGTTGTGTTCCACGCGCGCCTCAAAGAGATGTCAGCAGAATTGACGGGGTCCGTTAGGGCCGATGCCTGCCGGGGGTGCGAAGAAAACCGAAAGGGAGATCGTGGACCCCGGCAACAGGGCAACCGAAGGAACACGGGTGGGTTTTAGTCAGTAAGAGTCTGACACGCCCTCCCGCTCCGCCCAGAGCGGGAGAAGTTATTTGATAATTTCCCACCCAAAAAAAAGGGCCCTTGCACTTCAAATCACTAAAGGCGTTAAACGTATTTAAAACATCGTCCTGTCTCTTGTCTTTTTCAAACAATTGGCGGAAACAAATTAATATTTTTAAATGTATTTAGTCGTTTGTGGTGGAAGCGGACCTACGTCTTTAATTCATTGAATGAAAAATAAAGTTATAAGCAAACCTTTTTATGACTTTTATATAAATTGACGCGCCAAACATTTTTATTTTATAATACCCAAAACAGCGGCTTGACTTTTATAACCCAATTATAACGCTTGAAGAATTACAAATTAAAATTCTTAACTTCGACAAACATTCTTCTAATACCATCGGACAGGGGTGAGCAAACTTTTGGATTTTCATCAGTTCGGGTGGTTACACGCTGATACTGGATTATGAAACGAGATTTGAAAGAACTCTAATTTTGTAATATTTTTGTTATTGTTTGGCTTAATAGACGTTGTTTCATTGAATAAACACAAAAGGAGTATGTTTATATTTAAAATTAAAATAATTAAAACCTTTTCTATACCTTCACATAGTTTACAGTGATTGTGTTGAATGTGTATAAATTATCTTATTACGGTCGTAGTTAGACGAGTATAACACCTTTAATATCTAAGGTAAGTACATGTTTAAAGTAACGCTTCTGCTTTTTTTACGCAAAGTGAAACACAACTTTCATGCAAATGTGAACCTATTTCATAAAAGAAAAAAACGTGACACTTTCCTCAAACAAATATATCAAAAGATAAGAAATATATTGCCGCATTGAAAAATGCTGCAACAAAAAAAATACCATGCGGCATTACCTACGCACCGATAAAGATAATAGATAAGATAAGATAAGATAAGTCTTTATTTGCCTTAAACATGGTATAAAGTTGTTACAGTCAGATATTAATCTAAAGTCCGCATGTTTAGCTATACAGGATATTTGTATCAATTGCATGCAAAATAATAATTATAAGTAAATTTAAAGTACAATGTCACAGATACCAGGTTAATACAATAATAATAGTTTTCGCAATGACATAAGTTCAGAAATTATAGATTATTGTTAAGTAAATCTTTAATGTCATAAAACATGTGTTCTTTCAACCATTTCAATAATTTGTTTCTAAATGAGTTAATATTAAATAACAATTTTAATTCTTTGGGTATTTATTTGTCTCCTTGTTGTTCTTTCCATAACTAACGAGCATGTATACCTATATCCCCTCTTACATTAACACACACCATTTCATTGCACGCACACAAAGACAAATACAGACATACAAACTCGTGTTAATGTTTCCATCTCACTTTTGTATCTGTTTTACTTCTTCTTTAACTAATGTGAAACATAAACACTTCGATGTGTTTTCTTGACACACAAATTATTGATAGTGATCGGGTTAACGTGCAGTTTTACACAAAGTAGAAAAGAAGAAAAGTCCGAGTGCTCCAAAACTGATACGCAAACGGTCCTGGCCATTCCATAGACGCGTTATCCATACAGCATGTATACAGCATGTATCGACGAAAGTTGTCGTCATATTTGAGGGTGTGGTGCACACCTTCAAACTGAACAACTTTCTCTATGGGACCAAATTGTAAGCGCGAAAAGATACCAAACCCAGCTGCTACGATAGCTGTCCCATACAAAATTTCAATAACTTCTCGACAAAAATATATGGAACACGGGATAATATTTTCACGATTACTTTGTTGGTCCCGTGGAGAAAGTTGTTCAGCTTGATGGTCTGTTCCAGATCCTTAATGGCCACACTTTTCTGATTCATGCTGTTTACTTATTATAAATTAAAGTCACTATTCATGACTGCCTGTGTTGCGTTGTTATTCTAAATGCGCAACAGATTTTGACGCGGTTTGCACTATCATTTAGACATTTTATTCCGGAAGGTTTATGTATATAACACATCAACATTAAACTCACAGCGATGTTTTGTCAAGTCGTAAATACCGTACAAAGCAGGGGCTGGTTGCTAGTATAGTATAATGTACACTATGTGACGCCTGAAAAATGAATTTAAATGCACTCTTGCTAAAATGTCGTAATATTGTCTATAATCTAAAGTGCACAAACACTTAATGTTAATGTTGTTATGATGAGCTGTATTTTATTTATATAATAGGTAGGTACTTACTGTGCCATAAAGTATTTTGAAAATAAGGTTTGAATTAATGACACCTGTTCGTTTAATTTGATCGGGTTTCACGGCCAAGCGTACATACGGATAAAATTAATCTTCCACTGTATCATCAAGGGAACAGTCAAGGGTACACAGGAAAAAAAGGGCTTCATTCGGTTTATAATGAACCTTTTACAAGCTTTATTTTATTTGTATGACATGTGTCTTCCGAACTTATCTGTTTAGTAGATATTATTATGACTAACATGTATCGATAGTAGGCGCAGTAATGTGCAAACACTAATCAAATTCGACAAATGGTTTCCGATTGCTAATCGGAGTACCTACAATTTGTGTAGGTGGAGTCTAACAAATTAATAAATATCATAATACTCATAGAATAGAAAAGAATAGAATATTTATTTATTTGCACAGAATGTAGGTTTTAACAATAAGATGGATGAATGGTTTACAGAATCCTTGTACATTCTGCCATATTGGCATGCAAACATTAATTGGGTAAATAAATACTTTGAACATAATATTTGCTACAATATATAAAATTGAATTTTTAACTAACTATAACAACATCTTATAAAAAAAACAACTAAATTTACATAACAATGAATCATACCTATTTAAAAGGTTAACAATATTTATCAGTTAAGAAGTTGATTACAGAGTAATAGCACTTTTCTAATAGCAGTGAGATAAGTTTCTTTTTAAATATTCGTGAAGGTTGCTCTTTAATGGAGTTTGGCGTTTTGTTATATATTACTGGTGCCATATCAAAAACACTTTTTTTAAATAAAGCAGTTCTGTATCCACCTGTGTACAATAAGTTTTGGTACTATGATCGCAAAGTAACAGTTCGATGCCGAGTTTCATTTAATGTTGTAAATAGATGTTTATTAGATTTAACAAATAAAGCTATTTCTAGAATATAGATGCATGGGAAGGTTAAGATTTTATAGTCTTTGAAAATAGGTACACAACTATCTGTAACTGACAAACTAAACATTGCTCGTATGCAGCGCTTTTGAGCTTTAAAGATATTTTCCCTATCGCTACAGTTACCACAAAATATAATTCCAAATCTTAAAGTGGAACCTACAAGACCATGACATGCAACTTGAACAGTTTTTATGTTTACTTTTTTTTAAGATTGTAAAGAGTATAAGCAGATGCACTAAGTCTTTTGCAGACATCATCTGCTTGAGCTTTCCATGTGAGTTGGCTGTCTATTA
Source organism: Omphaloscelis lunosa (assembly GCA_916610215.1). NCBI lineage: Eukaryota > Metazoa > Arthropoda > Insecta > Lepidoptera > Noctuidae > Omphaloscelis > Omphaloscelis lunosa. The sequence continues at coordinate 20,578,677 of OU744262.1, forward strand.
GTATACCTAAAAATTTTGCAACATCTACTCTTTCTATATTTTGATTATCGTAATGGATATTTAAATTTTTGGTGCGAAGCCTTTGATAAAAATTCATTATATTAGGTTTTGGATATTTATAATCAGGTTATTATTGTTCAGCCAGTTTATTATGGTTTTAATGGTATTATTTATTTCATTTTCATAATTTTATTTATTGTGACATTTTATGAGTGCTGTGCTGTCGTCAGCAAATAATACTATTGGATAATGGATTTGACGAGGAAGGTCGTTTATATAAATTAAAAATAACAATGGCCCAAGAACGCTTCCCTGTAGGACACCAAATTTGATCTCTCTAAAGGAAGATACGTATTTGAGTTCAAGTTTGGATTTGACACACATTCTAGCGATCTCTGTACACTGTTTACGTCCATTCAAGTATGATTTTATTAGATTTAGGCAATTATCTCGAATGCCATAAGTGTACAGTTTCTGTAATAACATCTCATGGCTAACATAATCAAAGGCTTTCGACATATCTGTGTATATAGCACTTATGGGCGTTTTGGAGTCTACATTTGACATTATAACGTTTAGCAGGTCAAAAATGGCCTTGTTAATACTCTTATTTTTTCTGAACCCATTTTGTTCGTCGCAAAACGCATACTATTTTGGTTACTGATAAAGTAGTGATAATATTTTTTATATGTATAATACAATACTTAGGCTCAAAAATTAATAAAAACCTAAACAGTAAATTAATTGAAATAAAAATGTCTCGCATCCCTGATAAAAATATTTTGGGTCGCGGTAATTAAATATCAGTTTCCTTACTTCTCATAAATAGATTGAACTGGGTATTTCATTAGAAACAAACAATGGATCATAAAAATAAAGCACGCGTAATAACAAAAGTATATTTAACTCTTTCCAACAATGACAAGTAAGTATAAGCAGGCCAAAACTAAAAGCGTCAAGTCTTCGCGCAGTTCCGGTGGGTAGCGGAAATACGTCATTACCGCTGAGCTACAATGGCGGCTGTCTTTCTACCCGCATCGCGGTGTTTGCAGTCATTATGTCGGACCTCCGGGGTGTAGGTCATATGTAGATAACTAGGTAGGAAGGTGGGAAGATCTGGAGTTTGTTACTTGTGAAGGGAAATACCTAATGGGCAATTTCGTTTTGAAACTTTGAAACTTGAAATAATTTTACCTTAGTTTAAAAATATATATTGGCAACATGTTGTACTCTTCTGCCTAACCCTTCGGGGAAAAGGCGTGATATTATGTTAATGTGTGTTAAACACACACATTCAGTTTGTACACAAACTTACCCAAACATTCTCCAATACGGGTAATAATGGATTTGCATTTTTTCTTCTCGATGGTACAAAATCCAAAACACATCTAAGATTAATATTCTATATTTAATTTTAAAAATTACTTTGCAAAATGAAAGTAATCTTTCAATGCAGGTATCTGGCTGTCTGTCATACAGAATAAGGTTGTTATTTCAAAAAAACTTGTCATCTAAATTCGCTTGTATTTTCACCTGGACATGTCATCAATTTCTGTCAACTTAATTTCCCGAAAAATATGGTGGAACTTTTATATTTGTGGGCAAACATATTCCGGAAATATTTTTTTGCTAATAATATTTCATGGTTCCGTTTATAACATAATATGAGAAATTCAAGGAGACGTTATCCGTAAAATTACATAAACGTAAGATATTAGTTTCATAGTACCTAGTAGATGTGAGATTCACAATCTAGGTACATTATCCGAGAGTTCATAAGTCACATAGAGTTTTGAGCAAAGCTTACAAAGCTAACTTTTGCAAAATCTCGATGTGCCATCATATCTAAGAACGGCCGCGTACCAACACTACCTACAGGCTTTTTGATGTGAAACGTCTAATGTGGCGGGTCATACCTTGGGTGTTGGGCTTGGCGGTTTGCGGCGTCGCCACGCCAATAGCCAACATCCAAACGAAATTGACATAAAGACTTTCGTTTTTCTTAAAAAAAAAGTCAGAATATTTTGTTTTTGATTATGTCATATTTTTTTAATTATTATATCATATAGACAGCTAAACAATCCTTTCATGCATATTTTCTATACAAAATAGTTTGGATGTTTCACATCTGCCAGGCGTCCCGGGTCCCGCGTCCCGCGTCCAGCGAGGGCTCATTTTGTTTTCTTTTTTTATGTTTTATTCGAGTAATGTAACAGAAAATGTAGCCTATTAGGTAAAATAAACAGTACAGTAATCCCCCATCATGGCACAATTCTCGTACAAATCGCGTGACAGTTTTTGCGTCAGCTTGTAACGATCTCGTCAATCACTTGCTATCTCGCAGACGGCTTTAGACTGCTACCATCACACAGGCAGACACAGAAGATTCACTCTTAGCAACTATAGTGGCTTAGTAGAATAGTTATTTAACAAAATTATAGAGTAGGTACAGCTCCATTCACGGACAATAACATTTAAACATCAACAACACTCAACATTTTTTCGTATGTTACCGTAAAGCTAGGAAAGTGCATCTTTGACACTACTAGTCACATTATTCTTGCAAGTAAAGTTATTATTACATACGTTAAAACCTTAGCGGTGAAATGAGATGATCAGATTATAAGCTGTAAGCTGTTATAATGACCTTGCAATATAGATAATAATAGTTACAATTGCGCAATATTGTTTCCCACAACGTCAAAAGTTTTTTTCTCAATGAAAACGAGACTTTAATCCCCCTTATAGACGATGGAATCAAAGGCCACCATCTGACCTTCTAACCCTTGTCTGTATTGTGTCGCTATCAGCTTCATCCCGCGGGATAGACGTGATCGAATGAGTCACATTGCCGGTAATAGGCTATTGGACGCTTTATTAAGGGTTTAATACGAACTTGTAGGAGTACAATGATACCGAAAAAAACATCTTGTTCAATCACAACTTTGTGAAATAACAAAACAGTCAGTGCAAAAACATCTGACAGGCGCTATCTAGCAGTTTTCTGCTTTTTAAATTCCGACCTCCTCCTACCTCTCTCCCTATTTTATTTTACTTTTGAAGTGAAAATGGTCAATACACTAATCTCTAAGTCTTTAATAAATTACAATTATTTTTAAACTTTCTAATAACATTACCAAATTATGATTTTCCCTTTAGAGCCAATTTCCAATCGTCAGATAACTTTTATCTGGAGCGAATTATAGTCGTTTCACATATTTTCTCTATAATTTAATGCTGAACCGGCAATTTTATTCTTCGTATAGTAGACAACTGACCATTAACTTCATTGAATAGAATCGATGCCACGATAAATGAATTCATCGCTTTATTTCTCTCTCAGAGATAAAAAACCCCTTTTTTTCTAAACTTAACGGCTACTTAACGGCTTGGAAACTCTGCTTAGAGCAAAGCAAGCGTATATAAGTGCTTTCGATATACCACCCACATCCCGCGGCGCCCGCCGCTAGTGAGTCAAATGTCTAGCTCGCTGCTGTGACGCAGTGGGGCGTGCATACTGATACCAAGTCGGTGCTACCGGCTGATTTTAGAGTTACATGTTGCTCATAAAAGTTTGCTGGAAGTACGAGAGCTATTATAAGAACTTTAAATTCTCACTTTTTAAGGCAATGTGGGTTAGGTTAAGGTAATATGTCAAGGTGGTATGTTGATGCCAATAGTGCAACTGGTAGAGATCCAACTCACGACCTATGGCTAGTCTGCGTCTGCTGACAAATTATACCAAGAAAGTACAGAGTTGTGTATAGTCGAACAATCTAATCGAAATACGAAGCCTACAGGCATCATTCCACTGCAATGCCAATATATGTTTTTTATTGTGTGTTAATAACTTTCAAGCTTATTGTGCACTTAAAAGAGTTATGTAAAACAATTGTCTAGTCAGTAAACTCACAACTCTGTTTAAAAGAAGTTGCAGGTTACATAGCTGCCAGTACACCAAATAACTTGTTCGATTGTACATAGTAGCACAGCAGGTAGTTTTCTAGGTGGTTCTTAAGGACTAAATGACTACAATCAACGGAAGCTAGATGACGTTTTCAAGTTATTTCCACATTCTAATTTAAGCGTCTATATCCTTTTCAACACGATTCATTAAACTTTTTAACACTCGCTGACTTGAAACGCTTTACAGCTGAATGTTACAGCGGTACAGCCCATTGCTTTGTTTTACGCCCTTCATAACAGGAGATAACACCGAGTTTAGCACTTCGCTGAGTTATGACACTTGTAACATTTAAATTATACGCATTACAGCAGATGTGAATTATTCACAATTTTTTTGTGAATAATTTTGTGCCTTCAGCAAAAACGTGAAGCATGAAAGTTTATTTAGGCATGTTTGTATATTATAAATATTTCATATTCTTTTTTATGTTTTATACGTCTCTTGTTGTCGATGAATAATAATTATATTTTTTAAGATAATAATATAAGTGACAAAGAAATGATAAAATACAATAGAAGTTGATATATTTAGTAACCAGTTCCGTTTAACACCGAGCGCTGGACGCAGAGAGCGCCTGTGTTCACAGGGTTTTTTTATGGCTCTTTAGGAATAGTTACTAAATATATCAGCGTTGGTTTAGTGACTGCCTCGTTGGTCTAGTGGTAGCAAGCGCTACTGCTGAGCATGAGGTCCTGGGTTCGATTCCCGGGTCGGGTAAAGTGTTATTAGGTTTTTCTATCTGAAATTTCTCAGTAGCAGCCCGGAGTCTGGATTTGTGCCCGGTTGATGGCAATAGGCTCGCACCCTATTACATAGGACTTAAACATAACTGGTGAAATGTGGGTGTGCCTGCTACAGGGACACCTCTGCCCAGCCCTTCGAGGAAAAAAGGCGTGATGTTATGTTATATCAACGTCTATTGTATTTTATAATTGATTTCCGCAAGGTCACGCCTGAATCAATTAACTAAGAAATGATAAGTCAACGCCACCCATGGACATATGCAATAACTGAGCCATCCAGAGACAAAGCTGAAATGTTTCAAGAGGCTATAAGTATACCAGCACCAATAAGTACACTTTAAACCGTAGTTTATTAAGAAACTTAAGCCTAAGTTAAAAACAATTTATTTAGATAGATAAAGAAAAACAAAAGAAAGTGCTTTCCTATGTAAATGTGTAACATATTCAGTAAAGAGTAGTAATTTATTTCGTAACAGCAGTTATTTTTTACTCACAGTGTGTGCGAGTTGTGTTATTTATTACAAGGCTCTGCTAATGTAATGTATTGCAACTTAGTTCAAGGGCTGAACGCGACACGGAAAAGACACATAAATTAAGTAGATATTTATTTCAAACCTTATGTATGTATGGTAGGAAAAAGGAATGAGAAGAAGTTAAAACATTTATCACGATATATTTTCATTTATTTCACAACACACAAAGCTACTGAAAACCTCCTAGTGCCTGTTAAAGAGGAAATTTTCAGATGGATAATTATTATATTATATATATACAGGGTGGTATTATGTATACATAGTTTTATTTTTCTTTTGTAATTCTGGACACGTATCTGCATACCCTCTTAATCTTGAAAGAAAGAAAGAAAGAAAGAAGAAAGAAAGAAAATATTTTATTTGGGACACGCACAGGAAATACAAAACATAATAAAAAATAAAAAAAAAGGCACAAACATTAACAAAAATAAAAAAGGAGCATTCTAGACTAACAAAAAAAAAAAGGAAAATACGACCTGTGCGAGGCCAAAAAGGCTCCTATCTCAGCATGATGCTGCGATATTTAAAAATAAATAAATACCGCAGCGCTGGTATTCTGATAGGGCCCGCTGTGATGCCACGGACATACCTACGGACCTATAAATCTCAGGGGATTACAAAATAAATAAAACAATAAAAATAATAATATAAAACAAATAAAAAAGGAAATCAAAAACATTGTTTGATAAATTAAAATAATCACCGCACACCCGACACGACGTTCCAACATCACTTGTCCACGGTATGGACTATTATATATAATCTATTGTGACAAGCGAAGGGACGCGCGCCGGAGTGTATAGTCTATGGCACAAATCTGCGATGGAATTGGCTGTCAATTTTATTGTGCAAAATATTTTTGGAGTAAAGAAAATACATTTATTTAGCACAGACAAAAAGGCACACAACATAACATAATTATAACACATGTAAAAAAAAGGAAATACAAAAAGGAAACAAACAAAAAGTGTAAAATAATAATTTAACAGGAGAACACTCATGCACAGCACTTTAATCAGCTTAACATCTACAGTGGTACTCACCTATTTCATGGATCGTACGATTTTATTCATAGAAGTAAACTTTTTTTGTCATAAAGAACTGATTTCTTATTATGTTATGTTCCATAAAATACTTTCCGCCTATTAACTGCATGATACGCTAGTGAATGTCGAATAGTCATGACACTAATACAAACCTTATTTTTATAAATAACAAGCTAATGTAGGTGAAACTTCTTGAAACACTGCCAACTTCGTACCTAGTAGCAACAGTTAAAAACTAAGAAATATTTAAAAACTGGACATATAAAGTAGAAGAAATAATCCGTGCAAATACCTTTTATCTTTTACAATATTTAATAAAGACTTGACATTTACTGAAATTTTGTCAAAGCCTTAATAATGGCGGCTGATGAGACCGAAATTAAATGTTGTTTTAATAAGAAATGGCTCAAGACATGCCTCCAGGCGGCGGCGGCGGCGGTAGAGGCCGAGTTGTGTCGCACAAACTGTTTCATTGCCACCCCGTAATGAACACGTCGTGAGGCCATGAAGTTAGGTAACGTGAGGATATTACATATTTGAAGATTATAATCTTTAAATAAGTACCATATTCGTTACGGAAATTATATTATCGTTCCTTAGCATGCTCACGGCTTACGTTTCGTAACATAATTTGTGGTTTCGGCGTAGCAACTAAGTTGCTGCTATCAATAGGTAGCCTATCTAAATACTATTAAACGATTATGATTGCCAAGCTAGGTGTTCCAAAAAAATATAAATTAAATGGGTAGAAAATTAAAAAAAAAAAAAAATAGTGGCCTCCCAGGAGTGCCGAAAGAAGTGAAAACTAAAAAAAAAATCGGCACCGCGGTAATCAACGCGTTGATGTCTTTTACTCCATACACCAATGGTTTAGTCCCATCTAAAAAATGCCCAACGCGCCTAAAATAGTTTTCACTTCAATAATCGCAAAAATAACCTACATATTTGCCACGTTACATAGTGCTTTTATTAGAAAAGAAAAATTCTCACCAATACACCACCTTTTTAATCGCGTTATGCAGCATAAACGTTTACCTAAAAATCCTCTAACAAAGAAGGTAAAACCAACGCCATCTATCAAAACATTTAACTCACCTTCACTACCGAACGTGACGCCACGCAGCCGACGGCAATGTCGTCAATCAATTACTAGCTCGCCCCGCCCGTTTAGGGGCCCCAACTGGATTAAACCGTAGAATCAAATTACCGGCGATTTCATTTAGAACGCTTGCCTAGCTTAGCTAACTCTGTCGTGAGATACGGCGATCCAAGGAGACTGGTCTTTCGACTTTAATTGTGGAATTTATGCGATGAAATTTTGTTTTAGGGAAAGGTAAATATAGAGTCTTTTGAGAATTCAGTAATTGTGTTTCATGGAAATGGTTTCATTACTTATGTAGGTATGTACTTCATTATTCGGTATTCTGTGTTTGTTACTGACTTTAGGATCTACGTTGTGATGGTATCGAACTCAATTAGAAATTTAAAAAATACAAACGATCTCAAATTACAAAAAATGTGTAGCAATGCTAATCATAGCAGTATGATTTTACAATTAGATACGCACTTAATTAGTGATCAACTTGACACACTACGTTGATTTACAGTATTTCATACAGTAAATGTCGTTCAATCAAGTTGAAACAAGTGCCGTTATTAAAAACCATATTCATGTTATTCCATTATTTGAGTGCTGAAATAATATTATGATAGATGAAAAGACAAGCATGAAATCTAGATTATTAGTTAATTTTCGTACATTCATGTTATAAAACGTTACAACTGAGTTTAAATAAATATATATGATCTTTTGGTCAACATAGTAATCTGTTGAATCATATTTGTATTATTTTAAATTTCCAATACAGTGCCATCTGTAGGTGATTCCGCTAACTAAAAGTTTCCTTGGTGAACGTAGTTAGCTGTTGATTTCGTTATTTGCCACTAGATGGCGCTGAATTGAAACAACTGATAAACTCCTTTTAAAACAATGCCTTTCACAAAATTATACTAATATTTAAACTTACCAAAATATTTTAATACATTTAAATTAATAGGCTGCAAAAAATATAACAAAATGTATTACTTTTATGAGTCAAGCTACTAGCCAATAGATGGCGTTAATAAACAAAAGCGATATCCTGATAATTTAGAACGTCTTCATGATATTTTAAATTTAAAGATTACTTTTATTCAGTAGGTATTTTTGCTCTTAGTAACAGCAGCAACTTTATTATTCAGAAAGAGACAGGGTCAAACGTTCGCAAATGTCACTTCTTAAAGTGGATTCAGGATTTTCTCGAGAATATAGTAGATAACCACACGGTTCCCCACAACTGTATCACATTCAACTCTCAGAAAAGTTCCAACACAAATCCAATAAGACCTTTTCCAATAGGACGCAAAGCTAGAAGTCTAGGAGAAAAGGCCAATACAACGTTAAGTAAATCGAATACATTCCTAGGATCCAAGTGTATTTGTACTAAATCCCTTTACCCGTTCAGTGTGATACGGTGTGGGTTGATTTCCCATGGGAGCAGAGAGACGAAATGCTTGCTAGATCCTTCATGATTTATACTGAAGGGTCTGTGTTTCCACTGGAAGGTTTGGATTTGGCAAATGATTAGAATGAGTGATTTTGTTTTGTTTTCAGTAGTTTGTGGGTGGGACCGTGGGAAGCTGTAGTCGGATTAGATTTTAACGTAACTTTTGTATAGTTAGGAAAATTAATTCTTAAGTAAATTGACTACCAACTTAAAGTGTCCGTATATTCAAATTACAACTGTCATTCTTTTAGATTTGTATGAAATGGCTTTAACATTACAAATGTGTACGTAACGTGTCAGTTTCAGTAACAATTATATATCTGACTGTACTTTACAATTTGGTCATGGTAAGGCTAGTAAAAGCTACGGGTTGCGGGTTCGATTCCCCGTACGAAATAAGAATGTTATAATTAGTTTGGTTTATAGATATTTGTAAGTAACATTCGTGCTGTTAACATCAGCTGGCATGCCTCTGGCCCACTTGCATCACAAATCAGTAAATGAGTTTAGCCCAAAACGTTTTTTTTTCTTTACTTAGGTAACCAACAGCGATACAAATAGTATATTACAGATTATGTAAATTATGGTATTGTATGGCTAATAATAGGTTTCCCTGTATAACTAAGATAAGTATAAAACATAAGAACGGACTATTTAGAAATATTTATTTTCAAAAGGTGCCATTTTAGGTATATTACTTAAAAATAAAGTTATTTTTAAGAAAAAAAAAGATGTATGTATGAAAAAAAGTTTGAAAGTTATGAGATTGGAGTCTGTCATATGCATTCGTAGATGGTTTTATTTGTTTTTTGAATGTAAGTTTATTACAGTTGAATATATCGACTTGAGAGAAATCTGTGTTATAATTTCGAGCAATACGGGTCGATACACATGTGAACTATTTTTCAAACATCGTTCTGTTTATCGTTTGAAGATGACAGATGCAAAATGATGTTTTTAATATAAATATTATGCGCATTTAGCCATTTGTGATGCAACCGGTGCGGACCTTAGACACAGTCAATTTAATTCGTGTTAAATATGTAGATTATAAAAAGGGTTAACCTTCTAACGCAAGATGGCATTAGTGTCGAATTCTTTGTCAGCCAAAGACCAGAAAACGGTTGCCCACAAAATAACATTTACGCGTAATTTCCCATTCAACCATTACCCCAAATAAAAATAATCATCCTGTCTACACAACTGAAGTGGCTCGATTTCCTGCGGCTCGTAATTTGATTCCCTGTTTAGGTATTTCTTTAGCGCGATCTAGCTTGATTGATGACTCGGGGCCGACGTTACGACAGCCTTATTATCGGCATAAGTTCCCAATTTGGGATAGTAGCCAATGTTATTTGTGCTGAGTATCGTCTTGGTCTATGTGTGAGGATATTACGTGTTCGTTATTTTACGGCAATGAATGTTAGTTCAAACAGACGGAGATTGTCGGGTTGACGGGAAATGAGGATAGTTGATGATAGGATTTAAGACTATTTTAATACATTGCTAGCATAAAGAAAAAAATGGATAGCAGTGTTAGCCTAGTGGTGTGACCGTCGGACTGCCAAGTCATAGGTCTCGAGTTCGAACCCAAAGCACGCACCTCTGACTTTTCGGATTCATGTGCGTATTGTATAATTATCACTTGCTTCAAAAATGGTGAAGGAAAACATCTTGAGGAAACCGGCATCCCTGAGAGATATTTCTCGATGGCAGGTGAAGCTAAGTCAGAGGCCCATGGGCGGATTTAAGACTCTGACACCAGGTTAGTCACTAACCTCACGAAAAGAAGAAGAAGAATACTTTGCTAAACAAATTTGTTGCGTCATTACAGACGTCTCAATTTCGTGAGTGACTGTTTGACAACACGCGGCAAACCGCACAAACGCATCCATACTGTGTTGTCCCACTACGCGTTTATTCCAGGTGGTTCATAATTAAAAAGTGTTTTGAATATACATACAAACATTGATGAAGTTTTGATGAAGAAGGTTAGGTACCTACACAAAAACATACTACGAATGTGCTGACCAATATAATAATAGTGAATGTTATGTGAAGTTCTGTATTTGAAACTATTTGGTGTACTTCAAATACAGAACTTAATAATAATTAGCATTCATCTACACAATGATAAACAAACGTTCTTGTTTTCGACGTTTCTTTTAATTTACCCACTACCGTCCAATAAATTGACTCAACTAAAAATAATTGAACACTCACACAAAAGTTCCAATATTTTTTTTAAATAAACTTGTTAAAGCTTTTTTATTACTAAAACGATTATCAGCTCTTAGTTTTAGATTAGTTTTAAATATACTCTATTTATTATAACATTAAATAGCGGTTATCACCCTTTCGTTATATCGATAGAAACGAATAATAAACTCCGTTATATCACGATAAATACAAAACAATGTAATCTATTTACCATTTACATTAAAAAAAAAAACTTTAAAACATATCACAGATTTAAAATTACGCGTTACAAAATAATTATCGTTGACGGCGGCGCAAAACTAGGATGTCAATGAGCTTCTCCTCGGCTATTAGTTATGCGATCATTGCTTCGCTTCCTTAAGTACTTAGTACGTTCCCGTAGAATATTTTCCGACATCCACGCGGGCAAAGCCGCGGGCAAAAGCTAGTGTTATAATATATGGAGTAAGTAGGTCTTAATTATTAAAGAAAGGTTCTCTGTAACAAAATTTAATGTTGATTTGACGCCCTATGATTATTTCCCCCGTCCCTCTTTTATATACTTGTACATATTATTATTTTAAGTCTGTTACCTGATACCTTATCTGATACCTGAGTCCATCAATATCTGGTTGTGGACAAGGCTTGTTTAATACTTTTCTCAAATATTGCGCGGAAATTCAAACTCGGTAAATCCTAACTTAATATTATTAAAATGCGAGAGTGAGTTCGTTTGTTTGTTACGCTTTAACCATAAAATGGATAAACGGATTGGGATGAAATTTGGCACATGAGTAAACCATGACCTGGAAAAGGACATAGATACCTTTTATCCCGATATTCCGACGTCCATGTCCCAGAATCAATGACGATCAACGATATTTTTTCACGTGTCAATACGTTCATTTGTTTCTTTTTTACTTTAATCAGCTCTATTTAGAAGCCAAATCTAAATTTAAATACAATTTTGATAAGTCACCTCCTTGGTTGTCATAACGTGTCGAAGTAAAAAGTTCGGTCCATTTTAAAATTAGACGACAGATATGAATTTTCATACTAACATTGCCGGCCGCCTGCTCGCATATGTTTGACCAGTACAGTATTTTCGATTTATCTCAATATCTTTTGTATCAAAGTGGTCATCTTCTGTCTATACCATCTGGTTCTCAAGCGTTAAGGTACTTGTAACAGACGAGTACCTACAGAGGTACTTTTCCGCATAAAACAAGAATGATTGACATTTATGTGATTACTCATAGCAGCCAATATATGAATGTGATAAAAGTTTGAGCGCTCATAAAATTATTGAATATCGATAAACCTCCGCAGGCGATAAGTTCAGAACAACGAGCACACTTCAATGTGATGTGTTTTCCATTATATTTGACATTACTTCTATCTACAAATTCTATCGTCAGAGCAGATTATGAGAAAAATGAACTTAATGAAGCAAATAACCTTACAGTCTACGATATCTCCAACAGATTACGAACTGTAGTCGACATTAATTATGACAAAGACAGACTCAAAAAACTCACAGACAAACTTGAAAAAATCAACCAATATGTAGTCGACCATAATTTGGTAGCAGAAGTCCTAACCAATGTGACAACGGAAACCAGACTGAATGAAACCAATTTTTATGAAGCACTCAATGAAAATGATCATTTTAGATACTTGACAACGAATGGAACGAAGAATTTGTATCTAAAGTTGAAGGAAAAGATGACTCGTGATGATATTCTGAAGATTGTAGCTGAGAAAGGTAAAAAGAAGAAGTTGGTGAAGTCAGCTCGAAGGATGATGGAAGACGGTGCTCTTAAGCATGAAGATGATGAGAAGATGAATGAGGTAGTTGATAAAATGTTAGCAGAAACAGCCAACGATCCTCACAAACTGAAAGCTAAAGAAAGTGTGTATTGGGGTACGTTGAAAAATATAATATTTCAAGTTTTTCCCGTCGATTTAATAATAGGGAGTGTTCTTCTTCTATCGTATCAGCATGAAGTATATGAGAACAGTTCGTGCTGTGGAATAATAGCCAGTTATTAATATGGCAGCGGGTTGACCGTACATTGTCGCTGTACGCTGACGTACACACGTTTTAGTAGTCCCTATTGATATGAATATTTTACTACTTTACGAAACACTAAAGTGGCAATGATTTAAGCGCTGGTTGTTATATTGCTACAAAGCTATAATTTTACTAACATAAAAGCGAAAAAAAAAACTCTGAAGCTCTGAAGCTAACCTGGTTTAAGTAACATATCGACACCAGAAGTATCAATTAACATAAAGGACATTTTGGCAAAAATAAGTTATATATATCATTAGATTCAGCATTTCCCACTCTATCGATTGGTATCATTAAAATTTCTCTATCGTTAGAAAAAATCCCATACAGTACAAATTTTTGAACTGCGTAAAACGATTTATGATAAAAAATAATGATTTAACAGTCATTAACATATTTTTTACTTCTCACAAAAATGAAGTAAGTCATCGTATTAAATGATTTACACCGTTGCCTTAAACCTCAAATCAGTCAATTTAAATAACATGTTCCTTACTTTAATTCATGATAAGAGTTTTTTAAGAATTATTCTCTTATATTATTATCTCACAAAACTATCTTTATTATATATGCTCCTTACTGTAATATGCCAAGTAGAAATCAAATTCGTATTTGCTTTACTTTGTTTGATTAAAAGATCGATTTGATGTAACTATAGATTATCTACTAAAATTAAATGGTATTTTAACACCATGAAAATAAGTCATTTGCATGGTTAATGTTGGTATGAACCAACATTAATCATTCAAAGCAAATCTATACGTTAGGTTCAGGTTTTACAGCAAAGCTATCATAGATCTAAACGAAATTTAGGGATACAAAAATAAAACAATTGTTAATATTATTTTTTTTTATTTTCGACTTTTATGTCTGCGTAGGTAATTATTATAAATTCAACACACTTAACAGTCTATTAAACTTTGTGTTTAGTTTAAAATTCTGAAGAGTAACAGTGTTCTAATTAACAGTCTTACAACATCTATAGTTTTAATAATTATGTTTAATTGGCTTTATAATTATAATCATCAATTGAATGGAAAAAAAAATCAGACTTAATCAACCGTCTTGTTTATTAAGTAATTTAATGAATGTTTAAGTCCCGTGTAATAGGGGGCGAGCCTATTGCCATCAATCGGGCACAAATCCAGATTCCGGGCTGTTACTGAGAAATTCCAGATGGAAAACCCAATAACACTTTGCCCGACCCGGGAATCAAACCAAAGAAATGTGGGTGTACTATAGGTACACCTCTGCCTAACCCTTCGGGGATTACAGGCGTGATGTTATGTTATACAATTTAATGAATGTACTTGAAACGAAAGACAGATGAAAAAATTTAATATGAATTGTGTGAAAGATGATTAGTATGATGGAATAAAAGTAGAAATGACGAATAGAAGGGACGAATGGATGAAATGGAAGAAGATAGAAGAGAAGAAGAATAAATTGATAGTTGGAATAACTTCTTCTACCTCTCAAACCTAACTCAAACAATTAACTATATCGATTTACCTATATTAATTTCACCATTAAAATAGTTTAATTTACTAATAGTTATCATCATAATCTGTCTCGCCATTAACCAATTAGTTAGTATTGTAATCTGCGCAATAATATGTATATTTCTTATATTTATATTCATATCATTTATATTTTTATTCATTCATCTTCCACACAATTCATGTATTTCTTATTCAATCTCCTTCCCTTATATCTATTCGTCTCTTCTTTCACTGCCATCATACTAATTATCTTTCACACAATTCTTATTCAATTTTTTCATCGGTATTTCGTTTCTTGTACATTCATTCAATGACTTAATAAATAAGGCTGTTTATTAAGTCTGACAAAACAAATACACACATAATTATTAAAAGTACAGAGTTTATAAGACTGTTAATTGATCTCTTTCAATTCAGAGTCACTTTAAAATCATTATTTTTACATTGATAACTACAAGGTTGGTAAGACTGTTAAATTGAACACTGTTACTCTTTGGAACTTTTAAACCGGACACAAAGTTTAATAGACTGTTAAGTCTGTTGAATTTATAATAATTACGCATCTATAAAAGACAAAAAAAAAAACAATTGTTTTATTTTTGTTTCCCTAAATGTCATTTAGATCTGCCATAGCTAAGCTGAAAAACCTGAAACTTGAATTTGCTTTGAACTTATTTCCATGGTGTTAAAATACCAGCAATTTTAGTAGATAATTAATCTATAGCTACATCAAATTTAACACTGTTAAAGTCCTTTACAATAGAATGACGTATAATTTTTCTATTTCTCTTGCTCCTTACACTATGCTCCACGGTTTACACATAAAATATTAGTAACTTAAGGCACAACTAAACATCTTTTTTTAATGTAAGGAACATGCTATATTTTAAACCACAGAGTATTCTTAAATCTTTCGTTTATAGCATGAAAGAAGAGGAAATTCTAAGACACTTTTCTCTAGACATAATTCAAATTGGAGCAGACAGTAAAAAGTTTGAGAGATTAAAAAAAAAACGTTTTTGGCTCTCCTGAAAAACCGTGGTTTGTCCTTTACATTAATTAATACATCTGGTGTCGATATTCTGTGATGTCATCTTAATTTGTATTCATTCATTTCAATATGACAAGTTTTTAATTTTCACCCTTCTTTCCACGTGTTATCTCCAAATAACTACTTCAGTCAGTGCTACGTTACAGCACAACGGAATCCCAGTCATTTATAACTATTCTTCTACAGATCCTCAAGGTGAGCTGGAAGAGATGAAGACCTACCATGACAGCAAGAAGAGTGGGCGCCGCATCTTCAAGGGCGAGCGCACGTCTATTCCGAAGTACCCCTTCATGGCGTCCGTCCACCTGATGGGAAAGTTCTGGTGCGGTGCTGTACTGGTGGCGGCAGATCTGTGCCTCACTTCTGCTTCTTGTTTACAGCTGTAAGTATTCGTCGGAGGAATCTAACGCCACACGGATTCACAAATGCGAACAACAGACAATTGATTGTGTCTAGTAAGACCTAGGCTTGACATTGTCAAGGCTTGAGGGAGAGGAAGACTGAAGAAAAGACGTATGGATTTTGTGAGGGTTGAGAAAGGTAGTGAAAGTTAGGGTGACGATTGACAGGGGAGAGGGGTAACAAATTAATTTGTGCCGATCTCAAGTAACATGTAATTTTGTAAGTTTTTACCCGACTACGGCGAAGCAAAAAGGAGGGTTATAATTTTGACCGGTATGTATGTTTGTATGTATGTTCATCTGTTCCCTCATAACTTCTAAACTACTTATCATAATTTGACAAGTAAGGTATCGTTGGAAGCGTCTTGATTCTCCGCTGGTTATACATTAAATTGAAAATGGCGCGCGCTAGAGGAAATAAAATGATGAACTAAAAAACAAAATTTAAGGGCTTAATTAGCACATTACAAAAAATATATATTATAACCCCAAAATAATTTTAAAAAGTCCGGAGTCACACGTAATCTGCTCGATTTATGCCCAAACACGACGTGTGACTTCGGAATTTTTATTTGTCTGTCTGTTATGTCTTGTTTATGTATCTTTTTAGTTAACGTTTTTATCGTAGTTCAGTATAGTTTTTAAAACTTTTATTTTTTGTTCAAAGTTTTATGCTTTAACAGACAACATCTGTCGTAAAATTGTGACATTTATGATATTATTTGACAAATATTTTGCATTGCCAGTTATAGGGCCCAGCACAGGTAGAAGGTGTACTTTATTTATTTAATTACTTATGCCAGTAAACGAACTTTTTGTCTTTCTTTATATGAAGTCAAAGGTTGATAGGTTACATATTACATAGAAATTGCTGTATTCCCCCACCGTGGATTGAACTCTGTTATTTCCCAGGATGCATAACAACCGCTTCTTCCGAGAGAACCCACGAGTACTGCAAGTGAGAATAGGCAGCAACCACAGCAGGATTGGAGGCGAGATGATAGACGTACTTGAGGTGAGAGACAAACTAGCGACGGCAGACTTATTTCCTAAATTAATCCTGATCCAATTTTTATCATCTATGGTTGACATTTCAATACATTATTTGGGTGATACTTGCCAGTAACCAATCTATGAATTGAGTTCTAAAGTTCAAACTTGCCAAAAACCACCCTATCTGAAAGGGCGTAGCACATAACATTTGAAAATTTTCTTTCATTCGAAAGAGGTCGATGACACCTGATACTTTTAATCAGTTGATATTAAAATTTTTAGGGGTCAGGAAAATCTCTCAAAATATTTGGGGTAATAAACAACTTTTTGACCAAGACGAAGAAAAATTTATGATATTTTTCTTATTTACAGACACTTTTGAAATATCAAGTCGGCAGTTAGTGCGAAAGTTGAAGTTAGTTGCCCGTTCCTAAACTTTAGATCTCCATGGACAAGAACGGGCAAGAAACTCCAAGGACACAGTTTTAATTCAGTTGTTAAAGAATCTTGGTTATTTTGCTTCTACGTTTTGCAATTGTTACCAATCTTCCCGCCTTCGCACGGTTTTAGAACTTGACAAAACATGGAGATTATTTTATTTTGTATATATGTTAAATATTAACCGATAAAGCGGCGGTGGAACACGATGTTCCAGTATTTGTTCTGCGCATAAAGCTAATACTGGAGCACGACCGGTGTACCACCGCTGCTTTATCGGAAGTATACATTTTCTAAATGATGATGAAAACTATAACCTTAAAAAAACAAACACAGACACACGAAAAGTGACTTTATTTTATAATATGTTCAGATTCGATTACCAAAAGTGACTATCTCTTGTTCTCAGGTCTACTTCAACCCTGGTTACAACCCTCGGACCCTGAAGAACAACCTAGCGGTGATCCGCCTCCGACGGCACCTGTTCCTCAAACAGCGGTCAATGATAAAGTACCTCGCCATCGACTACAATGGGCACGCGGTGCCGTCCACCGCTGAGGTGCTGCTGCTGGGGTGGGGAGTCACCAAGGTATTCTTTTAATTTTAACAATCACAATTACCGTAAGTAGAACGCGAATGGACAGAAACGGTAGAAATATCTATACTGAAAGACAACGACAACACCTATTTAAACAATAAAAATAAAAATAAACATGTGCGGTCGGGGGCCCCCGTTGGGTACGAAGTTCTTTTTCACTTATGATTTAAAACAAAATCGTCTTGGATTTACATTTTGACCTTGTGGCGGCATCTACATCGCTACATGCGAACTACGCATCAAAGACCTGACGTCACACAAAACCCTGACGTCACACAAATTTTGTATCGCGCAATTTGAGTTTACCGCGCGATCGACATAAATATACAAGATCCCGACTTCAACCGTTGGGCAGTTGTCCGCCAGACACAACTCCCATCTGGGGGCTTACTCTTGATTCCAATTGCGATCTATCGACATTGGAATTGTGACGTTTCGTACTCTTAAGTTCGACACTAGCGCCAAATTGTTATCAAATTGAGTGTCCATTTTGGGAACTAAATGGAGTCTCTAGTCTTAGGATCCTCTCTTTTCTGGGCTGGATGAGTGAACTTTACATCCTGTTCCTCATGCCCCTAAAACCTCAGTATAGACTTCGAAAACTATGGAAAAGACACCCGTGACGAAAAATTTTATTTTTTTTGGAGACACCAACTCGTTTCAAAAATCATAAAAACCCTACCTACGATAATACCTTTTCCGCATTTTGTGTAGTTGAGAATTTGAATTTATTTTTTAACCGTTAAAAAATATAAAAATAACGTTAAATATTTCTTTATTTTTATATTATAACAATAGATAAATAAAAATAAATAACTAACGCTAAGGCGGTGTGCAATTGTATGTTAGTGTGGACACGTCTAAACAAAATATAGATACACGTGTAGTATATTCATCTCATGTATGGATAGTGTTTCAGTATTACCATCAACTTCTTTTCACACAAGCGTTTAATAAAAGCAGCCATTGTAACACAATAATAGCTGAAAAGACCATCAAACAGGAATTTGTGGCGTTATGTACAGAAATGATGATGAAATAAGCATTAAACTTGTCGTTACGGCGGCTAATAATTGAGATTTTTGCGGCAGCCCTTCGAGAATGTGGGTTAATGGTTGGCAGGGGAGGCGACTTGTTGCTGCCTTCAATATTTCCAAAGAGTTTTAAAAAAGAAATTGGGAAAGCCTGTTGACTTATTTGACGAAAGTAGTCGTGATAGGATTTGGGTACATTTTTTTTTTTTTTGGTATTTTGTAATTTAAGAGTCTGTCAGAAGTAGTACCTTATACTTATTCTGAACTAGCTTTCGCTCGTGGCTTCGCCAGCGTGGTACGTCGATAAAAAGTGACTTATGTCCATTACCAGGGTTCAAAGTAGGTATCCTCATACCAAATTTCATCAAAATCGGTTCAGCCGTTTAGCCGTAAAACCGTAATAAACAAACTCACGTTTGCATTTATAATAATAGTTCAGGTACCCGCGTCATGATTACGATGTTTGTAAAATACATTATTTATGAAGTCACTTATTATTAGTACAGTTAAGATAGGTAACAGTTTTTTTCAGCAAATTGACTGAGTATCAATTTGAATTGATATTACACGGCAGTGTGTAAATCTGGTAAACAATACCTTTGCAATATAATACAGCGAAAGGAACTTCGTCCTAACCGAGTGTCCCGCGACACCTCCCGACTTTTTTTTAAGAAGTCTCAGACAGTTGTCCCACCGCCGGCGATTAACGAGTAGCGAGTAGAGCTATCGACTGAAAACGAGTTGGCGAGCAGCGAGCAGCAAGTACGTAGTTCCGATAATTTTGTCGCTGGGCTATCAGCGAGTGTCCGAGTGCGACGGTCGATTACTCGCACCACTCGCTCTCGCCCAGGGCGATTAGTCCTGCGCAATACTGCACGTGCTACACACATGTTCCCGCCCTGTCTGAACTAGACAACACTGAATTCATAATACATAATAATTATGTTCACTCAGATCCGCACTCTAGGTAGAAATGACCGCTGTTTGGTCTCTCGGAGTGAGTTCTGACTGCCAAGCAAGCATCGCTGAGCAGGTATCACTGAGCGAGTATTATCTTTGACAGTCCTTGTCGCTCAGCGAGAAACTAGTGGAGCGAGTCCTCGCCGACGACGGTGTGAACAGTCAGCGATCAACTATTAATACATGCATTTCTTTTGTTTACACGGAATGCATATTTATTGTAGGTACAGTTATTAAGCGAGAAAATAGCCGATAGTTGGTCACTTCCTCGTCGGCGGTGGGACAACTGCCTTACATCTATCACGCATTTTGTTTTAGATGTCCCAGAAATTATCGTACGAGCCTATATTCTTGCAGAGGAAGATCTTACCGGTATACCCGAACATGTTCTGTAAAGAAGTGTATGGCGAGTAAGTTACAAAAGAGTTTATAAAGTAATAGGCTCTTGAAAAAGAAATAATTGACCTAAAAAAAAAACAGCCTACTTCCAAAAAAAATGCAAACATGTTTGAAAAAGTCAAAGTCAAATCATTTATTTCAAATAGGTCCATGTATGACACTTTTGAGCGTCAAAATTTACAATATAATATAATTGATTCTAGTCGCCCCTTCCAAAAGGTAGTTTTCGAATGGAGAAGAATGGGCAAGAAACTCCACCGTTACTCTTTTAAAATGTTTTACAATAGTTTGTCTTATACAAACTACATTAGTTAAATAATTATATGTGAAGACGATGCACCTACAATAAAATTACTATACCACAATAGGTAAAAAGAATTAAAAATGAAGCAACGACAGATAATTTAATTATGTGATGGTGCTCACATATTTACAAGCATTGTAAAAGTAGACGATTTCCCTATCATATCCTAAAAGTAACGTTAATTTCTGAAGTTGTTTTAGGAGATCTGTATTTTATTTTTTTGCCACCAACTTCCGAAATTAAAGTTATTTTCACTTTGTAGTGTTTTTTTGGAAGTCGGTTGTTTTTAAAGTCGGTTTAAAACCTATGAAAATCAGAGACCTTTGTCCAGCAGTGGGGCATTAAAAGGTTGAGAAATGAAAAAACCCTACGAGTAAAAATCTACTCAAGGATAAGTCTGCCCTTGTCATCAAGTATTATACTGCCGACGCTTTGCCTCTTCTGGATACTTAGGGTGGCTGGTGGCAGCTGGATGAGAGTATCCGAGGATTGAGTTATTTAATGAAAAAAAAAAATATATATTTGGGACACGCACCAGAAATACAAACAGTAAAAAGGAGCATTTAAAACTAACTTCATAAATTTTCTAAAAACTAAAACAAAAAATAAAAACCATCTGTGCGAGACCACAAAGAATCTTATCTCAGCATAATGCTGCGAAATTTAAATACCACAGCACTGGTATTCTGATAGGGTCCGCTGCGATGCCACGGACATACCTACGGATATAATTGGTAATAATTTATAAATTCCACAAGCGAATTACAAAATAAAAACCTAATACAATAATTATTATTTATAACAAAGAAACAAATATAAATAAAACTGTTTACAATACATACCATTTGAGTGTAGAGTCCAGCTGTGGACTGGTAACTGTGTCCAGCAGTGGCCTGGTAACTATGCTGGTCTGCTGACGATGTTGGAGTAGAGGATTTAATTAACCATTAACATAAACGTGTTTATTGCAGCAAATTTCTAGCAGAAACCATGTTTTGCGCCGGCACTCTCACGACCGGAGAGGGGGCGTGTGATGTAAGTACTGATACATCAAACACATCATTTTATAGTACTTATTTATTCATTTATATATACTTTATTGTACACCACAAAAATACATAACAAAAAATAAATCAAACACTACAAAATATACAATGGGCGGCCTTATCGCTTTCCGCGATCGCTTCCAGGCATCCTTGGAATGGACAGTGATTTGCCTGGACATAAAATGAGGCTGTCGTTGGTGCAAATAATAAGTATACAATATACTAGAATAGATACACGGTACTTGACTACTACTTTTGGTACTTTTTATGTCCTTACTTCTTACTTTCTATTTCAAATATATACGTTTGTGGAAGTGCAATCGAATGAAAAATTAATTGGTAGTCAATCCTCCTGCCGCCATGCTGATTGGCTACAAATAGCTCACTTGCAGGGAACCTGATTGATAAGCAAAGTGACTAACTACAAGTCTATCTTATGGTTCAGCAAGCTTATCTGACCCGGCAGCTTGAACTGAAACTACAGAAATCACTCTTCACCAGTCAACAAAAAAACCCAATCAATCAATCAGACGTTAATCAATCTCTCTCTCTCACTCTTTCTTTTCTGTAAAATACGCAAGGTCTACCACACCGGGTCAGATGGGCTAGTGGGACTGTAAATCTAAAAACATAACTTTCATTCATTGTCAGTCGTAGTAAATAATTGCTACACGTCAAACTGACTTAATGTGTCAATGTGCTCAAATATTAATTTCCCTCATTGTACACTGACTAATTACAACCATTGTATTTCAAAGCACGATGCGGGTGGCCCAGCGGTCCTATCCGGTCGGCTAGTCGGCATCATCTCCTTCGGGCCGTCTATCTGCGGGGTCCCGAACGCACCCACTGTGTTTACGAAAGTTGGCTTCTTTGCTGATTGGATAGAAACTGTCAATGAGAGTGTAAGTATTGAACTAGTTCTATAGTGACATAACGGCTACATAAGTACAGAAACATGTCAATTAGAAGGATCATCGGTGTCCCTCATCGAACAAGCAATACGAGGAATAATAATCTTGATGATGATGTGTTTTTTTGTCCCTAATATTGAACGGACCTCCAGAAATGAGATCGGGATAGTTAATCCTCGACTTTTTAGTTGTGGTATCTACCCCACACAAATTCATATAATACTACTTGCTATGTACACAACAGCGAAAGGAAATTATTATAGCATCATCAGCAATACACTAAGTGGAAAAAATACGTATTATTGAAGCTAACTCAGAAACTTTACAATCAAAGTTAAAATAAATTAATAGTTTAAAAAACACTAAAAAACACGCTTTTATAGGTGCACGTAAAGTCAAAAATAAATTACGGATCGTTTAAGTTGTCTCTATTTCTGGGCTGAAGTGTAAACTATGTGCTTTTAATTATAATATTTGATTGTAAAAGCGTTGGGCGCTGGAACAGGAAAGACTTTCTTGTAAACAAATACACGAACAAGAACTCTACATTTTGCCACTGTTGACTGGTACTTTGAACAGACTGTTTAATGTAGAGCCTCCTACTAGTCGTGCTGCAACTCTAGTTAGAGCGCCGATCTCTGTAACCTGATTCCCGAAACATCGCTTAACTTGATTTCTCAGCAAGGTATACAAAAACTCTTTCCTATTCCAGCGCCCCACGCTTTTAGAATCAAATATTATAATTAAAAGCACATAGTTTACACTTCAGCCCAGAAAAAGAGACAACTTGAACGATCCGTAATTTATTTTTGACTTTTACGTGCACCTATAAAAGCGTGTTTTTTTGTGTTTTTTAAACTATTAATTTATTTTATACTTTTTAGTCTTTGCTTTAGACCTTGAAACCTAATCGTGGTCAAAGTTCATTTCGTGGTCAAAGTTCATTACAAGACCTTTCTAACAAGTCCAAACACGGCTATAATACGATCATCCATCATGAAGTTCCAGTTCATATCTTCCGGCTCCATCATCAGATCAGCTCGACAGTACCATATTATTATATTCAGACCTTGAAACCTAATCGTGGTCAAAGTTCATTACAAGACCTTTCTAACAAGTCCAAACACGGCTATGATACTCCATCATCAGATCAGCTCGACAGTACCATGTTATTGTATTGTCATCAAAATCACATACAACTGCCAATTTTCATAACGCTACGATCTTTAGAAGATGGTTAAATTAGTTTTCTTAGATTTGATTACATAGTTACATACATACAGGTCGACCTAATAAAAGCGTGTTAAAAATGGGAGTACTGAGTAATTTACAATAATAAGAAAATATCGATGACCACACATAAAAAATATTGAGAAAGTCCTTTTTTTTAAACTCGTTTAAAAAGTTTTACACATACACACATACATAAACCCAGGCCTTGTTCCCATGGGGGTAGGCAGAAACTACAGAACGCCACCTGCTACGATCCTTACATGCTCCTTTTGCCTCGTAAAAAGTTTTAATGTAGTTGGTATCAATTAAAACTAAAAGAAGTTTCTCTAAGGATTTAAAAAATATATTATTTTCTTATATTTGAATGAGCAACCTTGAAGCTCAAAATTTGCAAAAAAATATCGTTCCGTTCGTCCGTCCCTTATCTTCCAAATTTTAATGAATCAATCCTCTTCGATCCACAGATGGCAGCTGACTACTTAGGTAGAGCGCGTACCACGACGACCATGAAGTCTAAACTCAGTGAGTACCTGGCGACGTACAAGGTAGGGCTAGCAGGCCGTAAACGCACCACACTCATTGACCCACATGTGAAATACCCGGAAAGTACAGAAATAATAATTGAAGGTGAGGAGATAGTTCCAGTTACCACTACAGAAGCGCCCACAACAACAACTGACGCTGACGCTGAAACTGACCCTGGGTTGCGTATTGCTCACTCTTCCCCAGTGCCGTCAGCCTCTGTAATGAGGCTCAAAGGAGGCCGCGACTCAGATGACGACTGGAGCGTGAATTTAAGTAAATAAATGCGTAGAGATTTTGACTTAGTTTTTGTTCAGCAGTTGTTAGTTATAACACTAACTTTACGAATATTCTATCATCTATACAATAGGTAATAGGTAGTACGGGTTGGTATCCGTTACTCCAGGTCAAAGCGCGTATTTTGCGTACGGGTGGGAAAATCGGTTATTCGATCCACCCCAGCTGCTC
The DNA here is from genome assembly GCA_916610215.1 of Omphaloscelis lunosa. Lineage (NCBI taxonomy): Eukaryota > Metazoa > Arthropoda > Insecta > Lepidoptera > Noctuidae > Omphaloscelis > Omphaloscelis lunosa. The sequence goes on from OU744262.1 coordinate 20,603,648, forward strand.
AAAGAAGGCCAGCAACGCCTTGGTGTCACTGACAATCTCACGTAGCGTACCTGGGTTACCGAAGTACTTGGCCCTGTATGTGGCGACCACCGGGCAGTTTAATAGCAAATGAGCTGCTGTCTCGTCATCCTCTATGCAGGCTCTGCGCAGCGGACTGTCTGTGACTCCTATGACATAGAGGTGTTTAAATGACCCATGGCCAGTTACAGCTGCTGTAACTGTACGCAGCTGCTGTTTCGTTAGTTGGAGAACCTGTTTCATGAGGCGGTCATCGATGATAGGGAGTGCCCCCTTGGCCTGCTTGCATTGGCCGTGTGTTGAACCTCTAGCCGCTTGCGAAGCTGAGCCATCGCGGTCTGACTGTGGTGGAGGTTTGCTTCGAGAGCTTTACAGGCCGATGAAAGGGACGCTATCGCTGGTCGAACCCTTGTCCCCCTCAAGTCTAAGTCTAGCAAACAGGTCGCCCTCGTTGAAACCGTCCCTTCCCTGGCCCGAAGCCGGAGACAAAATCATGTCACCCAGCTCCTCGCCCGATGAAGGGACGGCGCCCACGGTGGCGGCAGCAGAGGCGGCCGACTCTGCTACAGCAGGCTGAGCCGCGAATGTTTCCGGGTTGTTTGGTGGTGGAGTAGACTCCCCTGTTGGTGTCTGCGGCAGCTGCGTCAGCGCCTCGCAAATGGATCCCGTGGCTGGGTCCCATCCTTGAGGAACGTCGGTGAACCTGCCGTTCCGACCCTGTAACTTTACGTACACCGCCCCCAAACCTATTGAGAGACGGCGCCCGGCCTCCGTCAGGGTCGGAATTTGCTCTACAGGAACACCGACTACCATGAACCATGCCGCTGCTTGTTGATCGGCATGTAGAAGTACCCACCTCTTTATGTCGACGCAGGGGTTCTGGTAAGATAACGCGCCCAATATTGGTCGGCTCTGGAAAGACCCCCTGCTCGTCTGGGATCACGACACCACACCGTTCTCGTTTCTGGATCTCCGACTGACCCTTGACGACTAACGAGATGCTAGTTGGGAGTGATAGATCCTCTGACGGTGTCCCGTCAGAGGGCCACAGGCGAGGTGCGATGACCATTTCCCTACCCCTAGGTATTGGGTTGGGCCACCGTTTTGCTAGAAATCTGGACCAAAGGGGGCGTGTTGCTATACGGGCACATTACAACCAGAGCCGCTCGGCTTAACCCGCCAGGACTCCTTCATCCCCGCTCACGGCGCTCAACTGCGCAGGTCCTAGCGCAGGTGACTGCTTACTCCTACTCGCTATCAGCTGGTTTTAGTTATAGTCGAGCCCGCCACCACCCAGCCACGAGGGGTCATGGTTAGGAGTGGAAGATAGAAAGGTGGAAAACGGAGGAGTGGTGATACGGATAGGATAGATTGGGGAGAGTTTATGAAATTTGGGACAAGAAGGCATAAGACGGGAAAGAATGAGGTTAAGGGAATTGAGGAAGGGATGCAAAGGCGCCTGGTAGTTTAAGTTGCGTCTATTTCTTATGGAATTAGATCAAGAACGGGGTGGCAACCTCGGGAAGGTCATCTTGAGGATCTACACGACTGTAGCGCACTCCCTCAAGACCCCCCCAACCCTACCACCTCTGAAGGAGGTGGCAGGGTAAGCTTGCATCTACACTACCAAGCAAAGCATGTCGTTTGTGTAACCGCAAAAGCATTAATCCAGACCCCCCGATCATCTATGCAATATTAGGTATTAAAAAAAGAAGAAAATATAACACCTTTTTTGTCGTGAAAACCTACGTCTTTATATTTGCTTCACAACTGATGATAACAAAATTGGGAATATACTCGTCAAAAAGCCAAAGCAAAATATAGAGCACGTTTACGGTTGGAAAGAAAATTTTTTTCGTCGCGCGGTCAAAATGTATAAGAACAGCAGATTTTTTTTAAATTGAAGTAACAATATCCATCCACGGAGCAACCGCGTTGGACCAAAGAAACTGTTTTACATACGAGTAGGTACTTACAACAAATTGTTTCAAGAATTTTACTTAAGGGTCCGTGAAGAAATCGACTGATTTTGATCAATTTTGTTCATTCGTTGTGAAAAAGGGAAACAGAATTTAAACAATATTATTTGTGATTTGAAAAGTCGAATTCTTTGTCTTGTACCTATGTACAGGACAGGGATTTTTCAAATGTATTAAGGATTCGTGGAAAATCACTAAAATTCGCTACAAGTTTTTCAAAAAAATACGTGAGGCTGACGTTTGATCGTTTTGTTAGAAGAAACTACATGTGATTTTAAAAATTAAATATTATTTTCTTAACTTGTACATAGAGGACCCACTTTTTTCAACTTCCATACAAAATATTGCAGAAAAAAAAAAATATTGAAATAACATAATTTTCTAAAAACTTTAAGATAAATAAGTATTGTTTTTCTAAAGCTTCGGCCAAACCTGACCGACTACAACGCGGGAGGCGGGAAGGGAAGCGGGAGCCTACACACTCTGCGCCCGGCACCGGTGGCGGTCGGTCGTGTTGCGCTGCGCTGTTGTGTAGGTACAAGAGTTCCCGATATTCCGGCTCAAGCGTTCCTTGATGGTTCCCGAGTCGTCTCCGTAGTCACCCGACTACCATCACTACTATTAATTGGGGTCTTTTTCAAGACACAATTAATATCAACTTTCTTTAAGATTGTTGTTTAAAACGTTAGTCGAGGCAATTTTGGCCCCTTCCGGGCAAAACCACAGTTTCGTGGTCCTCGGTGGATACCTTACGGTGCCAACGAAACCGAGGGGGTGTTGACCCAATCACACCCGCTGATCCCCTTCAGGGTTAGGCAGTCAATTGGCCGGGTCCCAGTGTTCGGCCTTGGGGGGTCTCCTAGTCGGCACTGGTGACAGTTTTGCCTCCACAGCGACTCATCTAGCGTGGTCGGGTATATCGATACCCTTCACACTAGACTGGATAGGACCCCGTTGCACAATAAGATAGGCAACTGGCAAAAGCAAGCTTAGGGCTCACCCATAGGCACACATCCTCCCTGTCTACACCCGACAGGGAGGGATTACACATCCCCGACATACCCACCGGGGAGTTAGGATATTAGGAAGATAGTTAGGGAAAATTCACGCGTAAAGTCTCTCTTCCCCCGTCATTATGAAGGACCCGGTAAAGTGCCTAGCGCTCTTTATCAAGTTCTTCCAGGGTGTACTCGAAGAAGAGCCCGCCCTGAAGACGAAGTTTGGAGCTCGGTTCGCCAGGCTCCAAGCTGAGTCAGAGTCCCAGTCATGTCCCTCTGACAATAGCATCGCTAGCTTTAGCGATGCACTAGAATCCCCCCCGGCTACAGAGCCATCCAGACCCTTTAGTCCGTCAAAGTCCATGGACACTGACGCTCCCATCAGCGCCGCTTCCTCAAAGCGGCCCACTACCCCGTACCCTTATGGTTCGGACGACGACGAAAAAGAGTCCGCCGCTTCTTCTTCTTCCTCATCCTCCTCCCAATTCGACGATGGTTTTACAACCGTCCAAGGAAAGGGCAAGAAGAGGAAGAACAAGAAGCAGAGCTCGTCCCAGGCCAAGCCTCCCTCGTCACCCGCACCTTTAGTACCGTCAAAAATCTCTCCCGCTACCCCCGCGACTTGCGCTATAGTAGCTTCCCCCTCCACCTCCCCTTCGATTACGTCATCCGTTAGCTGCGCTACAGTAGCTTCCCCCTCCACTGTTCGTCCGATTGCGTCATCCTCCGCGAAGGATACCCCCGCGCCTAATGCTAAAAAGATCCCTCTCCCGCCTCCCTTGTTCATCCAGGACAAGGGAACGTGGACCGACATATCCAAATGGTGTGTCGACCACAAAATAAATTTCTCCAGCGCCCGAAATACCCAGCAGGGTATTAAAGTCAATGTCCCCACGTCGCGCGACTATAGGGACCTAACCCGTCTTCTGAGAATGAGAGGTGTGTCATACCACACCTAGTCACTCCCAGAGGAAAAACAGATCCGCGTAGTGATTAAGCGTATCCCACGCGAAATCCTCCCATCCGACATTCTAGAGGACCTTCAGTCACAGAAAGTCCCCGTAGATGAGGTCCATCGCATGCACCGCTCTAGAGGCGGAGACTCATATGACATGGTCCTTATCATCTGCCCGCCCGTAGAGGGCCATCACCCGATATTCCAAATTCGTTCCCTGTGCAAGCTCACAGGGTTCGAAATCGAAAAACCCCACAAGAGTGGCATTGTCGGCCAATGCCACCGCTGCCAGTTATATGGTCACTCGCAGAGGAACTGCCATGCTACACCTAGATGCGTCAAGTGCCTAGGTAAGCACGGCATTTCCGATTGCCCCCGTCCAAAGGATCGTTCCCTTTGTACCGACCTTCCCAGCTGCATCCTATGCGACAAACAAGGCCACCCGGCCAACTACCGCGGTTGCCCCAAAGCCCCTAAGGCCTCTTCTCCAAAACTGGCCAAGCGTTTCGACGCCCGCCAGCAAAGGGAAGCTCCCTCCTCTTATAGGATTCCCTCATCCCATTTGCCCCAACGACTAAGGCCTCAGAGGCCTAGTCCGTGGAGTTATCTCCACCACCAGCAGTCTTTCCCTGCCATGGTGCCCTCTCAATTGACTAACTTCCCTCCCCCTCCCCCCGCTCCCCTCCCCCGCTTTATGGACCCCCGTATTCGCGCCGCCGCGCCACCCACGCCCCCTGCGCCCTCTGCGCACTCTGCGCCCTCTGCGCCCCCGGCGCCCGCTCCTAAAGCTACGCGCCCCTCTCAAACCACTCCCGTGGCTAGCCCCAACGCCTCCGTTGACTCGTTCAACGTTATCACGTCAACCTTCTTGGCCTTCGTCTCCCCTCGCTCAAAGACAATGACCAACAAAATCCTTGCGGCTCATGGCAATCTCCTCCAGATCCAGGCCATCTACAATGCGTATCCGGACATTACGCAAGCCCTAACCTCCCTCGCTACTAAACCCCAGTATGGATAATACGGTCTTAGCTAGGTTCAAACCGCGATCCCTAATAATAGGCTATTTCAATGCAAACGGCATTAAAAATCAACGCGAAGAGATTGCGGCTTTCCTCCGAATCATCAAATAGACGTTCTCTTAGTCCAAGAGACTTTTCTAAAACCTTGCAATCGTAACCCATCAATAGCAAACTACCGGATAGTTCGCAACGATAGGTCACGTTGCCATAGAGGAGGTACCCTGATATACTATAAAAAGCAGCTTCACTGCATCCCAATTGACCCTCCTTCCCTCTCACGATTAGAAGTTTCGGCCTGCCGCCTAGGCATGTCAGGCCATGAGCCGATCACTCTCGTGTCGGTCTATCTCCCCCCGTTACTACTTCGGAGAATTTCCAACTCCTCTCTGACGACCTCTCGATCCTACTCACTATGAGTAACTCGCTCATTCTAGCGGGCGATTTCAATGCCAAGCATCCCTCCTGGAATAGTTCGGTAACCACTACAAGAGGTCGACACCTGTTCGACCTCTCCCACTCCCTGACCTTTGACGTCATCGCTCCAATGACTCCCACCCATTTTCCGGTAAATGTAAATCATGCCCCTGATATCGTAGATGTGGCGCTCCTTAAGAACGTCAACCTAAGACTAGACTCCATAGAAACTATTAACGAGCTCGACTCTGATCACCGTCCGGTAGTCATGAGATTAGACCCCCGGATAGGTCTCCGCGACCCAAACTCTCCCCCTATCACTAAGAGGATCACGGACTGGAAGAAAGAAAGCACTCAGCTGAAATCCAACACGTCCCCTCAGTTAGACTCTTCCCGACCTGTTCAACTCTATCGCAGACACGACGTCCGCGATCGACTCACTCACTAATCATGTACAAACCGTCCTGAACGAATGTTCAAGGGAGGTTCCAGCGACGGACGACCGTCACTGGAGCTTGCCGGACGATGTGCGTGCATTACTGACTGAGAAAAACGCGGCCGTCTGTGCCTACAGCAGCTTCCCCTGCCCCGCAAACAAAGCCCATATGCGCTATTTACAGAGATCTGTAAAGACACGCATACAGGAGCTGCGTGTGGCGGGCTGGGACAAGATGCTCGGCGAACTAGAGCCCAACCATATGGCATTTTGGAAACTTCAGAGGAAACTCAGATCCCCTCAATCTTCCTCCATGCCCCCTCTGACCCGTCCCGATAAGACCATAGCCTTCGAGGACGTTGAAAAGGCAGAATGCCTGGCCGACACCCTCGAGGCCCAATGCTCACCCAGCTCCCTGCCAGTAGACCAAGCTCACCTCCTAAAGGTCGACGCTGAAGTCGAACGTAGAGCCTCTCTCCCTCCCGTCGACGACCCTGATTGTCCACTGCCTCCCGTCGCTCCAGACGAAGTGCATGACATTATCAAAGGTCTTAAAGCTCGTAAAGCTCCCGGTTCAGATGGACTCACCAATAGGGTGATCCAATTATTCCCTGCCCACCTGATAATGCTTTTGACTACCATCTTCAATGGTGCCTTAAGCAACAACTTCTTTCCCCAGTCGTGGAAAGAAGCCACAGTTATAGGTACCAGAAAGCCCGGTAAACCCAGTACCGAGCCCTCTAGCTACCATCCCATCAGTTTGCTCAAGGTTCTCGGAAAAATCTATGAGAGGCTTCTTTACAAGCGTCTCAGAGACTTCGCTGAGACCAAGGGCCTCATCCCCAACGAACAGTTCGGTTTTCGAACTGAGCACTCTAGCGTGCATCAGGCCCACCGCATCATTGAGTTCATAAGCGATGGTTTCCAACGCGGCTCTCTGACGGGTGCAGTATTCTTCGACATTGCGAAAGCATTCGATAAAGTCTGGCACAACGGCTTATTATACAAGCTGTACCAACTCGGTGTGCCGGATCGTCTCGTACTTATCTTACGAGACTATCTATCGAACCGCGTCTTCCGCTATCGCATTGAAGGAGCACTTTCCTCTTCCCGTCCCATTCGTGCAGGAGTCCCTCAAGGCTCCGTGCTAGCTCCCCTCATGTTCACGCTATTTACTAGCGATATTCCAAACCCAGGTAGAAGGGCGCATTTCGCTCTGTTCGCAGACGATACGGCCATCTACTTTAGGTCTAGATACCCCGACAATATCGCCCACACTCTCCAAGGCGCAGTCAATCGACTCGCTGCCTGGTTTCGAAAGTGGCGCATAGAAGTCAATCCCGAAAAAAACCCAAGCGGTTCTCTTCTCGAAACCGCGCACAAGGCTTAGAGACCCCGACCTCTCACTATGTTCGGTAAGCAGATCCCTTGGGAGAAGCGAGCCAAATACCTAGGTGTCTTCCTCGACCACCATCTCACTTTCGCTGAGCACATAAAGAAGGTTCGTTCGCGAGCCGCTTTTGCTCTCGGTAGGCTTCATTTCGTCCTAAACGCACGCAGCAAGATGTCACTTAAGTGCAAATTGCGAATCTACACAGCGTATTCGTCCCATCATGACTTATGCGGGTGCCGTCTTTACTCATGCAAAACCCCACCATATGCATAGGTTGCAAACGCTCCAAAACCGATTCTTCCGTAGGGCCACAGGCTCCCCCTGGTATGTTAGGAACGAGAGTCTCCATCTCGACCTTAGAATTCCCACGATCCACCAATTTCTAAAACGCCTTGCAAAGCGTTATTTCGATTCCGCGGTCAAACATCGCAACCCTCTGGTTGTCGAGGCCGCCAGTTATGTCCCAAGTAGGATTAGCCGTACCCGCCGACCTAGGCACATTCTCACCGACCCTGATGACCCCATAACCCTCCTTCAGGAGAGCAATAGGGCTACTAGTACTCTACACAGACACAGACGCCTCCCGTCATTCCGACCTCGCCGTCGAGGTCCTTTGCGATCGCGTCCACGCCCCCGAGTAAATGATACTCCTCCCCGACCCTTGCTCGATAACGAGGTGCCAGCAGTGGTTTCAGCTGTGCACGTAGCTTTAAATTCCCCGATTAATAATAACGATCAAAACTTTGATCCAGCCCGTCCCATCTTTGATGTCCCCCCTCCGGTGACGCCCTAAGCCGAGGCTCGTACCCCACAGGGGGTGCCCTTAGCGAGCGTTCACCTAGCTTTTTAGCTTAGTTTTGTATGACCCCTAGCTGGAGGCTTTGAGTGTAGCAGCTTAAGGCAACCACAGGATTGACCGGTTAAGTAGTCATGACCTCAGAGGTCAGCTACGAGATGCCCAACAGAAAAAAAAAAAAAAAGGAAACGGGAGCGTCTACCGCGTGGCGGACGCTGCTCGTGTTATTATATGGCGCCTTGCATACCTACGCAACCGTAACGCGGGAACACCGCGTCCGCAAAGCGGGAGTGAGCGGGAAGCACGCGTCTTGTGGTCAGACGTGTGTACAGATCGTTACATTATTACGGACGTCTCATTAATTAAACTCCACGATGATAGACGAAAATAATATAGAGATGTTTATTGAAAAAGTAAGAGAACATACTCACTATACGATCTGAAAAATCCTGGACATAAAATATACGTAAAAAGGATAAAATATGGGAGTTAATCAGTCCGTTCCGCAAGGGCAAGCAATAAAAGTTATAAATGAGACTGACATAATACAACAAGTTAGGTGCTACACTAAGCTATAGACATGTGGCTGTGACTATTCACTAAACAAAATAAAGTTCGCTGTTCGCGCTGGAGTCGCGCAGGTGTGCACGATAGTTCCCACGTTAGTTTCGTGTTACCGCTTCGCTTGTAGTCGCTCAGGTTTGGCCGAAACTAAATATATAAATGGCGAAGTGAACTATATTAACGACCGCGGAAAACCCATCCCGTCAGTAGCCACAGAGTACATTTTATATAGGGAGATAGAGACGTCACTCGAACATTTCATGGCGCCCTCTATCAACAAGTAAATACAACAATCCATGAAGTAATATACGTATAGCTAGCTTCAAATCTGCAGTAAGCCCTCCGCCCTATCCTATTTTCTTTCGTTTTAGTTAGGTTGTAGTTTTTTTTACATTAATTCAAAATAAAACATAGATACAATTGTCAGATACTTTATTTCAATATTTTTTTACAATAGTTGAATGCCAACTCCTGAATTTTGTCTTCTGCATCATAATCTTTACGTGATCCACATAATAATTTATTTGTATCTTTGCACCAATTGTATATGAATATATTAATCACAGAACATATAAACTCAAAGAGATATTAATACATAAATCAGAAAGAGAAAAACGGAATAATGAATATTTTTCTATTTGAAGTTTACGTGAGTTGCGTTCCTTTTCTCTTAATTAAATTTAAAACATCTACAAAAAAAAATAGTGTTGCGTTATTGGATAATTTTATCCATTTAAACAAACGTTACAAGATAACACAATAAATTTAGAAGGTGTTTCAACCCCTTAAACATCTTAATTTGTAAAAAAAAATTGTTGTTATTTTAAGAAAATCTAAGTAAAATGGAACAAATGTTTAGTCTAAACCCATCTACATTTTAAGAACAACACCATCTATCAATAAGTAAATTAAACTTTTGATATTACTATACGAGTAAATTAAAAATCTATTGAATTGAGTAGTGTATCTCGAAAAGCAGAAGCCTACCTAAACTGGTCGGTTACGATTTCCTCACTTTTGTTCTAAGCTATAGCACCGTGTCAGTAGCGACCGGACCTTCCCAGCGTGAGGACGTATCACTTTGCGTCGCAGCACGCAAACACGCACGCACGTCCGATGTTAACTTATTCCAGAAATTGTATGTTGACTACCACATTTTGATCCGCATTTTATTTTAAGAACATTAAAATTTTGCAAGCCTGGCAATAAACAAAATACCGGTGTACGTGTGTTCGTAATTCTTCTTCTTAATCGCTTGATTGATATATATGTTTTTTTTTTTTTAATATTTTTATGTCACTTGGATGGTTCTTAGATATAGTTGGATCCGGGTGACGCTGTTGTCGCAAGACAACGTCTGCCTGCCGGGTTCGCTAGTTATATTTTGACAGGTTATAGGTTTCATAGTTTTTTTTTAGTGAAACTTCTTTAAGCGCGTTGGGCGATTTCAGGTAGGGGAAAACTTATGAGTACGCGTCACCGGAATGCCCACGCCAATAGGCTGTAGTAGCAATAATTAAATGCTTAATCCGATACTGAAAATTTTCAAATTTTTCGTCTTGGATGTCTTTTTCATAGTTTTAGAGGGTTCTAAAGCCGATTTTGATGTCAAAATATAAATCTAAGATGGCGGCTGCAAAAATTTTCACATTTTTTCATAATATCACGCCATGAATTTCAAAGTTTTGGACCCTTTGTAATTGAAGGCGTGAGGTTGTGTAGAAATCTCATTTCCGCAACTTTTTACGACTAAAGTGACACAACTTACCCATATTTTAGTTTGACAACTCTAAGATGGCACTGAGTTATTAATTTAGTGAAAATAACAATTTTGCTATTCTGAATTTGACGGTTTTCACCTAAAATTTTGTCAAACTAAATCTGACTTTTTTAAATCGTGATTAAAAAGGTTTGGAATAAAATTAGTTGTCATGAACTAAAGTTCACACCAACATCGACTTCAGGTGCAAAAACAGTACTGTATCTTTTTTTTGCTCTTTTGCTTATATCTCGAAAATGGATTTTGCAAAAATAATGAAAATTCCGACATAAAACTCAACATGTTGGTAATATTTTTTCATATTTTCCAAACAAAAAGTAAAAACTCCATATAAAACACGTCGGGGCTGCTTCCCGTGTGCGCTTGCGGGTCTAAAAAAATATTCACAGGGTAGGGCAAACAAGTACCACGTGGAGTCACTATTGTTAAATTCGATCTTAGTTATGTCAAAATTATTTTAAAAGTAATTTTTTTTTTGCAGAATAGCTTTAATATTCTCATAGCCAAAAGTAAGGAATTTTAGTGATAGATTAGTTAGTTAACCAGTAGTTCGGTTTACGAGACAATCAGCACCACTACTCATACACATATACATACATAAACTCACGCCTTTCCCCCATTGGGGTAGGCAAAAACTACAGAACGCCACCTGCTACGATCCTTACATATTCCTTTTACCTTTTATACATTCATAGATCTGGTCATACACGCACACCGGTTGCAAATACTACGTACCTGGCTTTTCTGAAGAACATCACCAATAAGATCAGTATGTGTCCTCCTAGGGCGTCCCCGCCCTTTCCCTTCACATCTACCTTGTTAAGACATTTAGGTAGTCGCCTTTCATTTATCCTCTCAACATGAGCAAACGATCTTAACATACCCTTTTCAATCTTTGTCTCTACATCTTCTTTTAAATCACATCACTGTCTTATCACATCATTCCTCAGCCTATCATTTATAGTCAGACCATGTTTCCGTTTCCATGCTTTGCAAGGAACGCATTTCCACAGCATTTATTCTACTTTCATGCTTCTTTGGCCATACCTAACATTCTATTCCATACATAAACGTAGGCACCAGCACACCATTGTAAACAGTTATTACTCATACCACTACTCGTATTTATGGAAAAAGCGTACCTCAATGTTATTAAATGTATCTAAATGCATCTAACATGCAATTTGGATTGTAGCAATTGTATGTTGATTATTATAAATATACTACACGAATATACACAAACTCTCCAGACTTATTTCTTAACCGTACCTTCTAACTCAAGAAAATTTTATCTACAGCATCAAAACTGTTTAAGCATCACTACGCTCCATCTTTAGGCGTGTGTGCGTGAACGGTGCACACAAACATAGCTTCGCAATGAATTTACCTAAACTCTGTCGAGTGAATTTTGTGCACGGACTCTTAATAATACAATCTTAAATTGAAAACATAGAAAAATGTTATTATTTAGCTTAGATTATGTTATGTAATATTGGAAGTGTGACCTTTCGCCCACATTTGAGATAATAATATATAGAAGTGGGCTTGAGACTAAATTGTTTCTTTGTATTTATTTTTAAATTGGTAAATGTCTGTAGTACTAAAAATAAGATGCAACTTTTTTCTTAATGTAACATTTTCCAGAGCTACTCTGTGAAGGTTTCGTTTTTAAACGAGAATATCACGCCTGCATTGCATCAAAAGATAAGTAGAGGAGTCCCATATTATAGGAGCGAGCCTATTGTCATCATTCGGACACAAATTCGGGTTCCAGCCTCCTGCTACTCTTTTCCCGAACTATGATCAAACCCCCATGACCAAGAGCATCCTAGTTACTACCACCGACCACAGAGACCAAAATGGCAGTTAAATTAATATGTTAGTTCCAAGTTTTCAAAAATGTAATACTCCTCATTTGAAAACCTTTGCTCCCACAACGAAACCTCAAGAATTTAACATTTGTACTGTACGTACTATTTTCCAGCAAGTATTGACAAATGCTGGCACTAAATCCTCTCCAAATATACTCCGGCCCAGACGTATGGCACCCATTACAGCGCACCGCCACGCGCCACTCTGTGGCGATATTTGTTAGACCCGTTGTATTTTTTTAGATGTATGAAACAGGGATAGGTTCTTTGGGTTGACGACACAATTATGGCGGAGGTTGAGCATCAATTCAAAATTCCAAAATAATAAAATATGCAATGTATTTTTATAATTTTCTTGAGTTAACGGAAAACCAATCTAATGCGTCTTTTATCCCTGTAGGACAATTTTAATTTTATTAAGCCTGATGTACACGGTATACTTTCCTATGGCATACCATAAGTTGAAGCAACACTAACCGCCAAAAACTGTTTAGACAGTGCAAGTCAATTGATGCTTTAATTTTATTGTATGCCGCAGGCAACAAAACTTGCGTCATTGTAAAGGGTAAATACAAATGAAGTAAATACAAATTAAAAAGTAAATACAAATTAATTAGCCTTGTTAGGTTAAAAAAAAATTGGCTGAGCAACTACCTTAACCTCAGCACCACCCAGCTGAGATTTTATCTCTAAATGTGTGACGGTATCTACATCGCCACATCTGAAGTACGCATAACACTGACGTCACGCAAAAAAGTCCTGGTCGGAGAATCTTCCTTTTTTTACGGAGGACGATTGCCTGTGTAAATTACACCAAATACTAATCACATTGCCCAGCAAAAACATCAAATCAACACACTATAAATCAACCTAAAAAATAAGATGCGGTAAAAAACACACGAGATTAAACCTCAAAGTTTGAAAAAACAAGGACACTCAGCGTGTCAAAGAAACCTAATGTTGTCGTGTTTCAAAAACGTCGTAGTTGTTCGTTTTTATCGTTTTTATTTTGAATTAAGTGGAATACTTTAAATTCAATGATCATTTAAAATTGTATACGAGATTCCTAAACCAACGAAGGGTGCTGCCCTGTAGTTTACTAACAAGTGCAGATATCTGGCAAGACGAGCCGAAGCGTTTCCTTGTATTTTCAAACCCCCATAGCTTCGGTCTGTAGAATGCTAGAGAACTCGAATTCTCAAGATAAGATTTATAGTTAGGAGACTTATAAAACTTACTTAGTTTCTTTTTTCTGGCTTTTATACTTTGGATTTTATTAATACATAAATTACGTCGATTTCGTCCCTAACTGACTCACTCACAGACTCATCAAAACCTCTAGGGTACTTCCCGAAGTCCTAGAAAACAGTGTGCAAATTCTAGCCTGTATGAAAAAAAGAAATCCAAAAAAATAATAATATAGAAATCTGCAATTTTCACCCTCCAACCACCATACGTAAAGGGAGGTGCAATTCTTTATTTCTTACGGATAATAGGTATAACTTCTTCCATTTGTTATGAAAGCTAGTTAGCATGTAGGTACCCACATTAACAACGAAGAAGAAACTCTTTTACATTGGCTATGAAGGTAGTAAGTAACTGCTGGTGAGCAAGGAATATCTTTTTTACCCGACTAAGCATGGGTTATGATTTTAACATATGTGTAATATCATTACAATATCACTGCTCAAATAAATAGAAATGGAGCACCCTACGGGAGTCAAACGTAATTACTATAAATATATAGCATACGACTAGATCCTACAGATTACGGTTGACTTCGGTTATACGAAAACTGATGTTATTTATTACGATGTCTGTTTATACCTTTTAAGTTAGCGACAAAAAAAAAAAAAAACTCAAAACAGCTCTCATCTTATCTTAAAAATAAAGGTTACTTATTTAACCCGCTCCTAAAAGCATTGACATGCACGTCTCAGACATTAACTAACAAACAAAAGAAATAACCACCTTTATTGCAAGCTGTAATATCTTTTCAGACAGTCGATCATCAAAGATACCTTCTCTCGTACCTCTTTAAAAACCAACTCGCATGTCCGAGGAACCTTCAACCTGCCTATCAGTATGAGAATTATTTATGTTCCTACCTCACCCACTACCTGTACGGTAATAAGATTATGCAGGTCAGCGATGGTTGTCGAAGTAACATGTTAGTGTAGGAAAAGGACGTGACTGCCAAACGTAATGATGGTGTCTAAGTAAGCAACTGGGTAAGCTGAGTAGTTTTGTGTAGCTAAGGCGAAACGAAGGAAAAGAGGTCTGTATTGTTTAAGGTCTTTGTGACTTTTTCATTTTTGTATTTCAGTCCCCTTTTAGAAGTACCTAATGAAAAATACTTGCCTTTTTAGAATGTTAATATAAAGTTCACACTTCGAAAACATTAAAATGAACCTTTTAAAGAGTCTTCAACCAATCAAACAAAGTACGGAATAAAAAAAAACTCTACCATGATTAATCCTAATTTATATTATGTAAACATTTCGCTAATCAGATAAACGTGTGCGTGTACAATAATTAAGTTATGGCTTCTTACGGAGATCTTGGACCCTTAGATAAACATTATTCATTCCTTACACATTTTCCTGAAAATATCTTTTTATTTTTCTTACGTTAATACCGTAAACAAACCGTTACCATATAGCCAGTGAAACTACGACATGATATACAGTTGAAGCGTGTTGGCATTGACGTGACACGTGAGGCAAAGTACCAACTTTGATTATTGTGCAGTCACTGGACCTCCTACATTAACCGAATTTTTGTTATAAATTCTCGACTCGACGGTAAAGACAATTTAAACCTTTTATTTATTCTATACTATGGGTTATATACGATGCGCAATTGAAGCGTGTTTGCGTTGAATCACGTAACTCGTTAAAACTGCTAGTGAAACCCGGTAGGGTCACACACGGCGACTCTCAAGTTTTTTAATCAAATAACACTGCTTCTCATGCTGTTACAAATTAAATAATCCTGCGATTGACCTTTAGTTAGTAAGCTCTGACCAATAACATTTTGATCGAGGACATTATGCACTTTCTATATATCCGTATCCTTGAAAAGTCAAAAGTCAAAGTATATTTCAATCAGATATAAAACCGGCCAAGTGCGTGTCGGACCACGTACAATGAAAGGTTCCGTAGTTGGAATGAATTTAGCCCAAAAACAAACTTATCTTTGTAGTTGAAAAACATGTTCTCCCATACGGAATTAATGGAAAAACATATTTTTTCAACTCAATTATCCCTCGTTAACTCGTAGAGCTTACTTAGCGGTGATAGATTTCCTTTTAATTTCGTTATATACACTACTGCCGTTATTTTTTTCACACATCCAAAACCAACCATTTAGCTGGCAGAGGGGGGGGGGAACTTGACTCTAACAAAAGTTAGCACTTTAGAGCTTAATGTTTCGCAAACGGATCCCTGAATCTAAAAATGGTTTTCACACACTCACAATTTTTTTGAAGGACCTTTCCAACGATACCCCACACCATGGGATAGAAAAAACAAAAGATCCCCACTTTACGTGTAGGCGAGGTATCCTAAAAAAAACGTATTTTACTACTTTGTCGGCATAGTTAATATGTATACCTATGCCAAATTGCAGCTTTCTAGTACTAAGAGTCTCAGAGCTAGACCGCGGACAGACAGACAGACAGACGGACATGGCGAAAATATAAGGGTTCCTTGTTTATTACGGAACCCTAAAAAGGCACTTTTGAACGTCACAAATTATAAGAAAAACAGAATATTGGTTGTAGTCGCGCCCTCCAATAGGTAGTTTCGTATGGAGAAGGCAAAAACTCCATAGCTACTCTTGAAAAAAATGGGTTACAATTTTGTTTACATTATTTAGATAATCATTATGTGAAAACGATGTACCAAGAATAATACACACATCAAAAGTGTCTAGGGATCAACATATATTTTTGCAATAACTTTTCTCCTGATTGATATTAATTAAAATTTTCTTTAAGGATTCATCAAATAAAGTGTTTTCGTTTGTCACAGTAACGATAAACCAAGTCACCTTTGCATTAATAAAGAAATTTGCCATTTTCCTAATAAAGGGATTTTTGACATTTGAACCACTAACATTAAAGTTCGAAAAAAAGACTGAAATAACAGTTTTCTTTAAAATTTTATTGGGTAACTTAAACAATTAATAATCCGTGTTTCTACCGCGAACACTAACAACACAAGAACATCGGTTTGGCATACTCAAAATGAGTTCATCCAAATCACGCTGTGGAATGGCCGCCCATGTTCGTTGCAACAACAAAAAAAGGTCTTCTTGCGACTGGATACCCTCCATATTCGGCAGAGCTCTTCTCTGTAGCATATCCCATGCATGCTCAATCGGGTTCAAGTCTGGCGACTGAGCAGGCCAGAGCAGGACATTGATGTTAGCTGCGGCGAGAGTCTGTCTTACAACTCTTGCGGTGTGCGGTCGTGCATTATCATGCATTAACTGAAATAAGGGACCGATTTGCACTTGTAGAGGAACGATGACGTCAGATACAATCGTCTCAGCATAAATTTGAGCGTTGAGGTTGACTCTGATCCAAATCAACTCAGTTCTTCCGCCGATCCAAATACCCGCCCATACCATGATGGTTCCACCACTATAAGGATGGACTTCCTGGCAGGATTTTAATCGCTGTTGGCGTCCAGGGGTTCTCCAGTGTCGTATACGTCTTGTATCCGGTCTCATACCAAAACGAGACTCATCAGAAAAGCACACGAAACGCCATTGTTCTTCTGCCCAATTTCTGTGTTCAAGAGCCCATTGATATCGAATCCTACGATTGTGCATTGCTATAGGTGGTACCCGTAGCGGTCTTCGGGAATGAAGGTTCACTTCATGCAAGCGGTTTCTGACTGTTTGGTCGCTAATTAAGTTCCCTGAAGAGTGATGAAGCCTCACGGCTAACATCATGGCGGTTATTGTTGGAGCTCTTCGAGTTAAGATTTGAATGTATCGGTCTTGTCTCCGTGTGGTGCAGCGATACCGTCCTCCATGGCGCTCAGCCACGGTACCAGTGCTTCGGTAACGTGTCCAAAGTCGACTGATAACACTCTGACTTGTATTCAGAGCTAAAGCCACAGTACGTTGCCGGGAACCAGCTTCTATCATTCCCACGGCTCTGAGCATTTCTTCCCTGCTTAAATGACGTCGCCGCTCCATAATAACGTTGGTTTTAATCAGTAGTAGGGAAACAGTAGCACTAATAATGTCTTCAATGCGTTGTATGTTTTTATAGGGAAAATATTGACAGCTGATTTTCATCTTTTACTCGAATTTGATTAACAGTTCCTGTTTCAAATTATGAAATGCACCAAAAAGGATCCATATAAATTTATATAATCATAAATTTATTACAAAGCCACATCTCAATCTCAAGAAATCCGCATAAAAATGCTTGATCCCTAGACACTTTTGATGTGTGTATTATTAAGCTACAATAGGTACGTATAAAGTATTTAAAAATTAAGCAATTGCGGATCAATTACATAGGCTGATAGATACGTGGTGCGCACATATTTACAAATATTTAACTGTAAGGATTATTATTAACCGTTACCGACTGTTGGCATTTTCTTTACTTGGAGAAGGAATATTGTTGTATCTGCGAATATATCAAAATACCACTTTCTAGCTTAGTATCTTTTATCCGTTTATGTATTAACATTATTGATACATTGGTTCTCAAACATTTTTATTTAGATAAGTGATAATTAGCTGCCTGTAGCATGGATTTGTGCCAATATGCTCGCCCCCTATTACATGGAACTTAAACATAACTCGAGATGTGGGTGTACTATAAGTAGGTACACTTCTACTTAATCTTTCACGGCTACAGTTGTAATGTTATGTGACAATACACTGTTATCGTATCGCTTTGAATATTTTCCAATATGCAGTTACTTTTACTATGAAATATACATTTCGAAAACAGTTTGCTTTGGGTTTATATTGTAGCTATGTCTTCACAGAAAAGCAGAAACAGAAAACGTGTGTGATTAAAAAATATAAACTTCTTAAATATCACAACTAGTGTTGCCCAAATTCAGTCTTGGTCTTGCAGTCTTGGTCTTGTTCTTGCGTTTTTGCAAGACCAAGACCAAGAACAAGACCGCGTATTTTTTAGCAAGACCAAGACCAAGACTGACCGTGCAAGACTTGAGCAAGAACAAGACATAGCCTGCAAGACTCTTGTGTCTTGCGTCTTGCAGCTAGGACTTAGCGCTATTTCACTGAGTAGTTAGGTGTAACAGTTCGGTGTATAGGTAGGTACGCTTAGGAATTCTATGAGACGCAAAAAACTGTATCAAAGAATATGAAAAACTGGACCTATGCGCATTACGACTAATACCATAAACATAACGAATAAAAAAATATCTATTAAAATCAAACTGAGTGCATGCATAGTTATGTTTTAACCATCGGCACTTTGATAATGCGGCATCAAAGGTTTTGTACTTACTTCTCAAAGAAATTTGCCGCTTTTCGGAAGTACATGGTTATGATACACGCGCCGGCGGCTTCTTTTGAAATCTAAAACAATCGTTGCCGCCACGCCGAAATCATAACATTTGTGACACTATTTGATTGCCGCCATAGGGCGTAGGTATACTCATGCAAAATAATTTCGAATTTTTTAAAGAGTACCTACAGGTGTTCCAAAGAATAAATAAGTTTCAGAGTGCTTAGAATGAAAATGAATACATTATACTGATCACGCAAGTAGTATTATGATTAGGATAAAATGGTAAGGATAGGTAGTAGATGTCATATTAATTCATTCTAGTAAGTATATATTATAATATTGATTACTTATATGGTTTTAAACTAATTACTTAGGTACTATTATTGTACATTTAGTCATTATATTTCTTAAGTTTTTACAAGAAAATATAGCAAAAAAGTGTTCAAATATCACCCGTTTAATAAATATTGTAGCCACTTTTAAATATACTTGAAACGTGTAAAAAAATTCTACAAAACTAATAAAATAATATAAAAAGCGTAGGTACTTACCTACTAATAAAATAAAAAGCCTGCGATAAGAGTTTTGTATTACTTACCAGCCCGAATATCTCTGAGAGAGATGATGAGAGTAAGTATTTACTAGCTGTGCCCGCGACTTCGTCCACGAGGAATAGTAACTTTGGAGGTATAGTGACGTTCAGGACTTATTTATTTATTTTAAAACTTCTGTCATCAAACATACAAACGAACTCTTCAGCTTTATAATATTAGTATAGATGTACGCCAAAACAAGAGTAAGTATTTACTAGCTGTGCCCGCGACTTCGTCCACGAGGAATAGTAACTTTGGAGGTATAGTGACGTTCAGGACTTATTTATTTATTTTAAAACTTCTGTCATCAAACATACAAACGAACTCTTCAGCTTTATAATATTAGTATAGATGTACGCCAAAACATTCACTTATATGTAAAGAATAGTGATTGGCACTAATTCTATTTTATTCACGCGTCGCGTCTGTACAAGTAGGTAATATTTAGTGTGTGTTTGTACGCCGCACGCGGCATTGTTTGATTTGCGGCGGCATCCTTTTCATAGAGCCGGCACGTGGCGAGGCGGCGCGGTAGAAAGCAAGGAAACGTACTATAAATAAAGGAATTATTTTAATTCCAGTCACCCTTCCCGAATTAGTCAGATCCGCCGCCCGAGGCATGTCCTTTCCGACCCTGATGATCCCATCACTCTCCTCCAAGAGCAGAATAGGGCCACCAGCACAATACACAAGAACAGACGCCTCCCGTCATTCCGACCTCGCCGCCGAGGTCCTTTGCGACCGCGACCGTGTCCCTGAGTAAATTATACTCCTCCCCGACCCTTGCTCGAAAACGAGGTGCCAGCAAGTTGTTGCCGCTGAGCACGTAGCTTTAAACTACCCCGCATAATAATCATGATTTAAACCAATTTTGATCCAGCCTGTCCCTTCTTGCTGTCCTCCCCTCAGCGACGCCCTAAGCCGAGGCTCGTACCCCACAGGGGGTGCCCTTAGCGAGCGTTCGCCTAGTTTTAATTTAGTTTAGTTTTTTGCCCCTGGCTGGAGGCTTTGAGTGTAGCAGCTTAAGGCACCCACAGGAAAGTCCAGTTAAGCAGCCAAGACCTTAGTGGTCAAAACTGCGAGATGCCCGTTTCAAAAAAAAAAAATAATAATAATAATTCCAGTCATTTCCAATTGAGCTGTGCTTCGAGTCTAACTTAATAATTGTTTTTACTAATTCTCGTTGTTTTCTAAAAACGTATCACGTGTACAATTTAATATGAGTGACGAAGATTCAAATTATTCTAGTCCGAGTAACGAGAGTTTGAGTCACAGATCTAAAAGACCCAAAAGCAAATTTGAGGAGTTTTTCGAAATAATTCATGCATCCCAAACTGCCTTCTGTAAATTGTGCCAACATAAAAAGATTGAAATAAAAATGAAAAACAGAAACACTTCAGGCTTAAGGAAACATCTAATATCTTTCCACAAAAAGGAATCAGAAATATTTCTTCCTGTTAAACTAAAATTAAGTGGAGATATCACAAGCTTTTTAGTAACCGCTGGAAGAAGTGGACAGGTAAGAATATTTTTTTAACAGTTAAAAGAATTTTAACTCCGCGTAGCTATTCATGCGATACTTTCAAAAATGCCATTAACTTACGTAAGTATTTTTGAGTTAGTGGTGTTTTCATCTAGGGGTGCGACATATTAAGTATGTAATTATCGTCTTAAATATTTTTTATAAACACCCATATTTTCATTTAATCGGCCAGTAACAACTAAGTACTTTATTTTGGTAAATTACAGTACAGTGCAACCTTAATATAACAAATATCAATTTAACGATTTTCTCGATTTAACAACAACAAACCTCCTCCTACTCAAACCTAGTATGTTTTAAATAATAACACAAGATTTATTGTTTTGTTTCAGTCGGAAAACAGCAGTGACAACATCACGACAGCTACAGTTGATTGGGTGGTGAAAAAATATCTTCCCTTCTCATTTTTCGATGACGAAGCTACACAAGTATATTTTCGACGTATTTGCCCTAATATGGTGTTTCCTAAAAGGTCTACACTTAGAAGGAAAGTCAAAGAGCGATTTGAAGAGCTCCAATTGAATCTCAAGGAACGACTTCAACAATTATCATCTAAAATGTCTTTTACCATTGATGGGTGGACGTCAATTGCTGGTAGGAGTTACTACGGGGTTACTATTTATTATATAGACAACGAATGGAAGTATCAATCTGTAGTTCTTGATTTTATACCATCACGCGGTCGACATACTGGGGAAGATATTGCAACGATTTTCCATGAATGTTTATTGGAATATGGCATAATTGATAAAATACAAGGTATCACGGTCGACAACGCAACTGCAAATACCAAATTTATGTATGAACTGGGCAAACAGCTGCCGCCACACTTTGATTCAGACAATCAACATTTCCGGTGCTTTGCTCACATTTTAAACCTTGGTGTACAAGATTTATTAAAGACCTTAGCATTACACTGTGAGTCTGACACTAACGCGCAAGATCAGCAGTACGAAGACTATGCAGACGAAACTGAGGATGAGGAAGATGAAGAATCTGCACCAAATATTGCTGACTCGCGTACATCTGTAACAAAGTTACGCAGTATTTCCAGTAAAATAAAAAGAAGTGAGATAGTGAAGAAGAAGTTTCAGTCTGCTTGTGAAGCAGCTGGCGTGCCATCAAATCTAAATGCCATTCTTGACTGTCCAACGAGATGGAATTCCACACATGATATGATTGGATTTGGTTTAAAAGTGAGAGCGGGCATTGACATATTGTGCAGTTCTGTCACCGAATTAAATGATTTTCAAATCACAGCTAATGAATCGCAGGTACTCGAAAAATTACATAAATTTCTAATAAACTTTAAACTTTTAAGTACAAAACTTGGTGGAGACAAATATGTTACATTACCGCTAGTCATTGTATCATTCAATCTCTTGCTAGATAAAATTGAATCCATGGTAAAACAGTTAGATGAGAAACCTAATCGATCTGAAGTGGATGAAAGGCTCATTCTAGCTTTCCAAGCAGCTCGAGACAAAATGCTTAAACATTACAAGAAGAGCAACTGGATTTATTGTACTTCTTTAATTTTAGACCCAAGGCATAAGGCTCAGACTTTTGACCTGACAATGTGGGGGAAGCAACTTAAAACAGAAAGTCTGCGCAAGTTCAATGAACTTTATGAAGAATATAAAAGTCTACACTCACTGAACAAATCTCTGGAATTACCAGAAAAAGAAAATAAAGTATGTGATGAAGATGAAGACGTAATAGACTTTGATAAACTCTATGAATGTCCCTCGACGTCATCTGGATCTTGTCTTCAAGGCTTAGTGATAGACGAGTTGGAGGAGTACCTGAGAAAACCAAGAACTGCCAGCTCGGAAGACATTTTAGATTGGTGGAGGACGCATGAGACAGAGTATCCGATTTTATCGAAAATGGCCCGTGATTTTCTCTCAATACCTGCAACTTCAGTACCTGCTGAGAGATTATTTTCTAAAGCATCATTAGTAATTAGAAAACATAGAAATAGGTTAAGTGATGAGTCAGCCAGATGGTTACTTTGTATTAATTCTTGGTCAAAAAAATTGATATAAAGTATCATAACCTAATGATAAAGCTGTTGATTTGTGTTGTATTTTATTTTTTATTCAAATAAATGATAAATCGTAAAACTCTTTTATTAAATTTCTTATAAGTTGAGGGTTCAATCTCTTTCTAGACAGATAAGTATTGTTCTTTAAAATACAGTCAAGTTATTGTAATTAATTTGTTTTTTTACATGTTTTAGCAAATGTAAGCTTATAAATCATAAATGTTTATTAAGAAACAGTTACTTCCATGGAAAACGACATATAGGTCAGTTGATTTTTCGAATTTCTTATCAAATCTTCAGTTATTTATTAATCTGCTTGATCTTTACTATGGCTATGTTAATTCAAGCTCACAATGTTCCAATTCTAATACGTTTTTCTAAGATTTAAAGTAAACTTTAATAAATAGTAATAGACTAATAGGTAATTGCAAGACTTGCAAGACTCTTGCTGCAAGACCAAGACCAAGACC
This sequence comes from Omphaloscelis lunosa, assembly GCA_916610215.1. Classification (NCBI taxonomy): domain Eukaryota; kingdom Metazoa; phylum Arthropoda; class Insecta; order Lepidoptera; family Noctuidae; genus Omphaloscelis; species Omphaloscelis lunosa. The sequence goes on from OU744262.1 coordinate 20,627,038, forward strand.
AAGACTGGGAGCGCAAGACCAAGAGCAAGACCAAGACCAGGTGTATTGGCGCAAGACCAAGACCAAGACTGGCTAAGTCTCGTCTTGTTCTTGCATTTGGGCAACACTAATCACAACACGTGGTACCTCAGCTGTTTATTATATAGCATCTGTGCGTATAAGATCCACAGCGCACGCATGTCGACACTATCTTATTCTATTGTTTTGTATTGAGTGTACACGTCACTCTCTTTTGCTCCACTCCCGTGACGTCGGAGTTATTTCTTTCTTCTCTCTCATGTACTGAACTGTGCCAAAATGTGACGTTTCCATGAAACACTCTAAATTCTCGTCCAATTATCAAATCGCCACCGCCGCGTTACAAGTTTCACTTCTAAACTAATATTATTACCTAGTAGAGTTTTTACTAATAAGTATCTGAAACGAATGAGATTGCAGTCCTTTCACATTACCCCTGACAGCAGCAACCCAACAGCAACCTTATTGATACGAACATTAAGATCACTGTAAATGCAATGCAATAACAGTGGTAAAATAACTGTGAAAATACTGTAGCCCTTACGCTTTTGAAACTGAAGTCCCGCATATTGTATAAAAAACTGCATAATAAAACATATAGCATTTTTTTTAATACGCTACAAACGCTTCGTAAAATGCTTTAAAAAATCCCACCGTCTCCGTCCATAAAACCGTCAGCACATTTATCACGGTGTAACTGACGGTGGCAGGTGCACTATTAGGTGCACTGTTTCTGCGTCGCGATTGGTTGAATTCTCGGGCCGCCCTAGAATACGGGCGAATTCGAATGAGTTACGCCACGGCGTAACTCATATGAATATTTGATGCATGAAGGCTTTAGTGAAGCAGGCGGGTTATAGTGAAGTTTGAAACAATGAGTTAAGTACAACAGGGTTATTTCATAGAGTTCCATGCATGAACATTGCAAACTCTTTAGAAATTGTTTAACAGCATTAGTATTTTAATGGTGCTCCATACGACGCAACCATTAAAAAACTAGTCGGTAGTTAGTAAGTCGCGTCGAGTACGGATGACCATTATAATACTAGTGCTTTACACGAACACGTTACTTTTAAATAAATAGTCTGTGCCAAACCATTTGGAATCAACTGCCTTGGTTTACGGCAAGAAAAGTTTTGAATTTCCTGTATGAAAATATTCATATTAAATTTCATTCTTTGCATACTTTTCAGATGCAAAATTCTACCCACTCTCGCCGCGTCGGTGTCAGCCTTTAACCCTACTTTCCCAGTGACAAATATATGTTCATAAATTTGTGTAGCGATGTGCGGCGCTGCCATTAGTTGCCACTCAACCCTGTAATTGCTACTGCTTCTGTGGGTACGAGGCATGTGCTCGCGTGCGCAGGGTTAATTGTAGGAAATTATGTGAAGTAATTTAGTGTAAGCTACTTTTGAGATGTATCTAAGTACCTTGTGGAATAAGATACGCAATAGTTCTGAGTTAATAACGTCATTTGAAAATAATAGTTACTCTGTTGTATAAACACAATAAAGTTTTTTCATCGTTCTCAGTTTATTAAAATCATTGTCACATTTAATGACCCAGAGGCTGCCAGAGTCATGCCACAAAAAATAATTTAAATCATTGTTATGTACGGAAACGAGAAATAACGCTTTGTTAATAATTTTGCTTTTAATGGAAATGAATAAAACTTTGCCAATTTATAAATAAAAACAACATTAAGTACCACAAAATTACTTTGACAATATTATATGGACCGAAACCAATTTATTATTTCATGAAAACTCGAACAAAACCACAGAATACCACACCGCGTAACCAAGGATTGAAATTATTCACAAAATGATTACAAACGACATCAAATTAATCACTATTTTCAAACTGAATTATAACAAAACAAATATCCATCATTTTTATTTGACAGCTACGTTTTGAAACTGTTAGAACCGGATCTAAGTGGATACCACCAGTTATGACCGCGCGGACAATAAAAATGGTAGATTTATGTAACAGTCGTAAAACAAGAGTGGTTTTAAAATTTTAAATGAAACAGGAGAGGTTTAGTGTTCAGTACTGATTTATTTATGTTCTTAGCTTGTGGAGTTGTTGTCCAAATAGGTTTATGGAGTTACAAGCTATGTAGGGAAAATTAACCTAAAATTATCACATAAAATAAGTAAAGTACGCAGGAGATAATTAAATATACATAGAAAGTTAATAGGGCATAAATCTATATAAATAATATTATTCTAAAAGCTATTAAGTCACAGTATTGTGAAGTAAAAATGAAGCTAAACTATGTTCGCATACGATGGGTCTCAGTAGACCCAAATTAAATGATACACAACGCACTTAACGAAATTGAGTTTAACCTAAAGTGTAATTGACGAACATCCAGTATTAGCACGGTCAAACTAGTATCAACCGCTTAGATCCGACGACGCGAAGGAGTCTGATCCAGTTTCAGGTGGTGTAATCCAAATACAGTTTGTAAGGAGTCATATGCTTGGAATAATGCTGAGATATTGATAGGGTTAGGTTAGGGTTTATAGGATTGATGATGAATGGTCAAAAGCCGGTGTCATCACGGTGTTGCGAAATCAGTGGTTTAGTCCCATCTCAAAAATGCCCTACGCGCCTAAAGAAGTTTTCACTTCAAAAATTACTAAAGCGTAGAACGGTCCAGAGTATTTCTATAATGAAAAAAATAAATTAAAAAACTCTCCTTTATATGGCGTAAATGAGGTGACATAAGCCCTTGAAAATCTGTTTTTTGGACGACTCTGTAAAGGCGGACTCACTGTACATTAGTTGGAGCAAATGGCTTCCAACGCTCATATCTTATCTTTTAATAGCGCTTTTTATGGCGGCCATTTTCTGTCTTTTTAACCATCTTTTTCCGGTACATTAAAAAGTGCTTATGTGAGTCAAGCTTAGCACTAAACCGTAAACCTTGATGTCAAACGACAAACGTATTCCTTTCTTTCTGAGAGTAACAACATACGTAGATAAATACAGAAGGTCGGCTCCATATAACGAGCGAAAATAGGCGCTCGCATACAACATGTTCCGAAATTAACGCACACCGCCAAAATACCAATTAGAAAATTATGTTATAATCATAATACATACACTGAATTTTTACTATTATGTATAAAAGATTGTTTATTCATTAAATTAGTTAAGTAAACTAATTGTGGGAGAAAATTGTGGTCACATTACAAATCTACGCACGCGCACAGTCGCACACGTTCAAAGGTCTAGCGTAGTAGGTAATTTTTCCATTTTGGTTTGTATTAACTATGCAGTGGAAGTGACTGTAATTTACATAGTTTTAATTATTTTTGGAATAAAAAATTACCTGTATAAAAATTACAGAAATCGATTCTGCACAAACTACTCTCATTATGTGCATTAATTCAGTTACACATTGTATGTAAAAAATGCCAGTAGACTGCGCTTGCAATGCTTGCAATCGCTGTACGTGAAGCGTGTCGATGTGTGCGTGTGTGTTCGCTCGTTGTTTGGACCCAACCTTCTGTACTATACTGTGGGAACAGTTTACTACGTGAGAGGATGAAACGTTTTAATTACAGAACTACTAGCATTGATTATGTATTTACGCTCGTTTCGCTTCAGATGAAATGCGTTGTCTTACTCAAAATTTCGAGTAGGTAACATTTGTTTTAGACTATACATCAAAATCGTTTTGGATGGATGGTTGTTTTCTTAGATAGTTTATTGCATTGCTAAACAAATAGGATAGCCTCCCTGGTGGATGGCTGCCAAAAGAAAAACGTCATGGCTCTATGGCTCTGACATTCACGTAATAGACAATCTTGACATGTTTTCTATTACTTGGCTACGAGGCTTTTGGCTAATTTGTGAAAGTGCATTATAAGTAATATTTTTGGCATGTGCGTTTAGTTTGTGCAGAATAAACAATTTTTCTTTCTTTCTTTTCTTTCTTTCAAGAAATGGATTTTTAGAGAGATGGTATAAAAATACCGAGGATTCCTAAATACACATAGGAAAACACACAAACAAAATAATCCGTAAAGAAGATGCAGGCGAAGAATCCGTGTTTTGAATCATAGTTGTTATACCGCCTGGCTTTTTCCTCATTGGTCGGTACGGTTAAAGTCACGGAAATTAATTGATCACCAACTTACATTGTCCATATATTGAAATAATTACAACTGTCATTCTTTGACAGTTTTATGAAATGGTTGTAACCAAAAATAATTTCCCTGAATTTACAGAAAACTTTTTATCAAAAAGACTCAATCTATTTTCGTTGGTACATGAATCATTTCCGTAACTTTCTTTTATAAATTGTGAAACATCAACAAACTCCAGCTGTTTCCTCATACAAAGAACTGTACGTCCTTGGACATTGACAGAGCCTTTATTTGCTAGAAGGAAAGCCGTTCTTCGTAGTTCAAGTTTTAGCACCGACGTGCACCTGACCGGACCCACTTACTTGACTATCCAACATTCAGGGCTGCTACATAGATGATGCGGCTGCGAGACACTCGTAAAGTACGTACTTACCTGAAATTAATTTAAATTATATTTGTAGAACCACCTTATTTATTAACGTAGCTACTCGAAGGTATACAGAATAGATGTTTACTCAACGCATCTCTAAAATAATCGGTAAATGATTTATTGAAGAGCAGTTTCAATAAAATAATTTATTTGCTAGCTATAAAATAGCACTCAAATGAAATGCACGCATAGTAAACTGTCAAACGATTGATATTGATGCGAGCTGGGAATCGAACTCGGTACCCTGGGGGATTGGGACGAATGACACTATATCGGCTCAGTAGCAGTTGCCCTTTCTTCAATGTCATAATTTGTATTGCATTTGGTAAACTAACTGGAGATAAAGGGCCTCGTGGCTAAATTTTTATTTGTAAAAATAAATTACATTTGCAGTGCTCAGTTTTCAGATTGGTGACAGTTTCCATGGTAACAAATAATCCTTTGGGTTTGCCGCAGTCGGGTAAGTAATAGTGCAACCCAGTAATCGAATTGCGGAAAGTCACATTCAAATTATAGTCACCAAAACTCACTGTAATTGGAAACTTCGCTAAGGTTGAACCTATCTAAATGGCATTATGTTGGGAAAAGTAAAAATAGACCTTGACGTTTTAGGACGTGCAACTAACATTCAACCTTGATTGGAGAAATACCTAGTGAAAACCGACATCAACTTGACACTAATCTAAATCCAATGTTGCACTACAGCATTCATTTAAGAAGTTTTATACGGGCTGAAATTTAATTAATTACCAATATTTCTAACCATGACACTTCTTTATTTAGGCCAGCAATATTGAAAAAAAAAAAAAATTACTCGTTTTTAAACTTTTTTATTAATAGCTATTTATGCAACTATTGTACAATAAGGGGTATTAAAACACGAATGTGGGTTTATCACATAAGTGTTTTAATACATAATTATGTACAGTTGCATACAAGACTTTACTTACACCCATGATATGAATCCTCTATAAAAGGTTCTGAAACCATAGGTTGTTGTACAGTATTGTAAGAACTCTATGTAAATTCATGGAAAGTTTAATTGCTGAGTATCTAATACAAACAATGTATAGGTAATAATAGTTTTTTTTTTTGTAATTGAAATCTTTTTTAGGCGCGTTGGGTATTTATGAGATGGGACCAAACCGTTGATTTCGCGACATTCTTACAACACCAGCTTTTGACAATTAAAAAGACATCAATGCGCGATACATTATTTCCTGCACAGTAAAATTGTTCAAGTTTTCACTTCTGTCAGCACTCCCGGAGTGCCACTGTTTTTTTTTTTTAATTACCGCATGATACCACGAATTGAGTAATGAGTATGTAGGTAATGTGATGAGTAAGGAAGGGATTGAAAAAGCAAAGGAGTTGCATAATGAAATTTAGTACAACATTATAACACTCGTTTGGATGATATTATTAGTTTTAATGTTGGCAATAAGCTAACTGTTTCAGAAACTTTTATAGAGGATTTATAGCATGGGTGTGGATAAAAAATATATATTTATAAATACACACATCAAAAGTGTCTAGGGATCAACATATATTTTTGCAATAACTTTTCTCCTGATTGATATTAATTAAAATTTTCTTTAAGGATTCATCAAATAAAGTGTTTTCGTTTGTCACAGTAACGATAAACCAAGTCACCTTTGCATTAATAAAGAAATTTGCCATTTTCCTAATAAAGGGATTTTTGACATTTGAACCACTAACATTAAAGTTCGAAAAAAATACTGAAATAACAGTTTTCTTTAAAATTTTATTGGGTAACTTAAACAATTAATAATCCGTGTTTCTACCGCGAACACTAACAACACAAGAACATCGGTTTGGCATACTCAAAATGAGTTCATCCAAATCACGCTGTGGAATGGCCGCCCATGTTCGTTGCAACAACAAAAAAAGGTCTTCTTGCGACTGGATACCCTCCATATTCGGCAGAGCTCTTCTCTGTAGCATATCCCATGCATGCTCAATCGGGTTCAAGTCTGGCGACTGAGCAGGCCAGAGCAGGACATTGATGTTAGCTGCGGCGAGAGTCTGTCTTACAACTCTTGCGGTGTGCGGTCGTGCATTATCATGCATTAACTGAAATAAGGGACCGATTTGCACTTGTAGAGGAACGATGACGTCAGATACAATCGTCTCAGCATAAATTTGAGCGTTGAGGTTGACTCTGATCCAAATCAACTCAGTTCTTCCGCCGATCCAAATACCCGCCCATACCATGATGGTTCCACCACTATAAGGATGGACTTCCTGGCAGGATTTTAATCGCTGTTGGCGTCCAGGGGTTCTCCAGTGTCGTATACGTCTTGTATCCGGTCTCATACCAAAACGAGACTCATCAGAAAAGCACACGAAACGCCATTGTTCTTCTGCCCAATTTCTGTGTTCAAGAGCCCATTGATATCGAATCCTACGATTGTGCATTGCTATAGGTGGTACCCGTAGCGGTCTTCGGGAATGAAGGTTCACTTCATGCAAGCGGTTTCTGACTGTTTGGTCGCTAATTAAGTTCCCTGAAGAGTGATGAAGCCTCACGGCTAACATCATGGCGGTTATTGTTGGAGCTCTTCGAGTTAAGATTTGAATGTATCGGTCTTGTCTCCGTGTGGTGCAGCGATACCGTCCTCCATGGCGCTCAGCCACGGTACCAGTGCTTCGGTAACGTGTCCAAAGTCGACTGATAACACTCTGACTTGTATTCAGAGCTAAAGCCACAGTACGTTGCCGGGAACCAGCTTCTATCATTCCCACGGCTCTGAGCATTTCTTCCCTGCTTAAATGACGTCGCCGCTCCATAATAACGTTGGTTTTAATCAGTAGTAGGGAAACAGTAGCACTAATAATGTCTTCAATGCGTTGTATGTTTTTATAGGGAAAATATTGACAGCTGATTTTCATCTTTTACTCGAATTTGATTAACAGTTCCTGTTTCAAATTATGAAATGCACCAAAAAGGATCCATATAAATTTATATAATCATAAATTTATTACAAAGCCACATCTCAATCTCAAGAAATCCGCATAAAAATGCTTGATCCCTAGACACTTTTGATGTGTGTATTTAAATTTATTTAAGTTTCTTAAAATACCTGGTTAAAATATTGTCAGTGAAAAAAATTTCAGCCTGTATTTGAAAAAAACATTATTTCTAGACAAGCAGATTATTTAATTACAGCAGCTTATACGTGTATTACATAAAAATGAAACCCAAAATCCAATATAATTCAATGTAATTCGGAACCACTTCCAGCTCATATTCACTTAAACCCTCTCATCTTAAAGTGCGACATTTCTTGTCTCCCGAGTGTCGGAGTGTCACCACAGAATAGATATGTACAGAAGGCTAGCTTAGTACAACGAGCGAAAAGGCACGCACACAGATTATGTTTCACGTACAGCGAGCTTGATCGGCATTTGTTTGAGATCGGCGTAGGTATGCTGAAGTCGCGGGGATATTGTCAAACCAGTGATATGGCACGAAACTTTGTCAATTGCCTCCATTTTTTACAATTTAACAAACTTATTTTATAGTGTTATTGTAAATTTACAGGAACGCTGTAGCGATTTAACCCTAGGTATATTATGAGTCAAGTTTATAGTTGGGTCTTCCTGCGTTTTGATTGTCAACTCTTCTTCATCCGCCTTTAAGATCTGCATAATAACGTGTAGAAGTTTATTCATTTTATGATATAAATAAGGCATGACATTGGAAACGGACCAATCATTGACCGTCTCATAATTTAATGGGCTTGCACATGCAGTGAAATTGTCAAAATATTACTGCCTTGCAATATTAATACACTGCGAGGATCTAGTGGAATTATAATGTCACTGAAATGAGCCTGTAAAATTGTGAGAAATGGAGATGGTTGACAAAGTTTCGTGCAATTAAAATTTTACCAGTGAAATTATAATATCACTGATTTGACAATATCCCTGCGACACATATATGAGTACGTGCGTCTGTTTTCACTCTTTGTATAGAGCTGAGCTTCTGTCCCTGTCTTAAGTGTGGTGTCTGTGTCAGTATCGGCGCTTTCAAGTGTCGGCGTTACTTTACACACGTCTGTCTCTTTGTGGGACTGTTTGTACAAGTGCTTCAGTTAAAAGAAATGTGGAGAGAATAATTGTAGATGTAGCTGATTTTTGTAGTTGTTTTATTATTGTAATATGTGATATTTTTATGTTTATACTTACGGGGGTGACATGTTCAAATTTGAAAAAACCTCTAATAATAAATAAAGATTGAAAAAAAAAACAATCTACCGGGCTTCGTACTTTGCTACTGCTTGATAGCAGAAATAGGTCTGGTGAAAACTTTCTCGGTTGAGTCTTGAAACAAGGAACTCTAATACCTAATTGAATACCTCCTCTTAAACAACACTCATTCCACATAGATCCTCTTCAATGTGTCTTCGTATTTACCTCTGTCATGAATAAGTTACCAACTGTAACATAATTATGCGTACATGCGACGACGCTTCGTAAGCGAGTTACCGGCAGAAGTCCGTAAGTAAATTAATGGAGCAACCACGTTATGACGTTACATGCAACTTTAACATTGAATTTACATGTTTGAAGTCAATGTATGAATTGAGTTTTGAACAGTTGGTCAATGTCCTCATTGCATGGGGAAACCATGTACGTATAAAAATGTGCACCTATGATCCATACAACTATGCCTTTTTATAAAACAACGTTGTCCCATGAAAGCATTAAATTCTGTATCGTGAGTGAGTATGTACAAGCACTCTGGATGTTTGTGTCTGACCTGATAAAACCATCTAGCAGGTCATATATAGCACTCAATAGCGCTAAACCGTAAACCGTGGTTGCAATTCGTGGTACTTTCATAGATAAGTAGCGTTGTTTGCAGTATCCCGACATGTTGAATTGAGTACCTAATTGGCATTTACAGTGGCGAGTGTTCAGCACTTTAATTACAATTTCTAGGAAATGCTGGAAATGGAAAATACTAATGTGTTAAATCTATAAGACAAGGAATTGGGAATAAAACAGAGTGATAAAAAGCCCGTGTTTAATTTGTCAAGTTTTCTAAACGTAATACTACCACTAACAATGAAACTATCATTATCAGTAGTAGTATTACGTCAAGAGCAAATTGTTATAATCAGCACGGTTGACAGACCGATTGGCAATTGCAACATCCTTCTAATGCTAGCCACACACGTAACTTGCGCAAGCCTAAATATGCGCAAGCAAATCGTTACGTGTGTGGCTACCATTAAGCCTGATTTACATGGTGTGAGTTAATTTCCTGTGGTATACCATAAGTTGAAGCAACAATATAAACAAATGTGTGAGGTCGGGACCCCATCATGTTGATGGGGATGGGGATGTTCAAATCTGGCAGCACAACTGATCCCACAAATTTTCGCCCTATTTCAATATTACCTACTTTGAGCAAAATCTTTGAAAAATTAATTTTAAAACAAATGTTAGGACATTTCAATGCATATAATCTACTTCATCTGAAACAGTTTGGTTTTACAAAGGGTCGTTCAACTACAGACGCGGGCGTGGAATTACTGAAGAGCATATTCGAGGCCTGGGAGGAGTCGCAAGATGCTCTTGGCATTTTCTGCGACTTGTCTAAGGCTTTCGATTGCGTACATCATGATACACTCACCAGGAAACTGTACCACTATGGTATGAGGGACAAGGCTCTTGACCTTCTGACTTCTTATCTGAACAACAGAATCCAGAGGGTCGATGTTAATGGCAAGAAATCTGCAGGATCTGCGGTCACCATGGGCGCTCCGCAGGGTTCAATTCTTGGGCCTTTCTTATTTCTAATTTATGTAAATGATTTACCTTATCACATAAGGGATAATCACAAGATAGTATTATTCGCAGATGACACTTCGCTCATTTTTAAAATCAAACGTCAGTTAGTCAACTTTGAACAAGTTAACGATGCACTCTCTAAAGTAGTGCATTGGTTTAATGTAAATAATCTTCTACTGAACGAAAAAAAGACTAAACTCATTAAATTTTCAATGCCAAATGTCAGGCAGCTATCTACCAATGTTCAAGTAAATGGAACAGAGTTGGACCCTGTTGAGTCGACAGTTTTTCTTGGAATCATTATTGACAGTAAATTACAATGGGGCCCACACATAGAAAAATTGTCAGGAAGACTAAGTTCGGCCGCCTATGCTGTTAAAAAAATTAGACAGATAACTGATGTGGATACAGCCAGAATTGTTTATTTTAGTTATTTTTATAGTCTTATGTCATATGGGATTCTTCTCTGGGGAACCTGTGCGGACATTGATACTATCTTTGTTCTACAGAAAAGGGCTTTTCGAGCCATTTACAACCTAGGTTCAAGAGATTCCCTTAGAGAAAAATTCAAAGAAATAGATATTCTGACTGTAGCCTCACAATATATTTTTGAAAACCTATTGTATGTACACAAAAATATATCAAATTTTAAGAAAATGTCCGATATTCATAGTTTAAACACCAGGAATAAACACAATCTTGCTGTGCATCGCACACGTCTCCACAAAGTAGGCAACTCGTTCATAGGTCAATGTATACGCTTTTACAACAAACTTCCCATTCACATTCGAAACTTACCCATTAATAGATTTAAAATCTGTATTAAAACCAAACTTTGTAAAAAAGGGTATTATAAAATTTCAGATTATTTAGAAGATAAAAAAGCATGGGGTTGAACTGCTCGCTCTGCTAAGCCTTGTGATAAAACTTAACATTTTAACTATTTTGTAAAATCATGAAAATATACCAGTTTTATATACACATTGACATTGTTGAAAATTATATTCAAAATGACATGATTACTTTGTAAAGTATTATATTATTTTAATTAATTATTGTGAATGTGAGGACTATGTGGATATCATTATTATTTTCATTTTTCAGTTAGTTTTAATTATGGTCTGGCAGTTTGAGAAGAAAGGACATTTGGATAGGCCGCATAAACTATGCGGCCTATCCAAATGTCCTTTCTTTGGTATTGTTCGTCGAGTTAAGCTCCTTAAGTTCTGAGTTGAGCTCCACGATTACTGACAAATGCTTGCACTGACTGGACAGGTTCACTCAAATCTGTGTGGTTCTTTCCTCAAAAGACCATTTCAGACACTAATCTACATGGTCCTCATATGGCCTGACCAAGATTATGTCTGGACTTTAAAAGAGACTGTGACCTCTGAGTTTGTTTCGGCCTTTCTTCTCAGAGTAGTCAGATAGGAAACGCCGAACTCAACTAGCTTATATTTTTTTTTTAATATGACGTGTAAAAGTGATTCCGATATCCTATTTACAGAATAAACAATTTCATTTCATTTCATCAGGAACGAAGCTCCTTACGCGATACTCGCACGCACACACACATTCGTATACAATAGAAATAGACAGAGAGAGAGAAAGTCGCATCAAGGAGCCTAACGCTTTTTCCTTACGCGTTAAAGAACTTTGTTCCAAAAATTACACCATCTACACACTGTTTAGACGACACACATAAACAGTGTTTGTATGCCACAGGCAAGAAACTTGCATCATGTATATGGAGCTTAAGACAATCCAGTTACTTTTTCAGTCAGCTTCCCTATCAAATTGCTGACTGGGTTATGTATACACAACATAATTTTAGGTAGGTATAATATATCTATATTAATATTATAAAGCTGCAGTGTTTGTTTGTTTGTTTGTTTGTTTGAACGCGCTAATCTCTGGAACTACTGGTCCAATTTGAATGATTCTTTCAGTGTTGGGTAGTCCATTTATCGAGGAAGGCTATAGGCTATGTTTTTTTTTCAAAATTAGGGATCCGTAATAAAATTGCTATTTTGTAACACAAGATGTAAAATCGAAAACCTATTTTTGCGTGCGCTGCAAAAACTATTGACAATAGAACAAAATGATGTACTACGGGTTTGTAGATCCCATTAAGACCTAGAAAAAAGTCCGCAAGAACATATATCTAGCTATCATGGTTTAATCACAATAATCGATTTTGTGTTCGAAATAATTATTAAATCGTCTGAAGAAAATAAAACTACGTTAAATATGTATCGTAATATTAATCTTTATCAAAATTAAGCATTATGTTATCAAGAGTATTTATGTAGAAGTAAAATACTTTTTGTTTCATCTCAATCGGATATTTCGTTTAAAAGTTATCACGTGTGTAAGATTATAAGAGTTGGTACCTATTAATGAGTTATAGGCCATAGAGTTTTTTATCAACATAAAATCCTGTAATAATCTTTTTCGAAATATATTTTTTGATGATTGTAAGTATAAGATCTTTGAAGAGTATAATAAATACATTTCTAAAATAACTCTGCTAAGGAAATCCACGCGCGCTTGATGCAAGCAAGACGAGACGCTGGCGGCGCGGCGGCGGGCGAGACGAGGAGGCCGCGCTTGCTGGCCGCCTGGACGTGGACAAGATGATGAAGGATATCCCGGTATACAAAAAGACTCAACTTTAGGTCGTGTCTACAACATTCATCCGACACAAACTGAATGTTACTATTTAAGAATGTTGCTGCATCATGTTCGCGGTCCAATGTCATTTGAACATCTAAGGACAGTAAATGGTTTTATTTTCAATACTTATCAAGGAGCTTGCAAGGAATTAGGTTTACTGGAGGGAGATGAACATTGGCAAAATACTATGTCAGATGCTGTCATGTCCGAGCCGGCTCCAAAATTAAGAGAATTATTTACCATAATCCTCATATTTTGCCAACCATCTGACCCCTTGCAGCTATGGAACAAATTTCGGGAAGATTTGTGTCAAGATATATTATACAGAATGCATAATGAGACCCAGGATATGACATTAGCATATAGTGATGACATATACAATGATGGACTTATCATAATTGAAGGTAAGATTCATGAGATTTGCGATAAATCATTAACTGATTTTGGGCTTCCTGCAACAAAAAGGAATAACACACACCATAATTTGGATCCTTTAGAAATAGCGTTGCGGAAGCCATACGATGTAAATGAATTAAATAAGTATATTACTGTAAATGAACCCAAGTTAGTTAATGACCAGGTGATGGCATACAATAGTTTCTTGCCCATTCTTCTCCATACGAAAACTACCTTTTGGAAGGGGCGACTAGAATCAATTATATTAGTCTGTAAATTTTGACGTTCAAAAGTGCCATACATGGGCCTATTTGAAATAAATGATTTGACTTTGACTTTGACTTAGTGCTATGCACAGTGTTCGTTTCAATGAGGGAAAAATATTTTTTTTGGATGCTCCAGGCGGAACCGGCAAAACTTTCATTACGAATTTGAAATTAGCAAAAGTAAGGTCTCAGGGAAAACTAGCTTTGGCAGTAGCGTCATCAGGAATCGCTGCAACTTTATTAGCTGGTGGACGCACAGCTCATTCCAATTTTAAACTGCCCCTAACCGTTTCGTTACAGAAAGATAGCGTGTGCTCTATTCGTAAAAATGGCCCTTTAGGAAAAGTTTTGCAAGACGTCACTTTAATAATCTGGGATGAATGTACCATGATTCATAGAGCTCATGTAGAGGCTCTAGATAGGACTCTTAGAGATATTAGAAGCTGTGATAAAATCATGGGTGGGATTACTGTCATGTTTGCTGGGGATTTTCGGCAAACTTTACCAGTGGTAGTAAGAGGAACTAGAGCAGACATTGTAAAATCTTGCCTCAAAAGTTCTCCATTATGGAAATTTGTTCATACCTTAAAACTATCTACGAACATGAGAGCACGTTTGGGGGGAGGTAGTACAAATTTTCCTTTGAAGTTACTTTTAATTGGAGACGGAAAAGTACCTCATTTTGAAAATAAAATACCTATTGATCAAGATTTAGGAGAAAAAGTGACTTCCATTGAGAGTTTAATATCAAAAGTTTACCCAGATATCGTCGAAATAGAAAATAAAGATTATCAATGGATGTGTCAACGAGCAATATTGGCGGCGAGAAACAGTAGTGTTGACGAAATTAACGATTTAATTTTAACTAAACTTCCAGGGGATATAGTCACCTACACTTCTACTGATAATGTAATGGATCAAGAAGATGCAGTCCATTATCCACAGGAATTTCTTAATTCTTTAAACCCGAGTGGCCTCCCCCCACATTCTCTCAAGTTAAAAATTGGTGCCCCAATTATTTTACTTAGAAATCTTAAGCCACCAAATTTATGTAACGGGACTCGACTTCAGGTTAAATTTCTTCGCAATAACGTGATCGTTGCAACAGTTTTGACTGGTCCAGCGGTTGGTCAAACAGTACTTATACCTCGGATCCCAATGATTCCAAATGATTTGCCTTTTCATTTTAAAAGAGTCCAATTCCCAATTAAATTATCTTTTGCCGTAACGATAAATAAATCACAGGGGCAAACATTTAAATATGTAGGATTAGATTTACGGCAAGACTGTTTTTCGCACGGCCAACTATATGTCGCGTTGTCAAGATCAGGTTGCGGAAACAATCAATATATTCTTCTGCCACAAGAAAATAAAACGAAAAATATAATTTACTCAGAAGTACTTTAAAATAATATTTTAACCCGGTTTAAAGTGGACGGACACTCCCGCCTTTTTTTTTTTTTTTTGGGTGGGAAATCATCAAATAACTTCTCCCGCTCTGGGCGGAGCGGGAGGGCGTGTCAGACTCTTACTGACTAAAACCCACCCGTGTTCCTTCGGTTGCCCTGTTGCCGGGGGCCACGATCTCCCTTTCGGTTTTCTTCGCACCCCCGGCAGGCATCGGCCCTAACGGACCCCGTCAATTCTGCTGACATTTCTTTGAGGCGCGCGTGGAACACAACGCGCCGTCGACCCGGGCCTGGTCCTTATCGGACGGCGAGCTACCCATTGCTCACCGTCCGCAAGCCCGCGCCTACGGTGGCCGGAAATCGGCCTGCGATTCCCGACGCCCAGGGCGTCTCCTCCTGCGGCGGTTAGGGGCGTGAGGGCGCGAAATTTGCCTCTCCCTCACGCGTTCCGCCTCCTCCTTCGCGAGCATTACTGCTTCGCAGAAGGAGTTGACGGCCTCCCATTTCCTCTCGCTCCCTACCATGGCCCTAATCAGGGCCGGACGCGAGAGATCACCGCCACCGATCGCCTCCACGAGGACACGGCGATGCTCCGCCCAAGCCGGGCAGACCTCCACCGTATGCTCTACCGTGTCCTCCGGGCGATCCACACAATGGTGACACCCGGGCGTTTCCTCCCGCCTTATCCTGAACAGGAACCTCCCGAAACAGCCATGTCCGGTGAGGACCTGCGTCAGGCGGAAGGTGAGGACGCCGTGGCGCCTCTCTAGCCACTCCTCAAAGAGGGGACTTATCGGGACACTCCCGCCTGTAGTCGTAATTCTTATGTGTCTGGCTGAATGTCGAACAGATAGACAGCTATTGCCTGCGACTTATACAATTTAACTTAATCTATATTTTTCTTAATATTATAAAGCTGAAAAGTTTGGTTGTTTGTTATGAAAGCGGTAATCTCGGGAAATACTGATCTGATATGTAAACTGTTTAAATATTCAATAGTCCATTTATTGAGGGTGGCTATAATATAGGCAATATTTTATCTCGGTATTTCCACGGAAACGAGAAAAACGCGGGTGAAACCGCGGGGCACAGCTAGTGTTTAATATAACAGCACCACCCTTACTATAGGCTTAAAGCTTAACATTCTGAATGATAGACGATTTCGTGAGTCGTTATCGTGACGTAAGTGCCTATCGTAAACTCTACCGTTCTTTGTCTGTTTGGCACATATACACATTTTATGTGGGACGTTAAAGAGACGGGATTTTAGGGTACGTTTTTTAATCATATTTTCATGGAGGTTTTAATGCTAGAAACCAACTATTAAAATAACCTTACAATAAGTAGTTCGTTTCAACTGTTATTAGGACTCTTTGCGAAGACTGATAGGGCTTAATCTCACTGTCTATTGTCGCTTTGGGCAAGTTACAGTTATGAAACTGAACGCGACGAGCACATCTAGACCACGCTCAAGAGCTCTCAATGTCATCATTGTTGTGGAATATTGATGTTGACACCCCTCGAACTGCTGATTGCATTTGTTTTCATTGGTCAAAGTCACCTTTAGTTATCACAGGGCTTTGAAGCTCATACAGTGCCTTACGTGTTGTATTCTGTGATTCGTCCTTCGTCGCCGTTTTTATCATCACACTGAATGTTTTCAGGCTTTATTTACAGCCCACAAAGAGAACCTGAAATGTTTTATTCTGGGATAAAAGGTTTGTTAGGTTTTAGAGTGAGAGCACCTGACTGGAATAAATTGTGCCGTTTCTCGATTAAAATGTGCCTTTTAACATGTCACTGAAATAAATTCGATCAAAAAATCTACCGCATATAAAATAGCATCAAAGTTGATTGTGCCATACGTGTATGACTCATGAAGCATCACAAAATAAACAGAATATAGTTGACATTTAGAACTTGAATGTGAAGTGATCTTTCTTCCACTCCATCCAAATGCGTAAGTAAGATATCGCCTTGTGCAATAAGACCATTTACTACTACCGCCAGTTTCTATTTTTTCTACATCTACACTAATATTATAAAGAGAAAATATTTATATTTTTGTTTGTAATGAATAAACTCAAAAACTACTGAACCGATTTTAAAGATTCTTTCATCAGTAGGATGCTATATTATCACTGAGTAACTATAATTTGTAAAGATATCACACGGGCGAAGCCGCTGGCGGAAGCCAGTGTTTTATATTTTATCCAATTACCGTTAGACTTCTGTCAAAATGTTCGATTTGATCAGTTATGCAGTGCTCTCACAGCATTGCTCTCATTTCTAAATAAATAACCATAGGGCCAGAAAGAGCACAGGCTCATAGGCCCACATCTACGTTATTCATGCCATCATCTATTTTGTGTACAGAAATTTTCCCCTGAGTGTACACTCAGGGGAAATGCGGGCAGGTGAATGAAGGATAATGACCATTAGGTATTATTATTCTATGGCAACACATTCTTGATTATAAGGTAGGTCTCTACATGCCAGAGCATCAAGATTTAGAAGCTTAACTTAAATAAAATCTGAAATCGAATATGTTTTAGTATGTAACGAAGGCCCTCATTAGCCTGTCCATCTAATGTTGGAACCTGTTTACATAATAACAGTTCACACTACATACTAAAGAGTTCTACGATACAAGAAATGGACGACCTCAAGTTCTGGAGTAACTAACATAGAAAAATAATGATCCTTTAAGCCCAAAGCACGATTTCCATTTACAAACTGTAAATAAATCACCCACAATTCCATCAGAGTCGCAAAGTGTATCACTGTGACCATGGCCTGAACCAACAGCGCCTAAGTAAACATAGCGAGGCCGCCGCGCTAAGGAAGTGCACACAGATAGACGGTGCGGTTTGCGAACACAAATAAATCGCTCGCTACTTTGTTAGGTGGCTTGTTTGTCGAAGTCTGTCGCGTTTGTGGCTGTAGTGTGCTTCGTTCTGTGCTATGACGCTTTTGGTTTTGTTTGTTTACTTTTATTTTGGTCTTTAGTAGGAATGGGAATTGCTTTGGAATCAAACTAGAGAGGAGAATTGGAAAAGTGTTACATTATATCACTCTTGTTTTATACGAAGGGTGAAGCAAATATGTACTCAACCTGTGTTATATTGATACAATACCGGGATTGAGTCTCATGTAGTATGACTGTCAAGCAGAGGTGACTTATAGTACACCCACAACACCATCATAGTAACCCTGAGGGGATCACAGCCGTGATGTCAAGCAGAGGTGACTTATAGTACACCCACAACAGCATCATAGTAACCCTGAGGGGATCACAGCCGTGATGTCAAGCAGAGGTGACTTATAGTACACCCACAACACCATCATTGTAACCCTAAGGGGATCACAGCCGTTCCCAGAGGGTCATGGCCATCCGGCTGGCCCGAGGATACCGCACGGTCTCCTGCGAGGCGGCGTGCCTCCTTGCCGGATTACCGCCATGAGATCTTGAGGCAAAGGTCCTCGCGCACATGTGGGAGTTGCGCGAGGAGGCGAAACGCCGGGGCTTAACTCCGCTGCCGCGAGAAATCACGGCACAGCGGACAGAGCTCCGGCGGGATCTCATGGCGTCATGGAGAGTGCGATTGTCGCAACCCAGCGCTGGGCACGCCACAATTGCGGCGATAAGACCCCTCTTTGAGGAGTGGCTAGAGAGGCGCTACGGCGTCCTCACCTTCCACCTGACGCAGGTCCTCACCTGACACGGCTGTTTCGGGAGGTTCCTGCACAGGATAAGGTGGGAGGAAACGCCCGGGTGTCATCATTGTGTGGATCGCCCGGAGGACACGGTGGAGCATACGGTAGAGGTCTGCCCAGCTTGGGCGGAGCATCGCCGTGTCCTCGTGGAGGCGATCGGCGGCGGTGATCTCTCGCGTCCGACCCTGGTTCAGGCCATGGTACGGAGCGAGAGGAAATGGGAGGCCGTCACCTCCTTCTGCGAAGCGGTAATGCTCGCGAAGGAGGAGGCGGAACGCGTGAGGGAGAGGCAAATTTCGCGCCCTCAAGCCCCTAACCGCCGCAGTAGGAGACGCCCAGGGCGTCGGGAGTCACAAGCCGATTTCCAGCCACCGTAGGCGCGGGCTTGCGGACTGTGAGCAATGGGTAGCTCACCGTCCGATAAGGACCAGGCCCGGGTCGACGGCGCGTTGTGTTCCACGCGCGCCTCAAAGAGATGTCAGCAGAATTGACGGGGTCCGCTAGGGCCGATGCCTGCCGGGGTTGCGAAGAAAACCGAAAGGGAGATCGTGGCCCCTGGTAACAGGGCAACCGAAGGAACACGGGTGGGTTTTAGTCAGTAAGAGTCTGACACACCCTCCCGCTCCGCCCAGAGCGGGAGAATTTATTTGATGATTTCCCACCCAAAAAAAAAAAAAAGGGGGATCACAGCCGTGATGTCAAGCAGAGGTGACTTATAGTACACCCACATCAGCATCAGCAAGCGTGTTTGTGTGTTGTATGACTATATCAGATTAAAAGTATCTCCTTATTCAACCCTCAGAATGGAAATGATACCTACTTCAAAATATGTCGTAAGTAGGTATAATAAGCACGATCTGTTAGCAATCCTAGCATTTATGTATCGTAATGTGCCATTAACATAATTATCTATCTGTCTAGGTTGGAATTTCAACGTCGTCAGTTTTGTGACCTAAAATAGGACTAGAAATAGGGTTCTGTGAGAATTCTGTCTAAGGTTACATAAAGAAGAATGGCAGGTGTCAAAAAATAGTTCTCGGTTAAATAAAGAAAAAAGGTATTCACAGCATATTTTTTAAATATTGGGTTTCGCTAGCAAAACGTTGTTTAGAAAACAGGTAGCTCCTTATAAAGAGACCCCGTGTTAGTAAACCAAGGAGTCAGTAAACAGTATTTGACATTCAAACATGGCGGAAATGAATAGTTCCAATAACAGCTACTGAAAGCAAAAGTGGCACTAGTAGCAAGGAAAAGCAGACTTTGTATATAAAGCCCTCTACACATTGGACATCTAGAAATGCGTCGTCTAAAATTTTGCTCCATGCACTTCTATGCAAAGCGAGCAGCCGTAATAACGTCATGATTGACATAATGTATTTTATTATTACTACTAATGTTAATATTGTTAACGTCATATATAAAGACAAATCAAAGAAAACAACGCTTTTGAATGAAGAAAACTAAAAATGCGACCTAGAGATACGTCCAACATGAACTATACACGATGGTTTGTAGCTCTGAAAATGCAAATAAACGCTTCGACGTATAATATCCCTAAGCAAGTGTAAGCTTCCCACGACAAGTGTCCCTAGATATTTCAGCCAAAATCGAAGGACATTGGGTGACGCCGACGTCGCACAACATGTCTGGCAATATCGAAAATAATGAAAAAGGTCGTGAGGCAAGATATTATTAGAGACGTTGGACGACGTCGCCCGACGTTTCAAGCAATTGGTGTCGCAGGATATATGTCTAGTGAATACAAGACTTTATCACTGACAATACTTGTCAGTGGACTTTTTGGAACAGCTGTCAGTCGTGATATTTACATATTTTTTTTTATATTACTAGGTATTAGGTATACATAAATATGTTTGCCTATACCTAATATCTTATTCTATTTAAGCAAGGTTCAAAAGTGAATGTAGAATTTAAGACGTGGGAAGGCTGGGGAGGCCGCGGATCCCATCATGTTGTGTATCTTGGTCGGCTTATTCCTACATATTATGGATTAAGCAAAAATAAAACATTTATTTGGTAGTTGATTAAAGCATTAATATATTATTACATTCTAATCTCAGAAGAACTTCGTCGAATAACTGAGTAGACGGGGCGGGCGTCATTCAAGTCGTCGGCATCTCCTTACGTAGGTTACAAGAGTAACCTACAGCATTGCTTTAGACTCGATCATCTTTGCACACCACCAAATACTTCACAACTATTTACAACGACACATCAAGACAAGACAGAGTAGTAAGATTAAAATGTAACAAATAAGACAGTTCTGATTTGGTGCTGATATCAATAGATTTTAATGTTGCCATGAAAGCTAAATAAATTCTCCAAAAAACTTTAAATAGTGGATTTATTTAACTGTCGTTAACAATAAGATTGAAGTTGTACATTTTTATTAATAATAAACATGTTGCAAATACAAATAATCACCGCCTCTAAAACTTAGAATAATGATCTCTTGTGTTTCAAGGGACAGGACTCTGGTTCTCCAAAATTTCTTAGATTTAGTGGAATGTAACTGAGTTATCACATCAATGATTAACGTCTTTTCCTGTCATACTCCGAAGTAGTAGAAGTCTCTTAATAGTTTAAGCGATGAGACCACTCCCGCCAAAATCCGGCTGATTACCATTATAAATATTATATTCCGGTGAGTATGGTAACTCTATCGCTATCGTCCCGGGTTCTGCGTTTAAGATAATGCAAATAATTGCAGTTTGATAGTCAAAAATAAAATATATTATTATTTTTTCTTTGTGCAGTTTAATAAAAAAAAGTTAATGCATACAAAGTAAAGCCCTGTTACTGTTTCATATAATTTACATACTTTCATTCATGAACGGTTCTGAAATTAAGCGACACATAAACTGGCATTCTTCTTTGTATTCATAATAAGAGGACGTTTTGTGTTTTTGAAACATCTTAAAATGTCGTTAGTGGAACTCTACTTAGAGTTTTTCATGTGGAAAACTGAAAAAAAAATAGTCAAATTAGTCATATAGTAGGTTTGTAAAAACTAACGTAAAATCAAACGATTTTAGTCAAATTGGCATTCATAAATATTATACCCTATGTCGGCCTGAGCAAACAAACTACAAACCAAAATTTCAACGTGTAATCGGAGTATAAAATATAATTGGGAATCAAACGAGCTTACCTGTTAAGCGAAGTCTTGATTCTAATTTTACGAACGGCGATCTGAAATATAATTCATTTAACAAAGTAGTAATTCTTATGCGCAGCGTAGACATCGCGTTTGTTTAGATATAAATATATTTTTTTAAATAGAATTATCGTCCTTGGTGGCAACACATACAGGAATGTCACTAATTTTAGAGATCCTTATGATGGAGAACAAGCTCTGTTTTCTGTACGGAGTAGTTCCGCATACTTACATTCACTAGGTTTTCCTGGAAAGATAAGTGAATAAAGTAGACTAATTATTGCAGCTTTGGGGCTATTAGCTAGTGGCGGGTGGGTAATTATATTTCAGATCGCCGTTCGTAAAATTAGAATCAAGACTTCGCTTAACAGGTAAGCTCGTTTGATTCCCAATTTTACTTCACGGCGATCTGAAATATAATTCATTTAACAAAGTAGACGTTCAGAGTTGTCTGCAATAATTTAGTTAGTTAATAAATTACGGCATATTCTGATTTATTAGGTACTTTTATCATTCTTTCTGAATACAATATTTTAATTTTATGTAATTTAAGAAGGTTGCTTTGTTTTATGTGAATGTCATGTACATCTGTAATTGGTATGTATATAAGTCCATACTGTTAACATTTAATATTTAATGTACAATATATATGCTGTTGGTGTATCCATTTTAAATAAATTCTTAATAACGTTGCTTAATTAATAGTGTTTAACTATTTTTCATCAGTAATGTGGTATAAACATCAACACAATGTTGGTTGGCACTGTGCCTATTTCAATTGATGCCAGCACTAAGTTGAGCTACTGTATGTTTTGTGCTGTGGGAGGTGAATTATTAGTATCACTCTCACTTCCTACCACATTTAACCCAGCTTGTGTTTATGCAAATTTTATAAAGTTGTTCTGAATTAATATACCAGGAGGATATTATGATATGAATACTTTAAAAGTGTGAAACTGGGTGAACCTGCTACAGTGACACCTTGCCCAACCATTCGGGGAAACAAGGCGTAATGTTATGATGCTACTTTAGAAGTTTCCATGATTGAGAATAGCATTCTCAGATCTGTCTGTAAATAGTTAAATTATTTGGGATACTGTTGTGCTTAATGAGTGAGTATTGAATTGCACATTACATCTTGCTGTCAAGGTAAGTGTCGAGCTCAGTGAGTCTAGAAGATGAATTGTAAAGATTATCATTAGGGTATTTTAAAGAATGTCAGTTATCTAGTGATCTGAATAAGAGGCACCATGGCTGTGAAGTCCTTAGTTGTTAAACTTTCATAGGGTGTAACAGGATCTTTTAGCCCCTGAATGTTGTAAGCAGGGAGGTATTTTTGGTAAGCATTTGTGGAATTGTATTGTACCTAAATTGTACTGACAGGAATTTTTTTTTTTTTTTTTGTAAAATGTAGTAGGATTGTTTGGTCAAATTCTTGTGATCAGTTGATGTTATTTCTGCTTAGGTAAGTATATGCTTTATGATATGGTTTCATTTCATTTTAGGATGGACTAGTTTTCCATAACTTTAGTTATTAAATGTATTTTGGAAACTGAATTTCAAATACGGAATAGGCTTTTAACTTGTAAGCACCAATTAATAAGGGCAGTATGTTATGCCCTGGATAGGAGAGAGGTTTGAACAAATTTGAGGTGAAAGGGTCTATTTCAGATGCTTAGGGTTTTTCCTCATCGATACTAATTTCCATATGAGTTTCACATATTCTGCTAGCAGTCATTACTTGACGAGTTTAGAGCTAATCGAAACTAGATTCATTTTAGAAGTATAAAGATATGAACTCTTTTCCTTGACCTCATAATATGTCCAAAATTGGGATTGTGTAATGAGTTGCATTTTTAAGTGAGGGAGTTGTATAATTGAACTTGTTATGATGTGCACTTGGTGAGCAGATGGAGAGTTTTAGAGTAAAGCAATTTGTAGATAATTCATTCATAGTACCTACATTTATTGTATTATACCTTATCTTGTTCATGTTCTACTCACAATCCATCAATACCTACTTTGTCCTCACAATGTTCTCCCCCCCCCCTCCTTTATTTGTTTCCTTGATAGTTTCACTTTAGTGCTGCAATTATCATTCAAGTATGAAAAGTATTAGTAAATGTATATGTAATTAACCCTTTATTGGTTATTTGGTAGGTAATGTTATCTTCCAGATAGTCCTAAGTGATACCCCGGTACCGATAGGATGGAATCATAATATGATTTCATAAAGGTAATATGGTATATTATACCTATCTATTTTGATATGCTAAGCTATGATTTTTCAGATAAATTCTTTGTAGATCTATCTATTGTATTGAGATGCATCTCAATATTTAATAATTTCTTCGATGGTACTGAGAGGATCATCATCTGCCTGGCCTTTTCCCAACTATGTTGGGGTCAGCTTCCAGAGAATGGCTTTGAGAGGTTAAGATATTGAATTTGGTAGGTATCAAATATTTTCTTATCTATGTCCATAGCCAATAGCAGAATCAGAGGAATATAACTGCTTTGCCAGCATTTATTCCAGTATTGGTCTTCTTGAATTGTTATTTTGGAATATAAGCCGGGTTGTTGTTGAGGTCAACCATAGATATTGATTTTTATTTTCAGTGACAAAAATAGTTGATTTATTTTTCAGACATAGTCCATTCCAACCGATTAGATTAAACCAAAACATCATAAGATATTGTGGTGGTGGTTTTCAATGGTGTGATTCCTGTTATTAACCCGGTAGCAGGATGTTTTATTTTGTTATTTACAAAAGTAAGTAAATCAACTAATGTTGTGCTTGTGCATTTTCGCCATAGAACTGGTAAGTTTCACTATTATCATGAGAATGTCTTGTGGTTTTAATATTTATTGAATAGTTGTTATTGTTTGTAGCTAAAACATTGTGTAATCAAGTTTGTGATTGTTTCGGTTTGTTTATCAAATAGGATGAATTGAAGTTAATGTCAATTAGAGATTATATAACTTTTGTTCTGGTTTTTGTTTGGTGGCAGTGGGCATTGCCAGCTGGTTTTGCTGCATCAGCCAAGTTAATCAACAATTTGTGTTTGTCTTATGTTCTTCATAAGCATAGGGTCAGTCACTGCTTTTCCTATGATAGGGGTAATAACCAGTATGGTTTGTTTCTGGAATATCTCAATCCCTTATTTCCTCAGTTTAGAGGAATCTAAATGGGATGAGTAAGTATGGGAGCATGGAATAATACTTTGTATTAGGTTTAGTCCATTGCACTTGTATCTGAAATCAAGAGTTTCCAGAGGTAGCATTTGTCGTCAGCCATTGTATCACAGAATCATGTTTACAAAGTATCTTGTGTATTTAAATGTATGCCTGTAAAAGTTGCACAATTTTGCATTATTTAGTTTACAAAATAGATATCATTTATCAGTTTTTGGCAGGATAATTAAGCCACCTAGAGCTAGATAAGTCACTGAGTATCTCGTACACAGTGATATCTTTTAATTAGCTATATTTTGTTTGTTAAAAATGGCAATCCTCGATATGAAAGCTAGATCACGTAGTATTGAGATAACATGCTATAAGCATCTCGTGCTAAGCATGTGCACACCATGTCAGTTATGTACCAGTTAGCAACATAGAATCAATGTTGTTGAGAGTACCTTGTACTCGTTGATAACAATCTAGTTAGTGAGGCAGAATTCCACACTCACTATAGGAAGTATAATGCTTTTGCAAGTTTATAACACACAGACAGTGTGCAGGGTTAAGTAAGGCTGTCTCGCAAGCTTCATGCTTGTCAATTAAAAGTATATAGAACCACCTTTGACAATTCCTTAGCCAAGATCATAGAAATGTGACTTACCCCTGGTGACGAGTACATACCAGCGTTAGCTATGTAGAATAACATCGCTAAGTGCATCACGTGCTACATTGGTAGTTTCATATTCAGCTGGTAACGTAGAATTTGCGTTACTGAGAGCATCTCGTGCTTACTGGAGGGGTAATGCTGACAAGCGCGTACCAGCTAGCTATGTACAGTTACATCGCTAAGGGCATCACGTGCCTCTCTGGTCCTCCTCTCTTCTCATCCAGCTAGTAACGTGGAGATAACGTTACTAAAGACATCTCGTGTCCACTGGAGAGATAGGTAAGGCTTTAACAAGTTGTGTTGTGTTAATGTCCACCATAGTGCTTGTAAAACACTGTCAGTATCACGTACAAAGTGGTCAGTTAAAGCCAGGCATTCTCGCGCATTAGGATTGTGGGAGGCCTCCGGATCTAAGTACATCTAATGTGGGTCAGGAACTCAAGACTAAAGCTGCTTCTAGTTCGTTCTGACGTAGGTAATTTATCAGCTTTCCTGTTAATATCGTTGATGGACGCCTTGTCCGTCTCAGGTTTTCACTAACGATGCACTTATTGCACTTTCTATCACTTAACATAATTAACATTTGTTATTTTAGTAAAAAGTTCCGTAAACTTATTTTAAATGAATAATTTTACGAGAGCAAATTTTTTCTTCGCGATGAAAAAACGCGCGCGAAAGAAAAGTGACATTCCTGTATGTGTTGCCACCAAGGACGATAATTCTATTTAAAAAAATATATTTATATCTAAACAAACGCGATGTCTACGCTGCGCATAAGAATTACTACTTTGTTAAATGAATTATATTTCAGATCGCCGTGAAGTAAAATTACTCTACGGAACCCCATCAAGGGCTCACAAGTTCTCTGGTTAACTTGAAAGCGCCGAATCGAAGTAAATTCAATTAAGTTTTTATTCGCCCGCGGCTTACGAGCAATTATAATATATTTGAGTTTCCAATAATATTTTAGGCACCAGTGGATACTGATATATATAGGTATTTTTATAATAAAAAACAGAGTGATTTTTTGTTACTAAGTTGAATAATGAATTTAATTTTAAATACTTATTTATACTAAGCTCGGTAACATCTTCCATCAAAATAATTAAGATTTAATACAATTCTGTTACAATAAACTTTTAAAATTAACGTAACACCTCCTTTTCTCGTAAAAACTGAATACTTTCTTTAACAATAATGAGCGAAAAATCTTTTAATTTATTCAAACCATCCTACCATTTATCACAAAATACATAAAAATCTCTCCCAACAAGCATTATGTTTAAAGGTCAAGTTTCGAAATATTCACAACACAACTCTCAAGTTTTTTTCAAAGTAAAGCCTGAGGCAGAGACGTCACTGGAAGTAAAATAATAAGGTAAAAAACCGGCCAAGTGACTATTGGACTACGCACAATCAAGGGTTCCGTAGTTAGGATGAATTTATCCCAAATACAACTAAACATTAACATTGTAGTTGAAAAACCTGTTCTCCCATACATTCCAACTACAAATGTAAGTTTGTACGCACAATATTGATTTACCATGTTACTTTAAAATCAGAGACTTCTTATAGGTTTTCCTGTAATCTATGAGTAAAGAACCATACTCTGTATTTTTTCAAAATTTTAGGCTCAGTGGTTTCGGAGACGAGGGGGGATTTATTTATTTAATACTTCAAGCACTGAAATGTAGATAGGCGGACTTAATGTCATAGGCATTTTCTACCAGTCAACCTTAGGGTGAAGCAAAAACAAACAGTGGTAGGTGCAATTACGAAAAATTGAGGATTAAAAAAATATTCAAATATCAAGATACACCTATTCCTATTATAAACCATAAATATAATATATATGCCTAATTATATATATAAAAATAAGCAAAATTAAATATACATAAATACATGAATATACTAAATCAAATAAGACAAACAATGGGAAAACATTAACGTTGTGCGATACTGCCAGTTTCTTACGAATGTGCTCGCGAACTTTAACTTTAAAGGATAATCAGTTGGTTGCCATCCTGATTTCCAGGGGGAGCGCATTGTCCTCGCGCACATCTGGGAGTGACGCGAGGAGACGAAACGCCGGGGCTTAACTCCGCTACCGCGAGAAATCACGACACAGCGGATAGAGCTCCGGCGGGATCTCATGGCGTCATGGAGAGTGCGATTGTCGCAACCCAGTGTTGGGCACGTCACAATTGCGGCCATAAGTCCCCTCTTTGAGGAGTGGCTAGAAAGGCGCCAAGGCGTCCTCATCTTCCGCCTGACGCAGGTCCTCACCGGACACGGCTGTTTCGGGAGGTTCCTGTTCAGGATAAGGCGGGAGGAAACGCCCGGTTGTCACCATTGTGTGGATTGCCCGGAGGACATGGTGGAGCATACGGTGGCGGTCTGCCCGGTTTGGGTGGAGCATCGTCGTGTCCTCATGGAGGCGATCGGCGGCGGTGATCTCTCGCGTCCGGCCCTAATTCGGGCCAAGGTACGGAGCGAGAGGAAATGAGAGGCCGTCCCCTCCTTCTGCGAAGCAGTAACGCTGGCAAAGGAGGAGGCGGAACGCGTGAGGGAGAGACAAATTTCGCACCCTCACGCCCCTAACCACCGCAAGAGGAGACGCCCTTTGCGTCGGGAATCGCAGGCCGATTTTCGGCCATCGTAGGCGTGGATTTGCGGACGGTGAGCAATGGGTAGCTCACCGTCCGATAAGGACCAGGCCCGGGTCGACGGCGCGTTGTGTTCCACGCGCGCCTCAAAGAGATGTCAGCAGAATTGACGGGGTCCGTTAGGGCTGATGTCTGCCGGGTTGAGAAGAAAACTGAAAGGGAGATCGTGACCTCCGGCAACAGGGCAACCGAAGGAATACGGGTGGGTTTTAGTCAGTAAGAGTCTAACACGCCCTCCCGCTCCGCCCAGAGCGGGAGAAGTTATTTGATAATTTCCCATCCAACAATAAAAAAGGGGGAGCGCATTCCACAGAAAGAGATAGACTGAACGAAGTCTGTGCGGTGAGTGGGGCATCGAAGAACGTGATTATTTGATGACCGTAGATTCTTACTATGGTTGTCACAAATGTACTGAAAGTAGGGGGCTAGATAACTAGGGGATGCGGGACAGTCAAGAAATGAGACATGATCATATTTACGCAGATTGAAAACGAATCGAATACAGGTATTGAGAAGACGGTCAAGTTTGTCGAGCAGATCTGCATTCAGGTCATAGTAGCACACATCACCATAATCGATGATAGGGAAAATTAAGGACTGAACAAGCATTGTCTTCGTACTTGTTGGTAGTAAAGTTTTCAGTCGGTACAAGGCTCGCAGCGTTCCAGTAACCTTCTGGCTGACCCTAGTGACATGAGTACGCCAGCTCAGTGTACTCTCAATGTGCAAGTCTAGGTCCTTCACATCAATACTAAATAGGATGACCGTACCGTTGAAGAGAACTGGTGGCAAGTTTGTACCAGCCACCTTACTTATACTCCGAGAACTTTCGATGATGATCGCCTGACACTTATTGGGGTTTACTGCTACACCAAATCTATCAGACCAAGTTTTGATGGCTATCAAGTCACTATTTAATTTGTAAATAGCGTCATGTATTTCTTAAATCCTCCCTTGACAGTACAACTGCAAGTCATCTGCATACAAATGATACGCACACTGAAGCTCGGAAGTAATAAGATTGATAAATAACGAAAACAGAAGAGGAAAGAATACCGCCTTGTGGAACGCCAGTTTCCAAATCACACCAATATGATGAAGAATCCCCAACATGAACGGACTGCTGATGTTCCTGAAGGTAAGAGGAGAACCATTCCAGTGCTTCGGGAGAGACCATAACATGGGACGGAATGGCTAACAGGATATCGTGTATTGATATCTAGACTTGCACATTGACATTATATATTATTGGTATTAAAGGCAGTCGAGAAATGAATATGGTCAAAAGATAGATTTATTTATTTGGATTGAATGTAGGTAATAAATATAATTAGGTATTACAATATTTTTGAATCTATATACATTCTGCCTCATGACATGCAAAAATTTTAATTAACTTATAACACAAATTATTCTAGTTATTTGAAGCTATTTAATTGGTTAATATATGAACATTGTACATTAAACAGTCTAGTCTTTTAAAAGATCTGATACAGAGCTGAATTAGAAATTCTTTAAGGTACTTTTTAAATCTTCTTAGAGGTTGTTCCTTAATCATTTTTGGTACATGGTTATAAATAAGAGGAGCCACGCACATAACACTCTTTCTCAATAATGCAGTTTCATATCCACCTTATGCATAACTGGTCTTCATATTGAGTTCTTAAACTTGTAGTCCTGGTTCTACTGTTTTTCAAATTCGGAAATAGGTGATCATTTATTTTAACAAAAAAGGCTATTTCTAGTATTCGAAATTTAATAGATTATATTTTTTAAAGACAGGCATGCAGTTGTCAGTTACTTCGAGATTATAAATACATCTAATACAGTGTTGTTTTTGCGCCTTAAATATATTTTCTCTCTCGCTACAGTTGCCCCAGAATATTACACCAAACCTTAATACTGAAACAACTAGACTGATATGCTATCAATACCGTCTGAAAGTTATTTTCTTTTGATAAACTAAATAAAGCATAAGC
The DNA here is from genome assembly GCA_916610215.1 of Omphaloscelis lunosa. Taxonomy (NCBI): domain Eukaryota; kingdom Metazoa; phylum Arthropoda; class Insecta; order Lepidoptera; family Noctuidae; genus Omphaloscelis; species Omphaloscelis lunosa. Next base: position 20,657,549 of record OU744262.1, read on the forward strand.
AACCGAACTTAGTTTTTTGCATACGTTATCTGCTTGAATTTTCCATGTCAGACGGCTCTGAATTGAAATTCCTAGAAATTTTATGTCATTGACCCTGTCTATTGTTTGTATATTATAATTTATATCCATATTTGTGTATAATTAAGTTATTATTATTAAGCCAATTATAAATTGTTCAAGCGTACTATTGACATTAGCTTAATATTTTTTTTTATTATATTAGATGATATACATTTAATTATCATCTAATTTTTATCTATTTTCTTAAATATCATAAAATGTATTTATTTTAAAATGATAAAATAAATATATTTGTGATCATCATAATAAGTCCTTTAATTTTATATGTATAGACGACAGTACAGTTTGCAAAACTTTTTTTTTTTTCAATTTTCTTGTTTGCCCCCACGAGTGACTCCCATGAACACATTCATTATTTTGCGTTATACGTTCGTATATGGATCACAACAATACACATGTGCACCAAATTTCAACTTAATCGGCCCATTAGATTCGGAGCAAATTGACTGTGACAGACAGACATACACACGAGTGATCCTATAAAGATTCCGTATTTTGCTTTTGAGGTACGAAACCCTAAGAAATAGCTGATGAAATTTTTTCATATATTCTGAACAAAATGTATATACTAATGTGAGTTTTTCTTTAAGATTACGAGCTAGGAGATTACGAGCTGACGGCTAAAGAAATCTACACTTAATTGTCTTATAACTTATTCTAGATTTGAAAGGGTCTGTTCTGGTTCGTTCTTAGTAATTGTTATTCCATTGCGAATAGGGATGGCACAGTTCATCCTGTAGGTATACCTTCCTCGCACTTCAGCAATGCTGACTTTGACACTTCCCTATACGGGCCCAGATCAATGAAAATTGTATCTAGGTTCACTGAGACTGCTACAACACAATTTAGTAGTTACATTGAAAATTAAGAGTGCACCAAGCATATTGCGAAATAATTACGTACATTTGATCCGTTGCTGCATCGTTATTACTGAACCTTTAGTTATCCAATTAATATGTAATATATTTAAGGATACACTATATAACATCATACACATTAGAAACACAATTAATTGTAGTGTTATGTCACGCGAGGTCATCAGTTTTTTAATAATAAATAAACTACATGTTTTTGATAACGTATACATTTTACATTTTCAACATGTGTATTTGTTTTAATATTAAGAAGGAAATACCTAAATTAGCGCGCAGTAATGGGCTGCTCGCCCATTCTCTATCCCGCTCTATCCCATTCATTAACGGCAAAGCTCGGTGCACCCTTAAGCACAGAATAGCTCAATAGACACAAATTATACACGTTATTGTGCAATGAAAGCTCGTGGCTCGAACCCAGAGAATTATTTCAAGTTATCAACTGCTGGGATTGTTCTCCACATATATCTGCGTCGCTTTTTCCCAACTATGTTGAAGTCAGCTTCCAGTCTAACTGGATGCAGCTGAATACCAGTATTTTACCCCAGTAATTGGGTAATACGATACCCCCTTGGTATGACTGGTTTTCAGACTTTCGGGTTCCTGAAGACCTGTAACGACTATCAAAGATCCACGAATGATAGCCGGGAACAACGGTTTACAACGTGCTTTCCGAAGCACGGAGGAGTCTCGGTATGTAAAGATGATCACCCATCCACGGACCAACCCCAGCAAGCATAGCGTAGCCTGATGGATCGACCCACGCGGCTGTTATGACTTAGCCACAACCTGCTTTTAGTTTAGTTCTCATAGCTTTGAATTTATCCTATACTATTAAATGAGCAATATTTGTATTTATATATATTTGTAATCACGTTTTCGAAAACGGCTCTAACAATTTCGATGAAAGTTGCAATAAAGGGGTTTACGGGGGCGAAAAATCGATCTAAAAAAGGTCTTATATCTGGGAAAATTCGTTTTCTCTATTTTTACAGCCTCGGGAATGTGATACAACGTTGGTATACCTGAACGATATGTTTATCTATGTTCACCCGAGCAGAGCTCAGTCGACCGCGTCATACCATGGACCATAAACTTGAACTAAATAATCTGGTAACCCCGTTGTAAGTAAAGCTTGGAATGTGTTCAAGTCAATAGAGCAATACAATGAGATAATAATACACGATAAACCGACTGCTTAACCGATGCCCTTTTAACGTACCTATAAGTAATTTTCTCACGTGACAAATTTGATTATTTTTTCAGAATAGATTTTCCTGTCACTTTAATAAAATAAAAATCACTGCCCTATTATATGACTACTGTTTTATTTAGTGAGTAAGATAAGTAACAGTTAGGACGGAGGCTGTCAATAACTTGATACTTTATATATTATTAACGCTCGAACGGACTAGAGGGATGTAAAACAATTTATAAGCGTTTCGTTATATTGGAACAAAGTTCTTTAACGCAACTTGTGGTAGGAGTTCACTGGTAGAAATTGTCACGTAAGGAAAATGCGTTATGTCCTTGCGAATTTCTCTCTCACTCTGTCTCTTTCTATTGTATAACAAGTGTGTGTACGCGTGCGAGTATTGCGTTAGGAACTTCGGTCCTGACGGGGGTCTACCGACAGCACGCGTTTTTATTTCTGAAAGATTGTACCTTCAAATAGGTAATTTAAAAGTCATTGACATTATAAAAAAATGTGTGTACTGCTGATAGATAAATAATCAACTTTCTACTTTTTTTTAAACTTTGTATATTTTTATCAGTAAATACCTACTGTAGAATAGGTTCTAAAAATTAGCAGTCACTGAACCACACACTGCCGTATAATGTCTCTAGCTTATAACTTGGACGCCATCTGGTAACAAATTACCAAGTGCGGGCTATTTCTCAGCAGATGGCCATTTCCTGCGCAAATTGAGAGCTAGCCAGCTTGTAATCTTAGCCAGACGTACGTACCACTAACATTATACTTAGTCCTACATATGTACGGTGAGCCGCACGTACATGGTAACAGTTCGACCTTGAGTCTTGAGAGTGTCTTTATTGCGTACCTACCTAGCGTAAAGCAGATGTCACTTTATGTTTATGTTTGTCTTTTGATTCATTCGGCTTCTTTTACTCGAAGTGAAACTGAACACAATATAAATCAAAAAAGAAAAATGAATTCATTAGTGAACCGATCCAACGATGTTGAATGTCGGCACTCTGTGTCTTTCACTCGCCTACCGAATGATGGAGAAATTCAATGAAATGAACAGCTGACCGTTCATTCCTATGTAATTTTGTCGTTGTCGTGTGAAAGTGGAATGAAACAAAGGTGACCCTTCACTCGAGTGAAGTGTACTACACGTGCGGTCGACCGCACTGCCAACTCAATACAAATACGTACAAACTATGCCAGGCTAGTATGTTGCCTAGACTGTGGCGTACACTATGGTAATGAGTACCTTTATTTATGGTTTGCAAGTACGGAGAAATATAACACAAAATTCTAGTAGTGCGGACGGCTTGGTCAGCTTAAAAATGTGATTTATGTCACGAATGGAACGTGTTTTTGACAAAAAATATTTTTTTTTCCTGTATGTACCTACTGAGATATTTTTTGTAAAAAAATACAGTATTCTACAAGCTACAAGCCGTGCGCCCGATGCGGGTTTTCATAGATAAAAATGACGAATTTCCATACTATCTTTCATCTCCAATGAAGGGGATGAATTAAAAAAAATCGTTTTCTAGTGCTTAGCTGAGTTATATACGGCCGCCCATTAGACAACACCGCCTATTATATCACCCCTTGTAAAATGTCTACATTTAAATCTGTCATTTTTTATGGTGTACATAATAACGAGTATTCTATTTATCTATAAACAACTGTTGTGCGAAATTTCATGCTACTTGACCCAGCGATTTAGACTGTGCGTTGTGAGTCGGCCTTCTCTGCCTGAGAAGAAACCTTTGCTCCGTAGTAGGGCAGTCATAGGCTAGTATTATTATTGTGTCTGAATTTATGATTTTTATTACGTAGATGCGTTCAGCCTTTTTAAACCATGAATATATGGTGAAATTATCCTATGAAGAGGGCTCCAATCGAGACCAAAATTTGTAAGAAAGGCCGTAAAGTATGCACGCAAGTGAAACCCTATAAATCCATAAGCTTCCTCAATCGATACATCATTAACGCCAGATTTACTTTCGTCATCTATAAAAAATGCTATCCGAAGTCAAAAACTCGTGAAGGTGAAAGTGTTGTCGCCTCATCAAGTGGGTGTAAGTAAAAATACTTGTCGCGTGGAGTGACGGAAACAGTGAGAGATGTGCACACTGGAGTGACGGTGGGGGACTTTTGTTAGAACGATGTCACGACTACGACGAGACTCATTATCGAATTGTGGGTAGAGGGAAAAGATGGATAGCTTTGGAACATAATGGGGCTTTTTTTCTTCTGAAGTATTATTAGTTAGTTCTCTTTCAAGACTAAATTCTATTTTCTTAGTTTTATACTGGTTACCAGCAAAACTTTTGACAATATTATAAAATCAAATTCAAAATTTTTCATTTCACATAAACATACATGGGCACTTATGAATATAATTATATGAATGATCACCAACGCATTATAATCGTCACCTAAAGAATAACGCTAGCAAATTCCACTTTCAAACGAATTCCCTTAGCCAATCTAACCCCTGCAACCGAACCAATATCTAACTCCCCAGAGCTCTTCTAATCTCGAAGAAAACCGACAATGTATCGGATTTCCTTTGTAAATAATTGTGACTTAACGCGTACATTATCGTTTATGTTCCTTGGCCAGTAGCCAGGACGCGATTGTCTGCCTGTTCAACTATAAAATGGTCGGATATAGTCGCGATTGATATTAGCGTTGTAGTAATTGGTTTATGTTAGCATGCGAACACATTGTTGAATGAATATTAGATCAAAAACTTCGCACCAACTATTTTAGGTTAGCTCGGACGTGATCTGGAGAATCAACTGCGAATAAACAAAAGTAAAATAGGACTGCAGGCATCTACCTACGCACCTACTCAAGATTAAAGTTAAGGTGATGTTTAAATAGCTATGTTATTTACTTTAAACAGAACAAATAACAGCTAAGGAATCATTAGTAACTAATCCAAACGATACCTAAATCAAAGCAAAATCTGCGCAAGGAACCCTGCCCGGGTTCCTTGCGCATATTTTGAACAACGGTAAGCGGGTTGGAATCCTGCATAGAACACATTTAGGTGCAGTTTCCTTAAAGTAAGCAATTACTGAATACTCTATGGAGGTGATATACCTAATGCAGCTTATAAGTTTGTCAAGGAGGTATTGCCATCGTCCACTTGGTAACCACGAGTGATCAATTCAAATAACCCTCGAACTGGTAACAGGGACTGTTATGATATAATAATTTCAGATTGTTGATTTATTAGGGTCACTTCATAAATTGTGTTTGAACTAGCTTTGTGGTCCGCAATGATATTACGAAATAGGTAGAACTTGCTTTCCTACGTATAGCTTTCTGTCGACTTAGATACCAGAGTTAGTATCTTTTGACGTACTGGAAACATTCTGCTACTAAATCACAATTACGGCCGGGTTCACGTTTTGTAAGTATCGTCTAAAAATGTTCATCTTGAGTAGTACCTAATAACAATAACATAGATCTCACAAACAGGAAACCTTAAACCCTGAACGTACTATTTATAGCCTACGCAATTAATGATCGTAAGAGGTTTAAATTATTTTGCAGAGGTAACCTTCCGTTTCTGATACTCTATTATTAAGAGGGGCCCTCCCGGTTCGTCTATCGTCAACGCGAGCATGGTCGAAAAGCTTGTTGTTTCATCCAGCGCCAGTGAGAACTACTAACAAGCAAGTAAAAACGCAATAACATTATACGAAAAATTACTTGTTTCAGGAAATACGTGTTTTTGAATACGCCTTACAAGTTTGTTAAATAAATGTTTATCATTTAGAATCTTCATTACATGTGCGAGGTTTCTGTAAAGATGTTATTTTTTTAGCTTTTACAATTTATGAGTATATTATGAACGGTCAAAGTTCAGTTAAAATTTGTGCAAAAAAGCAGATTTTAGGAGGCTTATATTGAATTCGTTTCTACTAATTTTTATTTTTCGCTTTCACATAAACCTAAATATAGTTCACAAAATACCCATTTATTTAAAAAAAAATGAAGAAAGATGTGTTACAACGCCATTATCACTTACGAGCGTTTGTATGAAAAGTATGACGGGTTGGCCGCGCTTAATATTGCCAAAGTATTCTGTTTTCAAGCGATTTAGTTGGCTGTTGTTATAATTTCTGACAATCAATCTCAATTACTGAAACCGACTTGAAAAATAATTAAAGTCATTTACTTAATGTACACACGAACACTTAACAGAGAAAAATACATAAAGATAGAAGAGTACAAAGGTACTCCTTATTTCATTAAAAAACTAGCTTCTGCGCGCGACTTCGTCAGCTTTCTTCAAGAATTGGGCTATCCAAGGCAAAAATACTTTTTCAAATCCAACTGGTAGTTCCAGAGATAACCCCCTACCTACAAACTTACAAACAAAGAAAGTTTACCTCTTTATAATATTAGACATAGGCCGGCCATACGTTCTGTTACAAATGAAAATGCTTTTTTTTTTAAATGAAGTAATGCAATCTTAATAAAATTTATTATGTAAGTACACATTTATTGAAGTCAGAAAAAAATAAAAAATATTTCTATTCGAAATTGCCACCTTTGGCTTTGATACATGTCCCTTGCAATCTTTGATCTGTCTGACCACGAATCTATGTATTTACGCACTGTTTCCTAGGGAAATTTTGTCACTGCTGCCTCCAGAGATTTCTTAAGAGAACAATGTCAGCGTGTCGTTCAGAGCAGGCCATGACCTCTAAAACTGACCATAATTTGTAGTTTAAGGGGTAAAAGATGTAGGCTAGTCGAGGGCCAGTCTTCAGCTTTTATAAAGCGCAACGTTGGTTTCGAGCCAGGGTGGGGTAGTTCGTGCTTTGTGACCAAGTGCAGAGTCCTTCCTGCACGCGTAGCATGACGCTTTCTATTTCTACGAAGAATAGAGACAGCTCTCTCTATACAAAGTGACATTTCGTTTCTCCATTTTTGACATCGCACCGTAGAAATCATTCTACAAACTGTCATTTTGTCTTTCGTTTCTAACGATCTTTGATCTAGGATCTAGGTCCTTTTATAAGTAGACTATTTCAGTAGAAAGTTTTCTATTCAAAACTGTCAAAATCACACTGACAACTGACAATTGTGTAAGGTAGTGAAGACAATTTTCCATAATTTAGTTAATAGGGCATTACCAAGGAAATCTTTAAAGCCAATATTACAGTAATAGCTTTTTCTTCCAAAATACAGTACTTCGACACTTTCAGATTTTTTTTTGTAGTTTACGTAACTTAATATCAGTAAAAATTGAAAATCAAACAGAAAAAAAAATCCTATGACAAAACAAAGAATTCCGAGTCAAATTATGTAAAAGAGTGAATTTCGTAAAAAGTGCAATTGAGTCTTTCTACTTTGTTGCCCTCCGACTGTCTTCACGGAACGTCATTTTTGTCTATTCTTCCGTCGACAAAACACGTTTCTACGGTGGTCATGCTACGCGTGCTGCTCGAAAGTCCATGGTACATTTTTTAAAAGTGTGTTGCTGAGAGGTTTCACAACAAGATCCAAGATAGTATCTTGAAACACTTTGGCTGTAGTCTTCACTTCTTTTTCACAAAAACTAAGCTTTGTGACTCCTTAATAAGGCACCACCCATTAAACCATTACTGAAGCAGGATGATGACCATGTTGTACCTTTCCGACCACTTGGGCGGCATCTTAAGAACTGTGAGCGTACTTTGTCATTCTGATCTAAACGACACGTCGACATTGTGTCTCTTAAGAAATCTCTGGAGCAAGCAGTGGCAAAATTTCCCACGGAAACAGTGCGTAAATCCATAGATTCGTGGCCAGACAGATTAAAGGTCCTTATCAAAGCCAAAGGTAGCCATTTCAAATAGAATTATTTTTTGCTGAGACTTCAATAAAATATGAACAAAATAAAATTAAAATATGAACAAAAAAAAGTTTTATTAAGATTAAATTATTTCATAAAAAAGTGAAAGCATTTTCATTTGTAACAGAACTTATGGCCAGACTAGTTAGAATAGATTACTTCCAGCAGACCTGCGACAGGAGAGTTGCATGAGAAATGGTGCTTCTTATAAAAAAAAATACAAAAGTTAAACTCCATCATTATCTTGAAAACAATCTCTATCACGAAAAAAATTCCCTCAAAGATTGTTACAAAACTTTACCGCACTTCGAATGAATTGATCGTTTTCAAGTAATTAATGTAATTATTCAGAATATTGATGAACGAATCGTCACTTGACGCGTCAGCTAACTTCTCTTTAACGACTTTCTGAACATCTATAGTACAGTCAACCACATCTCACTTAAGCACCTGAATTACGAAAACCGGTCTTATTGCTAAGAAATAAAGGCGTCGCGCTGTCAATATCAAATTGTGTCGTGCGACTAACTGTACTTTTACACATTTATGTTAAAATTGCTGAAGATTTCGCGAGAGGGAATAATATATTTTGTCGACTACGTTTTATGTTTCTTTGAAGTTTTTACTTATTCATCATTCATTTAATTTACGGGATGGATTTTTTTAAAAGTTGACGTACATTTTGCCAATAATAGCAGTAGAAAAGCCTTTTCTTTGAAATTTTGCTCTATGTAATGTATCAATTTAGCCCAAATAACAAACAATTCCTTAAAAGTCAATATTTTGAAAACATTGTGGAAGCCGACTTGAAAGACCTTTCAACTGCGTATTTTGCAAGATTTTCTGAAAAACAAATGACCATATGCTGTTTTATTGATCTGGATAATGCTTATAACAATGTGGGTGTACATAGTTTATTACGTATGATGGATGGCTTAGGTGTGAGACGAAAACTTTGCTCATATCTGTGGAACTTCTTACAGATGAGAAATTTAAAAATTCTACTTGATAATGATTCACTAAGTAGAACTAAGTGTCGTCGCTTGGCACACGCTTGGCACAGGGTGATCTTTTATCACCATTGTTGTTTAATATAGCTACTATCGATATCTGTAGAAAGATAAATAATGTATATATTTCAAAGTTTGCAGATGACTTTGTATTATATATTATTACCAATAAAATTTTAAAGGCGACACATAAATTGCAATCGACTTCAGATTTATTTAAGAAGTTGGTCCAAGATATTGGTTTAAATGTTTCTACTAGTAAAAGTAAAATTTGTATATTCAAAAATGGGTTTAGGAAAGAAACTATTGATATTAAAATAAATAAAAAAATCCTCCAAGTAGTTGACAACTATAAATATTTAGGATTGTGGTACGACCAAACTCTAAGATAGTCTAAACATATTAATGAGCTAAGAGAAAAATATTCCAAATTTCTAAATGTGTTTAAAATACTAACTGGCCCAGGCTGGGGCATGCACCCCCCACACATTTGTGACGATTATACATTGCTATCATACGCAGCAGAATAGATTATGCCAGCTTTTTATTTGATAATAGCTGTTGACAGCTACCCATTTAAATAAATTAACTAAAATTCAAAACCAATGTTTGAGCGTCATCAGTGGTTTTATTAAAAATACAACCATACATGTGATGGAATGCGAACTCCATCTGCAACCGTTACATGTTCGTAGATATTACTCGGCTGGTAAATTCTTTTTGAAACTCAAATCTTTTGTAAATGGGGACACGTGTGAAATTATTAAACTCAATATTTGTTGCCGAGGTATTTACTGGAGACGTAAAAAGAAACCAAAAATAAAAATAAAATAGCTCATATTTCTGAAACATTGAGTGACCGTGATTGAATGGCGTGTATTCCAGCGATGAATTAGGATTATTTTCGCTTAATACGTGGGTAAGCGGTCTGAACTTGTCTTGTACGATTAAACCACACATTAAAGAGGTTACCGAAACTAAGAAATCGTACGATCACTATCAACTCCGAGAGCTATTCTGGATATTACAGAATTTATACGGATGATAATTTTAGCTTTTCCAGCATCCAAAGCCGCTAGAATATTATATAAATTTGTCAAATTAAGGATTAAGCGTAGATATTAAGCTTTGCATGTAACAAAGGGTTCTTATGAGGGTGGCATGTTCAATATGTGATCAAACCCTCGTTAATAAATAAAGATTTAAAAAAAAAACGCGTATTTTTAATAAGACATAAGATCAGAATTCACAACCCCGTCAGCGAATACCGACGTGATATATCCTAGTTATTAAACCCTTATAATACGCTCCCCTAAAAAAATACACTTATAAACTATAAAATATCTCCCAGCTTCCTAAATATAGACTGTAACCACAAACATCCCGTCAGTCAAATCATCTTATTACCGCGGCACAGCTGATGCATTTCTCTCTCCCCCGTCAGAGCAACACAAACGTAATAACACTAGCTTTACTTATTTACCCACAACTGTGGCCTGGGTGCGGCTATAGGAGCTGGGCTCAGTGGGGAGCGGAGCGATAAGCGTTGCGCGTTCATTGACCGTCTTGTTTTGGTTCATTCGATTAATTTAATCAGTAATAATTCACGTTGCGTTCAAATACAATCCAGCATGAAACAAGTATTAAAATTAGATAATATTATTTAGGTTACAGAAGGTTGTTTCAAGAGCGGCTGGTTCAAGTTTTTATAGCATGGCTACCTTGCTGGGTTCCCAATTTTAACAACCTTAAACCGCCCTGTGGACCCGCCCAACTTTTACTTTAACGAAAGTATAGGGGGTTTTATATTTTTCATAGTTGCTTCCTAATCCTTATATCCATTTCATTCTCAAAAACAACGAACTCCACTTTACATAAATTCTTTTTTATGTTTTCTTTTTTTAAGCGTGTTGATCCCTCTTTAATCTAAATTGAGTCAGCTCAGAATTTGGATTCTTTGTTTATAGGTGATTGTGATAGCAGACTAGGTTTTTAGTAAAATTTAGACAACATAAGCTAAGTAGCGACGTAAAAACAGAACTATTTGTAAGTTATAAATATTTGTGTTTCACGTCTCATTGCTTCTTTATAAACGTAGCCTAACGTTGTACCCTAATCAAGTTCACTTATAATCAGCCTCGCTGTGACGAGACAGAACTATCCCAGTACATCTAGCCGCCATCCTTCTTCGTTTGCCTTATCGTTTAGAGGCGCGGCAAGGGGCTCGGTGCTCAGCTGTTCAGGCTAAATAATGAGGTTGCTGATAAATATAGTTTCGTATCGATTTTATTGCTATTTGTTTGCTAATGTGCTTTTACAATACAAAGCGGTAATCTAAGGCTTTCTTTCACTATGTGAGCAAAAATATTTTGAACCTTTTTTAATGTCTGAATGTAAATCTGATTGACCCTTTGTGGAAGTATCATGGAACGGGCATGAGCATTTCAGTTATTTGAATTTTGAGAGCCATTAGGGAGATTAATGGTCGTTTTGGCCAGCAACGGATAAGTTTCGGTAAACTCATCGGACAGATATTTCCTTACATCGGAAACATATTTTATTTCTTAATTTATCTGGTAGATAATACCTATCTGTACAATGCGAAATACACTTAATTTGCCTCACCCCTTTCTTTTAGTTTTCCTCAATATTTACCCCCATTAATGATCTTTCAAGGTCGTATATCAAATATAAGCAAATACAACGTTCTTTCGTCTCCTGTCCAATATCTAACTATTGACAGTATCGCGAGAGGCTCAAGTCAACAACAATATCGTATTCGTGACGAGTTGGAGTGGGTCTGAGGTCTCGATGTCCACACAATGTCAGGTGACCGCCCGTCAGTAATCGACACTTTGTCGAGGGCTTGTTAAGCCTTCATTTGGGTTTGTAAATAAGGTATTGCTAGTAGTTTTTTTCAGGCAAATTATTGTTGGAAGAAATTACTACAAGAAATACGACGGGTATACGTGAACATTTATTGCATTACTTTAAAAACAAGCTGTAGCATTAGATAAAGTATTAATATTTACGCAATGAATATGATCATTACTGCTTACTTGATTTTTTTTGTTCAAGAAACGTTTCCTCACACTAGGAATTTCTCGTGTATTGTGGGTGCGTTTACAAACCTTTAAGCTCTAATACACAAACAGCCAGACCCGGAACAACTACTTGTAGGTCATACAAATATTTGTTCCGTGCGGGAATCGAACCAATTAATTTAATGAATTAATTACATTGATTCAATAGAAGGTATATAGTACAAAATGTCAGCTAAAGTGACTATTACTAGAAAGAAATTCATTTTCAAAATTAAAAATTTAGTTACTACTCAAATAATTGTTTAGTTCCTTGTTATCTAGAATACTTTGAATCCCAGCTCACGCAATTAAGTACTATTTTTAGCTCGTGCAGTTGGCACCCTATTTCATAAAATAAGGCTTCGCGGCGATCCTCTAGAGATCGATACTGTAATCCGCGACATATCCAATTAATTTTTAGCAATCCCGGGATTAGCCTCGGATTATTTTGTTGTCAATAGGTTGCCGCGACCTTTGACAAAACGAACTATTTCGACGAAAATTAAACGTTTGCAAAATATCCTGCAAACGTTTAATTTTCGTTGAAATGTAGGAATGTTTTAATCCATTTTTGATTTAAAAAAATCTAAAAGTGGCATGATTAAGGCTACTAGAGAAGCAAGTATAGTAATTTGGTCATCAGTCTTTATAACCCAACTTTTGAGCTTTCATCATCATCATTTTAGCCGAAAAACTTCCACTGCTGGACACAGGCCTCCCCCAAGCACCGCCACATCATCCAGTTCTGTGCTTTCCGCATCCAGCTAATTCCTGCTGCCTTCACAAGGTCATCGGTCCACATTGTGGGAGGCCTTCCAACGTAACGTCTTCCGGTACGCTTTGAGCTATACCTAATATAACAGACAGCCAAAGATTCCATTAGAATGCTTGACTGTTACCAAATGGATGACTACCCATCACTTGTTAGGCCGAACGAAATCCGAAAACTCCTAGGAAAGTTAACATCAAATAAAGCGCCTAGTTTCGATGGCCTGGGAAATGGCTTGCTAAAAAACTATTGTGTATTTGACTAAAGTGTTTAATGGTTGCTTACGTCTTGCATATTTTCCAAAGACATTAAAACACGCTAAAATCATAGTAATTAAAAAACCTGAGAAAGATCAGTCGGTTCCATCTAGCTCCAATCAGTTTATAGACAAGCATGGGGAGACTTTTAGAATCTATAATCTTATCCCGCATCTCTAAAACAACTATGCATATTTTGATCCCCGAATAGTTTGGATTTGAAGCTCACTTCGACCACGCAACAGTTAGCTAGAGTGCCTGAACATATAGCCCATGGGCTAAACCGCGCTCTTTCAACAGGTATGATTTTACTAGACATTGAAAAAGCCTTCGATTCTGTATGGCACGATGGCCTTTTACACAAGTTAATAAAATATGAAGTACCTCTTTGTCTAATAAAACTCATTCAGAACTACTTACGTGATCGGTCCTTCTCTGTCTTTGTAGGCAATGAGTACTCTCCCCTTAAATCATCCCCGCTGGTGTGCCTCAGGGTTTGCCCGTGGGCCCATACCTTTTCATACTTTACCTGAATGATATACCTAAACAGGCTCACACACAACTTGCAATCTATGCACATGACACAGTAACATTTACAACAAACAAAGACGTTGACATAGTTATCGGACGGTTGCAATATTCACTTGAACTACTCAGCCAATATTTTAAGACCTGGAAACTGAAACTTAATTGCACAAAAATCAAAGGTATTCTATTTACCAGAAAGCGTACACTACCCACAAGACTTGTTAAGATTGATGATTTCCAGATAACTTGGAGTAAATCGGTGAAATATTTAGGCGTAATATTAGACAAGACACTTAACTGGAATAAAAACACTGAATTAACTATAAGAAAAAGTGCTAAAGCCCCAAATTCATTGAAACCTATTTAAAATCGTAAATCCATTCTCAGTCCTTCAATTAAATTGCAAATTTATTCTACTTTGGTCAGACCTTGCCCAACTTACACAGGACCTGTCTGGTCCAGTGTGGCAGAAACGAAGTATAATAAACTCCAAACTATCCAAAACAGAGCTTTAAAAATAATCGTTTAACTCACCATTTCGCACTCATCTTAAAATATTACACAATCGAATAATGTATCCATTTTTAAAAGACTATACTAAAAATATCACGCAAGTTTTATTTGCATAAAAACCCATCACGCCGTAATAGTCTCATATCTATAATTGGCAAAAGTAGACTAAGTACAATGTCTTTCGCTAGCACATACAATCGATACCGACTGCCCCATCACTACCTCCTCCGTGACGCGTCTTGACGATAGCTCGCTTACTAGCCGACGCCGTCACTCCGGCCGTGTACTATGCATGACGCGACATTACTACTCGCCACTATCTTTACTTATTTTATTATTATACTTTATTATAATAAAGGGTACATTTTTTAACTCAAATACTGTAAATATTATGTGGGTCCATACTAAGACTTGCACATATCGACTTGTTAAACAATGTTCATAAATAAATAAGTTAAGTCATGTCAACGCAAAATGTAATAATAAAAGTATGTTTAAATGTTTGTAAAGGCGTCATAGCCTATGGAACAAATAATTCACGATTTGTATACAAATAGAATAAGATCATTTGTGAACAACTTTGTAACAACATATGTGTGAATAAAGACCTTGAAAAATCAATCAAATCAATCATTATTTGAAGCATATTATTTGTACTATAAGTGCCTCTGCCTAACCCTTCGGGGAATATAGGCGTGATGTTATGTGTGTGATTTGTAACATGATCGTACTTATGTGGAAAGAAGTATAAAACCACTTCGTCAAATTAAATAAAGACTATGTGGATAAGACCCATATTCCATTCGATATAACGTTGTCCGATACGACATTGATAAATGTTTACAATCACTACGGCAAGCACTCTCAACCTTTTTCATGCATTCTTAACGCACAAGATAACCACTTTGTGGCAACCCTGGTACAGCGCCAGGGAAGGGACGTTGACAAATGTTGACAATTCCTGGCGTTGACGACTCCGCTATTTTTTGTTCAAAGTTATTTATCGAAGACCCACAAATCGATCGCTGAAATAAATAACCTTTATTGGACGAAAAAATTGAGGCCAATAAAATTTAGGACGTAACTTACCCTCGTATTTGATAGAAAAAAAAATAGGGCGACTAGGAATAGAAGAAATATAGAGGTGCTAGGAACGTCTGCTAAGAATACGGTCCGAGTTTGTGACTGATTGTCGCAAATGGAATTGAATGAAAATCGTAAATCGTAAAGATAAGATTTTATAGCCTTGTCGCCGACTTTGCCCCCGTAGCGCTACGGTGCTACGGCGTAGCGACAGCGTAGCATTTTCGTAGCAGTACTAACTTTTGCTCGTTATTTTATTTACGTTGACAATCGGCCAGTGATAAAGTTGGCAAATGGTTGTATTTCAGACTCTAAAGTCGTCTTATTGAGATGAATAATGTTTTACGTTCAAAAAGGTCTCTGAGACACGTAAAAGACATTAGAGTTAAATCAAAATAATGTTTTTGTTCCTACACGACTAAATTACAACCAAACTGAGTTTACGGTATAAAATAAACGAAACGAGACATACGTCTCGTTTCATTACCAACCACGATAATAATTGCAAAACTACGTATTTTCCTTTATGAGACCGATACATGTTTATCTTATTACAATATTTAACCCAAAATACGTGATCATTAGAAATGCAAGCTTGTATTTACAATGCTATACAGAGAGCATAAATATGATCTGTCCCGGGACATGTTGGATCGGATTATGACGTAATGTGTCAGATATCCGAGCTCCGGTCGGACGTCGATCCGATGTTTGTTCAGATCGATGTGGAGTCGACTGAACATTGTGTGCGACTCTAACTGAATTATTAATGATTTAAAATTAAGACGTTTTGCTGAGGAATCCAATTTTATGAAGTAGCAGTTGCCCCCGGCTGTGTTGACGTGGACAGAACAGACTTCCAAAATAAACACTACAAAGTGAAAATTAACTTTATTTTCGGAAATCGGTGGCAAAAACTAAAATACAAATCCAAACAGTATCCGCTTTTATAAAAAGTTGCCAAAGTCGGTTACAGAACTAATCGATGGAAAGTTCAAAACCCACATCAAACGTTTCCTTATCAAAAAAGCATATTATTAAAGCTACAGCTAAAGATTAAAGACTACGTTGAAGACAAGGAAGTTTGGCAATAATTCCTTCTGCACATGTGGCTTCCCTGGTATCTCATTAACGGCATAACTATGTAAATGTCTATTAACTGCTCCCAAATTACGATGATTATTTTATTTTACTTTTTTTACATACTTCCTTAATATAATCTTTTCATTATTCAACTTACAATATTCTATATTTTTTATCAAATTATATTTGTTACAGCAAAAATGGCAATCATGTCATTTGGTTCAAACAGGTCCTTATTTTTATTATTTTATTTATCTTTTATACAGATTCTTTTCTTTTAGATTTTGTGAATGTGAGAACGTTGTAGGCTGTAGATTTGTGGACCATTTTCTATGTTGCTAAGGGGTTCCCTCTATTTGGTAGAATCTTGATACTCCGAAACTTATTTGACATAACATATTTTGGCATAATTTTACCTAGGTTACTCGCCATGTTATTTAATGTTTGTGTGGGTCACTTTTACCTGCCTGACGATCTTGTAAAAACTGTCGCAGTTCCCATAGTTAAAAATTAGACAGGTGATTCGGCCGACAAAAACAATTATGGGCCATTTCACTGGTTAAAGTCATTGGAAAAGTGCTGGGCAGCCTACTTAAGAGACAGTTAAATATGCATATCAAACTCAACGACGCGCAGTTTGGTTTTAGAATCGGATTGTCGAAGGAAAGTACAATCCTGATTCTCAAGCAGACTGAGCAGTACTACACGGACAGGAAGACCTGGTATAAGTATATGGTTGTTTTCTGGACCTGTCGAAGGATTTTGACCTGGTGAATTATGACATTCTGTGGAAAAAAATGTCGGATGAAACAGACCTTCCACCTGAGGTTATAAATATATTTAAATTTTGGTACTAAAGTCAAATAAACTGTGTTAGATGGTCAGATGCTCAATCAGTACAGTAAGGGCTAGATTGTGGAGTGAGGCAGGGCTAGTTAACTTCACTCACTCTATTGAACCTGTACATAGACCAGCTGTTTGGTGAGCTGAGTAGCACTATGGTCGGTTGTTCTGTGGATGAACAACATTAGTTATGCTGATGACATGGTGCTGCTCAGCCCATCAATCTGTGGATTAAGGAAGTTGTTGCCCATATGCGAGAGATATGCGAAGGCACATGGCTTGAGGTATTTGGAGAGAGAGATTTTTAATCTTATATTTTCAATTGCTTTTGATTATTTTTTGAACATTGTTCTCACATATAGAAGCAACAAGAATGATGTACCCAGGATTTTGTAATATCTTTATTTAAAAGAGTGTCGTTGGAGTTTCTTGCCCGTTCTTCTCTATAGAGATCTACGTTTTGGAATGGGCCATTAGCTTCAACTTTCTGACTAACTGACCGACTCTTTGACAATTCAAAAGTGCCTGTAAATCGTTTAATTGAAATAAATGCTTTGAGTTTGAGTATAGGTAATGCTGCTAAAAGTGAGGTGGTGATTTTTAAAGTACATAATAATACACCCACGAATATACCATCGGTGACGTTATAAGGAACACCATCAAAAGTCGTCCCTCAATTTAAATACCTCTGTCATGTGATCACGGGTTCTCTCACAGATGATCAAGATGTAATATAGTGAGCGCAGAGCGTTGGCAACCCGATGCAATATGCTTGTCCGCCGGTTTACGCGGTGCACTGACGAGGTAAAACTGACTATCTTCAGAGCCTTCTGCCATTCGTTTTACTCTTGCAGATTGTGGATTAGGTATACGCAGAAGGCTTACAACACTCTGCGCGTGCAATATAATAATACGCTGAAGATATTGTTGGGGCTGCCTCGAATTTGCAGTGCATCGGGCATGTTTGCGAAAGCGCGAATAGATGACTTTCATGCCAGCATGCGCAAGTGGTGTGCATCGATGTTGCGGCGGTTCAGCGGTAGTCTTCGGTAAACTTAACAGTGTTTTAGCTGAATCTACCCTTTATAGCTCTAACTTTTAATGTCATAATAATGTTTTGCATAACAGCAGATAGCATAACTTCATTTCGCTTAAAATCGTTTGGCAAACACTTAATTTTTAACAAGACGGTCGACTTTTTTTAAACTTAAATAAATACAACCGTTTTCAAAGACACTTTGTAAAGAATTGCCCTTTTAAACATTTGGCGATTACCGTCTTAGATGGTATTATCTCTTTGTCTGAGTTGCATTTAAAGGGCTTATAGCGACGCGACGGTAAATACTTTTAAATATAATATTCGGAGGAGGAAGAAATTCCTGGTGACATGTAGGCATGATTGGAGTTTTTTGAAGTGAAAACTTCTTTACACGTATTGGGCAGTTTTGAGATTGAACCATTGATTTCGCGACAATGTGATGACATCAGCTTTTGACCATTAAAAAGACATCAACGTGTTGATTACCGCGGTGCCGATTTTTTTTTCAAGTTTTCACTTCTGTCGGCACTCCCGGATTGCCACTGTTTTTTTTCCTATAATCTTCAAAAAAGCTTCTATACATGCATTTACTTTGTATATTATGACATTGTCTACTATAACTGAAATGAATTGAATCATAAAAAAATATCATAACGTTACATTTCTATTACGATGTCGTGATTCTGGTAACACTTCATTAAAAAAAATCCACTGTTTAAAAATTTTAAATGCTCACTTTTTTGGATGGTACGTAACCAAACTGGCAGTCCTAAAATATAGTCTTCCATACTGGGAATAAATAAAAAATGACCCATATTATCCCGTAGGGCGTACTGTCAATAATCTCCTACCACATGTCAATTTGCCAAGTTTATTGATTGCCTCATTGCCAATCTCTGCATCTACATTCATAAATCTTAAAAACAATGCATGCAACAACGCTTAGTTTTTGCATGACTGAAAAAGTTTCAGGGATTGCCGCGATTTTACTTTTATTCCTCAACTGAGTTCAGCATGATTTATGCTCGACCGCGCCGGGCTCAACTGGACGCGAATGCATTATGCCACTTACATTTTTGCTAGTCTGTGTCGTGAATACCGTGGCTTCATCAGGAGTTTCTCAGTAGCAGTCCGGAGTCTGGTTTTGGGCCCAGTTTATGACAATAGGCTGGCCACCACATGGGACTTTAACTGGCGAATGTTGGTACACTTCTTCTAATCCCTTCGGGTAAAATAGGTGTGTTGCATAAATTTTGTTTCAGCCTAACTAACCTACCTAATCGTACATGGGCACTTATGAAACATCAGAAGCTAGGTGCGCGGTTCCAATTGGTCGTTTTCTATGGAGCTGGCAAGAAACTCCACGGTTACTCTTTCAAAAATAATTGGCTTTTACAGTAATTATTTCCAAATTACAGCGTTCTTAGGTATGGGAGAACGGTTTAGGTCTGTCAACGAGTACCAGGCAGTTAACAAAAAAGAAAATGGTCAACAAATCGTCTCATATGTCGGTTAAGGCATACAGCAATGAGACAAAAGCCTTACCTAAGCTTCACTTCAACGAGCGGTCCTGCACTTCCCTATCAGTTTAACGCAATGACTACAGTCGATTCTATACCGCCACAAATAAATTTAAAAAAAGTTCGAAAAAACTAGTCAGTCTCAAGAAAACTTAACTCAGTAAAACACAATAATCCAATCATTGCTAGAATATCTTCCACAAAGTATTCTGCAAAGGAGATCACTCACCCGGGTGCACCACGGTACAAAAAAGAAAACGCAAACTTTGGTGTTGTGAGCGACCACTTTTAATCCCGTCTATGTTGCTACATATACATAGTTTGTGATTTTATTTTAACGTTTTATTCGAGTTGTTGATTGTGTCTCTTATTACACACTTACTTACCTACTGAAGGTCCTTTCTCGAGATAAAATCTTTTTACTAGGATTCGTTTTTCGCAGAATATTTTTATCAACATTCTTAAATTATCTTGACGGCGCGTTTTACGACGCCAAACTTACGGAGTTGATTTTAGAACGATTATGACAGCTGTCAACTTAACGTAACCCCAAGTACTGAGGAGGCGGCCAGCTGTCAAAAAAAGGTAAATCGAAAAGATGGATCAACGCCAATCGAAGCCGGCATTGATTAATTTAATGAAGGTGTTATATAGCGACTGGGATAAAGGTGATCATAGCCTAGCAGTGCAGTGAGTTGATTGATGTGCGCACGTGCCTCACGTACTCGAGAGAACATCGTTTATATTTTTGTTCATTCCATAGTGTGATCAGAGATTTGTGATTATTCAGAATATTATTGACTTTCATTTCATCTACATCTCCTGATCTCGGAGATCAAGAAGAGAATCAGGAAGTACATAAGAGACAATAAGACCTCTTCTGATAAAGACCACGTAATGGCTTTAAAACGTTCCTTATTTACATATCCAACAATGTCACCTTGGTACAAACTATTTACTACGTTTTAAAACTGCTTGTTGAAGTGAATTCTTACACCGATACCGCCTCGCCATTTCTACACGGAATGCAATACACCTTGCTTAAACTTAAGTCGCTATTAACTTGCGTAGGTATTTTAAAAATGCTATGCGTTTTTATGACTAAACCAGTAACTATCTTAAGGTAATATAGGTAACAACGTTATTTAGAAATCGATAGCACGAACTTTTTTACAATCAAGACAAACCTGTTTGACAAAAGCTTTCTATTGAGCGTCACATTACAACAACAATTCGTAGATCCGTAGATCTAATGTTTGTTTATCTACAATATAAACAAACATACCTATTACCACAATCGCCGCTGTGCTAATGGTCCCAGACGTCTGATGTCTCGCTCATAGTCGGAGATTGACTCCGCTGTGTCAGACTCGGATAATACTAGACAGGTCTAAGGCAAAGCGAAGTTAATCGTTAAATAAGAGCAGTCTGTTGTGGAGGTAAGTTGGATGATTTTATTAATTATTGCAAAATTATTCAACACTGTTCAATGTACGGTAAGTACCTAGTTAGTTTTTCTCGATAATTTTCCATAGTATTAGTATTTAGAACCATTCACCTACTAGTATTGAATTTTTCTTATGAAGGAAAAATAAATTAATACCATCAGTAAAAGGTGTTCTTTAAGTCGCAGGCGGATTGCCGAATCCGTTGTTTTACATAACCGTTAGCTGTTTTACAAAACAGCTCCGTTACGTTTTGTGATTTTCCTTAATTACTGAATTCTAAACACGCCGAATCGCATATTTATTTTGCATTTATCAATGTAGCGGATCAACGATTAGAGGTTATGTAAAACAGCGTGAAATAAAATGTCAGACTGTAGATTTTAGTTCACTAAATTATCTCGGTCGTGTCACTGTGTGTCACAACAACAATAATGGCGTCCGAAACATTAATAAATAATTTAATAATATGAGTGATAATTATTTGAACTCAAGTGAAAACATTGATTTTAAGGATAATTATTTTAACATAAAATTAACAGAGTTTAAATACAATACTAAATAAGTAAGTGCGACCAACTTGGAAGCTTAGTAGCGCTCGATGACCGCTGCCACGTGCTTATTGTGACTGCTAATAAGCCATTCTGCACTACGTCAAAACGTGGTAGCAGTTTTGTTAAACGTAACGCAATGAACACATAACGGAGTTGTTTTGTAAAAAAGCTAGCGGATGTAAAACAGCAGATTTAACAATCCATCTGCGACGACACTACTTTATAAACCATGTACTAAATAATTAACATAGCCTGTTGACCTAATTAACTAATTCAATGCCCTAATATCCAGGTTTATGTAGTAATCGATAGTGATTGCACTGTGATTGTTTTTAGCTGTCGGTGGCCGTGAACTTGAGAGCATCGCCGTGTCCTCATCGAGGCAATCGGTGGCGGTGATCTCTCGCGTCCGGCCCTGGTTCAGGCCATGGTACGGAGCAAGAGGAAATGGGAGGCCGTCACCTGCTTCTGCGAAGCGGTAATGCTCGCGAAGGAGGAGGCGGAGCGCGTGAGGGAGAGGCAAATTTCGCGCCGTCACGCCCCTAACCGCCGCAGGAGGAGACGCCCAGGGCGGCGGGAATCGCAAGCCGATTTCCGGGCACAGTAGGCGCGGGCTTGCGGACGGTGAGCAATGGGTAGCTCACCATCCGACAAGGACCAGGCCCGGGTCGACGCGACGTGCGACGCCCAGCAGGCATCGGCCCTAGCGGACTCCGTCAGTTCTGCTGACATCTCTTTGAGGCGCGCGTGGAACACAACGCGCCGCCGACCCGGGCTTGGTCCTCATCGGACCTACACCTAAGGAATAGTTATAGATAAAAGAACCAACACCTATTGGTACTACCCTACTTGGTCTGTAGTGCTTCAACGTTGCTTGCAGCGGACACCTTCGTCTGAGTTCACGTGTTAATTATACAGTTCAGCTCAGGGTTGCCGAAACGAGAGAAGGAAAAGGGATGTGAGAGTGTTGTGTTGTGTGTCTCAATTACCTGTAGAAATCGTTATATTTATTCCCTTAGGCCTTGAAGTAAGGTTGTTTATTTATTTTTTTGGGATAAGGAAGCCTGTTCATAAAGCTACGGGGGTAGGTAGATGCAAATTATACAAACCGCTTTATTCTAGGCCTCCTCTTTTGTTCGTTCACTTGTAAACACGCTATCATACTAGATACATGTTCTTTGATAAGGAAGCCTGTTCATAAAGCTACGGGGGTAGGTAGATGCAAATTATACAAACCGCTTTATTCTAGGCCTCCTCTTTTGTTCGTTCACTTGTAAACACGCTATCATACTAGATACATGTTCTTTGAAACGTACTATAACTAAACTAAAAGATATACCGAAACTACCTTTTGCAAGGGGCAATCAATTCCATTTTCTTGGAAATGTTGATGTTCGAAAGAGCCTTTTTACGTGACTAATTGAAATAAATTATTTAACTTTGACAGTGCAAACAGAGCCAGCCCTAGCAATGCATTCTCGAATTAATTATTGAGCTTTAGTCTCGCTCCAGAGACCTCCTCGCGTATCGGCTGGAGGACATTCTGATGGCAGTAGTTAGAAAGGCCTCGATGGTTCAATTAGTTATTGGTCAATAAATGAGTTGTAGGGTCACAAGTTATACTCCAATACGAAGTAAATGATTTATAATAAGAGGTCCTAATTCAACGTTGATAGTTTATGAAATAAAGTTTCATGTAAACCTGATTCTAAAACCATGATTTATGTAGATACCTATGTTAGCACGTACAGTACCTGGTAATAAATGGAGATCAAAGAAACTATGGATGGACTGTGTGAAAGTTACGCCTAGAAAGGAACGAATGCTGATATGACGGTTGACAGGCTTATATAAAAAAAGAAGACGTGTTGTGCGACCACAAACAAATCGGGACAAAGGCAACGGAATTGATCTTTCGTTACGTTGTCGCAAGTATTATAGTAAATCAGGATCTATCTTAAGGCTCGGTATTCTGGACAGAGGCACCCCTTACTCTTAAATTAATTATTGATCGGGTCTTTGCGTTCGTTGGGAAGTCGCATTAAAGTTTGAAAAAGTGTGACAATTTATAACTACGTTCGGAACTGTTATATATTCAGTTAGTGTTATCTACTCTGTTTCGGATGAGACGAACTTTTACTTGACATGGATAGCACGTGAAGGATGAAGATTATGATTGCTTATACAGGTGGCCCGTTTCTTAGAAGTCTTTCTTTACGGGCTTTCCAAAAACCCTTCATGTTTGTTCAGCGATTATTTATAGATAAAGAGAAAACTTAGCTCAAAGGAAAACATTTTTAATATACATTCCAGACCTAGTCCCTAAAATTAAATAAGGGATGTGTGGCAAAGACTGCCCACCAGTTTTAAAAACTTTTATGGAACGTTGGATTGCCTTTTTTCGGTTTTTCATTTCCTGGGGTTCTGACGTAGTCGTATTTGCATTCGTATTTAGTCGAATACTTACTCATCCAATAATGAAAGTTTAAAAAATCTAAGTTTTGTAATCAGTTTTATTGTAAAAAAATATTTGTAAAAAGAACGCAAGAGTCTGAGTAACCCACGTCTATGTCTATATAACTCAATTGGACTAAGGTGGGCTGACTTGATAAGCCAATATCAATATTTAGTAGATTCGCTTCAATAGACATAGGGTCTGTAATAAAACCACTGTTCCAGAGTAATGATTATTAATCGAATTGAAAATATTCGACTTATACCGAAACTAACATTTGATTTATATATAATGATTGATGATTTATATGAAAGTATCCGAAGGGCATGGGCAGGGCATTGTCCACGGCTTTAAAATCTTCTTTTAAAGAGTTAGTAACTGATCAACTGAAGAATATACAAGGTGAAATATGAAAGTTCGCAGTTTCATTCGGATTTTTCAATGAGCATTTTGAAGAGTTCCAGAAACGTTTTGATGAAAAAGACACCCTAGTTAAACAACTGCGCAATGATAATGCAAACCTCCAGCAAAATGTTAATGAACTTACTACTCGATTATGTATCATAGAACACAACAACGTTGAAATTGGCGGTGTGCCTGAGAATAAGTCCGAAAATCTGGTGAGCACGCTGCAAAAATCGTGAAGGTGGATCGCTGGAACACCATCGATAAAGTAACAAAATATATTTATAAAGAAAAAGTCATAATTTCACTCTTGGTATTCGGACTCGCTTATTAAGGTTCTTTCTGAAAAAGAGAAATTCAGACAAAAATACCGAAAATATAATAAGCCCCGCGACAGACTCTCCTTTGACCTACTCCGTAATCACTGCCATACGTTGATAAATAACTGCTACAACACATAAAAATATAAAATTAAAAGTGATATGCCCAAAAACCCTAAAGCATTCTGGCGGTTCATTACAGATAAACGTCGTGGGGAACTTGCATTCCTGCCGACATGTTTATGAATGATGGTTGTACGTTCTTTATAGCTTTCATTTTCATAGAATTTCGTTTCATATATTTTTTTTCTCATATTATCTTTTCATAGAATAAGCAATACGAAGAATACTTACTTTCAATAAATTTAAATCATTGAGTTTTGTTACAAAAAAAAAAAAAAAAATATCTTCCATATCATAGAATAACAAATCAAATATTCTTTATCCTCATATTGTTTAGTTAATATAAAACTTATTACCAAGAATTTTTTTTTATCAAGTGACAGTTTCTAAACGTTTCAATTCATACACATAATATAAGCATAACATCACGCCTTGTTTCCCCGAAGGGTTGGGCAGAGGTGTCCCTGTAGCAGGCACACCCACATTTCGCCAGTTATGTTTAACTCCCATGTAATAGGGGGCGAGCCTATTGCCATCAACCGGGCACAAATCCAGACTCCGAGCTGCTACTGAGAAATTTCAGATAGAAAAACCCAATAACATTTTGCTCGACCCGGGAATCGAACCCAGGACCTCATACTTAGCAGTAGCGCTTGCGACCACTAGACCAACGAGGCAGTCGACAATTCATACCTTCGACAAATATTCAATAGTAAATAGTATTTTATTAATTTATAGGGTAAATATGTTTTTTTCATTCAGCATAGTCGACGAAACCCCGCTTCGCGAGGCTTTTTTTTCTGCGTAGCTTAAAAAAAAAATAACCATGAATAAAAATAACCTAACCTGTTCGAGTCAGGGAGAGTCCCTAAGTCCCGAGCTTGCTTCGCTCGCTCTTGCAGCCTAAGTTCTCATCCGACTTTAATTCGACACCTAATTTTCGATATTTTATATTGTTATAGGGTAAATATAATCTTTTTAACAGTGTAGTCGACGGAGCCCCGCAAAGCGGGGCTCCTATTTCTGTGTGGTTTAAAAAAAATAACCACGAAGAGGATGCGACCCTTCGAGTTCCAATCAACCCTTATAAAATTATGGATAGCGTAACGTCTATTTTTTACATTTTCATTGAAATAAAATACCATGGACAATACACCGAATAAACAGTATTCGTTAAAAATAATTCTACTGTTTGATAAGTTTGTTTAATAAAAAAATTTAATCATAAAATTCGTTGAAATGTGTTTCTATGAAATATGTTTCATTATAGTAAATAGTCTTTAAAACAATAATATCCGAAATAAAACTTTACAGACCAAATTATAGGTATTTACCTATTAAATTGCCGTTCTGCCGTAATGGCTATTTCAAGTCCATTTTATTCTTTTTTCGCTAAGAATTCTAAGTTCAGATTATTTTTATTTTTAAAATATAGAATTCTTTTTTGAAAATTTGTCATTTGTTTGATGGTTAGCGTTCTGTTTTCATCGCATTTGTACGTTTTTCGTCATCATGGATACGTTAAAAATTCGAGATTATGGAGTATGAGTAGCGTCGTGGCAGTAAAGCGGCAGAAGCGGCACGCAACATCAACGACGTATACGAAGCAAACTGCACTACTAACGATCGCACCACCCGTTATTGTTTTGCCCGCTTCCGTTCGAAATGAACTCCGTGGTTGACCGAAAACTTTAGTCGACAATGATGTATTAAAGGCGATTGTGGAAGCTGACGATTCTCAATCTACAACTGAATTAGCAGCAGTTTTCCATGTTAGCATCAAAACAATATTGGTCCATTTTCGTCGAAATGGCAAGGTAAAAAAGCTTGACAAATGGGTGTCCCACGAATTGAATAATCGCCAGCGCGAAGCACGCATCGAGTTGAGCCTTGCACTGCTCAACAGGCACACAAAAGAAGGCATATTGAATTGCATTGTCACTTGCGACGAAAAATGGATTCTATTCGACAATCGCAAGTACTCAGCAAGTTGGTTAGATCCTGGTTCAGCACCTAAACAATGCCCCAAACGAAAACTGACCCCTCAAAAAGTGATGGTCACTGTTTGGTAGTCTAGCGCTGGTGTCATTCATCACAGCTTCTTACCAAACGGGATGAGCATTACTACAGATGTTTACTGTGAAGAAATGAACATAATTATGGAGAAGCTCGCATATCTCCAACCAGTTTTGGTCAATCGTTCGGCTCCTGCACGACAACGCGTGACCTCATACTGCCAGCAGACGGTCTCCAAGTTACAAGAGCTGGGGTTGGAAGTTCTCCGTCATCCACTGTACTCACCAAACCTTGCCCCTACAGACTTTTTCCAGAATTTGGATAACTTCTTGACGACGGAGAAAAAATTCAATAACCGAGAGGCAGTTCAAAATGCCTTTGAAGAATTTGTTGCCTCCCGCCCAGCAGACTTTTTTAAAAAGGGCATCAATAGCTACCACTACGTTGGTAAAAATGCATTGAATGCATGGGTAATTACTTTGATTAATAAATATAAAAAATATGGAGAAACAAGGGCCTTAACTTATATCATGAAAAACGGCAATTTCATGGGTAAAGTTATATTATATGAAACATTTTCCGCGAAAACGAAATTCTATGAAATTTCTGTCTGCGAAACAAGAGGACACCATGAATTAAAGAGTAGCTAGGTCCTGAAATCGCAAACCTTTTCACTGATCATTTCATTCAGTTCGTATCCGTGTTTAGTCGAAACCCTGCTACTACTAATAATACTTTTAATGGATTTTCAGATACTGACAGTGTTATAAAAATTTGTTTTTCTGTAAATTTAACAGTGCTTATAACACTAAGCACTGTTAAATTTACAGAAAAACAAATTTTTAATAAACTCAAAACTATAGACGCTTCAAAGGTCCTGGGCCGGATTCTATAACGCCTTTGTTCATCAAACGCTGCAGCCTTGTTCTCTCTTTACCATTGCAGTTTATTTTCAATTCCTCTCTTGAGGAAGGAATCTTCCCTGAGGTATGGAAAAGCGCAAAAATAGTCCCGGTATTTAAAAAAGTGATCCTGCAAATGTTGCACTATCCCATTAAACTACATTTTCATCGTATATTAAACATAAATCGAACATAAAAACATCTACTTTATGCTTATTGTTTTCCGCTTTCTCAGCTCCTAATATAGTACACCGAATCGTTATTAATGTGAACATATTGCTAGGAACGTCTAATAAACGTTGAACGCTAAGCCGCGACTAAGCTTAGCTTAAATTGTAGTTAAGTCTAAAATATGTACACGTAACAGGTTTAGGGTGGCTCTCCACCAGAGATGTGCTATGCAGCTATGCTACGAAGATGTGAAAGCTAAGCTACGAAACTATGTGATCATTTCCACTAATGCTAAGCTGTGTAGCGAAGCGAGTAAGATGTGCTATGAAGATGCGCCGCCACGACGTAGCTGTACGAGGAAGATGCGCAGCCCGAGCCATGCGATGCATCTACAGGCACGAAGGGCGGCTACGGCTGCTCTGCACATAGCTACACTACTCGCACATTTATAGCTCGCATCCATAGCTACCATCCCTAGCTCCCATCCATAGTATGCATCCATAGCACGCATCCTTCCATATAAAAAATATAGCTTAGTTGAAATCGTTTCCACCAGTGCTATGCTATGTGGTACAATGAATATAATTGGTGGATATCAAACGCATCAATAGGAACGTTGCAAAGCACATCTCTGGTAGAAAGTCGCCCTTATGCTTATATTAAGCTAGCGTATTGTACCGTTGTTCTTGTGTGTGCTGGTAAATTCTTAAATTGAAATACTGCGATAGTGTTTTGTTTATCCATAATATTCTTTTGGAATTGAAGGTTATTATAGTGATACTACTTATGGAATCAAAGTAAAAAACCGGTTAAGTGCGTGTCGGCCCACGCACAATGAAGGGTCCCGTAGTTGGGATGAATTTATCCCAATGTTTATAATCTCTTTATTGTGTGGTAAATTACAAAGTATCGATATTCGGACTTTTTCTTTACTTGTACTGTGAGACCTTGCTTCCTGCCGAATTTCATGATTCTAGGTCAACGGGAGGTACCTTATAGGTTTTGATTTATTTGCGAGTATCAAAATGTGTCGGATAAATGGCCGTATGTTTTTATTCTGTTGACTTAGATACTTGATTTTTTTAGAGCTTCAAGGAACCATAGACCTACGTGATTAGGTAGTAGCTGAAAGGATTTGAACATACCAATACCTGCATAAGACTGTGAATATTCCTGAATTAAGACTGTCTTCACACAGATTGCCTGCCGATTTATCAGAACAATCGCATAATGAATTCAAAGTGGTCTCAAATCTGGGTGTGTAAAGTTTGAAATAAATAATAACAATAACAAAAATTCTAATGATCAAATGACTTGATTTCATTTAATATGCTTTTTTAATATAATGATGATGATGAAATGATATATTTAATTTTTGATATAATTTCATTTTACCAAATTTTATAAGGTATACTGTATACCTAATGAACATTTTCTATAATTCACATTTGAATTAATATTAAATAAGCATAATGTTCAGTTACTTTATTGTTCAAAATCTATAGTAACGTTTAATATAATTTAGTAACGTCGTCATTTGGGTTAGGTTAGAACAGTGACCATTAACGCGCGAAGGCGAGCGAGTGAAACGAGCGTGTTGCAATGGCCGCCGATTGCCAGATCCCCTCCATATTAATTGGATTACATGAGGTTATAACAGTATGATGTTTCCTGATATTTACTTATTAATTACAGAATTTTGGCTGAAAATTAGTAAATATATGAAAATTTGGTCAACTGAACGTTATAAAAAACAGCATTATACAAATTGAAAATTACATGAAATGAACGTTATACTAAAAGTTATTAGAGCAAAAGAAGGTTATATAAAATATAACAATAGCTCACATGAAATTAGGTTATTTGTTTTTATAGCACATCAATCACAGTTACAGATCGTATATTGTCTAAACTATGCGCACTGTAAATAAATAAAATTAAAATTAAAATCGTTTATTTTCAGGCGTCGATGTATGTTTTGCCAATATTTATGGCGTACAAAATTAACACAAATTGACAATTACAATTACATATGAAAATTATATCATGTGAACGTTATTTCAAGTGATATTATACTATCTGTTATTATGCCATATATTACACACCTCTCAAATCTATTAAAAATAACGGACATAAAAGTGATATTATTCAGGTTGCTTTTTCCATTTTAAAGGCGGAGACCATTTTTTTACACTTGAAAAATGTTCGTTAACGATAGACAATACTCAGAAAGCCCATTCCTTTTATAAAAACGTTCAAAATATAGTTGCTATCTCATCTTAGCAATAATCGATGTCAAAAAGCTTGTCCAAAATGTAGAAAAATGTAAACTACGGAATTTGCCAATCTGATGTGCGGCAGTCTAAACTTGTTGAATTCTTGTCAAACTAAATGCTACGGATCCTACGGATCAAAATTCTACATCGCGCAAGCAAAGTTTACTGCGAGACCAGTATATAAATACTGTGTTCCGACATCAATCGTTGGGCAGTAGCCCACCAGACACCCGCCTGGTCGGAGGATCTACCCTTTTCTATAGAGGATGAGTGAACTTTACACCCTGTTCCTCATACTTATATATTTTTATGAAACAACATATATCTTCATATTTTCATGAAACAACGGCCATCTATCGGAAATGCAAACGCTATACACATACAAAATGTACACACTGTCATTGCTATAAACCCAATTCCATATCGAACCATTAACTTCCAAATCACAGTACATTCAAACGTTCATTTAGTACATAATATTCACGTTGCTAAGTGAACAGTCGACGATATTATATGCAATATGCGTGGCTGGCGGCAAGCTAATTGTACTAGCACAGATAGATAGATAAAGAAGGCCAGCTCCATACAACGAATGACAACAAACGCACGCACACATAGACTCGTACGTATGGCGATCTCAAACAAATGCCTCCCTTCTGTATCTATCCATTTTGTGGTGGTGGTTAGTAAACGATGCCCGGCGGGAGCTGTGAGCAATTGGGCACGGACGATAGATGATTGATAAGAAGGAATATTGATGGATAGATTTGCGGAGATTTTTTAAGAAGTAGCCTCGAAAATCTATAATATACTGTAAATACTTACAGCATACAAAAGTTGGTGGAATTTTGGTAGGACACACGTGGAACATTGGCGGTTGGTTTTGCTAGCATTGGTAGAGTAAACACGGTGAGTAACGCTCAGTTTCAGAACGACATTAAAATTTTATAATGTTGTCAAAATTAAATAACAGTTTTTTTATTGTAAGATACTAAACTGCAAAAAGCGTAAGAAAAATGACATTGTCACTTTGAAAAGTACTGTACGAATATCATAGGCATTCTTTATGAGAAACAGGTAATCACAAGTGTGGTCAAGTCAGACAGTAACCCCAAACGTAATCGTCTACCTTAAAATGTATGTAGGAAAGCTAGAATACTTATGTGTAAAATATGCACGCACATGTGTTACTAAGCAGGTACTTAGTATTCTGTGGAAAACGGAGTAATTTTCCCTAAATACGCTTAAATGTAAGCGGTTCGTGAAATGTACGCACCTTCGAAAAAATAATGTAAAAATATATATAGTGACTGTGTACACTGTAGACGGTGTAGAAATATGTAAATTACTAATCAACTGTGCATATTAGGTGGTGTTATGCGATGTTGAGTTTTTTTATTAATTTTTATGTTAAGTACTGATGTCTACATTTTTTTTTTGCTGAACTTAGTTTTTAAATATAATGAACATTCACATTTTGAGGATTAATCAAAATTTTAGATGGTTTTATATTGCTTGAATGTTGATTGGAAAGAAAACTAAACTTTAAGTTTTCTCAATTTATAAAATCGTCTTATAAGCAACAGTAAATTACCTTCGAAATATTATGATTAAAGAAGCTCACTTTGATCTCTTATCCTTGATGAATAAGATAATAAAACTCTAACTAGAAGTTTTAAACACGTACCGAATCGGCACAGTTACCCAATAAAAGAACACAAAGTTGATATTAAAGCAAAAAGCAAGAGCTCAACAAAAGAATTTTCACAAAGTTTTTCGAGCGCTCTGCAAGCGCTCGAAAAACTTTGTGAAAATTCTGAGAAGAAGAGAGATGAAGGGTAAAATTAACATAGTTCTTCATACACAACACAAACGCAAGCAGAGAAACTTGACCTCTTTAATTTCACCTTTAAAACCGAATCAAAATGATTAAAAACCAAATATTTTGATGTTACAAAGAATTCCATGTTTGCCTTCTGTGAAAACATGATAATATCATCAGGCTCAAAGTCTGCAAACGAATTCAATTGGAATATGGCTCTTTCTAATTTTGGTAAAACAAGTAGGAGTAAAGGTGTCCATAATAATGTCGAGTTCTGAACGCTTAGTGGTTTTCCATCAACTTGGCAAAGGGCTGGCGACTGGTTAGTTACGGAGATATGTCTCCTTTGATTTGAAGCCTTTGGAATTATCTGTGTTTATTGAGAATGTTACTCACTGCCGCTAATGAAATACGGTTCCGATATGATTTTCCGATTTCCACTTGGGGAGTCCATGTGGGAATCGGAAAATCGTATTCGAAACCGTTTGCGAGGAAGTGGGAGAACAACATAGACTTACAAGTTACATATCTAGATTCCGATGAGGTTAAAGTTGATAGGAGTACACTATAGTGGTTCTTCAAACCGAAATACTTTTTATACCTGTATTTTTTTCTCAATTCATACTGATTGATATCCGAAAGTAATGCTTAAGAAGAAAAGAACATAAACGTTCCATTTTGTATTGAACAAAGTGTATGATACATCTCAAATATTTTCCAAACAATTGTATTTCTCACACAAGTTGTACTAGAAGTTGTATTGGACTTGGAAACTATAAATATTGGTTCAAAAGCTTCCCCAACACTTTTTGAGAGGCACTTGAAGATTTACGGATGAAAACCGAAAAGAAATTTGAAGAATTTTATGTTGAGAATGTTATTGCAATAAAATGTCGTATTGGTGAAAGGGAATATTTTATAAGGATTTTTTTTTAAAGTGATATTATCTGCTTGCATTAAATTGAGTTTCATGGCCGGGACGTAGTTTAATATTATCTGTGGGCGGGCGAAAGTCAAAGTTAATTTTTATCAAACCACAGGAAAAACTAGCATTAAAAAAAATTGGATTGATGATCTCAAAAATGTCTTAGTAGCGGAAGAAACAACTAAGCTAGGTACTACAAAATGCACAAAACAAATGAAAACAGTAACGCATTATTATCAATTTACCCATATCATACGATATTTGCAAAATAATGAGAAGATTCAATGGCCTGCACGTAATCTACATTACTTGTTACTTATAAACAGCCGTTTACCGCGGTGATAAAACAAAAGAAACACGTTGGAAAAGTGATCGATTTGCAGCTACGAACATTACAATGCATACTGAATGATATACATATTACAAGTATCCTCTTACAATCGATACACCCACATATAAACTAGTTGTAATGTAATGTTCATTCTGATTTTGTATTTAAAGCCTGATCAAGCAACTAATCAGAAAAGAGATTGTGAAATCTCCTGTTAGTTATTATAATCTCGTAAAAATATAGTAAAATAATACCAAGTAATCAGATAATGCTCTGCAAGTTGAAACGAGATTCCACTAAAGAATAAATTGGCGTGTGCTAATAACGGAATCAAATATCGATAGTACGGTTGGGGTTTGACTTTGAACTTACAACATTTCGTTAATCAATCCGTTGATCTACAACCAACCATAAAATTATTATTTTTTTTCAAGAAAATTTAAATAGAGTAGTCATAGTTAGCCATTTAATTCAGTACCTAGTGTAAATAGTTAGTTAATAATCGTTTATAAGCGTTATAGTGTTAATGGAATTGAATTAGCAAATAAATACTTGTTAGGGCATTAAGCAATCCTAGTGATTAAGAACTATTTAGTTTATTCATAATGTGATAAATAGCTATTGCCTTATGCAAACGAGGCGAAGATAAACTCTAGCACGAAGACTTCATTAAGTACTGAGTAAAGACAACCCTTTGAACGTTTCAATGAAGAGTTTTAATTATTTTTAAACTAGGGTCGTGCCGCTGCTAATGTTGAGTCGATATTATTTTTTCTTTTTATGATAGGCAACTACGGAAAGTCTTTTCGTTAGCCGTGGATTACAAATAACCGATTTAATTGAATGAATTAAAGGTGACTGCACCAACCAGTTTACATGTTATCGTCAATATTTGTAAGTATGTGAGAACCATGTATCTTAACAGAATTAATCTATTGGACATTACAAAATTTTAAATAGGTACTTCGTACCTATTGTAGTATAGTTATTTTATTCTAGGTAGACATTTATCTAACATTCCATTCTATTCCCAGTCACAATAATATGGGTGTAAAAATACTCGTCACTTGTTTTTTAGGGTTCCGTACCCAAAGGGTAACACGGGACCCTATTACTAAGACTTCGCTATAACTATAGCTTTGATACCGGTGTTTTCAAAAATAATAGAAAAGATTATCTACGAATCAATCTATAATTTTCTGTCTAAATTGCGACGAACAAAATGGGTTCAGAAACAATAAGAGTATTAACAAGCCCATTTTTGACCTGCTAAACGTTATAATGTTAAATGTAGACTCCAAAACGCCCATAAGTGCTATATACACAGATATGTCGAAAGCCTTTGATTATGTTAGCCATGAGATTTTATTACAGAAACTGTACACTTATGGCATTCGAGGTAATTGCCTAAATCTAATAAAATCATACTTGAATGGACGTAAACAGTGTACAGAGATCGCTAGAATATGTGTCAAATCCAAACGTGAATTCAAATACGTATCTTCCTATAGAGAGATCAAATTTGGTGTCACACAGGGAAGCGTTCTTGGGCCATTGTTATTTTTAATTTATATAAACGACCTTCCTCGTCAAATCCATTATCGAACGGTGTTATTTGCTGACGACAGCACAGCACTCATAAAATGTCACAATAAAGAAAATTATGAAAATGAAATAAATAATACAATTAAAACCATAATAAACTGGCTGAACAATAATAACCTGATTATAAATATCCAAAAAACTAATATAATGAATTTTTATGAAAGGCTTCGCACCATAAATTTAAATATCCATTACGATAATCAAAATATAGAAAGAGTTGCAAAATTTTTAGGTATACTAATAGACAGCCAACTCACATGGAAAGCTCAAGCAGATGATGTCTGCAAAAGACTTAGTGCATCTGCTTATACTCTTTACAATCTTAAAAAAAAGTAAACATAAAAACTGTTCAAGTTGCATATCATGGTCTTGTAGGTTCCACTTT
The DNA here is from genome assembly GCA_916610215.1 of Omphaloscelis lunosa. Classification (NCBI taxonomy): domain Eukaryota; kingdom Metazoa; phylum Arthropoda; class Insecta; order Lepidoptera; family Noctuidae; genus Omphaloscelis; species Omphaloscelis lunosa. Next base: position 20,693,026 of record OU744262.1, read on the forward strand.
AAGATTTGGAATTATATTTTGGGGTAACTGTAGCGATAGGGAAAATATCTTTAAAGCTCAAAAGCGGTGCATACGAGCAATGTTTAGTTTGTCAGTTACAGATAGTTGTGTACCTATTTTCAAAGACCATAAAATCTTAACCTTCCCATGCATCTATATTCTAGAAATAGCTTTATTTGTTAAATCTAATAAACATCTATTTACAACATTAAATGAAACTCTGCATCGAACTGTTACTTTGCGATCACAGTACCAAAACTTATTGTACCTACACAGGTGGATACAGAACTGCTTTATTTAAAAATAGTGTTTTTGGTATGGCACCAGTAATATATAACAAAATCCCAAACTCCATTAAAGAGCAACCTTCACGAATATTTAAAAATAAACTTATCTCACTACTATTAGAAAAGTGCTATTACTCTGTAACCAACTTCTTAACTGATAAAGATTGTTAACCTTTTAAATAGGTATGATTCATTGTTATGTAAATTTAGTTGTTTTTTTTTTAATATAAGATATTGTTATAGTTAGTTAAATTTAATTCAATTTTATATATAGTAGCAAATATTATGTTAAAATTATTTATTTACCCAATTAATGTTTGCATGCCAATATGGCAGAATGTACAAGGATTATGTAAACCATTCATCCATCTTATTGTTAAAACCTACATTCTGTGCAAAATAAATAAATATTCTATTCTATATTCTATTCTATTCGCTGTCCGTCCGTCTGTCTGTCTGCCCGTCTGTCACTAGGCTGTATCTCAAGAACCGTGATAGTTAGATAGTTGGAATTTTCACATATTATGTATTTCTGTTGCCGCAACAAATACTAAAAAACAGAATAAAATAAATATTTAAGGGGCTCCACAACAAAAGTGATTTTTTTGCCGTTTTTATAGATAATGGTACGGAACCCGTGCGCGAGTACGACGCGCCGTTGGCCGGTTTTTGTACTGGGCCATACCTAACGGAGATATTGAAGGTCAAAGTATCAACGTTTTTTGGGGTTTTTTACGAAAATAAATGATTAATTTTAAAACAAAAAAAACTAAATTTAATATCCTACGATCCCTGTACCGTTGCATACACCCATAAACACATCAATTTGCGTGCGTTAAATTGCGCTCGCTCAACAGCGAATTTACACACTAAAAATAAAAATCGTTTCCCAGCAATTATTTTTCACAAAGTTACTTATTTTTATGTACAGAATGCGTAGATGACGTCTAAAAGATAAAGATATTTTTTTGTTGCTTACCTTTATTACCCTTGTGTGAAGTAACCTAGCTATTTGTAGTTATAATTATTAAAAGTAGCTGCAGAACAGTCAATCCTGTCGATTGTACATAAAGTTGAGAGATTTCCCTTATGTACCATGTAAATGGTGAAATAGATACCAAACTAGGCAGAAAATAAGGTTTCTGAAAATGAGAAAGTCTTAGATTAACCATTTACTATAGATAGACACCTTGTATATAACAAAAAGTACCAGGGGTGTACACCTGTAGGGAAGAACAAAGGATATTATATATAAGTAGACCCACTGCGTAGTTCTTACGCCCTTCATTCCCCCCAAATATTGGCGTACCCTGCAATCTCTGCTCACATACTGCGCCCCTCACCTTGAATCTCTCGTTTCCAATAGAAAAATCATATTAACGCCGTACGATACCCACAGAGCAAGTGCGCTATGGTGCAAAACTACGTAAAGTATCGCTTCCATTACATATTATTATATCACAGACCCAGATGACCCCATAACCCTCCTCCAGGAGAGCAATAGGGCCACAAGTACAGTTTACAGACAGAGACACCTCCCGCCATGCCGACCTCGCCGCCGAGGTCCTTTGCGATCGCATCCGCGAGCCCGAGTAAATGATACTCCTCCCTCTGTTCTAAATAAATGTATTTTCTTTCTTTCTTTCTCCCCGACCCTTGCTTGAAAACAAGGTGCCAGCAGTTGTTGTAGCTGTGCACTTAGCTTTAAATTCCCCGACTAATAATCATGATCAAAACTTTGATCCAGCCCGTCCCATCTTTGATGTCCTCCTTCCGGTTACGCCCTAAGCCGAGGCTCGTACCCTACACGGAATGCCCTTAACGACCGTTCACCTAGCTATTTAGCTTAATTTGTATGCCCCTAGCTGGAGGCTTTGAGTTTAGCAGCTTAAGGCAACCACAGAATTGACCGGTTAAATATGCATGCCCTCAAAGGTTAGCTATGAGATGCCCTAAAGAAAAAAAAAAAAAAAAAAAAACAAATACTAGTTTCGTAATCCATCGAATAATCCAAGTTTCCGTTAAATTTCTTGTAAGAAATAAGTTCAGTCTCCTTTTGGGCAACATCGACGCGTGTGTTTCTATTATCTCCGTCGTGTGAAACCGTTGCTTATAACGCGCTCCACCTCTCGTATTGTAGTTAAAATCTAGATTTAGGAATAGTGAATAAGTTGTTGTTTCGGTAGTATGTTAGTATGTTGTAAATTATTGTTTTTATATTCGTAGTATATCGTTGGTCTTTTCTAGTACTTGAGCTAATTTCGTGTTTGTAACTGATTTAGGTGTTTCAATTTTGTATGATTATTTATTGTGTACTCTGAAGAAACTGTTATTATTTTATTTACGGCCACCAATATCCACCCTGCACCTGCAATCTGTTTCAATAAACGATTTATTAACTTTAACTTTGAATATTTTTCATCCAAAACAGGGCTTTAATTTTATTTTACCAAAATTACTTCCTGAACCATTTAACTAGGGCATTGAGTTCGGTGAATTAAGGCGATTCAATAGGTAAACAAATAAATCAAAGCCCCAATCCTTCCTTCTAATTTGAATAGTCAATAAATCACTGTCTCAAGTCGATCGACTAAGAATTAATATTCTCGACTAATTAGCAGCAGCGCCCATCACTACGAAGAGTTGGGACAATTTTATTGGATTTCACAGCGACGTACCGTTTCACTAAGAATTTGATGTACCACAGATTTACAAGGTACCTACTAGAAGTGTCATTGAAAGGATTTATGAAGACGCGTAAACAAAAAAAAACACGGTTATCATTTTTGCATCTTCTGTATTCCTTCAATAAATGTTGATAAAAACTGTGTCATCTTAAACTCATAAAGATCGGTTGCGGTATTGAGGCACTAAAACAATGAAAATCAACAGACCAGCAAACAAAACAAGACAATAAATATTTCACCGAATTCACAAAAAAAACTTTGCATTCGGCGCCTATCTAAGTAATTACGTCATTTTCTCCAATACTTATTATTCGTATTTATTTCCTACAGAACATCAAATAACTTCAGCTCATGCCCTTTAATCTCTGACACATGTTTACACTTTCACACAAATAAACGCCACTTCTATGTCATTAAGATCTATGTTGTCAGAGCGCTGAAGAACATTCCTTTGTTTGTGTTCACGGCGAGTTTTATGAAAGATAACGTTACTTTCGCTGAAGCGCTGAGATTGTATCGCGCTTTGTGCTCGTTTGTTTAATTTAATTTCCGCGAAGAAAGAACTAACTTTGTGGTTAGGGTTAAAGTTTTGCTGTTTATTTCATGTAGACGCATTATTTTTACAGCACTTTAAGATAGGGACTTTAAGAGCAACGTTGGAGAATTCAAAATTATATTATGGAGAACTCTCCTGTATTGCTCAAACTGTGTGTAGCTTCGGGTAGAAATAATTCATGTCTTCATCTATTAATGTCTTTGAACTTTGGTTCAAGGACATACCGTTCGTTCGTTTCCTCACGAAGTTTTCCTTCACCGCTTAGAGTGCAGTGGTGATAATAGAAATTAAACAAAGTGCCTTCCTGACTTCAAACCCTCGCCCTAGGAGACGTACGTCGGGGTCGTTGTCACTAGGCCACTACTGCTCTCTGCGGTATCGTTTTTAACAACTCAAATGTTAGGCTCTAATTAAAGACTCAAGTTCTGTCTCCATCCACGAACTATTAAATACATGCACTAATCATTAAAATGTCCCAAATCTAGGCGTACCTCAAGTATTCAGCATACAACCACCAGTCACGTGACTCTCACAACTTTTAGTGCTAAAACCTTAAAAGTTTGACTCGCAGTAAGTTCGCCGTAAAAATATCACCGCAGCGGATGCTTTTAGAGGCTGTGTGAGAAAGTAGGCAGGTGTTTTTCTATACTAAGTACATTTTGCAGTAAAAAGGACTTGAAAGTTACTTTAAAAGTTGTTTCATCTGACTTATGTACTGGAAAATTATGTATTCAGGTCAATGTTGTTACAACTCTGTTCTCAAAAAATAATTTCAGAAAACCCTACCTTTATCCTATACTATTAAATGAGCAGTATTTGTATGTATATCAATATATTTCGAATTATTACAATTTCGATGAAGGTTACGGGTTTACGGGGGCGAAAAATCGATCTAGCTAGATCTCATATCTGGGAAAATTCGTTTTCTCTATTTTCATCCTAACACAGCTCGGTCTCGGTCGCCCAGGTACTGGTTGCACTATTAAACATATTTCTGGACCATGATAAAGTAACAGAAAAGGGTTTACTCTACTTGTTATAGTTTCGTTCTAAAGTCCCTTTACTACTATTAAACCTACAAACAATGTGTAAAAGAGCCTTGTTCGATCTGAAAATAAGGATTTATTGGAACGAAGTTTCTCAAAGCGTCTTGCGGTGGGAGTTGACTGGTAGAAATAGTCACGTAAGGAAAAAGCGTTATGCCCCCTCTATGCGAAATTCTCTCTCTCTCTCTGTGTATTTCTATTAATTAAATACAAGTGTGTGTGTTCGTGCAAGTATCGTCTAAGGAACTTCTTCTAGACGGGGGTTCCTGACCGAACAGGTTTTTTTTTAATGACCTCTTCATTTGAATTTTAGTAATATACTTAAAAACACCTTACGGATCGAACAGGTATTTTGTATACATGTTGAAAAGTAACTACTGAAAATAATTCTATTCTTTAGTGTAGTTATCAAGAAAGCATATTATAACATTAAAGACTATATTGAAGACAAGGAAGTTTGACAATAATTCCTTCTGCATGTGGCTTCCCTGGTATCTCATTAATGGCATAATTATGTAAGAGTCTATTAACTGCTCCCAGATTACCATGTTTATTTTAATTATATTTTCTTACATTCGTCCTTGACATATTCATCGTATTATTTGACATTATAAACCTACGAGTTAATTTCAACTCTTCATTAGTGGCTTTTGTGCACATGATAATTATTCAGATTTATTACAGTTGTAATAGCAATCATGTCCTTGCGTTTAATTAAAAAAAGTTTTTATTTTTATTAATTTATATATCTTTTGTATAGATTCTTTTCTATTTTGTGAATGTGAGAACGCTGCAGGCTTACTGGACTGTTGATTTGTTGACCATTTTCTATTTTCTTAAGTAAATAAAGAAGTAAAGTAAGTTATTGAAAGACCTACACTGTCCTCCCATACCTAGTCACAATGTTATTTGAAAGAATTGTAAAAGCCTATTATTCTTAAAAGAGTAACCGTGGAGTTTCTTGCTGGCTTTTCTCCATAGGAAACGACCAATTGGAACCGTGCACCTAGCTTCTGACGTTTCATAAGTGCCCATGTAGGTTTATGTGAAATAAAAATATTTTGAATTAAATTTTGAATTGAATTTGAATTGAGTGCCTTCACGTATCTCTATTTGCACCATTCATCAATATAATTACCTACGTATAGAGGAAAAAAACGTGTGCGGTCGGGGCCCTCCATCAGGAACGAAGTTCCTTGTCAAGTATAATAAAAAAAGAAAAAAAATAGACACTTGCAACTTGAGGCCTTGAAACTGACTTTTTTTTCGAAGTTTCTTTTAGATTGCATATATTGTTTTATCCACTCACAGACGCTTTTTCAATACAGAACCATCTGTATAAGTTTTAGAAGCAAAAACGCGTATTAAATTCACACTTTAAAGTCGCAAGGAGGAGCATAACGCTTTTTCCTTACGTGACGATTTCTACCAGTCAACTCCTACCGCAAACCACGTTAAAGTACTTCGTTCCAAAAAGAAAATCTTAACAAGCTTTCAACTTCATTCACCCTTTCATAAACTTATTTACACCTTTAGTCCTTTAATTAGATAAAAACGGATCGTCCGAGCGAAACACAACGTCCACGTACACAAAGTAATCCTCGGCCTTCATCCAATAAACCTACATATTGGCTCGCACTGCGCCCCGTACGCTCGGCACCTTTTAGTACAACACTACCGATAACTATCTGTAGCAGGGCATGAAATTGGTTTCGAAATACCGGTTAATATTGTTCATAAAACCGTTAGAATACCATTCATCGATTAACCGGTTAATTACAAAAACGGTTTCGACTAAACTTAAATAATTTTGATTACCGATTATTACAGAGAATATTATTTATTACTATTTTGTTAATTAAAACAGTATAACACCAATTACATTAATTAACATCGAAACAATTATAACGTTGACAATAATTTAATTTAAAACTAACATGGAATAGTGGACTTCCTATATAGCATACTTTCTCTCACAGAACACAAGACATATATGCATGATTTTACTTCATTTATCCGCAAACACATCACATTCAGGGTTGGCAGTCAGAAGGGAATTTAACATCTTTAAGGTACGACAGACTGGGGATTTGGCTCCGGCTACAGTTTTGCATAACAGTTGCGCGAACAGATTGTGTCGGCGGCTCTGACGGTGTTCAATGTATTTGTCGGGCACAAATAATCGGCAGAAAAGGCCATGGAGTTCTGGGCAGTCGATACGTCCCCGAATGTCTTACAGCCTGCTGTGATCAGATTCAGACCTCTTCTTACTTCCAACGAGTTAAAGCCTAACGTCCCTAAAAGTTAGTGAGCAGGGTACATGTACGGAAAGAAATTATATAACCTTTGGAAAAGGCATCTTTGGAATGTTTTCTGTACCTTTTCTAGCATCAGTGTTTGGATCGCGGTATAAGAGTGCCTAACACAGGCACTGGACGCGCTTTTGCTTCGAGCCAGAGCGGTGTAAAACAGCCTAATAACATTTGAATTGTGAAAGTCACGAGCATTTCGCAAACAAAATCCCAAGGGCCTGAAAGATTCCTTCGCAAGGGCAGAAACGTGATCTCTAAAAGTCAGACAGCGGTCGAAAGTCATTCCCAAGTCCTTTATGTTGGTAACACGAGTAATTACTTCACCTTCCAAACTATAGTCATAACGGATTGGTCGCAACCCTCTACCGTATGTCATTCATCATGATCAGGAAAAAAGGCGGCCCTAACACGGATCCCTGACTTACACCCGAGCGTGTGTTTTAAGGCTTGGACTGGAAGTAGCTATGTCTTACTGCTTGCGATCACGCAAATAATTGAAAAAGAAGTTAAGAACACCGGACGAGAAACCGATGACCCCCAGCTTTGTCAAAAGCACATCGTTGTCAACTCTGTGGAATGCTTTCCGGAAATCTAAATACAGAGCGTCAACCTGCCCACCGATGTCGGGATATGTAGTCTATATGAATCAGTAAATTCTAATTTACAGAGCGACTCGGCCGAAAACCGTGTTGGGAATCAGATAAGAACATATTTACGCGTTTGTAAATGAAAGCGAGCTATTTTCGAGCATATGCTCTACATATGCTCGAAAACCTTGGCAATGGTTAGCAGGATAGCCATTGGTCCTCTACTGATGTTTTGTCGCTAGTTTAAGGGATGGGATTGACTCGCAAAGTTTTCAATTGCTCAGGGTATACGCTGGACCGGTGGGCTAGGTTAAAATACATGACATAAAAGGGCTGCCAAAATATCATTATATCCCTTAAGAGTAAAAGCTGGAATATTGTCAGGACCAACCGAGTTACAGGGTTTGAGTTTATCAATCGCCTTAACTACATCCAGTGGGGTTAAACAGGGAAGAGGAATGCTATCTCCCTCACTACTCACATTTAATTTTCTAGGGTCCAACACAGGTGTATCAGGCAGAAACAAGCTAGCAAAATACTGAGCAAATGCACTGTTTGACTCAAAACCGCCCTTTGATTGTAAGCTAGATACATGCTGCCAGAACTGTCGCGGATTTTTGCCTGTTATTTTCTAAATGATTACAATACAATCTGGAGGCGTTCTGGGTTCTTACTTTTAGATCCGATCGCGGAGCATTAAACTGCGCATAAGTAAAATCACAACGTAAAAGTTTCCATTTCTTATGTAGCTTGGTTTTACGCTGAGTATCGTTTACAATATCTTTAGTAAACCAAACTGGATACCGTTTATTTCCAGCGATCATTCTCTTCTTCTTTGGAATGGAAGAGTCAAACAAAATAGAATAAAAGAGATAATAGAATTGTAAAACTCGCGCTACAAGAACTTTGTTATTGTAGATGTAAGAGGGATGACGTAGTAGAAAAAAATCGTTTATACCGTCGAAACTCAAATTAACCGGTTGTTTTCGCTGAACAGAATCTGAATTAGTAAAAAAACGGTTTCTCCCATTAGCCGGTTAAAGCACCAGTAACCGAAACCAAAACCAGAATTGTTTCTGGTTCAAGGTCAATGACCAAAACCGGTTTGGAAAATGAATCGGTTTCCGAACCCTGATCTGTAGGTGTATACTGAGAGAGAACTATCGATAGGAAGATCTGGATAGTGGACATATGGTATTACTACTACTCTTCAAATCATTTAATCTGTCAAATGTGTTTTTAGAACCAACGCGAATAACTTCGACTACTGCTACATGTATTGATAATGTCTTTTGTTGCTGCGACTATTTAGATAAAGCCATTGTTAATTATCTCCCTTCTGATCACAGCGGTCAAACCGTTATTTTTGAATCAAACACACCAATACTAAAAGTGCAGATACAAACTAGACCAATAACAACAGGTAATTTAAATAAGTTTAATAGCACTTTAATCAGCAAGTTAAGTGATCTGGGTCTAAATATGTCCAATGGCAATATTTTGTATGAACAATTCTTTTAATTAGTGCAATCAGAGTTTAATAAGTCTTTTAAGAAAAAAACTAAAACTATTTGCCCTAAGTTTTTATTCAGTGACTGGGCAACTAAAGGTATCAGGAAAAGTAGGGAAACATTATTTGAACTGTATGGCCTTAAGCCGTATATTCAGACGGAAACTTTTAGTAAGTATGTTGCTACTTACTCTAAAACGTTTAAAAATATCTGCAAAGCAGCTAAAGCTTCTTTCATTAGCAACAAGATTAAATCAGCAGATAATAAAATAAAGACAGTTTGGAAAATTATTAACAATGAAACAAACAAGAACAAAAGACATAATACAGATTACACACTAGACACTTCCCGCGGTCTCATTAGCGATAACATCGATGTTGCTCAGGAATTTGCAACTTTCTTTACCAATATTCCAATTAAAACTACTGAAACTTTAAATTCCTCCCCTTCACTTGCTATTGATTTATTAAAAGCAAATGTTTCAGCCTGTCCTGTGGAATTTAAATTTAAACATATAAACCCTGTGGTCGTCGTAAAGGCTTTTAAGCAACTAAAGATTAAAATGACCGAAGATCTGTGGGGCATGTCTACTAAAGTTTGTCAATCAATTATTGAGACAATTGCACCCTATTTAGCTTTAATATTTAATTTATGTGTAGATCAAGGGATATTCCCGGATTTAATGAAATACAGTAAAGTTATTCCACTTTTCAAATCCGGGGACAGCAAAAACACAAATAATTATAGACCCGTATCGGTTTTGCCGGTTTTCAGCAAGGTCTTTGAAAAAGTAATGTTAAATCAAATGCTCAATCATTTTAATCGTAATAACATCCTACACGATCAACAGTATGGTTTCACCAAAGGACGTTGCACAACCGACGCCGGTGTCACTTTATTAAAACACATATTTAATGCATGGGAAGAGGCACGAGATGCAATAGGCATCTTTTGCGACCTATCCAAGGCATTTGATTGCGTAGATCATGAAACGCTGCTCTTGAAACTTGAACATTACGGACTAGATAAACTTGCGCTGAGCTTAGTAAAATCATACTTGAATGATAGACTGCAGCAAGTTCAAATAAACGGTGTAAATTCATTGGGTTTAAAAGTCAAAATGGGTGTTCCACAGGGCTCGATATTGGGTCCATTCCTATTTTTAGTATACATAAATGATTTACCTAATTTACTGAAAACCCGACCACAAATGTTGTTATTTGCTGATGACACATCACTCATTTTTAAAGTAAACAGACATGCACAGGAGCTTGACGACGTAAATAACGCTATGCTTAAGGTCCATAATTGGTTTACTGTAAATAATTCCGTATTAAATGAGAAGAAAACTAAATGCATAAGATTCGCGTTACCGAATGTTAGAAGTAGTGAATGTCACGTTGTATTGAATAAGGAGACACTAGAATTCGTCGAAAAGACTGTTTTCCTGGGGATAACGCTTGACTCTAAACTACAGTGGGGTCCTCACTTAACATCACTTGCAGGGCGGCTAAGTTCAGCCGCTTACGCTGTTTGGAAAATCCGCCAACTAACAGACGTAGATTCCGCGAGACTGGTCTATTTTAGTTACTTTCATAGCATCGTGTCTTACGGTATTTTGCTGTGGGGACGGGCTGCAGATATTGATTCTATCTTTATTCTGCAAAAGAGGGCCGTCAGAGCCATCTACAACCTCCGCAGACGCGAGTCTCTAAGGGAACTGTTTAAGAAAATCAACATCATGACGGTACCTTGTCAGTATATATATGAGAACATTATGTATGTTCGAAAAAATCTCCATCTTTTTAGTAAGATAAGTGACAGGCATAATTTTAACACTAAAAATAGGAACAAATTAGATCAACCACGTTTTAGATTGTCTAAAGTACACACTTCTTTTATGGGGTACTGTGTAAAATGTTATAATAAAATACCACTCGATATTCTTCAACTAAATGAGAAGAAATTTAAAACATGCATTAAACGCACACTATGTAGACAAGCATATTATAAGTTAGATGATTATATCGTAGATAAAAATGCTTGGCTTAATGCTGGTCCTGCTCCACAGCCGCTTGGGCTCACTAGTTAAAATTTTAATATTTGGAAGAGTTGCTTCCCCTTTTAAAAAAAAATATATTTTGACATTAGGAACTTAATGTTCATTTTTGTTTTACCAACTTAATTGTTGAATGCTCCAATTAAGTAATGATTTTCTTTCTTTTTGGTGGTTAAATTCTTTTATTTTTTTAGATACATTGCAAACTATAGTTTTGTATAATTTAGAAGCACTTTTATTTTTGTAAATGTGAGACCATGGAGCCGTTTATTAACTTATTAAGATGTATGTTGACTTGAAATAGCATGGCAGTTGAGAATATGTCATGCTCACTTAAATGTCTCGCTGATGGTGGCGAGTGTGTTGGATCATTCGGTTCCCTACAAAATGGTTGAGCTGGATGGTGCTGATCCACGCGTCATGTTCGTGAACGGGCGCCGTCAGTTGAAACTGGTCATCTCTTATCTGCCAGGGCTTATTTTTAATCTTATATTTTCAATTGCTTTTGATTATTTTTTGTACATCTTTCTCACATATAGAAGCAACAAGAATGATGTACCCAGGATTTTGTAATATCAATATTTAAAAGAGTGTCCTTGGAGTTTCTTACCCGTTCTTCTCCATAGAGATCTACGTTTTGGAATGGGCAATTAGCTTCAACTTTCTGACTAACTGACCGACTCTTTGACAATTCAAAAGTGCCTGTAAATGGTTTAATTGAAATAAATGCTTTGAGTTTGAGTTTGACTATATTGAGACAAAATTGGTAGGTAGGCTGTTTGTGGCTTTGCAATGTGGAGTATCATAAATGAATTTACTTGATTCGTTTATGAATCGGTTTTATTAAGAGAAATATACTCGCGAGCAAAAGTTTGGAATCGTCTACTTATTACTTGTTCCGAGCGATCTTTAACACTAAATAATTGTTAAAAATGAATGAAAATGGGACTACCATTTTAAAGGCTATACTGTAAACTTAAAATTCATGTCATACGCATTTAAATTAAACCCATATTTCATGAGCTTTCCTACTTTGAGTTGAGGAGTAAGAAAAAAGACATGTTTCAATGTCTCGATAAAAGCACTTGGTATCAGATTTTTTCGTCGCCTAGTATACAGGGTGGCAGGGACACAGACGCGAAAAGCGAAAAAAAAAAACAGCTGTTCCATACATTTTTACCGCGTAGGTATTGCACTTTTCTATGAAAAAGCTGTTTCTTTTTTATAACCAACGAAATTTTCAACACATGCGGGTTCAGAACCATGTACTGAATCCATGGTAACCGTTTTCGCATTATTCCAATGGAACTTGATAACAGAAGATCAGCTTTCTAGTTTACATAGGTAATCTCGCTCTGAGAAAGACATAATTTTGGACAGTTCACTGCAAAGCATTTCCTGTACGTTCGTGTAGATATACAGTGTGCTAATATGCTAAGATAACATCAAGAGGAAGAAGATAGATGGCTACAATTGCAGGACGTAAAAGGAAGAAATGTAATGTAGGCACCTATAGAAATACGACAGGTACTGATAAAATAATTGTGTAATTGAAAGTCCACACCAACATGCGTGTTGTCATGGTAAAACTTTAATGATTGCTTCGAGTATTAAGAGCATCTCGTGTAAAAATTGAAAAAAATATTCGAATCTCAGTATAACCTAGAGTAATAACGTTTTCATCCATGAAGGTAAGCAATCAGTTCTCCTGCTAACTTTTCAGTCGTCAAATGGTTAACTTTTAACGCCGAAGTAATTGAAACAGCAGGCCGGGTACAGCTTTAAGCATCTAATTTTGTACGTTTCTTGTTTCGAAAACGAGATGGCAATGAGCATGCATGCATGTTACAAACAACTTGGTCTGCTTTGAATTATGGAATCGAACTAGAGCGGTCTGAAAAATATTATGTCTAGTATAATATTGATTAATTTATTAGCAGCTGTTTTAACTTCGATCAACCAATCACAATAGCTAACATGACTTTTGTTAGCAGATTTCCTGATCACAGATCCCGGTTTATTTGATCAGTCTTTCAGGAAGCGGTTGTTAACCTTCTGAATCCTAGTATTTAGTGGTAGTAAGTGGCTTTGGTTAGTAATCTAAGAGCGGCCCGCGTCAGGACTAACTTTGTCCAAAGTCTCCGCAGTAGCGGATAGTTGCGCTTTAATACTACCAGTTGAATTGTGTCCGCTTAGACTGTCAGGGGCAGAACTGTGCCCAGGAATTTGTTTAGCGAAATATCTACATTCATTTGGGTAGGTTTAGTTCATTTTATAGTAGATATTATGTACATGTTCTACAATCAGTGGGCGGCGATAAGTATCTACTATAGGTTTTTAGAACCAAGTTCCTTAACACGGCTTGCGGTTGGAGTTTACTGGTAGAAATCGTCACGTAAAAAGCATTATGAGCCCTCCATGCAACTTTCTCTCTCTCTCTCTCTCTCTCTGTCACTTTCTATGATACAATGTGTAACAGAATTAATTAACTTAATTCACATTATGAAACACAATTTTTCAAAATCGTTTACTGAATCTATTTCTATAACTTTTATTATAGGTAATTTTTTAACCCAAAAATAATTAAAACTCCGTAAATTATAGTCACACTCCCGTTGTACAGTCAAAACAAGGCAAAGTGGACGAAGTACCTACACGTTAGACCCTTATACGTGTGCGACTGTGTGCGTGCGAAGATTTGTAATGTGGCCACAATTTTATTCCACTATTAATAAATAAACTATGTTTTATATATAATGGTACAAATTCAGTTTATGTACAGTCAACCGCCCCGGGCACCATGGCCTTTCCTGCAGCAAGAGCGCTGGTCGATTGGCAAGGCACACAAGCATTAATGACATTATCCGTCGGGCTCTTGTCACTACCGGGGTGCCAGCTGTTTTAGAACCCAATGGTTTGGCACGCAATGGTAGGAAGAGGCCAGACGGAATGACCATAATGCCTTGGAAGCCCATCTTTCTAGCACGGTGGGCTATGCTGGGGCGACTGCTGCAGGTGCAGAAAACCTCAAATGCCGTAAATATAACAACCTTACTGGTTGCTATATTTTTGAGCCGTTTGGGGTTGAAACACTAGGACCGTAGGGACCGTTCGAGTGCTCATCGAGTATTCCAGGACATCGCCAAGCATTTGGTCGACTCTTCACGTGACTTGAGGGTTGGTCAATTATTAGGTCAAAGAATCAGCATTGCCATACAACGTGGCAATGCTGCCAGCCCTTTGGGCACCTTTCCCACTAACTCCGATGCGGATGAATTTTTTGATGCCCAATGATTAGTTTCTATTTTTTTTTTCCTCTGTATACTTGTACATAATTTATATATTTTAGTGTTAGATGTATCCTGTAAAATAAAACCATACATGTAAAATAGTATGTATATATATATATATATATAAATATGTAAAATAGTATACGTGCGAGTATCGAGATTCGAGCAGACGAGATTTGTGCGAGGTCGTTTGTATATTTTTTTATACGACTGCCCAAAAAAGGAGCGGGTTGTTTTTTTTTTTTTCTTTAATTACCTTTAAAAATTGTTAATTTACTTCATTGCACTCGTTATTTAATACATAATACACAGCGGAAGGAATGTCGTTTCAACCGGGTGTCCCACGATACGTCTCGTTTTAATTTTATTTTATTTATTAGTAACTACGTACCTAGGTATCCTATTCTAATGCGAAACTCGCAGTGGTGGACACTTATCTCCAACTGTACATTAAAATACACAATTTCATATTAAAGTGTTAATAGAATAGTGTGAAAGGAGTGTTTATTTTAATTTATGAAACAAAATATTTACCAAGACATACTTAAAAAATCACATCGTAGATGAGGCAAAGTAGTCGGGGATATACTCCCTCACTATTACATAAGTTTAACTAACTTAGTCCTATTCCTGTACTAAAAAGTCGTTCATAAAGAACAATATTAAAGTGACATGACGCACGACCAGCGAAGTTGTAATAGTAGTAAAAGTCGCGTGTGTGCCAACACACGCGACTTTTATGAACATTTACTAACTTCGCCACTCGTTGGAAACTTACAAATAAAGCTACGTAATGGAAGTTTAGTAACGGACAACTTTTCTTTTAGCTTTCTATTAATAAGACCTGCAGTATTAAAAGAAGCCAGTAACATGTCTATATTAGCCTAGTACCGAACGCTATATTTGTAAATCATTAACCTTACTTAGAAGAAGAAGAAAACCGGCCAAGTGCGTGTTGGACTACGCACAATGAGGTTTCGTAGTTGGCATGAATTTATTCTAAATACAAACTTAACATTGTAGCTGAAATACATGTTCTCCTATACATTCCAACTGCAAATCTAAGTTTGTACGCATAATATTGAGAAATTTACCATGTTATTTTAAGACCATAGACTTCTTATAGGTTTTCCTGTAATTTATGAGTAAAGAGGCATACTACGTATTTTTTCAAAATGTTAGGTCAAGTAGTTTCGGAGATAAGGGGGGGAATGGTCAATTTTCATCGAATTTTTTAAATACTTTTAAAAGTGTTTATTTTGAAATTATATAAAAAATATGTTTAAGATCCTCGCAATAAGTCCTTTCATTTGATATGTCACACGGTACTATTAGCAAAACTTTAAAAAAAATCTTATATATAAAAATTATTTTATTTACGTTACACCTTCGTCTTTGGGTCACAGAAATACATATATGTACCAAATTTCAACTAAATCGGTCCATTAGATTCGGAGAAAATTGACTGTGACAGACGGACAAACAGACAGACAAACTAGTGTTTTTTTTTTTTTTGTAAAGCATTTTATTTATTTTGTTACAACGGTTGTGTTTCAACCAATTATAGTAACTAAAATTATAAAAATAAAAGAGACAACTACATATAACATACATTAAAATATACAAAATAAAAACATGAAAACATAAATAAAATAAAAGAAGGTAACAACACACAAATTCCTCTCACAGTACTCCTGACATCTGCCGGGGTTGCGAAGAAAACCGAAAGGGAGATCGTGGCCCCCGGCAACAGGGCAACCGAAGGAACACGGGTGGGTTTTAGTCAGTAAGAGTCTGACACACCCTCCCGCTCCGCCCAGAGCGGGAGAAGTTATTTGAAACAAACAGGTCGCTTGTTGGGTTAGAATACAAGAGATAATTAAGCGCGACCAGAGTGCGAGGAATTGGCCACATAGCACGTGCAACAGTACGACATGGAGGCACGGCAAACAGCCTGTGCGTTCTGCCCCGGCAGTAATTGTCTGGGACAAAAAAGCGCGCCAGCACGCCGAGCAGACCAGGAGCGTCAATAGCGCCACGCAGCGTCTTACAGCTATTGTGCGCTGACCACGAGCTCGCCTTATCTCAAGCGAGTTGTATCCGAGGCAACCCAGTAAGAATGTTGTCGGATAGACGTGAGGATAGTAGCCGTGTTTCTGCTTATATAGGTACCTAAGGAACGTTTTTTGCACTTTTTCTAATAAAAGTGCGTAGGTACTTTCATGTGGATTCCACGCGCAAGAACTGGTTTCCAGTTTGCTACGTACGAGCACATTAAATATTATTTTGATGGCTTGACCGGTGCGAAAATCGCGGCAGTTACGCAGAACAAAACCTAACCTTTGGTAGGACTGTTTTGCTACCATAGCCATATGGTCGTGGAAGGTGAGCTTTCGGTCAAATGTGACGCCATGTGTGGTGTTATTATTTAAATTATATTCAAAATTAACTGGGTGCCGGGCGAATTAAACTCCATCTTGATGTCAACGCTCCACTTGTATATTGCATCAATGTCTTGCTGCAGTGCGAAACTGTCACGCTCGGAGTTTATTTCCAGGTATAGTTTTAAGTCGTCAGCATACAAGAGGCATCTTGCATGAAGCAAAACTTGAGGAAGATCGTTGACCATGATAAGAAATAATACAGGCCCCAAAATTGAACGTTGACTCACGCCGGAATGCGTGTGATTGGTACCAGATACGTACATACCAAGCATAACAAACTGCTATCGATCACGTAGGTAGTCAACAAAGAAACAGAGGAGAGATAGAGTGAACCTTATTTTCCTATAATGGTTCCGTTTTTTCCTTTTGAGGCACGGAACTCAAAGACCAAAAAATGAAGGGTGAGCACCAAAAATGATCTGTGCAAGTAGCATAATAAAATGTTATATTTAAACGCCTGCATGTTTTTCAAAATAGTTAAAGGTGTAGGTACTACTTAAAACATACGACCACCTAGACACCGCTGAAATTTCTAACCAAAAAATAAACCAAGAGCACATTTTGGCGGCCTACCAAAGCAAATATTTAAAAAACTGTAGAAAGAAATACAGACCTACAAAGTATATTTTATTTTTAGACACAGGCTTTAAAAGTCCATCCGTACAGCACTGATCTTTATCAGAGCACGCTCGGATCGCGCAGTTATATCGTTGGCGATTCGGCGCGAAAGCCGTAGATGGCTGTATGGACATTAGAACAGCTGGAGCTGAAGCGAAACTGCCGTTTTCAACAGATCCCTGTTTGAAAGGTTAAAGTTGAATATGAACACGTCTGACGAAAAGACTTTTATAAATACTATTTATTGACTTATTGATCCACTATTAGTCATTAATGTAACATAAACATAACGTAATAACAAAATAGCAGTATTTCCCGAAGGGATATTCGTAGAGTTAGATATTCGTACACCCACATTCAGATTCCGAGCTGCTAATACTGTGAATTTCGAATAGAAAAACCAATAACACTGTTCTCGATCTGGGATCAGTAATTGGGTGAAAAGAGTGTTAAATTACGCGTAAATTACGTCGTCGTAAAATTAGTTTCGTTTGAGTTATCCTAGGTACAGTCTCATCCAAGTGGAGCAGGAGGGCGTCTCAGACTCTTACTGACTAAAACACGCCCGTGTTCCTTCAGTTGCACGTATGTTGGCAGGGGCCACGGTTACCCTTTCGGACAAACCCGCAACCCCAGCAGGAATCGGTTCTAAGTGACCCCTTCAGTTATGCTGAAACACAATATGCCGTCGACCCGGGCCTGGTCCTTATCGGACGGCGAGCTACCCATTGCTCACCGTCCGCAAGCCCGCGCTTACAGTCCACCGTAGATGTTCGTGTTCGATGTTAAGGGCTGTTTTTGTCTGCTCATTGCACGATAGAATCTGCTTTACCAACTCAGCATTTTATATTTCGTCGTATTATCAATACCGCAGAATAAAGACATTCAGCCATTCTCTACAAATAGTCACACCCGTCACACCGATTTAAAAATATGACAGTAGCAGACTCTGACTATTAAAATCATCATAAAATGGTCAGGCCATTAAAACAGGTTTTAGGTTTATGTCAACTCGATATAGTCGAAGGTGTATGCTATTTTGGTTATTGTTATCAAGTTTTTTGTGCAATAGTTTGCTCAGTGCCGTATCTTCGAACTGGCGTACCTATATGCATATAAAAGACTAGACTGTACTTTAAATTAGCAGAGTCCGTACCATTTCAGTGTTTGTTTCCTGGCCCCACGTGGTCTAGGTGAGAGTGAGGACTCTCGCCGCACCATCCAATAACACTACCTGTGCAGAGCCAACGTGGCGCAACACTCTGCGCCCGGCACCGGTGGCGGACGGTCGTGTTGCGCTGCGCTGCTGTGTACAAGAGTTCCCGATTTTCCGGCTCAAGCGTTCCTTGGTGGTTCCCGAGTCGTCTCCGTAGTCACCCGACTACCATCACTACTATTAATTGGGGTCTTTTTCAAGACACAATTAATATCGACTTTCTTTAAGATTGTCGTTCAAAACGTTCGTCGAGGCAATTTTGGCCCCTTCCGGGCAAAACCACAGTTTCGTGGTCCTCAGTGGATACCTTACGGTGCCAACGAAACCGAGGGGGTGTTGACCCAATCACACCCGCCGATCCCCTTCAGGGTTAGGCAGTCAATTGGCCGGGTCCCAGTGTTCGGCCTTGGGGGGTCTCCTAGTCGGCACTGGTGACAGTTTTGCCTCCACAGCGACTCACCTAGCGTGGTCGGGTATATCGATACCCTTCACACTAGACTGGATAGGACCCCGTTGCACAATAAGATAGGCAACGGGCCAAAGCAAGCTTAGGGCTCACCCATAGGCACACATCCTCCCTGTCTACACCCGACAGGGAGGGATTACACATCCCCGGCATACCCACCGGGGAGTTAGGATTGTAGGAAGTTAGGAAATATTCACGCGTAGTCTCTCTTTTCCCCCGTCAATATGAAGTACCCGGTAAAGTGCCTAGCGCTCTTTATCAAGTTCTTCCAGGGTGTACTCGAAGAAGAGCCCGCCCTGAAGACGAAGTACGGAGCTCGGTTCGCCAGGCTCCAAGCTGAGTCTGAATCTCAGTCCTGTCCCTCTGACAATAGCATCGCTAACTTTAGCGATGCACTAGAAACCCCCCCGGCTACAGAGCCATCTAGACCCCCTAGTCCGTCAGAGTCTATGGACACTGACGCTCCCTTCAGCGCCGCTTCCTCAAAGCGGCCCACTACCCCGTACCCCTATGGCTCGGACGACGACGAAGCGGAGTCCGCTGCTTCTTCTTCTTCCTCATCCTCCTCCCAATCCGACGACGGTTTCACAACCGTCCAAGGAAAGGGCAAGAAGAGGAAGAACAAGAAGCAGAGCTCGTCCCAGGCCAGCAAGGTCGTTGCGCTTGAGGACTTAGACTTTGCTCCCTCGTCGCCCGCACCATTAGTACCGTCATGTAAAATCTCTCCCGCTACCCCCGCGACTTGCGCTATAGTAGCTTCCCCCACCACCTCCCGTCCGATTACGTCATCCGTAAGCTGCGCTACAGTAGTTTCCCCCTCCACTACCCGCCCGATTGCGTCATCCTCCGCGAAGGATAACCTCGCGCCTAACGCAAAAAAGATCCCTCTCCCGCCACCCTTGTTCATTCAGGACAAGGGAAAGTGGACGGACATCTCGAAATGGTGTGCCGAACACAAAATCAATTTTTCTAGCGCCCGAAATACCCAGCAGGGTATCAAAGTCTCCGTCCCTACGTCGCGCGACTTTAGGGACCTAACCCGTCTTATGAGAATGAGAGGTGTGTCATACCACACCTGCTCACTCCCAGAGGAAAAGCAAATCCGCGTCGTGATTAAGCGAATCCCACGCGAAATCCTCCCCGCCGAGATCCTCAGCGACCTTCAGTCGCAAAAAGTCCCCGTTGACGAGGTCCATCGTATGCACCGCTCTAGAGGCGGTGAATCTTACGACATGATACTCGTAATCTGCCCGCCCGTCGAGGGCCACCACCCGATATTCCAAATTCGTTCCCTGTGCAATCTCACAGGGTTCGAAATTGAGAAACCCCATAAGAGTGGCATTGTCGGTCAATGCCACCGCTGCCAGCTTTATGGTCACTCGCAAAGGAACTGCCATGCTACACCTAGATGCGTCAAGTGCCTAGGTGAGCACGGCACTTCCGATTGCCCCCGTCCAAAGGATCGTTCCCTTTGTACCGACCTCCCCAGCTGCGTTCTATGCGGCAAACAAGGCCACCCGGCCAACTACCGCGGTTGCCCCAAAGCCCCTAAGGCCTCTTCTCCCAAACTGGCCAAGCGTTTCGACGCCCGCCAGCAAAGGGAAGCTCCCTCCTCTTATAGGATTCCCTCATCCCATTTGCCCCAACGACTAAGCCCTCAGAGGCCTAGTCCGTGGAGTTACCTCCACCACCAGCAGTCTTTCCCTGCCATGGTGCCCTCTCAATTTTCAAATTTCCCTCCCCCTCCCCCCGCTCCCCTCCCCCGCCTTATGGATCCCCGAATTCGCGCCGCCGCGCCACCCGCGCCCCCTGCGCCCTCTGCGACCCCTGCGCCCTCTGCGCCCTCGGCGCCCGCCGCGCCCCCCGCGAAACCCACGCCCGCTCCTAAAGCTACGCGCCCCTCTCAAACCACTCCCGTGGCTAGCCCCAACGCCTCCGTTGACTCGTTCAACGTCATCACCTCAACCTTCTTGGCCTTCGTCTCCCCTCGCGCAAAGACAATGGCCAACGAAATCCTTGCGGCTCATGGTAATCTCCTCCAGATCCAGGCCATCTACAATGCGTATCCCGATATTACGCAAGCCCTAACCTCCCTCGCTACTAAACCCCATTATGGATAATACGGTCTTAGCTAGGTTCAAACCGCGATCCCTAATAATAGGCTACTTCAATGCAAACGGCATTAAAAATCAACGCGAAGAGATAGCGGCGTTCCTCCGCGATCATCAAATAGATGTTCTCTTAGTCCAAGAGACTTTTCTAAAACCTTGCAATCGTAACCCATCAATAGCTAACTACCGGATAGTTCGCAACGATAGGTCACGATGCCATAGAGGAGGTACCCTGATTTACTACAAAAAGCAGCTTCACTGCATCCCAATTGACCCTCCTCCCCTCTCACGATTAGAAGTTTCGGCCTGCCGCCTAGGCATGTCAGGCCACGAGCCAATCACTCTCGTGTCGGTCTATCTCCCCCCCGCTAATACTTCGGAGAATTTCCAACTCCTCTCTGACGACCTCTCGATTCTACTCACTATGAGTAACTCACTCATTTTAGCGGGCGACTTCAATGCCAAACATCCCTCCTGGAATAGTTCGGTAACCACCACAAGAGGCCGACACTTGTTCGACCTCTCCCACTCCCTGACCTTTGACGTCATCGCTCCGATGACTCCCACTCACTTTCCGGTTAACGTAAATCACGCCCCTGATATCTTAGATGTGGCGCTCCTTAAGAACGTCAACCTAAGACTAGACTCAATAGAAACTGTAAATGAGCTCGACTCTGATCACCGTCCGGTAGTCATGAGATTAGACTCCCGCATAGGTCTCCGCGACCCCAACGCTCCCCCTATCACTAAGAGGATCACGGACTGGAAGAAAGTAAGCACCCAGCTGAAATCCAACACGTCCCCTCAGTTAGACTCTATTCCCGACCAATTCAACTCTATCGCAGACACGACGTCCGCGATCGACTCACTCACTAATCACGTACAAACCATCCTGAACGAATGTTCAAGGGAGGTTCCAGCGACGGACGACCGTCACTGGAGCTTGCCGGACGATGTGCGTGCATTACTGACTGAGAAGAACGCGGCCGTCCGTGCCTACAGCAGCTTCCCCTGCCCCGCAAACAAAGCCCATATGCGCTATTTACAGAGATCTGTAAAGACACGCATACAGGAGCTGCGTGACGCGGGCTGGGACAAGATGCTCGGCGAACTAGAGCCCAACCATCTGGCATTTTGGGAACTTCAGAGGAAACTCAGATCCCCTCAATCTTCCTCCATGCCCCCCCTGACCCGTCCCGACAAGACCATAGCCTTCGAGGACGTTGAAAAGGCAGAATGCCTGGCCGACACCCTCGAGGCCCAATGCTCACCCAGCTCCCTGCCAGTAGACCAAGCTCACCTCCTAAAGGTCGACGCTGAAGTCGAACGTAGAGCCTCTCTCCCTCCTGTCGATGACCCTGATTGTCCACTGCCTCCCGTCGCTCCAGACGAGGTGCATGACATTATCAAAGGTCTTAAAGCTCGTAAAGCTCCCGGTTCAGATGGACTCACCAATAGGGTGATCCAATTATTCCCTGCCCACCTGATAATGCTTTTGACTACCATCTTCAATGGTGCCTTAAGCAACAACTTCTTTCCCCAGTCGTGGAAAGAAGCCACAGTCATAGGTATCAGAAAGCCCGGTAAACCCAGTACCGAGCCCTCTAGCTACCGTCCCATCAGTTTGCTCAAGGTTCTCGGAAAAATCTATGAGAGGCTTATTTACAAGCGTCTCAGAGACTTCGCCGAGACCAAGGGCCTCATCCCCAACGAACAGTTCGGCTTTCGAACTGAGCACTCTAGCGTGCATCAGGCCCACCGCATCATTGAGTTCATAAGCGATGGTTTCCAACGCGGCTCTTTGACGGGTGCAGTTTTCTTCGACATTGCGAAAGCATTCGATAAAGTCTGGCACAACGGCTTATTATACAAGCTGTACCAACTCGGCGTGCCGGATCGTCTCGTACTCATCTTACGGGACTATCTATCGAATCGCGAATTCCGCTATCGCATTGAAGGAGCACTTTCCTCTCCCCGCCCCATTCGTGCAGGAGTCCCTCAGGGCTCCGTGCTAGCTCCCCTCATGTTCACGCTATTCACTAGCGATATTCCAAACCCAGGTAGAAGGACGCATTTCGCTCTGTTCGCAGACGATACGGCCATCTACTTTAGGTCTAGATACCCCGACAATATCGCCCACACTCTCCAAGGCGCAGTCAATCGACTCGCTGCCTGGTTTCGAAAGTGGCGCATAGAAGTCAATCCCGAAAAAAGCCAAGCGGTTCTCTTCTCGAAACCGCGCACAAGGCTTAGAGACCCCCTCCCCCGACCTCTCACTATGTTCGGTAAGCAGATCCCTTGGGAGAAGCGAGCCAAATACCTAGGTGTTTTCCTCGACCACCATCTCACTTTCGCTGAGCACATAAAGAAGGTTCGTTCGCGAGCCGCTTTCGCTCTCGGTAGGCTCCATTCCGTCCTAAACGCACGCAGCAAGATGTCACTTAAGTGCAAATTGCGAATCTACACAGCGTGTATTCGTCCTATCATGACTTATGCGGGTGCCGTCTTTGCTCATGCAAAACCCCATCATATCCATAGGTTGCAAACGCTCCAAAACCGATTCCTCCGCAGGGCCACAGGCTCCCCCTGGTATGTTAGGAACGAGAGTCTCCATCTCGACCTTAGAATTCCCACGATCCACCAATTTCTAAAACGCCTTGCAAAGCGTTACTTCGATTCCGCGGTCAAACATCGCAACCCTCTGGTTGTCGAGGCCGCCAGTTATGTCCCAAGTAGGATTAGCCGTACCCGCCGACCTAGGCACATCCTCACCGACCCTGATGACCCCATAACCCTCCTCCAGGAGAGCAATAGGGCCACTAGCACTCTACACAAATACAGACGCCTCCCGTCATTCCGACCTCGCCGTCGAGGTCCTTTGCGATCGCGCCCACGCCCCCGAGTAAATGATACTCCTCCCCGACCCTTGCTCGATAACGAGGTGCCAGCAGTGGTTTCGGCTGTGCACGTAGCTTTAAATTCCCCGATTAATAATAATGATCAAAACCTTGATCCAGCCCGTCCCATCTTTGATGTCCTCCCTCCGGTGACGCCCTAAGCCGAGGCTCGTACCCCACAGGGGGTGCCCTTAGCGAGCGTTCACCTAGCTTTTTAGCTTAGTTTTGTATGCCCCTGGCTGGAGGCTTTGAGTGTAGCAGCTTAAGGCAACCACAGGATTGACCGGTTAAGTAGTCATGACCTCAGAGGTCAGCTACGAGATGCCCTACAGAAAAAAAAAAAAAAAAAACCAACGTGGCGCATTGTTTAATGGCCGTGTACACAGTGGCCGCACTTTTCACTCCATTACTTCATCTGTTAACCTTTTATAGACGGAGTTTTATTGAAGTGAAAACTTCTTTAGGCACGTTGGGCATTTTTGAAATGGGACTAAACCATTGATTTCGCGACACCGTGATGACCATTAAAAAGACATCAACGCGTTGATTACCACGGTGCAAGCAGTAAAAGACATCAACGCGTTGATTACCGTGGTGTCGTTTTTTTTTTTCATGTTTTCAGTTCCGTCGGCACTCCCGGAGTGACACTGTTTTTTTTATTATTTTTACTTTACTGCCATAAAACCCGTGATAGAAAAAAGTTAATGAAACATTAGACTAACATTGTGTTTCTGTCTTCTCACCACAAAAATAATCTAATACAGTCCGAATCTCATAAATACAAAGACAAAATTTAATTCAATCAAACCGTCAACAGGCACTTTTGAAGTCAACATTTATATAGAAAGAATAAATTGTATTGAATTGAATTAACGAGTGTTATGATTGGTTGAGCGAAATGACAAAGCCAATAAATTCATTTGACGTGAGATTTGACGTTGTTTAATTTTCAAAAGGCTCAGAAACCGGTTAGTATACGTACAGTACGCGCGCGGCTATATATAACGCACACAGAGTTTTTAGAGTTTTAGCGTTCTCTGACACTCATTCGTCACGTGTGACAGTCTCTGTCTACAGCTCGATGTGCCTGTATGACTGGCCGGGTATTATACATAATTTTCAACCATCCATTTCATTAATATCCCAGCCTATCGCGATCACTTATTCTCGTGACGTCAGCTGATCCTCAATGAAAGTGAACCACAGTAAGAGGTTCAAAAGTTCGTGCTCAAGTCTCTCTGAGTGACTAGCGACCTACTTCTCGTAATCGACAAGCCCCTGAGACGAGATACATTTGGTTCTATTTACAGACTTAAATGAAAGAACGGGTTTTGTCTAATTTATTGTCAACAGAAAATACTCAATTCTCAATATATTTATTGCATTCCACAATGCGAACTGAGGTGGTGATTTTACAAAGACATGAGCATTGTGAAAATATAATAAGTTCGTTATATAAGTTCCTTATTTGAAAGGCAAGTAGGTACAGATGTGAACTGCATTTCACTAGTTATGTTAAGCCCCTATGGGCACTAATTCAGACTCCAGGCTATTAATGAACAAACCAACACTTAGCTCTAACAATCAAATCCCATTGTTTGCAGTCGCGGATCTGACCACTAGAACAACGAGGCAGTCGGTTTTGGCGCCCTCTCGAATAGAACAGTAATTCCTGTATAAAGAACTCGTAGAAGAAAAGCTTACACAGAGCAACGACATCAAGTCATGATAAATTACAAAGGCATGTCATTTGTACTGAACTTTAAAGTCTTAGTACAAAATTGTAATAGTGAACACGACAGATAGTCTTAACATGTTGACCCCACGCTTTACAGAACGCGGGTACCGGACGCACAAAGCGTAGTGAGAGCGGGTCTTCTCTCGTATCGGTAAGAACTATGTTCTTAGAATAAGTTAGGCCGTGTTAAAGTATTAATTAATAAGAAAAGCGGCATGAAAGCTGTTGAAAGTAATGCTCGGCGTTATGGTGACCAAACACACCTTTCTCGTATTGATAGGACATGGTATAGATGGTATAAGTTAAAGTCTCGAATTATAAGGGAAATAGCTATATTGAATCAATATAATACTTAGTTACAAGAAATGGTAGAAAATGGTAAACTATATAAGTAACTTAATTATTGGTAGCCTTACGCTAGATGTGGCCCGCTCGCGTTATCGCAATTATCTCAATCGACGGTTTAGCACTGAAGTCTGGAAGGGAAACAACTGACTTTCGCTGCGACCACTGTTTGTTAGTGTCTCGGGACTCAACTGCAGATGATGAAGAAAAATATAATTATCTGCTTTCATTTTCTTTAGTGTTTTATCTTTGTGATGGAAGAGGGATTAAATTACGGTCGAAAATTATCAACTGGTTCCTTAAAACTTTTATATCTCTCTAGTAAAAATTTCAGAAATTAATACTTTTCCATACTAACTCATTAGAATGAAACAAAACAATTTTTTATTTCTCTTCGAGTATCGACGACGACTCTTCGAGGACGACGATTGGCAATTGTTTTATTATGTGGATGTACATTTTTTAAGGCGTATTAATTGTACAGTACACATTCGTCAGTAATTTTATTCATAAATAAATCTAGTTTGTTTGTGTCACCCTAGAGATCCTCGCTTCCAACCTTTATGACTGGAATATCTTTACATTGTCATGAAGTATTTTCGTAAAACTCTTGCTCCACTAAATTTCTGCAAAATTCTTCGTTACATAACATTCAAATACGATGTACCAAAAGATAGGTGTTAGGTACCTAAAGATAAGTTTAAACAGTTTTTCTTAATTTAAAAAAAGTTATAGTGATGCACAGAATTGAAAACAAAAATGCAAAACACTAAAAACAATATCCACGAGAACATTCCGACAGTTTATTACACGATACCCGCAACTCTTTAGTGAACTAATAGTAGCGGTCAAGTAGTCTCGCTCCCTTCAGAGCAGAGTTCATAAAAGGTTACTGGTTGTCACAGCGGTTACGGCTACCAGGCGATTATTTTTCATATTGGATACACAACTATATTCTGTCCATTCCACAACGATTGGTGGACACAAATTATTTTAAAGTTGATTATTCAAAGATGGTTGGTTATTCAATCATATTTCTACAAAAAATAATATACAAAAAATGTGGAAGCAATTTTAGCATCAAAACTACTTAAAATGTAATGTTTAGCCTTGATACCAGAGACTATTAAATTTAATAATATAAACAATCTCATGCAGTCGGAGGCATCTTTTTAAAAACAAAAAAGATCGATTGAATATTGTAATTTAAGGACATTCGAAGCCACATTTTTTGTATATTCTTTGTCGAAACAAGTGTACCGCAGTTGGCCGCAGATGGTCTTTACTACTTCAATTGGCGAGAGGGGGACTACGAATGTTACTCTCTGCAGAATAAGTTTAGGAACAACTAGCCGATGGGCACGGATCTCGGGTGGGTGGAGGATTAGAGGGCTGTAGGTTTACAGACAGAAATAGGTCATCTTGTTTCCAACTTTGTTAAAGTTCACTTTTTACGGAGCTGGAGTTTGATTTTTTTAAAGATTGGCATCACTTGCCGATCTTGTGCAGACAGAAAGCATATGCGTGATTTAGGTTTTTTAGTACTTGTTTTTTTTTTCAATTTTTTTTCTCACTTTATTAAGTAACGCTTTTGGTAACTTAGGTCGTTAAAATAATCTTTCAAAGCATTAAAATTCTGGATTTGTCACTCGATTTTAAGAATATTATATTGAATTACATTATAATAATAATTTTTCACGTTAATAAGACCTATTATACGATTATTTAAGAACTTTATCAAAGCTTTATAAGTTTTGAAAAACATGAAAATGGTTACAAACCATCTTTAAATTGTTAAAAATCCTAAATAGTCATTCAAAATGAAAAATGATTAGAAAAACCTAAAAGATGATTTTTAAAGACAGCGTCAATGATACCCCGCTTGACATAGGTCGACTTTATATTTTTTCTTATACACAATATGGCGTCTGCTTGTCGCCTTTTGAATATTGTCATGTCTTTAGTAAGACTCGTAACACTAAGACAAATCGATTGACTTAAGTGCGTACGAATAATCAGAATCGGCCCACGCGTTTGGTCTCTAGAGTGCCACAAAGGAACAAACATACATACATATATAGGCTGATAATCACATTACCCTCCTTTTCGTCGCGCAGTCGGGTAATAATATGGGCTATCTGTATTGTAGTCCTTTCCCAAATTTCTGATGAAAGTGGAAACAAACCTTGTTCAGGTTAAATTCTTACGCAATCACTCGCTAAAGGGTAGTAATTAATACATTTGTCTATATTTAGAAAGTTTTATCTTTATAAATGTCACCACATTTTACACATTATTCTTTGAATAACAATATCAAATTGTAATTGAAAAATTACTGACGAAAGTTGATCTTATAAAATTAACCGTAATTTTCAAATAAAAAAAATATTTAAGGTGACTTAGAAATAAAATTTCAGGTATAATCAAATCAAAGCACAAGGTTTCATGATACACTTAACTAAGATTTCATAAGCTACTTTTAGAACAGACCATACAATATACATAGTTGTCCCGGGTATAGGATTTTGAAAAGTGAGATTTGAGACCGTAAACGACCCAACAACATAGGAAATCCTGGTGACAAGCTATTTTAGTTTTTTCTAAACCGTTGTTCACCATGATTGAACAACATGTCGGTGACAGCGGTTAACGAAACTTTCTGACAACAGCGACGAATCGTTTACGGTGGCCTGACATCCGGTCAGCCGTGCCGGGCCGGCGTCGAGCCGTCTGCGCGGTAATGTATGCCGTGCCGGAGCCATGGATTTACATTTGTAGGGGTGCCTAGAGACGGGACTGGAGTTTGTAGATGAATTCATTCGCTTAATCATTGGTGTAGTCGGCCGAAAACTGAATTTACATTCATTTAACGTGTCAATTACTGTAGACTAATCCGACAAACGAACAACATGAACGACATTAAGATTTCATTATTATATTAAAATTTATAGAATTTTATATTATATACAAGTCTCGGTGAAAATCACATCAAAATCAAAGAACTAAGCGACCACACAGAAAGACACGAAAAGTTACTTTATTTTATAATGTTTATTGGAAGTAATTTGACTACCAGCATCTGTCTAGATTAAAATATTTTTTAAATAGATGAAGAACAGACTACCTCATTGAATGAATGAATGATATATTTATTTGCAAGATTTTTTATTTTATTTTTAATAATATAGTTATCAACATAAGTTCTTAAGATCTATAAGTTTCACTATATTCGGCATTTCATCCGCGCAAATATTTAGATTTTACATCTTGGTTATACTTATAGCATGTAGTATAAAATAAATCCTAACGTTAAAATTATATTAATACGACGAACTTCGAATAAAAAAAATATAAGCAAAAATCAAAATGTAGTACACATTTAATAATTATCTATAACATAAAAATACTAATAATAATTTCATAATTTAGATTACAATACAATTATTAAAATTAAATAAAATTCTGTTAATTTAAAATAATAATTTATATTAAAAATAGCGATCAATAATAATGATGGCGTGTCAATAAAAAATAGCAAGAGCAATGAAAATTTTTCAATATAATTTAAATATTGTCATTCGAGTAGATGTCATTATAATAAATAAGTTTTCCATTTTACACTCAGAATATTCATTGTAGGAATAAAAACATCTCTCACACAACCAATTATATAGCTTTCTATTAAATTCTAAATTTGTAGCATTTCTTAATTCTTCGGCTAAGTGGTTGGTTATATATTTTCATTGCCTTGGTATAACAATTTTTGTTGCATACTTTTAGTCTATTAAGCGGGACTACTAGTGGCTTTTGTGCTATTTTCCTCTTTGACATCTTTTTCAAAGAGCGAGTAGTTGTTTCTTACTTTGCAGGTTTCAAATATAAAGACAGGAGGGTAAGCAGCTTTTGCTTAATAAATATAGGTTTACAAGAGTCTATCGATTGAAAATTGACCTTACACACTTTTTTGGACTATGAATGCCCTCTGGGCATCTGTTGAATTCCCCATACCTTAAAACAGAACAAACATGGCTATGGTATACCAATAAGGCTATTTGAATATCTGTAAAATTTTTGATCCTCCTAAGTGCGAATACGAATTTGTTTATTTTATTACATACATTATCTACTTGAGCTTTCCAATTTCAATGTCGGTCCATAAGTCCGTAAAAATTTGATATGATTAACTTCTTCTATGTCATTATTATTGTATTTTAAACTTAATTTCATTTAATTTCCAATTTTTTTGTGGTTATTAAATGACAAAAATTTTATAAATTTAGTTTTATTTGTATTTATTGTTAAGTTATTCTTATTTAGCCGATTGATTAAATCTGTCAATGCTGTATTCGTAACTATTTTACTGTCATCTAGAGTTTTCTCTTTTCTCAACATAGCAGTATCATCTGCAAACAATATACTATATTGTTTCGTGTAGTTGGGCAGTTCGTTTATGTATATTATAAACAATAAGGGAACAAGGGCACTTCCCTGTGGTACACCACAGTAGTTTGCTAAGTACGGCGACCTAAAGGTTTTCTGGATGTTAGTTTCCAAACACATTAGCAAAGCTGTGAGATCAAAATTGTCCAGTTGAAGACTAAACTAGAGTCTTTACGGAGTTCTCTAGCTAAAGTAAATTGTTTTATTTTGAACGAGGCGCTTAATACTGTCAAATGGCTATAGGTCGGTATAGTAGGCCCCACGTCAGTGGTAAGAAAACCAATATGAGCTGGCCAGCTCAAGGTCAAAGTGTTACCACGGACTTGCGGTCTTTTGTACTATTTACTAAATAGTTACATAATATTCTATGCAAACACTCACCACAGCAGCACTACGCGAGTAAGGACTTACCTGCAATCAATAAAACAAACGAACAATTAAACAATACTCCACCAATATAGTTTACGTTCAACAACATTACAGTTTGCATGCACCACTCGATATCAACAACCTATGTTTATTTTAAACACGATAAAACGTAAAGGCAATACGTCGTCTTTATTGGAACAGTTGTTATATCTCTTATGCGTGGGTATGCGGGCGAGGAGATGTAAGTAAATGAAAGTCAATAATATTCTGAATAATTACATTAGAGAATGAACAATAATGTAAACGACATTCTTCCGAGTACGTGAGCCGCGAGCGCAAATTAATCAACTCACGGCACTGCCAGGGTAGTCACAATGATGACCAATATCACAGTCACAATAAATCGGCGGCTGTCGGCTTATTTTGAACATACCTCATAGATTCTCCGACGACGCGACGGTTCTAAAGTCGCTCTGTCCGCTACAACGCACTTAGAAGTAAAAAAGACAGCACTACATTGATTTGAAACTGATTTATAGGAGTAAATGCCAATGACTGTACCTCTACTTATTTAATTTTAATTATTATTGCCTAAAGAAACTACACAGTTTGTCTTTGACGTCGGTGAGTATGAAAGAGTTCAAACTTTAAGCTAAAGCCTGTATTTTGAATGGCATTATTATTCAAAGTCATCAAAATCTGGTTTATGTTTAAGTTTTAACTTCATATTCTGGCTTCTTTGGTTAGCAAAAATTCTACATTGTACACTTATATAATACGAATTGTTTTCATTAGCTATCAAAGATTTCCTTTGCTCTACTTTTACATTGTATGTGCTTGCATTTTTGAAATGTAGGTACGTTTTTGTTTTTTCCTTTATTACAATCCGTGCAATATTTCACATAACTATCTGACTGCAATCTCCCATTACCGCCACTTACAACTTTTTTCGATTCCTATCTCAAACGGGTTCCTATCTCGAGGCTCGGGTCTTGAAACCGTGTCAGATATGAGGTCAGCTCCCGGACATACGGCGGCAGTTACGGTTAGCCGACGTGGCGGAAGAGGATGGCTTATTTGCTGTTTGTGTGTATGTATTAGATGGGTGTATTGTTTTATATTATGTGACGTGTGTGAAGAAAGAATATTAACACGTTTCCCTTTTTGTGACTTTTTGTGACGTTTTGTGAAGCAGATTTTTCCTTGTGCATAAATATGAAAATTCATACATACTAAAAGCATAAGTTTCATTAACAAGACAAATCCTTCACTTCACTTGTAGAATACAGATGTAATTCTCTTAAATCACTCTCCGATACTTTGCCTACCTAACGACCATTAAATTTAATATATCCTATTCTGCTTTCCTTCATAAATATAGCGTGGAAAGATTTTTATAGCCTGTGTCGACGCTACTGAAGCACTTCACTTAATTACAACGTTATCTCTTTATGTACTAAGAGTCTAAGGTTGTGAGCCGTGGCAGCGGGGAGCGGGGCGATAAGCGGTAGCGATGAGCTGCAGCGAGACCTAGTAGTCGCCCAAAGAATGCATAATACATATTGTTATGGGGTTGATGTATAATGCATATATTATTTAGTGACTGACCTCATAAAGCTATCGCAATTTTGTATTAGAATTGCTATGTCGATAGAATGTTACCTGCACTTGAATAGGTGTTGAAATTGGTAGCAGGGAACCGCTTTTGAACTTTAAAGTATCCAATTTTGCGATGGCTGAGTGTCGAATAAAACTTTTTCTGTAACGTTACATAGGTTCAAATTTAATGTTCCAGTTTTGGCTGTGAAAATAATAATTGTTTTATTCGGTACTCGAGAGCACTCGGAGACAAGTCAAGTAACAAATTATTTTCAGGAGTCACTTCAACCCGTAGGCAGCATATTACAAGTAAATGTTTCCTTTTCGTATTTCCAGTGTCCGATGCGACACAAAATAAATTATTGTAACTCTTACTACAAACGCCACAAAAACACAGCGAAATGCACGTTCAAACATAAATCTAATCGGTTAACACCAGATATTCAAACCGCATTTCTTTTTCCAAAATTTTCACCCACGATCTAACTACGTTACGGTAACGACGAGTAGCAAATGGAAATAAATTGCCGTCACACTCGAACGGTTTTAACAAAATGTTGCCAACGGACGCTTTACACGCGCCGTGTTAACCGCCGTGTCATGTGAACGGAGGCGAAGCGGGGTTACTCGCGTTTGTTGAGATAAGTTGAGGTGAACATGTTACTGTTCGCTAATAGTGTTTTTGTATAATTGGTTAGCACTTAACCAGGAAAAGGCATGCAGTTTGTATGGTTAAAATGGAAAATTCGTGTGTATAAAAAATTTCGTAATTTAATGCACTTTTTTAGAGTTCCGTACCTTAAAAGTTAAAAACGGAAACCTGCCCCTGCTTTGCCCTGTAGAAGACAGACAGACAGAAAAGTGAGTAATCCTAAGATCACTTGCGTTTCTGTCAGTCTGTCCATCCGTCTGTCACAACCAATTTGCTCCAAATCTAACAAACCAATTAAGTTGAAATTTAGTACACATATGTATTTTTGTGACCCAAATACGGACGTGTAACGTAAATAAATGAATTTTGAATATGGGGGTCACTTTTGGGGGGAGGGCAAGAATAAAATAAAAATATTTACAAACTGTACACTGTGACATATAAAAAAAAGAAAGCCCTTGTTGCAAGGATCTCAATTTTTTAATAATAATTTTAAAATAAATCCTTTTAAAGATATTTAAGGAAAAAGATGAAAATTGACAATTCCCTTGTTATTTATTTCCGAAACCAACGAGCCTGAAATTTTGAAAAATACAGAGAATGGTTCTTTATTCATAGATTACAGGAAAACCTATAAGAAATCTTAAAGTAATATGGTAAATCTCTCAATATTGTGCGTACAAACTTACATTTGCGTTTTGGCAATAGGCTCGCCTCCTATTACATGGGACTTAAAAAAAAACATAACTAGCGAAATGTGGGTGAACCTGCTACAGGGACACCTCTGCCCAACCCTTCGGGGAAACAAGGCATGATGTTGTGTTTAAACTTACATTTGAAGTTGGAATGTATGGGAGAACATGTTTTTCAACTAGAATGTTAAGTTTATTCTTGAGATAAATTCATCCCAACTACGGAACCCTTCATTGTGCTTGGTCCAATACGCACTTGGCCGGTTTTTTGGAGAAATTGCCAATGTTTGAAGTGCTGTATCTCGGGTTCTTTTGAACAGTGGAACAGTGGTGGCCCAGTGGTAACAGGCGTGACTTATGAGTTGTAGGTTGTTGGTTCGAACCCATGCAGACAGGCGCTTTACTTTGTGTAAATTATTTCATCACCACTGCTGTCAAAACGATGAAGGAAAACATGGTGAGGAAACCGGCATGTGCTTATTATAGAAACAAAAATTCTAAGACATCTGACATCTACCAACCCGCAGTGGGCCCGCATGGTGGATTACGGTCCACTCCCTCTCACCAAGAGGAGGCCTGTGTCCCAGTAGCCTGTGGCCTGTGTCATTATAGGCTGATTATGTTTGTATGTATCTCGGGTTCTTTTGGACCTACAGAGCTACGGCTCCGCTCAAATGTATATCAAATTTTGTATGTATACTTTAAAAATGTATCGATGGTTTTTTTCCGTAGGATGAACCTTTTAGAAGTCAACAACTGAGAGAAGTCCGAGTCCGTCTTTTGAAGCAAACTTGGTTTTACGTTATTGGTATCTATTCTAACAACATTCCAAAAAAATCTGTACAGTCCCATTTATGCGACCTTACGCGATTTTGTGTTTACGGTGACTGGTTTAATTATGAAAGTCATCCATTCCAATTAATCCCGACTTTCACTTAATTTGTATGAATGAGAGCTGGCGCGGGTTTACACTGAGCAAGCTTACTTTAACAATTAAACTAATACTACACCGCTAGTTAGAGAGTTTGATTACTTTGATAAGTTACAATTTAATACCAATCAAATAATCATGTAATGTAGGTACGTTACATGATTATTTGATTGGTATCTAATACATCTGATCTGTGTAATACTTAACAAAAAATAGTTGTCAACTTGTTAATTAGATAACCGGAGTTTTCATGAGATGCATTTACCCCTACACTATGACCACCATCTCGTCTGCCAAACTTGGTATTAAAGCAGTATCTCTGAACGGTCACCATTATAACGGGCCCGTCAAAAAACAACGAAGGAAAAAACCCACATTTAGGGTAATACCTAATCTCATGCTGAAATTAGGGATTTCCTAACGCAATAACTCAATTACACACTGACAAACATAGAAATTAAGACTCCGACTCATCTTTACAATCTTTGGAACAATGAAAACAGACGAGCAATAAAATTGCCCATTAATTTTATTGTTAATTATAAAATT
This sequence comes from Omphaloscelis lunosa, assembly GCA_916610215.1. Taxonomy (NCBI): domain Eukaryota; kingdom Metazoa; phylum Arthropoda; class Insecta; order Lepidoptera; family Noctuidae; genus Omphaloscelis; species Omphaloscelis lunosa. Next base: position 20,728,428 of record OU744262.1, read on the forward strand.
GCTCACCGAAGCACACAGCGATCCCAAATAGAAATAAATTCCTTTTCTGTGTGATGTGGGGCTATATTATCACGCATTTATGTATAACTGAAAGAATAAAACTGTTAGGTAGTCATTTTTATCAATAGATCTAAGTAATTTAAAATGATTACGTTGAGTTTCCATTCTTATAGTGTTACTACTTTCGTGTTCAGTTATGTGATATGCTGTGAGATAATAGCTTATGAAATGTTGAGCTTTAGTCAGCTGTTCGGAGCAAGCCCCCTCGTGATATTTTTTATGTAGTTGTTGTCATGAAAACAATTTTCTCCTTTTATACAACAAATAAACTTGAACCTTGTAAGTACTACTTAAAAATCATGCCCTTTACTCTCAATTTAAAGGAGAGAGTGTTGCTTGCCTCAAATAAAAAGTAATTGACAAAATTATACATGATCCGAAGAAAAATAAAGTGCTCAGAGTGTTTCTTCTAAATTAAGTTTGTCGTCGTCAAGGGTATCAAAAGTGAAGTAGGGTGTCGGGGGAAGTGAATCCCATACTGTCGGAAAAGATCTTTAGAATTTCGAATTCAGACTTATTGAAGGCACAATTTTTTGTGACTGTGTAACAGACACCAAGACTACATTGTTTCTCCTTCTCTCATCTCATTAACCCGCTAAACGATCGCCTACTAGAAACCGTTTGCACGTAGGCGCTCAACTGTTTTCACAAGTATATTTATTGTCGTTTCAAGTGTATTTTTTCAGGGTTCATGTTCCACGCGCGCCTCAGAGATCAGCAGAACTGACGGGGTCCGCTAGGGTCGATGCCTGCCGGGGTTGCGAAGAAGTCCGAATGGGATATCGTGGCTCCCGGAAACATGGCAACTGCAGGAACACGGGTGGGTTTTAGTCAGTAAGAGTCTGACACGCCCTCCCGCTCCGCCCAGAGCGGGAGAAGTTATTTGATAATTTCCCATCCAAAAAAAAAGGGTCATAAGACATTTCAGAATTATATTTCCAACCAAAGGTTTTTTCCGCCTTCCAAAGTTCCAAGCAGACAAAGTTGCTAGCATAGTTAGCTATTTCCAGTTGATCAACGCGCAGGCAGCAAAGCGTTCCGATTGGCTACTTCTTTCACAGCTAATAAGAAGGGTTCCAATTTCGAATTTCTTGCACCCGTTCTGGGACCCAATTAGGTCTCAAACGTCCTGAGGGACGAACGTGTCACAGAGTTTGGGTGACTGTATGGGTACTTACGAATTAGACTGAATTCAGTGTATTGGGTAAGTTGATTGCCTACGTTATTAGGGTTGCTTTTATTTAAGTAATTAAGTGGGTTATTTTTTTTGAATAATCAACAACTTCTATATAATAGTGTAAATAAACAAAGCAGCATATAATAACTGCCTCTTATGATTAATTATCAAGCATATTTTTTAAGCAAAATATCCCAAGTAAGACTCAGGTCTGAGTACCAAGTTGAAATGCGATTAGTCAGAATATTCTCAACATCAGTCCAGAGTTTAGAATTGCTCCCGACTTATGTCAACAGGCTTAGCCCCTATTCCGTGAGACTTAATACCGTCGCCGGTGAAATGTGGGAGTACTATTACATTACAATACACGTTGTCTCTTCTGGGAATACAGAGCTTGACAGGTATTGTTTGGAATTAAATTAAACAGATTTTTGATAATACACAGTCCTATTAAGGAGCCAGTAGATAACATCTGCCTGGTTGAAGGGTTATCTCTAGGCGATAGACAAACATTATTCTTACATAACATAACATTACGCTGCACTCCCAGAAGGTATAGGTAGATGCGTACTGATAGAACATCCACATTTCTCAATTGTATGTCATATTTATGTATCCTTGAATATCAAAAAACAGCTTGAATATCAATTAAAATAATAATTATCTATTTCATATCGATTAAAATCAGTCTTATATTTTTTGTCTATGTCACTGGCAGTGCATGTTCTGTACTGGCATGAGCTGACTGACATTGACACTAGACATTAGTGATGGGTAGTTGTCGAATTTTTGACGAACGAAACCGTTTTCCCGACGACGAAAACGGTTAAAGGACAAAACTTATCCAACATGGAATAGAATTACGTTTTCATTGAGCTCAGTTTCTTACAACTATCAACGATTTGAAATGTATGAAATGGTTTTATCGCATCACGAACGACAGCATTGACAACTGGTAATACATTATTGACATTATTTTTTGTATTTCATTGACAAAGAGTTCACTTTTAGTTGGAAGGACTGTTTTAAGAGTGTGATAGATAGTTGAATCATTGTACCTGACTGTATTTTCTTAGATGTAAAATAAAAAATCTCACCAAGTAATTCGTAGACTGGTTTGTCCAATGAAGACTGTTTCAATTTATACCCAGGACGTAAAACGGTTTCATCATCACAAAACACAAAACGGTCTTTGTACAAGTTCGTCGTCGCAACGCCAAACCGTTTACATTTACCGATAACCGTTTACATGAACCGTTTACTGTCTACTAGTAGGGATGAGCCCTACTAGACAGCTGCCCCTTGTTTCGTGTTTTCCGATGCGTTTTGAGTGCTTTCCCGATTATTTTTCATTTTCAACGACCACTGCTTTGTTTTTTACGGAGTCTGACCCTGCCTACCTTGTACGATTCTTGTTTTCACACTGGGCAACGAAGGTCGCTCACACGATTGACTTGGAATTGTTATTTTGGATTTTACCGCCGCTTTGTGGGTTGGATATTGTTGAAACTGTGGATCGCTGTGTTAATTGTGGGATAGCAACTAGTTACTGCAGTAAACTAATATAATATGTTTGAATCTATAAATTCACACCATTTTTATCTCGTTAGATCCATGAGTGATCCATGATCCATGATCCAGGTCCAAGAGTGTGTGTAATCGTTTCCGTCTCTTTTTAAACAAATACAGCTTCCCCGTAACAAGTCAACCTATAAGAAACGCAATTGATTTATTCTTATTTCTTTTCAGCCAATCGGCGTAGGATCTAATCCTGCGGAGCCATCTAATTGGCTGGCTTGACGAGTGCTGTGCAAGCCGACGTAATAAGATTGTTGCGAGCCGCGACTCCTTGCTGAGATATGGAAGTACACTGCTGTATTAGGTTTCATTTATGTGATGTAATATGTACACGATTTTGTTAAATAATTTAATGGTAGGTCAGTATCATAACTATTATTATTAGTAAGAATATAAATTGCAATGATTTTTGTTTACACGCGCCGCAACAGCGCGGAGGCGGTCCATTTGATAGAAATTGCGCCTCAAATTAAGTATGCAATACACACTTTATGTGATTTCACGAAATCCTATCGGATCAATCGGCTTAGTGGTAGGTTCAGTGCAGTCATGTAAATCTGTGAAACAAGTTAATCTGGGTCACCACTTCATATCGTGAATAGTACCTATTGCTTAAAGCTCGCAAACAAAGACCTCTTTCATCTCATAAGCGTCTATTCTTTATGAAAATATTCTGAATATATATATATATATATATATATTGAGCGGCGTGTAAATGCTCGTTTCATCTTGTATATCATTATTTGCTCGTACTCGTACTGTTACAACATTCATGTGCTCTCGTTCCACACGCTTAGCATTCAAAACATAGCGCTTAGTTAATTAGGAACGTTGTTTGTATAGAATTCTAGCAATTTTTATGTTGTTCTTGAGAGTAGGGTAATGTGGAATAAACTCATAACATTATACAAGCATAATTACCTACATCTACCTAAGTACTTCACATTCATTGTTATTAAATGTAAACTGCTATTGAAATTGCTCTGAAGTAGATTTCAGATGATGACGTATAGTAATACACCTATGATGAATCCAAAATTAGTAAACGCTCGATATTTATTTATTCACTTGTCACAGCCTTTTAGCGTTGAAACAAAAAATGAAGTCAAATCCAAATAATTCACAGATTTTTTTTGCTCGTATTCATATTCTTCTTTGCCAAAGCAAGTCACACAAAAAGAAAAACAAACAATTATAGATCACAGCTCTATCAGATGAGATTCAGAAAAAGACTGCTTTCAATTCCATTCAAAGGAACGATGAATGGGACCGAACGACTGAACGAATAATGGAATTCATTCGCGAGCTGATTGACTCGCTCGCGATAACTTTTGGAATAAAACCGACGTTTGCTCGGTCATAAATTTTCTCCGATTAGATTTAGCCGACTGTGCGGAAGTTAGTACGTATGTTGAATGACAACTTTGCAAATGCTCGACTCAGTTAAGAGTTTGGCTTCCAATTTAATTGAGTTGACTTTTTCTGCTTATGAGTGGTTATGAGTTTATTCCACTTTTCATGAGTGCTGTGGAAAGTAAAAAAAGCGATTTACAAAATGAATATGCATAAGCTTTTGTTTTGTGTGGCCTTCTCGTTCTCTCCTCATTGTAATACATACTTTTGATTTTATTTGTGAGGAGTCAGTTTCATACAAATTTTTAAGGAAGTAATCTAGCTTTTACTCGTCAATTTAATACTTAGCCAACTTAGCGACCAGGCAAGAAGCTAATTTTATCCAATCATAGTGTTGTGCCCCAGCCAATCTTCCAAGTTCCACCTAAGCATTCTACAAGTTCGCTTGAAAATTGGAAATTAGGAAAGCCTTAATTTCAATACAAATCTATCATAATACAACCTGTATGTCACCAGAATCCGGCATGACTGCTAGCACCACCTCCATCGGAACATGTCGTCCCCAGTCAGAGGAATAGTATCGTTCGGCAAAGCATTGTATTGCATACAAGCCTCGCTTCCGCACTTCACTCGTATTCATGTCATGCCCTTACCATCACCTACATCCAAAACCAAGCCCTATTTCGTAGAAAAGAAGGTGTGTGTTGGAATGGTAGTGTTCTATTTAGATGGGAAGCATTGATTGCTTGGCGATAAAAAATTGGAATCGGTCGTTTTATGCACGAGTCCGAGCGTGGTTGTGTAGAACAGTTTAGAAGCAAATATTGATTGTGTGGAGTGGAATGGACCGACAATTGATGATTGGGTTTAATTTTTTTTAGTTTTTTTCGATTTTCCAAAAGCTGTTCAGAATCTTGTCAAGTGTCAATTAATCAAAACTCGGTTATTTGAAATAGTAGTTAGATTTATTTGTTTATTTATTGCATGGAAAATTTATACACAAATAAAATCACTACTCAACTAAAAATATAAAATCTTCCAAGATTTCCAAGTTTTGTATTTGTAATTGGCACAGGATTATTTAATAATCCCTGCCAATTACAAATTATCACAAATAAATGATAGAAGTGGATTAACAAAGAGGAGATCAAGGTTTAGTGGTAGCTATCCAAGCTAAACCAAACTAGAGAAGAGTGCTAGTACTGATGATGATAATTATTGATTAGGATTCTAATGATCAAAGAAGTTATTGGTCGTTATTACTCTCCCTCTCTCCTAATAACCTGCCAAAGATAAAGCTCTTGGATATACTACTCCTGGGAGTGCATAAAAGACCAGTCACAAGTGGTGATACATCAGTTCGTCCGGCGCAGTCTAAGAGATAACACCCACTACCAATCTTGCTGACTGTCAAACGAGGTGTTTTTTTTTAATCATGGGAATAGCGTTTGGTCGCGGCTTCACCCACGTGGAGGTCGGAAATTCTCCCACGGAAACGTACGTCATAGGATAACCCAGGTCTATCCCAGGTAATGGTCTATGCGTGTGCTAAATTTCATTCAAATTCGTTCAGCCGTAGTGCGTAAAAAGGTAACAGACAGACACAGGCAGACGGTCATTTTCGCATGTATAATATTAGTATGGGTTTAACTAATATGTTGTCTATCATAATGATGCAATAGAGACATGTAATAAAGAATACTCTACCTTTCTATCTAGACAGATAAATGGGTACGTACTCTTTATTGCATACTGATGCGAGGAAATTAAGTACAGAGAGGTTTAACTTAATAGTTCTGTGATTATTAATAATACTACTATTTCGAAGTCTTAGCTAAAAATGTGGAAATCCAGCCCTTTATCATTATGTACCAGGTTCATTATAAAGTATTAATAAGGGTCAGGAAGGTCTATTGCTAAGGGTTTTAGAGTTTCTAATCCTTTGTAGGGTAGATATATTCTTATTTATACATACACAGAATATAAATCTACATTGTTTTAGTGAATGGTTATAATAAACAGGAAAGAGTTTGTGAACAGGCTGCAGACTAAAATTTAAAACTAAGAGAAATACCTACATAGAGAAAAGTCATCGAATATTGGATTCACAGTATGCTAAAATTAAATATTTAGACCGAATTCATTACTGCACCAAGATTTTTAATAGTTGCAAGTTTTGTTTTATTCTAATTTCTGTTACTTAATGTGACAATACGTACCTGCCCCACGTTGTCAGAGATGACACTAAACTAAGCGAAACACATTCCATCCCCGTTCCCACCAATAAAAACGAATACATTTCCCTGTCAACGTGCAGTTATGAAGTTAACATTTAGCAGGCATATCCATTAACCAGTAATCTACGCCAGTAACGCGTAGGTAAATTGACTCGTTGGTCGTCAACCCGTAGGTATGCCCAGTATTGCAAGCTATAGGGCATGGGTATATTGGTAAGGCAATGGATTTTTAAGTACATTACCACTCAAATTAGACTTTTGTTGCCAAGGCTATATATAATTGTTATTATTAAGAGCTATGAGCAGTCAGCGTTCATGATAGCGAAGTTCACTGGAAAGGCTAGAGGGGCAGTGGCTCGCTTACATATATATGTTTATCCGTTATCTTTTTCCTTTTCTAATAAAAACCGGTTAAGTGCGTGTCGGACCACGTAAAATGAAGGGTTCCGTAGTTGGGATGAATTTATCCCAAAAACATAATACTTTAGTTGAAAACAAGTTCTCTTATAGGTACATCGATATACGTGACAGTCAATTCTCCAACTGCAAATGTAAGTTTGTAAACGCATTTTTTTTTTTAAGTGAATACTTCTTTAGGCGCGTCGGGCATATTTGAGATGGGACTAAACCATTGATTTCGCGACAACGTGATGACGCTAGGTTTTGACCATTAAAAAGACATCAACGCGTTGATTACCGCGGTGCTGATTTTTTTCAGGTTTTCACTTCTGTTGGCACGAGTGCTACTGTTTTTTTTATGTGTTAAATCTACAAATTAACGATTTTCGGAGATTTCCTTTACTTTTGCTGAGAGTCCTTGCTTCTTGCCAAAATTCATGATTCTTTGTCAACGGGAAGTACCCTGTGTAAGTTTTGATTTACAAGCGAGTGTCAAAATATCACGCCGTACTTTTTTATTGCGTTGACTTAGAAGCTTGATTTTTTAGAGCTTCAAGAGATCGTAGACTTACGTATTTGATATTAAATTTATCAATTTGATATCTCGACGCATTCTTCAGAAAAAGGGTCTTGACAGACTGAAAAATAGACGGACGGACAACGAAGCGATCCTATAAGGGTTTCGTATTTTTCCTTTTGAAATACGGAACCCTAAAAAGATATATCGTACGATATAAAAAAACAGGATGAACTACCTACTTCTGTGTGTGGGGTTATTGACTACATATCAAATAGAAGTGTTTAAGCATGGATTTGTTTCACGATGACCTATGATAGTACATTAATCATTGTAGCTTCAACGCTTATTAATACTTTACCTAATTCGTCGATACCTAATGAAACTTCAATAATTTAGATGCACCGTATCGAAAAGTTTATTGTAGCCTGAAAATCCAGCAACAAAGTTCTTGCATCATATCTTTATTAAATAAAAACTGAAAACAAAGTCAAGAAGTCGACTATGTCACAATAATATTCGTGCGGTACAAAATACGAACGTAAAGCCAAAGTGGTTGACATATTGACTTTGCGTCCTTATTTCGTAGCAATTTCGCAGCAATTTTCTTAGTTTAAACAAATGTTACTACTGCCGTGTGGCTGACCGTATACGCGATAAAATCGCATGTAATAAATAGTATTGGCCGAGCGACGCGGGCGCGGCGCCGGTTATAATTGATTGATGATACCCTGCTACTCTATCATATTAGATTATTTACTTTGGTGACTAGTTTTTGCGAAGATTTCTTGTTGCTTGCTTAAGACCATTTGTTTGGTTAGACGTCATATGTCTTACATATTCTACAAGAAGAATGTGCGTGGAAGTTTTTTTTTTCATTTTAGACTTTCCTTAACCTTGAAAGTCAGCTTTTACCAATTTTAATTAGTCTGAACAGTATAGAATCCATAAATTACGGCAGTTCGAGCATAATAATGTAACAGACAGACTCATCCGGTTTCGTAAAAAACCTGATCATTTCTCTAACCAGGTAACCTGCTATAAGATGGCTGTCCTTACTTGCTTCTATTCTATTCTTGACCAAAATATTGACGACCAATCAATTCACGTCACAGAATATCAACTATGATAAGCATATGTGTTGATTACCTGTGTAACCAACACATTAGCTGAAAGCCGTAATTTTTTAATTTAGCATAATGTGAAAACGAAAACTGTCTGTTGTACGAAAATTCGCATTCAAGCTAAATAACTCTGCACTCACAGCTCAAACCATCCCTAGTTCTGAATAATGTCAATATCACGATGCAATAGTTACGTATCGAAGCTTCCGCTCAGTATTGCAGATAACGCCAAACTGTGGAACTATCCTCACTGTGTGCAAACTATAATCTATCCAGATATAACCATATCCCCCCTGTATCCCGTAAACTGTAGATATAACCACTGAAGTTATCTGCAGTTAACGCTCCGTCACACATCGCTGGTATGAACTGAATGGCTTCTGATCATAATGGGCTGTTAAGGCGATGTTTTGGCTATATTTAAAATAAAAAAAAGAAACAATTCAAAAGTCATTTATTTAAACTAGGCTGAGAATCAGCACTTTTCGAACTTCAAAATTACATAAGACAGTCCCTCAAAACGCCCACCCTTCACTACTTCCTAGTGCCTTTAGCTGGGAAAAAGAAGTGGCGCAACAAACTCCCCAGCAGCACAGCTGTCTGTTCAAGTTAGAAAATATATGATCCTATACAAAAGTATGCAATAATTTACATTATGCAGCACAAAAAATAATTTAAATGATAAATTATTGGCCATATGTCAGCTAGCACACGCCAATATACCAACCAAAAACATCGAGAACTATACTTAAGCAGAAATAAAAACTAAACGTAAACAGAACTTAATACGAGTATCTAAATAAAGCCGCCAGGCATAAAGGGCGTCCCCGTTTACATAAAGCTGTAATTGGAAGTTATAAATTATAAACTAGGACCATTGAGGTAAAATAAATTAACAGTTAAATTACTAGAAACAATAACAATACCTACCATAATCAGCAAGACGACCAGTCACCACAAGCAGCACCCGTTCACGGGCATAACGCAAAGATCAGCCACTACCCCCTCGCCATATTTGAGGGAAGGAGGCAACCCGACCCCCGACGCTACCGCAAGTAGTGAATCTCTCTCAGAGAAACTCTGGCACCTAGCTGGTGAATTGCTCGAACAGCTCGTTTTTGAAGGACAAATAAATTTTGAATATCAGCAGCTTTGCCCCACAGCAAAATACGGTAGGACATAACGCTATGAAAATAACTAAAATAGACTAACCGATCTGTATCAACGTCAGTGTATTGTCTTACTTTCCTAACGGCGTTGGCGGCCGAACTGAGCCTTCCCGTTCGGCTCGATACATGTGGGCCCCACTGAAGTTTGGCATCTACTGTTATGCCCAGAAAAACTGTCGAGTTCACAGTTTCAAGCGCCTCTTTATTTAAAACGATGTCGGGCCCTAGATTTCTAACATTTGGTAGGGCGAACTTTACACATTTATTCTAAAATTGTAGTTAACTTCTTGCGTAAGGGGTATCTTTTGAAAACTTGGGGAAAGTATTTTCATGAAAACTCTACACCCATTAAGTTTAAAACGACACATCTCTCAATTTTTCTGTGCATGCTCATTACTCGAAAACCACTATACGATTTAAGTTTTTATTATTCATACATACCTATGAATGATGTTGTGTATTGTATGTTGTGTTTTAGTATAATGTGTTGTACAATAAGTGTTTAATAAATAATAATAAGCCTTAATAAACCTGACATTGTGGTAGCTAATCGAATAGAGCGGCGCGCAATGATTGCTGGAATAACGGTCCAACATGACAGAAGCCTCGCGAAAGCCGAGAAAGATAAACAAATCAAAGATCTTGACTTCGCGAGGTTGTCGACATGTGGGATGTGGCTGAGCAATTATTGACTCAGCAATTATTGCGCTAATAGTCGTGACAACCAATGGCTTTATAGCCAAGAGCCTCGACGAACACCTGAGGAGGCTCTTGTTGGGCACCTTGTTTAAGGGCTTGATTCAGTAAGCGGTACTTCTGGACAGGGCTCGTATTGTCAGGAGGTTCCTCTCTTAGGAGCCCTTATGAACATATATTATAGGTCCTTTATGAACATATATTAAAAAATGTTATGTCTAAGTGTAAAGAGTAATAAGTGAAATAAAAATATATTTATTCTCTGGTTAAACTATATATTAATTATATCTGAAATACGTAGTGTAAGAAGTGAAAATTGACAATCTACAGAAACAAATTCCATCATCTTAACACAAGATTCCGCAAGCCCTTAAGCCAAACGATGTGCTAAACTATGCTATAACACGCTTATGTACAGACGGGCATTTATCTGCAGTGAACGCTCCGGTACACTAAGCTACTGAACGCAAGTGCATTCTCATCATTGCAGCACGATCGGTCACTGTAGTGGGCTCAAGTTAGATGAAATTTTTTATAGTTGGTAAAGGATAAATATGTAATTGTAATGTAGCAACATACTGCCGTCGCCAAGCGCTGTTAAGTCAGTAAATACTGTTAACAAAAGGATATTACAGACGTTTTTATTTTACTTTCTTGTGCAGTAAAAAAGAGCTTTTTTTGTCATGTTCACAAATATTACATTAGATATAATGATATTCTGCTGTCGCCTTAAGCTTTTTCTTGGTGTTCGTAAAATTACTCTGTTATTAATGTCTTTATAATTCTAGGTTTCATCAATCACTTTAGCCTTTCAGTTCATTTATTTCTGTTTTACAACTAATAAATAAAAGCCACTCCTTAGAGCTGAATAGCATAAAGTCAGATAATTATCTTTTATCCGAGAATAAAATTTTTCGTGCGGCAGTTATTGTATGGAAAAACTGCCAAAAGTACAAAATGTATTCGAATTATATTATTTTTATACTAGATGTTTGGATATAGATAGATGTTTGGTCTAATTCTCCGAGTTATTACTTGCACTCTTGATACTAGAAATATTATTTATTTTGAAACATTTGTGTCTGTTATTTTAAGCGGCTTTCACAGAATTCAACGCATATACAGCAAACCTAATTAAAGCATATAGTTCCCATATCTCTCCCACTGTAAATAGCTCTACATTGTATTTTCATTAAATCCCACATATTAATATTTCCTGTTTACGAATTGCCATAATATTTTCATTAGTAGGTAGGTGGTAGCCAACAATAAATGATCCGTGTATTTAGACAAAGTACGTACGTTTCGTCAATCCTCTGTGACGTCAGCGCCAGCCCTCTGTGCGCTCATTCGAGCTGTTATTAGGATAAAACCGTAAATGTCTATATAAATATAGTAGTAAAGCTGTTTTTATACCTTTCCGACCCAGATGACCTCATTACACTTCTCCAGGAGAAGAATAGGGCCACCAGTACAGTGCACAGACGCCTCCCGTCATTCCGACCTCGCCGCCGACTTTGCGATCGCGACCACGCCGCCGGGTAAATGATACTCCTCCTCGACCCTTGCTTGCAAACGAGGTGCCAGTAGTTGTTGCAGCTGAGCACGTAGCTTTAAATACCCCGCCTAATAATCATGATGATAATCAAATTTTGATCTAGCCTATCCCCTCTTGCTGTCCTCCCCCCAGCGACGCCCCAAGCCGAGGTTTGTACCCCATAGGGGGTGCCCTTAGCGAGCGTTCGCTTAATTTTAATTTAGAATAGTTTACTTGCTCCTCGCTGGAAGCTCTAAGTGTAGTAGCTTAAGGCAAGACCTTAGTGGTCAAAACTGCGAGTTGCCATAATAAAAAAAAAACTGTTTTTATAATACCTATGCTTCTCTGTGACCGATACAAACAAAATAATTGTCTAAACTAATATTATAAAGAGAAAAGATTTGATTTTTTGTATGTTTGTTTGTAATGAATAAACTCAAAAACTACGGGAGCAATTTTAAAAATTCTTTCACCATTAGAATGCTATAATATCACTGAGTAACATAGCCTATAATTACAAAGATATCATGCGGGCGAAGTCGCTGGCGGAAACTATATAAAATATGTTTATGCTGAGGATTTTATACACTCAAAAATATCTCTGATATTTTAATCTGATTAATACGCATTTTCCTTGTCATTATACGTCTATTTATAGGCAAACGTGCGGCCCATGTGATTTCACGCTGCTCATCACACTCGGACAAAGTTGAAAGGCGAAACTAATAATTACACTGAGACACATACTCGAACACACAATACTGCTTGGCGGCAAAAGGTACGTTTTAAGATTTTCCTTAGACGAGTTCTTTCACAAGGAATTCTACTACTTGAAAGAAAAAGAAAAAACGTTTATTTGCGGTAAACATGACGCAAAAAAACAAAGTTTAAAATACATAAATGAGAAAAGGTTGGGGAAGCATGCGTTACATCCACGCAAATCGGCTATCGCTCAGCATTATGCTACGACCCTATGCAAGACAGAGCCCCTGCGCTGATTTTCAGCGCTGGGACTCTGTCTTGCATACTTCAAAACTTTCCTCAGTCTTTAGTGCGCATATGACGACTCTACTTACCTTCTCTGTTATAACACTTCTACCATTACCGTCAAAAACATGACGCATGTCTTTTATCAGAGCTGAACCACGCTCTTGTTGTGTTTGCAAAACAAATACACTCCGTCTGATGTAGGGCGTGTATTACAAATATTACATTATGACTTATTGTTTTTATATTCGGGTTTGCTGAACATTTGTTGATGCAGCGTGAATAGTATGTGTTTTGGTCTAGATTCGACAGATTGATTTAAATAGAATTCGTTTGTTTTGTTTACACTGTGTGGGTTATGTTATCTGTCTTTGTTTTCCCATATAATATTAAATGTTAGCACGTTAGCTAAGTTTGGATATTAGTTTACACAAGACCTTGATCATATTCGGCTTGTCTAGAGTAGATGACTGTCTGCCATCATTTGTCAAAAAGTAGCTTTACATTGAAATCAAGAATTAATGGGAGGTCCCAGTAATAATTTTATTAGTTGGAAGTAAAAAATGGATTAGTTGATTAAGGGCTGATTTTTCAACAGTCGGTTAACTTTTGTATGAAAAATAAATGTAACAGTTTGACATATTTTCTATGCCTCAGATAAAAGGTTATGGGATGATTAAAAAATCTGCCCATAATCAACTTATCCATTTTAAGATTGAAAACATTAAAAAACAAAACGACTTATTATGAAAATTGCATTTCAAAGCTGAATAAACACATTGAATTGTCCACACATAAGAAGCAGCAATGTGCAGACGAAAGTGATTAATGGTAGTTTCTTCGCCAATCTTCGAGATAAGCGCTGCAAGCGAGCTGGAAAATGTGAAGTAAATGAACCGCGATAATCTTAGTCAGCACGAGCTGAGATATTTGATGTTCTGCTCTGTTCTGCTCTGTTCTCATGCAAAAGTGCAGCTGACGGAGCTTCTACTTTTTATTATGAAGTTTTTGTCTTGCGCAATCTTTGTTGAGACAAAGGTAGTATGCATAATACCCTTTGTGTGGAGATTTAAAAAAAAAAACTTCAAATAAAACTCGTGACGCACGCAATTGTTCAGTGAACTCATTATTTTATTTTTAAAGATACCTTTCTAATTTCGAATTTGGTTTTAGACTTCATTAAAGCACGGTGTTAAGGTGTATTCTACAAAGTGCGTCATAAAAACAGACCCTGATAAGTATCCTATCCTATACTATTTAATGAGCAATAATTGTTTGTATTAAATTTGTAATCACGTTCTCAAAAATGGCTCTAACGATTTTGATGAAAGTTGCAATATAGGGTATACGGGGGCGAAAAATCGATCTAGGTAGGTCTCATATCATAAAATACGTTTTCTCTATTTGCACGCAAGCAGAGCTCGGTTACCCTGGTACTTACTTGTGATAAACAAAGAAAGAATAAGAAAACTCATAAAACCATTAAAAAAACGATAAGATAGCTAAAGTCCTTAATTTAATGTAACGGCTTCCTGTCACCGTAATATAGGGTAGAAAATTAATGAAAATATAGGTTTTAATATTAGAACTAAGTACTTGGAGAAATTTGGCGGAAGCAGGTGCTGACTAAGAGAGCTCTTAGTGAATATTTAGTGACAAGAGTGCTGTACAATATATTATGGATAATTTTTTAAATGATTAATAATTTTGTTTGATAATTTGTTATTTTAAGTATCGACTTAAAATACTTGAATTAAGAATTTGAAAACAATATGTAAAAAAAAAGATACCTGACTTGATAACTCATTTTTGTTCACACTAGTAATTGGTAAAACTATTTAGTTTACCAGCACTAGTTGGCTGAATTGGGCCGATTTGCTGTAGCCGTGTCGCACACAATACTAATTTATGTGAATATTGTGTGCCTTAACCTGGGTCAAGTAAATTTATTTGCTTTATTTCTTTCTTTTCTTTTGCCGATGGTGCCAGCCCATTGGGGCGTTACCAATTAAAATCAATGTGGAAGAAAGAGTAATTCAATGCCTAAGTATTTTTGTTAAAAATACTTTTATTAGTTAACTTTTTTTAGCGATGTATCAAAAAAACATTTCCGGACAGGAATCTCAAACATATCCGATTACACCAACTTGCATAAAAACACGCATATTTAAACAGCATACCAATATAAGCCGTCCAGACTACTCGTATCGATTATCGATATTCGTTGTGCATTTATTATGCTTCGATATCGCACAGAGTACCGACGTACAGGCTGTATGATGGTGGTGCCGCGATCGTCCATTGTCATGATAAACAGTTCCGTCGTTCTGCGCGACAGTCGCAAATGTGCGAAATGTGCAGATACGACCGTTTGCGCTAGCTATGTGAGGTGTATTGTTGCCGGTAAAGGCCAGCTGCTGCTGGATTCATTTGGAAAAAAGTATGTCGTGTGTTTGTGCCTAAAAGGAGAAAAGCTAATTTCTATATAGTATGAATTGTTTTGAAATAAATGTGTCATGTTATTATTTATTATTCGAAAAAAGTTAAGTCAGTACCTATTCACTTAACGCAATAGCAAGCCTTATTATACGAAAATAACTAGGTGATTCTTTTTTTATGAGTGTTAGTCAAACAGTTATCGAATTATTATTATAAAACCTTTAAAAAATCACAGATACTACCTGAACATTTTGTTAGTCCTTCTTTAGGAAAGTTCACAGAGTGAAAATGCGGGTACCCAACAAATCATTAATACAATCAACTCCAAAAGGAATTCTTTACATATGGAAGGTATATTATTGCCTTTGAACAACGCTTTTATAACCAACACATACTGTTTAAATTCTTTATACATAATAGTGACTCTGTCACCAAATAGCACTTAAGGTGGAACTAGTTGATATTTTTTCCATACAAATTTCAGGGGGGTTTTACTCCACTGTTTGACATGGTACATCCAAAGTTAAACATGATATCGTTTTGATTCATTATTAATTTTGTCTGTGCGGAAACTGAATAGTAAAATAATGAGCCGTTAAAAAGTTAGGAGCCCACAAAGATTCCTTTTTCTTGCAAATTTTAACGCAACTTTGGGGGTAAATAAGCAATAAAAGAAGTGTAAAATCTCCAAAACAAAGTCGGCACCGAAAAAGCTTAATTATCGAAGAGTTCAATAAACTTTATTTGTAATTGATTTATGCAGTGGTTTTTTCATAAAACTCGATTTTCCAAAGGACTTTTCGGAATTTTTTACGCGCTCGTTTTACTAAAATAGTTCGGAACGGTGTTTGTGTGCGTGCGAACTAGACGTTGTGCATGTAGACCAGCGTCTAATTGCTCATCACTGACACTATCTCTGTCGGACACGATGCCAGGTGAGACAGCGTGCTTTTCGGCCATGCCCACTAGTGCGTTCGAGCCCGCGACTAGTTTAACCTTAAGCCTTTAGCCATATTTTGATTGATAGCACTAACGTACATGTTTATTTTTGACTTCTAATATGATATGTTAAAACGTTTCAGGTGTTGATTTCTTCGACAATACCTGCACGTTAATTTTACTTGTTAAACAAAAGAATATTTTTTGTTTTTCAATTGTCCATTTTAAACAAACTACCTTTTATTAGCATGAAGTATTTTCATTACGGAGTATTATAATATAGTAGATATACATAATACACACATCAAAAGTGTCTAGGGATCAAGCATTTTTATGCGGATTTCTTGAGATTGAGATGTGGCTTTGTAATAAATTTATGATTATATAAATTTATATGGATCCTTTTTGGTGCATTTCATAATTTGAAACAGGAACTGTTAATCAAATTCGAGTAAAAGATGAAAATCAGCTGTCAATATTTTCCCTATAAAAACATACAACGCATTGAAGACATTATTAGTGCTACTGTTTCCCTACTACTGATTAAAACCAACGTTATTATGGAGCGGCGACGTCATTTAAGCAGGGAAGAAATGCTCAGAGCCGTGGGAATGATAGAAGCTGGTTCCCGGCAACGTACTGTGGCTTTAGCTCTGAATACAAGTCAGAGTGTTATCAGTCGACTTTGGACACGTTACCGAAGCACTGGTACCGTGGCTGAGCGCCATGGAGGACGGTATCGCTGCACCACACGGAGACAAGACCGATACATTCAAATCTTAACTCGAAGAGCTCCAACAATAACCGCCATGATGTTAGCCGTGAGGCTTCATCACTCTTCAGGGAACTTAATTAGCGACCAAACAGTCAGAAACCGCTTGCATGAAGTGAACCTTCATTCCCGAAGACCGCTACGGGTACCACCTATAGCAATGCACAATCGTAGGATTCGATATCAATGGGCTCTTGAACACAGAAATTGGGCAGAAGAACAATGGCGTTTCGTGTGCTTTTCTGATGAGTCTCGTTTTGGTATGAGACCGGATATAAGACGTATACGACACTGGAGAACCCCTGGACGCCAACAGCGATTAAAATCCTGCCAGGAAGTCCATCCTTATAGTGGTGGAACCATCATGGTATGGGCGGGTATTTGGATCGGCGGAAGAACTGAGTTGATTTGGATCAGAGGCAACCTCAACGCTCAAATTTATGCTGAGACGATTGTATCTGACGTCATCGTTCCTCTACAAGTGCAAATCGGTCCCTTATTTCAGTTAATGCATGATAATGCACGACCGCACACCGCAAGAGTTGTAAGACAGACTCTCGCCGCAGCTAACATCAATGTCCTGCTCTGGCCTGCTCAGTCGCCAGACTTGAACCCGATTGAGCATGCATGGGATATGCTACAGAGAAGAGCTCTGCCGAATATGAAGGGTATCCAGTCGCAAGAAGACCTTTTTTTGTTGTTGCAACGAACATGGGCGGCCATTCCACAGCGTGATTTGGATGAACTCATTTTGAGTATGCCAAACCGATGTTCTTGTGTTGTTAGTGTTCGCGGTAGAAACACGGATTATTAATTGTTTAAGTTACCCAATAAAATTTTAAAGAAAACTGTTATTTCAGTCTTTTTTTCGAACTTTAATGTTAGTGGTTCAAATGTCAAAAATCCCTTTATTAGGAAAATGGCAAATTTCTTTATTAATGCAAAGGTGACTTGGTTTATCGTTACTGTGACAAACGAAAATACTTTATTTGATGAATCCTTAAAGAAAATTTTAATTAATATCAATCAGGAGAAAAGTTATTGCAAAAATATATGTTGATCCCTAGACACTTTTGATGTGTGTATATACCAATATCATATTGTTTCCAAATATCACTTACATAGTATAGGTGAGTATATAAAAAATCTATAAAGCGTTTGTCTAAAAATGCATACGGATTTCACTGTTCAAACTTCAATTTGTAAAAATATCGCAGTTATTGGATCTGTAATCTTCGTCATCATCCACTAAAAGCTGTCGAAATAAAATATTACTGGACTAACATTTCTGAATGTTTGCTCCAATAGCATCCCAACTTCCTAACTAGTCCTAAATAATACTGCACTACTGAGTACTGCGCCTGAGTGTATGTGTACCAGAGCGCTGTGTGCAGGCGCCGCCGCCCGCCGCCGGTTGCCAGGACCAACCTTCTCGCTAAAACCGCGCGGGTTACTACAAGTTTTTTACGTTTTTCATAGTTTTACATTGTAAATTCATTAATTTTAAGACCGCGCTCTCGCATTACGTATACACCTGTAATGATATTTGTAAGGAAATTTTTAATAAATAAATAATATTATTATAAATGCGAAAGTGAGTTTGTTACGCTTTTACGCTAAAACGACTGCACAGATTTGGATATAATTTGGCACATGAGTAGACCATGACCTGGAGTAGGACAAAGGGTACTTTTTATCCCGATATTCCCACGGGATCGCGACTTACGCGGGTAAAACCGGCGGGCGCAGCTAGTAGACAATCAAATAGAAAATAAATAAGTACAATCGTATTAAGCGTGTGTAGACTAAACATAGTGCAGTGCGTGTTGTTATGTACCAAATTTATGATTTTTGGGAAAACCTATATCATTTTCTATTCATACCATGTTTCGTACGCATAGTAAAGTTGAAGGTGAATGCCCTCCGGCGGAGACTGAACAAGCGTTTGTTTCTTTTTCTTTCATCTCCGTTGTTCAGGCTTCACGTACTTTCTGATGATCAAGGTTAAATTACTCGTGGATGAGTACAATTATTGTATACAATTTTATGCAGTCAATTATGCAGCTGGTGGAGTTCGAACTCACGACCTTTCCCTGTTCAGTCCATCGGGTTTTATTTCATATTTTTTATTAGGACCCTACAGTTTATTTTCATTGAGTTGTGATATTTGCAAACTTTCATTATTTTACTATTGCAGCTATATTTCACAAGGTCATGTTCAATATTTATGGATTAGAAAACATTTTTAGAAAACCGATTTTTTCTATTTTATCACCATAATAAATAAACCAAATCCCCTTATTTTTCCTAACACAAAGATTACCAACACATCCGCTTATCTCCCGAGGATTGAGTATTCGGCATAAACTGGCAAAATCCGTATGCATTCGGAAGTCGATCGCTGTGACGGCTATTAGCTCTGATTGATTTATTGAGAGCTTGATGTGGATACGAACTAGGGATGGATTTCCTGCTAATTTAAGGGGAAATAAATTCAATTAATTGGCTTCTAGAACAAAACGAGTTGTTAGGAAGTTAGAAGTTGTTTTATCATGTCCAGTAATGCAATAACAGACGCGGTTGTGCGTTTTTTTTTTTTTGAAGTATACAAATTATGTATTGGGTATGTTGAAACTGTTTGTACTCCCCGTCACTTGTCCTCAAGGGTTCATTAGAAAACCAGCGGCAGACAGCATCTGTCTGGCATTAATGCTGAAATGAACCTTTTTGGCGCAGCCGTGAGGCACACACTGTTGTTTTTAAAACAATATTTTTTTATTTTATCTTGGTCATTTGTGTTTTGTGTTTCACGAACTGTGTCCAAATAAATGTTTTTCTTTCTTTCTTTCTTTTCTTTCTTTAAACGCCAATTTTATTTTAACAGCTTGTTTTGTTTAGAAATATGATACTGTTACTCGTATAATATGAATCAAACTGCTGAGTACTATTAAACTATGATTTAACTTATCAGTTTTCATCATAGATACTAGTCGTATCTTTTTTGTTACAAACTTTACTTGCTACGAGCGAACTACGCTGCTACTCGTATAGCGTAGCATCTCGTAGCACGTCACAAGCAATAATTTCCTTTACTCTAATTATTTTTATCTAATCATTTTGTTTTTCTCCAGTATCTGAGCTTTAGCAGTCACAGTGGTCGCCGTCTTTAAATATTAGTAAATAGTTATAACATTTAAATACATACATTTCTGACGTACTGATCAAATGTCCTCACCGCGGTCCTCCCGAGCAGCAGCGCATCCATCTCACTCTCCGGCACAGGTACTACCGCCACTGTGGGCGCGGGACCACCCTTCATCGGCACATTCATTTTGGACCTTATATTCTTCTGTCTAAGATACAAATTTCTACAACACGAAACACTATTTACAGGAACGCAAGTTTATTTACAGGAACTTCTATTTTCTGTTTGAACACATGACCTTTCTAGGTAACCAACTTAAGATCATGATTGTTTCATGGTAAATAAAACCTTAAGTATACGACACAGAGTACACTTTCCAATGTTATCACAATAAAACGCACCATTCATTTAGAATAATGTACATAAAATTAATTTATTCTCATTTCAGCGTCCGCGTCTTGTTCAATTAAAAAATATTTTATCTTTCACTTCAAAAATAATTCTAACAGAAACTTTGTATTGTTTTCTTCAATAAAACTGAGTGTTTCAAGAAATACAATTGTTTTTATTCTCAATTGCATAAAAATTTCCAAAAAAAATATAAATTAACGTTCTTTTGTTTTTTATATGTTGAAATGATATGGTTAGAAATTATTATTGTCTTTTTTAATATGTATAAAATTATTACTTGTTTTAATTGATTGGTTTTTCTTATTTCAGTTAAAACACTTCACTGCATTGTTCGTTCACTCAATATGTTTTCTCACACAATCTCGAAGTTTTATATCTTTATCTGTCCCGTTGATCCCGTGCGTTCAGTCTTCACTATTATCTTTCTTGATTTACTATTTTGTTCGAGGATTGGAATGAAAATAAAATTCGTTTTTGGACCGCTGTTACTGATGGTATACCTATATCTGTAACGTTATATTATATTGTGGTATTGTTTGATTTTTGTATGGAAACTTGAAAGTATGTAGACCTACAGTACTGTGGTTTACGTGACCTTAGCTTTGATTACTGTGAAATTGTTTACGTTCGACTTTTAAAAGAATATTGTGAATACTACGTGTGTTTTTATGTAATTGGAAAAAAGGCAACTGAATTTAACACTATTTCAGTTATAGCACGGTTTTACCCAACCTGTGACAAATATGATCGTAGGTGTTATATTAATTGGATAAGCCATTAATAACATTACTGAGGCTTCAATATAATTGGCTTAGACGATTGTTAGTTTAATCCCGAACGTAAACTATGTCTGTGTAGCCAGATTACCACGCTTTGACTTATTATTTATTGAATTTCAACCTTGCCAATACTCTTCTACTTGACAAGCCAATATTCATTCAAACTAATATTATGAATGTAAAAGCAATTGTCTGTCTTTCTGTTAACTTTTGACGTCTGAACGGCTGAACGGATTTGGATGTCTGGCTCACGGATAGACAACGACCTGAATTATGATTTTTTATCCCGGTAGTTTCTTCTCGTGGGATAATCCGAGCTCCAGGCGGGTGAGGGCGCGAGGAGAAGCTTAGTTTCTATCAATCAAAGTATTTCGTTCCACATATACCTACATGGGCACTTATGAAACGTCAGACGGCACGGTTCAAATTGGTAGTTTCCTATGGAGAAGAGCCGGTAAGAAACTTCACGGTTACTCTTTAAAAAATAATTGGCTTTTACAATATTTTCAAAAAACAGTGTTTATAGGTCTGGGAGAATAGTGTAGGTCTTTCAATATGTACCAGGTACTTAGCAAATAGTAATAGTATAAGTTGGTGATGCTCTAGTTATATTGATAGTGTCAGAGAAATGTATTATTTTTGTACAACTGATAAAAAGTGACAGTTTTGATTTGAATCTACGCTCAATTTCATTTGATCGTGAATTATATAAACAATCCATTGCTCTGACTGTACATGAAATAGACTGCCCTAGAGAGCCACTTTAATAACACTTTGAAGCTACCACCGCCACCTTGAGTAGCTATGCTTTTGTGCCGTTTACATTTCTACATTTTCTCATCTCTAATTAGTAAACACAAGCACACACTCTCAGTTCATCTGTGGGTACGCCTCATTAAAATGAAAGTCCTAATTACCGCATTACACTCAGGAATCTTTGCAACTGTTCAACTACCATTACCATAGTAATCTGCCGAAAAACTTCAAGTTGAAACGGCTTCTGCTTATAATGGCTTAAGCAGTATGCCCACTACACCGTATAATACCGTGCTAGGAACGTGTCAGAAAAAATAATAATATTTGTGTTGAAAAGTTTTGAGGCTATGCCCACTAGTCCGTTATGTCACCGACCAACACCGTCGCGTGTCATGCACGGAGAGTCAACAATTTTCAGCGAGAATATTTGCCGGTGCTGCTACGCTCAGTGCATGGCACGTTACGTTGCGAAACTGGTGCGTGCAGGCGGCGAAACGGTGAGCATATGCGGTTATAACCGCGTTTGATGACCGTTCCAAATCCGTTTTTAACGGCCGATTTTCTAAAAGCCATCGTATAGGAAGTAATTTTCTCTAAAAAATATTGACTCAGTCTTCCTGACGCGGCTGCCTCACGCGAAAACACAGGTGAACTACTAAAATCGTGAGAACGGGAACCGTTCGGATATAACACGCGAATGATACGCGGATGCTACAGTCACTAAAACCGTTGCACGGATGTGATACGCTGTTGATACGTTCTAGAAAGCGTAGTAGCCCGTGTCATGTTTCTCTCCGTGCTTGATACGTTCATAGCTTGAAGAACGTCAGTTCGTTGCTAACCTTCATGGGCAATGACTAGAGATATCTCACATGCATTTAATTAAATGCCCTGGCTAAACCAGACTTATAACAGCGATGCTTTGGCACACAACAAAATGTAAGGCGCTAGTTCCTCGAAGTGTTATCTCCTTAACATGGAGCTAAGAAGTCTTGACTTGTTCGAATGGCTCAGCTTAAACATAACTGTCATTAATGATACACTTCTGTCTACTTCTTCAAGAATTACTGCCGTGATGTTACGTCATGTTACCTTAGGTTTTAAGAATAAGCTTAAGTATAATTCTCCGAAAGGGAATTAGGAATTAATCCCTCTACGTTGATTCTCGTTAGGTCGACTTCATTTCGCCAACCATGTTTTGAATCTTCGAATTAATCATTCATACTACTCCCTACGATTCCCACGACTGCTTGATGTACATGTATTTTATTATTATCAATTTAATGTAATATTGTACAAGTAGGCGTGTAACATCGGAGCGCGGCTCCAAAGCATTAAAGGTCGATATCTGTCTAAAGTTACCTAATTAGTCTCACAGCGATACAGCGGTGGTCTGAGTCTTTGACAAAGTTGTGATTTTAATATTAGTACACTGAAATTAAATACTCTTATCTTTATTTTAGAATTCTGGCTTTACCCAATGTGAGAAGTGAGTATTTATATTAAGAAGGGTGCTCATACAACAGTCGAAGTTCGCAATGGCCGAAAATATGACTATCATGAAAATATCACGTTCCTTATAAATAATAATTGTAAACTAAGATCCTGAAAGGGTTGTACCTACCTATTAGTGGTTTAAATGATTGATTCAGTAAATACATAGGTACCTAATATGCGTTACTGTCGCGAATCATATTTTTTGACCAACATACAACTGAGCTGCAAATTTAAAAAAAAACGTACGACTTTTTTGCAGGCCTCCTTTAACATATCAGTATCCTTCTGTCAACCAATGCTTACAATACAATTATGGCAAAAACAGTAACTCGTAAACCAATGCTTACGAAGTATTGACATAATTATAATCATTGACATTATTAAAATATTGACATAATTCATATTAATAATATTTTCAACACAATGTATTTTGTTATTAAATAAATGACTTATAAAGGTACAAGGTCCTTCGAGCATAAGGAACTAGGTCCGCGAAGTGCAGTGAAGTGTTTGTGCGCCGGGACCTTCTAACCAGTGTTTGTGTGAATCAGTTGGTAGGGAGAGTAGAGTAGGTAAGCAGTGACTTCAAGCTGAGGAAACAGCACTTCAAGTTAGCAGCAGTCGCGTAAGGAGAATATAAGGTCAGATCAAACCATTTTATTCACTTTATTTTCATTTGCGTAGTTATTTGACCGTGAAAATAATGGAGCATTTATCAGTCAGCCAAACGGAGATTTATGATTCCTTGGTTAAACTTCTCACTAACATCAAGAAAGACGGAGCTGATCGGAAAACCATAGATTACTGCAGGCGGAAGTTGGAGATATTAGAAAATTATTGGAGAGAGTATCAACGTAACCATAAAAAGTGCTGTGAAGTCGCCGATTTTAGCCATGTGTATTTTACCAAAAATTGTTTTGATAAAGCGGAGGAGGTGTATCTGTCGATCAAGCAATTAATAACTAAAATTATGGAGAACTTGTTGTCTAAACAACAAGAACCACAACAGCCGCCGGTAGAAGCGGGAACATCGAAACAGGAAGAGGATTCGTCTCGTTCACAGGCTCTGCAACAGCAACGTAGGGATACGCGGGAAGACAGCAAGCTAGAAGGAATGATAAAAAAGCAGACAATCCATTTCAGAGCTTTCATGAGAACAGTAGCTATCATAGAAATCGACCAACTGCAGAACAAGTGGGAGTTCGATGATGCATTAAAATCTCTTCAAAGTCGTTGGGCTACTATAGATAGCCTGCACTGGGATATAGAAGGTGAAAACGGAGATGAGGATGTCTGGTACCAAGAAGAGTTTAACAGATATGAAAAAATGTATAACGATTTGAAGAAAACCATCAACTCTAAAATGTGGTCTGTATCGCATCGCGACAAAGCTACTCCACAGATGGACATTCCAATATTCCAAGGCAACTACCATCAATGGACGTCGTTCAAAGACTTATTCACAGAAGCCATTCACAAAAATCCATCTTTATCAAACGCACAAAAAATGCAGTTTTTAAAGAGCAAAATATCAGGAGAAGCTGAGCGTCTGATCCACCATCTGCAGATTAGCTCAGAGAATTATGAAGTATGCTGGGAAATACTAAACCACAGATATGGTAACAGTAGACTAATTTTCACGTCTCATGTCAACACATTACTTAACATTCCTAGTATGCAGCAACAAACCATCGGAGCAATTAAAAAACTACATGACGTTACCAAAGAATGTCTCCACGCAATACAGAACCTAGGAGTGGATATCACCACCTGGGGTCCCCTATTGGTAGTTTTGTTAGCGCAAAAACTTGACAGTGAATCATACACTGAATACATTGAGTCGGTGAAGAATCCCAGGGAATTACCAATCCTTAAAGAATTCCTAGATTTCTTGGAAAACAAGTTTACCGCCCTAAAAGCATCAAGGCGTAAACAAGAAACAAATTACCAGAAGATAAACACTCAACCACAAAACCAAAATTATCAAGCAAACCAGAAGAAATATTATAGTTCAAATAATAATCAGCAATCATCAAACAAAAATTATCCAAGTATCATGAAATACCATACGAAATCGTTACATGTGTCGCGGTCAATCACCTGCGCATTGTGTAACGCTGACCACGGGTTATGGATGTGTCCCCAATTTTTGCAAATGTCGGATGAGCAAAAGTTGAAAACTGTCAACCAACTAAACTGTTGCGCAAATTGCCTATACAACCATTTTAATAAAACTTGTTTATCGAATAAAACATGTCGCAAGTGCAACGGTAAACATAATTCATTATTGCATGATGCAATTACAACCAAAACTAGACCAAGTACATCAGCAAAACCAAATCATAAAGCTGCACATACACTTGCGACATCATGCGTGACTAATAATGAACAAGCATCAGCCTCAACCCATGTATCTTGGGATGACGTGTCCGAGACACTCTTAGCTACGGCACTAGTGGAAGTTCCAGGACACAATGGCGAATACCATACCATGAGGGCTTTGATTGATCAGGGTTCTCAAATTTCCTTAATAAGCGAAAAGGCGGCTCAAGTTTTGAAAATACCAAGAAGCTCTTGCAAAGGAACTGTATTTGGCATAGGTGAAAAAGAAAACAGCTGCAAGGGAGTATGACCATACGAATAAAATCAATTTATAATGAGTTTGCTTTAGAAGGGGAGGTTCTTATAATGAATAATCTTTTAAAAAGTTTACCAAATAAATCATTCATAAAACCAATTTGGCCGCACATTCAAAACATTAATTTGGCAGACCCGGAGTTTAATACCAGCCGACCAGTGGACCTCCTGCTTGGAGCAGATGTATACTGCAAAATAGCTTTGGGTGGCCTTTTGAGGGGCGATAGCGACGAACAACCAATAGCCCAACAAACGCAATTAGGATGGTTACTTTGTGGGACAATGACACCACGCTACATGTGTAACGTCATTCTTCACAATACAGACGATTTACGTAAATTTTGGGAAAATGAAGATATCACTCAGCAGACGGAAATGTCCACCGAAGATCATGAATGTCTGCAATATTTTCTGTCAACAACAGAAAGAATAGAAAATGGGAGATACCAAGTCCGCCTACCATTTAAACCAGAAATCAAAGAACAGCTAGGGTCTACTAAACCACTAGCACTGGCACAATTTCGCAACTTAGAGAGAAAGTTACAAAAAGATCCGGAATTGAAAACGGAATACACAAAATTTATGAACGAGTATCATAACTTAAACCATATGATGCCGTCCTTGTCAGCAAAAAGTACGAAACCCGAGTGCTACCTACCACACCACTGTGTCACTCGAGCTGAGTCAACGACTACCAAGTTACGCGTTGTGTTCAACGCGTCTGCTAGATCATTATCAGGATACAGTTTGAATGACGTCATGTACCGAGGTCCCAACCTACAACAAGACCTGCAAGAGATTATTCTAAAATGGAGACATGGTACTGTCTCCATTTTAGAATAATCTCTCGTTCGTCTACACTGCTGACATCGAAAAAATGTATCGACAGATAATGGTACATCCAGAAGATCAGTCCTATCAGAAAATATTATGGAGAGACTCACCATTACAACCCATTCAGACATACCAACTTGCAACCATAACTTACGGCACAAAGCCTGCACCCTTTTTGGCTATGATGTGTTTAAAACACATCATAGCCAAAAAGCTAGCTGCCGAGGAAAAACAAAATTTCCCCGATGCAGCAAAAGCATTAGAAGAGTGTTTTTATATGGACGACCACTGCGGCGGAGCAAGCACTATAGAACAAGCAAAACAACTTAAAACAGAACTCATCAAACTACTCAGCAAGGGTGGGTTTAATTTACGAAAATGGGAATCGAATGAACCAGAATTACTCGCTGACTTAGATAAAGATTTGCGGAACCAACAAATCTACGAGTTTAAACAAGCAGATTCAAAGAAGACATTGGGCTTAGGATGGAATCCGAAGCAGGACAAATTCATCTTTGACTCGAAACTGGAGCCCTTATCATCAACAAAACCAACAAAAAGGTCACTTCTCTCCGACATCTCAAAAATATTCGACCCATTGGGCTGGCTCACACCATTAACTATCACCATGAAAATGCTATTCCAAAGTGTCTGGTCATCGAGTCTTGACTGGGATGATGCGCTGCCAGAAGATATCAAAATCAAGTGGCTAAGCTTAAGAGAAGAATTAAAAGACATCAATTGTATTGAAGTAAAACGATGGTTAGGAATAAAGAAAAATCACGACCGCACACCGCAAGAGTTGTAAGACAGACTCGCCGCAGCTAACATCAATGTCCTGCTCTGGCCTGCTCAGTCGCCAGACTTGAACCCGATTGAGCATGCATGGGATATGCTACAGAGAAGAGCTCTGCCGAATATGGAGGGTATCCAGTCGCAAGAAGACCTTTTTTTGTTGTTGCAACGAACATGGGCGGCCATTCCACAGCGTGATTTGGATGAACTCATTTTGAGTATGCCAAACCGATGTTCTTGTGTTGTTAGTGTTCGCGGTAGAAACACGGATTATTAATTGTTTAAGTTACCCAATAAAATTT
This sequence comes from Omphaloscelis lunosa, assembly GCA_916610215.1. Classification (NCBI taxonomy): domain Eukaryota; kingdom Metazoa; phylum Arthropoda; class Insecta; order Lepidoptera; family Noctuidae; genus Omphaloscelis; species Omphaloscelis lunosa. Next base: position 20,756,568 of record OU744262.1, read on the forward strand.
TAAAGAAAACTGTTATTTCAGTATTTTTTTCGAACTTTAATGTTAGTGGTTCAAATGTCAAAAATCCCTTTATTAGGAAAATGGCAAATTTCTTTATTAATGCAAAGGTGACTTGGTTTATCGTTACTGTGACAAACGAAAACACTTTATTTGATGAATCCTTAAAGAAAATTTTAATTAATATCAATCAGGAGAAAAGTTATTGCAAAAATATATGTTGATCCCTAGACACTTTTGATGTGTGTACTTATGAAACCAGCTTAGAGATGAAACAATCAAATGCAGCAGTTGCGGAAATACACAAGGAAACAACCATGACCATACCTAATATTATCAACCATTTATTATACAAATTGAATTCCTTCGCAAAAATAATACGAGTTTTTGCATGGATACTACGATTACCTACAGTAAAGGCAGGCCGTCAACCTTATCTCACATTACAAGAACTCCGTCGCGCAAAACTGCTGATTATTAAAACTGTGCAACATATGGAGTTTGCCAGTGACATAAGGCAATTACTTAGGAATGAAAATGTGCATTCGAAGAGTAAAATTTTACCATTACACCCTATCATAGACCAAGATGAGATTCTGCGAGACAGGCAGACTAAGAAACGCACAAATAAGGTCAGAGATGAAACATCCAATAATACTACCACACAACCATCGACTTACTACGCTAATAATTCAATACGCGAACTAACATACCATGGTGGAGCGCGCCTTACTTTTTCAAATATTCGACAGAATTATTGGATAATCAGCGGATATTCAGCTACAAAGAAAGTCATACGACAGTGTATTATATGTATAAAGCAAGAACCCATCCAAAAATATCAACTCATGGGTGATCTACCATCATCAAGAGTGAATCCGGAAAGTGCCTTCTATCATTGTGGTGTTGACTACACAGGCTTTGTGGAAGTGAAGGCAAACAAAGGGCGTGGAATAAAAACGACAAAGGGTTACATAGCGTTGTTCGAAGGCCGTCCATCTAGAACTCGTCTCAGATTTATCCAGCTCAGCATTCTTAGCCGCAATAAACAGAATGGCAGCACGTCGCGGGGTTCCACGTCATATCTATAGTGACAATGGAACCAATTTTGTTGGAGCAAATAGAATGCTGCAAGAAGAATATGACCATCTTCAAAATGTTCACAATGAGTCATTCTTTAGAGAGATAACAGAGCTCCAAATTGAATGGCACTCCAACGCACCTTCTTGGCCTCATGCGGGAGGACTTTGGGAAAGAGCCGTGCGAAGTTTCAAACATCACCTCAAACGCGTGATTGGTCAACAAAAACTTACGTTTAAAGAATACACCACCCTATTAGCAAAATTAGAAGCTTGCCTGAATTCGCGACCAATTTGTGCGTTATCAGAAGATCCAGAGGATCTTAACTTCCTAACACCAGCCCATTTCCTATCAGCACGTCCAGGTTTAACTATGATTGACACAGCAGATGACGCCAGAACCAGGTGGCATCTAGTGACAAAATTATTCGACGACTTATGGAAGAGATGGAAAACAGAATACTTGACCCAACTATGAACCCGAAACAAATGGGCGAAACAACAGAAGAATATCAACGTGGGTGATTTAGTTATGATACATGACGATAATTTACCAGCAGGAAAATGGCCAATGGGTCGTGTGATGGAGGTTCATCCAGGAAAAGATGAACTTGTCAGAGTAGTCACTCTAAAAACCAAAAACGGCTACATGAAGCGTCCTGTAGTTAAATTATCAGTGCTACCTTTAGACCAAACGGAACCAACCATACCAAAAGAACAACCATTACATCAAAGTACTGAACCCGAAAAAGAACCACGTAATCGCCCATCGAATACGAGAACATATTATAGTACCTATCCCAAGATAGTGAACATTGCGCCAGCACTGTTGCTGTTCGTAGGTATATTCATATTACCAACAACAGCTTCATACAATATTACAAAATTTGATACCAACAAAACATTGTACTTTGACACTGTAGGAAAAGTACAATTAATTCGGGATAAGTGGAAATTAGTCACATACTTTGATATGTCTCCATACTGGCAAGGGGACAAAGCTATTAAAGACTTTACAAGCTACCTTGACCGAACATGCGAAACAATTATGGAATCGAGTCACTGTCACATGATACTCCTACAAATACGTCACAATTACAACGAACTGCAATATTACAACCAGCTGTTGCTTAGCCAGCATTACGTCGAGCGCTTACGAACACGACGCGGCCTTATCAATGCTGTCGGCTCAATTGCAAACTCACTGTTCGGAGTATTAGACGAAAGTTTCGCAGAAAAATATAGACAAGACATTGAACTTGTGCACCGTAACCAAAAACACCAAGGCCAGCTATGGAAGAACTTGACATCTATCGTCGAAGCAGAGCACAATGTACTACAAAGAACCGAAGACATAATAGCAAAGCAACACAAGACCATACATAAACACCTACAAGCTTTGGACAATGCTAGTAGTAAGCTGCAACAAGAAATCAATGTGATGACTACACAACAGGACTTCACATTAGTCTCGATAGCTACCATTAATATGATGCAAAACTTAAAACAAATACAGGAAACGTTAATAGATACAATATCAGAAATATACCATGGCCAAATCAGTCTGCATCTCCTAACACCACCCCAGCTCAAACGGGAGCTACAAATTATCTATGGACAAATGCCTCAAGATTTAGCGCTACCAATCGAAAACATAGAGACAGATTTCCAACGCATCTACAAGTTACTGAGAACAAAAGCTCGAGTCACAGAAAAATATATCATTTTCGAAATTACATTCCCGCTCATAGCAAGAGAAAGTTTCCAATTATATAGAATAATACCAGTTCCGAAACAGATCAATTACAGTATGACAATTATAACACCAATCTCAGAATACGTCGCAGTAAACCTGAAAAAAGATGCATATTTCGTACCCACCATACATGACCTTGACACATGCTTGTATCACGGTAAATCTTTCATATGTGAGCTCTTCAAGCCAATCCAAAATTTGGAAAATAATGAAAACTTTTGCGAAACAAGCCCAATAAACAAAAAGTGCAAAACAGAAACCACAACGTGCAAAAATAGATGGGTTGAATTACACTCAACGTCACAATACTTATATTTTTGCTGTGACACATATCCCATCAAAATCATATGCGACGATCAAGTTACTGTTCGCCAGCTGACTAGAGCAGGGGTCATTAGTATGACTCAGAAATGTTTTATTAAAAGTAAAGATTTAAGTAAAGATCACACTGTATTCTTTACAACAGCAATCCAACCAGTTGAACTTTTCACCAAACATGCTCGTACCAGAGCTAGATCAGATAAATCATATTGTGAACATAGCAATACCAACGGACACCACATTACCAGAGGACATGAGTCTGAATAAATCACTATCCATTCTTGGAGATCAGATCAGAACGCTGAAAACCACCAAAGCAGAGGTTGATGATGTTTCAGTTCATGACATCCACCAATATCCCATTATGTACATACTGCTGGGACTTGTCCTATGCGCGGCAGCAGTCTGGATCTGGAGAAGAACAAGTTGCTGCTCGCAGTCTACGACCAGCCGGGCGCAACCTCACCACAGACAGGAATCTGTGGCGACTACATCTCAAGCAACCAGAGTGAACAGTGAAGGGCAACCGCGAAAGCAGAGTAATGCTGACCGTCAGCAAAATGAAAGTGAACATATAGATCTTAATTCATATTTCGCCAGACGATGGCCCAGTGCTATGCGTAGTGCGGTTAAAACGCAAAGAGCTACGTTGCCTAAAGCGACAACAGAGCGTTTACTTACAGTAAAAGATTCATTAGTTTAAAAAATGTAGTTTTAGTGCAACTAGAATTGAATACTTACTTCGTTACCATTGTATTAGGATAACCATAGTTTATATTTTTTACTTTTTACCATTTCTTGTTTATTTTGTATTATTTACCTGTCATGCATATACCTAAGATGATTCGATGAGCAAGTACTTTACAATCTTTTATCTCATCTTGTGCTCGGGAATATGTTCGGTACAATATTTGCAACCGAATAGCTCAGCACTTTTGCCTGCGCGCATTTCCATAAATGCATGTATCGCAACTATCGTAAGTCAGTGCGTGTTCGGATACCAATCGCGTAACTCTAATCAAACCATCTTAGTGCTACTTTATGTTAGATTTACCATTCCTTAGTTCAGTAGTATCTAATATAATCTTTTAAACATATTTTGCGTTTCATTAAACCAGTGTTCGTAAACCAATAACCAAACCATTTACCCGCCGTCCGATAAAACCAATCAAATCAACCAACCCAATAATTAGTGCTAAACCAATCAAACATTAATTTCTACAGTAGTGATTATAACAATATCTGACAAACTTTGATATTTCAAATACCTACAAATAGATGCTTCTGGTCGAGACCTTAGTTCCGCTTGGATGTATAAATTAGATACATTACCACAACATAACATCACGCCAGTATTACCCGAAGGCTCAAGTAAAATCCACGCACATTTCACCGGAAGTGATTTATATTAATAAGTTTACGTGAAACTATTTTCGTGTAAAAGTGGGTGTTACTCTATTCACACAGTTTGCGATAAGGCTCTACGTCGCGCCATCAAACGCGAATGAGTACAGCTTGTCTTGATTGCGTTCTAATATTTACTTCGCATGATTACCATTCATACTGCTGGTGTTATTATTGTACCGTTAGCCAGAATATATGAATTTGATTTGCATTTATTTATGTGTATTGGGCGTAGCTGTCGTTACTGTGTCTGCCAAACAAAATTAATTCCTACGTAAATCTAAAAATGCTTTGATTTTTGTCTCAAAAATATTACATTACCGATGAAGGAATCTTCCAACCATTTCCCCTACTATCCTCATGTTGCAGTACCTACTCTATTGGAAACTTGGTGATAAAGCAGATATTCTAGGACGCTCACCTTCTGTTCAGTTTTGTCTTACATTCGGCACCTTTCACTCATTACAGACCTATCCGTTTCTAATTATATCAAGGAACCACTAAAAGTTAGAGTTGTATTAGCACTTACTGGATTCAGTCTCCGAAATCTGATAAGTGTAATAGGGAAATTTTTGTTCGAAAAAATCTTTGTTTGATGCGCGGATTTGGATGTATGCCCGATACGAGGACAAAAAGTAGGGTCTTATTGAATGAAACCTCATTAATACTGTTATCAGTGATATGTTGGCAAAAATACATCGACCGAAAATGTTTTAAACGTATAACGGTTGTGAATATTATGATAATACGGTTTTTTAATAAAGAAACAGCCTGAAAACGACGCATTTTATCCATCGCTTATTTCAGACCTGTGACTTGAACTTACGATATTTTAATCGATGAACCTTAAAAACTTCCCAATATCTTATTTATAAGAGGATAAAAATAATTGGGAGTACTTAGAACAATACCGTTGTGATTATTATCATAAGCGCCGCCAGTTCATATCCACCTGTTGACATACCCCATGTTGACCTACTTCCCTCACCATAACAAACGAACGCCGTCGGTTTATAAACGTAACAAACATGACCTTTTCCTAAAGAGTCTTGTCTCACTCCAAGGTAAAGCCTTCAACATAGGACATGTAAAGTTAGGGAAATTATTTGTTAAACAATTTGACTACCAACTTAAATTATTCTTGATTCTATTCACAACTGTAATTCTACAGTTGTATAAAATGGCTATTATTGCGCGAATTGACGTAAGGTGTTATTTAATTTCCCTGACCGTACAAGCACTGATCAGCACATTCACGTCCCTCACTCAGTATATTTTAGTGATGTAAAACTATTATAAACCCAGACATGTCTATTTGTTTTATTTATTTGATGTCTAAGTGAAATTGTCACGGGTTTTTATTCTTGCTCGAAACAGGTTTCCATTTTCTGGGTTTGGGTTTCCAATAACCTGCACGTTAATAGTAACATTGGACTTCGAACCGCTATCAATATCAAATTTATACCGTGGATGTTCGCCCATTGTAACAGTGTAGCACTTTTTAGGAACCCTATTACTACGCCTTCGCTTTGCGTCCGTCCGTACTTCCGCCTGTTAGCGGGCTGTATCTCATGAACCGTAGTAGGTAGACAGTTAAAATTTTCAGATTTTTCTCTCGATCTTAATACGATACGATACAGAACCCTTTGTATGTAAGTCAAACTCGCACGTGGCAGTTTTTTTTAATTTTTCTTTTTATGAGCCTGTGTTGTCCTACAGCTGGGTAGACGTCTGTGCAGCTCTTAGAAGTTCTTACTTGTAATTGTTAGTGCGTAAAATATAGAATATTCGATCTTCTACCTATCTCAAATAGACATATATACGGTTGACTATATCTATGAAAGGGACTTAAAATGCATATTGCACAAACTGCAAAAGTAGGTAAAAAAATAAATTTAATAAAATTAACCCTACTGCAGCACCCTGCATTTCTTCAAAAGCCAATAAATTATCATCCTCAGCACATTGTTCGCGTCCCGTTCATCGCGGTATAAATCTCCATTGAGCAGCAAGGTGGGTTCTGACCTGGCCGGCACCGACCGCTATACATCATTGTATGCTCTGGAGGGACGTGTCGGCGGTCCGTTACTGAAGATGGATGGCGGAATCTCAACGAATTGTGTTGTATTGTGCCCTATTAGATGCAGAAAAACTTCATTATTTATTAGAAATAGTATTTGCCTTTGTAATAGCATTTTTAAAATAAATACTTTCCAATTAAAAAATGCATACTACAAAATGATTGAACACGGCGGCAAATTTCCCCAATGAAACTGAACGTGATCAGCGCGTCATATCAATCGCATTCGAGAGCTGTCAGTTTCAATATTCCACAACATTGATTGATGACTCTGACAACCCTTGAACGCGATCGCGATCAGTTTCTGCGGTGAAATTTGCCCTCAAAACAAAAAATAAATAATGGAACAACAATTAAAAACTCTATTTCGGCTACAACTTTAAAACAAGTAAGTCGTCCAAAGTTAATTTTAAGTATTTTAGACAAGCCAAAATTGAACACAAAAAGGGCGTTGGTATTCTTACAACGGTTTGTATAGACTTTACAAGTTTATAGTAATTCAAAGTAAATTTAAAGTCTCCCAAATTATTCGGCATCGCAATCCCATTTCGAATAAGTGCCTACTCCCACGAGTGCAAACATTCTAACGCGATAGGTTGTGTGAATACTGTACGCGTGTCGCCGCAGTGTGAACGCGGGCGTGTGTATTCAGGCGTTACGTTCAACGTTGAGGTTTTGAACGTTTACATACTTAGCGAAGTGTCTGCTTGCTAACGTTCACGATCGTGTCAACATCCTTTAAGCTATTTCCATGCTATTGATGGGAAATCAAGTTTAAACTGCATTTAACATGATTAACACCATAGATTAGGTAGAATGTAGGACGATAATAGCCAAGCAACTAACAGACCAATATCTAATTGTGTGTTGTTCCTTTGCTTTGTGAATTTTTAATTTTCTGCGCAAGTTCCAAGTAGAATACAATACTACGCTAGCACACGAAATTACTTCTTCTTCAAATCCGTCCATTTATCTTTTCACTTGTAAAAAAATCTATGTTAAGTTACGTACATAGATTTTTTGGTAGACGAATTTATAGATGACTAGCTGTTGCCCGCAGCTTCGTCCGCGTGGAGGTCCGACATCATCCCACGAGAACGTATTACCCGGACAAAAAGTATCCTATCCCAGGTCATGGTCTACATGTGCCTGTCATCGAAATCCGTTCAGCCCATATATATTTATCATTGCTATGGTTCAGCCCTAAAGGCGTGAACAGGTAACAGACAGGGTTAATTTCGCATTTATAATAGGTATTATAAATGCGATATAGGCTCTATGCATGAGTCACAAATTATTACAATTCCGAATATACTGAAAGAAAGAAAGAAAGATAATGTATTTGTTGGGACTCGCACAGGACATCACAAATTAAAAAAACTAACTACTGAAAGTATTCGGTTGTTTGTCACCTTTAAACATTAAACTAGTGGCTGTCACTAGTGATCGGCTGATCTTATCAAATAATAGAGATCAGAGTGATCGGCTGATCTTATCAGACATTAGCAGCCGATATGTTTACTGACACTGGCACTACTGACTATGCGTGTATGTGGTGAAGTGACAGCTTGTTTGTAGTGAGGTAAACACGACTGAATGCTTCGAATATTATATTATACTAATAGTTAGTAGAAACGTAGTCGGCTTAGCATAATGGGGCGCTATATACATGTGTGTATAGTGAGTGATCGGTGGCACCATAATATTGATTGACACTATGCTAAAAGTATTATCACCAATAAAAAAATAAAATAAAGAGAAAGTAAAGTATAGCACAGAAACTGGAGGATTTTCTTTTTCTTTAAAAGAGAGCAAAGCATCCAAATCTTATCTCTTGATATAAACAATGATCATAGCTCACTCATCCTCGAAATATATAGATAATATTACAGTCTGGCATGCAACTATACGAAATATCTGTATAAAACAAACTGCCCAAAACGCAGCTACTGAGTACTTTTATGTAGGTCATCAAAAACTATCCACACCTATACCTACAAAATGATTCCCCATAACGTGATAAGAACATCTATCCCCTCCCACCCTCCCCCCACACCCGCAGATGTGACAGTGACATGTTACGAAGGTTCGTTCATTCAGACAGAACGTATCTGTAGGTACGTATATTCTCTTATTTATAACTTTCTTTGTAAACGCACGCCGCTGTGGGCACTCGCGAGCAGTGCCCACAGCGGCAGGACGCGTTGTAGGACGGTAAATGAAGAAGGCACACTAACATGTACCGACTAACAAAAGGTAGGATTTTTTTAAGCGCAGTTTTCTTTTGCCTGTGTCTATGACTTTTGAAATTTGTACCGAAAAATGTTAACACAAATAAAAATCGTTTAGGTAAAACCTGAAAGGCCACATCCCATTCTAGTAATAACAAACTATTCAAATGAACCTTAAATGAAACGTCGCGCGAATACGCAATCGTCGCGATCATTTTGTTACCATTTATTTGGAAAACCGGGACGCCTTTGTCGGCTGGACGACGCGTTTGGGTTAGCCGACAGGCAGAACAAAATAAAAGTGGCAATCGCGTATTCGTGTGACGATCGCTAATATATTTAAGGACACGGCCAACGAGTTCATTTTTTCTTTTAGTTGTGACTTGTTTGTTTGAAGTGGACATTCTGTACTGTGTCATGGTTAGGGAAGACCACTACGTGGAGATTGTACAATGTTTTTGACGGACAGCTTTAAAACTTAGTCATATGGTAATTGTTTGGGATAATTGTTGGTTTCAGTTTTGGGAAAACAGTTCTAGTGAGTAGGAACATAATAATAATGTGGTGTTACCCGAGTAAGTCTTGTGTAGAACTCCTTAACAGCTGGGTAACAGCATTCCTTGTGAACTTAGCATTTTTAATCAAGTCAAAGCCGATTTAACATTTTAATGAGCTAGACATTTGTCTAAAATTCTGATAAGCTTAACTTCTGAATAAATGGCCGAAAGTGGCACTGAAAAGGCCATCATGCTGCAGCGGAAAGTCGGGCTACCCTAGAAACCACATACAGAAATACCAAAAACCGGCCACTTGCGAGCCTGGCCCGCACACCAAGGGTTCCGTACCACCGGACAATATTTAGCAAAAAACGCCGATAAAAACACGTTTCTTGTATAAAATAACCTAACTTTATTTTATTTAAATTGTGGCAATAGAAATACACAATCAAAATTTCAACTGTCTACATTACGGTTCATAAGATACAGCCCGCTGACAGACGGATGGACAGCGGAAGCTTAGTAACAGAGTTCCGTTTGGCACTCTTCGGGAACAGAACCTTAAAAACCGATCTGATTGAAAAGCGTCGTGAATTTAGTTTAGGTCCCTCACAATCTTTCCTTTTCGATGTAACTTCTAACAATACAAGTAATTCTCCCCGCTCTTTCTAATTTAATTCACTTTACAGACACAAAGTAACGAACTCCAAACAGCAGTGAACGTCTCATTCAATCCACAGACTATAAAACTTCCCATAAAACTGTCACTCGCTAATGGAATAAGGGCTTAATTGTGTAAACGGTGAGACGATAGGTTTTACTACCTAATTAGTTTTTATTCATTCGTGGATGGCGCTGAGTATCTGGCAGTACATTGAGTTTTAGACAAAGTTACTGCAGTACCCGGCTACACAGCTGGGTACTGTAGTAATATGATTGTTTAGCGGAGTAGATAATTAAGGTGCAGCAATGTTGATGTTTCTCTGCTAACTGCGCAATTAGTTCAGAATTAATGATTTTAATGAGTGCAACGAACATATATATTAAGAACGGATAGTAATCAAAATTGCCTATCTTCAATTAGATTTTTAGTAAAGTTGATAAGACTTAGGTATAAAATACAAATAATATGAGTAACTACATGATACTTCCAAACTTTTTGTGGAACAGAAACACAAAATATTACTGTTAGATTCGCAACATAAAGTTACGTAAATAACAATTACAAAATACAAACATACGTAAATAAAATATCGGCCCAGTGCGAGTCGGACTCGCATACGAAGGGTTTCGTACCACCGTACAATATTTAGCAAAAAACGACGAAAAAAAAATTTTTGCATGTACTCTAACAATATGTAGTGTTAAATATTGAACGGTGGTACGGAACCCTCCGTGTGACTCCGACTCGTACTTAGCCGGTCTTTTAGTTCAGATAAATGAAAATACTAAAGGCAGTTTTTTACTTTTATTATCATAAATATTTTATTTACACACACGTAACATGAATGTCATACTACTGGAATACTAAACGCAGAATTTTTTTCATTTAAAATCATCGATCACTAATAGTTCTTTATTAGTGATGTTTAAAATGTTAAAAATCGGTTTTGTACGATACTGTGAATTACAATTTTTTTTTTTCACTTGCAATAAATCGCCTATATTTAAATAATATACTTTCCTTATGATTCGGCATTTTTAATATTTGTTGATTATATACCGTAAGTATGTATATGAGTACATGATATACAAAACTTTCAAATTCCCAACTTGTTTGGTTGTTGCGATAGAACTCGTACAAAAACTGGCAACTTTTACGGCCGCCTATTTCTTCATTATTGAAGATAAAAATAATAATAATTGTACTCTACTTAATGAGTTCTAGCCAGTGACACCCCATGCCAAGAAAAGTTTTTATTTAATCAGAATTTTTTTGTATGTGAACCGTCTTTATTTTTTTTTATTATTTGTTATATAAACATAACATTTCAACTGTCTACCAATTACGGTTAATGAGATATAGTCCGCTAACAGACAGACAGACCGAGGGATGGAAGGATGGACAGCGGAGGCTTTGTAATAGGGTTCCGTTTGGCATCCTTCGGGTACAAAACCCTAAAAATGTCTAGTTCATTGAAGAGCAATAATTAATAGATCGAGAGAACACTGAAATTAATCGGAGAATTAAATTTACAACGCCCTAGTTATTCTGATTTCAAAGCTTTGTACACGATCTAGACTGTTTGTCTTGAATTAATCTGTTGTAAACAAAGCGCTTTAAATCATAATGTTTTCACTTACTTGTAAATAGGAAAAGAAATGTGTTATTATTAGACTCGAACTCAATAGCAGCCTAGAGCGCCATCATCTATATTTAAGTGATAGTTAGTTTTGTTATTCTTGATCTATTGCAAACATTAAGCGTAAAGTATATTCATTCATCGTCTACATTAAAATCTCTATTTACATAGATATTGGTATCAATATCCACAAGCAAATTGAAACCTACTCAAATATGAGCTCTAAGTTGCAACTTGTAACTAACCAACAGAATCCCGGGTGGATTCATTCGATATGACCTTGGTAAGTCGTGAAAGGCGCGGGTTGTTTGGACAGGATTATTCGCTTGTTCAGGCCGAGCCGATACATTGTTGCTAAACGGAGTAAGTACTAGAATTTCGTAAGAACAAACAATTGTTTTCTGATATTTAAGAATTTGAAGGTAATTAATTCCTTTAATGTAACACGCAAAATTCTAAATTTCTTATGTGTTTTTGCATGGTTAAATGTTAAATTTCGCGAGCTTTAGTTTGACAAGTTCTTAACTTCAAATTCTCAATTCAGACACCGGGTGTGAGTTTTTTTCTGTTTTCAGTAAATATTCAAGCTAGACTATCTAGTTAAAATAACGTTGCAAGTTATTCTCTCTCTGATTCTATTTTCAGTTCGTTGTACGTAGTATTCGAATATTCGACTTTTTTTTACTTTTAATCAATTTTCTCGGAATTTGAAGTTGTTTGCTATAGATTCCGCTTTTTTTTTTTTGAACTGAATGTTAAGCGCTGTATTCCAGTCACAAAAAACTAAATTCAATTTTCATTTCATAAATAAACGCCAGTCAATCATTTCATTTTATATTGTAAACCATTTTGTATCGCATAATAATTTCACCAGTTAGTTTTGAAAGTGTACAATCATCACTTTTTAACTATCAGCTGTGCACCCTTGGAGGTAATATAAACAAGACATTTTTACCTACCTAATCTTCTATTTACATAGATCTATGTATGAACTCGTAAAACGTATCGGTCAGCGGTCCCCGCATGACTGCCCCACGGTCAGCACACAATACGTCAGCACACAACGGCACAGCACTTTATAGGACGTAAAACATATGTTACGGCACATAAATGGTCTAGACTGGGGGCTCATAGGGAGGGGCCATATGAGGGATAATGGGCTTTCTATTAATATTGGCTTTTATTGGGGTTGACAGTGTACGTAAAATATAATTATAGTAAGTAATAAAAAAGCTAGTACGTGGTGTATCGGATATGTGATTAGCTTCTGCACTAGGTGGCAGGTTTACTTCAATTCTTGTATTACATAGGCCGATACAAACTTTCAATGCTTTTAGATAGCTGTCACACTAAGAAGTTTTCCTGTCGCCAATCATCCAAAATAAATATAGTTATAAAGTAAAGCCTTCAGCTGCGTCTAGATAATTACTTTGTCCGTACCGTACCTCCATTTCGTATCAGCATCGCGATCCAAGAACGCTAGTTTAGACGCCCGTTCGGTACGGTACGGTGGTACGGCGTCTTGATACGGACACAGGTACGCTCCCATCCATCGCGAGTCGATTTTTTCGCCCCGTTCAAAAGCTCACACTGTATTGTATCAATACAGTGTGTATGCGCCCGTCTGTATGCGATCGCGGCGTTTTGTCATTTTTTATTCATTTCGTTATAGTATTATGAATAACAATGAAGCACGCGCAAGAAATCGCCAAATTCTTATAGACTTCCGCAGTCGACGACATGATCGGACGACACTTGACACAGAAATGAACACGCGATGATCGTAGTGACGTTACGTAGATACGGCCTATTATTTTATACGCGGACGCGGATATGAAGCGGAGGTACGGTACGGACAAAAGAACATATCTGGACTCAGTTTAATTCAAGAAAAGTGTTCAAGTGTTCTCCCATGCACATTTATGTATGCATGTTCAGTTAAAATTGCAGAGATACGTTATTCCCAACGATCTCATTCACCTATCATATCATTTAGCTCACAAAATCAACAAGGCCTAAAACCCCGTCCATAGTCGTGAGATAAATTTAAAATAGTCTCAACGTAGGCATTACAAGCGCCGAGCGAATTATACGGTCGGGCGGCCGGCTGTCCGGGGTTTCGGAGCTCCGGGCCGAACTTACTTCATAAATATGAAAAACGTTCGCAAACTTGTTAGTGTTACTACAGGGCTATGTGAAGTTATTAATAGCTTATACGTTTTTTTTGTAAAGATATATGAATGGGAAGAGCTTGGATGTTTGTTACAAATAATTATGAAAAACGGTTGATCGAATTTCAATACGCACAGCCGCACCTAACGTTGACGTGAAATTAAGGAAACAAAATAATTTTACATGAGTGATATTAAAAAAGAGTGGACAAAACCTAGTGGTTACAATAGTAGTCGGTTTTTAAATTCCCATAATACCTCACCTACACACCTAGAAAGACTATACCTACAGATACCTTCCGTATTACTATCTAACTATCTCCTTCTATACCTTTGAAAGCAATCACTTTTTATTTTACGAACTGTTAACTAATTTTAGAAAGGTATTCCAGGTACCTTTTAATTTTGCAGACTACCCTAGATTCCCTAGGGTTTACACAAATAGAAAAACCCTCACTAACCTCACTAGGGTTCGCGGTTTTTGATCCGCACAAAAACATAGGACTACAAACCCAGAGTTTGGGGTTTAATGCTACCCTACTTTGACCCTAGGTAGTCTACCGTAAAACCAGCCAAATGAGGGAAGGTACGCTAATAACAGTAATTATGTAGGATTCATTGCTGCCCTCATTAAACAGGAGTCTAGGTATTACAGGGTTTAATGAAGACCTGGACGGTGACTGGGGCGGCTGTGACCTTTGTATGAAAAGGGCTTATTTTATACAAATCAAGCGAAACGTATGGCTATCTTCTACTTATAGGGAAATCAGTTGCCTATTTTTCATATCAATAATTTAGAAAGTTCTTAGACTAGACTAAATCTTAAATCGCTATTTAAAAGTTATAGTTCTACGCAATAAACAGCAAGCTTTAGTTTTGTTCCAGCTCTAATTCACCGTCTCTGGATAGATTCCGGTTAATTGAGGTATCGTAGATTATACACGATCCATTTTTACTCAATTATGTGGTAGATAGTTCCTATCCGGCGAAGCCTTTCTTTATAATCTCCTGTTGTATCTCGATGTTGTATATTACGATATGATTACTGTTACGATTACGTACCTTCGATTCAATCTTTCAATGCCAAAATGCTTACAATTGAAAACAAAACCTGATCAATTACCAATAATCTCCACTCAACATCTGTTGAATACATAAATTCCATTTAACAACACAAAATACTTAGCCCAAAATGTCTGAAACAAAAGCCAATTTAAAGCAAAAGTTACGTCATTTTTAACTCGTTGTCCTTTCATTAGCAGTGAGTCAAATAATTTGTAAAACCGATACTTTGATCTAAAGACGAGCCAACAACTAAGAGGGAACAAGTTAATTCTCAAAATGAAGCAGACTTGTTCAAGTTACTTTAGAATCACTTATTTCTAAGAAAATGCCTTTCAGTGTTTCTATTGCCAATTTCTAAGAATAACTGATCATAATTAGTTCCATCTATAAAAGGGCCTGAATAGAGGACCACATAGGACCTGAATAATGGATCAGTAAGTTGGAAATTACCAAAAACCATGGGTAAATACAACGGTTCGTTAATTATAATAACTAGTATTTTTTGGATAAAATTGCTGGTACTCTATTCAATTGAAACAATTCAAAGTAACTGTTAGCTATTTTTGTCGGTTCCTATTTACAGATTAGCAATTAAATACTTTACCAACCTACAATGTTGCTAAATTAGCAAACTATAAAAAGAGATTGATGATTTCAGAATGTTGGTTTTGTCAAACAGAGACCAAAAAGAAATTGTAACCTTGAGCAGTCTACAAGATCAAGAGAAATTGTAACCTTGAGCAGACAACGGTGTTTATACAGTCTACAAGACTGTATAAACACTGATCCGTTGCCATGGCAACGCTCTAGCGTGGGAGGTAACAGCTGACTGTCATCCCAAAGTTATCGAAGTCAGCTGATCGATGGATGGAGCGAATGATTGATAACGTTATGTGCTCCCATTCACCGGGGAGAGATCAGTGATTGATTCGGTGTACTTGATTTGATTTTATGTGGTATAAAGTCACTAGTATTCCTATGCACAAGTATGTAATGTATATTCTGCCTGACTAAGTCACCGAGGAGTTAGGAGAAGTGGCATGTAAGAAGAGGCCCATTATTGAAAGTTTTCGTGTCATTTTCCATAATATGATGAACTTTAATCATCAGATTTAATAGAATCGGTGATCACAGAAAAATCTTGCTACGAGTATAGCCTAGAGAAGGAAACGACAAAGTCTTTTGTTTTGTTGTAATAGTAGTGAGCTCATGTCAATATAGCAATGAGTTCCTGTGGTTCAAACTTAAGGCCTTACCTCTCAATCCCTGGCCAGAGGGCTTACAACGAACGCGAACAGTGGACGTAATGGAAATAATAACGATTTTAAAAATAAACATATCATACAAAAGACAAAGACTTTATTCATATCTATGGGTGATACTTGTGCTAGTTTAAAAAATTTAAACCAAAATGCTATAGCCAAATATAAACAAAACTCGTTCAAATGTATGTTATGTTAACGTCACACGTTCGCGCTTGGCCCTCTGATTTAATATCTCAGTGTATAAGACCTGCAATATTCTCACAAACACTCATATTAAAATTTGAATGTACGTCTGCCTCTCAATCTCGGGGCAACAGCTGCGGCATAGAGGCGGGATATATCCTGAATTAGCACATAGAGTAGTTTTCATCAAGATTCGTGAGAAACTGAAGTTTTGACGTGAGCCGCGGGTATACTTGTTTATACTTAATTTTACGTCTAGAGTTTCACTAAAGGTAAGTTAAAGTTGTACTAGAGAAAGCTAGTTTAAATACAATCAATTGTGAAGAATAGTTCTTCCTAACTGCTTTAACTTTGTCTGGTGTTCGACGAAGTGAATACTTTAACATTAAGAAAAGACAGTAAGTCATAAATAGATACCAGTGACGTTACAGCTTTTAATTTATTAATCTTTGAACGTCTTTAACGAATTTTCATGGTCATTTTTATTTCATAAATAAATATAATTTTTCAAACAGATAATTTCCTGATGCATGCAACCTGATGCACGTTTATCCCCTCTACAAATTGTTACATGAATTAATAGGAACTTTTAATATATATCTAGTCGTGTTGTATATCTTATGTCGGTACGTACATCGTAGAATACATTGTTGAATTCTAATCTCGTTTCATAAAGCTTTTGTGCAAATGAAGAGCAATGCACGTAGTGTAAACAATTCAAAGCAAGAGAAAAATACCGCGAATTGAGCAATATATTGTGTGTTTTGTGTTTGGCCTACAACCCTGTATCCATTCACAATCACAATTCTTTACAAATGTAATCAAAACTCCAATAAACAAAGCCACAGGAACCACGTTGTTTAAAATTGTTACGACTTTGTAAAATTGCACAGTTTTTAAAGTTTATTCGGTTGATTGACCGCGTTCTCGGGGTTCTAGTCAAAAAGATTCAATTTGTTTATTTTAACAACCCAACTTTCCACGAATTGTTTTTGCTATCGACGAAATGTAAACTGACTTTGATACAATGCTGATTGAGTTTTGTATGGTATACAATCACAATCGCTATTTATATAAACAATGTGAATGAACACACAGCCATTGAAGCTGCTCGTAGTTTTTCTTTTCGCGCATTTTTCAGACGCTATCTCGCGCTCTTGAATGAAATTCCGACGTTTTGCAAAACACTGCGTTCATTTTAGCGTAAATACTGAAAGCACTTTTCTCACTAAAAACTGTCCGATGTTACAATATTTATTTTCTCTCATTTTCAGAAAATACTTACAAAAAAATCAAACAACACCACAATAAGACACTTCACTACACTAGCTAATCTACAGGGTGTATAAATATAAATACTAAAGTGGTATGTATAAAAATATCGCTTAAACTTTGGAGCGGAGCGGGCGGTGAGCGGAGCGAGCAGAGCGCTCTCGCCGCGCGTCAGTCGACCACTGCCGCGCCCGCCGCCGCCGGGCGGGAACAGATGCGAGCACCGTTATCAGTTGGGTGTCCTTAGCATAAGTAGTTAGCATCGTGTTCTGTGGGGTAGTTAGATACTTAGATGAGGTGAATTGAGAATGTGTGTGGGTTGTAAATATGGTTCGAAGTTAATAACAACAGGGGCACAGAAGCGTTGTCTATTTTGACCTTTAAAAACCTACAATTTTTGAGTTGAGATAGGTTCTTATATCCGTGTTTTTTTTGTTGGAAGGTTTATGTTTACAGTATTTCAGGGCGTTCTGAACTCCATTACTCGAGTTTTAAAACATACTGTGATCACCGATAAAGTTGCTATGAGATATTGATTAGGACACATTTCAATAATGACCTTTCATTTCCAGATAACAAACCAGTTAAAATTCAAAGCTTTTGCACCAACGTCTTACAACGTAAACCACTACTAAGACTTCAAAAGGACCTCACAACAGCGACCCAGATACTACTCCCGCTAATGATATGACCTAATACCTGGAAAGTGGAGCATGCTCGATATTGCCGAGAATCTGCTCTGTGTGCAGGGGGGGGCAGATACCTGAGATATTATTCATAGCTACGACGAACCTTCAAACCGAGGCTGTGCGATACGTCCCAGGGCGAAACTGTATGCTGTACTGGTGGGCTTTGTTCGAACCATGATACTTATTGTGCTTTTCGCATTTTGAACCAAAATGCTAGAGGATAATTGTATTATAGATTCAATTACGTTAGGTACATTTATTTCGCGCATACGTGCTAGTCCCCTACCCGTTGGGGCTAGTGTATCTATATGCAGTCACGAGTACTAATATGTATACACCTAGCAACATTCAAAGCGATTATCTCGTGAAATAACTATACTAACTTTGAAATACATCCACCTATGCGTTCGAAAATACGTATATTTGTTCGTAACGATATAAATTTAATTAAATAATTAACAAGAAAATTGCTTTTGAATTTTATCTAGACATTTATTTATGTTCCTGACTGTACCTATAAGATGTTGAACAAAGAGATTAGTATGCAGGCAGCTAACTTGTGTGAGTGTGCTGAGTAGTGATAGTCAAGTCTTTTACGTCACTCTCAATAAGTGTAAAGCTTACTTAAATAGTTATTACACACATCATCATCTCCCTGCCCTTGCCCCAAGTTATATACGTGAGGTCGGTGCAACACGTTTTCTTCTTCCATTCTCCCCTGTCAACCTTCACACTATCATTCACTCCCTTCTATTTCATATCATTCCTCACACAATACATCCGTGTTTTTTTTTTTCCCTTCCTTAGATTATCACACAGTCACACACAACAAATGTGTAGTGGACTGATGAATAATTTTGCCTATATATCAAATAGCTTGTTCGACTGTACACATCACTCATGTACTGGTATGTCCATATGTGCTACCACAAGGCTAGTACAAGGAAGAGCAGCTAGATTTATTCGTAGAAGGAAATTGCACAATACAATCACATTGTGTTTCGTGTAAGTGAACAAAGGAGATAGTTAATTATGTACACTGTAAGCTATTGCTTTCTCCGAATAAAATAAATGATAGAACTAACAGTATGCGGTTGTTCTTTCCTAGATTGCTTTTGCTGGGAGCTTTAATAGTAATTACGTTTTTTTTATAAATTCGATTTAGGTGAGTGATGGTCTGCGTAGATTCCGCTCTCTATAGGATCTTTTCGATTTTGCTGCTGAACTAGCCACTGCTCTTATATACCAGACGCACTATAATATTGGGACTCATTGAGGCTCTTTTAATACATTTTTACCCGACTACGGCGAAACAAAAAAGAGGGTTATGATTTTGACCGGTATGTATATATATATGTGGGTATGTATGTTTGCTGGTTATAGGCTATTTGACATCAAATTAAATTAAATACGGCGCCTTCTAAAGGACACAAAGTCATGAACTTATTTTTTTTTAACGATGCCCATGTTGTGTAAATAAATACACACATCAAAAAACATGTACGGTTTTGAACTATTTTTACTATTGTAATATAACTATATTTCTTATATAAATAATAACTATACATTTTATTAGTGACTAAAGCAACAAAATCCTTCATTCAATTCAACAATTGTTCATATGATCACAATAATTAACAATATGTGTACCGTAACATACGAGGTATAAAAAAAGTTAAAACGAAATTAACTTTTCATGTTTTATAATTTTTTTTTAATTATTTGGTAATTCAATACAAAGTGTGACCGCCTCTGTTGTTTAAGACTTGTCGGCAACGATTTTTCATTGAATTTATAAGATTGTTTATCCGATCCTGCGGCAGTCGCTCCCAATAGAATTTTAACAAGTCTTTCAGTTGTTGGGTTGTCGACACTCCATCCAGGTTCCCTATAACACGTCTCTGGAGCATGTCCCATGCGTGCTCGATGAGATTGAGGTCTGGCGATTGTGCAGGCCACGGCAATACCCGGACTTTTCCATTGCCAAGTACACTCTGGTCCTCCGAGCTGTATGCGAACGCGCATTGTCATGCATCAGTGTGAAATCTGAGCCAAGACTTTGTACAAATGGGTGAACATAAGGCCCGAGGACATCTTCAACGTAACTTTCAGCGTTCATAACTTTCGTCTGTTCTTCATAATACCTGCCCATACCATCACTGTGGAGCCACAGTAAGGGTGCACTTTCTGGACGCATCTCAGCCGTTCATCATTTCCGGGACGACAATACACTCTTACCCTTCTCGTATCAGGCCTAAATCCAAACCAGGACTCATCGCAAAATATAATTTTATCCCATTGCTCCTGGGTCCACGTCAAGTGTTCCCTACAGCATTCATTTTGACGAGCACGATTCCCATGGCGTATAAGTGGGCACCTAATTAGGCATCGTGCTTGTAGGCCGTATTCATGCAGCCTATTTCTCACGGTTTGGTGGCTAACAACAACACCGCTTGAGAATTGTAGCTTTAAACATATCTCCCGGGCGGTTAAAATCGACTGACGTCTTGCAGTCAGTTGTATGTATCGGTCCTGTCGAGCAGTTGTACTCCTTCCACGTCTTGGGTGCTGCTCAGCAGGATCCTCTGTATTAACGTAACGCTGCCAAACACGAAATATCGCGCTCTTATTGACACCAAAATACCGAGATACCTGGGACTGATTTCTTCCCGCTTATAGCATTCTCTAGCAGCTCTCTGCATTTCATCAGCAGTCAAATGGCGTCGCTCCATATATACCTATCAAGCAACGAAAACACATGAAATCGGGAAAAAATAATTAGCTTTTATTTTAATGAAAACAAAACAAAATCGAAAAGTTTCTATTATTAAAATCAGCCAGTAAATGTTTCTGAGATCAAAAATATTGAATACTTAGTTTAGAAAGAATAAAGCATCAATTAATAAAACATTACACCTGCTACTCAAATTGGTAATCACAGAGTGATTCTATTACAACCAGTGGGTTCCTCTGCCCAACTTGTATACTGATATAACAAGCGGTTGAAATCGGAAAGCAGAGATATAGGCTCAAATGTTTGAAGCAACTGCAAGGGCTTATGTAGATATTCATTATTGTATCATTGTTAAATCATAAAACCAATCCTAACTAGTTGTACAAAATTGAATAGAACCATTTTATCAGCCATTTACAATCCCTTACGAAACCGTTGATCGATTTGGGTCTTTGTACACAAAACTTTTTCGTAGACGCATCACATTTTTGACATCACCATTTGCTTTGTATAATGTAACAAGGATCTAAGTATGGTTAAGATTATCGTAAGTCGACTGTACATATCCAAGGCAAGCTGAACGCTTGACCGCATGGCGGTCGACGATCAACTTTCGATCCATACAGAATGCAGCAATCCCGGTGCATCTCACTTAATTATGGCCGTAACTCGGTCTGAGTGACAAACACTAAATCAACATGCATATACAATTCATTGTAGCATTGTGTATGCTAATCTTATAGCTGTGTGTGTAGATGTTTTCTTATTGTTCTACAGGACATCCGGCCGAGGCAATGAGTGGATAGCATGTTTACTGTGTTTCGTGTTCATGATGTGGTTTACTGAATTTGAAATAGTTTTCATTATTATATGGTCTAAAATGACCATCACCAACCACTGCGAAAACGCATTCTCCATATCAATGATGAAAAGACTCTGACTCTTGGATTGGTGAAAGGTATTTATTTAAGCAGCCATTACTCATAACTCTCTGTCTCTATAGCTAACCTGAATATTATCGTTTTTTTATGCGGACGGTTTTTTTTTGTCTTGTTCCTATAACAAAATAGTTACAACTATTGGTATACACCTAACTTTCCATTAATTCTTTATCAACTAAGAACAAAAACGATTTTAGTGGTCCCTCTAATTAAAGGAAGAAGTTAAAAGGTTCAGATCCATGTTAACTTACTTCAACCGAGTCATTATTCAAATAAATGAATAGGAAAGATTTTATCTTTGAAATTAATGGTTCATCGCTAAATTTAGCCAGTTCATTGCAGGTCTGTGAAACGGTTTAACTTGTGGTTTAACTTCAGACACTTTATTTCTATATATAAGGTTAATGGAAAAATGGATATGCATAACCTCGTAGAAGCTTGCCAGCATCGCGGGAAATAAGCTCATAAATTATCGTAATTTGCCTAGATTAGAACATAGTTATTACACTCCCCAGCACGCTTAGCATGACCACAATAGAAATGGGTTTTGTCGACGGAAGAATAGACAAAATGACAGATTGTAAGTGTTTATCTGTCATTTTGTCTATTCTTCCGTCGTCAAATCCCGTAGAAAACCGGTTACCTACTATGGTTATCATGCTTCGCGTGCAGCACGTCGAGAGCGCGCGTAGTGATCAATGCTCATTTCTTCTCGAGCGGAAAAAATAATTTTGAGCGGCAGTAGGACAATGTCATCATCATCTGCCTAGTCTTTTCCTAAAAATCTTGGGGTCAGCTTTCAGTCTCACCTGATGCAGTTGAATGCCCTTACCAACGAACAACATTTCATTTTTTTATTATAAAAGATACAACTCAATAAAGTGGTACAAAACAATGGTTTCTATTCGATACGATCTTCGCTTGTTTCGGTTTCAAACAAACTTTCAGTTCGCTAACATCCACTGTACACTATCGCCTTTTACAAGTGCTCTCAAAGAGCTTCAAGCTCTATAGCCTCCAGTTTATTGGCGTGTGTAAAGCCCTTATGATGTCACCGGCGAACCCTGAGGGCCTCGTTCTATGTTATTGGTTTAGGTTCAGAAATAAAGCGCTTTTGGTCAAACACAGCCTTACTGTTTTATGTACAGAAAGAAATAAAGAAAAATAGGTTTATTTGTCATAGAGACACGTGCATACATAAAAGACAAGAGTAAACGAAAACAACAAAAAGTACAAAAAAATCAAGAGCGTAAAACAGAAATTAGTCGGCAGCTGCACGACATAACTGCGACAAGAAGGCTTCCACTCAGCATGATGCAGTGCTATGGGGAACCCACAGGACAGCGCTGATTTTCAGTGGTCAACCGAAAAAAAAAATGAAAAGACGTACGGAAATCAAGTCAGGTACAGTGATTTGTTTTTTACATAGGCAGGTAGAAAAAAAAAACAGCTTTAGTATTTTGTGACGTCAATGTATTATTACCTGCGCCAATGCGCCGTGTCGTGTCGCTAGCCGTGTCTACGTAAGGGTTTTTATTTTACTGGCACAAAAGTATTGTATTCTGACTTTTGATCATTATAATTCAAATCGATTTTCTCGTTCATAATCACCCAGACCAGGAACGACCATCTGTAGGCAAACCAACTATTTGTGAAATTAAACCCGCTGAAGCTTATTGCTTAGCCGCGTCGCCAGCTTTTCAACTCCCAGACCCTCATAGGTAAGTCACTTTTTTTTTTTCACTGTTTCTATATTTCCTTTATTGCATTTTTATTCATATCGTCATGATAACTTCATCCATAATCGCAGAGAAAACCTTCGGATTCCCCGAAGAGGTCGCCAAAACACAGCTAGGATACAGACGCCAAAAAGTCGACATCAGGCCCATGTAGGGCCCGGAAACAGCATCTGTGAAGCATTTTACCTTGCCATACTTCCTTACTATCGTTAGTATCAAGTACTGCAGGTTTGCGTCAGTTCTTTTTATTTATTATTATTATTTATAAATCACTTTATTGTACATCACATAAAACAAAAAAGACAAACATATTGTTTGTCTTTGAATTTTTCTCTGAAACTTTAATGTCTGCTTGTTCCTTAAGCATCTTAGTTTTAATGCCTATAATTTATTGTACACTTGCATTTGCATTTAAACGTCTATCGAAACTGGAACGTTTAAACTCTGTATATTCATAACCATTTCACGTTAACAGGTTGGTATCCTTAACACGACAAGTTCATTAAGTTGCACTGGCGTCGGGGCTCGGGTGAATGGACCACGCTTATTGCTCGGTTCATCTTGCTCAAGCTTTAATGAATTATCTGCTACCTTGAGTCACCGCCTGATAACATTGATAAGGAACATGCTACTTTTATGAACTGATGCTTATCTACCTAAGTAGACTTTGACATTTGCGACTGTGATGACATTCCATAACGCTTCAGTCAACTACTACCGTAGCCGCGTTGAGGAACTTCGTTCCAAAAATAGACCTAGATGTTTTATGACGTGTAAGTGACATTCAACGTCAAAAGCTATAACGAGGTCGACTACACATAGAAGCAATGACGTAGCCCGTTCGTCTAATACACTACTCAAAAAGTAACGTGTTACAAACTCAAATCTCCAATGAGTAGTCGGAAAGCCACAGTAATATATACAATAGCGGCGTACACGACGCAACTAATCACAAACTTGCGATAGTAAGTCACGTCATGTACAGTAGCGACCAAAAGTCCATAGGCAATCGCACAAAGCAATAGACCGACGCTTCGGTTTGACTTACGACCTTCTTCTATAAGATGTTACAATACTATAGATACACACACACTGCAGTTTTTGTTATTTCTTAATAATTACTATTCATAGTTTTTGTTATTTTTTAATAATGACTAGTTCAATAATCATTCGTTTTTTGTTTCGGTCGTCTTGTTCACATAAATATTAAGGTTTAGCAGGTAGACCACAGAAAACTAAGTAAATTATTTCGATTTCTGTGGGGTAGACAGACGCAGTTCGTTACGCGTATTCGCTTAATAAAACTTTGTTGGTTCGTGGTTATTGTTGGTGACGAGTATTTAGGTATTAGCGGTGTTGTGGTTATTATTTTCAAAATGCAGTCAAATATAAATATTGAAGGGAGATCAAATATTATTGCGCTGCGTAAAAGTGAATGTAATTTACACAAATATCTAATGAAACCGGACTAAGTGTGAGTGTTATCATTTAAATATTTCATATTTTACTAAACATAAATCTTAATCAAAGGTATTGTTGAGACAGAAGATGCCTTTAAAATTTTAAATTCATTATGAAATTTAATTCGATTAGTGAATGATAAATAATTATTATGTGTAATAAATACAATGTTATTCTTTGTTCTAGAGAAATACTGTGAGGGTTAAGAAGAATGAGGAAGAGGCTTATTATCGAGCAGCAGCGACGTTAAATGATGGAGGAATATGAAACAAATGGTTTCATACCAACGAGATATTTTGCTGAATTATTAAACACGTCATTATGAACCGTTCGCTGTGCACTCTGAAGGCTTGCATCACTGAAGACCAGCTAGAAAGCCGTTTTCGACAGAAAGGCATAAACAAGAACGTTTAAGTTTCGCACGATAATATTAAGACTTCAAGTGGGACACTGCTATATTTTAACCTTAAAATATTTACCGTACCAACTTAATAAACAACAGATTCGTGATTGCATGAATTTGTGGTAACGATTTTTTAAGCAAGTTACAATATGTTGCTTGTCGTATTTCTCGCAGATAGACCGAAAATGTTTAAGATTATTTTAGTAATATTATTATTTTAGGATTACAATTTGAGGTTAAGTTTCAATCTTCTTTTCGTAAAGAAAATGAATACTTAAGCTATAACCTCAATACCAACCAATATTTACTAAAGCCAAATAAAATGTAAAATAAATAATGTAAACAAACTGCCCATACTTAACCTTAAAATCACCTATTTTGTAAGTAGTTTTTTTTTTTACATTTTGATTAGTCTTATATTCTTATTTATTGCTTAATTACTTCGACCATGATCAAAGCTAACTAATAATAAGCTAGCTCATATTTATGGTGAAAAAATCAATTTAAAATTTAAAACATTTCATAATACAAATATGTCAAATAATATAAATTGCTTCTAAGTTTCTTGACATCTATTTCACATCTTATTGAGCTGACGTAATAACAAATAATTGTAGCAATATATTATCTATAAGTAAAATAAATATAACGAATACAATTTTTTAATTTTGCTATCACATATTACGCATTTTTCATTCTAAACCCTTTATTGCAATAACAGCATTAATAAAAAAGGCAGCAATAGTTAAAATATAATATTATTGCAAACAAAAATATTAATATTTGCAAAAACTGCACTGTGCTTGACGAGGTTGGAACCTAAGCCAGTTTGCATCTCAGACCAATGCTTAACGCGTTCTGCTATCTGCACACGTAAATTGGTTCGAATTTTAGTAATCCCATAAACTGGCCAAGGTCAAGCGCATGATGCGTGTTGTTTAACAAAAGCGACGGAAATATATATTTGTTTCGGTAGTGCGGCGCAAGTACGCGACGATACGACAGTGTGTAAAGCGCAATACTGCGTTCTATGTGGTGTGTGTGCCGTGTTGTTTACACATACCGATATACGGACTATACCGCGTGTTTACAGCAATATGATTCTTAACGTGCTTATGCACTTTTGAACGCTCACTGTACATACGGACCGTCATCAACATACTATGCTTTGGCATTCTGGTTATTCATTATAGATTTGAGTTTGTAACACGTTACTTTGAGTAACGTAGTAGACGATGGACCATATGATTACTTTTTGACCAATCCAGTGTTAGATGTTAAATAAATTGTAAAAAATTGGCAATCTGGCAACGTTCGGGGACGGTAACTATATTTTCGGTGATTAAGTTACTAGGGTCGGACGCTAATGCCTCGAGCGAAATGCTCATATTTTATTCACTTATCTACGAGCAGCGGAGTCAAATGACGATGATGGCGGTAATTTTATATTTTTTATAGACGTTTAATTTTTAAATTAGAGGATACCCCAGAAATAATACATCGTATAGAAGATTGGTGCGTCGTACGCTCTGAAACTGTTTGCTTACAACACGTTTGAATCAAGAGTTTTGATTGTATGTGGTTAAATATAAGATAAATAAATAGGGATGTGCTCAATGAATGGAACCTCCAAACCGACTCACCAAAGTATCCCAACAATATAAGATTTTAGTATTACTAGCATACCTAATAGAAGTGTTAACGGGTAACCTCGGTAAGCTTACGTCAGTATATCACGTCTCGTTATCCTCGGGCCAGTCTTTGTGACCTCATTGAACCGCGGACCTCAGTGACCTTATTGAGTCATCTATCGTGCACAGGCGACGAGTAAGGCTTGATCGGGTTAGGTTTAAGTAAGGATTGACCGGATTAAGTTGAAGTAAGCTTTGACCGGGTTAGGGAAGCAGCGTTGCTGGCGATGGCTGCGGTCTCACAGGTGGTGGGTCGCATACCAGGCCCAGGCCTGGAGGCGGCTCTCAATAAGCCGGAGGCCATGGTATTTCACGGTCTTCGGCGGGCGCCACCGCCGGGATCACACGTCGTGGTCGGGCGGGTCCAAATTTTTCGTCGAGTCCACCATGAAGTACCTGGGACTGGTGCTCGACAGCCGGTGGAACTTTTGCCCCCACTTTCGGCAACTGACGCCCAAGTTGATGGGCGTCGCGGGTGCGTTGTGGACGCTGCTTCACAATCTGGAGGGCCCGAGCACCGCCTGTAGGCGGTTGTACTTGGGAATCGTGCGATCCATAGCCCTGTACGGGGCCCCGGTGTGGGCTTCTGACCTGACGGCCGACAGCATCGCAATACTGCGAAAACCGCAGAGGGCTATGGCTGTCAGAGCTATCAGGGGGTATCGCACGATCTTCTACGAGGCAGCTTGTGCACTGGCCGGATTCTCGCCCTGGGACCTAGAAGCGAGAGCCCTCGCTTCACTGCACCGATGGCACGAGGAGGCGCAAAAGCGGGGAGGTGGACCGATCCAGCGTGAGATCGAGCTTCGTCGGTCTCAGCTCCGCGAGTGACAGATTGGCGGGACTGGTGACAGATTGGCGGGACAGGCTTCTGCGCCCTACCACCGGCCTCGCTACCGTAGACGCGATCCGACCAGTGCTCGACAAATGGCTCGGGAGGAGACGCGGTTCTCTGTCGTTTCGGGCGACGCAGGTGCTCTCGGGTCATGGCTGCTTCGGGAACAACCTGTGTCGCATAAACAGGGAGCCGGACGCTCGGTGCCATGACTGCACCCACTGTCGGGAGGACACGGCGCAGCATACACTGGCAGAATGTACCGTATGGGTGGAGCCGCGCCGTGCCCTCGTATCTGAAGTCGGAGCCAACCTGGCGCTGCCGGCTGTCGCTCGTTTGATGGTCAGGAGTGCCGAGTCGTGGGATGCAGTAATCTCACTCTTTATGTGGAAAGGGAGAGGGAAATTGAGACCACTCTCCTGATCCATAGCAGGCGGTCTGGGCGTCGGCAGAGGGCAGACAACGCCCTCTTCCAGCCCCTGTAAACAGATCCGTAGGGACGGCGGACTCGGGGACGTCCGCTGCCCCGTGGCGGCGCGTAGTGTTCCACGCGCGCCCCTATTTGACGTCGTGGGGGGAGTCTCACACCTCACTCCACCCGCGGGCATGAAGGGCCCACAAAAGCGGGCCGGCACCAGTCGGGGATCATGGAAGGCGCACTAGATCTCATGATCCCCGATTCAAGTGTGGGAAGGGAACACCGGGGTGGTTTTTAGTCAGTAGGAGTCTGACAGACCCCTTCGCCCGCCCCAGGGCGGGGGACATCCATGAGAATTTTCCATCCCGGAACAAAAAAATAATGATAAAAAGTTATAGTTAGTAAAAGTTATAGGTAGTTATATATTCCGGGTTAGGTTGAAGCTTCTTCTCTTTCTCTTATCCTAATGTATTTGTGGTCGCCGCAATATATTGTCTTCTTCCATACTACTCTATTAGTCGTCATCTCAGTAGTCTCCTTTCTAGCCACATATTAGGTGCAAACAAAGTGGCTTGATTTGGGTTATTTATGTGATAGGTATTATTCCAATAGTTAATTAGAAGATCGTATATTAGTAAATGCAGATTAAAAACTCTGCGCAGATATTAATATGCGGTATAATTAATAATGCATTGAAAGTGCTGCTGCGGCTGCCGTGGTGTTGTAGTTGTATCAGGGATGTTTACGGGTAATAACAT
This sequence comes from Omphaloscelis lunosa, assembly GCA_916610215.1. Classification (NCBI taxonomy): domain Eukaryota; kingdom Metazoa; phylum Arthropoda; class Insecta; order Lepidoptera; family Noctuidae; genus Omphaloscelis; species Omphaloscelis lunosa. The sequence goes on from OU744262.1 coordinate 20,785,861, forward strand.
TGATGGTTTTGCCGCCATTGTTAGACAAAAATGTGCATCCCTGATGTCACGTGTTCGCGGCAGCACCAACAGTAGGTATTCTTGTTGCTCAGCTAATCTGTGTTTGTACCTACTAACACTAGATGTTAAATAAAACTGTTACTAAACCTATGGGCTCTGTCTGAAATAAAAGTAGTATATTATATTAATTATTACTTAATAAAGTATACCTAATTAACGTCCATTTGAGCGCTTAGAATTTTATTAAATCATTTGGAAAGTTCTATTAAGTTGAACATTTCTGTTAGTCTGTTCAATGAAAACGTTTAGTTGAGTTAATTAAATGTTTTATTATAAGATACACTTAGTTCTTTACTGAAGTGTAAGTCTAGCTATAGACGAGAGTACCTAGCCCATGACGATGTTGTGAAAAGATTTACTATTCATTAAGATTGGTCTGTTATAGGTAAGCTGAACTAGTAGTCTTCTTGAGTAAAGTCAGTCGTCACTCGTGGAGGCTTGTAGTAAATACTCAAAGTAAATATTAAATACTTCTTTGTATTTTGTACTCTTAATAATCTAATTTCTGTATTGTCATTGTGTTGTTTTGTATGTCAAAAAATATAGAAAAAAAAATGACGTTTACTGCTTTGGCTCTTATTTAATTTACAACATTCTTTATCATCAGCACAAAGTGAGAAAGTGGTAAAATGTCGTGTGGACCTGTTGGTATGTCGTTGAACTCAATAAAACCATTGTGCGAGAGAGCCGGCTATGGCATCTGGAAATTCAAAATGCGTATATATTTGATGCATGAGGATTTATGGGAAACCATAGAAGGTTACTCAGATGAGAAGCCTTCTGATGCAAATAAAAGGGATCAGAGAGCTTTAACCAAGATCTGTTTGACAATCGACGGAGGCGCAATCACACATGTTTGGAGCGCTGAGACTGCCAAGCAAGCATTGAATGCTCTCAAAGATGCTTTTGAAGATAAGGGAATGGCCAGAAAATTGGCTCTAGAGCGCAGACTGTATATATATAACTTGTCAGACTTTTATAATGATGTTGAGCGATGTATTAGCGCTATTGTAGCTACTTCGCAAGATATAGCGGACATCGGAAAGAAGATTGATGATGAATGTTTAGCAGCGATTATGCTCGGACGTTTAAGACCTCGCTACGATCTCTTAGTTGTGGCTCTGGAAAACTACAACTTAAAGATTATAAGTGAATTGGTGAAAAGTAAGCTATTGAATGAGTTCTCGAAAACCGTAGAAGTTCAAGCTCCAGAGAAAAACCAACCTTCCGATCTGAAGTCTTCTCAAGGTAAAATTTCTTCCCAAAATAGTAAGAATAAAAAATAATCAAATGCTATGTATGCGGTGAACCTGGTCACAAACGGACCGATTGCCTATAATGAAGGACGAGAAGGACAAGCATGTAAAAAAATGTTACTTTGAAGACAGCACTCAATAGTGTCAAAGAACAGTATAACAATTTTTTCATTGATACTGGAGCGACCGATGTGCCGTAATATTGATTACCTGGAGAACGTAAGTTTGAATAATGAAGCAGGTAATAATGTTACTGTAACGTTTGCAAATGGAGAGAAAATAAGTTGCAGAGGTAGGAGGTAATATTTCTTTTCTACTAAAGAATGTTTTTACTAGTATTTTCTACTGAAGGAACAATGACTAGTGTTGTTGCCGTGCCTGACCTAAATTGTAATTTACTCTCTATTAGAAAAGTTTGTAAAAACGGTTTACATGTAGTTTTTAATAAACATGGTTGGTTTTTTTTTGAAAATTTTTCTTCTCTGGAAAGGCTTAAACTTTAAATTTTACTGTAAATAGTCCTAAGGGAATTGCCTCTAATGCGCTCCTTGATACGTTAGATTACAGACTTGGCATAGGTGTTTAGGACACCTATGCCGAATTCGTACGGATAAACTTAGAAAAGGTGAGGCCATAGGTGTGTCTTACGATTAGGTGAACAATCAACCATGTATACATTGCTTGAAAGGTAAGGAGTCAGGAAAACCATTCAAAGCAATTCCATTTCAAAGAGGAACAGCTTTGTTGGAACTAATTCATGCGGACCTGTGTGGTCCGATGTGACACGATTCTTTTCAGAGAAATAAATATCTTTTAGTTTTTATTGATGCTAGCTGGATGTCAAATCTACGGAGCACATTTTTCTAGGATATGCTGGTGATATCTATAGTTACTTCTTTCGTAGTTTTGAATTCCCACGTCGCTTAGTTAAAGCGAGGGACGTAGTATTTTTTTTTTAAATTATTTTACAAGTTTAAAAGATAATTTAGAGCCTTCTAGAGCCGAAGAAGAAACAGTGGTTCCATTACAATTGAGTGCTGATCCTTGCAATGCTGTTCCAACAGCAAGCACCTCCATGGATGTTCATGACCATTCCCCTGATTTTTTTTTATGATGCTTGAGATGTAGAAGTAGAACAAAGTAACAGTGTTCTCGGAGAGTCAGTGGAAGAACGTTGTTATCCAATGAGAGAACGGAAGAAACCAGATTTCTTGTTGTCCAAGATCTGTACGGAGGAGGTAATAAATGAAGACATCTAGTTACTCAGAAGCCATGCACGGAAAAGAAAAAGATAGTTGGATTGCTGCGATGCAAGACGAGTATAACTCCGTAATAGAAAGAAAAACTTGGATTTTAGTCAATAGACCTGAAAATAAGAAAGTTATTACTTGTTAATGGGTCTACAAATTGAAACGAGATGCTTTAGGAAATTTTGTAAACTATAAAGCGAGACTTGTAGCTAAAGGTTACAGTCAGGAGGCTGGAGTGAATTATTACGATATATTTTCTCATGTGGTGAGGAATTCATCCTTACGTATGCTGATAGCTTTTGCCGTTGAAAACGAATATAAGCTAAAGCATTTGGACGTGGACACAGCATTTCTTAATAGCGAACTAGAAGAAAAAGTTTTCATTCAACAGCCCCTTGGATTTAGACAAGAAGATGGAAAAGTTTGTCTTCTGAAGAAATCTATCAATGGCAATGGGTTGAAGCAAGCTTTGAGAGCTTGGAATAAAAAGCTCGACAAAACTCTTAAAAGTTTGGGTTTCAGTAGGACCTCCTCAGAGTCATGTGTATATGTTATGGCTAAAACCCCAAGTGCGGCTACACCTAGTTTTAGCCGGCTACAACAAGGTGCGGCCGGTAGCAGTTGGTTAAACTTGCCTAAATGGACCCTGGCACTCGCCGGCCGCTGCCGCGGCACCGCTCGTTCACTCGCTTAGCTCGTGCGGTGTGTTATGTGGTCACAGTTCTAACCTTTTTTTTTTTTTTGTTCCGGTGTGGAAAATCCTCATGGATGTCCTTCGCCCTGGGGCGGGCGAAGGGGTCTGTCAGACTCCTACTGACTAAAAACCACCCCGGTGTTCCCTTCCCACACTTGGACCGGGGATCATGGGATCTAATGCGCCTTCCATGATCCCCGACTGGTGCCGGCCCGCTTTTGCGGACCACTTCATGCCCGCGGGTGGAGTGAGGTGTAACACTCCCCCCGCGACGTCAAATAGGGGCGCGCGTGGAACACTACGCGCCGCCACCTCGGGTCCTGCTGGATGAGGGGTGGCGGACGTCCCCGAGTCCGCCATCCCTCCGGATCCGTTTACGGGGGCTGGAAGAGGGCATTGTCTGCCCTCAGCCGACGCCCAGTCCGCCTGCTACGGATCAGGAGAGTGGTCTCGATCTCCCTCTCCCTTTCCGCAGCCTCCTTCTGTGAAACTACGGTTTCACAGAAGGAGATCACTGCATCCCACGACTCGGCACTCCCGACCATCGAACGAGCGACAGCCGGCAGCGCCAGGTCGGCTCCGACTTCAGATACGAGAGCACGGCGCGGCTCCTGCCATGCGGCACATTCTGCCAGTGTATGCTGCGCCGTGTCCTCCCGACAGTGGGTGCAGTGATGGCACCGAGCGTCCGGCTGCCTGTTTATGCAACACAGGTAGTTCCCGAAGCAGTCACAGTTCTAACCTAATCCAACCTACCTTTTAGGCATTTTCTTTTGCTACAGCTAAATTTAACAAACTGCTACCGGCCACACCTAGTTGTAGCCGGCAAGTGTAGCCCGTGTAGCCGCACTTTTAGCCGTGACATATATACAAAACTTTTTGGTTCGTCTGAACTAGTTATACTAGATAAGTCGATGACATTATCATGTTGCACATAGATGACGTATGACAAAGTCAAACATGACTTAAGACAATTTTTCGGAATAAACGATCAGAGAAATCTTAATTATGTCTCGCTTATAGATCTTAGATTATTTCGATTAAGTGGGGGTATGTAGTAAACACTCTAAGTATGTATTAAATACTTGTTTTTATTTTGTACTCATAATAATCTAATTTCTGTATTGACATTGTTTTTTTAGTATGTCATAGAAAATATACAGACAAAACATGACGTTTACTGCTTTGGCTCTTATAACTTACAACAAGGGCCTTTCAATATAAAGTTGCAATTTGAGACAAAAAGAAAAACTCGAATTTTATTTTCAAGTAAAGCAATAGAACAATAAGTAACCCACAACACATCGACATGTATTTTAGTTTAGGAAACTATTTGTCCAACTAAAAGGATTGTAGCAGTAAACAGGGATAGTTAGAGGGGTGTTGTAGAAGTTGAGGGGGAGGGAGAGGGTATGCTGTCACGGCGAGGACAACTTGCGATTGGTATTATTGCTTTAGAGGTCTCCAGAGTACCTAAACTTTGCTGGGATAAAGCAATAATACCAGCTTATTATTTTCCCATTGCAGGGCAAAAGCCTCTTCTCATACTTACAGAAAAGGCGACGCCAGGATATACTTCTTTAATTATTTTATACTATATGTGACAAACGAGCTTGTCAGTGTCTTCTCCATGCTAAGCAAACACCGCCGCGCTGTGCTGGCCTTCTACTTTCGTAACACTGTTCACAAAATATTCAAACAGCAAATATTAGATAATAATTCTGAAAATTATTCCAGTCGCGACGCGACGGCTCAGCGATAAGGACAAAACAATTTCATTCATTAATATTTCTATTTATATCTTCAAACTAGTTTTACGCCTGTGGTGTTCATTTATTATAGGTACTTTAGTATTTTAATTTATTTGTCATTTTATAGCCTGTATTTTGAAAAAAATATTATTTGCATTTTATTATAATTCTGTAGCTGTAATGACGATAATTTGTAAGAAAATTAGATCCGTTTAATTCTATGACCAGCCAATGTTAAGAAAGAAATTAGACGATATTATCATAATTATAAATAATAAGTATTATTATAATTATAAAAAAAAAAAATTTTCTGTAAAACTAAGCATTTTGCTAACAGAATGCATGATTTATTCACTTTTAGGAGAGACAATCGAACACAATATGTTTTATAATTGATAAATCATTTTTATTTCCTTCCATCTTCTTGTCTCTCCTAAAAGTGAATAAATTATGCATTCTGTTAGCAAAATGCTTAGTTTAACAGAAAATTTTATTTAAAATATGAATTCCAATAATAACATAACATCTAAGCCAAGTCTAAAGATAAAGGACTTCTTACGCCTTATAGATCTATATCTTGAGGTCAAGGGCTAACTGAAGAGGTTGGAACGACAAGGATTTGTCTTACGCTTCTATAGACAGGAAATAAATATATTTTTATTTTCCCATCCAAATGAAAGAAGGAGAAGCCATAGTTATTTAAATCTCTTACTACACTTTACAAAAGCTGTTTAATACCTTGACTTTATCTTTTAACGGACGAAAAAAAAAGGAGGAGGTTCTCAAGTCGATACGTATATTTTTTAAATTATTTTATTTATGACCACGCATATTTTTTTACTGAGTAGTTCGATTTGAACGATTCTTATTTTATTGGGGAGAATATACCTCGAAATTAGTCCCATGTAAAATTTAAAACTCAAATCCACTTTAAATGGTAACTCAAAAGCGAAAAATAAAAACTTTTTACAAAAAATTAAATCTACGAAAAAAAAAACTAAAAATGAAAAAAAATTATTACCTCTTACTGTAACTAATGTCCTAAACGAATTTAAGTTACAAATTTTGAGGGGGCGCCAAACACATTCAACGAAAATCCATCTAGCTACCATTTTAAAATTCAAAATTCAAAAGTCATTTATTAAAACTAGGCTGAAAATCAGTACTTTTCGAACGTCAAAATTACATAAGAGAGTCCCCTAAAACGCCCACCCTTCACCACTTCCTAGTGCCTTTAGCTGAAGAATTGACGCAACAAACTCCCCAGCAGCACAGCTGTCTGTTCAAGTTAGAAAATAAATGATTCTATACAATAGTATGCAAAAAATATATATATATATATATATTACGCAGCACAAAAAATCATTTAAATGATAAATTATTAGCCATATGTCAGTTAGCACACGCCAATTTACCAACCGAAAACATCGAGAATTTTACTCAAGCAGAAATAAAAAATAAAAACTAAACGTAAACAGAACTAAATATCTAAATAAAGCCTCCAGGCATAAAAGGCGTGCCCGCTTACATAAAGTTATATAAAGCTGTAATTGGAAGTTATAAATGATAAACTAGGACCGTCGAGGTAAAACAAATAAACTGTTAATTACTAGTAACAATAACAAAACCATGATCAGCACGACCAGTCACCACAAGCAGCACCCGTTCACGAGCATAACGCAAATATCAGTCACTACCCCCCTCGCCATATTTGAGGGAAGGAGGTAACCCGACCCCCGACGCTACCGCAAGCAGTGACATCTAAAGGAGCATGACGAACTTGCTGCTGGTTTCTCAGAAAAAAAATAATATGATCAGTTGTGGAGGTCGCTAGCTAACCACACAACAAACATTGTGAGTAGATTATGTCAACAATAAAATAAAATGAAAATGAAATGACTCATTAAAAAGAAAAAAAAATGACTTATAAATTCAAATAAAATAAACAATGATATAAACTTATATAAACTGTTAGTAGGTAAGCTAATTCTGGAGAAAGAACATAAACATTGTCTTGAGTTAATCACAGCAACCAACTATTCTTATCATTTAAGTAGTCGATGATACAATAGTATGCCTTTGAACAACGGTTGGATTTTACTTTAGTTTTTAACGCATTAAAAGGCAAATCTAGCAAAGAAGAAGGTAGCTTGTTATAAAAGGTTATACTAACGCTTTATTATGGAATTTGTTTGTTTGGCGCAAACTCAAAATTTGTTACTTAAATTCGTTTAGGAGCTTAGTTACATTAAAAGGCAACTTTTTATTTTTCGCCTTTCTGTTTTTTTTTCGTCGGTTTAATTTTTTGTAAAAAGATTTTTTATACCTTTACACAATTATTGAGAGGCCCATCTCAAATTTCTCCCTAAATTCCTCCTAAGATAATGGCATTGTACTTGCGACGCCATCTATGAATAGCTTAACACACTACGAGGTCAAGCATCCGACTAGAAAACTGGAGTTGAACAAAATTTCCGAACAGTAGTGACATACAGCGGCGAGTAACGAAAGTAAATTTGAAAATTGGAAAAGTTCCTTGCAAAACTGAAAAGATGGTGTTGTTTCTAAATTGTAAGAACAGTTCGCTTTAAGAAATAGTCAGTCATGAAAATTAAACGAGCAGGCTCGACTACAGAAACAAATGATCATCTCCTGAAATACCACAATGACATACCGACTAGGAAATTCGATAACAGGCTGCTACTTGTAGGTTTGCAAGGCTTGCTACACTCTTGTTCGAGTCTTCATGATTCGGCCCAGTCAGCCGTCATAATCGAATATTATATATCTTTTACCGCCTGGCTGTGCCGACAAGCGCGGAAAACCCCTCGCCGACAGAAAAATTTGGTGTAAACTGGCAAGTTCTCTTTTGACAGTTCATTATTTTATCCCGAGTCTATTTTAAATAGTAAACCATATTAGAATGTAGGTACCAAGGTATGTAAGGAAAACTCCACATCTTTTTTTTTGAATAAAATAAGTGATAGACATACTTTTAATATTAGAAATAAGGCTTAACTAGATCAACTATTTTTCAGATTATCTAGAGTACACACATCTTTTATGGGGTACCTACTTACTATGTTAAATGTTACAACAAAATACCTTGCGACATATTGCAATTAAATTAAAGAAAATTTAAACCTCATATTAAAAGTACACTTTGTAAACAAGCATATTACAAATTAGAGGATTATATCAAAAATTATGCTTGGAAACATGCTGGTCCTGCTCCATAAGACAATTTCGAATCAAGACAAAATCAAACTGGTTGCTAATTTAATTGTAATATTTATTATTTTTTGTTATACGACATTGATTTTACATTCTGTGATTACTTCCTCACACACTGACTTATTAATTTTAAAAACAGGAAAATCGTCTACTTTTACAATGTTGTAAATATATGAGCACCATGTATCTATCACATAATTAAATTATCTGTCGTTGCTTCATTTTAAATTCTTTTTACCTATTGTGGTATAGTCATTTTATTCTAGGTGCATCGTCTTTACATATAATTATTCAACTAACCTAACCTATACAAATTATAGTAAAACATTTTAAAATAGTAACGGTGTAGTTTCTTGCCCATTCTTCTCCATACGAAAACTATCTTTTGGAAGGGGCGACTAGAATCAATTCTATTATTTTGTCAAATTTGACGTTCAAAAGTGTCATACAAGGGCCTAAGGGGCCAAGGGGCCAAGGGCCTGAAATAAATGATTTGACTGGACTTGACTTGTAATTTTGATTTTATGAAACCGATGTATTAGGTACTGATAAGTTCAACTTATCAGTTACTGTTATATTATGTTCGTATTTCGTAAGCCTTAACCTGAGTCAAATAAATTTATTTTCTTTCTTTCCTTCATAAGGAAGTGTAGCTAAAAATATAATGTTCCAGTGCGAAAAAACATAGCGCTATGTGAAACTTTTTCGCATAAAAAATTATGACTTTGTCACTTCCTTATAATGCCCAATATCTTCTACAGTGAATTTATTCATGTTAACTTTCAAAATAACTTCGTTGTACAGTTTGCCGCTTTTCGTGAGTAAAAGCAATTCACAGCATTCAAATTAAATTATCAAGACAAAGCACTTAGAATTAAGAAATTAAAATTATAATTGGTATTCCAGTTTCTGAAATTGGTTAATAAATTTATTTCATTTCTGTAGGCGTGGCTTGGAGATGCCTTTAGGGGCTCGTTTTAATCACACTCTTTATTCAAGGACAGCGGGTCTTTTACTTAGGAAAGCTAAAATTCATTATAAAAAGTCGAGAGGTGTCTTGGGACACCCGTTGGAACGAAGTTCCTTTTGTTTATGTTATGTACTAGCTTCCGCCAGTGTCTCCGCCCGTGTGATATCTTTAGAAATTATAGCTTGTTACTCAAGTGATAATATAGCATTCTACTGGTGAAATATTTTTTAAAAACGTTCTTTTTGAGTTTATTCATTTCAAACAAAAATACAAATCTTTCCTCTTTATAATATTAGTAAGTATAGACTAATAACAGGCACAATCAAACAAATTAACAACGTTTTGAGAGGAACAAAACGAAAAAAATCAAATTACAAATAAACACATATAAAATGCCGAAACGTTCAAAATGTTACACTTTTTTCGGTCTGGTCCTCATTCAATCAAAATCAAAATATTTTTATTTCACATAGACCTACATGGGCACTTATGAAACGTCAGAAGCTAGGTGCACGGTTCCAATTGGTCGTTTCCTATGGAGAAGAGCCGGCAAGAAACTCCACGGTTACTCTTTTAAAAATAATTGGCTTTTACAATTTTTTCAAATAACAGTGTGACAAGGTATGGGAGGACAGTGTAGGTATTTCAATAAGTACCAGGTACTTAAGAAAATAGAAATGGTCAACAAATCTACAGTCCACTAAGCCTACAGTGTTCTCACATTCACAAAATAAAAAAGAATCTATACAAAAAATATATAAATTAATAAAAATAAAAACCTCTTTTAATTAAACGCAATTACATTATTGCTATTACAACTGTAATAAATCTGAATAATTATCATGTGCACAAAAGCCACTAATAAAGAGTTGAAATTAACTCGTAGCTATATAATGTCAAATAATACGATGAATATGTCAAGGATGAATGTAAAAAAAATAAGATAATAACAAATATGGTAATTTGGGAGCAGTTAATAGACTCTTACATAATTATGCCGTTAATGATATACCAGGGAAGCCACATGTGCAGAAGGAATTATTGCCAAATTTCCTTGTCTTCAACATAGTCTTTAATTTTGTAATATGCTTTCTTGATAAGAACACGTTTGATGTGGGTTTTGAACTTCCCATCGCTAAGTTCTGTAACAGACTTTGGCAACTTGTTATAAAAGCGGATACTGTTTATAAGAAATGACTTGCTTGTTTTAGTTAATCTAAATTTGGGTATCACAATTTCATGTCTGCTACGTGTATTTATATTATGGAAATCGCTTCTTATTTTGAAAAGTCCTAAGTTTTTGCGAACATGCAAAATACTTTCTAAGATATAAAGAGAAGGCAGAGTCAGTATGTTAATTTCTTTAAATTTGTCTCTAAGGGACTCGCGAGGACCCATTTTATAGATCGCGCGGATTGCCCTCTTTTGTAGAATGAAAATTGAATCTACGTCAGCTGCCGATCCCCACAGCAGAACGCCATAAGACATAATACTGTGGAAATAAGCAAAGTATACTAACCTAGCTGTGGCTATATCAGTCAACTGCCTTATTTTTCTAACTGCATATGCAGCTGAACTTAATCTACCTGAAATAGTTCTAATGTGGGCACCCCATTGCAATTTTGAATCTAAAGTAATGCCTAGGAATATAGTTTCCGTTATTGCATCTAGTTCTTTGCCATCAAGTTTTAAATTTAGACCTACTTGAGGTACATTTGGTAATGAAAACCTAATACATTTAGTTTTGTTCGCATTAAGTAAAAGATTATTAGCTGCGAACCATTTTGAAAGAACAGCCTGACTATCATTGACATGTAAGACATCTGTATCTTTCCTGTCTATTTAAAAAATAAGAGAAGTATCGTCAGCAAATAAAATTATATCCGATAAGTTAGCCATCATGTAAGGAAGATCATTTATATAAACTAGAAATAAGAAAGGGCCGAGAATTGAACCTTGAGGCACGCCCATTTTAACTAGAGACCCCGTAGACGTCGCCCCATTAACGTTTACTTTTTGCTCCCTGTTGGATAGATAGGAAAGAACAAGATCAGCAGCTTGTCCACGAATTCCGTAGTAGTGTAATTTACAGATCAGTGTATTGTGGTCAACGCAGTCAAACGCTTTTGAGAGGTCACAGAAAATGCCAATTGCATCCTGGGACTTCTCCCAGGATTCCAAAATGTGAGTGATGAGTTTTACTCCTGCGTCAGTCGTCGACCTACCTTTCGTGAAACCAAACTGGTGACTATGTAAAATCCCATTTGAATTAAAATGTGACAACATCTGGTCTAGCATGATTTTTTCATATATTTTACTCAATGCTGGTAGCACAGATAGGTATTGGTCTATAATTTGAGGGATCACTCTTACTACCCGATTTGAAAATTGGTACTACTTTACTATGTTTCATTAAATCAGGAAACGTACCGCTATCTAAACATTGATTAAATATGCCAGTTAGAACAGGCGCAATTGTGTCAATGATATTTTCAAGAACCTTAACGGAAATCCCCCATAAGTCTTCAGTGTTTTTTATGTTAAGACTTTCATTACATTTTATGTTAAGACTACTCATTCGCCAAGTGTGCATAGTATAACGTGCCATAAGGAACTTCGTGCCAATAAAGAAAGGAAAATTAATTGGTAAGCAAATTGACACCCTACGTCAATGTGTTATAGCCATTTAATACAACTGTCAAAGAAAGACATTTGTTAATTTAATATACGGATTTATGTATGATGGTATTCAATTTGCTTAACAATTGATTTTCCTGGCTTCATTCAATTGCTTCGACCGGGGACCGAACTTACAACCCGTGTGCCGAGACATGGCAGCACTCGGTATTATCGCCAAATGGGTCATTTTCACATGATCCCTTATATCATCATTATACGCGACTCTTGTAATAACTTGAGTCAAGTTGTTCGCTAACACGGAGCGGGCTCAAGTTTCGAACTGTGCTTCATTTTAATCTGCGCCTTAGTTTCTGACTCGACAAGATATTGTTACTTATCGCCAAGTGACAGTTATGTTAACAGTCTTTTCAACTATGTACTTAACATCTTAATTTTTTTTTAGGTAGGGCATCTCGTAACTGACCTAGGAGGATATGACTACTTAACCGGGCTTTTTTGTGGCTGCCTTAAGCTACTAACTTAAAGCGTCCAGCCTGGGGGGACGGCTAGGTGGAGCCACGATATATTTATAGGAGCGGCGCGGCGCGCGCTGCGTCGATACGACACCGCACGGATTGATGATGATATTTATTACTGGTTTCCTATTGGTTAGTTTATTTAAGTAATGTTTGCAATATGCAATTTTATCATGATTATTACTTACGATATACTATCATCTGGAGTTTCACTTGAACACCTTCCAAGCGCTACAACACCATCTGTTTCCCAAATTTCATCTAAATCCATTCACCTGTTTTTGCGAAAATCTGGGAAACATCCAGACAAACGGACAAAATTTCTAAAATCTATATTCCTCTGCATCAGGCTCGTTCCCACACTTCGTAGCAATTACTTTTTTCCAAAATATTCAACGTACAGTTTGGACTCCGTTACTATTTTATTATATACTACTAGCTATTGCCCGCGACTTCATTCGCGAATAATTTAGTCTTGCATCACTTAGAAAATGTAAATATTGTAATCTAACAGTTGATACAGTTGAGTAGTTTTCATATGTTCACAAATGATAAACTGCTCACCTCTATTTCAATCTTTGCAATAACAAAAGCTTACTGCCTAAATTTTGGATATTTTTTACTTTCACGCTTGGAAGACATATAATAAAATTTCTTTGTAAACCACATTCACTGTTTTCCTGTCTTAAGCTAGTATGAACAGATTGTCTGCATTACTGACCCGCGAGCAATCCACATATAGTTGGCCGTGAGAAAAACAATCAGACCTTAAGTCGATACCAGCGGCCTTAAGAGTCTGAGCCTGGGACTTATTTATTGTCATCGCAAAACAATGGCTACCAGAAATTGTATGCGCTTGAACTCGAACAAGTTTATTTAATTTAAGTCCAGTAATCCGATTTAAGCATTCTCTACTCTTATTCATAGTAAATCCCTGAAATCTTTCTGATCTGTTTTAATTAATCCGAACGAGTGAAGACTATGATATTAAATACCTTTTAGACCTTCACAATACCTCCTTTTGAAATTAAATAAGTAGCGGGTTCAGCGACCGCTACACGACAAACAAACACACATAGGAACGTATAGAATATATGTTTATTTGATATTATAACCGCAATAACTTTTATATGGCAGTGCAAGTAAAAGGGTAACTTAAGTCTACGGGGATCTACGGTTAAGGAAACGTAAAATGTATTGGTTGATATTACGTTCAAGTTATAAGAAATCCATATTGAAGTGGTTATCATTAGCCTTTCCTTAATTTGCCATCTGACCACCATATTTTTATAATGCTTGCCAAATGAAATGAATTGATTAAAGGAATAACTTATTAAAACGATGCATCACACACAATAGAAAATCTATTGTGGTCGGTTATAGCGTTAGTATAACATCACTCAAAGAAAAAATCGGACTTCGGAAAAAAAAAACTGTTCTACGAACTACGTATAAATATCTCTATCTACTTGCTCCGTCCTAACAGGGCCTTGTACTCATAAGTTTAGCCTAGTCATAGCCTGTAACTGTGTGTACATTGTGCAATAAATAACATTGGTACCCGTTTCCTGTATTTCACTTTTGGTCGTGATTTTGATCGAATTAAAACTTGTACACTTCACAAATCGTAGTCAAAGGTAGCCTTTGAGGAGTGGCTAGAGAGGTGCCGCGGCGTGTTCACCATCCACCTTACGCAGGCCCTCACCGGAAACGGTTGTTTTGGGAGGTTCCTGTTCAGGATAAGGCGGGAGGAAACGCCCGGGTGTCACCATTGTGTGGATCGCCCAGAGGACACGGTGGAGGTCTGCTTGGCTTAGGCGGAGCATCGCCGTGTCCTCGTGGAGGCATTCGGCGGCGGTGATCTCTCGTCTAGCCCTGGCTCAGGCCATAGTACGGAGCGAGAGGGCATGGGAGGCCGTCACCTCCTTCTGCGGCAGCAGTAATGCTCGTGAAGGAGGAGGCGTAACGCGTGAGGGAGAGGCAAATTTCGCGCTCTCACGCCCCTAACCACCGCAAGAGACGCCTTGGGCGTCGGGAATCGCAGGCAGATTTCCGGCCAACGTAGGCGCGGGCTCGCGGACGGTGAGCAATGGGTAGCTCGCCGTCCGATAAGGACCAGGCCCGGGTCGATGGAGCGTTGTGTTCCACGCGCGCCTCAAAGAGATGTCAGCAGAACTGACGGGGTCCGCTAGGGCCGTTGCCTGCCAGGGTTGTTGGGGGGAAGTCCAAAAGGGACAACATGGCAACTGAAGGAAAACGGCTGGGATTTAGTCAGTACGAGTCTGACACCCTCCCGCGCCGCCCAGAGCGGGAGAAGTTATTTGATAATTTCCAACCCAAAAAAAAAGGTAGCCTTTGTAACAAGCATGAGTTGTACCCACGATTACTTCGTAGTTTTACCTCTGCAACCCCTTACAATCTCAGTTTCAACCAGTAAAACATCCGTCACTTAAACCCTTCTTCTTTCACTTCGGCAAAGGTTTGTCAAAAGGCAAGGTGGTTGGATAAAGCCTGGTTTCCAAGAGCGGCGCCCGCCGCCCCTGCCCATCGCAATCGTTTATGCCACGTTCCGCGCGCGGATTTCATTACTTTACTACTTAAAATAAAACTTTAGTGCTGTTTTTTTTGTCGTCGAAAATATTTGATGTTGTTTTTATCGGCGGTCGAGTAAAGTTGCGTAAAGTAAAGTGAAGGAAAATAGCGGGCGTGGAATTTTAACGGGGTTTCAGTAACGTGCTACTGACGGTTTCCGTGCCTTCTTAATGATTGAGGCAGTTAATCTGCGGGGGTTTTATGCCGTTTGGCGTTTCTTTTTGGTTGAATGATTGAGGAATTAAAATGTAACTAAGCTTTGGTTTTTACACATTTTTGCGGACATTTTTATGTTTTTATGAGACCAAGCTCTTATAATAATACTATAGCGACCTGCCCCTGCTTCGCACGGTTTTATAACTTGACAAAGCATCGAGATTTATTTCTTATATGTAAGTTTAAAAATTATCTATTAAACACTAATGTCAATAGATATACGATACACAATAAATAAAAGACAACTAAACGTGATCCATTGCAAGATCATTCATCCATCAGTCACTACCCACGAAACGCACTGTATAAGGAATTTTGAGGCGGTTATTAATTTTTAAATTATTGTTAATCGTACGCACGTAATGAAAACCCCAGAAATAAGCCTCCATCATTTTTATTTTTACAGGGTTTTATTTAAAATCGGATATTACAGCGTAAACTCGATAAAAGTAATTATTAAAATAATCAAACTGTTTAATGAAATAACAGAATTAATGGATTTGCGCTTCGATTTGTGTCTTCAATTACCTGAAAGTACTTCTTCGGTGTTGTTTATTTTGGGATTTTAATTAAAAGGCTATGTTTTCCTTAAATGTTCAGCTTTTTAAGGCATGATGAAAGTTTCTTTATGGAAAATCACTCGTTCCAGTGAAGGGATTTAATGTGGTTATATTACAAAGAAATCTACTCAACCGGAAATTCTCCATTTTTTGTAAGCTTTTCCTCAAATACTAGTAAGCTGTTTCGTGTTCGCGGTTCGACATAATTGTCGTAATGCTGTCGTGAAGATGTCGATCGAGAGAAATTGATTGTGGTAGGGTCTGCAAGTGACAGTATGCTGGATACTTCATTTACTTGCTTGAACAAATCATTTTGTATTCGTTCAACGAGAGGCTTAAGTATATTAATAATAAACAGTTTTTTTTTTTAATAGTAATCTCTAATAATATTCACGCAAATTCTCACTGTCTGTCCGAGTGTGCTTATAACCACTAAACCGATCAGCGTGATTTCATTAAAGAAACATGAACGGAGAAGGTGGAGTCTCAAATATAAACTTGATTTGGGTCGAGACTAGTATCAAAACTGGCACTTTTTTAAAACGAAGTTCTAGCAGCTAGTTGTTTTCTAAAGTACAAGTTTTTTTGGTCGTGAGTTGTCGTGTATGAAACGAATACACGAATATATCTATGCATAATCAACAGAACCTAATTATTCCCATTAACCTAGAATCTGAAACTTTTCTGAAAATCAATTTGGAGCAAATAATAATATTTTACTACCTCCCCTTAAACTCGATTATCTGAGGAATTTGAGAAAGTATTGTAATGGCTTCCGCAGTCGTTGCGAAGTTTGAAGGTGAGCAATGTTATAAATTGATAATTTAATTGTATTAAGGTTGAATACTGTGGAGAAAAACTGCTAAAATAGGAACAGGAAAAAGTTTGGTTTCCATTAAGAGTAAGGTTTTTAAATAATATACTCTGAGCATATACTTGTATATACATACTTGGATAAAGTATATTACATTGTGAAGGAATGTCTATAATGAAATCCTTATGACCAATAATATTAATCAGATATTCAATAATAGAAATGACATGTATAAACTCACAATTATTATTTATCTATGACTTTTATTTATCTATTCACTACTTACTATAACATTTATTAAATTATTGACTACTAGAGACTCCTCGTGGGTCTAGTGGTCGCAAACGCTACTGCTGAGTATGAGGTCCTGGGTTCGATTCCCGGGTCGGGCAAAGTGTTATTGGGTTTCCCATCTGGAATTTCTCAGTAGCAGCTCGGAGTCTGGATTTGTGCCCGGTTGATGGCAATAAGCTCGCCCCCTATTACATGGGACTTAAACATAGCTGGCGAAATGTGGGTGTACTATAGGTACACCTTTGCCTTACCCTTCGGGGATTACAGGCGTGATGTTATGTTATGTTACTAGATACTACTTGATATTGAAAAATAAAATGGTTAAAATGATTTTACAAGTTAGTAATTTAGATTACTTATTATTGTTATTCAGCATGGCATTCTGATAGTACATATAATTTGTAATTGCATGCTTAAGTGACGGCATGGAGCAAAATTATAAAAACATTTAAACATCTATACCCCTACCCATGTTGAGAAAAAATAAATGAATTGAACTTGTTTTAATAAAACAGGACGCACGGCAAGTTGCTTTGAATTATAATCATAATACTAGTCTTTACAGCATTCTCAACTTTTTGATTGAGAATTGATTCAATTTTTTTTAAATACTGTTGACTCAATTTTGTCGTGTCGTGATTGTGCCTTAATTATAATGTCAGGTTTCAACACACTTACAGGGTTGCGGGTTTATCCGAAAGTGTTACCGTGGCCTCTGGCAACATACAGGCAACTGAAGGAACATGGGTAGGTTTTAGTCAGTAAACCGCCCATAGCGGAAGAAGTTTTTTGATCATTTCATACACAAAAAAAAATTGCCTATTTGTATAACATTTTATGTTACGTTTAACTAAGCTGTAAGTGCTTGTAAATTCTTAACACGTTCTAAAATTAAGGTTACAGTATGAATGACAGAATGATTGTATTCTTACCTCAGCAGTGTATCGGCTGCCCCCCTTCCCCCCCTTGCCGTGCTCGGGGGAGTGGCGCAGCGCCTTTGTGTCGATCTGCACATTCGTCTGCATCCTGCGCACTATTGCCCACGCTTTCCTATTACCTAACGCGCACTATTAACCACGTGCACTTTTACCCACACGCACTTTACCCATGAGCATTATTATCCACGAGCACTAACTAGTACCCAGACGAGTAACTGGCCGTAGGCACTAATAAAAACGTAAACTTCTGTCATAATACATTTTGAAATGTTTATGATTTAGTTCAACTGAATAAATATAAGGCATTACTTTTTCATTTCACCGTCTTTTGTTGCCACAAAAATAACATTAAACATCAAACTGTCTGTGTGTTTATATTTTTACATTTACCGCAACTTTAAGTCAATTCCACTGCGTAATTTTACGAGATTGTGTTCAAAGGTGCATTTCCACCGGCCATAGCGTTTTACAGCACTCTTTTATGACACTTATACGATTTCATTTGCACCTTAACTGCGCACTTTTACACGCCTTATCGTATTTCAACGCGTTTTCATTGTATATGGGAGTGGTTATATATTAAATGCTGCATTTGTAGACCTGAAACAAACAAAGTTTATTGTTACTTATAATGATACATACATTGAGAGAATTATGATAATGCAAGTAGGTAATTTTTTTTTTAATGAACGTAAGCAGAATGATTATTTAAATATTTATTCATTTATGTTGCAAAAATATCCAGCGCAGATTATACATATTTTTGGCCGTCTTTTTGAGAAAATAGAGTATTATTGGTATAATATTTAATTTCAAATAGTTGAGAAGATAAATAAAATCGGTGGTTCTTCTGGCTCAATAATACTTTTGTCATATTATCTGTGCTTTTGTTATCCAAACCGAAATAATGCGAAACTACAAGTGAAAGTTTAACTTGTGTACAAACAGTCGCCAAGTTATAAAAATAAACAGATACATAAAGCTGACGCTTTTAATACATCTTTGTTCTTATGTCGCGCAGAGTTTCCCATGACGTAACTAGATGGTGCGCGGATCGAGTCAGGTCTCGGTATGGTATCGCTCTCTCTCCAACAATAGAACTTGCAACACCGTATGGTACGTCTGATGTTTTTTATAAGAAATAAGAAATTTTTGTATGGAAAAATTTGCTGTATGGCAAATAAATTGTTTGCTCAAACTATACCATAAACAACAATGCATTGAGTAATCGCATAGATTGCAACATATTTTATGCGACAAAATCTTATGTTTTCGAAGAGCGTCAACCTCGACATTTCTAGCAGGATAACTCATACACATTTTCATTTTCATTGCCGTTAAAAACTTTAAAATAATGCTGCTTCTAGAACACAGTTATCGTGTTGTGTCGCAGTTCGCTAGTTATTAACGATGTTGTTTGCTAAGTATTTTTGTTTGCTTCACAAACTGTCACGCAGTTTGGCAGGTTTATAAAATGTTAATAGGTAAGTGTTTGGTACAACTTTTTTATTTTTTATTATTGGACTCGCGGTCTTATAGGCAACTACCAAAATTAAATAATCGCTCCACTGGTTGCAGCTTCAGTTTAAAGTATGTACCCTCAGTAGGCTGCATTATTTTTTGCAATACAATATTATATATATTTTTTTTTTCATTGGCTGACTAGTTTTTGATTGCTCTAAAGGTGTCTCCACACCAAAGCCGGCTCGGTGGCTTGGCGCCAGCGGGTTAGCTGGCGGCTTCACGTTGCAAGTCGGTTAACAATGAACCCGGTGGTTAAGCCCCGGCGGGAAAGCCGGGTTGGGCTTCGGTGTGGACAATCCTATTATACCCTAATTTTAAATACTAATAGGTAATAGTCGGAAAGACTAACCGGAATTCTACAGAGTAAGTCTTGTTTACTTATGGCCGAAATCTTTACTATGTATTGGAGCTTCGTAGACATAAATGTTTACAGCTTTGTTGTTATAATAAAACTGAGTTATAGTTGTTCAACAAATACACCAAGAAGCTATCAGTCGTATGTGTAACTTTTAGTGGATTACTTGTATTGACAAGAATAAAGGTATTGTCTATAGGGAAATGCTCAATTTCAACGTTCAACTACAAAAATATCGACTGATGACGTAAACATCTCATTAGATATGGATGTCAATACCTGAGTGACATCGTAGTACAAGTTAAAAGGTTTTATTTTAACCAAGATCCAGCAATAAAATAAATCCATATCATGTGTTGTTAAGAGATAAACGACACTAGCCCGTCCCTTGGTGAACAGATTAGCCAGTCTCCAAGTGTGATAGCGGTATATGCTTTGATAATCTTCGTATTTCGGAATTAGCACGACCGTCACGCCCCAGAGTAACCCTCCACAGAGGCAATGCTTCTATGTTTTGTACTACCGCACTTTGTCATAGTGCACCTATCATAGCGCGTTTGTATGAAATTTTCTCTCTGTCGGATTACCCACTCCGGTCTCAGACCGTCATTACGTGATTCAAAAATTTACAAAAGTTTTCAGCCGGGCAACCTGACACCGTCAACAAAGAATCGTTTATAAGTACCTGTTTTTATCCGTGGAGACTCAAACAAAGCAGTATTATCGTAGCTTATCTATTGTCTAGGCCACATGTTATCGAAGACAGAGTGTCAACTGTTAAAATTGTAAAAAAAATAAAATAGTTTTTACATCACGGCATTTAAACAACCACAACACAACCGCAAAAAAAGAACGCTCAAACTTTGGATCACTCGAGATTTCTCGTTGCACTTTATTCAAATCTAAATGAACATTCTACTGTAGGATATTATTTACAAATGGAAACACACAACACAAAGGCTTGTTGCTTAATTTTTTATGAAATTGAAAGGCTTTCAGTATAATAGACTAACGGACTATTACCCCACTTGACCAATATTCGTAGTAGCTACTACCTGCGTGCGAATACGTGATCATGTATTCCGTCGAGAAGGCAAACGCTTCGTGGAAATATGCCAGATTTTGCAAGTAGGTAGGGTGAGCATGAATTAGGAAAACAATATTCCTCCCCAATTGATTTAGAAACTGTTAAAAGTAACCGTGTAAACTAATTTGCCATTGTAACCGCAGTGGTTGAATGCTACAAGACATGGGTTCAATTCCTAACCTTCAGATATTTGTTCTGTATCTGAATTATTTTTTTTGTGTCTATAAACACAACACTCGATACAGAAGAATTTTATTTTATGACATTTAAATGTGTCTAAAATTAATTATATTAATGAAATAACAAATTGTGCCATAAAAGTATCGGTCAAATGTTTTTATGATAAGTGCTCGTACATAATGTAATGATTACAGGTTGTTATAAACTTGAGGGAGGTCAGTAATTCCTATGATTTGCGAAAATAACCAATTTTAATAATAATTATGATATTGAAGGTTGTTTCTTTAATAACATATTTTTTTGTGATAAAACACTCCCAGGAGAAAAATACAACGAGTCATATTGTGCGTCATTTGTTTTGCAAAAACAAAATGGTGTGTTGTTTACATTTTTCATTTCGATTGGTTGGTACTTTTATAATACGGGTCAAAGTTTGATTGATGGAAGAAATTATTTGTATAGCTGCTGGTTTCAGTTGACTGTTTCAAGCAGAATTATGATCACAAAACGGAAATATGAACTTAATCAAATCAAATCCTCAAATCTCAAATTCTTTAATGCGAACCCATAATGTATATAGTTGGTAGGGAAGTAATTATATTAGTTACAATTATGGACCCTGTCGGGCACAGCATAGGTCAAGTCATTTAATGTGACAAATTGTATTATTAGTTAAGTAGTTAGTACCTAAGTTATATATTTATTAATACAGAATTCAATTTAAGAATTATATATTTTTTTTTTATGAATTATATACGTTTATTTAAATAGTACTATTATAATAACCATTTACAAAAAAAATGTGAATAGGTTTTATAAGAGCTTTTTTAAGAGATTGGGGAAAGCTCCTTCTTCAAATGATTGGTTTAGTAAATTTATAAAATGGTAAAGTTAATGCATCTCCACATTATCTTAATAAGGTAGGTGGAAGTTCATCAAGGCCGTGGCTTTTTTATATTTAATTTTTTTTTATTAATGTCTTCACCTCGTAAGGATCAATTGGACTGAGGAAGAATGAATTCTCTGTAGGACATACAACTGGACATCTTTTCGGTTTTCCGGTTGTGTTGTTCGTGGGGAGGCTACGATAGAAGCAAAAAATCATTAAATATGTTTGCTACCTCTTTGGGTTCAGAAGTTACGCTATTATTCGTTTGCAAGGTTATGTTACATTTCTCACTTGCAATTTTTTGTTTGTACGTTCATTTACACTTCCACTACTTAAGGAAGTCTTGCGCAAAATTTCATGTTTCTAACCCCATTTGTATTGCCTGTTCGATATCTGTCAGTGAATTTAAGATTTTTATTAATTAAGTAAATTTCTCAGATCGATATTCAACCTATCGTATGGTCACAGGAGTCGCGGCACAACAGCGGCCAGCGCTAAAAATCTGTAACATATAAATAAGTAAATAAAAATAAAATATCTTTAATTCAGATCTAAATTATTCCATAAGTTGTTAGTGGTTAGTAAGGGATTGTGCTTACATGCTATGTTAGTGTTGTTAGTAATATAATTACGTAGTTTAACGTACAGCATACCGCACGTCATTGACCCCATCTCACCTTGGATTGCAAGGAACACTGGTTTATGAACAGTCAGCGATGTGCTTATTCCGCTATTTTAAATCACACGCTACGTGATAATGGTCAGCAATTAACTTTTTGATGAACTAATAGTTATTGCGAATGCGGCTGCGTTTAAAGTATCACGCCTATTTTGACGTCGACACTGTATTAACGATTCCCCCGAGGTTCATTGGGGGCAGTGATTTCTAGACTACTAACTTTATTTTTCGATATTGCATATATTATAATTAGTCGGTATCTAATAAATGAGCAGTAACCTGTTATTATCATAGACAAATTCAGCTAAGAGGTTAAAAAGATCAACATATCAACGCAGTATGTCAAGTGATCCCTCTCTAAGCTAGGAGTAACGTGACAGAGCGTGTCGTCCTTCCGTCTTCTCATCTGTTATACTGACCGTGATCCGCCATGATCTGAGGATCAGACAGATTGTACTGAACGGATTTTATACAAGAGGTGAGTACGGTCAACTGCACGTCAGAGTAGAAATACTTGAACTACGAAAACCGTTCTGACTGCTATGAAGTAAAGACGCTGTCCATCAAATTATTACCATGAACATGCGATTGATTGTACCTTTTTATAAAGTTATACTATTTGCGAGAAAATGTTTGTATGATGCTAGGTATTTTGAGAGAGTTTTTGATTAAATGTTTTTGCATTAACTTTCCGAATAGCGGCGGAGTACCTATCCACAATTCTAAATCAAATCATACTTTAAAATTAGCAAGACCTCTGCGAGAGAGATTGATGAATATTAATTTGAGTTTGAAAGTTTTGCATATCCACGCGACACTCATACATACAAAAACACACACACACACGGCCTAAAAACTAGCAATTTATTTTCGGTTCATAGCTGTCAAATTTCAGGATGGCACAACTAGTTTCTGAATCAAATAGAGCCTTTAACCATTTTCTAACCACGAAACAACGAAAGTTTAAATTTTTTTGCATCATAAAATCCTTATTTAAGCTAAAAATACTTTATTGCATTCAATTGAATATAACTTATAATAAAGCTTTTATTCGAAACCTTTTATCACAGCACTTAGTGGTACATCTCACAGTATTTAGCACAAACATGCTGCCGCGGTTCGAGCGTCAATCAATCATGAATATAGCGCGCTTAGCTTTAAACTAGTGCCACCGCTCATGAACGTTAGTAGGTACCCAGGGCATATCGGCATACCCGTTTTTTATTTTATTTACTGTCGTGGAACGTCTCATAGTTGATTGAAGTCATAAAAGAAGGAATATAGCTTCTTAGAAGTATAAGTCACCACAGTGTGTTCTTTTCAACAAACGAAAAGACGCACCTACCTAACTTCTATCTCTTGACAAAACCGCGCAATTTCTTGAGACGACACCCACTGGTCTGATTTTTCCAGAAAAGCGCAGGTGGTATTAATTTTCAATCCAAGCTTATAATTATTTTGTTTCTCCATACATATGTTATGTTCCAAAGAATACTCGAAAATATAATCCGCATACGTAATTTTTGATGGACGGTTACATCGCGTCGTGTGTGCGGGCACTAACGTGCTTCCATTCATCATATTCAGTTGCCCGTCAATCAATGGCGGCGTCACATTTAAAAGCCATTACAGCCGGTTTGTTCAGTGTGCTGCAATTATAACGTACTCAGTGCGGCTTGTATGTACGGAAAGCATCGGGAGTTTGAAAGCTTCGTAAAGTTGCGATCGTTTATGCAGCAGTACGGTTCTTTTTTCTCTCTCATCTCGTGGACGAGGAATTTACATTAAATAGTGAAGATCGTGACGAAAGCCTCGCTGGTCAACCAGGATTGTACAACGTTGACTGACGAGCGTGTGATACCCTGCTACAAAAGCAAAGTCAAAGTCAAATCATTTATTTCAAATAGGCACATAGAAGGCACTTTTGGACGTCAAAAGTTAGAGAATGGGTTATATTTTATAGCCGATTCTAGTACTCCCTTCCAAATGGTATTATCGTATAGAGATGAATAGGAAAGAAACTCCACCGTTACTCTTTTAAAAATGTTTTACAATATTTTATATATTACATAATTACGTATATGTGACGACGATGCACCTGGAATAAAATTACTATAATATAAGACGATTGTTATGGTATGAAAATATAACAAGGAAGCTTGTTAACAACCTTTCATACCAATCCTATGTAATTCAATTGAAATATAACAACAATAAATAACACTTACGAACAACAAAATAATCCTAGAAAGAAATAATCCACTTTCTGTAAATATAAAAAAACAAGCCGTAGCTCTAGTCCACCGCAACAGTCACAGCTTAGTCACACCCACTCCACTCGGGTCCACTTGGGTGCGCTCGGAACCACTCGGAAGTCACCAAATGTTTGGTCTTTTTGTATTGCTCAAGCGAGCAATAACTGTTAACTGCAGACTGGGCAACCTACTTTGTGAATGTACTAATTAATTAGTAGTACGGAGAGGAGTGGACTATTCGCACAGATTAATACAGATGGGACACTCCGCAATATCATATAAATAAAAAGCGACTCTTGCTACGACACAAAAAAGTGCAATTCAGGTCGCACAGCGCTAATCACCTACAGTTACATTCACCTGTTTAGAAGTTTTCTCCCTTTTTATGACGTAACTCTTAGATCTTCTGACTACGTTACACTCACTGAGTTAGCCCAGCAAGACGGGCCCGCCGCGTACTTGTGCTTCATACTTAAACTGCGACCTATTCATCTGTGTTTCGGACATTGTGAATAAGACTTGGGGTTTCGTTATTTATTTTTTAATTTATGTGTAGAATCAAGTCTTTAAGATCTTCGTAAGTTTTCAACTTCTTTCCTTTAAAAATTCAAGCACATAATATCTATTAAAACTACGGCACTGCAAGGATTATTGGATAGAAAAATGTATTTAATTACTTGATAACAAATATCAAAATAGCATACACCTTGGACCAATGTTGAGTTGATATCAACTAAAAACCTTTTTGATGGCTTGGCCAACTTATGAAATATAAATTATTTCCTTGTCAGTCTGTCAGTGTCACATTTTTAATTCGGCGATGGCGAAGAAGAAGAATATGAAGATGGCTGAACGTCATTCTGCGGTAATGACATTACGTCGCAACATATTTATAAAGCTGAGTCGGTAAAACAGATTCTATCGTGCAATGAGCAGACAAAAATAAGGTGACGAACATAACTTAGTTGTGACTGTACTTTAACTCTTTGAACTTTTTAATACCAATATTTTCAAGAACGATGTAGGGGCACCTGGATTCTCAAAGGCCGATAGTAAGTCAAAAAATAAACAAAGCCAATTTTATTATTAGACAACAGATTAAACTGAATAAACTTTCAGAAACCAGGGTTTTAGAGGTAATATTTTTTAAACTAAACCTCCGATATTATATCATTTACCAGTAATACTCACCACCCTGCTAATATAACTAATCCCTTTAATTACCTCTCCCTCTTGGCAGGTCAAATAAAATTCGTTACCTCAGATGCGCTCCAACTCCACACAACCATGACATATTCAAACATACGAATATCTAATAACACTGGGACGGATTTAGTGATATCTATTCTGATATTTGCGTAGTCATGAGTCGAATCTCGTAACTGCTAAGATGTCTATGTCTACGTCGTAGCGCTACGGCGTAGCAGTAAAAAATAAAATGGCACTTTCCTACTTTTACCCGACTGCTCGACTGTAGCGAAGACCAAAAGGAAGGGAATATTTTTATATAGTAAATTCTAGGAAATATATTTTTTAAACAACGACGTAACAAAGTCTTTGTATATCAAAAATTTTGCCTACTAAAGAACTTTGCAAATAGATTTACAGTGGAAATGAAAATCACATTAAACCAAATACACAGGGTGGGGACCCGAGTAGGTCGTAAACAAATCCCAGTCGCACATGCTACAACATTAACATTCAGTTCCCCGATCACTTTAAACAGTATCAACATCAATAACGTCCCGGGATTGTCGGGATTCCCGAGATTCAGGCGGTGGGTCATGAACACTGTTTACTGACGTCACTTATTGCGTTACCGGGATCAAATGTACCGTATGTTTATGAAGCGAGGCTGTTAGTCTAAGCTTAGACCAAGGATAGAAGGCCGTTCGTTAATAAAAACATAAAGTGTATCTTATAGTTTGGTGTTTGCTGAGCGCCTGTCCTTATCAAAGGTGTGCATTAAAATATACCCTTCATATAACAGTTTCAGTTAAAACAGGTCAATAATTCGAGTAAACGTAGTTTCACTTTACAGAAATCTAAAGGTTTGATTTTTTATTCTTTGCAACATTGACGTAAACAGAAAGTTAATTATTTCCAGGCGTCATTCGGAGATGAAATAAATCTAACATGGATTACAAAACAATACAATGTAACAGAGACGTCACCAGATTAATTTCCAGTGTACTTTGAAATTAAAAAGACTTTTTTTTATGTAATAGGCATACAACTTTGTGTTTATTTAATCAAATTCATATTAAATAAGTATTTTAACAAAACTTTAATAAAGTCTTCTTGTCACAACAATAAAATAAACAGAAATAAATACTCTGTCTTTCAGCTCAGTGTAACAACTGTTATCTGCCAGTTACTCGGCCCTGTGAGTTATGGCGAGCAGGCTCACAGAAGGATCGGCTATTATCGCGATAAGCCACGGCTCCGTACGTCTCGAGCGTCACTTCTAGTAAGCTGCTAACGATATGATATTCGAGATAACAATTACAACATGTATTGTTATATATTAGCCTCCGGTAAGGAAATTTTAGATTATGTCATGCCATGGGTATAGAATAATAATACCCCCACCGCCGTATCTCTACGTTGTCGTCGTGGTGGGGCTTGTGCGCTCCGAACTCTAGGTCTGTGCCGGTAGAGTTTACTTTGCCAAAACAGGTCTAAGATGAGAAGCCAGACCAAGAGAGATACAGATACCAGCAGGGCAGCATGTGGCGAGCTATTGGGCAGTAGCGACCCCACGGACCCGACCTCCCGGGAGAAGTCTTATTCCTCAATATCTTTAGGGTTTGCCTTTATTCGTCGGCTGGAGTGAACACTGACGAGGAACGGAGTTTTCACCTCATTCTTGCCTTAATTGGCCGGCTTGAGTGGAGATTCGCAAGAACAAACATGCTCGGAGGAAGGAAGTATTCCAGTAAGTGCTCGTAGGGATCTTGACCATATTGCGGGCTCTGGGATTGTTCTGAAAGCCGTAGAATACCTCTCCACTCCTGAAGCACCTCAGGACATGTTGCCCCCTCGTCGCTACGTCACTATGTGCTTTTGGCAGTTCAGTCTCCGGGGGCCCATTATTCAGTGTGCAAGTCACCCTCTGCCATTTTATCCGTGGACATATAAAACATTGATCAGGCAGGGGCTATAGTCCTTCCATAGTTCCAGGTAATCAGTCCACTTTAAAGCCCATAAACCCATAGTCCAATATTATCTTTGTTTCCATATCCTGGAACAGTCCTACACCAACCGGGGGTTGTCCTTGGGTGCACTGCATAGTGCATACAGGGATAATCGTCGGCTGGTGCCCTATGTTATTAAAACGCCTAACGGGCCTCTGCGAATTGGCTTCGGCCCTTCGTACGCCTTCCGAAGTTCCAGGACCCCAGGGTCCCGAGAAATGTAAAAGAACAAAAAAATAATAATTTAATAAATCTGTGGCCCGACTATCAAGCCGAATGCCATGAATTTTTTCCCGTGTTATATATATACCGATTTCTATGATTTTTACACATTAAATATGACACAATGTTGTGTTATGTATTACTACAATCTCATTCCTGAAAAAACCAAAATTGGCAGCAAAGCCAAAAAATACACTACCAGGATGTAAGAAGAAAAATTATAGACGGAAAACAGTGCCATGCTGACCGCCTCGTAGTTGCCAGAACCTGCTACAGACATGAGTCCAGTGATACCGGCCGCCACAGTTGCGTCGAGCTCGAACTCCGACCACCGGCCAGACGACCACCGGCCAGCTCAGGACTCCGAGGCCCACCGGCCTCTGGTTTCCCGCTCCCGGTGCAAGTATGCAGTGCATGAGGTGGACACAAACTGTCAACGAAAATGTCATGCGCGCATGCTTTGGGGCTACAAAGGGGGAAATAACTTGACTATGTACCGTAGTCGGATGCTGTCTTTATTTCAGATGCTTGAACCAGTTGTCAACCTGTCGGCGCAATCTGCTTCAGGGAGGGCAATACTCGCCGTAGAGTGATGCGCTTTTTGAAGCGGGCGTTCTCGGAGACTGATATAAGTTCTCGAGATTATTTGGCCCACATCATAGCGCGTATCGACT
This sequence comes from Omphaloscelis lunosa, assembly GCA_916610215.1. Lineage (NCBI taxonomy): Eukaryota > Metazoa > Arthropoda > Insecta > Lepidoptera > Noctuidae > Omphaloscelis > Omphaloscelis lunosa. The sequence continues at coordinate 20,814,707 of OU744262.1, forward strand.
TCCTGAAGCAGGAGATCTATGCATACGCAAACCGTATTCGACGGTACAGGCGGAGAGTGGAGCGGTTCACTCAGAATCGCACATTTCTGAGCGATGAAAGGTGGGTTTACAGGGTGTGGGAGCGACCGGATCAATGTGTGACTAACACGCGCCTGCCGGATGATGAAGCCATGTGTTCGTTCTGGCGAGGCATCTGCTCGGCGCCTGTCAATCACACCGAAGGAGATTGGAGCAAATACCAGAAATGGGGACACTTACCATCAGCCCTCAAGATGTAGCTCGTGCAGTCCATCAGTTGCCTAACTGGAAATCTCCAGGTCGGCCCTGGAGATTTCCAGTTAGGGCTGCATAACTTTTGTATAAAGTGTTTCCAAAGGTCACACGCCCAATTGGCATCCCAGTTCAAGTCAGCCTTAGAGTCAGGGTCACTGCACCAGTTCCTAACCACAGGAATAACCCACCTGCTCCATAAATCAGGTAGTACTGCGGAACCCAAAAATTATAGACTGATGACTTGTCTACCGATGGTCTATAAATTTTTTACAATCATTTTGAGAGCCAAAATTAACAAATATATAGACTCCAACCCCATCATGTTTGCCTCTCAAAATAGATCTAGGAACGGGTCCCGCGGTACTAAGGAGCTACTCCTCATCGATATGGCCATTAGCCATAGGTTCATCGTTTTTCAAATTCAATTTCAAAATATTTTATTTCACATAAACCTACAAGGGCACTTATGAAACGTCAGAAGCTAGGTGCATGGTTCCAATTGGTGGTTTCCTATGGAGAAGAGCCGGCATGAAACTCCACGGTTACTCTTTTAAAAATAATGGCTTTTGCAATACGTTCCCGAAGGGATCTGTCGACATATTGGATAGATTATAAGAAGACCTATGACTCGGTGCCACATACATGGCTCATGAGGGTGCTGGAGCTGTATAAAGTAGATGCAAATCTACGCACCTTCCTGATGTCATGTATGGGGCAATGGAGGATGGTTTTTCGCTATCCAGGATGTCGACATATCCAGAGGAATAGCGATCCGATAAGAATCGAGCGAGGTATATTTTAGGGCGACAGTTTGAGTCTTCTTTGATTCTGCCTGGCCTTAAATCCTCTAAGCAAACTGCTGGAGGATTCAGAGCCAGGCTATCGATTGAGGAGAGGTGGTCAGGTCATATCTCACCTCCTCTACGTGGGTGACTTGAAACTCTTTGCCCCCAACAATTTGCAACTAATGGAGCTATTGACGGTAACAGAAACTTTCAGTAGCTCTATCAGGATGGAATTGAATGTCGACAAATTTGCAGTCATGCATGTAAAGTACGAGGGGATTTTGGAATAGGAACCCAATTCTCGGATTCCATACACCTAAGATCCCTCTCCTCAATCGAAACCTACAAGTACATGGATAGGAGGGTCCAACCGCAAATCGGATGCATCACCTACGTTCATCGGTAATGAGACTGTATATCTCGAAGCTTCTTAAATGCCAAGACCCTGCACAACCGTGAGGTATGCAGTCTCAGGGAATAAATGCATCCTAAAAGCTGACGTGGGGATTCACCGAGATGTGCGAGATGTGTGTGTGTGTGTGTGTGTTCAGTCGACAAGGGCCTCACCCCGCTATCTTTGGCTAACGAGAACTGGCGCAAACCTATAGTGTTAGATACTAATGACCGCAGGGAGGTATAGCAGAGCAAAAAGCTTGGAGCGCTTTTACCGGGCCTTATATGGGCCCGATGTAGCCCTGTTAACGTATCCTGGTTGCGATTCGGTGATATCTTTGGGGAAACCGAAGGTTTTGTCTTTTCGATTATGGAGGAACTTATGATGACGAGCAACTACAGGAAATATATTGTGACAGCACGGTTGACATCTATCGGGCATTCCACCGTCCGAGGGAACCAATACGACACATGATTTCTGGCTGTTCTCTCTGGCTAACGGAGACTACTTGCATAGGCACAATCCTGTAGCCAGGTTATCCACCAGCAACTTGCTCTGAAATACAGTCTTGTGGAATCGGATTTACTGTACTATAGGTATGTGCCCGACCCAGTTCTCGAAAATAACAATATCACATTGTATTGGGATCGATCTATCATCTCTGACAGGACGATTGTTGCCAGACATATTGGTGATAGATCGATTAGAGCGTCGCACAATGATTATTGATATAGCGGTTCCGCATAACGAGAACCTCGTGAAAGCTGAAAAAGACAAGCAGATTAAGTCTCTTGACCTGGCTCGCGAGGTTGTCGACATGTGAGATGTGGACACAGTAGTCATTGTGCCAATAGTCGTGACAGCCAATGGCATAATCGCCAAGAACCTCGACTAACACCTGAGGAGACACCTGAGGAGAAAGTGGTACTTCTACACCCGGCGTGTATCGTTAGGACATTCCTCTCTCAGGAGCCTTGACTAACGGTAGCTTGAACCCTATTCCTTATACCGCCGGTATAAGGAATAGGGTGTGTGCCAGTGGCGTGCCTAGAGATAAAAGTTAGGGCAAGCCGACATTTTTTACGATTAAAAAAAAACAGCCAAGTCAAAGATTGACTAATTTATTGTTGTTCATGGTACAGGTTCGAGGCACGAGTCCTGAGCACAGCTTGCGCATGTCACAGTTTCGGCCAATGACAGTAGCCGAATGACACGCGCGAGATCCAATAGACGACGAGCATCGACGGACGAACCAATCGCGTGCAGCTCGATGCCCCCCGGCTGCTTCATTCCGCCAAACAGATCGAAAAAGTAACTACTGCGCAGTGTCGGTTTGTGCTCACGGCTCATACGTTGTACTGTAACACCTCTATAATTATGGTTAGAAAACCATTAAAATGCGAAGAGTTCTACATATTTCAAGCATCAGTAGGTACATAATTGTTATAAGCGCCATCTATATTATTAAAGACGCGTAACCCCGCCGCTTAGCCGAACCTTTTAACCCTAATTCATATTATTTGCTTGTCACCTGCAAAAATGTTCAGTATTAAGGCTCGTGAAACTGGCGCGATATCGCGGGCGCTACAGGCAGCGCGACCCTTGTAGCGTCCGCGATATCGCGCTGGTCTGCACGAGCCTTAAAGCCACTACATGGCCGCCAAATGATCGATTTGTTGTTCTATTGCCGTGCGCATAGTTTTATGAATTTAATTTAATGTCGATTGAAAATTTTAGCATGATATATTACCTAAATAAAATGTTATAATTAATCATAATGACGATAGCCAACTCTAATCTTTATTTCAAAATACCTATGAAGAATCTCTTCGATACGAACATTATTATGTTTTGTGATCTCAATGAGATGTAATTTGTTAAGATGGTTTGTTTTCAGTGGTTTACTAAAACTACAAATGCGATACAAACAACACTGGGTATTCATTTCAAGTGCTCACACAAATTTTGATGTCTTTCATGAAACCAGTTACCTACAATACAATGCCTATTTCAATCTATTCTTCGACTGACCAAAATACTTGTATTTATTTATTTCAGAGAAATAGGTACAGTAATTTGGGATTGTTTACTGTGAAGTAAAGAGTTAGGTACTTAGGGTCAGAGAACTCAATTTAAGTAGGTACCTACATACCTTTTCTAACACAGTTTCTGAATTCAGATTTTGATGATAAAAATAACACTATAATCACTTACAAAAGCCCGAAATGATATCGCCAAAATAACTATCACATCATTTTAAACAATAAAACTAATTTATTACTTCAGCACTTGGAAAATAAAATACTATTCTCAAAATTTCAAAACTATAAAAAATTCATCGTCGGAAACCGGATAAGAAGCCCACGAGTGTGAGCGAAAAAGGCGCATTTAAATGCATTGTATAGGCGCGTAGGTTTGGCAACAAAGCGCGGAATTTAAATTTTATACAGATTACTATCAATCATTGAGTTCAGTGAGTGCGTAGATCTAGCCACCTAGCCCAGAACGTGTGGCCGAAAAAGGGGTATTTCGAAATTTGAATATTCCTATGACATGATTGATTGAGTTTGAGTTAATTGACTATTTTTATTGGTAGGCTTATGTTTGTTCTTGTGAATTATGATTGTATTTGGGCAAGCCGGGCTTTTTGGCTTCTATGAAGGTACCGCCATACCGGTGGGCTACAATTTTTTTTTGTTTCTATATAAATATTAAAAATGTAAATGATATATACATACATACATAAACTCACGCCTTCTTCCCATGGGGGTAGGCAGAAACTACAGAACGCCACCTGCTACGATCCTTACATACTCCTTTTGCCTCGAAATGATATATATATAGATGAAATAAAGAAAATAATAATAATACGGATAAAACATGGAGATAACCACGTAAGCGTTGTTGGAAGTGAAAACTTCTTTAGGCGCGTTGGGTATTTTTGAGATGGGACTAAACCATTGATTTCGCGACACCAGGACGAGACCTCAGTTTTGTAAACGCGATTGTGCTCTTTATTTAGATAAGGTTACGGACCAATGTTCTTTATAAGTATTTTTCTTCCACCAAGGCGATCTTGTTCAAGTTTTCACTTCTGTCGGCACTCCCGGAGTGCCACCACTTTTGTTTTAATCAGTCTTAAGTAATGAGACATAATTAATTATTTTTTGTTACATTACTCCCGGGAGTTACACAAGCAGATAGAGATTTCCAACAAAGCTTATCGTCAAAAGATAAATGTATAAAAGACGGTATGTTATGTTTCCTGTTTTGGACTAATCCTGGCTTTTGTTAATTACTTTGTATAATATTATATTATCCGTCCGATTCTACACAATACACATGATATTAGATATCCAATTCTACTCTCTTCTATATCATTTCGTTTTTCTGATCGTTCGACTAATTGGGAAAAAAACTAATGCATATATTACACAGCGGGTGTAGCCGCTACCTATCGCTCCTAAGAGAGCTATTTATACAGCAATAAGGAAAACTCAGCGGTTTGTTAATGAGAACGCTATTTGCAGGCAAGAACTTGTAGGACTTCGGAGGGTATGTATTGAATATAGAACGTACAACTTTGTAGAAGTTGCTTGTTAGATAAAATAGATTTTGGGGTACTAATAATTAATACATTATTTATACATTAATTAACACATTGGCTATGTGAATAACGTTCTAAATACAGTAATTTTGTGTAGTGGAAAAAACTTTAAATCAAACTATTAAAAAGGCAGTAGCTCACACATCTATCTATCGCAATCAATCATCTGCCTTTTTACACCCTATATAATATTATCTATTTTAATAGCAGACGCCAACTACATACTTATGTATCGGCGTAAAGTTACAGATTGGTTCATAATAGTTAAAGTTAAGCCAAAGGACGTAACTAGATAGCTCGGCGCGTGCAATACGGGATCACAGCGGACACGACTGATTATACAGATAATATTGTGATATATTAAAATCCCGACAATATAATATCCGGACAAGCAATATGCAGTAAATTAACGCAACTATATTTCATTAATAATAGCTCTGTGTTTTGAGATCGAATGATAAACCAAACAGTAATAAAATTCGTTATTTTCTGATAATATCGCACAAGCTGAGCTAGTCTTCCCTTAAAAATAATCGCTGAGTAAAGTTATAATCAGCATTATCTTCAGATTTTTGAGAGTTATGTTTGGAATAACTTTGACCAAAGAAACGATGGATAAGGCTTGAAAAAGGGTGACCACTGAGATGACGCCTAATAGAGAAATATGCTAGAAAAAGACATGTTGCGCTCACCACACATTAATTGGGATGAGGGCAGGAGAATGATGATGATGAACTTTACTGCGCGATCATTAATAAAGGAGATGAGTGCAGTGGCCTAAACACTTCCCCTTAAAAAATAAAGTAGTAAGACAGATTACTTAAAAAATCGGCCTAGTGCATGTCTGACTACGCACAATGAAGGGATCTGTAGTTGGGATGTATTTATCCCATGAACAAACTTAACATTGTAGTTGAAAAACATATTCTCCCATACTACCAACGTAACGCCCAACATGTTCCCAACTACAAATGTAAGTTTGTACGCACGATATTAAGAGATTTACCATGTTATTCTAACACCATAGTACACTTCTTATAGGTTTTTCTGTAATCAATAAGTATTAAAAATATTTTCTGTATTTTTTCAATGGTGGTAAATTTTCATCTATTATCTTAAATGTCTTTAAAAGCATTTATTTTAAAAGTATAAAAAAATGTTTGAGATTTTCAAAACAAGCTCTTTCATTTGATAAGCCATACGGTACAGTTAGCAAAACTTTTAATTTTTATTTTTTAATTTCAACCCGAGAAGTGACCCCTATATTCAAAAATCATTTATTTTCGTTACACGTCTATATTTGGGTCACAGAGAATTGTTATTGTTACTAGTAATTAACTGTTTATTTATTTTAACTCGATGGTCCTAGTTTATCATTTATAACTTCCAGTTACAGCTTTTTATAGCTTTATGTAAGCGGGCACGCCCTTTATGCCTGGAGACTTTATTTAGATATTTAGTTCTGTTTACGTTTCGTTTTTTTTTTTTCTGCTTGGGTATATTTCTCGATGTTTTTGGTTGGTATATGATATATATGTTGGCGTGTGCTAGCTGACATGTGGCCAATCATTTATCATTAAAATGATTTGTTGTGCTTCATAATGTATTTTTTTTTTGTATAGAATCATTTTTTTTCTAACTTGAACAGACAGCTGTGCTGCTGGGGAGTTTGTTGCGCCACTTCTTCTTCCCAGCTAAAGGCACTAGGAAGTGGTGAAGGGTGGGCGTTTTGGGGGTCTGTCTTATGTAATTTTGACGTTTGAAAAGTGCTGATTCTCAGCCTAGTTTGAATAAATGGACTTTTCAATTTTGAATTTATTTATTTTTGATATCTGTACCAAATTTCAACTTAATCGGAGAAAATTGGCTGTGACAGACGGAGAGACAGACACGAGTGGTCCTATAAGGGCTCGTTTTTTTTCTTTTGAGGTACGGAACGCTAAAAATTAATACAGGAGGCCTAATGTATCATACTGTAACTCAGCTATAGTTACAAAAATATAACAAGCTCATTTACCCTGATGGAGTTAGCCAAAAGATCTTTGTTCATCATTTAACGAAAGACCTTTTGGCTAACTCCATTTAAAAACTTGACTTGGTTTTGGCTAACTCAATAAAAGAACTTCTTTTTAAAGTTTTGTTAGTTCATCTTTGCATAAGAAAGTTAGTGCAAAACTTTTCGTTCAATGTTTATGTATAGGTACCTAAGTTACAAAATGTTTCGACTGCGGTTACTCGTCCCTGTTGCGTTACATGCCACGGCATGATACCCGTATTTAGGGGGGAAATGAAATCATTTCTGTGGAAGTCAACTGTTACTGGTAGGGACCGACATACAGGAAATTGTGGCGTGACAACCAACTTGTTCTTTGTGTAATATTTTGTATTTGGTCTTCATAAAGATACTTGAACTTGTTTGAATTTTGAAACTCTCAATGCACGCTATTTTGCATTTTACCTCTACCATTATTTTCAAAACAGCGGTTTTGAAACAGCTCGAATTGCCTATATCTATTTATTACCCTTATAATTATAACGTTTACGTTACTGTCAATATTATGACTATTTGTTATGATGTTATATGAAACATATTTGGTTCTACACTATGTTTATCTTTCCGAAATATACGTGTAAAGAATAATAAAATATTCAGTGAAACGCTTTATCACCCCATCGGCAGCTAGAATCCTTACTATCTATGCCGCCGCCATGTTTGTATGGAAATGTCAACACATAGAATATAGAATACATCGTTTGATTCATTTGATAACCTTGACTTATTTCTTGATTTTTAACCGACTTCTATAAAGGAGGAGGTTCTGTGTTCTCTTTATGTTTTGAAGTGAAAACTTCTTTAGGCGCGTTGGGCATTTTTGAGATGGAACGGAGACTCTACCGGAGAGCCGCTGTTTTTTATTTTATTTGTATGTATATGCTTCGATATTTTCGTCAATTGTGGACTGATTTTATTTTATTTTTTTCATTTGTTAGAGGAAGCTATCCGCTAGGTGGCGCTGTGTGTGTGTTGACCTACGTATTTTGCTCTCTGTAAACTATAATTTATAAAAATAGAAAAAGCTGTTATTATTGTATTTATTCACCATGATTGGTTGAAACAAGTCTTCGAACAAGTCCAGAGTTAAAGTGAACTAAGATTATTGGGTGTGATCTGTGTTTGAGAACGTGTTATAAACAGTGCTGTTTACGCCGTTAATTAAATAATTGACCCTGTCAATATTCGTAAGTCCTCATATAGATACTTTTAAAAAATCTTAAAATCAGTGTGTGTCATACGAAAACTCTAAATCATTATCTCCTAAAAGTTTTGAGATTTTAATCAGTGATTTGCAAAACTTCGATTTCGCATTGTCATACTACATCACCCATACAAACCAACGCCATCTGTGACTAATTATTAGAACTGCCAATAATCCCTCATTAGCGTACTCATTAACTCCGTACTCCTAATCTACGTACAAGCGATACATTGATCGAGTGTTGACGCCTTACCTCAATCTTTCACACGACGGTAGGTGGCGCTGCGTGTCGTCTGATCAACAGTCTGTTGTAAACAAACACCGACTAATAACACCATATTTGAAATGAACTGTGCTGGTTGTAATACACTTTTAGTAACCGGGGCTGGGCTTCTTAAATGTAAGACCTGCGAAGGCAGTTATCATTTTGAATGCCTAAATATAACGACTCGTCAATTTGAAGCTCTCACAAATGAATTTAAGGCAGCCTGGAAATGCCCGTCATGCAACAATGTTATGCGCCGTACACGGTGTAATTTGCTTACACCTGTACGGGCCGCACTAGTTCCTACATATGAAGATAGCATGAACATGTCGTGTGATATCATAGAACATTATCCTACCTCACCATGCAATTCTAGTACTTCGACGATCCTAGCTAAGGAATCCGTCGTTAAGGATACAGCTGATACTTTCCAAGCATTTACAAATGAGCTACACATTACGTTGCAAGGATGGAGAAGCGACATAAATAGTACGCAAGTTTCAAGGACGATATAAAGAGTACATTAAACGGATGGCGTGACGAAATGGACGCAAGTTTTAACAAATTGAGTAGCGAATTAAGATCTGCCCTGGGTGAAATAAGAGATGATATGAGCAATCTTCGTACTGAGCACAATACTTTGAAACACAATGTATCTGAATTATCCCTTGAAGTGACGCAATTGCAAACTTCTATGGAATTCCATTCGGGGGAACAGGTTGAACTCAAGAAACATTTGGATGAAATAAGTCGACAAAGTTCTGAGCAATCCAACATATCTCTTGGATTGCTCGAAACTAAACTGGATAATCTCGAACAACAAGCAAGACAGTGCAATGTGGAAATCTTAAACATGCCTGAAACGCGCAGTGAAAACCTGATTCATATAATGGAGTCGATTGGTACTGTTATTAACTTTCCCATTACTCAAAGAGATATCATATCGATTCACAGAGTTCCACATGCTCACCAGCAAACAAATAGGCCAAAAAACGTAATTGTAAAATTATCGTCGCGTATCCTGAGGGACAACTTACTCGCTGCCTTTCGCAAGGTCAAAAACGTCAAATCTAACCAATTGGGTTTCGCATGTGCACCGGCGACTATTTACATGAATGAACATCTGACACTCAAGAAGAAACATTTATTTCGGAAGGTTAAAGATGTCGCCGCATTGCACCATTTTAAGTACGTCTGGATTCGAAACGCCACTATTCTCGTGCGCGAACAGGATGGCGAAACTGCTTTTGCAATACATACAGCCGACGATATTCGTAAGATTAAAAGCAGTCCGCCAAATACCAACATTGATAGTGGTTCCAACCCCAACAAACTATAATTATAATGTGTTTCCATACCTGCATTTTTCTCTTTTTTTCCATATCTTTTTGGCCTGTAATGTTGTATTATTTTGTATTGTATTTGCTTCGATAACTTACTCTGTTTTGTGTAAATGTTGTGTCTCAGATTGCCTGTGTTTACCAATACTGTACGCCCGATTGTCTGTTATTGTAGTTTCTGATAATGATAAATATCACATATATTTGCGGTTTAATAAACTTGATTATAAGTGTGCTTTGTACTTGTTAACGTATCGTCTTGGTATGGATATTATTATGTGTTTGAAACAATTTCTGCCGCGTATTATGCTACCGATTATACCTGTTAGTAGCCTTATTAATGGGTTTTATCTTATGTGCTTCTTTTGCTGTATCGTCAGAGTTCAGTGTTGCTGTCTTCTTGGTCAAATTCTTATTATTGAGAAACATTATTCTAACTTTACTGTTGCTTTGTTTGAGCATTACTCATACAAATACCTGTTAACTGAACCTTTATCGCTGGTAACTTTTATGTTAGTACACCTATTATCTAATGATGAGTAATAAGCATCTATCCATATACTACCAAAACTGTAGAGGTATCCGTACAAAATTACACACGCTTTACATGAACATCCTGAATGGTAACCACGACATCATCGTACTTACGGAAACTTGGTTAGTTCCAGAAATTAGCAATAATGAGTTTATTGATCAGCGCTATGTTGTGTACAGGTGTGATCGTGATCGTATTGCCACTAAAAAACAAGATGGCGGCGGAGTGTTGGTTGCGTTTCTGCGAACACTTAAATCATCTGAACTCGAAGTTTCTGTTATGCTTACTAATCCACAATCTCGCAATCTTATTGAACACATCCTCATAGAAGTTCCAAGTGCACTGCCGTCCAAGCGTCATGTTATCAGTGCCGCTTATATACCTCCCAGAATGGCTACCTCTGTATATGAGCAACATTTTGAAGTCTTACAGCAAGTACTGGGTGATCCTAGTGTGGACTGCTTCTATATAATAGGCGACTATAATCTCCCAGAAATAACTTGGATCACACTGGGCCCAGCTGGACCTCTTATCGGCAGCGGACTGGGTACAGGTGCTTCCATAACATGTAGTCAGCTAAATAACTTAATGTCATTACTTGATGCTGAACAATATAATGTAGTGGCAAATACTAATGGCAAAATTCTTGACCTACTTATATCCAACTACCCCTGTAAGGTATCGGCTGCGTTGTTTCCTCTGCTTGCGATCGACACGTATCACCCACCTTTTATCTGTGACATAACTCTAAATGTTAATGTTCAACCTATGAAAAAGCAATCGCTACGAAAATACAACTTCTACAAATCTGATTACGAGCACATTAACCGCAAAATTCAGGATATTGACTGGACGGACCTTCTTGTCCCTTTGGGATCCGAAGAGGCACTTAGTACATTTTACAATAAGATTGATGATATAATTAAACAGCACACACCACTATCAGCATCTAAGACCGCTGGTTATCCGGTCTGGTTTTCTAAAACATTGATTAGAACACTCAATAAGAAAAAAAAGGCATGGGTTAAATGGAAGAAATACGGTAACATTGCAGACTACGAAAACTTTTCGCAGCATAGAGCCTTTTTTAAGGAAAATTGTAATAAATGCTTCTCTAAATACATTCAGTCGATTGAGGATAGTATACATAGAAACATTAAGGATTTCTGGACATACATTTCCAACCGCAAAGACAAACCCGGTATACCGGCAAAAGTACAATATAAAAACAATGTGTCCAACGGCCCGCAATCGATTTGTAACATGTTCTCTGACTTCTTTTCTTCCGTGTATGAACCTGCTTCGTCTGCACTCCCTCAATGGGAGTTATCTTCTGAAACAGTGTCTAATGACATTGTTGTTTCTGACCTGCACTTTAAGGAAAAATCTGTTTTGGCTGAACTGAAATCCCTTGATCCATCTAAGGGACCAGGTCCTGATGGACTGTCTGCGTTTTTTCTTAAAAATACTGTTGCCTGTATCTGTAGACCACTGGCTATAATCTACAACAAATGTATCACAGAAGGTATTATGCCAACGATGTGGAAGCAAGCTAACATCACACCTGTACACAAGAGTGGATCTAAGCGTATTGTTGAGCAATACCGACCTATTTCTATTTTATCTACCTTGTCGAAGCTTTTTGAGAGACTGGTACATAACGAAGTGTACCCTGTCTTACATAACACTATTATACAGCAACAGCACGGTTTTGTGAAAAAACGATCCACGACCACTAATTTATTGGTATTTTCTAGTGACCTATTTGATAACATCGACAATCGTATACAGGTTGATGCAGTGTACACGGACTTTCAGAAAGCTTTTGACAAGGTGGATCATGAATTGTTGCTGAACCGAATAGCTTTCAATGGTATTCGTGGAAACTTATTGCGATGGTTCATATCATATATCACTAACCGTTGTCAGCGGGTTGTTATTAACGGATACCACTCTCTTGCTACTCGGGTTACATCTGGTGTCCCACAAGGCTCCATTCTCGGTCCGCTTTTATTCATTATCTTTATAAATAATATAGGTGTATGTTTTCATCATTCAAAATTTTTGTTATATGCTGATGACCTTAAAGTATACAGACCCATTCATAGCATTCAGGATTGATATCTTCTCCAAGAGGACTTGGATCGACTGACGGACTATTGTTGCAGTAGTAAGCTCCATCTGAGCATTCCCAAGTGCAATTACCTAAATTTTACCAAAAACAAAAACATCATAAGGTTTTCTTACTCATTATGTAATGGTTTATTGAATAAAGTAAATTCGGTTCGTGATCTTGGCATATTGCTTGACTCAAAACTTTGCTTGGATTTACACATCGAACAAATTGTAAATAAAGCATATAAAATGTATGGATTTATAATGAGATCCACTTATGACTTTAAGCGTACCTCTTCGTACCTCTGCCTGTATAAAACCCTAGTCCGTTCCCAGCTCGAATATGCTGTATCCATCTGGAACCCGTACTATGGAAAATACATTGACATGATAGAAAACGTCCAACATAGGTTTCTTCGTGCTATGCACTACAGGTGTCACAACATTTATCTACAGTATAACCAGTTGCTCAGTAAATACAAGCTTTTGACACTTAGCTCTAGACGTAAACAATTAGAAGCAATGACATTGTATAATATTGTTAATGGCAATTTTGACTGTATAGATTTAAATAATGTATTATGCTATGCAGTCCCCAGAACTGTCCAGAGACGGCGTGTGCGTGCAGGCAAACTCTTTGCAGTAGGTACTTGCCGATCTATCACTGGTCTACGTTCACCAGTTCGGCGAATGGCAGCAACCTATAATGATGCATTCGAACACATCGACATATTTACATGCTCTTTGAATAGGTTTCGTAGCCTTTTGTATGAGACACTTGAACTCTCAGACTAAATTTTTTGTTGTTGTGTTTTTATTAAACTTGTTTGTTCTATTTTTATAATATTAGTGTAACTGTCATGCATGAACAGTTCACCTCCTAGTGGCTTTAAGGTTTTATTTATTAATGGTAATCTGTGAACAGCGCTGTGGGCTACATTATTACTTAAGTTATTTATATTTTTCTATGTGTAATATTGCATAATGTAGCTGTTTGTTGTTCCTATTAAATAAAATAAAAAAATAAAAAAAAAATATTTTTATTTTTTTTGCTTGCGCGGTGGTCCCTATAAATTTTATTAACTTTTCTTGGGTAGTTTTTGAGTTATCTTCAATAATACGTATTTTTCCCACTTAGTCTATCTAATAAATAGATGTTATAATAGATTCCTGTCACTGTTATTTACAAAACAGGGAGTGGTATTCGAATTATTATGGGCTAGGTACCACAACTGAAATTGAAGTATACTATATAGTGTTTTTTTTTTCTTAATTCTTTTTTTTTTTTTTTGTAAAAAGATTTTTTTATACTTGGAGCTGTCAGTCATTAGGTTGTCATTATTGAATTCACCCGGCCACTTATCTCCTCAGCGCCTCGCCGACGCCTCTTAGTACAGTCTGCTCACTCATGTCGTCTGCACAGTTCTGTCATATTAATCAAAATTCAAAAGTCATTTATTCAAACTAGGCTGAGAATCAGCACTTTTCGAACGTCAAAATTACATAAGACAGTCCCCCAAAACGCTCACTCTTCACCACTTCCTAGTGCCTTTGCTAGGAAGAAAAAGTGGCACAACAAACTCCCCAGCAGCACAGCCGTCTGTTCAAGTTGGAAAAAATAATAAAATTGATTCATGCAAAATAATTTACATTACGCAACACAAAACATAATTTAAATTATTAGCCATATGTCAGCTAGCATACGCCAATATACCGACCAACCAAAAATATCGAGAACTATGGTCAAGCAGAAATAATAAATAAAAACTAAACCTAAACAGAACTTAATATAAGCCTCCAGGCATAAAGGGCGTACCCGCTTGCATATAGCTATATAAAGCTGAACTGAAAGTTACAAATGATAAACTAGGACCATCGAGATTAAATAAATAAACAGTTAATTACTAGTAACAATAACAAAACCATGATAAGCAAGACGACCAGTCACCACATGCAGGACTCGTTCCGGAGCATAACGCAAAGATCAGCCATTACCCCCTCGCCATATTTGAAGGAAGGAGGCAACCGGACCCCCGACGCTATCGCAAGCAGTGACGTCTAAGGGAGCATCCCTTAGACGTCACTGCTTGCGATAGCGACGAACTTGCTACCGGTCGCTCAGGAAAAAAATAATATGATCAATTTTCGAAGTTGCTAGCTAACCACAAATTATAATACATCTCATAAAAAAAAAACATTGTAATGAGTTGATTACGTCAACAATAAATAAAATTCACGTACAGGCCTTATTTAATCTTGAACAAATTCAACATGAATCATGTATATCGTTAAGGAACATGGTTGACGTCACAAATAAAAATCTTCGTGCTTTGTCAACTTTAGGGCAGCCTTCTGAGCAAGGGGGTCTAGGGGAAACCCTTATAATATACATGATGTCAGAAAAACTAGACAAGGTCACACGAAGGGAATGGGAAGAATATAAAAATAATTTAAATACCTTTCCAAATATAAAAAATTATATACTATTTTTAACAAACAGAGCAGATTTACTTGAATCCTTAAATTATAATAAAAACACAACAACAACAAAAAACACTAACGAAAACAACAAAACCAAAAACTTCCTTACAACAACTACAACTAAAAATAAAAACAATTCAGACAATGTTAAATGTCCTATGTGTTCTCAGAATCACTTTTTATTCAGTTGTCAGCCCTTTAGGAATCTCGACATAGAAGCACGCATTAAAAAAGCTTCAGAAAGCAATGTTTGTATGAACTGCCTTCGCCCTGGTCATAACGCAAAGCGTTGCAGTCTCTCGCATTGCAAATACTGCAAGAATAAACACAATACCCTCTTACATAGGGAATCAACAGAAAAACAGACAGGGGAAAACATTGTTTTGTCAACAAACATTGTATTACCCTGTTCAGAAACTAATCAAGTTCACATTTTGCTATCCACAGCCTTGGCAAAGGTGACAGACGTCAATGGAGAGCTTCATATTGCCAGACTCCTGTTGAATAACGGCAGCACCTCCAACTTCATCACCGAAGAGCTCTGTGGGAAGCTCGGCCTGGTAAAACGCAGCACTAGCTCCACCGTCTCAGGTATAAACGGTCAAGTTTCCAGTACCTCAGAAAGCTGCAGTCTTCATTTGCGGTCTTGTAATGGTGGCTATCAGGCGAAAGTAAGCTGTTTTGTTTTACCAAAGATCACACAATTGTTGCCTGGCTCTTATGTAGATAAAAGGTACATTACCATCCCGCCAGGTATTCAATTAGCAGATCCATCATTCAATGTACCAACTGTTATTGATATTCTTGTAGGTGCGGAGGTATTCTGGGACGTCTTAGGTTCCGATACCATTAATTTAGGTGATAATCAGCCTAGATTACAGTCATCCAAACTGGGTTGGCTTATTTCGGGCCGCGTCAGTCGGTCTCGTCTTCGTACACAACCTTCTGTTTGTCACTTTCTTTCACATGAAGAGTCAGATCAGCTGACTCGCTTCTGGGAACTTGATACGGTGTCGTCTGCAAACTGTCTCTCAACAGAAGAACAGGCTTGTGAAAAACACTTTCAAGAGACCACACGTCGGGATACGCATGGTCAATTCGTTGTCACCATACCATTGAAGGACTCGCTCGAGTGCTTAGGTGACTCTTACGCGATGGCAAAGCGTCGTTTCCTCTCCCTAGAGCGTAGATTTGAGCGGAACTCCACATTTAAAAACAGATATTTGCAATTCATGCAAGAATATATTGACCTTCATCACATGACAGAACATTCACAACCACAACATTCAGAAATTAATTATTTTATGCCTCATCATGGTGTTGTACGCGAGTCAAGTTCTACCACAAAACTTCGCGTAGTTTACGATGCGTCGGCCTCCAGCACCTCGGGCAAGTCCTTCAATGACATTCAGATGGTGGGTCCAACCGTACAGGAGGATCTGCTATCCATACTTTTAAGATACAGGCAACACAGGTTTGTTGTGACATTGAAAAAATGTATAGGGCCATTTTAGTTGAGCCATCTCAGCGCCCGTTACAACAAATTGTTTTCAGATTCAATTCTTCAGACCCTTTAAAGACCTATGCACTGAATACAGTGACATACGGTACAGCTTCAGCCCCGTATTTGGCCACAAAATGCCTAGTTTCGCTTGCAGATCAATGTTTAGACCCAGAGGTTAGTCAGTCTATTAGACGTGATTTTTACGTAGACGACTATTTGAGTGGTGGCGATTCGATTGAGTCAGTCATAAATTTATGTCAAGGGGTAGTGAATACTCTCAAGTCCGCCAAATTTCAGCTTAGAAAGTGGCAATCAAATAGTCCGAAAATATTAGAGTCGGTCACTAATATAAAACCAGAAAATCAAGATAAAAAACTTAACCTAAATGACAGTCCTAGCAAAACACTTGGGCTATACTGGGACTGTAAAACAGACAGATTATTTTTTTCTATAGATTTAAAACCAACTTCAAAAATTACAAAGCGTAATATTTTATCTTTAATAAGTCAAGTGTTTGATCCAATAGGCCTCGTCGGGCCATGCATAGTTCAGGCATGTTGCAGCAGCTGTGGATACTTAAATGTAACTGGGATGATGAAGTACCAACAGAAATGAAATCACAATTTCTTGATTTCGTACAGTCACTTCCAGCTCTTAACTCTGTTTACATTCCTCGTTGGGTATCTTGTAGCAATGCTTCTTTAATAGAGCTACACACTTTCACCGACGCTTCTGAACGCGCTTATGGTGCGTGTATTTATGTCAGAACGGTTGCAGTCGATGGAACAGTTTGCATTCGCCTTTTAGCTTCCAAAAACAAGGTCGCTCCTATAAAGCCCACAACCATACCAAGGTTGGAGTTGTGTGGTGCTTTACTGGGCACAAGACTTTTTCTGAAGGTACGTAAATCACTCACTCTAGAGATTAATCACTGTTTCTTTTGGTGTGACTCCATGATCGTGCTTGGATGGCTGTCAACAATGCCAAGTCGGCTTGATCAATTCGTCCGCAATAGAGTGAGTGAAATCCAAGAAGCTACGACCGGACAGACGTGGAGCTATGTACCTTCAAAGAGCAACCCCGCTGATCTCACATCTCGGGGGGTGAAGGCTGATTGCATCAGCTCGTCCACTCTTTGGTGGTCGGGTCCTGATTTTCTTAATCATAGAGAAATCAAATTTCCTACATCACCTAACACACAAATCCAATCGTTACCAGAAACATCTTTACATACAACTGCTGATACACATAAACAAAATAATAACAATATATTTTCAAATTTAATACATAAAAAATCATCATTTACATCACTCATAAGAATCATAGCCTATATACAAAGATTCATTCATAACTGTCACAATCAGAATAATAAAAAATCATCTTACTTATCAGTTTCAGAATTACGATCATCACAGAACCTTATATTACAGATTTCTCAACAGGAAATGTTTCCTGAGGAATATTTATATCTTAAAATTAATCAGGCATTACGTAAAAAGAACCGATTAATAAGTCTTTCTCCCTTCATAGATTCAGACAACATAATACGCGTAGGTGGACGTCTTAACAACTCCAACTATAGTTACAACGTCAAGCATCCGATCCTTTTATGTAGCAAACATCACTTGACGAAAATTATCTTCGAAAGAGAACACAAAACACTCTTTCACGCAGGGCCACAATTACTTTTAGCACACATTCGACTCACTAACTGGCCTTTAGCAGGCAGAAACCTGGCTAAGCATGTAGTGCGTAACTGCGTTCGCTGCACTCGCTTCAAAGCTCAGCCTATTCAGGTCATCATGGGCAACCTACCAAGCGATAGGACTCATCTAGAGTACCCTTTTTTGAACACAGGGCTTGATTATGCCGGGCCAGTGCTGATAGCCGACCGTAAGGGTAGAGGATGTAAGCTACTTAAATCATACATTTGTGTTTTTGTATGCTTTGCAGTCAGAGCCGTTCATCTGGAGCTGGTTTCCGACCTCACCAAGGAAGCTTTCCTTGCGGCCTTCAGCCGATTTATTAGTCGTCGGGGCAAGCCTCAACGCGTGTACTCCGACAACGGAACTACATTTGTGGGAGCTTTCAATGAGCTTTCACGCTTCTTAAAGGTTTCATCTAGTAACATAGAGTGAGATCTTGCAACCAAAGACATTGAATTTAAATTTATACCTGCCTACAGCCCACATTTCGGTGGGATTTGGGAAAGTGCAGTAAAGTCCACCAAACATTTATTGCGTAGAGTCATGAGCCTAACTCATTTAACATATGAAGAGCTCTCAACCTGTCTGATTCAGATAGAGGCTATTTTAAATTCCAGACCTTTAACACCTCTATCCACTGATCCATCAGATCTTTCTTATCTTTCTCCTTCACACTTCCTCATCGGACGATCACTCACGTCAGTTCCTCGTCCTCAGATCACCGATGTCAATATCCAGCGGCTACAGCGCTTCGATCGCATCGAAAAACTACGACAACATTTTTGGCAACGTTTCTCTAATGAGTATGTGTCTCTCCTGCAGCAGAAAACCAAGTGGCAGACAGCTGGACAAGAGCTGAAAACAGGCACAATGGTCTTAGTGAGAAACACTAATCTTCCTCCTCTTCTGTGGTTGCTGGGTAGAGTGGTTGCAGTGAAGACTGGCTCTGACGGACATTGTCGAGTCGCCGACATCCTGACGAAGAAGGGCATCATAACACGTGCCTACAATAATGTATGCCCTCTTCCGGTCTCTTCCACATCAGCCTGAACACTTCTCATCTTGAAGACTTCTCTTCAACGCGGGGAATATGTTCCTGACTTCACATCGGGCCACATACCACACCGCGATCGCAAGCTTCCCCCGCCACTCACTCGTTCGTCGACACCTTGAGCGTGCGCACACAATCGGTCGCATCCTTGTTAAACCAGCAATACAGTTCTTGATATATCGCAGTCGTTTTTTAATTAACCAAGTCAAGACCACCAGCAGCACACCTGGAGCTTGATACTCAACACTTGTTGTTTATTATTTTCTAATTTTACTTGTGACTGTTGTGTTCAAGTTGACTTTTTGGTTATTGCTGTTTGTTAAATTACATTTTCCGCGTGAATGAACCTGACGCTATTTTGACGGTGAAAAACAAATAAACCGGGGCTATCAGCATCTCCAAAGCATAACAAGAAAATAAGCTTTCAAGCCCGAAATATAATCTGTTCTTAACATAATTGAATGTTTTGAGTATAAAAAATTGTATAATTTTATTATACCATTAACTGTTCCTGTTTCCTCATTTGACCTTTGACAAATTAATTTCATAGGTGGAATAAGCATGTGCTGCTCACGTGGACGCGATGTTTAAGTATCAGTCATGGCTGTCTTACAATAAACCTAATCGCGGCAGAGTTTGGGAAGAAATGCGGGAAAATCAAAGGGTTTTTAAAGACAAGCTTATAAGGTGCCAAAATAATTAACGTGAAATAAAAATGGGCATAACATCACAAAGATCGTTCAAAAACTTTCACCAGTTTTGGAAGTCGACATCCTGGCTTGATCTTAACCAGCTTTGCCGGCGACAGTGGTGGGCTACAGTACACCAAAGGAAATAGCGAACACATTCCTGAACCACTTCCGCGTTTTCTCGCCTCTGGGGCCTTCTAAATCAATGGTCAATGATGAGATCTGTCACAATAGCCCTCTCAGTCGTTTTACAGTCAAGCAAGTATCATTTGCAATTCAGAAAATGCCAAGTCTCCAGGACATGAAAGTCTCAGCATCGACTTGTATAAACATGTACTATCGAAGAAACGCATATCTGTACACTGTAAGGACTATTCTTGCTTGCAGCGCACGGCCGCTATAGTATCGCTAACCTACGAAAAAAAAGGGTCGTGTGCACGGGATTTTGTTTTCAAAATGCTAGATATGCGTTACTCCGATGGTACACTGTCTAAGAGTGTTATCCATCTTTATTCTTGATGTTTGTCGACAAAATGAAAAAAAATTGGGGACCTCTGGCTTAGACGAATGTAATGTAGGTACAGGGCTTACATTATTCTATAGACAAAATGTTTAATTTCAGGTTTAAAAACATATTTTATGTGTACTTTCTGAAACATGTACTTTCACAAACTGAATGAACACTGTTACAGTACAATATCTTTGTGCTGTATCTACAATCTACATCGCAATCTTATGTTCTTTATCGCACGTTCAATATCTATTAAATGTTTCTACTATCTGTGATCAGCACGTAGTCGTTAGTATATAAGATGCACCTTTGGATAATTATAACCAGACTATACTACATCTTTGGTCTCATTTATACCTAACCATATACTGCCAAGAAGTTTGGCAAATTGGTGACCCCGACGAACGAATACGCAGCAAGAAACATGGCGCAACCACCGTGCAAGGCGAACATAAATCAGCTGTTAGCAACGACACTTCAAACGACAACAATACAACAAGCAATTCGTACTATCGCAGTGGGAACGAATCCACGTATTACGCAACTTTTAAACAAGTACGAAGACATCACGAAAGAGTCCTCTCTACGCAATGCGCCCAAACATAAGATTGAACACCACATTATCACTATAGGACCACCCGTCGCAGCTCGGGCAAGACCATTACCTCCAGGAAAATACGACATAGCCAAAAAGGAATTTCAAAGTAT
Organism: Omphaloscelis lunosa; assembly: GCA_916610215.1. Lineage (NCBI taxonomy): Eukaryota > Metazoa > Arthropoda > Insecta > Lepidoptera > Noctuidae > Omphaloscelis > Omphaloscelis lunosa. Next base: position 20,835,928 of record OU744262.1, read on the forward strand.
GATAGAACTCGGAATTTGCCGACCGTCAGATAGCCCATGGGCAAGCCCATTGCATATGGTAAAAAAGAAAAATGGCGAATGGAGACCGTGCGGAGACTATCGAATGCTCAATAGCACGACAGTTCCGGACAAATACCCACTACCAAGATTAACTGACTTTACATACATATTAGAAAATAAGAAGATACTAAGCAAGATAGATATACGCAAAGCATACCACTGTATTCCTGTTAAGGATATAGAGAAAACAGCCATCATCACACCTTTCGGACTTTTTGAGTACTTAAGAATGCCTTTCGGATTACGCAATGCGGCACAAACATTTCAACGATTCATGGATTCCTTATTTAGAGATTTAAATTTCGTATTTATATATGTAGACGACTGTCTCATCGCATCGGACAGCGAAGATTTGCATTATCAGCATTTAGAAACGGTTTTCAAACGTTTACACGAGAATGGAATAACCATTAATCTCGAAAAATGCGAATTTCACAGAAGGGAAATAGATTTCTTAGGTTATCATATAACGAGCCAAGGAATACAACCTACCATAGGGTATTCCTATGGTATTCATTCATTTTGTAAGCTATCCCACCGGTATATGAATGAATACCTATTAGAAGTATGGTTTAGTAAGAGTCTGAAGCTTCGCGTCGTTTGACCCGCCCCGGCTTCGCACGGTCTTTACGACTCGACAAAACATCGAGATTTGTTTATCAGGTACTTATAAAGTAATATTAACTTATTATACACATGAACCTTCATGAATACATTTTTGAAATGATGGTGAAAACCGCATCAAAATCCGTTGCGTAGTTTATTTTAAAAAACCAATGCGGTCACACAGACATACGAAAAGCTACTTTAATTTATAATATGTACAGATATAGATGATAACCCTTTCCCATACGATACAGGTTGTTCATAATAGATAGCATACCTCAGTATATGTGGCCGGAGTATACGCACACAATCAAGTCTGACAGAAGCTTTTTTGATTTGAAAACTGCCGCCCTCCAAAACATCGGCAATTATATATAGACAGAAATAAAGATTCCTCTCAAAACAAATCGCTGCAAATTGTTTGTGAAATTGGCATGTCTGCTTGTCTGTCGGCACTTAAGACTCCTTGAGATATTAACGAGGGATTCGGGGCGAAGTAAAAAATGCATTAAGGAAAAAGAAGCTTTTGGTATCAACAGCTTTTTGCTTAGAATCACTTGGTTGATTTGCATCATAATCATTAGGGAAAGGAAGTGCTATGGAGGCATGAGTACGTATTCATTACGAGCCAACGTGTTACATAATTATGCACTAATTTTGAGTTACAGTCTGAATGCTAAAATCACCAACTTGTCGAAATAACCTTACACGATAGTATTTGATTTATGTTTTAAAACGCGCATAAACTTCAGTCCTAGCATTCGGAAGAACCTACCCTAACCATATTTCAAAAACTTTTTAGTCCAGTTACAAATTAATGTGAAATCACGCTTTGCGATGTTTGCAACCTGTTTCACTCACATATATACATATTATTACTGCTCAAATTATTATATTCTGTTTCCAATTATTTCGTCATATAAAGTAGCATCCGCAAGAAGCCCCGCGACAAGGGTCCACAACCTACAGGCCATGTTAATAAGAGTAATTTATATTCCCTATGAAACTACATTTTCGATTCTCCTGAATTGCCGCAGGGCACATCCGGGAAACATTATGATAAGGAAATGTATTATGTATGGAAACTTTGTTATTTATTATTTTTAAGTACGGAATAAAGTTAATGCAATCTATGTCCGGGACTCCGCCTTCCGGAAAAGTGTTTTCGAGAGGAAAAATAACCTATTATGCTATTGGCCGATAACGTCATTACTCATAAATTACTGCTTTAGTTTGTTTTATAAGCTGGCGTTCTACTTAAAAACCGGCCAAGTGCGTGTCGGACCACGCACAATGAAGGGTTCCGTAGTTGGGATGAATTTATCCCAAGAACAAACTTAACAGTGTAGTTGATAAACATGTTCTCTCATACACTCCAACTGCAAATAGTTTGTATACTCAATATTGAGATATTTACCATGTTATTTTTAAATCATAGACTTCTTATAGGTTTTCCTTTAATCTATGATATAGAAATACATTTTAGTTTTTTTTTTTTTCAAATTTTACGGAGATAAGGGGAACAATGTTCCTCTTTTTCATAAATAACTTGTATAACTATTTATTTTGACATTATAAGTAATAGTAAGTTTGAGACCCTCACAGTACCTAAGATCTTTCATTTGATATGTGAGACGGTGCAGCCGGGCTTGCAGACGGTGAGCAATTGGTAGCTGGCTGTCCGATAAGGACCAGGCCAGGGTCGATGGCGCGTTGTGTTCTATGCGCGTCTCAAACAGATGTCAGCACAACTGGAGGGATACGCTAGGGCCGATGCCTGCCGGGGTTGGGGGTTTGTCCGAGAGGGTTACCGTGGCCCCTGGCAACATACAGGCAACTGAAGGAACACGAGTGGGTTTTAGTCAGTAAGAGTCTGACACGCCCTCCCCTCCGCCCAGAGCGGGAGAAATTATTTGATAATTTCCCACCCAAAAAAAAAAAGATGGTACAGTTTGCAAAACTTTGTTTTTATTTTTCTTATTTGCCGTGTTTACTGTTACAGTACAATATCTTTGTGCTGTATCTACAATCTACATCGCAATCTTATGTTCTTTATCGCACGTTCAATATCTATTAAATGTTTCTACTATCTGTGATCAGCACGTAGTCGTTAGTATATAAGATGCACCTTTGGATAATTATAACCAGACTATACTACATCTTTGGTCTCATTTATACCTAACCATATACTGCCAAGAAGTTTGGCAAATTGGTGACCCCGACGAACGAATACGCAGCAAGAAACATGGCGCAACCACCGTGCAAGGCGAACATAAATCAGCAAGGAACACTTGAAGTAGCTGCTGGCACCTCGGTTTTTATCCCGCATTCCGGAATTTTGGAAAGACCAACCCAGATTATGGTTCACGCAACTAGAAGCCATATTAGCACCACAGAAGCAAGGAGACGAATACAAATACTGTACGGTAATAGCAAAGTTATCCAAGGAAGAAATACTACAGGTTAGTGACCTAATCACTTCGCCACCGACTACAGATAGATATTGACGCAATTCAGCAAGGTCGATATGGCTATCGACCCAACACGCACAATCATTTCAAGGAACGTCAACAATTCCCGATTATGAGGCCGAGAACAAACTATAGAGGGGCAAATCGATTTTGTTACTACCACGGAAGATTCGGAAAATATGCAAGGGACTGCATTAAGCCATGCGGTTGGAAACCAATGACTTACGTACGGAACCAGGGAAACGAATAAGAGCACAGACAACGGCGAAACTCTGTGCAATCCACCCATCCAATCGCCTCACCATTATCGACCGAAAAAGTGGTATGAAGTTTTTGATTGACACGGGCGCAAATGTCTCAGTCATTAGCAAGCAACAGAGATATTAAATTTTTCAAAATGAACAATACACACTATACGCTGCAAATGGGACTAAAATTAGGACTTACGGCGAGAAGACGCTTACCTTGAATTTAGGACTACAACGATGTTATAAATGGAATTTTATAATCGCCGATGTTACACAACCAATAATTGGAGCAGATTTTCTAGAGCACTATAAACTATTAGTCGACATAGCTGGTCGCAAACTTATCGACAAAGTTACAGAGCTGACAACGCATGTAACTTCAGAAAAAGCGGCACAACAAGCAATTCGTACTATCGCAGTGGGAACGAATCCACGTATTACGCAACTTTTAAACAAGTACGGAGACATCACGAAAGAGTCCTCTCTACGCAATGCGCCCAAACATAAGATTGAACACCACATTATCACTATAGGACCACCCGTCGCAGCTCGGGCAAGACCATTACCTCCAGAAAAATACGACATAGCCAAAAAGGAATTTCAAAGTATGATAGAACTCGGAATTTGCCGACCGTCAGATAGCCCATGGGCAAGCCCATTGCATATGGTAAAAAAGAAAAATGGCGAATGGAGACCGTGCGGAGACTATCGAATGCTCAATAGCACGACAGTTCCGGACAAATACCCACTACCAAGATTAACTGACTTTACATACATATTAGAAAATAAGAAGATACTAAGCAAGATAGATATACGCAAAGCATACCACTGTATTCCTGTTAAGGATATAGAGAAAACAGCCATCATCACACCTTTCGGACTTTTTGAGTACTTAAGAATGCCTTTCGGATTACGCAATGCGGCACAAACATTTCAACGATTCATGGATTCCTTATTTAGAGATTTAAATTTCGTATTTATATATGTAGACGACTGTCTCATCGCATCGGACAGCGAAGATTTGCATTATCAGCATTTAGAAACGGTTTTCAAACGTTTACACGAGAATGGAATAACCATTAATCTCGAAAAATGCGAATTTCACAGAAGGGAAATAGATTTCTTAGGTTATCATATAACGAGCCAAGGAATACAACCTACCATAGGGTATTCCTATGGTATTCATTCATTTTGTAAGCTATCCCACCGGTATATGAATGAATACCTATTAGAAGTATGGTTTAGTAAGAGTCTGAAGCTTCGCGTCGTTTGACCCGCCCCGGCTTCGCACGGTCTTTACGACTCGACAAAACATCGAGATTTGTTTATCAGGTACTTATAAAGTAATATTAACTTATTATACACATGAACCTTCATGAATACATTTTTGAAATGATGGTGAAAACCGCATCAAAATCCGTTGCGTAGTTTATTTTAAAAAACCAATGCGGTCACACAGACATACGAAAAGCTACTTTAATTTATAATATGTACAGATATAGATGATAACCCTTTCCCATACGATACAGGTTGTTCATAATAGATAGCATACCTCAGTATATGTGGCCGGAGTATACGCACACAATCAAGTCTGACAGAAGCTTTTTTGATTTGAAAACTGCCGCCCTCCAAAACATCGGCAATTATATATAGACAGAAATAAAGATTCCTCTCAAAACAAATCGCTGCAAATTGTTTGTGAAATTGGCATGTCTGCTTGTCTGTCGGCACTTAAGACTCCTTGAGATATTAACGAAGGATTCGGGGCGAAGTAAAAAATGCATTAAGGAAAAAGAAGCTTTTGGTATCAACAGCTTTTTGCTTAGAATCACTTGGTTGATTTGCATCATAATCATTAGGGAAAGGAAGTGCTATGGAGGCATGAGTACGTATTCATTACGAGCCAACGTGTTACATAATTATGCACTAATTTTGAGTTACAGTCTGAATGCTAAAATCACCAACTTGTCGAAATAACCTTACACGATAGTATTTGATTTATGTTTTAAAACGCGCATAAACTTCAGTCCTAGCATTCGGAAGAACCTACCCTAACCATATTTCAAAAACTTTTTAGTCCAGTTACAAATTAATGTGAAATCACGCTTTGCGATGTTTGCAACCTGTTTCACTCACATATATACATATTATTACTGCTCAAATTATTATATTCTGTTTCCAATTATTTCGTCATATAAAGTAGCATCCGCAAGAAGCCCCGCGACAAGGGTCCACAACCTACAGGCCATGTTAATAAGAGTAATTTATATTCCCTATGAAACTACATTTTCGATTCTCCTGAATTGCCGCAGGGCACATCCGGGAAACATTATGATAAGGAAATGTATTATGTATGGAAACTTTGTTATTTATTATTTTTAAGTACGGAATAAAGTTAATGCAATCTATGTCCGGGACTCCGCCTTCCGGAAAAGTGTTTTCGAGAGGAAAAATAACCTATTATGCTATTGGCCGATAACGTCATTACTCATAAATTACTGCTTTAGTTTGTTTTATAAGCTGGCGTTCTACTTAAAAACCGGCCAAGTGCGTGTCGGACCACGCACAATGAAGGGTTCCGTAGTTGGGATGAATTTATCCCAAGAACAAACTTAACAGTGTAGTTGATAAACATGTTCTCTCATACACTCCAACTGCAAATAGTTTGTATACTCAATATTGAGATATTTACCATGTTATTTTTAAATCATAGACTTCTTATAGGTTTTCCTTTAATCTATGATATAGAAATACATTTTAGTTTTTTTTTTTTTCAAATTTTACGGAGATAAGGGGAACAATGTTCCTCTTTTTCATAAATAACTTGTATAACTATTTATTTTGACATTATAAGTAATAGTAAGTTTGAGACCCTCACAGTACCTAAGATCTTTCATTTGATATGTGAGACGGTGCAGCCGGGCTTGCAGACGGTGAGCAATTGGTAGCTGGCTGTCCGATAAGGACCAGGCCAGGGTCGATGGCGCGTTGTGTTCTATGCGCGTCTCAAACAGATGTCAGCACAACTGGAGGGATACGCTAGGGCCGATGCCTGCCGGGGTTGGGGGTTTGTCCGAGAGGGTTACCGTGGCCCCTGGCAACATACAGGCAACTGAAGGAACACGAGTGGGTTTTAGTCAGTAAGAGTCTGACACGCCCTCCCGCTCCGCCCAGAGCGGGAGAAATTATTTGATAATTTCCCACCCAAAAAAAAAAAGATGGTACAGTTTGCAAAACTTTGTTTTTATTTTTCTTATTTGCCGTGTTTACTGTTACAGTACAATATCTTTGTGCTGTATCTACAATCTACATCGCAATCTTATGTTCTTTATCGCACGTTCAATATCTATTAAATGTTTCTACTATCTGTGATCAGCACGTAGTCGTTAGTATATAAGATGCACCTTTGGATAATTATAACCAGACTATACTACATCTTTGGTCTCATTTATACCTAACCATATACTGCCAAGAAGTTTGGCAAATTGGTGACCCCGACGAACGAATACGCAGCAAGAAACATGGCGCAACCACCGTGCAAGGCGAACATAAATCAGCAAGGAACACTTGAAGTAGCTGCTGGCACCTCGGTTTTTATCCCGCATTCCGGAATTTTGGAAAGACCAACCCAGATTATGGTTCACGCAACTAGAAGCCATATTAGCACCACAGAAGCAAGGAGACGAATACAAATACTGTACGGTAATAGCAAAGTTATCCAAGGAAGAAATACTACAGGTTAGTGACCTAATCACTTCGCCACCGACTACAGATAGATATTGACGCAATTCAGCAAGGTCGATATGGCTATCGACCCAACACGCACAATCATTTCAAGGAACGTCAACAATTCCCGATTATGAGGCCGAGAACAAACTATAGAGGGGCAAATCGATTTTGTTACTACCACGGAAGATTCGGAAAATATGCAAGGGACTGCATTAAGCCATGCGGTTGGAAACCAATGACTTACGTACGGAACCAGGGAAACGAATAAGAGCACAGACAACGGCGAAACTCTGTGCAATCCACCCATCCAATCGCCTCACCATTATCGACCGAAAAAGTGGTATGAAGTTTTTGATTGACACGGGCGCAAATGTCTCAGTCATTAGCAAGCAACAGAGATATTAAATTTTTCAAAATGAACAATACACACTATACGCTGCAAATGGGACTAAAATTAGGACTTACGGCGAGAAGACGCTTACCTTGAATTTAGGACTACAACGATGTTATAAATGGAATTTTATAATCGCCGATGTTACACAACCAATAATTGGAGCAGATTTTCTAGAGCACTATAAACTATTAGTCGACATAGCTGGTCGCAAACTTATCGACAAAGTTACAGAGCTGACAACGCATGTAACTTCAGAAAAAGCGGCACAACAAGCAATTCGTACTATCGCAGTGGGAACGAATCCACGTATTACGCAACTTTTAAACAAGTACGGAGACATCACGAAAGAGTCCTCTCTACGCAATGCGCCCAAACATAAGATTGAACACCACATTATCACTATAGGACCACCCGTCGCAGCTCGGGCAAGACCATTACCTCCAGAAAAATACGACATAGCCAAAAAGGAATTTCAAAGTATGATAGAACTCGGAATTTGCCGACCGTCAGATAGCCCATGGGCAAGCCCATTGCATATGGTAAAAAAGAAAAATGGCGAATGGAGACCGTGCGGAGACTATCGAATGCTCAATAGCACGACAGTTCCGGACAAATACCCACTACCAAGATTAACTGACTTTACATACATATTAGAAAATAAGAAGATACTAAGCAAGATAGATATACGCAAAGCATACCACTGTATTCCTGTTAAGGATATAGAGAAAACAGCCATCATCACACCTTTCGGACTTTTTGAGTACTTAAGAATGCCTTTCGGATTACGCAATGCGGCACAAACATTTCAACGATTCATGGATTCCTTATTTAGAGATTTAAATTTCGTATTTATATATGTAGACGACTGTCTCATCGCATCGGACAGCGAAGATTTGCATTATCAGCATTTAGAAACGGTTTTCAAACGTTTACACGAGAATGGAATAACCATTAATCTCGAAAAATGCGAATTTCACAGAAGGGAAATAGATTTCTTAGGTTATCATATAACGAGCCAAGGAATACAACCTACCGAGGAAAATTACAAGGCAATCATGGAATTTCCCAAACCGAAAACAATTCAAGAATTAAGAAGATTTTTGGGCATGGTCAATTTCTACAGAAGTAATATTCCACGCGCAGCGGAAAATCAAAGAGTTTTAAACGAATTTCTACATGGTTCAAAAAAGAACGATAATTCACCTGTTCCTTGGACAACGGAAGCAGACCAAGCTTACGAAAAATGCAAGGAAAGCTTGAAAAACGCGGTATTAACAGCGCATCCTTCCCGCAACGCATCACTAGCGCTCATGACCGACGCTAGTGCTACTTGCGTTGGTGGAGTTTTACAACAAAAATCCGGACGCAATTGGGAACCATTAGGTTTTTTTTCACAAAAATTGAGCGAAACTCAACAAAAATATTCTACGTTTGACAGAGAGCTGTTGGGAATTTACATGGCCGTCAAACATTTTCACAGATTAATCGAGGGAAGAGAATTTACAATATTTACGGATCACCGACCTTTGACATACGCATTCTCCCAAAAACCATCATCAAACGATACACCGCGACGGGTCCGGCAGTTAGATTTCATTTCACAGTACAGTACCAACATCCAACACATAAGCGGACGTGACAATATTACCGCCGATGCCTTATCTCGAATAGAGGAAATATACGTGCCATCACCTATCGATTACGCTGAATTGGAAAAATGTCAATCAACAGATAATGAACTTAGTAAATTACGTGACAATAAAAGATTAAAATTCAAAAACATTACGCTTCCGGGTTCCACAATAAACATCACCTGCGACACGTCTACTGGAAAAAGCCGCCCCTACTTACCAAAGCATTTTCGCAAACAAATTTTCGATACCATTCATGGTATGAGCCATCCAGGAAAAAGAACTACGAGAAAAATGATAACCCAAAGGTATTTATGGCCGTATATGAACAAAGATATCAATAATTGGTGTAGATCATGTTTAGCCTGCCAGAAATCAAAAATACAACGACATACGATATCACCTCCTGGTGCTTTTATGACAGCGCAACGTTTTGAGCATTTACATATTGACATCGTCGGGCCACTTCCGATTTCACAAGGGAAGAGATATTTAATCACAATCATAGATCGTTGTACGTCATGGCCCGAAATATTTCCGGTAGAAGATATAACTGCAGAAACAGTAGCCAAGACGCTTTTCGAAGGATGGATTACTCGTTTTGGTTGTCCATTGCGCATTACTACGGATCAAGGCCGACAGTTTGAATCAAGAATATTTGAGTCACTCTCTCGATTTTTGGGAATACATAAAATTAGGACAACACCTTATCATCCGCAATCCAATGGAATGATAGAGAGATTTCATAGAACTTTAAAGGTAGCGTTAATGACAAGAGAATCCAACGAAAATTGGTTAAAAGAAATCCCAACAGTTTTACTCGGGTTGCGGAGTAGCTTGCGAGAAGACACAGGTTATAGTTCAGCAGAGATGACATATGGAACGCCAATACGACTCCCTGGAGGGTTTTTTGAGTCATCAGCAGCACAGTTATCAACGTACGAAGAATTTGTAAAACAAATTCAAAAGGGCATCACACAAATGACGTCAATTCCGAAAAGAAAAAACCATAACCAAGCTATATTTGTGCATCCCGAACTCAAAGAATGCTCACACGTATTTGTTCGGTGTGATAGAATGAAGAAAGCCCTGACGCCGCCGTATGAAGGACCCTACCCAGTAATTAGTAGAACAGATAAAACATTTTGCATTAGAATTAGGGATAAGGAGACAGTGATATCAATTGATAGATTGAAACCAGCTTTCATGATCAATGACGAATCAAACTACGTGCCAGATTCAAAGGATTGCGACAGACATTCACACACGTACGCTACACGATCGGGACGTAAGGTAAAGCCAGTGGTACGTCTATAAAAATCGCTGATAGAAGCAAGTTATTCGTATATATATTAGCATAGATCTTAACATATACCATTAATTCACAACTACTCGTAACAACAAGACATCTAAAATGGGAAATCAAAGTTCTAAGGACCAGATAACATACAATACGGACAGTTGCCTCATTCAAAACGAAGCGGACAAACTCCGTAACCTGATCCAGGAGGACTTACGGTGGACAAGAAATGTTGCGATGGGACAGATTATTTTAACAATCGGTGCGATCCTAATTTATGGCATAATGAAAACACTGGACAGAAGAATGAAGAGTTTAACGGAAGAAAATAATAAACACTCGTGCAACAGCTAAGTCAAAATTACAGACGTCAGCAAATCGCACCACAACAGGCGTCATCAAATTCCACCGCGTACAATAGCATTATTATTTATATACATCAGCAAATAACTAGTAAGGTCTAGATCAAATTTATATTGTGAACACTATTACCATAATATTTACTTTTTTTTTTTTCTTTTAAAGGGGGGTGTACTGTTACAGTACAATATCTTTGTGCTGTATCTACAATCTACATCGCAATCTTATGTTCTTTATCGCACGTTCAATATCTATTAAATGTTTCTACTATCTGTGATCAGCACGTAGTCGTTAGTATATAAGATGCACCTTTGGATAATTATAACCAGACTATACTACATCTTTGGTCTCATTTATACCTAACCATATACTGCCAAGAAGTTTGGCAAATTTACCATACGGTCCGTCCGTCATTAATGTACACTGGACACACGCGTCGCCTGCTGAGTCCCTTGGTCCAAGGCGCGTGAAGAAACATGCGCGCGCGCATTCCCTCCTTGGCCGCACATTTGGTATTTGCGGGTCGCCAGTCCTGATCTTCTCGTCACGTATTCCACAGAGCCTAAAGACAAAGGTCTTCAATCAGTGCGTTAGGACGCACTGATTGAAGACCTTTGTCTTTAGGCTAGTTTGTTTGTCTTTAGGTAGGCCTGTTATGATCTTCGGAGCCGAAACGTGGGCACCCACGGTACGACTGGTCATAAATTCAAGTCAAGTCAAGTCAAGTCAAAACATTTATTTCAAATAGGCCCATGTATGGCACTTTTGAACGTCAAAATTTACAGAATAATATAATTGATTCTAGTCGCCCCTTCCAAAAGGTAGTTTTCGTATGGAGAAGAATGGGCAAGAAACTCCACCGTTACTCTTTTAAAATGTTTTACAATAGTTTGTATTAGTACGTACATTAGTTAAATAATTATATGTGAAGACGATGCACCTAGAATAAAATTACTATACCACAATAGGTAAAAAGAATTAAAAATGAAGCAACGACAGATAATTTAATTATATGATAGATACATGGTGCTCACATATTTACAAACATAGTAAAAGTAGACGATTTTCCTAATGTTTTTAAAATTAATAAGTCGGTGTGTGAGGAAGTAATCACAGAATGTAAAATCAATATCATATAATACAAAATTATAAATTTAAAGATTAAATTAGCAACCTGTTTGATTTTGTCTTGATTCTAAATTGTCCTATGGAGCAGGACCAGCATGTTTCCAAGCACTCTTATCTTGGATATAATCCTCTAATTTGTAATATGCTTGTTTACAAAGTGTACTTTTAATCTGAGTTTTAAATTTTCTTTCATTTAATTGCAATATGTCACAAGGTATTTTGTTGTAACATTTAACACAGTACCCCATAAAAGATGTATGTACTTTAGATAATCTGAAAAATGGTTGATCTAGTTTATCTTTATTTCTAGTATTAAAATTATGTCTATCACTTATTTTATTAAAAAGATGTGGATTTTTCCTTACATACATAATATTTTCATAAATGAATTGGCAAGGTACCGTCATAATATTAATCCTTTTAAATAGTTTCCTGAGAGATTCGCGGCGACGTAGATTATAAATGGCTCTGACAGCTCTCTTTTGTAAAATAAAGATGGATTCAATGTCAGCAGCCCGACCCCACAGTAAAATGCCATACGACATAATGCTGTGGAAGTAGCTAAAATAGACCAATCGCGCGGTTTCTACATCTGTTAACTGTCTTATCTTTCTAACAGCATAAGCGGCCGAGCTTAGCCGCCCCGCAAGAGATGTTATATGAGGTCCCCATTGTAATTTCTCGTCTAGCGTGATTCCTAGGAAAACCGTTTGATTAATAAATTCCAGTTTTTCCCCATTCAATATGATGTCACATTCGCTACTTCTAACATTAGGTAATTTAAATCTAATGCATTTGGTTTTTGTTTTATTTAGTACCAAATTGTTTACCGTAAACCAATCTTGGACTTGTAGAATAGAGCTATTAACGTCTTCAAGATTTTGTGACCGTCGGTTTATTTTAAAGATTAATGATGTGTCATCTGCAAATAACACCATCTTCGGTTGATTTTGAAATAATTGGGGTAAATCATTAATGTAAACTAAAAAGAGGAATGGACCCAATATCGAACCTTGGGGAACGCCCATTGCCATTTCAGACCCTAATGAGTTTACGCCGTTTACCTGAACTTTAACCTTTCTATCTTTCAGGTATGATCTAAGTAAATCAAGAGCTGCATTCCTAATCCCATAGTGCTCTAGTTTCAGCAGAAGTGTCTCATGGTCTACACAATCGAACGCCTTCGAGAGGTCGCAAAAGATTCCAATGGCATCTTGTGCTTCTTCCCAGGCATTAAAAATGTTCTTTATTAGAGTGACACCGGCGTCAGTGGTACAACGCCCTTTGGTGAAACCGTACTGTTGTTCATGAAAGATGGAATTTTTATTAAAGTGAGGTAACATTTGATTGAGCATCAACTTTTCAAACACCTTACTGAGCACTGGTAGAATTGATACAGGCCTATAATTGTTGGGTTCTTTAGTATCACCAGATTTGAACAATGGAACTACTTTACTGTGTTTCATGAGATCCGGAAAGACTCCTTGGTCTATACTGGTGTTAAATATGTAAGCTAAATAGGGCGCAATGGTTTCGATTATAGATCTACAGACTTTTACAGACATTCCCCAGAGATCTTCTGTTGATTTAATTTTAAGATCTTTAAAAGCTTTTATAACAGCCTGGGGGTTTGTATGCTGAAACCTAAACTCCAAAGGGCAAGCCTTCACATTCTGTCTAAGTAAGGCAGCAGAAAGCGCGGGTGAGGAATTTAAAGCTTGAGTAGTTTTAAGGGGAATATTAGCAAAAAAGGATTCAAATTCTTGAGCTATTTCTATATCTGAGTTAATGGGGCCATGTGCAGTCTCTAAATTAAATTCAGTATTTCGCTGTTTTTTCCTACCTGTTTCATTATTTATTATTTGCCAGGTAGTTTTTATTTTATCATCAGCTGATTTTATTTTATTGCTAATATAAAGAGCTTTGGCTATTTTGCACACACTTTTAAAAGTTTTTGAATATTTTGCAACATACTTATGAAAGCTTGTATTATTCATATGTTGCTTTAGGCCATAAAGTTCAAATAGTTTTTCCCTGCTTTTACGAATACCTGGAGTCGCCCAATCACTAAATAAGAACTTTGTGTAAATACTTTTAGTCTTTTGTGGAAAAGTGTCATTAAATTGCGTGTTTAATAGTGAAAAGAACTCGGCGTAGAACTCATTTGGGTCATCTATATTATTAAAACTCTGAACACATAATTTATTGGCCAAAGAATTATTTAATTTCTCTAAACTTTTACATGTAATTGGCCTAAACCTTATTTGAATTTTTTGTAAAGGTATGTAGGAGCAAAATGTTATTGTTTGTCCACTGTGATCTGATGGCAACTTATTTACAATTTGTTTGTGTAGGTAATCACAGTTACAAAAAATATTATCTATACAAGTGGCAGAAGAAGCTGTCACTCGGGTTGGTTCAATAAAAACATTTGACAAATCAAATGACCTAAAAAGACTTAATAATCTGACAGTGTTCGAGTTATTTTCTAATAAGTTAATATTAAAATCACCACATATGATTATTGACTTACTACTAGTACTAAGTTTTTTTAATACATCTTCCATCACAGAATCAAACACAGATAGATTCTGGTAACTTGGAGGTCTGTATACGCATACTATAACATGCTTATCGAGCTCAACACAGGACAATTCAATGTTGTGTTCAACAGACAGTCCGATGATGTCTTTTCTTTCTTTCGATTTTGGTCTGTGGATTCAAAGTTGGTCAGCGAGCTATGGAGCGGGCTATGTTTGAGGTCTCTCTGAGGAATCGAATCCGAAACGAAGTGATCCGGCCGAGAACCAAAGTTGTCGACATAGCTCATAGAAGGCGAGTAAGGGCAGCTACCTTAACCGTTGTAGCTACATGAAAACAGTCCTAATAGGAGACTGTCCTTAACTTTTTGAGATAGTGTCAGCAAGAAAAAATGCAGTTTTCACAAAAACTTGCCAATCGATCCTGTTTCTTCAAAAAACTCTACAGAAGCAACTGTGGAAGTACTAGAAAAGTCAGAAATCCCAAAAATCTTTTCCCATACATTTCGTACAAATTGGACTCCAACTTATTTGTTTTATGACGGATAAAGTAGCGGCTACAAAAGTCAGAAATTGTTTAAAAACTTTATCCATAGAACGTTCAACGTTCAAAATTATTTGAGGAATTTTTTTTCTCAGTAAGTCAGTAATCACAAGCAACAAACTATCCAAATTCTGTTCTCATAGCAAATAAAATTATAACGCGTATTCGTTCAAAATTCGAAGTGTAATTTTTGAAGTGAAAACTTCTTTAGGCGCGTTGGGCATTTTTGAGATGCGACTAAAGAATTGATTTCGCAACACCGTTACGACACCAGCTTTTGATCATTAAGAAGACATCAACGCACGATACATTATTTCCTGCACAATAAAATTGTTCAAGTTTTTACTTTTGTTGGCACTCCCGGAGTGTAACTGTTTTTTTTTTCGTTGATCTTCGGTCTGTCTTCATTGTAGCGGTCAGTCTAGACCCATCATAAAACAGTGAGTTGCGGATTTATTTCCTACGAAACGTATGGGAAAATTATTTTGCGATTTCTGACTTTTTCTAGTACTCAAATCTCATTTGGTCTAAGAGAGTTTTATGATCCTGCTATGAAACAGGATCGATTGGCATCAAAAAAAGTTTTTGCGAAAATTGCCCATTTTCTTGGTGACTGTAAATTTTAGTAAAAATCTGTTGATGCAGATTAAAATTTCTCAAAAAGTTAAGAACAGTCTCCTAAAACCGTTTTCCTGTAGCTACAACGGTTATGGTACCTACTTACCTACTACTTGTTACTGCCCCGTCTCAAAAATCCACCCTGTATGTGTACCAAATTTCAACTTAACCGGCCCATTAGATTCGAAGAAAATTGACTGTGACAAACGGACAGACTGACTGACAGATAAACAAATGAGTAATCCTATAGGGGTTTCGTTTTTTCATTCGGACATACGGAACGCTAAAAATAAAGAATAACACTTATTTGGCTTATAGTTCATGAAACACGAAATACAAAACAAACAATAATAAAAGGCAGTCATGGGCACTGGCGTGAGTGGAGGAGGGTAAACTTAAAACTGGTATTAACGCCATTTAGCTCCTATAGGACAGCAATATGGCGCGAGCATGTCGGTGACGCGACTTCATAAGTTTATCCCCTACCAAAAAACGCTCAACGCGCCTAAAAAAGTATTCACTTCAAAAAAACTGAAATGCGTAAAAACCCCCTAAAAAAAGTATGTGCCTCACGGTTGCTCTAAAAAAGTCAATCAGCATTAAGGCTTTCTGCACGAAAAAAACCCTTTTTCGTCAATACCTTATCTAATTGTAAGAAAGCTTGAAATAATTGAAACATTAAGTCTGTGTTAATATAAAATTATAGTTTTCATGGTGGGATTCTCGCCACAGTGTGCTTCTGCGTAACACGTGTGTTCAGAATTTTAGCTGTTTACTTGTGATATTGTGTTTATTGTGACTTGCGTTTGTGTTATTGTGTTTGTTTGTGTACGTTTGTTGTCACCTGCTATCAGGTTTGTTTAGTGTTTGTTTCTTTTAATCATCATTATCCATATTCTTGAATATGGATAAGAATAAACCTCGGGGGGTTTATTCTTATCCTCCTGATCGTATCCCTACTACCCCCCTTTCCGGATTTTCCCCGTATAACTTGAGTCCCACTTCCAACCCATTAACCTAGTTTGCAGATGTGGTCTGTAATCTGAAATCCCAAACCCTTCCTCGTAAACGTCCCGGTAATGAAGATGATGTATCCAATCGCCCTACTAAACAACCGAGAACTCAAATAGGCCGTGTCAGATACTCAGTCACAGATAAAGGACCTTATCATGTTTCCCGTCAGGAAGCCCAACCTAATTCTGGAACTACCTTACATCCTGTTACATTTGGACGCTTCTTGTCAAATCAAAATTTCTCCAATATTATAGCAGTTAAGCGAGTCGGTAGAAACCGTGTATCAGTTGAATTTGCAGCCCCACAGGATGCAAACACTTTTATTTCAAATAAGGTTTTAGGGACAAATTTATATGAGGCTTTAACTCCGTCTTTTAACATAACCCGTATGGGTGTTGTGAGTGGCATCCCTACTGACTTCTCGGAAGAGGAAGTCCTCTCATATTTAAAAGTTCCAGTAGGCTGTGGTCCAATTTTAAAAGTTAGGCGATTGAACAGGAAGGTTAACAAAGATGGTTTAATTGAATGCAGGCCCACAGAAACTTGTTTCATCACATTTGATGGCCAAGTTTTACCAAAAAGAATATTCTGTTTCTATACATCACTAACTGTAGAACAGTATCTACCCCACCATTCAATGCCGCAAGTGTTGTCGATTTGGTCATGTAGAATCTCTCTGTCGTTCCAAACCCCGATGTAGTAAGTGTGGCAATGGTCACCCCTGTGATGGTTGTAGCATTGCTGAGAGTGAAGCTTTCTGTGTGTTGTGCTCTGGAAGTCACTTTGCAAATAGCAGGGTTTTTCCGGAGTACAGCAGGCAGAAGACAATTAAAATTATCATGGCTGAGAAAGTGATGTCCTATTCAGAAGCAAGTAAAACCGTTCCAATTTCTACTCGTAGTTATGCAGACACTGCTAAATCACAATCTCAGTCATACTGCAAAACTGTATTTCTCAAGCCAAACAGCTCACCAGCAGCTCGCTAGCACTCCTCAATCTTCTCAGTCTAATGGCTGTGCTCTCAATAGTCAACTAACAGAATCTCCTGTTCCCTTGCTGAGACTTAGCTAGTTCCGAGTCTTAGTTTCCGTGTTCCATCCTTTAATATTCTCAGATGCGACCGATCTGATGGCTATGGCGGGTCGGATCTCTGCGTGAACAATCGTGTACCACTTGTGGTAGTATCTCAGCCTCCTCTAGGTGATAATATTAATATTGTGGCTGGTAGGGTAGAGGGTATAACCCTCCTATCTATCTATATTGCACACCCTCATCAAAGTTTCCTTTCAATTTTAAAATATACGTTGGAAAACATAGAAGGCCCTGTACTTGTTATGGAGGCCTTCAACTGCCATCACTTCAGATGGGGTTCTGAACGTTGTGACTCTTTTGGGGAAGGTTTAGTTGAAATCTTGGATGACCTTAACCTGTGTCTATTAAACAATGGTTGCCCAACCCGTAGGTCTCTTCCTGGACAGAATAAGAGTTGTGTTGACCTCACCTTCTGTTCACTGAATATTGCAGCGTCATGTCATCGGGAATGTACTAGTTTGTCACATGGAAGTGACCACTATCCAATTATAATTTCTTTGGCTGAAAAGACTTATTTAGAAAAATCAAACCCTCCAATCTTGAGGTAGAATTTATCTAACCCTGATTGGTCAAAGTATTCCTCATTATTGGAGGACAAGATCGATACACTTCCAGATTTGTTATAATAACCTCATTTCTGCCATATCAACTAGTGCAGAGTCATGCTTCCCTGTTAAAAACTCAGCACGTGGGAAGATTCCCCCTCCTCCACGGTGGGATCAGGAATGCACAACAGCTATAAGGGAAAGGGATGACGCTGAGATAGTTTACAACAAGGCGATGGTTAGCGATAACCTAATAGTATTTAATAGGACCCTCGCTAAATCTAAAAGGTTGCTGCGAAGGAAGAAACGTGCCGGTTGGGCCGACTTTTGCGGTTCTCTGTCCCCCTCCACTCCTTTATCAGTTGTATGGAAGAAGATCAACCATTTTAGATCTGGCTGTTCACCTTCAATTTCTTCTCCCATCCCCTGGGACTGATCCTTTTGATGCACCATTTTCTATGCAGGAGCTTAATTCTGTTTTAAAACATGTTCATGACTCTGCCCCCGGTATAGACGGTATTGTCTATTCCTTTATTTCACACGCAGGTCATAGAGCAAAAAAATATTTTTTAGACATTTGCAATTTTTGTTACGCCAATAGCTGGGTACCCAATCAGTGGAAAACTCAAATTATTATACCTATTTTAAAACCTGGCAAACACGCTGATGACCCAAACAGTTTCAGACCAATCGCCTTGTCATCAGCCCTAGCAAAATTATTGGAACATTTAATAAAGTACCGACTAGAATTTATAGCGGAATCGAGAGACTTACTTCCTAGGTCTTTATTTGGTTTTAGAAAGTGACACGGTACCATGGATAGTTTTGGGGTTTTGGATACAGATATACGCTCATCGTTTTCCAAAAATGAATCCGTAGTCGCTGCCTTTTTAGACATTTCCTCTGCCTATGACAATGTCCTTCTTCCCATTCTCAGGCAAAAATTGCAACAGCTGAGAATACCGGAGAGAATGGTACAGTGCGTCTGCAATTTGCTCATGTCTCGAACTTTGGTTTTAAGAGTCCCGGGTGAGGAATTTGACGTCAGGATGTCATGGAAGGGCCTACCACAAGGCTCTGTTCTTAGTCCCTTACTGTATAACTTATATACAGCTGACATTGGTTCATGCCTGAATAATGATTGTCAAATCCTTCAGTACGCTGACGACTTCGCTTTATATGTTACCAACAAATCAGTTAGCGACGCTGCATTATCCCTCTGCGTATCCCTGGACTCTCTAAACCAATGGCTAAATTCTCACAGTCTGAGTTTGTCTGCCCTCAAAAGTGCTGTAGTTGTATTTTCCCGCAGGAGGCTGATCCCTCAAATTTCAGTAGGCATCCAAGGGCATTGTATACCAGTTTCTTCAAAAGTAAAATTTTTAGGCGTTGTTTTGGATTCAAAATTGAGTGGTTTACATCACCTAAATTATTTAGTGAATAGATGCGAGAACACTATTCCTATATTAAAAGTGCTTGCCAGTTGTCTGGTGAGGTGCACATCCCTACATCATGAAATTGGTATAAAAAACCTTAATCCGGAGTGTTCTGGATTACGGATCCTTTCTTTTAATTCCCTGCAATAAAGGTGCTTTGACAAGGTTGGACAGAACTCAGGCTAAGTGTCTACGGATCATATCAGGATGTATGAAGTCCTCGCCAATTAATGCATTGCAAGTAGAGTGCGCAGAACTATCGAGATTTTGGGCTAGAGTCATTACCAAATCCTCCCAGCCTCTTGTTCAAAAAAATTGACGACTTGGATGTTGAGTTCCAATTATTAGAACCATAAAGAAGTCCCTCTGTTTTTAAAATCCTTTCGTTGGTGTCAAAATTTAGATTCCCCTATTATTCAGTTTCCGAAACTTCCTATTTTCAGTTTTGACTATGAAATTATTTGTTTTAAACCCGATATTTTCTACAATATTGGCATTTCGAAACAGTCTCCTACGGCGGACTCTATTTTCAATGCGGCGGTTGATAAGCGCTGGTACAATTTTGAAAGATTTTTCACGGACGCCTCTAAATTATCAGATGCAAGTTGCACTGGTGCTGCGGTATACTACCAAAACTCCAAAATTGTTTTAAAATACCAATGCCCTGTACAATCTTCAGTGTTTACGGGTGAGTGCGTGTTCATACAAGAAGCGTGTTTATTTATAGAGGCTCATAGCATTCGATTTGGTGTCATCTTTACAGACTCACTTAGTTGTTTACAAGCTTTGGAGCAAAATCCTTGTAAAAGTAAACTTCATAGTCCAATTCTGCTTCAAATCAAAAAGTCTCTTTTCTCCTGTGCCAAGAATCATAAAACCGTCCACTTGGTTTGGATTCCAAGTCACTGTGGCATAAGAGGAAACGAATATGTTGATGCTCTTGCTAAGGATGCTGTTTTGTCCCAAGACGTTGACCTTAGACATTTTCAATGTCAGGGCTACGATCTGCTAAGTCTTCCCAAAAAGAGTTTGCTAACCTCATGGCAGGTGCAGTGGCAAAATTCGAGTAAAAAGAAGGGTGCTTTTTATCACGCAATACAGCCCAATGTTACACCCAAGCCTTCGTTCTATCCTCAAAGAAAATATCCAAGAAAGTGATTACTATTCTTTGCCGTCTCCGTATAGGCCATTGCTGTTCTCCGGTTTTCGTTCACAAAATCCGGGTCAGAAACACATCGCTCTGCGAATATGGGTTGGATGAAGGTACTTTGGAGCACATCTTTTTTAACTGCTCCAATAATAACCCAGCTCATGACTTGTATAGTTAAAGATCCCTGTCCTAACTAACTTTCCATCCCTACTAACATTCTTCCCCAAAGCTCTTTGCGGCTTTGATGTTTTTTATCCGTGTCAATGACATCAAATTATGATGATTTTTGTGTGGTTTGTGATCATTTATGTACATAATTATGTAATAATATAACTAACAATAATTTTTTATTTGTTTGTTTCAGTGTACTAGTAATACCCGTCAACAAGTTTCATATTTAATTCAAAAAGATAGTAGTAGACTCTTCAAAAAAAATTTTTTTTTTTTGTTTCCCTCCGCACGTTTTCTCATAACACAACTGACATTGGCAGAATTGTCGACATTGGCACCATTGCCATAGAGAAAAATAGAATAGAATAGTTTTCGTGGTGCTAAACCATTCGTGTCAGTCACATCTCCAACGTACATTACAGTTCATAGATTCAGACGAACAACAGTTTATGTCGCAAAAAGAGTTAAATTTGTAACAAAGATAGTTCTTCAAACTTCAGGGAAAAATAGAAAAAGTCTTGATCAAGTCCAATACTTTCCACAAAGAGGAACAACTTAAGATTCGTAATAATTTTAATGATTGCTCTTGCGCAATTAGTGTTCACTTAGACAAACTGAAAGAGCAGGATACTAAGCGTAAACAAAGAATGTTGTCTAGGACTTACGTCGATGAATAATTCAGTAGTACCTGTTAATAATAATATATGTGCAAGTAGATTACCTATTCTTGCAATGCCTACCTTCTCATGGGAAACACGGCAAAAATACTTACACGGAGACAGAAAAGTTTCGTTATCTGTTACTGTCGATAAAAAATAACCCTATAATCTTATTAAATCTATACCAATAACAAACGAAATCTATAGCGTTGTGTGGAATATTTTGGTTTCTAGGTATGACAACAAACGGGCTATTGCCAAGAAACATCTCAAAAAAATATTAGAAATTGAACCTAGTACCGAGAAAGTGACTCAAAGTCTAAGGAATTTACTGAATGTTTATCAAGAAAACATCGAGGCATTGCAGGCGATGCAGTTTCCGATAGATCAAGGAGTTTCATATTAATGAAGATTTTACAACGTAAAATTCCGTGTAGTATTCGAAAACGTTTCGAATTATTACTATCTAAACCAGAGGTTCCCAGACATTTTTTTTTCTCATAGACCACTTTCTGGTTTCGGTTTATTTGAAAATCTCTTTCAGCCACATGCAAAACAAGAACTCTACTTTTCAAATCACAAATAGTTTTGTTTAAATTCTTTGTAGTAGCTTTGTTTAAAACGAAATTGATCAAAATCAGACGATTTCGTGCACGGCCTTTTAAAATGCAATTCAAAATTCATATCACGCGTTCCGCAAAGTATGATTGGAAACTTACTCTACTCAATACTCAATATCTTTATTGCTTTATCATAATGTGTACTTAGGTGGTAATTCTATATTTCCGGCCACCGTAGGCGCGGGCTTGCGGGCGGTGAGCAATGGGTGGCTCACCGTCCGATAAGGACCAGGCCCGGGTCGACGGCGCGTTGTGTTCCACGCGCGCCTCAAAGAGATGTCAGCAGATTTGAAGGGGTCCACTAGGGCCGATGCCTGCCGGGGTTGCGAAGAAAACCGAAAGGGAGATCGTGGCCCCCGGCAACAGGGCAACCGAAGGAACACGGGTGGGTTTTAGTCAGTAAGAGTCTGACACGCCCTCCCGCTCCGCCCAGAGCGGGAGAAGTTATTTGATGATTTCCCACCCTCAAAAAAAAAAAAAGGTGGTAATTCTATAATTTAGATCATTATGGACCCTGTAGGGCACAGCAAAAAGGGTAGGAGAGAGGAAGCACTGTTTTAGGAGATCATTAAGTTGTTTTTGTGGGAACAAGTTTTTCATAGTACCTCCTGTAACATCCAGATGGGTGCCTGATAAAGCAAATAAGTTAGCCCCAATAAACAAGATTTTACATATTTTACGCATTGACGGCGTCGAAAATAAAATACGAACATTACAATACACACTTTTCATTTATAACACAAATCGTCGCTCGGCATCCAATACCGCGAATGTGACATTTTTTACGAAATGATGTTGTTCAGTTGCTATTTTCTCTGGCAAGTTGCCGGCGACACGGGCCGGGGTTGTCAACCCCTGTGATTAGTACCTGCGACTGATCGAGTCGTCAGCTGTCACTATGGTCCGCAGGGAGCAAACGACATTGTTTTGTAATAATTAAGTTCGCCGTTTATTATGAAATACGGGTATAATTGGAAAACTGTTGGACTGTATACGGTTCCGTTGAGATAGGTATATAATTATAATAATTAAGTTATCGCATAAAATACAGGGGATTTCGTAGCAGTAAACTTATATTCTCCTACAACTTTTTAATATACCTATCCAAGTACCCAAGTCTTATTTCTCCAATTGTTTTATTATTCTTTCTAGCTATTATTAGCTATACCTATAATAAAATAAATTGAATATTCAAAGTTCAAAGTATTGTTCAAAGTAAAATTTTAAACTTCCTTGTTGTACATTTAAAGTACGCCTTTGATGAAGTTCAGTTAAATATTAAAGTTGGTAAAGTGAGTTGAACTCAAAGACTAGCAACCAATAAGAATGGTTCAGTTGTTACTAAGAGAAACACTACAAAGTGAAAAATAAATTTAATTTTGGAAGTCGGTGTCTTAGGATTTGTATTTTAGTTTTTTGCCACCGATTTCCGAAATTAAAGTTATTTTTCACTTGGTAATGATTTTTTCAAAATCGTTTTTTTTTTTAATTGTTTTATTTTTTCCTTTTTAGTTAGGGAATCTACCCCACAACATTCGTATGCCACTCCCTGCGTGAGTGACAGAAAGTATTATAACATCCTCATGATACACAAAGTGGATTAACTACGTATTATCGGAGCTGACTCAAAAAATACAGACGAACATACAACTTTCTCTTTTTTGAAGTTGGTTAACAATTATAGTAATGTGCCCTCGCCCTAGTAACTGTGAGTGTGATCGCGTCAGTCGGAGTTACTTAAAAAGTAACCATCATTACTAGAACAGAAAGTATTTAGAACGTCAAAAAAAAACAGTGGCACTGCGAGAGTGCCGACAGAAGTGAAAACTTGAAAAAAAATCGGCACCGCAGTAATCAACGCGTTGATGTTTTTTCAATGGTCAAAAGTTGGTGTCGTCATAGTGTCGCGAAATCAATGGTTTAGTCCCATCTCAAAAACGCCCAACGCGCCTAAAGAAGTTTTCACTTCAAAAACGCGATCATCTTTAGAAGATCAATAATTGTTTAGAGGATCAATTATTTCCCATTCCATGACCAATCGTCGGTCTAGTGTTCTTCTTGGCTACCATGTAACAGTTACAACTATCAGCTTGGCATGGTAGCCAGCAACAAGTCTATTTTGAGGGTTCCGTTCTTCAAAAGGAAAAAACGGAAACCTAATAGGATCACTTCGTTGTCCATCCGTCAGTCTGTCAAGATCCTTTTTCTCAGGAACGCGTGGAGATATCAAGTTGTAATAAAAAAAATACGGCCTTTTATGCGACATGTTTTGATACTAGCAAATAAATCAAAACCTACAGGGTACTTTCTGTTTACTAGAATCATGAAATATTTGGTAAGAAGCAAGGTCTCACAGCACAAATAAAGAAAAAAGTAAAAAAAAAATTGGTAATTTTTAGATTTAACAAATAAAAAAATGTGATTACACACAAAACTTACATTTGAACGTATATCGATCAATGGAAGAACATGGTTTTTAACTACAATGTTAAGTTTGGTTTTAGGATGTTTTCATTCCAATTACGGAACCCTACATCGTACGTGGTCAGACACGCACTTGGCCGGTTGTTTTAAATTAGCCATAGGTACAGAAGTCTAAGTACAAACAGTCTAGGTACAGAAGTCTAAGTACTAAACTTCTGTTTATAAATAAATAAACTATCGACCTGCCCCTGCTTCACACAGTTTTTACGACTTGACAATACGTCGAGATTTATTTATTGCATTTATTTATTTCCTTTGTTTCTTTTTAAATACATACTATTTTCATTTTTAAATATTCTTATAAAAACAATTTTTTAAAACATTTAAAAATAAATTTAAGGCTCCTTAACAAGACCTAGTAGACCACAGATAATATAAGACTTAAGTTTGCAATGTACAAATTGCAAAGTAATAATAGTGTACTTGACTATTACTTTACAATTTGTACATTGCAAACTTAAGTCTAAGTGCCTCATTACTTATAGAAAAGCACATCACGCACTACATTATGCGCAGATTGTAATTAAAAGTTTAATATACAAATACACAATCAATCAATTATTAAAACCAATCAAAACATAATAAATACACAATCAATCTATCAACTATCACCATTTATTTTACAGAAAATACAATCCATAACATCACGCTTTGTTTCCCCGAAGGGTTGGGCAGAGGTATCCCTGTAGCAGGTTCACCCACAAAAAAAAACGAAAAGTATATACAGAGGGTCGCCAGTTTTAAGAAAAATGGACTGAAGAATTCTTTTTTATCTTGCACAATGGTAAGCCTATTTGATTGCTGTGTAATGAATCCATTTCAGTAATGAAAGAATTCAATATAAAGAGGCATTACTGAACTAAGCACGCTACGCTGCACTCACTGACAGGACAATTAAAAACAGACAAAATCCAGAAGCTTACCGCAAATTTGGAAAAACAGCAACAAATGTTTCATAAACAAAGAACACAACTTGATAATGTTGTGAAAGCTAGTTTTATAGTTAGCTCAAAATTGGCAAAGGCATTAAAACCATTTGCCGAAGGAGAATTTATCAAGGAGTTTACGTTAGAAGTTTGCAGTATTTTGTGTCCCAAAAAGAAAAATAAATTTGAAAAAATTTGTTTGTCAAGACGAACTGTTGTTCGACGCATGGTACATATTATTATACCATGGTTCGACGTATAGAAATGATGGCTAATGATATAAAAACAACATTGACTGACCGTATGGCTGGTTTTGAATCATTTTCCATAGCATTAGACGAGAGCACCGATTTGTCTGACACAGCTCAACTGGCTATATTTATTCGAGGTGTTGATAAGGAGTTCACTGTTACTGAGGAATAGCTTGCTTTACAGCCGCTTAAAGGAACCACTACAGGAGAGGATATTTTTATTGAAGTTCAAAAGGTATTCACAAGTTTTGGCTTGCCATGGTCAAAATTAATTGAAGTATGCACTGATGGTGCACCTTCTATGGTCGCCTTACGTAAAGGTTTCATCGGAATTTTGAATGAAAAAGCAACAGAATTAAATGTGCAAAAAGATGATTTGATAGTCCTTCATTGCATTATCGACCAACAGAACTTGTGTTCTAAGTCCATTCGACTCCAGAATGTTATGAATGTGGTAGTAAAAACCATGAACTTTATTCGATCCCGAGGTCTTAATCATCGTCAGTTCAAGGCGTTTTTGGATGAAATATCAGCTGAATATAACGACGTAACATATTATTGTGAAGTCAGATGGCTGAGCAAAGGAAAAATCTTGAAACGGTTTTACGAGCTTAGAAATGAGATAGCAGACTTTATGAAAATAAAAGATAAACCACTATCTGAATTAAGTGACCCAAAATGGATATTTGACTTATCATTTCTGGTCGATCTTACAGGCTATTTGAATGATTGAAATTTGAAACTTCAAAAACAAGGACAGTTAGTAAATGATTTGTACAGCCATTTGAAAGCGTTTCAGATCAAACTACGCTTGTGGGAGTCACAGATGCTGTCTGATAATAGTTACCATTTCAACACGCTCTCTGCGTATGAAAATATTGCTTATGCTCAATATGCTGAAGAACTCAAGTTACTGTCGGAACAATTTCGAACAGATTTAGCGACTTCAAAAACATGGAAGACTGTTTCAGTTTATTTGCTACTCCTACAAAATGTAATGTACAAAATGCTCCAATACACTTACAAATGGAGTTGATCGAGATTCAAGAAAACTCACTCCAAAAATCCAAATTTGAAGTCGTAGAGTTGTGCAATTTCTACAAAAATACCTAGAAGAAGACAATTTTCCGCAGCTTAGAAAATTCGCAAGAAGATTGATTTGTGCGTTTGGCAGGACTTATAAATGCGAACAGTTCTTTTCATTGATGAAAGTTAATAAATCAACACATCGTACAAGACTGACTGACGACAATTTGGAAAATTCTTTACGTCTTTGTATCAGTCGAATTAATCCAAATATCGATGGATTAGTTCCCCAAATTCAAGCTTAAGTGTCTCATTGATTTCAGTGTATTTAACTTTCGTAGTTTGTAACAATTGCAAATTTAACGATTTAATTATAATGTACCATTTTTTTTATTTCATTTTGTTATTTTAATAAATTGTACTATAATAACATTGTCGTATTATTTCATGTCTAACATCTATCGCAAAAAATATGATCACTACTTAAAAATGCACTAAGTACTTACCTACTGTTAAACGCGGCCCGCGAATGTATTTGCACGCTAAAGTTTGGCCCTCAACATGTCAAAGGTTGTCCATACCTACTCTAAGGCTTCTGAAAAGTTGCCTATGGGAAGTCTCATCGGGCCCACGCCTTATAGTATAGTAAACTTATGCAATCTGCATTTGCTTACACATTTAAGAATTATAGTTCGATAGAGTACGTTTGATGGTTGCCTGCATGGCATGACATTTCTGCCTGATTCTACTACAATCTCATTAAGTACCAAGCGTTCTTAATTTACCCCGATATCAGAGTCTGCTAACAGACAACATTAACTTAACACCACAAAAAATAAATCTTGATGTGATCCCACGAGGCGCGGCAAGCAACAGGTCGCACGAACAATCACAAACACATTTATATAACACATCTATACGATTCGTCATGGCATGGTACCTAATGTATGTTCCAAAAGTTATGTGATGAAAGTGTAAACCAAGCCAGGATACATTCTTACGTAATCACCACTAAAGGGAATTAGGAAACAACATCACGCCTTGTTTGCCCAAAGGGTTGGGC
Source organism: Omphaloscelis lunosa (assembly GCA_916610215.1). Lineage (NCBI taxonomy): Eukaryota > Metazoa > Arthropoda > Insecta > Lepidoptera > Noctuidae > Omphaloscelis > Omphaloscelis lunosa. The sequence goes on from OU744262.1 coordinate 20,863,994, forward strand.
ACAGGTGTACCTGTAGTAGGTACACCCACATTTCGCCAGTTATAATAACTGAACATATGTAATTGGAGAAACTGTTACGTACATACTGTCACTATTATGTGTTGTCATTAGGAACTCATGCATAAATGTATTTAGTTAAGTAAATATTTTCAACTTTATATCTCACCAATTCTCCCAACAGTTATTGTTTAAATAATATTATTACATTGTAATTGAAAAATAAATTGGAGTTACAAAATTAACCACAATTGTCAAAAATAAAAACATCTATAAGGTGATTTAAAATCCTAGAATTCCGGGTTTATCCTGTAACAGTCAATAGCCGCCATTAATTCCGAGTGCCCTGGTGATAACATTAACCCTCTAAAATGCGTCCAACATAGTAAAACGTACGTAATAAATCTGTTCAACTAAGTATGTTACGAGTGTCCACAGGTCGGCGGGCAGCTATACATAGCCGCAAATAAAATGAACAATTACTTTCAGTTTATCAGATTCTCACTTGCGGAAGATCCTCTCACTACCCCCGGCTCGATCCCCTAACACCCCCGGGAACCAACAGCTGATGATATTATATGTATTGTGGAGATAATAAGCTGAATGATAAATAATAGGAATCAATAGAACTGTGCTATGTAATACAATGCTTGATCTGTTTACAATAGACGGCAGATATTGGAATATTCGGCTGATATCGAATGATAATGAAACCGCGAATAATGTGCGCCATTTTGTGATCGTGTTGCTGTGGAATCTGTTTTGGCAGGTTTTCCTGGTAACTGGGCTGGCATAGAACGTGATTTGCTTTTCGTTTCATTTATAATAATATGAGCTAAACGAGAGTGTACATCATTATGTATCTACCTACACTAGCGCCACTAGCTGTGGCTACCTTGTTTAACAGATTGACACACAATGTACAATTCTCGTGTTATAGACATTTCACACGACTATTAAATAATGACTTTAATTAACCCCCGTACTTATCAACGTTTTCAAAAGGTTTTTTTAAATTTTATTTAAGAGACGTTTAAGGGTCCTACAAACAGGAGCGACACGCGACGCGACACAAAGACACCGTTCGCTGCGCGACACGACGTACCTTTGTTTCGCGTCGCGTGTCGTGCCTGTTTGTAGGAGCCTTTATAAATAAGACTGTATTCAGCCTTAAGCCTCGTGCAGACTGGCGCAACGCGATGGCGTGACGCTACACCGGTCATTCCGAGAAGTTTTCTTAAAAATTGTTTCGTTAGAGTCGCGTCTGCACGAGGCTTTATTTATAAAATCTCAATCATCACTGATTAGCTACTATTCAGCTTTAACGTCGACTTAACCATTTTTGCTGGTCTTAACTTCAAGCAATGTTTATTAGTCAGGAAATTAAAGTTGTAATTTGAATGTACGGATAAATTATTGGAGTTGATATCGATTTGCTAAAACTGTTTCGATCAGCTAATTGATATCAACTTCAATAATTGTCCGTACTTAAGTTGCCCTTACTCGTAGGTGACGCGTGATGAATCAAATGAAACACGTCGTTAGTGATTGGAGGTCTCGCGATCAAAGAGCGTGTGACTGCATATTAATACTAACCATCACTGAGACAACGAGGACCGACGGCGACCGAGGGTGACCGAGGGTGACCGAGGGTGACCGAGGACTCTGTCCGTAGGTATACATAGTGTTACGAGGGGCGAGGACGCTCGGTTCGTCGTTTTAATGAGGTGAGGGACTGCGAGGACAGTCGGCGGACTCAGGGCTTGGAAATCTAATATATTTCTATTTAAGTATTTTAAGTTGGTTCGCGTGATCCATACGATTTATGCTTTAACCCATTAGTGAAATCAAAACAACTGAGCGTATTTTCAAAATTCTTTTATTTATTGAAATTTACTAACAAGAATAGTAAATAGATAGAAAGAAAATATTTTTTTTTTATTCATGATTTTACCCCCTGTACCCAAATTGGTACAATGGAATCATATGGGTGAAAATGAGCGAAACACGATTTTTCAAAACACAGGATTTTCTTGCACTTCTTGCAACTCCAACAGCCTCTGATATGGTGTCTGGCGACCCTTCAGCGAATAGTAATTGGTCCATTGGTTCTTCTTTAGCGATAACGTTCAATCGCCATGCATTTGACATGGTAATAAATCAACTATGTAAGTAAATGAGACTCACTACAATTTTTTGCCCAAACAGTTTCTGGACATAAATTTTGACAGCACTGCAACGCCAATATCCTCATCTAAAGACCAATACATATTATATTCAAGAGGTAGTTTGTGATAACCCGACAGTATAAGTATCCCCAAAAAGTTTTCAGCTCCGTAGCAGTGACAATGAAGTTGTGCCGATTATTTTGAGTGGAATACAAGTTGCTGAAATGGAAGTCAAATCTTTTAGTTCCTGCTTGCTACCCCATAAAAGATGTATGTACTTTAGATAATCTGAAAAATGGTTGATCTAGTTTATCTTTATTTTTAGGATATTTTGATAACAAAATATCCTTTTTCTTTAAAATCGTAAAAAAATATTGAACCTCTTAGAAACCCATTGCATCTATGTTTTATGAGAAACAAGCCGTTTTTTTTTTTTTTTGAGGGTTGGAAATCATCAAATAACTTCTCCCGCTCTGGGCGGAGCGGGAGGGCGTGTCAGACTCTTACTGACTAAAACCCACCCGTGTTCCTTCGGTTGCCCTGTCGCCGGGGGCCACGATCTCCCTTTCGGTTTTCTTCGCAACCCCGACAGGCATCGGTCCTAGTGGACCCCTTCAATTATGCTGACATCTCTTTGAGGCGCGCGTGGAACACAACGCGCCGTCGACCCGGGCCTGGTCCTTATCGGACGGTGAGCCACCCATTGCTCACCGCCCGCAAGCCCGCGCCTACGGTGGCCGGAAATCGCCTCGCGATTCCCGACGCCCTGGGCGTCTCCTCCTGCGGCGGTTAGGGGCGTGAGGGCGCGAGATTTGCCTCTCCTTCACGCGTTCCGCCTCCTCCTTCGCGAGCATTACCGCTTTGCAGAAGGAGGTGACGGCCTCCCATTTCCTCTCGCTCCGTACCATGGCCTGAACCAGGGCCGGATGCGAGAGATCACCGCCGCCGATCACCTCCACAAGGACACGCGTTCCGCCTCCTCCTATGTATGAGAAACAAGCCCTAAGGACTCAATTCTAAGGATTTCAACCAAAGCAGGGATAAACAACACGCGGTTCTCAAAATACGTGCGAGCAAGCGTGGTCTTGCATGAATATAATAAAAAGGAAGGTATAGAAATCAACCAACAAATATAAATCTAGATTCATAGATATTTAAAACAACAACTTATGAGCCAGATTTAACGAAACTTGCAAAAGGCATGATAAGCCATTGATGCTACTATTTAATATTTAATAACTGTAGTTATATTATTGGATTAATTATTTTATTATTCTAGCGGCCAGCTAGAATCATACCTACTCTGATCGACGTTGCGCTAAAACATAATTGAATGTTTAATAATAAAATATATATAAATTGTAACTTTTGGCTATACCGTCTCAAAAGCTTGGCAATCCCTGGACCCAAAGCAACGGACATTATTGCAGCCACATCTACTAATCATAAAGCCTCGAGTCCCGACCTGCTCAGGCCGTTAAGAAACAATTAAGGCAAAGCAAGCAAAAAGTGTTTTAAGTACTTGTGAGAAATAATAATAATAGTAATAATAGTATTTTGTAAGTGAGTTGTGATCTAATTCTCTCACCATTAAAATTATTCTTGCAAGTTGATTGCATTGTTATTATAGGTAACAGTTACGTGATATCGCTGACCAGCTGTTAATGATACTTTATTCCAGAATGTCGAGCTAACTCTTATTTAGTATCGTATTTTATAATTAACGCTACATTCCCGTGTATTACGTGTCCATATCCTAATCCGTACCTTGGCAGATTATTGTCACTTGCATTTGGCTATAGGGAAATGGTGAAGGCCTTCCACCATACTTGACTTCGAGCACTAAGGCTCCTGACCTTTGACGACTAATGATCTTGAACTGACGCTTTACATTTGGAAGGCAGAACCATAAATACTCATAGCTCATTTAAAGCTGAACTAGGCTATAAAGCCAATGCGTAATTGCATTATAAAACAACCAAACGTTAGTGATGATTTCTGTATCCAAAAAGGTCTCGCCACAGAATACTTTGCGTGAGGCTTATTGACGCACATTTCCAGGGAGCGGGGGTAGGCTTCACCAAGTACCCCAAACTGAATTGGTAGACGTTCAAAGAACGCTAGGGACCGAGTCTCGATAAAAAACCCCCTCCGTTCTGTAGGACTATTACTAAATCGTCACTGTTTATCGAGACACGCTATTGGGACGCAAAGTCGCTAATAGCCGCACCGCATCCTCTAAATGGGCAGATGAAGGGAGTGAGAAGTGACGAACCACCACTTCGGCGTTCACGAGGTACGATCGTAATGTATTCTGCTAGAGACTGAGTCTACGGTGCGCTTGTGCTAGTTTTGTATTATCTTAATAAAAAGGGGCTAGTCCGCCGTAAGGGTGTCTTTCACATAAGTACGCGATTAGAACCACTCAAAACTTGCCTTCCTCAATAACAGTGACTTCGCAGTACTCTGTCATAGGATTGAGTAAGACATTTATTTAATGCTTAGGGAACGTGTTCCGTTAAATCGTATTAGTCCCTCAGAGGTTCTATGCGTTAGGTCTAGCAGAACACGTACAATGAGACAAAACGTTGTAAAACGGTTCCCGGTCTCATTACAGTGGGTGTATCGTAAACAGACAAATTAACGTAGTTATAAATAGTGATTTAAAGCGCAAGTGTAACGATCCCTTTACGCCTTAACCTTACCAAGACTGTATTGCAGGTATTGGTACTCAACTTCAAGAGGAGGAGACGTTGGCGTTCCGATATTTATAATACTAAAATATTATATTATAAACTTTTGCATACACTCTTATCTTCTTAGCTTCATATTATAATACTTATGTTAACTAACTGTAAATTCCTAATATTAGTCTGACCTTGTATCCATCCCTGTCCCTTAACTTATTTAAGTCGGAACAAGGCAGTTTAGATTATCGGAATCCATTCTATCTTATATCGGTGGGAGGGTGACCAGTCTGGGACGAGCCCTACAGAACAGTGCGGAAAGGAGGGGCACTGTTCTTCCCCGTAAGGGGAACCGACCTAACCACTAATATTAGCATAATTTGGAAAAACTAAAATTTTATCAGCCTAGGGTAATTTAGATACAGTCACAACATGAAAACTACTTTTAGTTTAGGTATTTCGCTCCTTTTTAAAAGTCGATAGCGCCAACAAATACGTTAGAAGGCCCCTTATTTTTATCAAAAGTGATTATGTTATATTTACTACACTGGAACAGTTGGATAGAGGAAATGATGAGTAAAGCACACAAATAAATTAATAATAAAGTACGCGCATACGTAATAAGCTCACAGATTATGTTTAATGATAATTGTCTCCTCGCACAATATAATATACGTCAACGTTGAAAGTAGAATAACATTACGAACAAAAATATGAGCACGAATAATAGCTCTAGGTATATAATGACACAATATTATTGAATCCAATACTAAAATATCACAAACGATTATTGTGTCATTATTATATGTATGAACGTAATTATTATTATTGTCAGACTCATATAATAGTTGAAAGTTATAGTTTTTTCGTTTTCCTAGTTGCCCCCGAAAAATTACCTCCATATCCAAAATTCATTTATTTACGTTGCATGTCCTTGTTTGGATCACAGATATTCATACGTGTACCAAATTTCAACTAAATTAGTCCAGTTGATTCTATAAAGGCTCTTTCAAACAGGCGCGACACGCGACGCGACACAAAGACACCGCTCGTCGCGCGACGAGCGGTGTAGGTATGTCGCGCCTGTTTGAAAGAGCCTTTAAGGGTTCGTTTTTTCATTCGGACGTCCGGAACCCTAAAAACAAAAACAAGACACAAGTGTGGAGTTCATAAGCAAAATGCTTCCTCATTTTGCTTATGAACTGCACACAAGGTCGAGCCTGCCTCGTGGAGTTCAAGATGAAAGAAAATAGTACCCACCCACTATCTACAGATACGCAGAATGTACTTTCATACTGGCATAATTATGAATCGCGGCTGTACCTCTGTCTACCACTTTATGGGAAATACAGGCATGATATTATGTAGATACTTCCATTTGATATTGAACGTACAATATACAACATGCGTCCAAACGCTCCGCGGTTCTCCCTGAATAGCTGGGAATTCATTGAGCCGTGCCAATCATTGGACAGGTGGGATGTATAGTCGACCTCGTTATTCCTTTATTAACCTTACCTCATCTAGTTTTAAAACTTAATTTATTTTTGACGTATAAAAGTGTATTTTTTGGACTTATTTAGATATATATGTTACGGCTAAAACCCGAAGTGCGGCTACACCTAGTTTTAGCCGGCTGTAAGTAGGTGCGGCCAGTAGCAGTTGGTTGAACTTGCCTAAATGGACCCTGGCACTCGCCGGCCGCTGCCGCGGCACGGCTCGCTTTGCTCGCTCAGCTCGTGCGGTGTGTTTTGTGGTCACAGTTCTAACCTAACCTAACCTACCTTTCAGCCATTTTCATTCGCTACAACTAAATTTATCCAACTGCTACCGGCCATACCTAGTTATAGCCGGCTAAAACTAGGTGTAGCCGCACTTCGGGTTTTAGCCGTAACATATACATATATATCATTAATAATAAGGTTGAATGTCACTTGCACGTCATAAAACTACAAGGTTGGTTTGTATTTGTGACAGTTAAATATTTTTAATCTTAGTGAAGTTTCAATGTACTGAGAAATTTTGTCTAAAGTGGTAACGCAATCACGAGGTCGACAATACGTACCTACCTGTACGAGTACCTACATAGCTCGGTCGTAATGTTCGGCCGCCTGGTGGCGCTCCCATACCGCGCGCGTTTCTATTGTTGACACGAATTTTGGAGATAGGAATAGAGTGTCGGAGTGAACGAATCATTTGGTATCGATTCGGATACAGGATGATGCCTTTAAATGCGCCGATCTTTTATGCTAATATTAAAAAAATACGAGGTGTTCCACTAAGAACACCGGCAATTTTTTTTTTTTTTGGAATATTTAGTTACTTAAACGAGTTTTAGGCTAAAAATTAGACTTTCGAAAGAATGTGATCTAACTTTAGCACTTCTGTATCACTAACCTGACTTTATAATAGATAGTAGTGAAGCAAGTCAATATTCATAAATATCACTGAACTATTAATGAATGATGATAAACGTCAGAGGGTCCGAGGTTTCCCTCCTAACTCAATCTCAAAATATCGGCTCGTTACCGGGACAACGGGCGACGCCCCAGGGCGCGAGGCACAAGACGTCTTCGCTTGACCTGACGCGAAGCGGCGCGGCGGCGGCGGCGATACGAGCCGGCTACCTGTTGCCGCACCTTATAAGGAATCAACACGCGACGATACAGTTTGCAGGGCAGTCAGTTGTCATTCCACCTGATGCTAGGAATCGACACTATTAACAGTTCACCTCAAGCTCACTTCTACAAAGTTTTGACGGTGAGTTCGTTACAGAATATATCGGCTGATATTGTTAACATTATAATTATTTACTTTATATAATAATAATAATATATAATAATAATAATAAATCTTTTATTTATAAAAATGTGCACATTTACAATAAGTAAACTTAATAATTAAAATAGAGCACAGTTGCTTTATTGCCTGAACTAGGTTGAACCTGTGTTTCAGGCTACAAAGTGCATAAATACTTAATGTAATAAATTAACTAAGAGCCTTAATTAAATTAAGCATAAACTAAATTAAAATTAGACAAATAAATGTAAAATAGCATTTCAGCGGTTCTATTTGCAGACAACAAGTAGATCTTCTGTCTGTGCATAATCTATGTTTAGTAAATATTCAAGTATAATTTTTTTACAGCTAAAGTAATTTAATTTGTAAATACAAGTTTTTTATTTAATCTATTGTACAGAAATGGGCCTAAAAATGTAAAAAATCTTTCTACAAAGACATGTTTTGAGGTTGCATTAGATGTGCATACCATATCATTCCGTCTCTTGTTAGTATTGTCAGCAGTGTAGGTAAGCATGGTGTGCTGTTTTAATACTAAGTGCATAATGAAAAGTTGGCGAACAGTCAGCACGTTGCAGGATTTATATAGCAGATCTGTGGGAAAGAAAAAGGGATGGAAGTTTGCTACCTTTAAAATTGCTCTTTGAGCTCTTTCAAGAGATATGTTTTTGGTGCGCCACCCCATGAAGAGATGCAGTATTGAATTATAGATTGACATAGGGCCAAATACACTTGTGTAATTAATTTTGTATCAGCAAAAGTTCGCAATTTTTTAAAAACATATTTAATTTGCACACTCTTTTACTTAGACTATCAATATGTTTTCTGAAAGACAATGTGTCGTCCATTATTACCCCGAGGTATTTTATGCTGCTTGTTTTGAGGATAAAAGGGCAATTACACATGTTGACTGAACGGTTTCCACATTGATGGGCATATAGATGAGGGTTAGTAATATTAAATTGAGGCTTGCGCATGGAGAAGTGTATATATTTTGTCTTGTCAGCATTTAATGTTAGTAAATTGCTTTGAAGCCAATTAGTCACAGTATTAAAACCTAGTTGAGCAATTTTGAACAGTTCGCTACTGGTTTCAGCGGTAAATATTAACGCCGTGTCGTCGGCATATGATATAATTTTTCCGTCTTTAATATTCAAATTACATAAGTCGTTAATATAAATCAGGAATAGCGTAGGGCCCAGAATACTTTCCTGAGGAACACCAAAACCAGTACTTTTCTGTTTATCGCTCGTGATTTTATCTATTCTAACACATTGATATCGGTCACCTAAGTAGTCCGCAAATAGTTTCAGCGGCGTTCCCCTTATTCCTATGGCCTCTAATTTGTTTAGAAGAACAGAAACAGACACTGTGTCGAAGGCCTTGCCTAAATCAAGGAAAACTCCCAGGCTCTGGTTACCTTTGCCGAGTTCTTCTGTAATATGATCGGTCAGGCTATGCGCCGCATCGGCTGTAGATAGTTTGGCTCTAAAATCAAATTGCGCAGGGGATAAGATATTATTTTTTTTCTAGATAGTTTACTAGTCTACTGTTTATAATTTTCTCAAATATTTTTGATAATGAGGGAAGTAACGATATTGGCCTATAATTATTTACTAAGTCTTTATTACCAGATTTAAAGACAGGGATTACAACTGCCTTTTTAAGACAGTTAGGGAAAATTCCTTTGGATAGACAGATTCGAAGTATATGCGTTAAGGGAGGTACCAAAATATACTTAAGGAGTTTAAGAACCTTATTGCTTATGTTATCCCATCCAACTGCACAGTCATCTTTTAGTCCAGAAATGATTCGGGTTATTTCGTCTTCGTCAGTGTCCAGCATAGCAAAAGATTTCAGATTACAGCTATTTCTTGGTTTTTGGAAAGATAATTGGTCACAATAATGTTTCGGAATCTGTTCAGCAAGAATTTTACCAACATTGACAAAGAAGTTATTGACGTTGTTAGCTGACAAGAGTGGTGAAGTATTAGTAAGCAGTAAACTCGAATTTGATTCACGCTGTTTAGACATATTGGTGACGTTTTTAATGTTTCCAAAGTTGCTTGGTATTGTTATCTGCTCTATTTAATTCATTTTTATCGTAATTATTTTTTTTACTTCTTTAGGAGATTATTGCAGAAGTTCCTATACCTTTTGTACGTATTTTGAATTGTTAGATTATCAGGGTATCTCTTAGTTCTCTGATTAAGTTTATCTCTGTGTCTTATACACAGAATTAGTCCAGGAGTAATCCAAGGTTTAATATTATAAAGTTTCTTATTCACAGTAGAAACTGTCGTGTTACGTAAAATTGCTTGTTGGACATATTTTATAAAGTACGATAAAGCCAAATTAGCGTCAGCAGTATTGTAAACTAGGCTAAAATCTAGGTTGCATAAATCATATTCGAGTTTATTTGTGTTTAATTTGCTTTTGGTCTGGGGACGATTTAGCTTAGGCAGCGTTAAATTTACGGTAAGTAGGACAGCATGATGGTCAGTAATTGTTGCGTTAGTAACAAGAGTAATATATGATAGGCTTGTTTTAATCATCATATGATCGAGACAGGAACCGCTCTCATGAGTAGGCAATATGTGAGCGGGGAGAAAAGCATGGTATGAGCAGATATTAAGATAATCTTGGGTCCCTGTATCGCAGTTTTCGGAACCGATATTTATATTTAAATCACCTGTTAGTATAACATTCTTAAACGAGCTAAGTCCTTGAAAAATCTGGTCTAAGGAATTGTGAAAAGTGTCCAAGTTTCTAACGGAAGGGGACCTATACATAGCGATTATCGCTGTGGTTGTACCAATTTTGATAATCAAGCAATTAATCATGCAGTCTTGTAAAGTAGGTTCGTCGACTGTTACCTTTAATGATTCTTTAGCAAAGACTACTACACCATCATTTTGATTTCTTTTGGTATGCAATAAGTTGTAACCAGGTATTACTGGAAGGTTATCGATGCGGTTAGCTAGCCAGCACTCGGTTAGTACCAATAAATCACAATCAAACATAAGTCTATGAAGGAAAATTTTAAAGCTATCGATGTTCTTATAAATACTACGAATGTTTTGGGTCAGTACGGTTAGTAACTTTTTATAATCGGAAAGATATTGTCTGCAATCCTCAACGTCACATGTCTTTGATACAGTTAAAAATGTATTATCTATGTCGGTAATTAAGTTATTATCCATACTAAACTAGAAAAAAAAACAATAATAAACTACTGCTAGAATATACACAAGTATGTGGCGCTCTTAAGCGCCTTCATAATCGATCGAGTTGATGTACCTGTATTCGGCAGCTTTTTTTGCCGGGCAATCTTCGTCTCCCGTCTTATGGTAGGCTTGTTTTTTAAAACGCAAACATGTAGCACATTTTGGCGCACCGGCTTTCTTTGGGCAGTCTTGAACAGTGTGTCCTTTCTTCACCACAATGTCCACATGTAGGGGCAGCAATTCTGCATGTTTTGGCTGCATGACCGTACTGCTGGCATTTGTAACATCTTTGTACTCCACCAGTGTGTGTTACCAGTGTGAAGTGTCGTACCGGGCAGGACCAATTTATAAATAATCTGTCTTGAGTGATGAGGGCCTTACGTATGACAGCTGGAACTTCTATAATAAGGTTGCAATTTTCAGCATCTTTCCTGCCTGATTTGTGGCTTAGGTTTATAGAGGTCAGAAACGTATCTAGGGATATAGTGGGCAGTTTCTCGGCTATGTTTTGTTCATAAATACATTTATAAACCTCATTTTCAGCCATTGATGTAGGTACTCCTATTACTATAATGCGAGGTTTGCGCTTTTTAGGTTCGTCGACGGTAAGACCTGACGAAGCGAGTTGGACTGTTTGCTTGAGCCTGTCTAGGTCATCTTTGGTCTCCGTGCTGATTATGAGTCCTCTTTTTCCAACTTTGCGTACGCCTCGTACTTTCAGTTTCATTTCTCCAGGGCATATGATTTTTTGGATCATGCTCCTGGTTTCGTCACTGGTCTTTGAGTTGTCACTGGGATAAATGGCCACGGAGCTAAGAGTATTAGGACAAGCAGAGGTTTTGGAGCCGTTCTTCACCATAGCTACAAAAGATGTAGAAGTTGCTTCCTGCTTCGTACAGGACTCCTAAATCGTTCGGTTCATCTCCATTAAACAATCTGATAGGTCTCGAGCATCGGTCATGGTTTTAAGGGAGGTATGGGTTTGTATGGCTTTTTGCTTTAGTGACTGGTATTGAACAGCCATTTGTGAAACTCCATGTCCAACTTTCCGGCAAAGATTGCTTATTTTAACCTTCTGATCAGCGTTTAGCTTTCCTTCAGAAGCAATAGCACAGACCTCATTCAGGCACTGCTCAATAGACCCCATCCAGTTCTGAATCTCCGTAGTGGAGACAACTTCAACTTTCTCATCTTGGTCCTGTCTTGGTTGTTGGGGCGATGTCGGTGCTGGTGTCGGTACCAGAGTCGGTGTCGGTGGAGGGCTGCATCGCATCTTCGCGCTCCAATTAAAGGGGCTGCCGTCCATGTATCAATTTATAAAAATATCTTATTCAGTTCATTATTTTAACTTATCACTATAATGTTTATATGTACACGCTAATACACTGAAACTAGGTCACTTATTTATGCAAGCGTTAATTTATTTTATTGATATTATGCATTGATGAGCACGTCTGTATGCGTTGAATGACTGATATATTTTTACTTTGTCTACTTTGTAAAAATATACTAAATATGTTTCTTGCTTACTAAGTGTTATTGGGTTTTTCTATCTGAAATTTCTCAGTAGCAGCCTGGAGTATGGATTTGTGCCCGGTTGATGGCAATAGGCTCGCCCCCTATTACATGGGATTTAAAACATAACTGGCGAAATGTGGGTGAACCTGCTACAGGGAAACTTCTGCTCAACCCTTCGGGGAAAGAAGGCGTCATGTTATGATGTTTCTAGCGTTACGTTTAGAATTGTTGATTGCTCGGGAGTTCATGTCATGCTAAAAATACAGTTGAATAGTGGAACTTTCTTTTTGTAGTACTGTAAGTACTTACTGGTTGTTAAATTAATTAAATGATTTTGTTGAAGAGAATATCTATTCGACCAGAGTGAAAAAGCCACAGAGCATATTAGACTTTATTTAACAGCACTAATAGAGATGCAAACCCCGTGAGTCACTGACACCTTTTCGGTGTTACCGGGGCTTGACGGCCGAGGTACCTCGGCAAATATAACGAGGTCCCTTGGCAAATGTACCGAAGTCCCTCGGCAAATCCACTGTTGACCATGACGTACAATCACGGGCTATATAAACAATGTTACATATTTATGTTGTATGTATGAGAATGACACAGTAATTGGGTCGTGGAGGTCAGATAGGCAGGAGAGAAGGGCTAGGTAGATGATGACGATAATGTATAAGAATGGCATTTGTCAATTCGCTGCCCCGATGTGGCTAAATTTGACAACCTGAATGCGGTAAACTATTCTTCTCTTCTCCAAAACTCAAAAGACCAGTTTAATAGAACCAATGTAACAGTCAGAGTTGTAATCAACGCCACCACTAGGACCAGAATAAACGTTGGTCCCTTGCGTTGTTTTTCCTCTGAATAACGAAGCACTATTATTTTTTTCTCTTCGCAACACAGCGTCCAGTCATCGTCATGGACATGGCAAAACTAGAAGCTCCTTTATTTCTTAGCAGTAAGGGCAGTTTTCGTAGTTAGTGACGTATTGTTGACCTTACCACCCGAGAGAGCTGTCTGCGTCATCCATACATACATACAATTGTCTATAAATCTGTGTTCAGAGCGAATAGTTGCAATGAGCGGAGATTTATGTCGTGTGGCGACGCTCAACAACTCACTCGCCACTAAATGAGGTTGCTTCACAGAGCAACTTTTATTTGACGAAAATTGCAGCTTGAAATACAAGCATTGATGGTGTTGCTACACGTTCCTAACTATGAATCTTTACAGTTTTGTAAGTATTAGAAGACCATTCGAACTGTTATTACAATAGTTTTCTTTACGTACTTACTATTCCATTTGAGCCATCTGAGTTGACACCCATTTGGTCAATCTAACTTAAAGCCTTGATTATTTGATGGGAATAGCTATTATTTATTGGATTCATTGAGGTGCTCGTTAGATCAGTATTAGATCAGTATAAATATCGAACTGACTAAGATACCAGGAATGATACCCAGGAAGTATATGTGCTCGGTACTTATATATTATGTGAGAAAATCAAATATACTACCTATGGTAAGCAAAGAATATCATTAAAACAAACAGATTGGTTGGCTTCCGCGGAGTGAAGAGCGTAAGAATAAAACAGTCACTTTGTCTCACATAATACGTAATAACTCGGACGGAATTCGAAGAAACCCCAATTCCCTAATACTATGGAGTACAAAGTATCTCGAAAATTGACAGGCATTTTCTTCATCCATTGCATAACATCTAAAAAAACTTACTACTACCGAGTGCGACAGCGATGTCACTTATATCTGAATAGGTCTTAAGTTTAATATTAACGCATTATAAACATCAAACTTCCGAAGAGAACCTCTAATGTGGTCACATAAAAAATTGTGTTGCGCAGTTTAAAAAAAAACAACACGGTCAATATAGATAGATTGTGGTCTCGTTGTGTGGGGAGGCCTTGTGTGTAAGCTCATGCCGGCTGCACAGGGTAGGCTGTGCAGGCCGATAACTGATGGGTAGTAGTTTAGGTTAGATAATTAAAACAGCTGGACAGGTTAATACATATATTTGTAACACAGTAGTAACACGGCTAGGTCGCGGGTACGATCGTACTGTTGTGTTCTGAGCACCAACTCAATTAGATAGGAAGGGTACCATCCTTTCCAGCACATGGTAGACGTGGGGGCTTCTTCAGCACAGGTTCCGCAGTAGGCCGGACGGCCCTCGTAAGACGCTGCGCTGTTAGTCAGCGTCGGTAGCACGTGGAGGTCGCCGGTCAACACAGGCTCGCGGCGGTAGGCCGCAGGTAGGCAGGCCTTCGTCAGACCTCTATAGCGTGCAGGTTAGTTACGCCTGTAAGCAGCGTGCAGTATTGGGCAAGGGGTCTTGTCCTCAGCCCGTACAAGAGCCTTTTTTTTTTGGGTGGGAAATTATCTAATAACTTCTCCCACTCGGGGCGGAGCGGGAGGGCGTGTTAGGTTCTTACTGACTAAAACCCACCTGTGTTCCTTCAGTTGCCCTGTTGCCGGGGGCCACAATCTCCCTTTCGGTTTTCTTCGCACCCCCGGCAGGCATCGGGCCAAGCGGACCCCGTCAATTATGTTGACATCCCTTTGAGGCACGCGTAGAACACAACGCGCCGTCGACCCAGGCCTGGTCCTTACCGGACGGCGAGCTAGCCATTGCTCACCGTCCGCAAGCCCGCGCCTACGGTGGCCGGAAATCGGCCTGCGATTCCCGATGCCCAGGGCGTCTCCTCCTGCGGCCGTTAGGGGCATGAGGGCGCTGGAAGC
This sequence comes from Omphaloscelis lunosa, assembly GCA_916610215.1. Classification (NCBI taxonomy): domain Eukaryota; kingdom Metazoa; phylum Arthropoda; class Insecta; order Lepidoptera; family Noctuidae; genus Omphaloscelis; species Omphaloscelis lunosa. Next base: position 20,879,146 of record OU744262.1, read on the forward strand.
GCTATAGGGAGCGTATGTTAGATGCGGTGATAATATCAGCAAGCCGCATGCGATGTGATAGCTTCTTCCCGTTTTTAAGCCAAGGAACGGTGTGGGAAGCATGGTAGGTGAAAGCTCAATGTATCGCAGCGGCTTACAGTCAAGAGAGTTTGCAAACATAGCGTGGCACATTGACAGAAGTAAAATGAGGTTAGGTATGGTGAACACGTAAGCATAAAACACAAGGCAAACATGATCATAGCAGATGGCACACTAATCGCTTGTAATCCACAGCCACGTGTCCGATATTGACACACGAGAAATTAGAAACTACATAGGTGATGAAATCAATATAGGTTATCCGGTGCAGAGGGTCTAGTATAGTTACCAAACTAATGTGGAACTCACCCTAGGTAGGGACACCAGTAATCCTGATGGTCAAGGGTACCTTCCACCAGGTAAGCAAGCGGAAGTCGAAATGGCAGAGCATCCTTAGAAAATTAATGTTGTGCCACGTTTTTAGTGATGTGGTGTGTGATGTGTGAACGCTAAACAAGGTAAATTTTTATAATACTGCTAATCACCCTATAATATTCCCACTGCCGGGCACAGGCCTCCTCCCTTTGAGAGGGTGTGGGCTGTAATCTACCACGCGCGTGTTGGTAAATTGGTTCTAGAACATGCAGACTTCATCACGATGTTTTCTTTTACCGTTTTAAGAGCATCGGTGATGAAATTATTTACACAAAGTAAAGCACCTGCCTGGGTTCGAACCCACGACCTACAAATCGTAAGTCTGCGTCACTGCGCCACCACTGCTCTACACACCTATGATGCTGAACTGAACAATTTTGTTTGAATAACTTTAGGTAAAGACGGCTTTTAAATAGGCTTGCTTTCAAATGGACAATAATTAAATTGACTCCGCCTTATGTGCTCAGTTTTGTACATGAAGTACCATATATTAAACATGTTTGAAGTCATGGGTTACATTCGTACCACTGAGGTTAAATTAAGTACCTATACCTAAGCGCACGCACTGGCATGAAGTTACTAACACTTATCTAATAAACCCTTTAGAATCACATAAATTCCGGTGTGGTCCTTGTAGGCGCACATTGGTACCCAGCACAGAAGGTTCTTTTGAGAGAATCCTTTTAGCTCGCCAATCCCATTCATTCACTCTCTTTGTGATTTATAGATGTGACATATATGGAATAATAAAATTCTACTTAGGATATTGGCAGGGTCCGACCGATTTTTTTTTCGGTCGTAAACGAAAATTGCCAAAAATGGATAATGCGACCGAAAATTGGCGAAAAAGACGAAATTTGGTCCGAATCTTGTTAGTTAATAGTGACATGGATAAATAAACGAATAAAATTATGTGAATATATTTTTTTAATTTTATTTTAATAAAACTAAAGTAAAATTCAAATAAGAAATCATGGAATAGAAAATAGTCTCCTGTTTCAACAGACGAGAAACTCGACCCCCGCCATTTATTAGCAGCAGAAAATAATTTCTTTCATTGATTTCTTTTGTAAGAAAGAATTTTATGAAATGGCGCTCAACAAAACATTCTGATGATATCCAAGTGGCTAGCAACCGGACACTTTCGGACCAATATCATGAATAATATAATTAAATTCAGAGTTTGTTTAGACTACCCAAATTGTAGGTACCTACCCATACAATTAGCAATATTGATATTATATTGATAAGATACTAAGTTACTAGTTTTTATTGATTTAAATAATGAAAATCCAAATAAAAATAAGCCGAATGTAGGTAGTTAGATTTCGGGAGCGGAGCGATGGCCAAAATAAAACGTTAGGACCTGTTATACTAAGAGTTTATTAGAAAGAACGACCCGAGCTTACAGAGTTTGATGTAAGACTGCTTGTCCTATCTAGTCTAATACATACTTAGAACTTACAACTAAGCTGGTGGTCACTGGCGCCTTCACATCACGCCATGTCTGGCTGATAAGGACTAAAGTGCAGCGTACGAGCTTATGGCTCTACCACGGCGATAGATAAGGTGAGTTCGGAGAATGTAACTAGATATTTTGCTTTAAATATGTACATATGTTCTCAGTTATTATTTTTTAAGACTTTAATTAAGTCTATGAGACCGTCGTTAGGCGCAGCGCTCGGTCGACGGCCGACAATACAACAAGCTTTTAAAACAATAAATAACAAATAAATAGCGCTTAAACCAACAGTTAAAAGCTTTCTATTAGAGAGGGGCAATAACCTTGATAATATCCGACGTAAACGAAACAAACAGATATTTGCATTGTAATGTTCCTAACTTCTTGTAAAAACTTAAGCATATTGAAGGAAATTAATGTTGGCAAAACTCAAAAACTCAAAACTCAAAGTATTTATTTTATTCAAAAGGAACAACAAACAGCTACAATAAAAAACATAGGAACAAGAAATACATTTAAAAAAAATATACAGACAATATTGCAGCCCACAACGCTGTTCACGGATTAGCTACAGGACAGTGACAGAGAAAATAATCGCTAGGGTTACAAATACCTCTCGCGTCCGGCCCTGGTTCAGGCCATGGTACGGAGCGAGAGGAAATGGGAGGCCGTCACCTCCTTCTGCGAAGCGGTAATGCTCGCGAAGGAGGAGGCGGAACGCGTGAGGGAGAGGCAAATTTCGCGCCCTCACGCCCCTAACCGCCGCAGGAGGAGACGCCCAGGGCGTCGGGAATCGCGAGGCGATTTCCGGCCACCGTAGGCGCCGGCTTGCGGGCGGTGAGCAATGGGTGGTTCACCGTCCGATAAGGACCAGGCCCGGGTCGACGGCGCGTTGTGTTCCACGTGCGCCTCAAAGAGATGTCAGCAGATTTGAAGGGGTCCACTAGGGCCGATGCCTGCCGGGGTTGCGAAGAAAACCGAAAGGGGGATCGTGGCCCCCGGCAACAGGGCAACCGAAGGAACACGGGTGGGTTTTAGTCAGTAAGAGTCTGACACACCCTCCCGCTCCGCCCAGAGCGGGAGAAGTTATTTGATGACTTCCCACCCACAAAAAAAAAGGGTTACAAATACATTTTTTTATTAACTAACTTGTTTATAGTATATCCATATAACTTTTATGAAATGGTACACAAAAAAAAGAAGGAAAAAAAGAAAGAAGGAAATATGTTCAAGAAAGCTCCTTGAGTATACGACTTCTGAACGTATAGGAAGCACAAACAAAAATGTCTATATGCTCAAAGGTCCTATTGTAGGAATCGACCATTCTGCGAACAGGCGAACGCAGGCCAGAGTTGGGCTTGCAAATACCCACTGAAAATAATCTGCCAGCGCGCACCTTTCGCTTGTGGACTGTCCTAGGAACCGCATAGCATACCATGTTGGACAATTCAATGCAGTCAAATTTATTTCTTACAATATTATATAGATTCATGGCTTCTAAGAACTTACGTTTATTTTCAAGTGCTGCGAACTTATACTTTGCAAGCAAATCTTGATATGGCAAATATCCACAGCATCTATAATGCATGGCACACAGGAATTTGTATTGAACACGCTCAATCATTTCAACGTACTTTTTGTAGTATGGACTCCAGACGGACACGGCATATTCCAGTTGAGGGCGTACTAGAGACTTGTACAAGCAAATGTAGGTAGAAGGCTTTTTAAAGTCGACAGTTGATCGCATTACAAATCCGTATAGTTGATACGCTTTATTCACTATCTTTTCTATATGAAGGTCTAAGCAAAGCTTAGAATCAAGGATAACACCGAGATCACGAATGTAGTCCACTTTAAGCAGGGGAGCATTGCACAACATGTATGCGTAGTTTAATTTATTTTTATTTTTTGTAAAATTTATGAAGTTACATTTGGGTAAACTTAGTTGCAACTTATTTTTCTGGCAATAACCGGATAGTTGGTCCAGATCTTGCTGCAGCAGAAGGCAATCATTTGTTTGTCGTATGGCTCTGTATACCTTGAGGTCGTCGGCATATAGCAGAAACTTAGTATTGTGAAAGCATTGACTGATGTCGTTTATGTATAAAATAAACAAAAGGGGACCAAGAATAGAGCCTTGAGGCACGCCAGAGGTAACCTGTGCGATGTTAGATTGGTGAACATTGATTACAACCCTCTGACTGCGATTGGTTATATAAGATGTAAACCACCTCAGAAGATTTCCACGGATTCCGTTGAACGCTATTTTATTTAATAGTATTTCATGGTCTACCTTGTCGAAGGCTTTACAGAAATCTGTGTACACTACATCCACTTGTATACAGCTATCAACACTATCAAACAAGAAGCTAGAAAATATTAATAAATTTGTATTTGTCGACCGCCGTTTGACGAAACCATGCTGTTGCTGAATAATGATGTTGTGGAGTACAGGATAAATTTCACTATGGACTAACCTTTCAAAGAGTTTCAACAAGGCAGACAGGATGGAAATGGGACGATAGTGTTCTACGCTGCGTTTGGATCCACTTTTGTGAACGGGCACGATATACGCATGCTTCCACAGTTTCGGTACAACTCCCTCAGAAATGCATTTATTATAAATTATAAAAAGGGGCTTGCAGATGGAAGTCGCAGTATTCCTAAGGAAGTAAGGTGAAAGTCCGTCGGGTTCAGGGCCTTTCGCTGGATCTAGGGATTGAAGCTCCTTCAATATATTATCTTCACTAAAAGAAAGGTTGCAAATAGAGACATCGTGTAGTGCATTGCTGTCCTGCGGAGGCTTCCATTGAGACAACGGAGAAGGCGGTTCATATACCGAGTAAAAAAAGTCAGAAAACATATTACAAACCAAATCTGGACTATTTGTTTCAACATTTTTATATTCAAGATTAGATGAGATTCCAGGTTTATCTTTACGATTAGAAACATAGGTCCAGAAGTGTTCCATGTTTCTACTTAAATTGTCCTCTACAGAACTGATGTACGAACTGAAAAACTTATGACATGTTACGTTAAACTTTTCTCTATAGTTTGAAAACGATTCATAATCAGAAATGTTATTATATTTCTTCCACTTAATCCAAGTCTTTTGTTTCTTTTTAGAAATAGTTATAAGAGTGCGAGAGAACCATATGGGATAGCTAACTGATCTAGGTCAGGCTAGTGGGGTGTCATGTTTAATGATATTATCCATTTCAATGTAGAATTTATCCAGAGCCTCTTCAGAAGTCATAGGGCATAGCAGTTCAGACCAGTTAAGTTGTTGTATGTTACAATTAATATTGTCAAAGTTATACTTATAAAAACAATATTTGTGAAGAGGAGATTTAGTCATTGGGGTGATTTTGACGTTCAAACAGGTCTCACACGTCAGGACTGGATGGTAGGTATCATTGGCAGTTGTAATAATGTGAGAAATATTGCAGGGGTTGTTAGAAATTACAAGGTCGAGAATTTTACCTTTGTCATTCACTATGTTGTTATGTTGAGAAGCACTCAAAAGTGAGATCAAGTTATTTAAATTTGGGCAGGCCCAAGCTCCTCCAGTATATGATGAAGCAATGTTTGAGATATCTATTGCAGACGATACTAGCCAATTGGCTTCAAATAAACCAATTACAGGCACTTTGGAATTGTCAAGGGGTCGGTCAGTCAGAAGGATGAAGCTAGTTTCCCATTCCAAAGGGTAGTAGGTACCTATGGAGAAGAACGGGCAAGAAACTCCATGGACACTCTTTTAAATCACAATATGTTTACAAAATATTGGTTACATCATTCATGTTAAAGTTATAAATGTGAGAACGATACAGAACGATAAAATCGTCCGTAATAAAAAATAAAACAATTCAAAAATCAAATTAAAATAAGCCATAGCAGCTAGAAGATGACCACCTACTGACAGCGTCCGCTGCTTAGCACCATTCAGCTCAACCATTTTGAAGGGAGCTAAATGATCCAACACACACGCCACCGTCAGCGAGACATTAGAGTGAGCATGACATATTCTCAGCCGCAAGGGCACATTCAAGTCAATGAAAGACATATCTAGTAAATGGTAGCTTTATAGTAGGTACATAGTACTCACACGTGTTATGGAATTATACAATGCCAAGGGATTGAATTTATACAATGCAAAGATGAGTAGTTTTTTAAATCTTCAGCAACTCTAACAGTATTTTCAAATGCTAATCAATTAGTTTATGCGCCCTTGTGGAGCAGGACCAGCATTTAGCCAAGCATTTATATCAGCAATGTTATCCCCCAACTTATAATATGCTTGGCTGCATAGTGTGTGTTTTATATAAGATTTAAATTTCGTTTCATTCAGTTGAAGTATGTGGGGAGGTATTTTATTGTAACATTTTAAACAGTACCCCATGAAAGATGAGTCCACTTTAGCCAATCTGAAACCTGGTTGAACTAATTGGTCCCTATTTCTAGTGATATAATTGTGTCTTGCACCTCTTTTACTAAAAAGAAGTCGATTTTTCCTTACGTACATAATGTTTTCATAGATATATTGAAAAGGTACCGTGATGATGTTAATATCTTTAAACAGTTCCCTTAGAGAATCGCGCCTGCGGAGGCCATATATGGCTCTGATGGCTCTTTTCTGCAGAATAAAAATAGACTCGATGTCTGCAGCCCGACCCCATAGTAAAATACCGTACGACATAATACTATGAAAGTAACTGAAATAGACTAGCCTCGCGGTATCTACATCAGTAAATTGACATATTTTTCTCACAGCTTATGCTGCTGAACTTAGCCGTCCTGAAAGGGATGTTAAATGAGGACCCCATTGAAGCCTTGAGTCGGGCATGATCCCCAGGAAAACAGTTTTATCGACAAATTCTGGTTTCTCTTGATTCAATACTATCTCACAATTATTACTTTTGACATTTGGTAAAGAAAATCTTATGCATTTAGTTTGCTTACCATTTAATACTAAATTATTAGCAGTGAACCAATTTTGGACTTGCAGCAGGGCGTTATTTACGTCGTCAAGACTTGATGCACGTCTATTAATTTTAAAAATTAAGGAAGTATCGTCAGCAAATAATACCATTTGTGGTTGGTTTATATCGATTGTGGCAGTAAGGAGAATAAACATTACAAAGAAAGACAAATCGTAGTGAGCACTTTCTTTACAAATTCAGATAATTTTGCTGGAATATTAACCAATGGCATTTGTAAATTAAGTTTATGACTGTTTCTTTTTCTACTATCATAATTGGAAAGGCCACATGATAATTAACCACCCCCTCCTTATCTCCGAAACTACTGAGCCTAAAATTCATCTCAATTACGGAACCCTTTATTGTGCGTGGTTCGACACGCACTTGGCCGGTTTTTTCCTTTTGATGTACGGAACCCTAAAAATCATGTTCTTTTTTTTATAGAATTTTATTTAAAGTTCTTAACGAGCATACCGATAACAACTGATAACGATTGTATGGAACTAAGTCAAGTTCTAATGAGTTCTCAAAGGTCATAAAGAGAAAAACTTCAATAATTTAGACTGGAACCTGCACTGACAGAAGTCCTGCTTCGTTAGAAGTTTCACGACAAACTAGTTAGTTAGAACAGTTTTTGAAACGTAGTTACTGTTGCTGTCGACCGCTTCATGTACTTAACCGCAAAAGAAAAATATTCATCTCCATTTCGCCAAGCTGGCACACAAAATAACTCAGTAGGTAACTATTTATTTATATATTTGCACCATGTACACACCTGTTAGCGCGCAGCAAGTACGATTAACGTACAGTTAGGTTAAGGTTATGCCTACTTCAAGTTAACTTAATAATATATATTGCATACCTACCAGACAACACTCATTATTACTTCATTAATACTTATACAAAACTTTAATTATTACAATACTTATTCTCTTACCTACCTACTTAGTTGTTGCTAATTACGTAAAATAACGACTTAGATCACTATCACATTATAAAACAAAACCCCCGCCGTATCTGTCTGTCTGTCTGTCTGAACGTGATAATCTCAAAAACTACCGAACGGATTTTTATAAGGTTTTCACCAATGGACGGAGTGATTCATGACGAAGAGGTGTATAATTCATAAAAGTTTTGTGTAAATTGACTAAAATATGCCAAAGTTTTCGATGTTGTATGAATGTTGAAGATGTCGAAAACAATAATGCTAACTTAGCTTTACTGGCGTGCGCGTTACGGTAGTACGTTTTCGTGGGGTAATTTCCGACCTCCACGCGGGCGTACCCGCGGGCAAAAGCTAGTACTTCATAAAACTAAGGAAGTTAAAACATTTCTAGGTAGCAAAGTCAAAGCAGCTATTACTAACCCGTTCTCTGTACGAAATGACAGGACGCGGTCACTAAATAGATAGGTACGGAAGGCCTGCTCCATACAACGAACGAACACGCACGCACATATAGACACGCTTCACGTACAGGGCGTACTCGCGACTGGCATTAGTTGAGATCCCTGTACGTACGCACATGTTTATGTGTGCGTGCGCCAGTTTTCGCTCGTTGTATGGAGCCGATCTTCTGTACCTAAACATTTGGTGACGTCGCTCTACCCCTTAGTTAACGCAGTTTGCTAATTACAAAAAGAGAAGCCATCTCTTAATTAGTGTCTACTTTACCAATGCCCTGCACGCTCTGTGTGAAGACTTCTGCAGATAAAAGTAACGTGAAACAGTGCCCTAATACGGAGCTTTTCGCAGGCTTAATTAAAAAGATAGATTATATTATGAGCTTTACTAATTTTCAATGTGCAAAATAAACAAGATTTTTGTAGTCTGCCTACGTTTCACCGATGACTTTGAGTGTCATGTAACTTGCAGCATATTGCTAGCGTAGGCACCGAAATAATAAAAGACGGTAATTGTGCGGGAAACGTATTATACTCGACGATTTTCGTTAGTCGGGATCGAAAAACATGCTTCCACAACTATTACTCTTTATAAAACGTTACTTCTGCCAAAAAACCTTCTTATTTTCTTTTAGTAAGTTAAACGACGTCGTCTGTACGCCTTACATATGATTTACATTCCAATCCATTACACGATGAGCGGCGTCGTGACCGACCCGTACATAAAACTGGCGGTCAATCTATTACGCACATTTGCCTTTACACGCTACATTTATTTTGAGAGATATTACATTAGCTGATTAATATCTGTACCTTGTAACCTAAATAAACTTTAGTATAGCATCAATGGTCACAATGAGGGTTACTTGATATGATTCAATTAAGGGCCGACGGTTACTTCGGTCCACAGGGACGCCCGGGAAAAGGTTCCACTAATATAGTCTGTGTATACACACATAGATACAAATGTTCTTTCATGAGAATATTACTAGGTATGTTTTCTATTTATCTGTTTAATTCCTACCAACAATTAACAGTTATTTCGTATAGCACATGCACTGCTTGCTTAAATAATCTCAATATTAAATCGCTAACATAATCGAGCTGTCAATCATTAGAAGTCGACAGACACAGCATTATGTTTTAATTCCTTTGGCGCTTAATGTATATTAATGTGTCGTGTAAACGGTCCATGGTAGTAATTTTGACTTTGGCTTTATTCATAATTATTTCGTTGGAAAGCAGACCGACATTGTCGCCGTAACATTAGTACTAGGCGCACAGCATATCACAGGAGGTACGGTTATAGCCAGTGAGAAACTAACAGTTTTCAGTACAATAACAGTCGTAGTGCGTACTTTATATTACACCAGTGCACTTTGCTTCTATGCGCTCCGAGTAGTGAGCGGCATTGGACATAAAGTTTTAAAACGTGAAACCCACTGTTTCCTTGACTATAAACGTTTGTATTATTTGAGGAAATATGTCGAGATGCAGTGCTGGAAACTGTAAAACTGTATTTTCTCTTAAAGGTGAGCTTAGTTACAAATTAAAGCGCATGTGACTGCGAGATTTAACTGTCTTGTCAATAACTCGATCGTCAACACACACAAAAACATACTTTGAGAAAAGACCTATCTATAAATATAATAAAACAGTAGAATATGGTGTCTGTCTGTCTGTCAATTTCATTTTTCGCACACATCTTCGGAACTACTGAACGGATGTAGTTTTCACATGTAGACAGAGATTAATTTGGAGCAGAATATAAGCTTTCTTTAATTAATATCGGATGTTGCAAAAAAAAGTTATAGTTTTACAAGACGGTATTCTGTTCTCGACACGTTGTGCACAATTTCTGAGGGTTATCTAAAAAACCGGCCAACTGCGTGTTGGACAACGCACAATGAAGGGTTCCGTAGTTGTGATGAATGTATCCCAAGAACCAACTTAACATTACGTACAATATTGAGAGATTTACCATGTTATTTTAAGACCATAGACTTCTTATAGGTTTTCTTGTAATTTGATAATAAGTATGGTTTCGATCCTACTACGTTCGTAACACCATAAAATATCTATCATTACTTTAGGAGAAAATCACTTTTTAAATGTTGCGTAAGTGTAAGTATTTATACTCGTGCCTGTGCTTGCAATAAACCCTAGTTCTTCCGAATCGGTTCCCATCCCGTCGCTTGCTAACTTTACACCCCTTAGGAAGTAGACGCAAGCTGTAAAACTTAGTTCTAGGTAACCGGAGAATTTGTGAGAAAACTTGCGGTTCAGCTGAGTTTAGTTTCAAAACACTTCCATTTGAAACCACCGAATGCATAAACTTAACTGAAAATCTAGGAGACAACGCACTAATAACTCTTGTCTACGAATAGAGTAGATACGGTCTGCTCCAAATGTATCTGATGAAAAACAAATGAATCAGAAAACGTACCTGTGGATGTCAATTTGTAGCATAATCAGCCCGTAATGTTATGTTGTTGTATGATATTTGTAGCATAATCGGCCTTTAATGTTATGTTGTTGTGTGATATTTCACGACGCCATGTGAAACCAAGTCAGCAACCCATGGGCGGTATAAAAACTCTGACATCAGGTTAGTCAGTAACCACGCGAAAAATAAAGAAAAAAAGATGTTCCCACTGCCGACGCAGGCATAGTCGACCATACCCACCACGTGCGCCCAGTGCAGGTTGGTGGACATGTCTTCGAATTATTGGTTCTAGGAATTGCCGGTTTCCTGACGACTCACTGTTTTCCTTCACCGTTTTGAGAGTAGTGGAGATGAAATTAAATAACTACACAATTTAAAGTGCTTACCTGGGTTCGACCTCACGACTTAACTCGTAAGTCGGGGCCGATACCACTGGGCCACCACAAATTTTTAGAGCTATTTACAAATCAAGTGATTTGATTATTGGAATACTAAAACCCGAAATTTTAAGTTCAATTGTTGTTAAATTATTAAAAACAAAAGTACGTATAAACAACCTCAATGATGTTATTCATTTGAAGCGCTTTATTGATTTAACATTAACACGCGACTCTTAAAGAACTCGCATAAGAAAGGACAGACAAGGTCCGATGATTGACATGTTACAGGGCTACACACTTTTTGATAAAACTCAAAGCTCATAATGTGTAAAATTGCATAAATTACAAAGCTTTTGTTCCGCGCTCGTTCCCAACCTATACTATAATCTCACGCTGATGGTTATTTGGTGTTCTCAACTTATGCAATTAATTACGTATTATAACACAATAAGTCATAATACGCATTAAGAAAAGCTATAATTTTATTAAAAATTATGAAGTAATCAGTTCATACATCGTTTAACTTTGCGGATTATTTGTGGTTGAGTAAAGACAATTAATGTCATGTTGATTGAATATTAAACTGTGTTCATTGTGAACAACCTTTCGGGCTGTTTCACGTTATTTACGGTTTGAAGTGGTTCTGTTAACTGTCGATAACTCACAACTCCAAGTTTCAAACTGAAGAGCAGATCATAGACTATTTCAACAACAAAAGTTAAAATTTATAACCAGTCAGTAAGTTTCTCATAGTTTCTTAACCCGTTTTCATGTAGTTTGAGGATATACCGACGCCTAAAAAAAAATATTGGTAGTTTCATATTTTTCTGAAACAAAACCTGCTCTATAGACATAACGGTTTTCTCAACCTAAGTTAGGCTTCGTTATAACACATTTAGAATACCTAGCCGAGCGATATTTGCATATTATATTTGTTACGACAAATCTTCCGTTTCGTTTGCATTCACAGCAGTGATAAGATTTCACAAACGATTTCTTTCAGACATGGTTACCATACAGAGTGTTTCCGCGGTACTTCGAACATTCTGTAACGATGCGGCGTGCGGCGCGGCGTACAACGCGTTGCCACAGTAAAGATAGGCAAAGAGAGTCAAATGCAAATAGGCCAGTGCTTATAAAACATCACTGACTAAGTCATTTGTAAAACCTTATACTTTAGAATCTTTACAGTCAGAAGTTCGGCCTTCCAAATGCAAATAATATCAGCTGCAATCTTACCAATTAATTGATTTTCTCTCACAAAATACTTGATGTACTATCGAGAAAAAGTGAGACATACATGCAAACAAATTAAATGCTAAAATGATGATGTGGATATATTTAGTAACCTTTTCTGCTTAGGCGAAAAGGTTACTAAATATATCCATATCATCATTTTATAATGGATTTCCGCAAGGTCACGCCTGAATCAATTAACTAAATTAAATGCTGTTTCTTTATAATACTTAGAAATATTCGCATAATCTTTCTTCATTACAATGTGTTTGATAGCTGTACTGGACCTTCTACAACAATCTGTATTAGTTGCTGCTCAAAGAGTGTAGAGCAAGATTGTGGCAAAGCATTCAGTGTCCTAATCTGAATAAACGTTAATACCTCTGCGGTATTCTGACTAAAGTGTGGAAGTATGATAGGCGGAGATAACATACGACCAGCGAAATTAAGTTATGTTAATAAGAAATGTTATTTTAGGTAAGTTTAGAATAAACCGTCTCCTTCTCTAGACAGCTATTGAAGCAGTTCGCAGACTTATTTAATCAATACTGAAAACAGTCTTAAGTCAGACTCTCGATCTAAGAAAATAATGATAGTGCGCACACCGTAACGAAATAGTCGACGATAGACAAAACTGTTTCCACTATTGTTTGCCTTACTAGTGTTTAGTTTCAACAATCATTTAGAGTATCTAGTAATTTTGTTTCCTGTAAATACTTTGTAAACACTGATGGACTTATGGTTTTATTGTTACTTCATGTAAAAAAAAAATTTCAATGCCAAATGTCAGGCAGCTGTCTACCAATGTTCAAGTTAATGGAAGAGAGTTGGAACCTGTTGAGTCGATAGTTTTTCTTGGAATCACTATTGACAGTAAATTACAATGAAGCCCACACATAGAAAAAATTTCAGGAAGGCTAAGCTCGGCCGCCTATACTGTTAAAAAAATTAGACAGATAACTGACGTAGATACAGCCAGAATTGTTTATTTTAGTTATTTTCATAGTCTTATGTCATATGGGATTCTTCTCTGGGGAACCTGTGCGGAGATTAATACTATCTTTGTTCTACAAAAAAGGGCTGTTCGAGCCATTTATTGTAGAATAAAGAAACAAACAAAGAAACCTAGGTCCAAGAGATTCCCTTAGAGAAAAATTCAAAGAAATAAATATTCTGACTGAAGCTTCACAATATATTTTTGAAAACACAAAAATATATCAAATTTTAAGAAAATGTTCTATATTCATAGTTTAAATACCAGGAATAAACACAACCTTGCTGCACATTGCACACGTCTCTACAAAGTAGGCAACTCGTGCATGGGTCAATGTATACGCTTTTACAACAAACTTCCCATTGACATTCGAAACTTACCCATTAATAGATTTAAAATCAGTATTAAAACCAAACTTTGTAAAAAAGGGTACTATAACATTTCAGATTATTTAGAAGATAAAAAAGCATGGGATTGAGCTGCTCGCTCTGCTAACCCTTGTGATAAAACTTGAAATTTTAATTATTATGTAAAATCATCAAAATATACCAGTTTTATATACACATTGACATTGTTGAAAATTATATTCAAAATTACATGATTACTTTGTAAAGTATTATATTATTTTAATTAATTATTGTGAATGTGAGGACTATGTGGATATCATTATTATTTTAATTTCTCAGTTAGTTTTAATTATGGTCTGGCAGTTTGAGTAGTTTATGCGGCCTACCCAAATGTCCTTTCTTTGGTATTGTTCGTCGAGTTGAGCTCCTTAAGTTCTGAGTTGAGCTCCACGATTACTGACAAAAGCTTGCACTGACTGGACAGGTCCACTCAAACCTGTGTGGTTCTTTCCTCAAAAGACCATTTCAGACACTAATCTACATGGTACTCATATGGCCTGACCAAGATTATGTCTGGACTTTAAAAGAAACTGTGACCTCTGGGTTTATTTCGGCCTTTCTTCTAAGAGTAGTCAGATAGGAAACGCCGAACTCAACTACCTTATTTTTAATTAAAAAAAATTAAATATGACGTGTAAAAGTGATTCCGATATCCTATTTACAGAATAAACAATTTCATTTTATTTCATTTCAAAAGACAAATCAAACTAAATATTTGCTATTCGAACACTCAACACGCATTAGGACAATGTTTTCATTTCCATATCGTCACAAATTCAACAATCTTGTTGAAAGAATTTATGTTTGTTTATGTTCTCGGGATAAACATCCAATATTAATGTTTATAAAATCCCAGCAAGGAGGCGGTTCGTCTCAACATCGTATCGGTGTGGGCAGTGCGTTTTGTTGACGTCTGCTGTATCCTGGCAAGGAGGCGATTCGTCTCAGCATCTTGTTGGTGTCCGTGCGGGCGCTGCGTCTTGTTGACGTCTGTGGTGTCCTAGCAAGGAGGCGGTTCGTCTCAGCATCGTGTCGGTTTCAGTGCGAGTGCTGCGTCTTGTTGATATCTGCAGTATCCTAGCAAGGAGGCTGTTCGTCTCAGCATCGTGTCAGTATGGGCACTGCGTTTTGTTGACGTCTGCTGTATCCTAGCAAGGAGGTGATTCGTCTCAGCATCTTGTTGGTGTCCGTGCGGGCGCTGCGTCTTGTTGACGTCTGCGGTGTCCTAGCAAGGAGGCGGTTCGTCTCAGCATCGTGTCGGTGTCAGTGCGAGCGCTGCGTTTTGTTGACGTCTGCTGAATTCTAGCAAGGAGGCGGTTCGTCTCAGCATCGTGTCAGTGTCAGTGCGAGCGCTGCGTTTTGTTGATATCTGCAGTGTCCTAGCAAGGAGGCGGTTCGTCTGAGCATCATATCAGTGTCGGTGCGGGCGCTGTGTCTTGTTGACATCTGCTATATCCTAGCAAGGAGGCACTTCGTCTCAGCATCGTGTCGGTGTGGGCGCTGCGTTTTGTCGACGTCTGCTCAATCCTAGCAAGGAGGCGATTCGTCTCAGCATCTTGTTGTTGTCGGTGCGGGCGCTGCGTCTTGTTGACGTCTGCGATATCCTAACAAGGAGGCAGTTCGTTTCAATATCGTGTCGGTGTCGGTGCGAGCGCTGTGTCTTGAAATCTGCGGTATCCTATCAAGAAGGCGGTTCGTCTCAGCATCGTGTCAGTGTCGGTGCGAGTGCTGTGTCTTGTTGACATCAGCTTTATCCTAGCAAGGAGACTCTTCGTCTCAGCATCGTGTCGAAGTCAGTGCAGGCACTGCGTCTTGTTGATGTCTGCGGTATCCTAGCAAGGAGGCGGTTCGTCTCAGCATCGTGTCGAAGTCAGTGCAGGCACTGCGTCTTGTTGATGTCTGCGGTATCCTAGCAAGGAGGCGGTTCGTCTCAGCATCGTGTCGAAGTCAGTGCAGGCACTGCGTCTTGTTGATGTCTGCGGTATCCTAGCAAGGAGGCGGTTCGTCTCAGCATCGTGTCGGTTTCAGTGCGAGTGCTGCGTCTTGTTGATATCTGCAGTATCCTAGCAAGGAGGCTGTTCGTCTCAGCATCGTGTCAGTATGGGCACTGCGTTTTGTTGACGTCTGCTGTATCTTAGCAAGGAGGTGATTCGTCTCAGCATCTTGTTGGTGTCGGTGCAAGCACTGCGTCTTGTAGATGTTTGCGGTATCCTAGCAAGGACGCGTTTCGTCTCAGCATCGTGTCAAAGTCGGTGCAGGCACTGCGTCTTGTAGATGATGTCTGCGGTATCCTAGCAAGGAGGCGGTTCGTCTCAGCATCGTGTCGAAGTCGGTGCAGGCACTGCGTCTTGTTGATGTCTGCGGTATCCTAGCAAGGAGGCGGTTCGTCTCAGCATCGTGTCGAAGTCGGTGTAGGCACTGCGTCTTGTAGATGTCTGCGGTATCCTAGCAAGGAGGCGGTTCGTCACCACTAAGGCGGCGTAACACGACACCACTAGTCTATAGGACTGTTTACAATATAACAAGGTGGACAGTGGATTGGTCTATTGATTTAAAGATAGTCCAAGATGTAATCGATATTTTAAGTGTTTGATTCGAACGTTAACGCCTTAACTAAGAAATATGATTTAAAAAAAATACTAATATACGCGTCGACTTGCGAACCTCCACATTTTTTTCGTTAGATTTTTTGATCAATTAATCGCCTTATATACACATATTATGTGTATTTATGTAAACGACAAAACTTAAATCATATATCCACAAGTAGTTACTAGGTACTAAATTAATCAGAAGCAAACACTGAGAACCAAAGAGGACAAACAGTGAGTAAAAGATCAAATAAACTAATAACACAGTAAGCTTGTCTGAGCTAATATGCAATCTAGTTATGAAAGTGTAAGGACGGTCATGCGATATATTACAAGTCATATCAGACGGTACCTATGGAACGTCTTAATTAAACTGCCAGCTCAGCGCTAACTCAGAACTAAATCGCCAATATTGAACTAACCTAACACGTATACGTTATACTTTTATTTCATACAAAATTTCTAAATGAAAATATGTCAACGTAATGTTGTCAGATATTGAAATATAAAAAAAAACGAGTGTGCTTATGACCACACGACTGATTCTTTTGCTCCATCTGTATGTATATATATATATATATGTGTGTGTGTACAATATATACATGTATGTACATATACATATATTAATTTTCTACAAATATTTAAATTTATTTCATGTTTTCATTGGTAAATTAATATTTTTGCATAGATCTTTTATTTTTATTCATTATTTTCATTATTGTATAGGTACATCAGTAATTACTGTGGTTGATTGTAAATCCGAGACAATAGGCTTATGGTATGAGAAATAAGATACATATATTTTCGAATTAAAATTAGACAGATATCTAGAAAAAACTGCATCGATTGTTGTTCCATGTCTTGTAGTTGGCTCATTACGGTTATTATTCATTTGAAGTTCTAATTTATCTCGTAAAAAGTTTACCAAGAGTTGTCCATCTTCGGACGCGAAATTAATATTGAAATCTCCTGCTAAAATTAGTGCTTAGATATACGGAACGTATTTGGCTATGAGAGGAAGAGAGAAAGAAAATGTGCGCGCGCACTGCTGTCTCTTGCTTATATCCCCCACTCAACTTCCGTTCGCCTTGCCCGATCACACTTTTCGTAACGCTTATGTCACGCGTTCGCCAGCTTACTCCCCAAGTCAAGCGTGCGTAAAGAAGTTTCACTTAAAAAAAATGATATAATCTTTCCGAAGTGGCCAAGATAAAAGTTTCTTAGAACAAAGAGAATAATAATAATAATAATTTTTTTTTTTTGACACAAATGCAGCTTTTACAAACTTTGTTTGAAGCCCTGGCTCCTGAGCTAGGTAGCAACCTGTGTTACAGGAGCCAGTGTCTTCGCCCATTTATGGTTAATTTCATAACAATGTGCAATAAGCATAAGAAAAAGAGAAAAGGAAAAACAAAAAAAATAAAAAAAAACAATACAATAAAAGACAAAATTACAACAATTATAAGATGGACACATGCTCTTTGTGTGTGTGTGTGTGTGCGTGTGCGTGTGTGTGTGTGTGTGCGTGTGTGTATGGGTGAGTGTAGATCATTTTATGAGTACTGATTTTGTAATAGATCTTCCGTCTGGTGGTAATCAAGTGTTTGAAGCCATGTGGAGATTTTTAATTTAGTTTCTTTCGTTGTGAACGGATTTATGTTATGGCTATTGTTTAATTTATTGTAAATGTATTTAGCCATGTAAAAGTGTTGTCTTCTAGCGGAAGCGGTTTTACATCTTTCTGGTCTACATACATTAGTATGAGTAATAGTTCTCTTTACTTTGGTGGCGTGAATTACCGGCGTTAGTTGGTGTTGATTAATTGTGAGATGAAGAAGGTATACCTGTCTCACGGTAAGTACTTTACAATTTTCATAAAGATCCTTCGTAGGAAACCGGTACGGTCTGAAGGTCATGACCTTTAACAAAGATCTTTGGGCTCTTTCAAGGTGAATCATAAAGGTTTTACAAGCGCCTCCCCATGCCGTGATACAGTAGGCTATGATTGACTGTGCCAACGCAATGTACACCGTGCGGAGTAGCTTAAACTTAGCCACGTGTCGAAGCTTCTTAAATGCCCATACAAGTTTCCTAACACGGGAAGTGGTCAATTCAATGTGTGGACGCCAGCTAAGTCGTTCATCTAGAAGTACACCTAGATATTTCACAGACTTTTTTTGTGAGATTGGAAGACATGGGCATTGGTGGCCATATAAATCATTGCAGGAGTGTGCTTTGATACTTATTTCCATGGGTTTAGTATTGGCGAAAGTAAATTGCAGATAAGAGGTCTTAGAAATATTCAGGGTTAATAAGTTACTTTCTAGCCAATGGATTATTTTACGTAGGCCCAGCTCCGCCGCTTGTTGCGCTTCCTCCCAACTCTCACCGTGAAATATTAATACGGTATCATCTGCATAACTAAATATTCTTCCTTTATTAATAGACTGCTGGCACAGGTCATTCACATAGACCAGGAAAAGACTTGGGGATAGGCAGCTTCCTTGTGGTACACCATAGTCAATTATGGCTTCATTGCTAACTTCTTCACCAATCTTTACTTTTTGTGTTCGGTCTGCAAGAAAGTCAGTAAATATGCTGAGAGCTTTCCCCCTGATACCGGCATGCTCTAACTTCTTTACAAGGGTTGGAATACAGACAGTGTCGAATGCCTTGGCCAGGTCTAGAAAAACACCCAGACATTTCTGTTTTGCATCTACTTTTCCAGTAATGTGGTCAACAAGTTGGTTAACTGCGTCTACGGTGCTTTTTCCGGACCTGAAGCCAAATTGTGAGTCTGATAATATTTTAGAATGCTCTAAGTATCTTATGAGTCTATGGTTCAGTAGTTTTTCCAAGATTTTTGACAGTGCTGAAAGTAATGCGATAGGTCTATAGTTTTTGACATCGTCTTGACTCCCTCCCTTGTGAACTGGCGTTACTAGAGACTTTTTGAAGATTCGGGGGAAGACTCCCTGCTCGAAACATGTCTCAATGAGTTTCGTAAGAGGTGAGATTAGTACATCTTTGCCCAGTTTGATGAGTTTGGCCGGAATAGAGTCCCATCCTGTAGCACAATCAATCCTCAGGTTATTAATCACCGCCTCAACTTCGATCTCGCCTGGAGATAATAAAACCATAGATTCACATGCCGAGGGTGTTTCAATTTTATATGGTGCACTTGGGGACTTTTGGTTTTTCCTAATAGTGTCAGCTAATTGCTTACCAATATTAGCAAAGTAATGATTTACTTCCTCAATTGCGTTGGGCGCATCTGTTACAGTTAGAAGTTTGTCTGCTGATATTTTTTGCCCAGTTTGATTAGTAATATTTTTAATAATATTCCATGTTTCTTTATTGTTTTTTAAAGATTCTAAAGCGGATCTGTCGTGGTTTAGTTTTATGTTCCTAAGTAACAGATTGCAGAAATTGCGATACCGTTTATATGACCAAAGAGAAGAAAAACAAACAGTTAAATAAGAAATAGACGTCATCTGAACATTGAGAGGACGACAGCTACGCGGAGCTACGAGAGTCGTAGCCACGTAGCGCCGCTACGACGCCGCTTACGCGCTACGAATCCCGCCATCATAATAATTCATGTCTCTTATCAATACCGTATTGATATAAATCGCACGGCACTATTTGCATGTAAATTAAACTGTACTTCAAATAAATAAGTGCCATATATCAAAGCAATAAGGTTCACAGTACAGCGATCGCCAAGCACCGCCACTGTACGTGATGCAACGCTATAATAAGGAATAATGGAATTCTAGAGCGAACCCAAAGAGGTGAACCTAAGTGTGGTAAATTCTAATTGTACGACGAAATATGTTGCGTGAGGTGTGAGTAGTGACGTCATCAGATCATCACGGTGTATGTATGTATATATGTGTGACATAATTGGCCGCGAGGCGCTCAGCGAGGCTCTCCCGCGCTCAGAGTACTCTCAACTATACGGCACACGTCTGACGGTTCATCTTTTTTTTTCTGTAGGGTATCTCATAGCTGACCTCTGAGTTCATGACTATTTAACCGGTCGACGGTACACCCTTGAAGAATAACTTTTTATACGCAGAGAAAAGCGCAAGTTACAGTAAAAAGAAAAACATCAATGTTTTACTTAACTTTTCTCAAGTGTCAAAGTTGTTACTTGTTTAATGTTATCATCAGTATACAATAATAGTAAAACTTGTTGAAATAATGTCTCGCTCTGTGATCGTCTCTCGCGCCCTCTAGTGTTAAATCTTATCAGGAAAGCAAACAATGCTTGATTTCTAAGAATCTTGTTGAAGAAGACGTGAGCTTTAAATTATTCTCAATTGATGCTAAATACAAATTATTGTGTTGCTAAAACGCACGCCGTCTTCTTCCTTTAAAAAATACAGCTAATTTTGCCAATCCTGAAGTGTATTTTTACGTGAAATCTATATTTCAAAGCATAGAACAAGACAAGGTTCAAGTTCCCTCACAAGACTGATTCATTCTACATACAAACTTCAAGGACTGCGTTCATCATTTCCAATTTGAATTAATTCGAATTTGCTTCGAATGAGTATCAATTTGGTACATATTTGCTTCCAGTGAGTGGTAATTTGACACTAATTCTAAACCATTCAAAGTCAGATCGAAGATGTTTGAGTATGTTTGCAGTTCATGTAATAAGATCTATCTTTGAAATTGAAGCGTGAATTACTTTACTTCACACACGCTCATATACCTCCACAAATATGATTTGAACTTCTATAACTTAGCGTTGCATGTGATATGTTGCTGTTTACGCTTCAAGGTGTCACCATCATTCCTCTCTGAGATTTTTATGAGCAAATCTTCAGGATTAGTCCTTCTACTGCCTCTAATTTAACGAAAAAACAGAAAGTTGCGAAGAGTGTCCGATTAAACCACCAGCTCCGTAACTTTATATAAATCTGTCACTCCTCCCGTCCTCCTTCCCCCTAGTAGTCCTAGAAGCAGACGCCACGTCGAGAACAAATTGAGTTTCGTCACAAAGAATCATGAGCGCGGACTCATGAATAACATTAACATTACTATCGGGTTTAATAAGAAAATAGGAAGATGGAGAGATAAACATTTGTTTGGCAACACAACTTTATATTTATAGGAATAGGTACCTACTTTCTAAGTTATAAGTTGATTGGTGTTTGCTGTGGATACCATTTCTTTAAAGTTTTACCATTTGTTTAGTTTTTTTTCTTTTTAGTTTTACACTATTACGAAGCTCGTCCGAGTCGAATGAAGGAATGGGTTACGCAATAATGGATTGCTTAAACATTAATTTACGTTTTCAAACAATAATCGTGGAATACACGCATAATAACTATCTTTACACTGAAAATACTTGTTTAAGTATCGGAATAGAATCCGCTGCTCGTAAGGTAATCCATCAAAATTAAAGGTAGATAATTATGTATACAATCAAAATGTCTAGTCTTTTCCCAACTATATGTATGTTGGGGTCGGCTTCCAGTCTAACCAGATGCAGCTGAATACCAGTATTTTACATGGAGCGACTGCCTATCCAACCTCTACAAGCCAGTTACTAGGTAACACGATACCCCTGGGAAAGACTGGTTGTCAGACTTTTGGGTTTCTGACTACCGACTATCAAAGATCTACAAATGACGGCCGGGAACAATGACTTAACGGTCTTTCCGTGGCACGAAGGGATCTCGATATATAATGGATGGACCCATTCACAAACCGACCGCGGCAAGCTAAGCTTGACCTCCGATCGACCCATGCGTCTGTTATTGTTAAGCCACGAGCCCCTAACACATTACATTACATTCACCGGTCAAATATTTAACTTAATTTTGCAGTTTCCTTAGTTTAGAAAGAAAAAGAAAAATCATTTATTTGGACACACTTCGTGAAACACAAAACATAAATAATAAAATGAAAAGTGAAAATAATGTTTTAAGAACAATGTGTGTGCCTCACGGCTGCGCCAAAAAGGTTTATTTCAGCATTAATGCCAGACAGATGCTGTCTGACGCAGGTTTTCTAATGAACCCATAAGTACAAGTGACGGGGAGTACAAACAGTTTCAACATAACTAATACATCATTTGTATACTTAAAAACTACATAAATAAATAAGCACGTAATCAAATGTAATACAAAAATAAAAAACTTACGAAGACAACAAGAACTGTCCCAGTAAAGGACGGAAAAACACCGCGCGTGCGCAACCCCCCGCATACCCAATATCTATTATATTTATACTAATATCATAAAGAGAAAAGATTAAAACAAATCTACTGGACCGATTTGAAAATTCTTTCAGCAATGGATAGCTACATTATCAACAAGTAACATAGGCTATATTTTTATCCCCGTACTCCCACGGGAACGTGAACAACGCAGGTGAAACCGCGTGACTTCCGCTAGTATATCATATTTTGTTTTATACAACAGAAATCATAATTTAAGCTAAGTACTGTAGGCATTTCATATAAATGAAACATTTTGTCGACCATATCCAGTTTCTGTTGCGAATCTATGACGTACTGCCGTAAACGTGTTCTGAACGTGAAGATACAGATAGTGCCCAGTACCCATAATGGTGGTGGGATGTTATTCCAGACCTTAGATGCAGCGTACCGGAAAGTGCCTCTGAAAGCTGCTGTCCTATGAGACTGTATCGAAAGTTGTTGTACACATTGCCTGGGCGCGCAATCTCGTCTACTAACCATCCAACTAAGCTTGTCGTACAAATACTTCGGTTTCTGGGACTTAACGACACCAAAAAGCAGGCACGCTAGGTGTAACTTTCGTCTCGACTTCATCTTGAGAATTGTTGTTAAGAAAGAGGGTGACATGACTTCTAAGGGGGACAGAGTAGTAGATGCGCGCACATGCATTTTGGACTCTTTGTATAAGTCGATCGGTACGAGCCAGCAAGCGTGGGCCGTAAACTGTATCAGCGTAGTTTAATTTAGAAAGAACAAGGGATTCGACGAGCTGTTCGCGAAGCTTTTCAGACAAATATGGCCTCATTTTGTACACAAGTTTTAGACGATAGAAGCAGTTCAAATCAAATCTAAGGTTGTTGTACATACATAACCCAAGGTTCCGCGCCACATTCACCCGGTCAATAGGCTCACCCATTAGAGTTAAATTAAGGTTTAAAGGTATTTTTTTCAACTGCTACCTCGTACCAAACAACATATACTTGGTTTTCAATGGATTTAATGCCAGTTTAATTACTTGTTTAATCCTTCAGATCAAGCGATATGTGCAAATACAAAATTCCACCATATCCGAGTTACAGTTTTGAAGTCGACCAGGATTACCGGTAAACGTACATGTATACCGGTAATCTCAATAGATTACGCAGGTATGTGAACGCGTCAAGTGTGTAGGCGTCTATAAGCTCTCACATAGTTGAGACGTATCGGCTGAATACACAAACACGATCGATTAGCATTCAGTTAGAGGTAGTTGGCGTGTACAAAACTTGTATATATTGCAGAATTTAACCTGTCAATTAGAGCTCTTTACACGTAAAAAACAGTCAAACATGTCTTTTGAATTATTTTCAAATTCGTGTTTTGGAAAATTATTTATTTTAAAATTATATAAAAGATATTTTTAAGATCCTCTCAATAAGCTCTCATTTGATATGTCACACGGTACTGTTAACAAAACTTTTCTTTTTAATTTTCTTGTTTGCCCCCCAAACGTGACATTATATATATTCAAAATTCATTTATTTACGTTACACGTTCGTGTTTAGGTCACAGAAATACATATGTGTACCAAATTTCAACTTAATCGGTCCATTAGATTCGGAGCAAATTGGCTGTAACAGACGGACAGACAGACAGACACACGGGTGATCCTATAAGGATCCCGTTTTTTCCTCTTGAGGTACGGAACCCTAAAAATTAAGGGTAATATACTTCGACATAGATAAAGT
Organism: Omphaloscelis lunosa; assembly: GCA_916610215.1. NCBI lineage: Eukaryota > Metazoa > Arthropoda > Insecta > Lepidoptera > Noctuidae > Omphaloscelis > Omphaloscelis lunosa. The sequence continues at coordinate 20,903,442 of OU744262.1, forward strand.
CACATGAGTACTATGTGACTTTATCTATCGAAGTACCTACTTTCTGACTTATTAATGTAATAAACAGGATAAGGTAAGTCTTGCATTTACTTCAGCACATTTATACCTGCAGGGCTTTTTTTTTTTTGAGGGTGGGAAATCATCAAATAACTTCTCCCGCTCTGGGCGGAGCGGGAGGGCGTGTCAGACTCTTACTGACTAAAACCCACCCGTGCTCCTTCGGTTGCCCTGTTGCCGGGGGCCACGATCTCCCTTTCGGTTTTCTTCGCAACCCCGGCAGGCATCGGCCCTAGCGGGCCGGAATTAGTGACACCTATAGACATTAGATAATCACCACAAATAACAAATGGGCCGACGATCATAATTTGACAAATCAAAGTTTTATTATTGTAACAAGCACCATAAATTCATTGCAAATTCCACACTCACCAAAAGGACTGACGTTCAGATTAATTGGCAGCTGGAGTTGATTCCGCTAATATAACCATAAAAATTATTAATCACCACCTTTAGGAAATAAACTGGTGATTTTAGTAATCATGTTGCGAAGGTTTGATATTGCCATACAGCCATAAACCCTAGATTTCGTTAATCATCATAATTGGTTAAGTGACTGGTTATTACTGAAAGTAATAATCATCTGCGTAATAGTGCTCCCCACCACCAGTTTCTCTCGAGGCCGCCGAAAGGAACTTATACCGGTGTACACTCATATTTCATCAGTTTATTAGAAAAAAAAAAAAATGCCTACAATAAGTACGACTATGAATCTGCCATCTTATTTTCAAGTTTTTTAATGTATCATGATTTTGTCTTTTTGTCTATCGTCGTCAAAATCGAGGACGACTAAATACGATAAAATGATAGAAAAATATCTGATTATATCGTGTTGAATTGTCAAAAATCGAGATAACTAACGTGTCATGTTTTGTTTGTCGACAAAACATCAAATTTGACAGAACGAGTCGAGTATTTTGTATGATGTAGCTGTCAGAAAACGATAAAACTACTGAAATAGACAAAAATTTGTCACACGGCAGTGGATAATTGTCGCGTGTGTCATGTTAGGCCTGCTGGAAAGTTACAGGTTATTTATTGGCTAACAACCTAATCTTTCTTATTACTTATGTGACAACAAATTTGATACCTACAAACTGTAATAAATTAGCTGTTAATCAATAACGATGTCATAGTAAAACCCAGAGTCACAATAAATCTCTTATGAAATACAAACAAACTTGTGTTCTAGGTACCCGATCCCCCGGTGCGATGGCGGCAACTTCGGTATTAAATTCAGTCATTATTTATTATCTGTCGCCCATTCATTACAATAATTAGTGAGAGGTGTTTCATTAACAAAGGATTCACTCACCGTTTCTACGGACGCTCCTGTTACAAAAGACGGGATTGCGTTGGATACTTTACATTGCGCGCACTTTATGATCGTTCACTTTTATCACTGATTTTAACGCTTCGTTAATACGAGAACACGTCACTAGTATTTGATGGTTTTAATCTGTAACAAAACAAAATTATTATGTTACTTGATAGCATCATCCAACATTATACACAAAATATTACTTCAGATGTTTGTAGTCAAGAATAAAAACGTAGTTTTTTTGCGCACTGTTCACAAGTTCAACACAACATTTGAACTGCTCAGTTGTTTCATGAGGACGTGACGTGTGTGCTTGTAAACAGACAGGATATTTCAGTCTTTACTTGAAAAATGATTTATCCTTGACCGACATTCACCGGGATATACAGAACATTTAGTATTGTTATTATGTATGACCTCCGCCGCCCCGTTCCCCCTGCACGGTATACAGATAGTCCATTACCGAACCGGACGCGGCCGCATGGCGCCACCGAGCGCCCCCGGATCTAACGTCACGTGCATTCCTCTCACTATAAAACACACATACATACCCACGTTACATCCACGTAAAACGTTGTCTCGGCAACTCACTGAATACCTCTGTGGCAGTCTGTCTAAGTCACGATGTTGATTATTTTTGTAGGTGCAGGACGGCTCCTGCCTATCTGTCTAGGAAACACCGACATCAACTTCTTTAAAATATTAGTACCTATTTCATTTTGACGTATTTTTTTTTTTAAATCAATCTGAATTGAACCATATTTTATAATTTAGCAGATTTGCATAAAAACCACTGATTAATATAATAATGTCAACTCTTTGGCTTCCTTATACGTTCGGTGTTGGGTTACACTCCCCCGAGTTGAGTCAAGAATCTTTCGCTTGATTGCGCTGCTTGTTTAAAAAGTTTGATTCCTTAAGGCTCCGTGCACGAAATAAACCCTTTTTCGTCAATAACTTATACATGATTGAAATAATTGAAACATTAAGTCTGTGTAAGTTTAAAAGTACAGTTTTCGTGGTGCTTAACCATTTGTGTCAGTCACAGCACCTGTTAATTTTTTAATTAAAAACTATATTTCGAGCCAAAACTCATAGAGGGTTAGTAACAATATCCTTAAAACTACGTGTCAGTGAACAACACAATACGGTGACACATGTAACTGACAGCAATGAATTATATAAGGTCCACTCTGTCAGCTTATAATTTTCAGAACCCTGTCGGGGCTGGCCATGACTCGTACCACCATTGATGCAGCGCGCTTGCGCATTAAAGTATAAAAACACGCGCCGCCGCAAACATCCCTGACACGCTGCAACGCCAAGGCAACCCCATCAGTTTTCTGAACGCATTATTAAATTGGACACAAAGGGCTCCATACGATGCTCGCAAATACTTATCCCACAAGCTGCATGTGTAGAAGGTGGTACATTATGCTCTAAAGAGCTTCCTTTATGTCTGCAGTACAACGTGCAAACCTGCGGGCCAACATATTCGCACGCACAGATAGACCTCCGTTCCCTTTCAATAACAGAATTGTCTTTAAGGTCAGTGGTGACCAAGTGACCTAAGTATTTAAACTGTTCCACTCGGTCAAGAGGAACAACGTTTAGCCGTATGGGAGACACATCAAGATGGCACTTGGTCCCCGCCTCAAAAACAATATACTGACTTTTCAGACCGTTATACAATAGCCCATGTTCTGTTGCGTAGCGTTCACATGTGGCCAATAGTGTCCTAATACCGCCGACTGACGCGCTCAGCAGCACCATATCGTCCGCGTAACTTAAATTATTGACACAGATGCCGTCAATATGACAACCGACATGATGACTGCTAAGCGCCTCAATCAGGGCATTCATATACAAATTGAAGAGGGCAGGGGGAGGTCAACCCCCCCTGTCTCACTCCGCACTCCAATTGATAAGGCTCCGACAGCACACCTGCCCACCGAATCTTATTGACCTGGTTTGAAATGATTTTTAAAAAGGTTCGCAATATGATTTGTATCAGTAACACCATTCACACTAACAGGCAGGCCTGGCCGAATATTTATTTTATTAGTGCTCTTCCAGAAGCCGCGAAAATCACGCTTTGTATGCTTAGAGGTAATTATGTCCATATTTATTTGTTCCTCGTGGTTCTGACACCATTTAAGCCGCGACTTAAAAAATGCCATACTTTCCCGCATCTCATCGTACCCTGGACCAGTTGATGGTTTTCCACAGGATAACCATATGTGGAAGTTCTGCCTAGCCAGCCTGTGAGTGTAACTGACGTGCTTATTCCAGCCTGTGATTTTAAATTTTTTCTTACGACTAACAAACTTATTTTCCACACTACAAATTGATGACTCACTGAGAGCACAAACAATATCTGAATACAGCTTATCAATAACAATCCTATGGGTGGATACACTACAAAAAATATCACTACAACCAATTCATTCTACAGGAAAATCAACTAATTTTAATCGTTTATGACATTCGCTAGAATACATATTAATTTGCTCCTTGGTTCTTTCCCCCCAATCATGCTTTGAGTAATCACATTATTAGGTATCTTAGGTGTTAACAAATCAAATTTCAGACCATAGTATATAATTTCTTACGCTGACACATGGCCAATAATTTATCATTTAAGTTAATTTTTGTGCATAATGTATTTTTTTTTTTTTTTTTGCATACTATTGTATAGAATCATTTATTTTCTAACTTGAACAGACAGCTGCGCTGCGTGGGAGTTTGTTGCGTCACTTCTTCTTCCCTGCTAAAGGCACTCGGAAGTGGTGAAGGGTGGGAGTTTTGGGGGACTGTTTTATGTAATTTTGACGTTCGAAAAGTGCTGATTTTCAGCCTAGTTTGAATAAATGACTTTTGAATTTTACGTAAACATCGATAACGAAACTTAATGCTGAGTGTGTGACTATACAGTGGTCTAGCCATCGCCTACAGCCGTGGGCTTCACTCATAAAAGTGTAGGTATCACTTGCTAACCCCTGTCTGTCTATATCAACACAAACCCACTCTTGATCCTCATAAAAGTTTCACAGCTCTTTCATAAACAAAGTACTAGGATAAGTATTAAAATCCTCCAAAACAAATTCAGATTCTATACTACAATCGTCTACTACAGCACTCACCGTACCGAGGCAGTCCTTGAAGTCCGATAAATTATCACTCATATCAGTAGGTATATAGATGCTCATCACAATAATAGGCCTATTTTTAGATACTATTTTGATTGCACACACACGCGGGTTATTGCACTGTAACACTGACACATTTTGAAATTCGTTACTCCTCCATAACAGAGCAACACCGCCGTAAGGTTGTCCGCGTGCCATGCGGACATGCTGGCCGTCAATGGTGCAAAGATATGGTATCTCCTCTGGCTGCAACCACATCTCTTGCAAAGCAATTATATCGGAAGATCTACACAGTTCTTTACAGACCTTTTTACACTTTAACAGTTGAACGACACTAGTTTGTACAATCTATCCATTGCGTTCCATACTGTGGCCGTCGCTATTAGAAAGAAAGAAAGAAAGAAAAGAAAGAACTACATTTATTTGGACACAGTTCGTGAAAGACAAAACATAAATAACAAAGAAAAAACAAAAACTAATGTTTAAAACTAAAGTTGTCGTCAATGGTGCAAAGATATGGTATCTCCTCTGGCTGCAACCACATCTCTTGCAAAGCAATTATATCGGAAGATCTACACTGTTCTTTACAGACCTTTTTACACTTTAACAGTTGAACGACACTAGTTTGTACAATCTATCCATTGCGTTCCATACTGTGGCCGTCGCTATTAGAAAGAAAGAAAGAAAAGAAAGAACTACATTTATTTGGACACAGTTCGTGAAAGACAAAACATAAATAACAAAGAAAAAACAAAAACTAATGTTTAAAAACAACAGTGTGTGCCTCAGGGCTGCGCCAAAATGCTTCATTTCAGCATTAATGCCAGACAGATGTTGTCTGACGCTGGTTTTCTAATGAACCCATAAGGACAACTGACGGGGAGTACAAACAGTTTCAACATATCTGATACATAATTTGTTTAATAAAAAACAAAACTAAATAAATAAATAAGCACGTAATCAAACATATTCGAAAAATTATTCGTGTATATTTGTTTATAATGCACGAATCTTCTAAAAAAATTTCCTTGAAACCACAAGTATTCATCTAAAAATAATGGTGCTTTGTGATCATATACAAAGAACTTGTATGCCTTTTGGTCCTTCTGTTTTTTTAGCGTTTATTATCTCTAAGGAAACTCTTTCTTGCGTCTTAGAATGTATGTAATTAACAATATCGGCTTCCAGCGTATTCATGTGTACAATAGTAATAAAAATAGGTGACTTCTTATCAGCAGCCTTAAAGCCAATTGTTTCGCATGCAACACCGGTCTGTCCCCCTTTTTTTTTTGGGTGGGAAATCATCAAATAACTTCTCCCGCTCTGGGCGTAGCGGGAGGGCGTGTCAGACTCTTACTGACTAAAACCCACCCGTGTTCCTTCGGTTGCCCTGTTGCCACGATCTCCTTTCAGTTTTCTTCGCAACCCCGGCAGGCATCGGGCTTAGCGGACCCCGTCAATTCTGCTGACATCTCTTTGAGGCGCGCGTGGAACACAACGCGCCGTCGACCCGGGCTGGTTCTTATTGGACGGTGAGCTACCCATTGCTCACCGTCCGCAAGCCCGCGCCTACGGTGGGTGGCCGGAAATCGGCTTGCGATTCCCAACGCCCTGGGCGTCTCCTCCTGCAGCGGGTCGTGAGGGCGCGAAATTTGCCTCTCCCTCATGCGTTCTGCCTCCTCCTTCGCGAGCATTACCGCTTCGCAGAAGGAGGTGACGGCCTCCCATTTCCTCTCGCTCCGTATCATGGCCTGAACCAAGGCTGGACGCGAGAGATCACCGCCACTGGTAATTCGGTTTTTTCTTCAGACTTACGTAATGCCAGTCATCCGCATTCTCGCTTCGTGGTTTCTTATATTTTATTCTCGAGTTCGGTCCTGACGTCTTACTAGTAGCGCAGTTATAGCTACTCGTCTCTGTGGGTAGATGTATTTCATTATAGAGTAACTGCCGTGAATCATCTGTTCACTGTATTGACGCGACGGCATGCGATGGCAGCTTACCCGTTAAACCAGTTTCGTCCGAGTACAACTGTTTATAATAGTTGCATCACTTTTGCGCTCTCGAAAATATGATTTATTTCACCTTTGATTTACCGATTTGACTGCCTCGTTGGTCTAGTGGTCGCAAGCGCTACTGCTGAGCATGAGGTCCTGGGTTCGATTCCCAGGTCGGGTAGTGTTATTGGGTTTTCCTATAGGAAATTTCTCAGTAGCAGCCTGGAGTCTGGATTTGTGCCTGGTTGATGGCAATATGCTCGTCCTCTATTGCATGGGACTTAAAACATACATGGCGAAATGTGGGTGAACCTGCTACAGGGACACCTCTGCCCAACCCTTCGGGGACCTGGGAATCGAACCCAGGACGGGTTCGATTCCCAAGTCGGGCAAAGTGTTATTGGGTTTTTCTATCTGAAATTTCTTAGTAGCAGCCTGGAGTCTGGATTTGTGCCCAGTTGATGGCAATACTCAAAAAATAATCAAAAAATTATAATCTGGGGAGATTTTAACATTGACATACTTCAGAAAACTAAAAATTATACTCTATTTAAACATCTTTTAAAGGAGTTTAATCTTAATATAGAAATAAAAAAACCTATGCGTCCTAGTAGCGGTACTTGTCTAGACAATTTTCTACACAATATACGAGGCTGCAAGAGTGAGATATTGGAGCTAGGTGTATCTGATCACACAGCTCAAATTATGAAATTTCCTCTACAGCGAACATCTAATTTAAAATATGACTTTGTGAACAAACGCGATTACAGCCAGGAAAATATTAATCTTTTAAGGAAATGTATTGCCAGTCTTAGTTTCTCTGAAGTTTACGAAACGCATAATGCAAATGAAAGCTTTGTTCGTTTTATGATTTATTTAAACTATTCTACGATCTCTGCTTCCCAATTATCAAGCGTAAAATTTCCACAGTTATGAGGCCAAAGTGGATCACACGGGGAATGAAACGCTGTAGTAAGAAGAGACGAACTTTATTGTGGCAATATAGACTAACACGAAACAGTGATTCGAAACATATTAGTGATTACACATATTATTGATACACAATAATTAAATTAATAAGTCATTGTATATATAAAATTTTATAATGTCAATGTGTACGTATATAAAAACCCGGAAATAATCTTGGTCAGAGCATTTCATTTGAGGACCATGTAGATTTGTGTCTGAAATGGTCTTATGAGGAAAGAACCATATAGATTTCAGTAGACCTGTCCAGTCAGTGCACGCATTTGTTAGTAATCGTGTAGCTCAACTCAGAACTTAAACAGGACAGGACAGGACTATTAGGCAGCATATAATGGAACTGTAATTTACCTAATATCTGTCTGTATAACAATAAAAAGATTTGATTGATTGATTGACTACTAAATAGACACGTTCACCACGAGGTGTGTCATGATCAAAGAGTTTAATGTAGTACTGTTGTACTACATGTACCTACGGGTAAGCTCTAAACAATAAGGTAGTGTAATAAGACTCAATAATTAAAAATGCGATGATTATCGATTGATTTCATTAATAAAACTCCACCATTGATATTTGAATCGCCCATCAATTCGAAAGCGTGGGAAGTGACGCTCCAAGGGACAGCTCGCTGAGCCAGTGATGTACAACTCTGCTTATAGGGTTGGTATTCCATATGCGATCTCGAAATTACGGTTATCAGTAAAGATTTAACCTAAACAGGGTTTGTTTACAGTTTCATCAGATACTTTTGGAACAGCCCATAGCTATCTATATCTATGTACGTATAGCGTGATTATAGCACAACACAAAAAAATGAGATTATAGCTCCGTGACCGTTGACGCGACCTGTTGATATCGCGCGGTTCAAATTTGCTAAGGCCTTTTGTACACGGTACGGTTTCTTTACGGTAGCGGTACGGCGTATAAACTGCGTCGTACAAAAAACGTGTCTGTCAACAAGCTTCCATAGTGATCTATACAACACTGACGACCGTGCCTATACATATACATGGCGAATAAACCGTAGTTTTTACGGCAAGAAAAACGTGTGTAAAAAGGGCCTAACTCTATTACGAGAGGTATATGATTTTATGTATATTTAATTGTGTTTGACAAAACTATTTTATTAGATGTTAGTTTTTTTTTACAAAACGATGCGGGGCTATGTTAATTATATACGCGCCTGCTGACCATGACTTGTATTTCTCTGTTATTTTTAATTTAATCGATGTTCTCTCAAAGGATTGCAAAATTCAAAATCAAAATATTTTATTTCACATAAACCTACAAGGGCACTTTTGAAACGTCAGAAGCTAGGTGCACGGTTCTAATTGTTTGCTTCCTATGGAGAAGAGCCGGCAAGAAACTCCAAAGTTACTCTTTTAAAAATAAATGGTTGCTACAATGTTTTCAAATTACAGTTTTAATAGGTATAAGAGGACAGTGCAGGCCTATCAATAAGTACCATGTACTTAATAAAATAGAAAATGATGCACAAGTCTACAGCCTACAACGTGCTCACATTCAAAAATAAAAAAACGATTTAAGAGATAAAAAAATAAGGACCTATTTAAACCAAATGACATGATTTCCACTACAGCTGTAACAAATCTATTTGATAAAAATATATATATAGAAAATTGTAATTTGTGTCCAATTTCGATTTGTTTCCAATAAAGGCGTCACAAAGCCGCGTTTGTGGGAAGAATGGGCCGGGGCGGGTGTAGGGGCCGGGGGCGGACACAGGACAAATTGATGTGCTCAACTATGAGGAAATGCGATATAAAGCCTCTTCGATTAAGTTTACTCAAATGTTAAACGTAGTTTGATAACAATATAGGTTGGATTGAACTTGCTGCCTCCTAATCTATTTTTATTATACTACTAGCTGTGCTCGCAGCTTCGCTTACGTAAATATGTATTCTATTGGCTAAGGTATAAGTTAATGGAAACGTGAAGTATTAAGTATATGTCGCATCATGGGTGACCGAGATGCGAAACATCGGTTTTTCTTCACGATCCGACATAGTTTAGTGTGGGCACTGTAGTGGGTACTCAACGAAAATATAATTTAAATTTAAAATAACTTTAATAAACTAGCAACGAAACAAACACATGCGTTGGTACTGAGAGTTTGCCAAGACTGTCCGAGCTCGACTGTCCAACGTAGACTGCCGCAACACTGGGCCTCTCCCCCAGTCATCGCTGCATCCCCTCCACCGACGATCGTGTCCAAGGGGACACGCGCTCGCTTGCGCTTCCGATCACATGATTATTCGTTTACGAATCAAATAATTAGATGGCGCTATCCCCTGTACTGTGGCGCCATCCATCCACAACATATATTTGTAATATCCAACGGCCGATTGAAGAACAAAATGAGAAAATGCTAAAATACTTTGTCATCTTTATTATATAACTATCAAAACTAAATACTTTATTGCATGTCACATGTGTTGTACAAGATCGTTATAATAATCGGATATCACATTAGGAGTTACCAAAGAAAAATATTTAATTATAAAACTCAGTTGGCAAGTGTATTTTGAAAAGGCCCTGATCAGTCAGCGAAAATTTCAAGTGATGTAAAAATGACAAAGTGGTGTCTATCAGCAAGTTTATGTAGTTCAAGGAGTTGAGATTGATTCGTGAACGAGGGATTCGAGACGGAGATGAAACGAAGACCCTTTGAGTATTAACATAAGTGTTTGAGCTACGGATTAATTTGACTCCAGTGGAAACTAATGTAACATCCATATGATATGTATTAAAAATTCACAAGTGGTGTGTGATAACAGGGAAAGAAAAGTACATCTCCTTTGTTTTCAAGCATTCAATACTAACAAGTTATATCAACACATACCTACTCCTTCTCAATTGAATGTGTTATGATGTATGTTAGACTCGGGGGAGGCTTGATCGCTCCAACGCGAATGTATATGTACATCCGTGGTGGGGCAACCCAGACTGCCAGGCACTTCATCTCTTGCAACCGAGCGGGTGGGCAGATTGTGGATAGCCCAACTACGGCTGTGGGACCGAGCACTGACGGTTACATTGACCGTCAGTGGGCGATCCCGCACTTTGAGCATCTTCTAAATCCCAGGCTTAGGGTAACCCTTCCTATGTACCCATTACCAAACTAAACCACCCTTCCCTATTCATACATATCACGTCGATCAGAAATCCCTAGGTTAATTCCCAGGCCCAGGGTGACCCCAAGGAACCCACATGCTCCACCAAATGCCTTCCCTTCTATACCTTTATCCCGTCGGTCCCAGAGGAAGGGTAACCTCGATTCCAAAAACGCCCACCCCTAAGGCTTATGAAGAAACTACCCAGGTGAGTCCCGGCCAAGCCGGGGAATCCCACACCGCTCTGGCGCTCTGGCGCGGTTAGCTCCCATCGTATAATGGGGGGGGCCTCAAATTGCTCTATGGACACTTTCATGCCGGGCTTTCTAGCGCGGCCGGCTGCTGACTTAGCGCCCAAAATACAGGCTGCGACTGACGCGCCCATATACCCAACCTCGGCTGCAACCAACGCGCCTCCAAATACCACTCCGGCTGGGACTATCGCATCAACACCCACTACACAGGCTATGCCTCTCACGAGCCTCTGGCAACAGAGCATCGCGCGCATAACGACCCGGCCTGGACAAAGACCAAAACCAAGATAGACATACAGAGACGGGGAAAGATGACGGACCCGGCAACTCTAACACTCTTCCGGTTGCCAGTGATGAAGTACGTCCGCTGACAAAGCTAATCGCGGGCGAAATCCTGGCCCATGTGACTGTACCTGAATTACCCTAGGCTGATAAAATTTTCATTTTTCCTAATTATACTAATATTAGTGGTTAGGTCGGTTCCCCTTACGGGGAAGAACAGTGCCCCTCCTTTCCGCACTGTTCTGTAGGGCTTGTTCCAGACTGGTCACCCTCCCACCGATATAAGATAGAATGGATTCCGATAATCTAAACTGCCTTGTTCCGATTGAATTAAATTAAGAGAGGGAATGGATACAAAGCGAGACTAGTATTAGGAATTTACAGTTAGTAAACATAAGTATTATAATATGAAGCTAAGAAGATAAGAGGGTATGCAAAAGTATATAATATAATATTATGTTTTAGTATTATAAATATTGGAACGCCAACGTCTCCTCCTCTTGCAGTTGAGCACCAATACATATAGATTCCGTCGTGTGCCCCGGAGTAAACCGGTCGTCTTGTTGTTACTCAAAAATATTAATAAGTTAGTGCGCGTAACAGTGCGTTTGTGACTAATTGCCCATCGGTGTTATACTGTTACCGTTAACTTGTGTGCTCGTGTGCGAACCTATTTACCTGTGTCTGCTGACACAGTGTAGTGTTGCGGTCTGAGATATGAATACAATTAACAGCACCTACGAACATATCACTGAAGTCGACGATCCATCTGGTGATATGAGTGTGGATGGTTCCTTGATAGATAAGGAGTCCCCTCCTCCCTACGTCACATTTCGCAAAGGGATGTCGTGCAGTAAGGACCCAGACTGGCGCGAGAAACTTAAAGATTTTCAAGCAAATATAAAATCTATGCTCGAGACTTATTTAACAAAGCAGGATGTTAAATTTTCGTTGCTTTCATCCGAATTTGAGGGCGTGAAGTCTTCCGTACAATTTATTAGCGATAAGTATGATTGTCTAGAAGTGAAGTCGAAGGAACTGGCCTCACGTGTTTCGAAGCTCGAGGAAAAAGCTTCTTCTCCCCTTGCAGTTCAACAAAGAATTGCTACTCTAGAAGCAAAGTTAGAAACCGCAGAACAAAAATCCCGTAACTGCAATATTGAGATAAGTAATCTACCTGAGAAGCGTGGCGAAAATTTAATGTCGATCCTTGAAAATATATCGATTTTAATCAAACAACCGTTATCGCCTCGTGACGTCATTGCCATTCACCGTGTTCCTCTAATGAACCCTAAGTCTACACGGCCAAGAAACATAGTGGTTAAACTTTCCAGCCAAATACTACGTGATAACTTTATTTCTTCAGCTCGCCTCAAAAAGGGAATCACATCTGAAGATCTGCAATTGAGTGGAAATCCACACAAAATATACATAAATGAGCATCTTACGCTACTGAATAAGAAATTGTTTCGCCAAACTAAGGAGAATGCAAAACAAAACGGACATCGATTTGTTTGGATTAAACACGGTGTTATACTCGTTCGCGCTGACGTCCCCGAAGCGGCTTTTACCATTCGTTCTGAAGAGGATTTTTCTAAAATCAAACCCTATATTAAAGCATCTGGATAAATTTTTAAATAAGTGCAATAATATTTGCGTAATAGTGCAGTCTTATTCATGTTTCTTAACTTGTAACTTGTTATTTTGTTTACCATACAGTCTGTGTTCTCTGACTCATATATTACGAGTACTTCGAGTTCTTTACATAGTTTGTGCTAATAAAGCGCGCGCGATTATTTTACAATTACCCCCACGTATCTACATAATTATACCATTAACTTAGAATTTAATATATATTTGAGTTGTTTTGTGTTGTTTACCTGTAAACATGGCTTAATTCTTGCAGTTTTTGTTAATTTTACATTTTACTATAAAATAGATAGAACCTTAATATTATCATTTTACCCACATTATAACCAATTATTATCGTGGTTGCAATTGTTGATTACATATTTTGTTATTTTCTGTGCTTACCATTTCCGTGTTTATTTTACTTTGTTTAGGTCTGTAATTGTGACTGAACTTGACTCCAAGCTTTGTTTTTGCAGCGATTTTTACAGTTTTCCTAATTCCAATGGATAAATACAATCTAACAGTTTATTACCAAAACTGTCGAGGACTGCGTACCAAGCTACATACATTATTTATGAACATATTGTCTTTTTCCTATGACATAATCATTCTTACAGAGACTTGGCTTATACCGAACATATCCGACGGTGAGTTTATTGATGACCGATACTTAGTGTTCAGATGTGACCGTGACCGCTGCACCACGGGAAAACGTGACGGCGGCGGGGTGCTGATAGCCGTTCTACGTAAATTACGACCTGCTAGCATTCTGATGCGCTCCTCTCACACTGACATCGAACACGTCTTGGTTCAGCTGCCGGGGTCGCGCCCTACTAAGCGCCATATCATTAGTGCAGCCTATATACCGCCGCGATCTCCGGACGACTTGTACACATCACACTTCGATAAACTACTAGACGTAATTAATGACACGAGTACTGACACTTTCTTTATATCAGGCGATTACAATTTACCAGGTGTTAACTGGTTGAATCGTAATGGATGTAACTATGTTGTTCCACAACCGACTGATAATCTGAGCTATCATTTATGTAACTTTATTTCCCTAACTAATATTTTTCAATATAACACAAGTAAGAATAATTTAGGGCGTATACTGGATTTGTTTTTGCCTAACGTTGACTGTGAGACTAAAACATGTACACCATTGCTACCGCTTGATATTCACCATCCGCCTTTCTCAATATTAACATCACTTATTACGAAATGTGTGCCAATGAAACGTCACTTATCAAATAGGCACAATTTTTTTAAAGCTAACTATGAACTTATTAATATAGAATTGAGTGCATTGGATTGGAATCAATTGTTTTATGACCTTTCTGCTGAAAAATCTGTTAATACATTCTATGATCAAATCTATAGTATAATTAAAACTCATATTCCGTTATCTCGTTTCAAAAATTCACGTTTTCCTCTGTGGAGTACTCTTTATTTTGTTTATCGATGACATTAAGAAATGCTTCATTCATTCCCGTTTTCTAATGTATGCCGATGACATCAAAATTTACAAGTCCTGCAAAAACACACAAGATTGCCTACTCTTGCAGGAGGACCTTGATAGACTTTCTCGATATTGTTCACATAACAAACTTCAGCTTAGTTTGCCAAAATGTAACGTAATCACTTTCACAAAAAACAAAAACATTATAAAATTTGATTATAGTCTACATGGTAGCTTTCTGCAAAGAGTTGACCATATTCGAGATCTCGGTATTGCAATGGACTCGAAATTGCATTTCAATCTTCATATTGACAACATCATCAATAAGGCGTATCGTATGTTTGGTTTTGTCATGCGTTCTTCAAACGACTTTAAAAGACCATCTACGTTTTTACTTCTATACAAAGCTTTGGTCCGTTCTCAATTGGAATTTGCAGTACCGGTTTGGAGTCCCATTTTTGATGTTTATATAAAAAGAATGGAAAAGGTTCAAAAAAAAATTTTTACGTGCTATGCACTATAGATGCACGAAATCTAAATTACCATACACCCAACTATTAATGCGTTATAAACTTCTAAGCTTGGAGTCAAGACGCAGCCTACTAATGACCATGATGCTTCATGGTCTGTGTAATAACAGGTTCGATTGTCCAGACATTACTAATAATCTATGTTACATTGTACCAAGAACTGTGATGCGTCGCGGGGCGCGTGTGCCCCGGCTGTTCCACACCGCAAGGTGCAGTACTCACGCTGGGGCACGGGCGCCTCTCCGACGCATTGTAGATACGTATAACACCCACTTTATCGATTTGGATATATTTGCGCTAACACACTTCAAGTTCAAAAAGATGGCTATTGAATCCTTAAAATAGCATTCTTATACCTATTATTCCAAAAATATGAACAAGTACTTCTTACCCTTCTGTATAATTAACGCACGCATTATACTATATGTCTATAATCTATTATTTCGCGGACATTGGTGTGGGTTACACGTTTACATAGTTTTTAATTTATTTTGTCACACTAAAAATTGTAATGTGTAACTGTTTTATGTCCCAATAAAGTAAAATAAAAAATAAAAATAAAAATACCTGCAACACAGTCTTGGTAAGGTGAAGGGGTAAAGGGGTCGTTACGCTTGCGCTTTAAATCACTATTTATAACTACGTTAATTTGTCTGTTTACGATGTACCCATTTCAGTGAGACTGGGAACCGTTTTACAACGTTTTGTCTCATTGTACGTGCTCTGCTAAACCTAACGCGTAGAACCTCTGAGGAACTAATACGATTTAACGGAACACGTTCCCTAAGCATTAAATAAATGTCTTACTCAATCCTAAGACAGAGTACTGCGAAGTCACTGTTATTGAGGAAGGCAAGTTTTGAGTGGTTCTAATCGCGTACTTATGTGAAAGACACCCTTACGGCGGACTAGCCCCTTTTTATTAAGATAATACAAAACTAGCACAAGCGCACCGTAGACTCAGTCTCTAGCAGAATACATTACGATCGTACCTGGTGAACGCCGAAGTGGTGGTTCGTCACTTCTCACTCCCTTAATCTGCCCATTTAGAGGATGCGGTGCGGCTATTAGCGGCTTTGCGTCCCAATAGCGTGTCTCAATAAATAGTGTCGATTCAGTAATATTATTATATACAAACGGCGGGGTGGGGTTTTAATGAGACACGGTCCCTAGCGTTCTTAGAACGACTACCAATTCAGTTTGGGGTACTTGGTGAAGCCTACCCCCGCTCCCTGGAAATGTGCGTCAACAAGCCTCACGCAAAGTATTCTGTGGCGAGACCTTTTTGGATACAGAAATCATCACTAACTTTTGGTTGTTTTATAATGCAATTACGCATTGGCTTTATAGCCTAGTTCAGCTTTAAATGAGCTGTGAGTATTTATGGTTCTGCCTTCCAAATGTAAAGCGTCAGCTCAAGGTCAACAGTCGTCAAAGGTCAGGAGCATTATTGCTCAAAGTCAAGTATGGTGGAAGGCCTTCACCATTTCCCTATAGCCAAATGCAAGTGAAAATAATCTGCCAAGGTACGGATCAGGATATGGACACGTAATACACTGGAATGTGTAGCGTTAATATAAAATATGATACTAAATAAGAGTTAGCTCGACATTCTGGAATAAAGTATTATTAACAGCTAGTCAGCGAAATCACGTAACTGTTACCTATAATAACAATGCAATCAACTTGCAAGAATAATTATAATGGTGACAGAATTAGATTACAACTCACTTACAAAGTACTGCACACTTTACCAGTTTTGCCTCAGACTCAGCTCCCGCTCTCTCACCGTCAGTCGCACCAACAAACACACACACACATATTACATTAATTACTAAATTAGTCTAATCTGGGCCTTAACCCAACTATATTTAACTTAATAACTAACACGCGTTATCTCGCGATAGCCCACTCGGACATGGCCTCTTGGTATTCACCAATCTTTCTAACTTAACTAGCCTAGACTCGGACGTCCGTACCCTATCGTGGTCTGAAACCAATTGCCCATTGGTATTCACCAATCCTTCTAAATTCCTAAAAACATCACGTTTATTTCACCCCCTTTTCTGAGTGTTTCTCACAAAGTCTTAAGACGCTTTTTGCTTGCTTTGCCATAATTGCCTCTTAATGGCTTGAGTAGGTTGGGTTTATGATTAGCAGATGTGGCCCTAATAATGTCCGCTGTTTTGAGTCCAGGGATTGCCAACCTTTGAGATGGTATAGCCAAAAGTTACAATTTATATATATTTTATTATAAAACATTCGATTATGTCTTAGCACAAAATCGATTAGAGTAGCTATGATTCTAGCTAGCCGCTAGAATAATAAAATAATTAATCTAATAATATAACTACAGTTATCGGATATTAAATAGTAGCATCAATGGCTTATCAATTTATCATGCCTTTTGAAAGTTTGTTTGAATCTGGCTCATAAGTTGTTTTAAATATCAAGTATGACTCTAGATTTATATTTGTTAGTTGATCCATATTCCTTCCTTTTTATTATATTTATGCAAGACTACGCTTGCTCGCACGTAGTTTGAGAACCGCGTGTTGTGTACCCCTGCCTTGGTCTCAGTTCTTAGAATTAGCAGGCTTGTTACCCATAAAATATAAATAGACGGGTTTCTAAGAGGTTGAATATTGTTTTACAATTTTAAAGAAAAAGGATATTTTATTATTTATTAAGGTAACTTGTCGAACTGTCAGACCATCAAATAGAGATTTAATGTGTTTCTAGGAAGCCCGAACCATGTGCCGATTTTAAAATAAATATAATATTTTGTTATTAAATAGGAGCAAATGGCAGACAATCACACCCGGAAGAAAGAATTGGCGACCGTAAGCGCAATATCCGCGAAGGTACTAGCCAGCGCGAAGCGTGATTGGACGCCGAAGGCCCCAAGTCCGCGAAGGGGAAACCTAGTGCGAAAAGTTGCCGGATGCACGCAACCGGCCGCGAGATCGCGAAGGGGAAACTCAGCGCGCAAAGTGGCCGGACGCGGAACCGCGCGTGCGAGGGCAAGTTTGCGAAAGGGCAACCCAGCGCGAAAAGACTCCGCACGCGACAGAGTCTGCCGGACCGACAGCCGCCCTGATGACATGGCTTCGCCAAGCATGGTCCAGGGGGACGCCAAACGAGTGACGGTCCACTCCGCTCAAAGAGAGCAGAGGACCTATGCGCGAGCCACAAAGTACGTGCGTAGCTGGCCGTAGCAATCTGCCTTCCCCCCCCCTCCAGAGACCTGACAAAGGATGGACAGCATGGCGTAAATTCTGTGAGTCCATTGAGACAAATAATGAAGCCGCAAAGTTAAGGAGGATCCTATCAACCGATCAGGACCAAACCTTCGGCGCGCCAAAAAAACCCGATAACTCATACGCACTAACTGACCATGAAACCAGTAAGGTCCTTCTCGAAACTCACTTTCCCGACTGTAAAATCTTGGAGAACAGGACGTGGGAGGCTGAACCAGAATGGATCCCAACGGATAAAGACTGGTCTAGTGTCCGCAACATAGTGACAGAAGAGCGAATAAAGTGGGGTATCAATACCTTTCAGCCCTAAAAGTCGGCAGGGCTAGATGGCATATTCCCAGCCCTGCTGCAGTGGGGGGTAGATTATTTGACACCATGGCTGGTGGAGATCTATCGAGCCTACATAGCACTTAGACACACCTCACGCATGGCGCGAGGTGAAAGTCATTTTCATACCCAAACCTGGCAAATCCGATTATACACAACCCTAGAGATTTTGTGACTGGCACATCCGAGACGGACTTCTCCAGGTAATACGACTTCGCAAACAACAGCATGCGTACTCCCCAGGCAAATCTACAGAATCAGCGCTGCACAGCGTGGTTGGTAAAATTGAATGCGCAGCGGACCACAAATGCTCTGCACTGGCCGCCTTCATTGATATCGAGGGCGCCTTTGACAAAACCATGTTCAACAGTACAAACATGGCCCTCAACCGACACAGCATAGACTCGACACTGAGTGGCTGGATCACCAACATGCTCTAATTGAGAGCTGTACGAGTCACAGTAAATGTCACTACGAAGGCCATCGTTGCGAAAGCCTGCCCACAAGGGGGCGTCCTCTCGCCTCTGCTATGGAACCTGGTAGTAGACAGCCTGATCAAAACACTCAATGACAAAGGTTATTTCACCGTAGGGTACGCCGAGGACATAACCATAATAATAAACGGGACCCACGAAAACACGCAATGCAATCTCATGCGTCAAGCCCTGAAAATAGTAGAGGAATCGTCCAACAAGGTCTCAGTGAACCCTACAATACGCTTAAAAAAAAATTGATGACACTACAGGTACCACGATTCTTTTGAACAACCCTAAGCCTCTCAACTGATACCAAATACCTGGGCATCTTTTTGGACAAACAACTGAACTGGGCAAAACACAGGAACTGTATCACTACAAAAGCCAGCATATCCCTGTGGCAGTGTAAGCGACTGCTTGGCAGGAATTGAGGGATTAGCCCCAAGGTCACCCACTGGTTATACACCACAATCATCCGACTGCTAATCACATACGGCTCACTGGTCTGTCTGGTGGCCCAGGACAGACCTGAGTACAGCCCAAAGAGATCTCGAAAAACTGCAGCGGTTCTCCTGTGTTGCAATCACTAGCAGTATGAGAACTACACCCACTGCCGCCCTACAGGCAATGCTTGGACTGCCGCCTCTGCACCACATTGTGAGGGAGGAGGCGGCCCTGGCCGCCTTTAGGCTACATTTATTGGGAACCCTAAGCAAGGACTCCAGAATTAAGCACACGCATAAAGGAAGATACAATCAAGGGTCGGCCAATGATGGCATCACCCTGCGACAAAGCACCGAAATCACATCATTTTCAAAGGCACTACAACATAATACTTACAGAAGAACACTGTGACTACTCAGGTCCGAAAGAGCTGAGGGTTTACATCGATGGATCAAAGACCGACTCCGGTACCAGAGTCGGAGTCTTCTCACACGACCTCAACATAAAGATATCCATCATCATACAAGCGGTCCACGCCATAAAAGCCAGGAGAGTTACGGACACTCACATACGTATACTCTCCGATAACGCCTCAGTTCTCTAATCCTTGAAGAAAAAATATATTACCTCGAAGTCAATACTAGAATATTGCACAATGCACTAGAACAGGTAACGGTGTCTAGTCGCAACACGGTGATACTGCAATGGATAAAAGGACACAGCGGATCGCTAGGTAACGACGCAGCGGACGAACTTGCTAGAAGAGGATCTAACACGGCAGCCTGTGGACCCAAACCTATCGTACCATATCGTACCAATCCCTTTCAACCAATACAGTGCACTCTCAATAGTTACGGATTGGTTTACGACAAATAACTTAGTTCTCAATGCTAAGAAAATGAAATGTGTAAAGTTGGCCCTACCAAATGTTAGAAATCTAGGACCCAACATCGTCTTAGCTAAAGAGGTGCTTAAAACTGTGAACTTGGTAGTTTTTCTGGGCATAATAGTAGATGCCAAACTTCAGTGGGGCTCACATATGTGGAGCCTAGAGGGAAGACTCAGTTCGGCCGTCTACACCGTTAGGAAAATAAGACAATACCCTGCCGTTGATACACCTCAGTTAGTCTATTTTAGTTATTTTCATAGCGTTATGTCCTACGGTATTCTGCTTCATCTTACTGCTAACATCTTATATATTAGGCAAAATATAAACTTATACTCAAAAAACAGTGATATACACAATGCAAACACTAGAAATAAAGACAAACTACGAGCTCCCTTTCACCGGCTTCATAAGGTTCATAACTCATTTGTTGGGCTTGGTATAACCTTTTATAACAAGCTACCCTCTAATTATTGTGCTCCTTCAAAAGTTTTTTTTTTGCCAAACTTAGTTCTCATCTTCGGTAAAATCAGAAAACTAGCTCGGCGAGTGCGACCTTGTTTTAATTTAGTAAACGATAAATTAGTCTGTATACTTCTGTTGAGTACCTTACGAATGAAAATACATGTATTGTAAATATATAACTGTCTGATGTTCAGTATTTTGGTTTTTTCATAAATTTTGCATGTTGATATTAAATATGAGTAGTTAAAAATCATTTTTATTAAAAAAAAAAATTTGCAACTTGGAGACTTGCTTATTTCGTCTTGGCCACACTACCCCAAATTTCAACCAAATATAGTAGATTTGGTTTTACTAAGGCGTTATAGATGTGACGCACATCGAACTATGTTTTGGAGGGATCCAAGTAGTGACGTAAGCTTTGTGTTTATATGATCCAAGTGAACAGTCGACGATAGAGAACTATCCATTCTTAAGCCAAGATATTTTTCTCACGATTTTTATAGTAGGGAACATTGTTAATAACTAATGGATTATGTGGAGGTATTACTTATTTTTTGCTTTAAACAAGATACAGCACTAGTTTTAGAAATATGTATCGTTAATAAGTTATATTGAAACCATGAAAAAAGGTGTTTAAATCATCTTGTGCCTTTTTTTTTGGGTGGGTGTGATGTATGTGTGTCTATGTGTGAGTGCGTATGCGCCGATGCGGCGGTCGTGTCAAGGACGAACAGTCCCCAATAAACCACGGTACTAGCCACACGTTTGTTTTACTTAAAACACCTCACTGGCGACGAGGATATAAATTAAAAGCGTGCTGACGAATAAATTTAAATATGTCTATCGGGAAGTTATCGGAGTATAATGTAAGATCGGGAAATTGGACAATGTACGTGGAACGTATGGAAATGTTCTTTAAAGTGAACAGTGTCAAGGAGGAACTTTGGTTACCCACATTAATTGCAACAATGGGTGACGAAGCTTACGAACTATTGAGTAACTTAACAAGTCCGGACAAACCGAGTGCAAAAACGTATATAATGGTGGTGAAAATTATGACTGATCATTTGCAACCAAAACCGTCGTTCATGGCAGAGAGATATCGTTTCCGACAGAGAAGGCAAAATGCGGGTGAATCGATCTTACAATACATATCAGAGCTTAAGAAGATGTCGAAATATTGCGAATTTAAAGCCGTTTTAGAAGAGAACCTACGGGATCAGCTAGTATGTGGGTTGCGAAGCGAGGCTATTAGATAACGACTGTTCACTGAAGAAAATCTGCAGTATACAAATGCTGTGAAAATAGCATGCACTATGGAAGCGGCGGAACGAGATGCAGCGGCAGTGGAATACACAGTCGGGAGTAATGGCGAGCTGGGCAGGGGCGGTGACGTCACGGCAGGAGCCCTACACGTGGTGGCCACGTCGACTCGCGGTGGCCGCGGCCGGAGAGGCCGTGAGGTACGGAGCGACATATCGGCGGGCACGCGGAAGGGCAATACCGAGGAGTCGCGGATTAGCTGTGCAGCTTGTGGGGCCTCAAATCATCAGAGTGAAGGATGTAGATACAAGCGGTTTATCTGCGGGAGATGTAGGCAGAAAGGTCATCTACGTCGGGTATGTCCAATGTGAAGAGGGGCTCGACAGCCCCTAGATTGATATGATACCAACAACATGGCAGCGCATGTGCGGGCAACGAGCGAAGCGGCCAGGCCGAGAACCCCTGCGGACCAGCAGGGGACGATGAAGCGCCGTTGTCAGACGAGGGAGATTGGGAGGCGGTAGGAGACGTCCACCAACTCAGCTTGAACAGTTATAAACCGGTGAGCCTAACCATGTGTGTCGATGGAACCAAGTTAGGTATGGAAATTGATACGGGGTCGTTAGTGTCATGCATCAGTGGAGAAATGTATTATAAACTGTTCAGACATAGGCATTTAAAAAACTCAAAATTGGTATTTAGATTCTATGATGGCACTATAATTAAACCAATGGGGGTAATAATGCCACTAGTTACTTATAAAAATAAGTCGAAACAAATGGAGTTGTTTGTGATAGATGGGGGTACCACGTCTTTGTTAGGTCGGCAATGGCTTACAGAATTAGATATTAAAATACCAATGTATCAAAATATGTTGACCATAAACACAGACAGAACGAATTGTAATAACCCCGGTAATAAAGAATTAACATTATTGCTTCACAGATATAAGGATTTGTTCTCGGAGGGACTGGGCCGTTTCACGGGAGGCAAGGTCCGGTTACGGATACGTGACGGAGCGGTGCCGGTATTTTGCCGCGCACGGCCTGTGCCGTACGCGCTGCGCGAGCGCGTTGAGGCAGAATTGGAGGGTATGCTGCGCGCTGGTGTCGTCGAGCCCGTGGAGAGCTCGGACTGGGCTACCCCACTTGTACCGGTACGTAAGGCTGATGGTGGACTCCGTATCTGTGCTGATTATAAAATAACCTTAAATCCCGTGCTACTGGTGGACAAATACCCGTTACCACGTATTAATGACTTATTAGTTAAATTAAACGGTGCAAAAATATTTACGAAAATTGATTTAACGCAGGCATATAATCAAATCGAATTAGATGACCCCGACAATTGTACAGTTATTAATACCCACAAGGGTCTTTTTAAGTATAAAAGGTTAGTTTATGGCCTATCCTCGAGCCCAGGCATATTCCAAAGAATTATGGCCAACCTACTCAACGACATCCCAAACGTAGAAGTATTTCTCGACGATATCATTATTGGATCAAGCAATGTTAGGGAACATTTGGTTATCCTGGGAAAAGTATTAGAACGATTACATAATAACGGAATGAAACTAAAACAAAATAAATGTGTTTTTATGACTAATGAAGTGAAGTACTTAGGATATATTGTTTCCGACGAGGGTATTAAAGTGGACCCAGAAAAGGTAGAAGGTATATCAAACATTCCCCGACCAGAAAATATCACCGACTTAAGGGCTTTCCTAGGAACAATAAATTATTATGCTAAATTCGTCAACAACTTGAGCACTATGCTGGCGCCATTGTATAGGTTATTAGGGAAGGGAGTGACGTGGAAATGGGACAGGGAATGTGAGGCAGCCTTTAAGAAAATTAAAAATGTTTTAATTAGTGCGGACGTCCTGGCTCATTATGAACCAAACAAACCGTTGTTTTTAACTAGCGACGCGAGCGCGAGAGGCATAGGCGGCGTGCTGAGCCAGATGTGCGAGCAGGATAGCAGCACAGGCGGAGCGCGCGAGCGCCCGGTTGTGTATGTATCGCGCGCGCTGTACGCGGCTGAGAAGCATTATTCGCAAATCGAGCGGGAAGCATTAGCTATTGTGTTTTGTTTAGAAAAATTACACCAGTATTTATACGGTCGACGTTTTACACCACGCACGGATCACAAACCGTTGGTCACTATTTTTGGCCCTAAACAAGGAATACCATCGATGGCCGCAAGTCGATTACAAAGATGGGCTATAAAGTTGTCAGCCTATACCTATGATATTGAGTACGTCACTTCTAAACAGAACGAGGCGGACGGCTTATCGCGATTGCCAGCTGTGGTAGCGAGTAAACAAAGAAATACAATTACAGAACAGTCATATCTACATTTCACGCAAAATGCAATGCTATTAGACTATAACGAAATTAAAAAACAGACGAGCCGAGATCAGTTACTAGGCCGAGTTTTAGGATATCTTCGCGACGAATGGCCATCCGATAACGAAATAAAATCGCTCCAGCCTTATTTCAATCGCCGAAAAGAACTTTATGAGGAATTGGGTTGTGTGATGTGGGGCCATAGGGTGGTCGTACCAGAGGTTTGTAGGAGTAAGGTTCTAATTGGTTTACATGAAGCCCATATGGGCATAGTTAAAACGAAAGCTTTTGCTAGGAGCTACATTTGGTGGCCGGGAATGGACGAAGCGATAGAAAACACATGCCGCGCTTGCAGTGTCTGTGCTGTAGAAAGCGAATCGCCGCCGCGACATATGTCCTGCCCTTGGCCATGGCCAGATAGACCGTGGGCCCGTATACATGTAGATTTTTTAGGCCCTATTTCGGGGCAGATATTTTTAGTTATGGTTGATGCTAGAACCAAGTGGCTAGAAGTTAGTCAAGTACCTAGTACAGCGGCTAGTCACACCATAAACGTTTTAAGTGACGTGTGCGCACGTTTTGGTTTACCGAAACAAATAGTCTCGGACAACGGGCCACCCTTTACAAGCCATGAGTTTGCGCAGTTCCTTAATGCCAATGGCATTGAACACATATTTTCAGCACCATATCACCCTGCCTCAAACGGGGCAGCAGAGAATGCAGTTCACACAGTGAAAAGGGTGATTAAGAAGGCCATTAGGGAAAATTTAAACATACCTTTATTTATAAATAAATTCCTCCTATATTATAGGAACACGGAGCACTGTACTACAGGGGAAACTCCGGCGTCTCTCATGTTCGGCCGCAGGTTGCGTACTAAATTCGACGCCCTGAGACCTAATAGGGACAATAAAGTTAGGGACGCTCAGTGGCGACAACAACAGTATGGCGCAACTGGGTCACGTCAATTGCATCCGGGGGATGAAGTTTGGGTGCGTCAGTATAGGGGGCAGGATAAATGGTTATCAGGTAAAGTAACGGAAAAGATGGGAACCACCGATTACAAAGTAGTAGATGCTTTAGGTAGGGAATCCCATAAACATGTTGATCAACTAAAGCAACGGATACGGAGTTCATTAATCTGTCCTTCTAGCCCGGCTAGAGAGAAGCCAGAGATGGTGGATGTACCTGGGAACCAAGAAGCGCCCAGGGACTTCGACGACTCAGCCGCCGCAAGTACACCTCAGGGTGACGGAGTACAAGAGCATTTTGATGATTGTGTCGAACCAAAAACACAGACTCCTTTGCCTTCTCCTGAGCCGACCCAGTCTCGTCCCATCCGGGCATGTAGAAGGAATAAGCCACCTAGTTATAAAATATGATAAGTAATATTCCCTCTTTTGTTAGTTACGTAAGTTATTAGTTGTATAAGTATATGTATAAGTAAATAAGTTACCTAGTTATAAGTATATTTGGGGTTTTTTGTTAGTTATGTAAGTTCTTAATTGTATACGTAAGGATGTTTAGATTAA
Source organism: Omphaloscelis lunosa (assembly GCA_916610215.1). Lineage (NCBI taxonomy): Eukaryota > Metazoa > Arthropoda > Insecta > Lepidoptera > Noctuidae > Omphaloscelis > Omphaloscelis lunosa. The sequence goes on from OU744262.1 coordinate 20,929,251, forward strand.
GGGTGAAGGTGTGATGTATGTGTGTCTATGTGTGAGTGCGTATACGCCGATGCGGCGGTCGTGTCAAGGACGAACAGTCCCCAATAAACCACGGTACTAGCCACACGTTTGTTTTACTTAAAACACCTCAGTGGGAAATCATCAAATAACTTCTCCCGCTCTGGGCGGAGCGGGAGGGCGTGTCAGACTCTTACTGACTAAAACCCACCCGTGTTCCTTCGGTTGCCCTGTTGCTGGGGGCCACGATCTCCCTTTCGGTTTTCTTCGCAACCCCGGCAGGCATCGGCCCTAGTGGACCCCTTCAATTTTGCTGACATCTCTTTGAGGCGCGCGTGGAACACAACGCGCCGTTGACCCGGGCCTGGTCCTTATCAGACGGTGAGCCACCCATTGCTCACCGTCAGCAAGCCCGCGCCTACAGTGGCCGGAAATCGCCTCGCGATTCCCGACGCCCTGGGCGTCTCCTCCTGCGGTGGTTAGGGGCGTGAGGGCGCGAAATTTGCCTCTCCCTCACGCGTTCCGCCTCCTCCTTCGCGAGCATTACCGCTTCGCAGAAGGAGGTGACGGCCTCCCATTTCCTCTCGCTCCGTACCATGGCCTGAACCAGGGCCGGATGCGAGAGATCACCGCCGCCGATCGCCTCCACGAGGACACGGCGATGCTCCGCCCAAGCTGGGCAGACCACTACCGTATGCTCCACCGTGTCCTCGGGGCGATCCACACAATGGTGACACCCGGGCGTTTCCTCCCGCCTTATCCTGTGCAGGAACCTCCCGAAACAGCCGTGTCCGGCGAGGACCTGCGTCAGGCGGAAGGTGAGGCCGCCGTGGCGCCTCTCTAGCCACTCCTCAAAGAGGGGTCTTATCGCCGCAATTGTGGCGTGCCTAGCGCTGGGTTGCGACAATCGCACTCTCCATGACGCCATGAGATCCCGCCGGAGCTCTGTCCGCTGTGTAAAGTAACTATATTAAATAAAAATATATGATTAAAAAGCAAAACCGTATGTAATTTTGGACGTACTTTCCCTATTATGAAACATTTGGGTTTTGGAAACTTGTCTTAACCTTATCTAATACCATTAACACAAAATTTTATACTTCTTTACCTTATTATTGAAGCCGCCGCGCCCCGCCATTGGTCAATTTACGCCCTCCGAGGGGTCGCGCCCAATCGGTTGGGAATCCCTGTTCTAGATGAATGATCTCCACTTCCGATAGTTTTTATAAGAGCACTCGATTGCCAATCACACTCAGCTTCGAGTCTGAGCCGACACTTCGGAGCAATCTTCTAAATGCTTTCAGATTTCATATTACGATCACATTAGCTGTTTATTCCAAACTAGCGTTTGCCCACGGCTTCACCCGCATGGTTGCCAGAAAATATCCCGCGGAACTTACTACCGATATTAAAAATACCCACCCTATATTTTAATCTAGATTATAAAGTATCTATGTGCCTTTCATCCAAATCCGTTCAGCCGTTTTTGTGCCAATCCGGCACATACATCCAGATAAACGGAAAAAAAATCTAAAAACTATATTTTCGGCATCAGACTCGTTCCCACACCTCGTAGCAGTACCTTTTTTTTCTAAAATATTCAATGGATAGTTTTGAATTCGTTATCGTGTATAGATAATAGAGGTTTGGTTCCCTACAAAATGGTTGAGCTAGATGGTGCTGATGCACGCGTTATGTTCGTGAACGGGCGCCGTCAGTTGAAATTGGTCATTTCTTATCTGCCAGGTCTTATCTTATATTTTCAATTGCTTTTGATTATTTTTTGTTTCTTTGGAGTTTCTTGCCCGTTCTTCTCCATTGAATCTACGTTTTGGAATGAAAGAAAGAAAGAAAGAAAGAAAAAGTATTTATTGGGACAAGCACAGGACATTACAAATTAAACTAAAACACACTCATTAAAACATTATAAAAAACTAAAAAAACAAATTAAAAAAAAATATATATAATGGGCAACTAGCTTCAACTTTCTGATTAACTGACCGACTCTTTGACAATTCAAAAGTGCCTGTAAATGGTTCAATTGAGATAAATGGTTTAAGTTTGAATTTGAAAGATATGTAACAGAACTCAAACAACATAGTTAGTGATTTAAACACTTCCATTGTTAATGTTCACAGTTAAATGCATCTTGTGATTACGTCAAAATCGAGTGTTTTGTTTAAATCATGAAAAAAAGTTATAAATCTTTTAACCAAAGAGCAGATCATGCGTTCTCTTCGTTCCAATAAAATAACGTAAAAACATTTTCTTTCGGTAACAAAACCTAACATATTGACTTAAGCCACGTTTAAGACATTCTCTGGATATTTTACATGACAGTTTTATGAGTGGCCCCAAAAGGGAAGCCTCTCGCATAAAATCGTTTAGCTCGCGTATCCGAGCGAAATGGCTAATAAATCTAGTATTAATACGTATGCTGCTACTTGCACGGGCTCCCGCGACTTATTTCCTCTACTTTTATGTTTTTTGGTCCAATATATTGCAGACCCTGCAGGTTTACGATCATAACCTTCTATAGCGTTTTTATTAACAATAGAAAATCCCATTTTGTTTTCTTGTCTAGTTTTATAGCTCCCTAAAGTCGCTTAGAGGTAGATTGAGCACCGTTGTTTAATAAACAAGCATCAAGCTTTCAAGAAACCTAATATTAGCCCCCGTATACTGTCCACAGTTCTAAAAAAAATAGTCTTTTGATTTCGGCAAATCAGCAGTAGTAATATTGACTTCCTACTCGCAAAAACTAGTGATAATGGTAGTCAATCTGTCTTGTATAATGACCTCCCGAAAGTTTTGGTTAAGTCACTGAAGCAAGTTGTATACAAAACAAGCCGTTGGCGAACTTACAAAAACTGCACTCATTGGGAAATATAATAGTTTCGATAAAAAAGGTCGTCCTCGATCAAACACAATTAATACGAAAAATTATTGGTGTTAGTGATGATTCAAGTTCAATGGCGATAACCACAAAAATCGGAGCAAAAGTGGGTAAGAGCACTGTCAACGCCGTGCAACAGACCCTACGGCCAATTCGCGACGCCCGCGTTTGGGCTGAGACGGCGCTTTCCGTGAGTGCTCGTAAAGCGAAGGAACAACATATTGCCTGTCTTGCTCACGGACCGACTAGAAGCGACCGAGCCGAATGTGTCATCGAACCCCCTACTCCGACTCCACCGCTGCCGTCGTAAACGTCACAACTTGACATAGTAAACATAGCAGCGCTGCTGAATCTTACGCAGCTAAATGAGAACAGCAATGATTCGGACTGGGTTGAAGTCAAACGGCAAAGATCACGCCGGGCACCTAATAATGTGACACGTCGAACGGCTGCCCCGCGTTTTGCTATATGTAATGTATTACGTCCAAACTGGTACTACAGTTGATCAAGTGATTCTCACCTACAAAACATTTGTGTTGATGATAACTGTTCAGTGGAAGCATTAAAGTCGCGAGATGATTAATCGTCATTTAAGTTGACTGTGCCATCGCAACATGTTGATAATTATATGAAAGCCGAAAATTAGGCAGAAGATGTCCATGAAACACGGAGAAGTGGATTTCAAAAGTCACAGTAGCATGAGGGTTAATAAACAGTAGAAGACATACGATTTTTTTTTTATCAGAATGTCCGTGGTTTGCCTTCAAAGCTGGACATTTGTAAAAACTCCATATTAGTCGAATCAGCTGATTTATTTGCATTTACGGAGACTTTTCTGACTAGTAGCGTGTGCGATGCTGAATTGTTTCCCCCTGGATATACAGTCTTGCGTCAGGGCCATGGTGGCGATGCAGGATGGAGTGGTGTGCTGCTCGCGGTACATAATGAGTATAAAGTGCAAAAAGTAGTCGAATATTGACGGCTACTCGAATGATATAATGGATTACAGGAGCCGGTTGTATGCGACACCACGACCAAAGCAAACAATAATAATAACGAAGGATAGCAAAGAGTAGTGCATCGTAAAAGGTCAGCGAAATACCATTTCGTAAGGAAGTCAGGTGTAGCCAGAGATTTGGAGAGTTGCACATTTCGTGGAACAGATTGAAAAATTCAAATGTTTATTATACATGTGCATAATTATGTCGACTATATAAAGTGACATAACAAAACATATTTACAATAAGGCACGAGAAACTTTGAGTTTCCATCATGAACAACAACAATAATATTCAAAACAAGAGTTAAAAATTTATTGAAACAACAGTATAATTTAAAAAACTATATAAATTTCATCCAAACTATTATGTGAACAACTCCAACATGACCTTATAAAAGAAAACCTAGATTGAGACGTAAAAACTTACAAGTTTGTTACCAAACAAAATGTACTTATGTTTTACTAGGGCGAAAAATTTTATAAGTGTTTTTTAAAACCAAACACTGGTAGAAATCGGGCATAGATTCCCCATACATATAGTCCTTAATTACTAACATGCATAATTTTTACGCTAAGATAAATATTTTATAATATTAGTTAAAATCTTCTTTAAAATAAAGTTCAAAATTGCTTGGCAAAATCTTCTTAATCATTGCTACTTTTATTTATTTGAATTGTACCCATGTTTGCATTTCACTCACACTTGCACATAGTTTGAACTCGTACTGAACTAGTGGCGCCCTCTGTGACACTTTGGACTTCAACTGCTAGTTGCTGACGTCGATCTCGTTCATCTTGCTGAACGAAGTTGCTGCCTGAACCAGTGTTAGTCTTCTGTGATTCTACTAGTGGCGCCCTCTGTGGCGACGCGTTGAACTAAAAATCCACAGTGGGTTGCTGCCACTACGGGATGCCCGGTACTCCTGCTGCAGCGATCCACAGCGAGTACACTAGGGTGCGGTCCAAACCTGGCACCGCTAACTTAAAAAAACCTAGACTGTCTGGTCTAATCTAGGGTCGATGGACCAACGTTTACTACCGAGCTGGTAATGATTTGAATGATGAACTTTAAAACCACAATTATTTACTGGTCTAAGCTAGATATTTAATTAAAATTGCGAGACACTAACCAAATCGTGGTAACGAAACCATAGCGAGATCTATTTCGACGCCAAAGCCATCTATCGACCTTGGCATCAAACTTTTCAATTTAAACAATAATGACGAAATCCTTACTGAGTACATAAATGTTCCAGCACGCTAACATAGACCTTATAAATAGTCCGAGGCCGGTCAGTTTTATTACTTGGTACAATAATGATCGCGGTACTGCGGTGGGAAGCAGTGCGCTCTGTGACTTATCGCTCGGTAAATTGTGCAGATTGCGTACCCGCACCGCACCGCAAGCCCTCCCGGGTACACAATGAGAGTAAACTAGTCTAATTTCATATAGATAGGAACTAAAATATGATTGGGAAAAAGTTTATCTCTGTAACAACAGAAGTTCTACTCATTTAAACGGCTGTGTAACATTTGAAATAATAACTAACATTGTAATGCTCATATGACCTAATTTCATTTCATATACTTTTTTTTAAAATATAACGATGAAATGATAAATGAATGTTTGATATAATTTCATTTTACCTAATTTTATATTGTATAATGAACATTTTCTATAATGCACATTTGAATTAAAATTCAATTAGTATAATATTCACTTACTAGAATATTCAAAATCTATAAGTAACGCTTAATATAATTTAGAAACGTCGTCATTTGAGTTAGGTTAGAACAGTGACCATTAACGCGCGAAGGCGAGCGAGTGAAGCGAGCATGCCGTAGTAGCGGCCGCCGAGCGCCAGATTCCCTCTATTGTTGATGAATCATTTGGGTCAGATGAGGTTATTCATTACAGAATTTTAGCTGAAAATGAGTAAATATGAAAATGAGGTCAACTGAACAATATAAAAAAGAGCATTACACAAATTGTAAATTATACAAAATTAATATTTATACTAAATGGTATTAGAGCAAAAGAAGGTTATATGAAATGTAACATTAGATAACATGAAATTAGGTTATTTATTTTTATTGCATATAAAATTATATCATGTGAACGTTATTTCTTGTGATATTATACTATCTGTTATTATGCCATATATTACACACTCCATTTAAACTGTGGTCACACAAAGTACTTTGTTTGGTACCACGAAATTGTAGTAACAAACTAACTTTATTTTAACATAAATTAAGAGTATGTCTGGGTCACGACCTTAGTGTCAAACCTAGGACGTGACGACCTATGACCAAACCAATGAGGGCCTTACTTGTGGACCTATGGGGCACAGCAAAGTAGGAGAAATAAAGAGGGCTTTTTGACTACTTAGTTGTTAATATATACCTATTGTCATTATTTTAAAAGACTTTTAAGTTAAATTTTGGCATTTAAATAATCATTTATATTATAATAGCATTTAGATAATAGAAATTGTTTTAATTTATTAATGAATGTATTAAATGTTGGTTCTTTTAAATTATTTCTGGTAATTTACTATATATTCTAATTGACATGACTAGTGTACTTGTTGAGTGCATATTTAACTAAGAGCCTGCTAATTTTTTAACCTATTATTATACTATATTTTCTCTTGTCATAAAAAGGTTCGTGCAGACCAGCGCGATATCGCGGGCACTACAAGGGTCCGCTGCTTGTAGCGCCCGCGATATTGCGCTGGTCTGCACGAGCCTTAAAAGTGTTAGTAACTTCGAACAAATTTGCATATTTCTAGAATGTATAGGCAAGGGAGGGTAAGCAAATGCGCTGACTTGCGCATCCGGGGCCTGGACGACTGCGTCACGGCGGAAAAGGTGGTGGCCGTGGTCGCCAGGACTGGGGGTGCCTGTCGAGCAGGTGAGGGCAAGCACCATCCACCCTGACTCCACGGGGATACGAGCCGTTACGGCAAGGTGCCCCATGTCGGCGGCCAAACTGTTAGCCGGGGAGGGCCGAAGGCTTCTGGTGGGTTGGGTCTCCGCGCAGGTCAAACTGCTGGAGCCCAGACCTCTGAGGTGCTTCTGCTTCCGCTGCTGGATGGGCAACCACATGGGAATAAAATGCACCTGGGAGGTTGACTGCAGTAATCACTGCTTCCGTTGTGGTCAGCCCGGTCATGAGGCCTGCTCGTGCAACGCCACGCCGCACTGCGTAATATGTGCGGCAGCTGGCAAGCCGGCCGATCACCGCGCTGGGAGCAATACCTGCGCCCCACCCGCCAAAACCAGAGGCAGAGGCGAGCCCTCCGCCACCACCGTCACCGCCGCAGCCGCCGCCACTACTACCGCCGCCGCTGCCGCCTCCACCGTCGTCGTCGCCGCCGTTGCCGCCGCGGCAGTGCCCTCACAGGGGACTCGGGAGGGGGTTGAAATGTAATGTCAGTAACGGCCCTATTACGCTTCCTCCAGACGAACATCAACCACTGCGCCACCACTCGGGATCTGTTGGTCTAGAGCATGGCGCAGTGGTCGATTAACATCGCCGTGATCGTTGAGCCGTACTTTGTCCCGCCCAGGGATGACTGGGTGAGCGGCTCAGTGACCCTCATTCGTCGGCCGCCGCCTACGTACTCCATCCCTCGAGTCTGTCAAGAAAGGACGGGGTTGCGTGGCAGCACGGTTCGGGGAGATTGTTGTGGTAGAGGTATATTTCTCCCTGAACCGAGTTCCACAACTCCCTTACGGAGTTGAGAGTCGTCGTCGTCGGGTTCAGTTCCCTCCCCGTGCCCATCCTCAGGGATTTGGGGTGGAGACCTATTCCGATCACTGGTACATCCGGTTTGACGTCTCCGCCCAGACCTCGAATGAGCCGTACTATGGGAAATAAAGGTCTGTTTCTGATTAAAAATCAATAACTTTTTTATTTCTGAATATTAAGTTCTAAAATTTTGCACAAATATAGAATAGCGTATATGGCTTCAAATGGAATGTAATTTATTGTGACTGAATTTAAAACCATTCATAAGAAAATAAAACAAATTCAAAATTATCAAAAATGTCCACTATTTATTTTCTAACAATTAATACTATCATTTTAATGTTTACAAAACCCAAATATCATATAGTACATCAAAATAAAAATCAATTTGAATAATAAAAATATTTAAAAAAATATATGATTAAAATCGAACACAGATTAATTAATTAATTGTAATGTTTACTAAATGTTATGTTATTTATACTTGATGAACTTCGGGATCTAAAATTAATTCGTTCACTTTCAAAAGATCTAAGGTGGCTTCATCAAGTTCCTTCACGTTTTTAGTATACGGTTTTCTAATGCTGGTTATGTAAGGATCTGAAGTATAAAGAAGAGTATGAAATACATCCTCGTTTGTAGCGGATCTCGAGCATTTTCTAGCATGATGTAGACGAAATTTTTTATAATCCTTATTACGAGATTCTTGCGCATCTTCCGAAACTTGACCAATAGGAAGTACTGCTAAATGCTTTATGACACTTTCTCCATGAATCAAAATTTTGTGAACTGAAGATGGCATGTAGTACCTTCATAATTGCTCACATAGATCCTGGCAGTCTCCATAGCATCACTGCCAAATTCAGCATTTATCATTACACCCGATGAAAGGGCTTGTAGAATTATGAAAAGTCGTTAAATCAATATCCACTCCTGTAATTTCAGCAGAGCAGCTTGCATTGTGAAAAAATCTTCTGGCAGTATTACCGTCATTAGAATTACCACTTACTTGTCTTGGTTTGTCGATGATCAATCCTAGCTCTTTACGGAAACGCCTTTGTACCAGGGTTTTCTTCTCTTGCTTTAGTCGTTTCTTTTCTTCGCTTGTGGCTGACCATGTTTGGAAAGACAGATTATAGGAAATATGTAAAATTATTTCCATACAACGAATCCAGGCGTGCAAAGTAGCTACGCTGACGACACGTTGGTCCTGGCACAGGGGGGGTCGTACCAGGCGGCGGCCGAACTAGCGACACGCGGGGTTGCGACAATCGTCAACAGGATCCGGCAGCTGGGACTCGAGGTGGCCCTGCACAATTCCGAGGCCATGGGTTTTCATGGACCTCGGAACGCGCCACCGTCGGGTTCCTAGGTAATGGCGGGAGGGGTTCACATCGGCGTCGAGTCGACGATGAAGTATCTGGGACTTGTCCTCGACAGCCGGTGGAATTTCGTCGAACACTTCCGACGTTTGGCTCCCAGACTGGAGCGGGCCGGGGCTGCGTTGAAGCGGCTCCTGCCCAATCTAGGGGATCCAAACGCCTCCTGCCGGAGGCTCTACGCGGGGGTCGTGCGGTCCATGGCCCTTTACGGGGCGCCGGTGTGGGCGCGTTCAATAAGGCTGCGGCCAGCCCGCCGTTTGAACGCATCCCAGAGGGTCATGGCCATCCGGCTGGCCCGAGGATACCGCACGGTCTCCTGCGAGGCGGCGAGCCTCCTTGCCGGATTACCGCCATGGGATCTGGAGGCAAAGGTCCTCGCGGACATTTGGGAGTGGCGCCGGGGCTTAGCTCCGCTGCCGCGAGAAATCGCGGCTCAGCGGACAGAGCTCCGGCGGGATCTCATGGCGTCATGGAGAGTGCGATTGTCGCAACCCAGCGCTGGGCACGCCACAATTGCGGTGATAAGACCCCTCTTTGAGTAGTGGCTTGAGAGGCGCCACGGCGTCCTCACCTTCCGCCTGACGCAGGTCCTCACCGGACACGGCTGTTTCGGGAGGTTCCTGCACAGGATAAGGCGGGAGGAAACGCCCGGGTGTCACTATTGTGTGGATCGCCCGGAGGACACGGTGGAGCATACGGTGGAGGTCTGCCCAGCTTGGGCGGAGCATCGCCGTGTCCTCGTGGAGGCGATCGGCGGCGGTGATCTCTCGCGTCCGGCCCTGGTTCAGGCCATGGTACGGAGCGAGAGGAAATGGGAGGCCGTCACCTCCTTCTGCGAAGCGGTGGAACGCGTGAGGGAGAGGCAAATTTCGCGCCCTCACGCCCCTAACCGCCGCAGGAGGAGACGCCCCGGGCGTCGGGAATCGCGAGGCGATTTCCAGCCACCGTAGGCGCGGGCTTGCGTGCGGTGAGCAATGGGTGGCTCACCGTCCGATAAGGACCAGACCCGGGTCGACGGCGCGTTGTGTTCCACGCGCGCCTCAAAGAGATGTCAGCATAATTGAAGGGGTCCACTAGGACCGATGCCTGCCGGGGTTGCGAAGAAAACCGAAAAGGAGATCGTGGCCCCCGGCGACAGGGCAACCGAAGGAACACGGGTGGGTTTTAGTCAGTAAGAGTCTGACACGCCCTCCCGCTCCGCCCAGAGCGGGAGAAGTTATTTGATGATTTCCCACCCTCAAAAAAAAAAAAGGCGTGCAAAGTAGACAGTCCGTATTAATAAGAATCTTCATTTTCAGGCCTAGCAGTCACTTTAGTCAAATCGTTCATTTGGCGTGGAGTAGCTCCACATATTGTACATGTGGAACCCGAAGGTGTACCTGTTAATACCTGAGCTACTTTGCCATCTATCATTGTAAGAAAGAGATCATGCTTCACTTGCACACCCTCACCTTCTTTGTTAATTAATGATGGACCCAAAGAATTTATTTGATCTTTTATTTCATCCACAACAGCTTTAGTTTTCTCGGGAGTTTCTTTGCAAAATTCTATTAATATAGGCCGGCAAAAACGAACAGATGAAGGTACTTTTTTTATGAAGGTGATTTTGCCAGACTACATCACCTGTTAGCTCGTTAATTAACTTTATAGGCACCAAAGAAGTGATAAATTAATTTGCATCAGAAATTAGTTCAGACTCTTCTGGCAGTTTCTGTTTGTTCTGGCTTTAACCGTATAAGCCATCACAGCCCCATTTACTGTATAGAAGTAAGTTATTCAATCCATTCCTATACACTGAATCTATTTTCAATATTCTAGCTGCAGTGTGGTCTAATAAATCTTGAAATCTTACTGTTTTTGCACTTGTGTCTGTAATTTCTATAGCTGAAGATTTTCGTTCGTTCGTAAAATTTCTCAAGTACAAACATTGTGCTTTAGTTAAATCCAAGTCAATAAATACGCTTAATGCTTCTTCATCCGTTAACATTTTTGTCTGCCTTGCGTCTTTTATGAGACTCGAGAATAAGGTCTTATTTTCACTGTCAGCAAACCTTAATGTTTCCACAAGTTTAGCTTCTGTTCCTTCTCCTATCGAACGTAACCCTTGAAGATATGCATTATAGACGTGTTCAAATCCATATTCATTAAGTAATTTTGTATTTTTTTCTTCTTTTACTGGATTCTGACAAGTCTGGATAAGATACGCACGGTCTCCCACGTTTTCCAGAAGAAGTAGATGGTGTGAAGACGGTTGAAACGTCTTCAGAGTTCGGTAAAGTTACGGAATATTGTGATTTTAATCAATTACTGTTTTTTATTAAAAATATATCCTTTTTCCGTGAAGCTTCTGTCCATCGTTTATTAAAAGCGGGACTAATATGTCTTTGAAAATCTCTGAGGATGAAACATAAGTTGTCTTCAGATATTATGATAATTTTCTATTAAAACTGTTGATAATGCCTCCAATGATTTTCCTCCTTCGATATACGAAAGTATTATTTCACGTTTAGAACACTTGAAAGTAGACATTTTAAAGAGTCAACAAAATAAGTAGTTATATTGTATTCGTAACAATTACACTTCTGTTAATTCGCCACTATTCTGTTATTTACAATGAAATGAAACAACTGTTTATATACTATATGAAATATGAGGGTAGTGTGCATCTTGTTGATTAATATTTTCACACGCAACATGAGTGCAAAAAAGATAAACGCCCTAATATCAATGATAAATTACAAAACTTACCGCAAACTATTGATGTAAACAGCAACATTTCAAACCGCAATAGATAGCGAGCGGTTTTCCGTTTTCAGACTTTTATCACATTTTTACTAATTACTCCGAAAACCGCAAATATCCACAGCTTTTTTTTATTTTATTATCATTATGGATAGCTAGGCTACAAATCAACGTTAAATGTAAAGCAGGGGTAAACGTGGGCAACTGTCAAAAGTCTCGATGAACTTTAAAAAAAACTTTTTTTTTCACCATATTTTATTTTGCAATTATTTGAAAGTAAACTTTAACATAATATTAAATACATATTAGTTGTTTCATATTCTTCAAGACGAGGTTTCCAGAAATATATAAAACATTATACCTTTTCCTGAAACGTATAACAATAAAATCAATTTGAAAGTAAGAAGAACGGGCTTAACATGGACGTCCGTCAAAACCATAAAGTTTGTGGTGTTGTAAAAAAATAAATTAATAAAATAAAAAAATATATATATTATGTATAATTTTTTGATATTATAGTCTAGTTTTGTCCATAAATGACAGATAACAATCACAATCTGTCAGTTTGTCTATTCTTCCGTCGACAAAACCCATTTCTATGGTGGTCATTCTACGCGAGCTGATTAAAAATGGTTATTGTCAATGTCGCTACTGGCAGGCTTTTTTTTATTTTACTCAATAGTTTAAGGACCAAACTAGACTATAATATGAAGAAATGCTGCAGTTGTTCTACGATTTTCCACAGTGCGCCGGTCCGACAGGCCCCGAGTGGTCCACGGTGGGCGCTGAAGCAGCTGGACCGGGAGCTCCTCCTGGAAGCCTTGATCATGCAGGCCTGGGTGTCATCACCGGATAGGTCTGTTGACATCAACGACGAGGCGGAATGGTTCCGGGAACCCATGTCCAACATATGTGACGTGGCAATGCCCCGGGTCCAGCCCGGACGTGCTTCGCGCCAGGTGTACTGGTGGTCACAGGAGCTGGACGCCCTGCGCTATGCGTGCATTGCTGCGCGACGCCGGTACGTCAAGCGCCGCAGGCTCCGTATCCGCCCTCTGGATACGGAAGCCATTCAGGCGGAGTTGTACGAGGGGTACAGAGCGGCAAAGACTGCTCTCAAAGTAGAGATCCTGCGAGCCAGGGCTCTGGCACGCCAGGAGTCGTTGGAGACTCTGAACAGGGACCCGTGGGGACGCCAACTTGGTGCATGCGCGCCGACCTCCCTAACGGCGTTAGCGTCGTTTCTTACGCTGACGACACGTTGGTCCTGGTGCAGGGGAGGTCATACCAGGCGGCGGCCGACTTAACGACACGCGGGGTTGCGACCATTGTTGACAGAATCCGGCAGTTGGGACTCGAGGTGACTCTGCACAAGTCCAAAGCGATGTGTTTTCATGGTCCTCGGAATGCGCTACCATCGGGTTCCCAGGTAATGGCCGAGGGAACCCCTCCTGCCCTTACCTGGGAACCCGAACATCGCATTAAGTCGACGATGAAGTATATGGGACTCGTCATCGACAGCCGGTGGAATTTCGTGGAGCATTTCCGACGTTTGGCTCCCAGACTGGAGTGGGCCGAGGCTGCCTTGAAGCGGCTCCTGCTCAATCTAGGGAGTCCAAACGTCTCTTGCCGGAGGCTCTACGCGGGTGTCGTGCGATCCATGGCCCTTTACAGGGCACTGGTGTGGGCGCGTTCATTGAGGCTGCGGCCAGCCCGCCGGTTGAACGCGTCCCAGAGGGTCATGGCCATCCGGCTAGCCCGAGGATACCGCACGGTCTCCTGCGAGGCGGCGAGCCTCCTTGCCTGATTACCACCATGAGATCTGGGATCTGAAGAAGTCCTCGCGCCACTCCCAGATGCGCGCGAGGACTTCTTCAGATCCCAGATCAGAGGTGAAACGCCGGGGCTTAACTCCGCTGCCGCGAGAAATCGCGGTACAGCGGACAGAGCTCCGGCGGGAATTCATGGTGTCATGGAGAGTGCAATTGTCACAACCCAGCGCTGGGCACGCCACAATTGCGGCGATAAGTCCCCTCTTTGAATAGTGGCTAGAGAGGCGCCATGGCGGCCTAACCAACTGCCTGACGCAGATCCTCACCGGACACGGCTGTTTCAGGAGGTTCCTGTTCAAGATAAGGCGGGAGGAAACGTCCGGGTTTCACCATTGTGTGGATCGCCCGGAGGACACAATAGAGCATACGGTGGAGCTCTGCCCGGCTTGAGCGGAGCATCGCCGTGTCCTCGTGAAGGCGATCGACGGCGGAGATCTCTCGCGTCCGGCCCTAGTTCTGGCCATGGTACGGAGCGAGAGGAAATTGGAGGCCCTCACTCCTTCTGCGAAGCAGTAATGCTCGCTAAGGAGAAGGCGGAACGCGTGAGGGAGAGGCAAATTTCGCGCCCTCGCACCCCTAACCGCTGCAGGAGGAGACACCCTGGGCGTCGGGAATCGCAGGCCGATATCCGCCCACCTTAGGCGCGGGCTTGCGGACGGTGAGCAATGGGTAGCGCGCCGTCCGACAAGGACTAGGCCCGGATCGACGGCGCGTTATGTTCCACGCGCGCCTCAAAGAGATGTCAGCAGAATTGACAGAGTCCACTAGGGCCGATGCCTGCCGGGCTTGCGAAGAAGTCAAGTTACGAAAGGGAGATCATGTCCTCCGGCAACATGGCAACTGAAAGCGGGAGAAGTTATTTGATAATAACACACCCAAAAAAAAGGGGAAGGGTAAGTATTTTATGTTCTTGGAAATGAGGTACGCAACTGTCGGTGTCTTCTATAATATTTACATAAGTCTTTTTTTGCAATGTGAAAAGTGTCGGTGCGTCTGTGGTGTTTCCCCATAATTTATTTATTTATTTATTATTAGGCTCTTCAACAATGAGTACACTATTACTTTATAATTAGTACATTGCAAACTTAAGTCTAAGCGCCTCATTACTTATAGAAAAGCACAGCATGCACTACATTATGCGCAGATAATATATAGTTTAATATAATATAAATATATATAATATTTATATATTTATTAATTTTATTTATATTTATATATAATATTTATAATATAATATATATATATATATAATATTACGCCGTAGCTAAGCCACGCATATGCTTAGGCATAATAGGTAACAAGTGCATTTTTAAGGTTAGTGGTCTTTTTGACCTCTTCGTGAAGTCAAAAAGAACGTATGAAAATTTGGATAGTTTTGATTTTATATTTTTGATGTGTGATTTCAACTTAATGTTTGTGTCTATAGACAGGCCGATTAGAGTAAATTCATGAACGACTTCTATTGTTTTGTACATTGTTCCGGCATGGAGTTAGAAGCGAAATTATCGTCAGCGAACAAGACGCATAGCCCTTCTATGATTTTTGGAAGGTCTTTTATGTAAATAAGAAAAAGGAAGGCATCCAATTACACTCCCTTGGGGAATAGAGGGATTGTTTTATTATCAGACTGGATATTTTGTATCTCTTTGATATTTTCACTATAAAATTATATTTCGACCTAGTGTTCTCTATTTGTTAAATAGGATTTAAACCATTCATGAGTCTTACCGTCTTAATATTCCACACACAGCGCGTCGCACTGAACTGCGTATTTACATACATTTGTTTATAAATAGCTAGTAAACTGATACTAGGCTGGGCTCGGGATAAACAGCCTCGCTCGTAACTACACGCGGTACATGCGGAGCGTGGTGACGTCAGCGTCACTACAGTGCGTACATGCTGTGTATTAATGAGACAAGCTTTAAATACCAACATAAATTATTAAGCCATATCGATGCGAGTTGCCAACACACTCAGTTTAGGCATCTTTAACATCAAGTAAAAGCATATGAATGTCAAATACTGTTCACAGGTAAGTCCAGAACTCTAATGTTGAACCGCGTGGTGAACGGCTACTTTGGCAATGTTGTTATTAAGACAGAAGAGAACATAATTGACATTCGCTTAACCGTCATTAGCGATACACCCGGAAAAAGACCACACAGCAAAGAAGAGTGAAATAGCTTGTATCATTCATACTCACAGCCCGACGCTCTCCGCGTTTGTCCCAACGATCCCAGGACGACAGTTTATACTGTTTATAGTGATCGCGAAAACTGACTTTGTCACTTATGAAAGTAAACATATGTTATTCACATACATGAACGCACACGACTGCACGGTTTCGTAGCCTGTGGGGCTACGGCGTAGAACTTCGTAGCAGTCTGATATGAGAACGGCGAATGTTTAGAAGCCAAGAGATATTGAAGCTTGGCTGTAAATATTGACCACTTGAAAGGACATTGAATATTATATAGACTTTACAACGAATAAAAAGCAAGTTCAAAAACTAAAACCTGACTACTGAAAAATCACGCTTTAAAAAGTATGAAACAAAAAAATATTTCAGAAAGAAATCACTTG
Organism: Omphaloscelis lunosa; assembly: GCA_916610215.1. NCBI lineage: Eukaryota > Metazoa > Arthropoda > Insecta > Lepidoptera > Noctuidae > Omphaloscelis > Omphaloscelis lunosa. The sequence continues at coordinate 20,945,443 of OU744262.1, forward strand.
CCCAGATTTGAACCCACAACCACATGCGACTCGCATGAGACGCGAGGCCTTAGCCACTGGGCCAGTACGGCATTTACGGTATAATACATATTAATTTTACAGCCGCGCCGTACGTAGCACAGTCTCACTTTTGCTTGTTTTTAACAATTTTAACATATTTATTTACTTAGTAGACTATATGATATGTATACATATTAGTAATGTGCTCGTCAAGTCCTCTCGTTTGATACCCAACATGGCAGAAAAAAAAACATTTTTTAGTTCATGACTTTATGTCCTCTAGAGGACGCCATATTGCATTTAATGTAACGTCGACGCTTCTAATGACACCTCATTTGTCAAATTATGATTGGTAGTTTAGAAGTTATGAGGTAACAGATGAACATACATAAATATATACATACATACCGGTCAAAATCATAACCCTCTTTTTGCTTAGCCTTTGTCGGGTAAAAATAAGGTTGTCTGTGTGTATATGACTTTTCAAGGAAAGTAATTGCCTGTGTCCGAGTTAATCAGCAGAACATCGTTACATAAAGCAACTCGAATAATAAAACAAAAAAAAAACCTGAGTCCTTTTTTGGCTTCGCCGCAGTTGGCCACAAAGCGTTGCCATCGCAGCGGCCGCTGAATGTTGTAATTACTAGCAATGCATGCTCCGTTAACTTTGTTCTTATTTATGTGCTGCTGAGGTTCCGTAACGACGCGGAAATGAAACACCGCCTTCAAATACATTCATAGAAATGAAGATGAGGTGAAGAGAAAGTTTGTTTAGTAGTAAACCTTTTCAGAGACTTACAAATTATACTCTGTGAATTAAGCCAGATTTACACGATGTGGTTTTATTGCCTGTGGCACATCATAAGATGAGGCAACAATAAAATTGATTCATGCATTTTACTGTACGCCTTGGGCAAGAAGCTTGCATCGTGTACCTCACATGCTTTTCTGGCTTTTGTCTGTACTTAATACAATTAGAAGCAGTTTAAGGCGAGCACCTGAGTTAACAAGAAATACCTTAAGTATACGTTTATTTAAGTGGCATATCACAATCTTATTCAAATCAGTTATTTAAAGTTAAGCACTACAGGGCAAATAACCGAGCTCAGCCCAAAGCGTACCTCTTTTGATTATTATTGCAAGATCTAGACAACTATGTAGATTTGTATGTTAGTGATACTGTAGGTCAGTGGTCAAGCATAGAGGTACATAATAAAAGAGATTATCACATAACATAAGTATGAGTACCTTTATAGCACACCGTCAATTGTCAATACCAGAGACCCAGTGAGTCTGTTGCAATCGGGCACAAATCGACTTCACGCTGCTACTGAGAAATTCCTATAAGACAACCCAATACCTAATACTTTTCCCGACCATCGAAGCCGGGACCTCATACTCAGCACTTGCACTTGCGACCAAGCCAACGAGGCTGTCACATACAGTGGACCCAAGTACCAGGATAGGGGAGGATTACCCGTCCTAGGGAGTGCCATAGGACGGGTCCTAATGTTCATCCGAGTAATTGTGTCTAAATATGGCGACCCTAATTGCACGGGCAAGCTTTTTGTTTACATCTAGAAACTCATGCACGCGAGCTAAATAACAATCGGCCAATTGATAGATGTTATCCGGCATAAAATAACACACGTATGTAAGACGCGGTACAAACGCGGTCCTACAGACTACGAACATTCTGAGCACGGCAGGAAGTATGAATAATTATAATTGGTTCTTTTGATGTTGTTATAAAAGGAAATACTCCGAAGTGTTATTGTTTCACAAAGAGCATAAATTAATATAATTTATGTATTTACATAAATCTATTAAGGTTAAATACGGTAAAGTACGGCGAACACTCTTCATGAAAAAGCAAATTGATAAAAGAGTAGAAAAAGTAATTATTGTCTTATAATTATATTTTAATTCCAAAGATATTAAATAGCCGCTCTTAGTTTAAATACCTGATTCTATAAAATATTGAAGTGTTGAACATAACAGATGAGTATTTCGTACAAATGCCGCAAAAAAAAAATGCGCACAAGGCTCTTCTTCTACAACATGAGACATAAGTTCTAAACATGGGAATATAAACACATTTAACATTGGTACTAGCGTATCTGAACACGGTTACAACCATAACACTGCATAACATTTGCTTAATGTAAGGGTCTGTTTTATCTCCAAATAACATGTCATATTGCTTCTTACATGGTATTTAGAGCGTGGAGGAACACGATATTCATGTAGAACAACAAGGTAGTTATTTCCTCCCTCTTTATATTATTAGTTTGTTTGCATAACGAAGCAATAAAACAGCTCCGGTATAACTAAGTTGTAACTTGTAAAGTATAACTCGGTCCTTGCTCTATTTACAACGAGTCCTATTAATATCGCGAACACTTATATTTATGATTACATGAACACACTTACAGGTCTTCAGCTGTGAAAGCGTTGCATGTTCAACGGCACTTCTTTTGTTGTTTATTTTATTTTCTTGATTTATTTAAATGATAAAAGATTTTATTTCTGTAAATAGGTTTGTACAAACACTTTTACACGTCAATCATATTTTAAAAACTAGATACGGTCGGCGTTTCCTATCTGACTACTCTGAGAAGAAAGGCCGAAACAAACTCAGAGATCACAGTCATTTAATGAGCTAATCTCGCAGCGCAAGTCACACTTCGAAATAGGTACTATTTATTTATTTAACCATTTATGTACACACATATATAAACAGACAAGACAAAAAGAACAGAAAAATACGTACAAAGGTGATGCTAATTTCTGTGGAGTAAAGTAAGTCAACATCTGAATAGACCGGAGGTTTCAAGACCGCTTGCCGTGCATAAGATAGGAAGTTCAAATCCTAGGCACGAAATGTGCTTCTTGTCATTCATATTTTTTTAAATAGTATTTTTCTATTTTGTTTTAATTTATTATATTAATATTATTAGTTTATTTAGTTTATTATATTATATTTGAGAATAATTTAAAAATCCAGAAAAGTAAAAAACTTTAATAATCATTTAATAATATTTATTTTTGCTATTATTTAACAAAACTTTGATCTTATTTTACTACAAAGATTTATATTTTACAATTTGATTTGATAATTTACAGTTATCATAATATACATATTTTGCCAACTTACAAAAACGGGGCCCTAGACAAATGACATCCTATTAACACAAACGATAAAATAGGAAGCGCCAGAAATAAACAACAGTTTAAGTAAACATATCTATACAACATACGTTTTAGTTATAATTTGAGGGTATGGATTAATTTTATAAAGAAAACGTTAATGGATAACCTCAAAATATAATATCTACCGATTAGACAGAGACCTAAAGATCCCTCGGACGATAGTAGATAACAATTTCATCGCAATTTACATGGGCTCGCTGGCTAGTTCGTCAAGGTATGAGTATGACGATGTTTGGTGATGCGATATGATTAGAATCCAAGACGAAACAATAAACTCTTTTTGAAGTATTCTTTAGATTATTCGTAACGAATTCAATGTTGTAGCAGTGTAACATTTTAAAACTTGAAGAGCTAGTAGCACATACTGACGCTGTGTGTACTTACCCACATGTTACCAGCTATTGCAACTTACCGGATTCATTAAAATTATGAAATACACACTTACGACACAACTTAGTACATATGATGGCCAGTTCTTTAACAGTTACTCTGTCACACGTAGACTTGATGTTGTTCTTTCGACGTCCTCTGCGCGGAGCTTTCGATCGTTGCGGTAGGAGTTGACTAGTAGAAATCGTCACGTTAGGACATTGTCATGCGACTTTCTCGCCCTCTGTCTCTCTCTATTATATACGAGTGCGCGTGCGAGCATTGCATAGTGGATTTTGTTCCTGACGGAGTCCCCCGACCGCAAACGATTTTTTTTTCGCATTGATCTTGTAAATTCGTCCTCTTACTCGGGGAGTCCGGCAAACTTTTATAGTCATCATAAAAAACATTTCAAAAGCTCTTTGGTACAGTTCATTTGAATATGATGAAATGACTGACGTCACAGGGTAGGTACTTTCCCGGGTCGACGGCGCGTTGTGTTCCACGCGCGCCTCAAAAAGATGTCAGCAGATTTGAAGGGGTCCACTAGGGCCGATGCCTGCCGGGGTTGCGAAGAAAACCGAAAGGGAGATCGTGGCCCCCGGCAGCAGGGCAACCGAAGGAACACGGATGGGTTTTAGTCAGTAAGAGTCTGACACGCCCTCCCGCTCCCGCGCCCAGAGCGGGAGAAGTTATTTGATGATTTCCCACCGTCAAAAAAAAAAAAAGGTAGGTACTTGTTGAGTTACTTCAGATTATTGTCGATCAATATTAAATGTTTATTAAGTTGTACCGTCGTTAGCTTGGATGAAATATTTATGAATAATACTTGCTTCGACTGTTACTATGATGGGCCAGGGGCGGGCCAGAATTTCCGTTTATAAATTCTTTATTTCACTTTCGATAAACATTATTCTGTGTAGAGAGAGTATGATCTCAGGTTCGGCGCCTTGACGCAGCTTGAACGACGGCAGTGTGACGCGTAACGAGCATGGGGACGTGTGGAACTGTAAACAAGGTCGTAAATATAGAGCGGTTAGTGTTACACAGATCGTGTATTTATGATAGGATTGCAGAGAATCGTAAACTACGACTAAATAAATTGTAAGATATCAAAAGTAGGAAAAAACAACTTGGCCTCATAAAGTAGATATAAAGTTTTAATATTTACTTAAACAGAATGAATTTTTGACCTTAACCGTTTTACTAAGTTACGGGAAAACGTTCTCAGGAGATCATTGTCCTTAACTGTATCTACAACGGTTATGGTAACTGCAGTTACTGCCCTGTCTAAAAAACCCACCCTGTATAGCAATCAGCCGTATATTTGTAAAATTACAATAAAGTATGACGATATTTTACAAAAATACTAGAGATATTCACTTTTCGAGATTGAATTCAAAAGTCTCTGTGTAATTTAGAACATACATACATAAATACATACATAACAACGTTTGCATGTAAGAGAAGCTCTTACATGCAAACGTTAAGCAATTGAAATATCGGAAGATTATACTGAGGGTTTGAAATTCAATTGAAAATATATTCTTATTAGAGAATAGTCTCATTCCAAAAGTTTTATTGAAATTCTCTAGTTTACCTTTGCATCTTGTATCATTCGCTTTAAATGATAGCTACCCGCCCGTGATACGCATGGTGGTTTACTACTACGATTTCTTTATTAGAAGTAAGTTTAATATAAATATTCTGTACACATAACCCTTCCGGAATAAATTCTCTAAATGATAGTGATAACCGCTTCAAAATCTGTTGAATAGTTTAGAAGTACAACGCGGTCACTCAGACAGAGAGAGAAAACGACTTTAATTCATAATTTGTGTATAGATGTATAACTAGCTATTATAAAAAAACGTTTTGTTAGGTTAACAAACGATATATTAACCCACAATCTTTGTCATTATAGATGTTGCATGTCTGTATGCGCATGTGTGTGTTATAGTATTCAAGTCCCGCGTTTTGTATAGTATTCATTGGTTATTATGGTCACCTGAGTGGGACACAGTGACACAGTGCGGGTAGCCTCGAATGTAATTTAACATCGATAACCGTTATTCTTCAGGACCAATAAATAACAGAACATTAGCTCACGTAGAGCGTTCCTCACCAGCACCGACTTAGTTTTACGTCAGCGACACTCACCGCCAGGTGGCGCCTGCACTGTAACGCATTACATTACAGCTGGTGCGTACACTAGCGCTTTCTGTTTCACACCTTGTCATTTTCAGGATTTAATAAAAACATCTCCATATAGGAAATTATTTTCAGTTTCATGAAAAGAGGAAAAAATAATCTGGTAATTTCTGTGCCATTTCAAGGTGTTCGTTCCCCTTCCAGATGCCATTCTTCTCCGCGTCGCATATCTGTGGGATCACTTAATCCCCTACGACCATAGACAGAGGAACGCCGATTCATAGACTACAGCTACATTAGAGTTGTGTAGAATTGCTGCTCTCTTACTGTAGTCGGAAATTACTGAACTTTGGTTGAACGTCGCGGTGAAGTAGAGTTTATGAAGTTTTAAGTTAAAGTATACAATGAGATGTTTCCTTGAGGTAATTTAGTTAGCTGTACAAGATTAAGTTTTCAAGTTAGGCGAAGAGTGTTTCATTTAATTTTCTAGATCAGAAACCGGTAAAGTAAAGTGCCTTTGAAACTTTCATTTTGTAATTATATAGATCAATAACATCACAAAACATCACGTCTGTATTCTCTGAAGGGACAGGTAGAGGTGGGAAGTCCACCCATATTTGTCAGTTACTTTTATATCGATGAACAACCGTATTAAACAATACAGAACAAAAATGATTCAGCTGTATGAGAGTGAATATATCCACCGCTACTTTGGTGATTCTTCTAACTAAATGGTCAAGGTCTAACACTTTTTTTAAATGACACGTTCATGCTTGGAACCAGTCTAAAAGTACTTTGATTATGTTGACACAGAGTGTTCGCTGTAGGCCACGTCCGCGCTCTGCCCGCGCGGTGTGAATGTGCTGCGATGAATACTGGATGAGGCATCACACAACATTTTGATACCGGAACCAGTTTGAATAGATAGGAAGGTTAGACCTTCCTATCTGGAGGCTGGTTTCTAGAAGGTGATGTTAAAATAAAGTGGTGTGAAGAAGATGTGGTATATTCGAAAAATTTAATTCAACAACACAACCTTCTTCGACATAAATCGAAAGTACTGTTCTGGTCAAATACATGTGAGTAGGCGGCCGGCAATCTTACTGTGGAAATCCATATATGTCGTGTTTAGCGGCCAAATAAATAACTATGAAATATCTGTTGAGTTATTTAAAAATGGAACGAACTTTTTACTTCAACACATCACAACTAAGCTAATTTATCAAATACTTACGATTTGAATCAAAATGTTAAACTTATTACTTAAAAAAAAAAAAATATATATATATATATATATTGTGTCAAATAATTGGTCTTACAAATTCCGTGGCTGGCGTGAATACATTGACATCTCAACTTGTATGTTTTTTTTTTTATTGGCTTAATACGTCTTACACATTAGGAATGTATATGAAAAAAATTGACAGCTCAAAATATTCATAACTTTTGGAGCAATCGACTATGGTATTATGTTGATATCTCGCATTTTTACGTGTTTTACCTGACAACACAACATGTCAAATTAACGATTCACATGTTTTTGTGAACGAACATTGATATTTCGTTATAACAACTTATACCCAGTAACCAAAATATTATTCGTTATTTGATATCTCAACTTATACACATATAAGTTTTCACTTTTATTTGACAAATTGAGATGTCAAGTTATAGCCAACCGAAATATTTCTGTTTAAATCGTGATATATTGAGATGTCAAGTTATAAAAATAAAAATAAATAAAATAAAATATCTTTATTTCAGACCTAAGCAGTCCATACGTAGTTAGTGGTAGTAAAACAAACTGTGCTTACATGCTATGTTATTGTTGTTAGTACTTAATTCTATTTAACATAAACCTATACCTAATTCTACCCAGTGCCTTTGGATGGGGCAGTCCACTCTGCTCACAATCATTTTCATTTTCAGTTATAGCCAACCGAAGTATTTCTGCTTAAATCGTAATATATTGAGATGTCCAGTTACGGCCAAATATGTTCTGAACCCTTAATGTAATAAGTATAGTTATCAATAAATGTCGGTTACAAAAAACTTTGACATTAAATGAATATGTTTAGTTGCCAACTTATGAACCTAGGTTATATTAAAAAAATAATCGAGTTGTCAAGATGCTTCCGTAAAAAGTTTAAATTTTAGAATTATTGATATCGAGGCACAGGCACGTCCCTAGCGCAACTCGCTCATGTGTTGTTGATAAACAAACGTCAGTTCAGAAGCCGCGTGCGCGGGGACTCAAAAGTACTCTGTGGCGGGAAGTCTCTGTGTTTTGATTTTGATTTCGTTTGTTTTTGAGTTTTCTATCGAAAGTTACGACTACGTAAAAAGAAACCTATGTACTGCGTTACTGTGTTTAAGTTTTTAAAAACGTACCTAACGTAACTGTGATTTTGTTTTTCTGTGTTTAGTTTTTGGTTTCAATTCATAAGTTTAGTGTATAGTTTGTGATTTGCAATGGAGGAAAAAGTGAGTACCTACCAAACCATATCTACCTTAGTGTATTATCTTAACAGAGGGAATACCTACCTACTTAAGTAATTGATACCTAGGTATTTAAATAGGTATTTGGTTTTTGCAGAATCCGACGATTGATGAGTTAATGGCTAGGAAACGTAAGTTAACAGAACTTCGTGAAATAAAGTTAAAATCATCTGGCAAGCGAATAAATAAAATGGATGGAAACGGTAAGAAATAGATCTATACTCACAAAAAGCTTTTTTGCCACCTTTTATGTAGGTATTGATGAAGGTTGGGAGTTAGCCGACGTACGCACGGACGTAATAATATCGCGGCGTTTTTGTCGCGCACTGGATTTTCAACGCTCAGCTCCGAGAGTTGAAAGTCCAACAGTGTGTTTTTCAACGCGCTGGAATACACTCTGTTGGATTCTCAATGCTGGGCTCAACACCGAGAGTCGAAAATCCAGTGCGCGATAGATAAAATCCCGTCGCGATATTATTGCGCTCGTGCGAACGTCGCCGTCGGCTTATTCAATTAAACTCCAGTTGGAATAAGATTAAAAATTTAAATAAACTTTTTTACAGTCCGTTCAACCGATTTTGGCTTCTATTGCGTTGGTGGCATGACAAATTGCAACTGGCAGTAAAAAGTTGGTATTGTAACCACGTTTTTGCTTTTAATGCCGTTCAATTTTTTTTTACCTAACGGAATACGAGTCAAAATTGATTGAACGGACGGTAAAAAGGTTTACTTAAATATCTAATCTTATTTTAATTCTCTCTCTATTTATTCTGGTGCCGATTCTCTTGTCACAAATACCTCTAAACTAGACTAAAAATCACTAAAATTTAGTTTATTCCTGTCAAACGAGGATTTCCCATTCTGAAATAGACTAAAGTGACACAACTTAACTATATTTTAGTTTGACAGCACTAAGATTGCACTGAGTTATTAGTTTAGTGGAAATGGCGATTTTGCTATTCTGAATTTGACGTTTTTCACCTAAAAATTTGGTGTGTCCAACTAAATATGATTATTTTTAAATGCGATTAAAAAGAAGTGGAATAAAATTAGTTGTCATGAACTAAAATTCACACCAACACTTCGACTTCAGGTGCAAAAACAGTACTGTATTTTTTTTTCTTTTGCTTATATCTCGAAAATGGAGCGTCCTATCGCAAAAATAATGAAAATTTCGACCCCCTCTATAAAACGCTTAAACCCCTATAGCTCAACATGTTGATAAATTTTAATATTAAAATATTTAATTTTTTCATATTTTCCATACAAAAGTGCAAAATTTCATATAAAACACGTCGCGTCTGCCGGCCCCGCGCGCCTCCGGCTCTAAAAAAAATCACGGGGTAGAGTAAACAAGTACCACGTGGAGTCGCGAAACGATTGTCAAATTCGATTTTAGATGCTCAAAATTATTTTTTAGTTTAGAGATTTTTTTTGTCAGAATAGCTTTAAGGTTCTCATAGCCGTAAGGAATTTTAGTGATAGTTTAGTTAGTTTAGTTCGGTAGGTAGAAACGCCAGCACATCAAGCTACTGCAATCTGTCAAATTTCTTTAATAGATTTTCAACTTTATCGCTAAAGCATAAGGTTCAAAATTGATTGGAATAATTTGACAGTTTCGGGTAGCTTGATGTGATGGCGTCTGTACTAGATATGTCTGTATATTCGTATGGCTGTAATGTCGAATTTGTATAAGCGAATATGAGCAAGCGTTTCAAAGGAATATTCATCCCAACAAGGAACCCTTTTGCGCGGTCCTACAAGTACTTGACCGATTTTTTTACCCCACACCGCCGGTGAAAATTTCAAATGACGCCACCGCTGTCAAAAGAGCTCACGGCTGCGCTCATATCTAGTAGATCAGATACTAATAAACATGGATTCCCATCGTGGGTAATCGTTCTTTGAGAACTAGCCATAAATGATACACTACTTCATTTTCTTTCAGATGAGTATAGTGCTCCAATCTCTAATGCTCCAATCTGTAATGAGCCGATATCGATATCTCCCCTTACTCCTCTAATGTTGAAACAAACACAAAAACATAAGCGAGAAATATTGGGTGAGTAGTAAACGGTGTAACTTTGGCTATTATCGTATTATTTATTATTATCTAGTAATTAGGTACACTATTTTAGATCCGAAAGTTATGTGTATGAGTGTGTGTTTGAAATAAAGTACATCTATTACTGCTGGACAGATTTTGATGAACTTTGGTACGTGAATTGTCTAGACCCTGGAATAGGACAGAGCCGTAAGACACAGCTAGTTGCTTATTCAAACTAATATTATTATCAATGCGAAAGTAACTCTGTCTATCTGTCTAGTTGTTAATTTTTATTGCTTCAGGTGACCCTAATCTTGCCACACCACTGTCACACTCTTCGTTAATGAGGAACGTTGATCCATTATCTCCTTTGCCGCTAATGTCCCCAGCAACCGAAGAACTTTATAACGTATTAATTACTGATCCAAAACTACAATTCGATAATACAGACATTATAGAAAACAGTGAAGTTTCCGAAGAAAATGGTGACAGTGACGACAGTGTTCGTGATCCTGATTTTAATATAAAAAAAATAATAATAGATGATTCAGCAACTGATTGCGAATCATGTGATGATGAAAAAGAAACACCAGAAAATTTATCTATGGATAATACACAGAACAAGAAAACAGGAGGCTTGACGTGTGTAACAAACGAAAACAGGAGCAAACAAAGTGTTTCACCTGAAATGAATATGGAAGAGGACATAAGGGATACAGAATATGCAGCTCCTACTATAGATGAGATAGAAATACCTACAATGATCGTAGAAAATGCAATAGACAGAAATGAGAATGTAACTTTAATTATGGAAACGCCAAGTACTAGTGAAGAAAATACTAATAATAACACAAAAAAAAGAAGATCAAGAGTGGAGAGAAATGCAAGCAAAATACTAAGGAATACAGGAAAGAGTTACAAAACGGAAAAAGGTAAAGTAGTTCCTGACAGAAAACCAAAAGAGTTGATTTCATGTAGGTTAAAATGTGTTGAAAGGTTTACAAAGGCTGAACAGACACATTGTTTTGAAAATTATTGGCAACTTGGAGATAGAGATAGAAGGGCAGCATTTGTGTCTAAGTCAGTAGAGATTTTACCAAAAAAATCTCAAATAACGGGCAGCAGAACATTAAATAGAGAGTACTACTGTAAGTACATGCTAGAGATTTATAATGAGAACAAACCAGTTTGTAAAGAGTGTTTTTGTAAAATACTAGGAGAGACCAAGGGATTTGTTAATATAATTATAGATAAAAAGAAATTATCCCGTAACGGAATTATTGGTGAGGATCAGAGAGGTCGTCAACCTCCCAAAAATAAGAAGACTATCGAAGACATTTCGCTTGTCAACCACCACATTTTGAGCTTTCCAAGTTATGAGAGCCACTATTGTAGAAATTCGACTGGTAAAAAATATTTAGCTGCTAACCTTTCAATTGCTAAAATGTACAGAGAGTATAAAAATACTTCATCAAATCCTGTCTCGTTAAAATTATATTCCAAATGTTTTCACGACCTCAATCTGTCGTTTAAGCAACCATCCAAAGACACATGCAACACGTGCGATGTGTTAAACGCAAAAATTAAAGTTGCAGATGAAGACCGCAAAGTAGATTTATCCGCTGAATTAGCTGAGCACCAACATCAAGCTGAAAAAGCTTATGCTGAAAAACGTGTGGATAAAGAGAACGCCAAAGCCGATTCATCTGTTAGGGCATTTGCGTTTGACCTACAGCAGTGCTTGCCGACACCATATTTAAAAACATCTGTCTCGTTTTACAAACGTCAGCTTTGGTCTTTTAATTTGACAATACACGATTTAGCAACTAATGAGGCTACATGCTACATGTGGGACGAGACTATAGGAGCTCGAGGAGCAAACCAAATTGCGTCATGTTTGTGGCACTTCTGCAACAGTTTGCCATCGGAAGTCAAAGAACTGATTTTTTATTCCGACACTTGTGGTGGCCAAAACAAAAACAATGTCGTGGCGATGATGTTCATGTTTTTGCTTAATAATCATCCGACGCTGCAAAAGATAAACCACAAATTCCTCCTCAGTGGGCACACACATATGGAGTGTGACTCTGACCACGCGATTATTGAAAAAACTAAAAAGAAAACACAAATGAGAATCAATCATTTATATGATTGGGTGCAGTTGGTGAGGACTTGCAAAGTGCAGAAGCCATTCAAGGTCGTGGTGATGACAGTAAATGATTTCTTGGATTTTACCGAACTAAAATCCAAGAAAGGACCCTTTACTCTAAAAAAACTGGATGATTCGGGAGACAAATTTTTGTGGCAACCTATTAAATGGCTGCAATATGATAAAAGCAGCGTAGGAAAAATTTATTTTAAGAAAACTCTGGATCGCGAACCCCCTTTCAAGTTAATAAGTTTTAGGAAAAGAGGAAAAACCAGCATAGATATCTTTAAGTTGAGCCAAATCTCCAAGGAAGCTTTGCCAATCAGCACAGAGAAAAAAAAGGATTTGATGGACATGATTGACCTGATTGATGATTCTTTCAAGGAATTTTATATTAAAATAAAAACTGTTAGTGATGTCTCCGCATCTACTGATCCAGATTTGGACGAGGACAACCCAGATGAAGAGGATTTTGAGGTCCAATGAAATATAAACGGTACTGTGGTATACATACTTGTATATGTGTACCTGACGTATCTGTCAACTTAAAATATTATTAACGTTATTATTTCTTTATTATTTTCCTTCTTTATTAAGTATGTGTCCGTTGTTTGGCCCAATAAAACAATTTACTATTTTTTCAATTTTTTTTATTTATTGCTCTAACACTAGGAAACTGATAGGTTCGTGGATTTTCAATTTTTGTTCAGATAGAACAACTTTGCTTGATTTGAGTAAGTAGTACTTCAACAATTCAACAAATATTTTTATATTTGTCATCAGTTGGATGATTGGTCCTCATTGTGTTTGTCATTAATAACATTGTTTACATAGGTACTAATATTCCCCATGGTGAATAAGTTGATAACTGTTGGTGCATAAGTTGACAACTCGGTGAATAAGTTGATAACTCGATGGTGAATGACTTGACAAGTCTATTATTATGCAAACTATGGGGAATTTTGTTTATTTTTTGTCATCATTTAAAAGATGGTATAAAATAACCCCTAAAACAACTAAAACAAATACTGTAAACTAATTTACCGATTTACCAGAAGAGATCAAACCTTTAAAATGGCTGTCCTGACAAATTGTCATTTTAGACATGTCAACATATTCACGCCAGCCACGGAATTGTTGTGTTCGGAATCTTCTTTTAGACAAATAATGCCTGTAGTAGAAGACTCCGCCCCTCCCTATTTTGTATAGCGTGATAATTAACACAATATTTTTAAAATGTAAAAGAATATTAAGTCTAGGCTACCCAAAATAAGAAATTTTAGGAAAATATATTTTGCGTCCGTCAATAAGTAATACCAAACCACTCAACATCCCCTGAGGTCGGCTGGTTATTAGCCAACAGTAGATACAGACTCACATAAATACTTACTCCGTATTGATTCTAATCAGTGTTGTATTAATAACTTCCTCCCACACGGTCCATATCGAAGTGAAACAGTCCAACGTTGTTTATACACTTGCCCAATATCATTGAACAAATAAATAAATGAGAGCGATCGACTGATGAAGGCAACATTTAAGTGAATTCAACGACTTATATACATATATATGAGAACTAGGCAACTAAAAGTTTCTAGGTATAGGTCAGGGGTGGCCAACTTGGTTAGACTCATCTACTATTTACTGACCACCCTGTGCAATCTACCAATTACATACTTCTTGAATATTTTTATGAAACAGTGTACCTACGTACTATCATTTATTTTATTAAGAGATCATAAAATTTGAAATTATTCTTAGTAATTACTTATTTATAGTAGGCGGGGGTAGTAGGGGGTATTGCGTCTGAGCTACTGCCTGGTAGAGAGGATAAATAACGTGTGGAACGGCGATTGGAAAGTGATATAAGATGATGTGCGCATCAGTTAGTGATTACGTTGCGTGGTCTATTCTACCTATTATTTACTTAAAAAATATTTTTAGGTTAATTAACTTTTTTTTTGTTTTTCCACGATCGACTGGACTAATAGCCGCGATCGATTGGTTGGCCACCCCTGGTATAGGTTAAAGCGTAATAATAGTGTATGGCTGGAAGGAACGGTCGCGTGGCAAACAATTTATTCCTTCGGTTTTTTTATGGCTGGCATAAGACAAGAGTACCTAGCACATACCGTGGTTTAAAGATAAGATAGCGTCAGTTGATAGCTGGGCTTACTGCCCCGGGTGCCGGGTGCTACCGGACGTACATAAGTTTTAAGCATCTCATCCCACAACACCCACGGAGAAAGAGTCAAATGTGTCTTTTCTGAGAACTCTTCAGTCAAGCATCGAAGATAGTTTTAATAAAAGAGTCACTTTACTTACACATACATAGCTAGCACCGCGCATGCGAGGCGGTGTCACGAATATAACGTGAGGAATTGTTCGTGCCGCCCGAGCACGCTCCGATAGTTTGCGACGACTGCGGTCAAACGCCGAGCGAAATTGTCACCACCAGTATTACATAGTGCTCTGAGTTGTCACCAAAATACTAGTAAGTCTCAATGGGATGCTGCGAATAGCTCGCTGCTGTTTCATTAGTAGAGTTTAAATTGGCTGCGTATTACTCTAGTAAGAACTCTGAGATCGCTTAAACGTTTTCACGTCAACCTCTTTCGTCGTGAATCTTATTAATTACTGCACAAAAATATCGACATCGTTCATCGTTCAGCTGAAAGACGTCCACTGCTAGAAATAGGCTTCTCCTTGAATTGTCAGTGAATTCCCACTACATTCACCAGATCATCGCGCTTCGTATTTGATCTTGATCTGGCATTTACGTTGACAATTGACGTACTCCGAGCAATGAAGCGGTGTAATGTGTTAATTGATGAAGTACTGTCACTGAAGCAATTAGTAACATTCCGTCCGTTGCTCACATGCCGTAGGTACTTATGACGCGGGGACCTTCTCTGACGAGACCGACGTAAGGGGGAGGGGGGACGCAGAGGGAAGGCAGTGCGCGGCTCACAGCGAATATCTCATGAATTTCTATTGTTGCTCGCGCGCGCTCTGAATTACAGTAAAATGTGGAATTCGGCCAAATAATATGTAGGTAGGTATATGGAATTTTATAAAATACTCTACTGAAGTAAACACGAGTTTTTAGATAAAATTAGAGATTGAGTGTTTTACTATGGCAACGGTACCGCCCGCTCAATATTTTACTCAATTTTCCTGGAAACCTGTCTGGAAACACCGAAAATGTTTTATGCCATGTTCATAGGAGCGCGGAATTTCGTTTTAGATATTATAACCAACAATTTTAAATAGTTCGACCTATCGCTAAATTGACAAGTTCGTGCCGTAATAGAACAAATAATTACTTACTTATTAACGGACAAATTGATTGGCTAAGGTGAACTAAACACCTACATTTACATACCACTAAGAGTTACCAACCCTCTCGTTATCCCTTCTCCCAAATCCGACATACCTATCTCCGAATCGCAGGAGGTGTAGCGTGTGGCGACGTATCGGTAACGTATCGGTTCGGTAGCACGCGGTGCTATCACAGAAATAGTAATACAGAAGTGACATGACACAAAACATTAATTGACGAAGGTTTAATAATACAAACAAAACACAATCGCTGCAGTAAGAAATCTGGGACAAAAAGTTTTGCATGGACATTCTAATGATAATTGACATACTTACAGACGCAACAGACCAACATCAAACTGTAAACTCAGGCATTTTATCGCGAAGTGATCCTTCTGTTCTAATTTGTGCAGTGTGGGGGTCGCGCCAGCCGGCTACCTGTTGCCGCGCCCCATTAGCGAATTAACTCGACGATGCCGACAATATGCCGCCACCGTTCTGTTACTGTTACATTATTTAAGATGTCACACACAAATGTGGACAATATTTTATTTATTGAAGTGAATCTTCTCAGGCAACGATTCGAAAATTTGTCGAGAAATTGAGAGTGAAACAAGGACGCGTCACGTTTAGACACATTTCGTTACATGAGAGAGGAGGAAAATATAACTCTCTCTGTCTCTCACACTACATCTCTCATAATCTTCATTATTTTAAAGTTTCATGTGTACGGTGCTGCGCGCGCATTTTTTATTATTATTATTATCTTTTACTTTTAAAACATGTACTTGAGTAAAAGACAATATTATAAAAAATGGGCTGGCATGTTAAAGTGAAAGCATTTTATTTAGGTCCCAGAACCATGTTTCTGATAAATAAAAAATTACGTTCACTTTGAATTTGAAAAAAAAAGGATGTTTAATATCGACGCTTGAAAGGCAATTATTACCAAGTGACATGTTGGAAACTTTACACTAGAGCATTTAAAAGTTTTTTTTTATTTAAAATCTCATTTCAATCATACTACTTGATTTCAACGAATTTTAAATGCAGTTTTAAAGGCTTAATAAACTGGCATTTAAAGATTATGAATTTTCTCAATATCTTATAAAATAGTGTCGGTTAATAATAATTCCATCAAAATCACAAACGTACAAGGTAACTTACCGACCACAAAATTTTATTATAAAACAAGTAAAATTACGAGTTAAGGAGTGTGTAAGGATCGTAGCAGGTGGCGTTCTGTATTTTCTGTCTCCCCCCATGGGAAGAAGGTATGAGTTTATGTATGTAAAATTAACTAAACCCCATTAATTTATAGTTGTATTTGTAGAAAAATTACTCATCCAGAAGTAACGCATGTTTGTAACGCTTGTTTAAAGGTATGAGGAACAGGACGTAAAGTTCACTCATACTCTATAGAAAAAGAAGGACCCTCCGACCAGACGGCTGTCGTGACTGGCGGGCAATGCATGCCCAATGATTGATGTCGGGGAAGTTATATGTATGCTGTTTGTGCGGTAAACTATGTTTACACAATGCAGGATTTATGTGTGACGTCAGGATTTTGTATGACGTCAGATTTTCGATGTGTTGTTCGCATGTAGCGATGTAGATGCTACCACAGACATGTGTCTGTGGCAGTAGTGATAATCTTCGGTAAAGTGATCTAAATAGAAAACAAAAATATTTCTGCCAGCCAATTTTAATCATAGTACAAATTAAATATGGTTAGTGTAAGATTTTTTTGGACAAGAATCATTGAATCTAGGTTCTTATTTATTTTGTTCTTTTTATGCCAATTTTAACTACAGAATAATCACCTGCTGGGAAATTTTATTCTTGAGATAGATCTGCAGGTACGAATTCTGACTTGGG
This sequence comes from Omphaloscelis lunosa, assembly GCA_916610215.1. Lineage (NCBI taxonomy): Eukaryota > Metazoa > Arthropoda > Insecta > Lepidoptera > Noctuidae > Omphaloscelis > Omphaloscelis lunosa. Next base: position 20,963,070 of record OU744262.1, read on the forward strand.
GCCTGACGGGTCACCGACAATTTTATCCATCAATGCTTCACTATAATTGTAGTGCTATTGATTATCATTTGTTGGGCCAGTCATCTCCATGTTATTGCCAGTGGTAAGAGTCTCATTCAGAGTCTCGTTTCATTTAACTCCACCAGGACCCATCGTCGCGATTTTTAATCTGACTCAAAGGACCAATGATCGCCACGATCATTGGTCCTTCGAGCGAGGTCATGGTGGAGTTATAATTTCCTTCTTTGCATAAACTTTCATGTTATACAGTCCACTCATCATCTTTCATTTAACTCCACCACGACCTTCTTTTTTTTGGGTGGGAAATCATCAAATAGCTTCTCCCGCTCTGAGCGGAGCGAGACGGCGTGTCAGACTCTTACTGACTAAAACCCACCCGTGTTCCTTCGGTTGCCCTGTTGCCGGGGCCCACGATCTCCTTTTCGGTTTTCTTCGCAACCCCGGCAGGCACCGGCCCTATTTGAGGCGCGCATGGAACACAACGCGCCATCGACCCGGGCCTGGTCCTTATCGGACGGTGAGCTACCCATTGCTTACCGTCCGCAAGCCCGCGCCTACGGTGGCCGGAAATCGCCTCGCGATTCCCGACGCCCTGGGCGTCTCCTCCTGCGGTGGTTAAGGGCGTGAGGGTGCGAAATTTGCCTCTCCTTCACGCGTTCTGCCTCCTCCTTCGCGAGCATTACCGCTTTGCAGAAGGAGGTGACGGCCTCCCATTTCCTCTCGCTCCGTACCATGGCCTGAACCAGGGCCGGATGCGAGAGATCACCGCCGCCGATCACCTCCACAAGGACACGGCGATGCTCCGCCCAAGCTGGGCAGACCTCCACCGTATGCTCCACCGTGTCCTCCGGGCGATCCACACAATGGTGACACCCGGGCGTTTCCTCCCGCCTTATCCTGTGCAGGAACCTCCCGAAACAGCCGTGTCCGGTGAGGACCTGCGTCAGGCGGAAGGTGAGGACGCCGTGGCGCCTCTCTAGCCACTCCTCGAAGAGGGGTCTTATCGCCGCAATTGTGGCGTGCCTAGCGCTGGGTTACGACAATCGCACTCACCATGACGCCATGAGATCCCGCCGGAGCTCTGTCCGCTGTGCCGCGATTTCTCACGGCAGCGGAGTTAAGCCCCGGCGTTTCGCCTCCTCGCGCCACTCTTAAATGTGCGCGAGGACCTTTGCCTCCAGATCCCATGGCGGTAATCCGGCAAGGAGGCTCGCCGCCTCGCATGAAACCGTGCGGTATCCTCGGGCCAGCCGGATGGCCATGACCCTCTGGGACGCGTTCAACCGGTGGGCTGGCCGCAGCCTTAGCGAACACGCCCACACCGGTGCCCCGTAAAGTGCCATGGACCGCACGACCCCCGCAACTCCACCACGACTTATCGTCGCGATCAGAAGTACTTGCGAAGGATGTCATTGAAGGGCTTTCATCTGAAAGTGTGTTATCCTGAAATTAAATTATACTTACACTTAAAACTGTGTAGAAGAAGAGAAAATAGAGCATTATCCTACATGTTACAGGTTTGCTCGTAACGTGATATGCCTAATACAGCGTGAAAATTTATTGGAATTTCTGCTAATTCTACCATTGTAGGATACTTTCAGTCTGGCGTATCCAAACTAGTAAGCCTGAGGAAGGTTGTAAACATAGGTGTAAAACTGATAAAAGTACGTCGATTAATTATCATATTATTATTATAATGATACTAAAGAATCGGAGCTGCAGCGATTTTTTGTAAGCGGGGCCAGCCCGGGTCAAATTACACCGCAATAAGTCGCGTGTAACGTCACTTGACAGAAGTTTCATGCGCATTTTTTGCGGGACTTTGGCGGTTAATATATTCTTTTTTAAGCAGGAAAAATATTACGTTTTTAAGTACATTTTATTTAGTAAAAAATACTAAAATTAAAATGAGTATATAATTAAGGTGCGTTAAAAAGTCTTAAATGACGAAAACAATAAATTTCTAATCGGGTAAAATTTCTTAAGCAATGCTCTTACCCTAGATATCATAAGGAAAAAATACGTTATGTTTATACGCATTAATCCGAGTCAAGGCAAAAATTAATAAGTGTAAAAAGTTAAAATTCTACCAAGTGAAAGTTTCAATTCATAAATCGGTAAAATTTTTCGTCACTTGGCCGCCGAAAACTGAGAAAATGTGTTTCACCAAGCGACAACAAATTCTTCCTAGCGGTACGAGAGTATGACCAAACGACGCAGATTTTTTTGCTGATTTCAAAGATGTATATAACTTAATGTCGCCCAACATTTCGCTTGGTAATTATTGCCTTTCAAGCGTCAATTTTTATTTTTATTTTTTTTATTAACTTTTTCTGCTATTGCACTCAGTGCAACGCTTCGTTCACTGTATTCGTTCACTCTAGTGAATGACGCGGTGGACGTGAACCATTCAAATGACTGCTCATTGAACAGAAATCGACGTATCGATTGTACGCCACTGGCAAAACATAGAGAGTCAACTGAATTTTTAATGAAGACCAAATGTACATATATACCTGTGTTTAACAAATAAATATTCATTCATTCATTCATCGAACTGGAGCGCTAACACATTACGAAAACTTTTTCACCAGTATATGTGAATGATTTGTATACTTAAAATAACTGATAAACTAGAATTTCAATTTGAGATTTACTAGAATTTGAATACAGAACTGATTTTTTTTTCTTTTCAAATATCGTCAATTATTTGCTTGAATATGGGTACATGAGGCATGGGATGTAAGCTACTTGTTTTTCTCTAAGTGAAACTCTAGTACAGTTTAAAATGAGGTTAAAAACTGAAAGCTCATAACAGGTGGCAGCACAGTTGTACGTCTTTAAACCGCCATTGTTGTATTTATGTTTACTTTTGTGTCGATCACAAATTATACGAAAACTAGATAAATATGTATGAGACTTGGAAGGTAACACTAATAAAAGACGAGCTAAGGACAGGGGAAGCATCTATCACTGGTAAAAAAAAAACAGCTTTAGTAGAAAAGTCAATAAATTATGAACAAATTTAACTATTTTTTTATTTATTATAATTAAGACCAGGCACTCCAAACACAATTTCCACGCAAACTCCGCCCCAATGCACCCCACCACTCCACTTTGTGCTAAACGCTAACACATCAGTAATAAAGTTGAATATCGCGTGCGCTCTTTGGTCGTGTTCAAGCATGGAACTAAATGTCGTAAGTCTCAATTCTTATTTCGTCTATAACTAAAGTAATAATTGATCTAGATAAAAAATATCCTATATTTGGATAATAAACTATATTTCCTTGCTGTAAATAATTATTTTAGACATAAAAGCCGAGTAATCTTGTTTTTGTTTCAAATAATCTTTAAAAAAGACATGGTTTTCGAATAAAAAATGGATCGAGCGGAAATGTTCCAATTACGTAACTGTCTTTTAATTGGAATAAAAAAGATCCAATAAATCACATACTAAAGTTCCATTTTGATTGTATGTGTGACTTTTCAGAATATTAATGCAAATTAACATACAATTTAGGGAGCCTCCTCTTAAAGGTTATTTTGTATTTGTTAACTTTAAGTTCGTTTTTTGTTAAAGACTGGAGGCGTAAGATAGAAATAACCTGATCAGAGTTGAAAACCAACTCGGGCATGATTTTTCTGACTGAAAAACCTCAGAGACAAAACTTCTAGCACTCTAATATGATAATTTAAACACACACATACTTTACTATTATTTGCATAATATCACATCACAAGTGCCTGTATGTAATAAAAACAGACTTAGTTCTCTTGGGAGCATCACCTATAAACCACTTTCTCCCACAAAAGGCTTAAAGGATAGCATATCGTCTCGACGAAATATCGGATTCCAATTTTTTTCGGAGAGCTTTCTCCCACAGTTTTCTTCTTGAAAAATACATGGGTCAGCGTATTTTTGCAGAAAACAGCTGCGCAACTGGGCTCAATAATTAATTATATGTAAAAGAAGTTGCTTATTTACAAAAAAATGTATGGCTAGCTGTCAAATTATTAGACGCTGGAAATCAGCGCCATCTGAAGGGAGCAAGTGGCAGGTTTTGACCCCATTGTTAAATAGCGACCTTGTAATCTCTGCAATGTAAAGCAGTTGCGAACTTAAGAGCGTTTATACTGAAAGTGAGGGCTATGTCGCAAATAGCTGTCAAATATTTCGACGTTTTAATTAATTTAGCAATATTACTGTATGGAAATAAGAAATATGGCTTACTAGTGAACTAGAATATTAAATAATGAATTTTAATTATAAATCCTCAGTGAAAAGTGGTACAAGTCAGAAATGCTCGTTTAGAGAAATTTTATTAAAAAAATTTGAATTTTTAAATGGCTACAACTTTATTTATTACTGAGATTTATTGTAACGTTTTGACTTTTATCAATTGTAAATTGTTATGTGTGTATCGGACATGCTTTGATTATGTTAAAAAATAATTAGAATCTGAGATAATTTAAAAAAACTAGACTGATACCATGAGCCACATTTAAGTTCCTATGTGTATAATGTTATAATTTAAATCTCACTAAATGTCACTTGTCGTCGTCTTCTGATACAACCAGTATAGCCTACATATATATGCATTTCATTTATGTGAGAATGCTAGTATCCATAACACAAGTTACATCTTTCTTTGGCATCTTTTTTTTGGCTAATTTCTGTTTTATGCTCGTGATTTATTATGTACTTTTTGTTGTGTTCGTTTACTCTTATCTTTTATGTATGCACGTGTCTCTGTGACAAATAAACCTATTTTTCTTTCTTTCTTTCTTTCTTAGGATACCAGAGTTCATACAAAGATTGCTGATATCACTAAAGGGTATATAATTGTAAACGTTATTATTGTTTATGCATGGTGTTGTTTGTGTTTGATTGTTCAACCATTATTGTTCAATAAATCTTTATCTTAACTTAAATTATATCATTTAACATATTATAAAATGCATTGGTGTTGAATGTTACAAGTATTTCTTATACATCTTTTTGATAGCAATAGAGTTATAAAAAAATAAACAGTGGCACTCCGGGAGTGCCGACAGAAGTAAAAACTGAAAAAAAAATACTTTCAAAATCTTTAAAGTAAAAATACTTGCATCACGTTGATGTCCTTTACTCTAAGGTATCGAAAACAGGTCGCGAGTTCAATGGTTTATTCCCATCTCAAAATGCTTTACATAATCTGAAAAATGGTCGATAGTTTAACTTTATTACTAGTATTAAAATTATGTCTATCACTTATTTTATTAAAAAGATGTGGATTTTTTCTTACATACTTACATAATATTTTCATAAATGAATTGGCAAGGTACCGTTATAATATTAATCATTTTAAATAATTCCCTGAGAGATTTGCAGTGACGTTGATTATAAATGGTGCTGACAGCTCTCTTTTGCAAAATAAAGATGGATTCAATGTCAGCAGCTCGACTCCACAGTAAAATGCCTTAGGACATAAAGCTGTGGAAATAGTTAAAATAGACCAAACGCGCGGTTTTTACATCTGTTAACCTTCTTATCTTTCTAACAGCATAACCGGCCAAGCTTAGCTACCCCGCAAGAGATGGTATATGAGGTCCCCATTGTAATTTCTCATCTAGCGTGATTCTTAGGAAAACCGTTTGATTAATAAATTCCAGTTTTTCTCCAAGACCAGGCCTGATGACGGATGGTGCTGATCCACGCGTCATGTTCGTGAACGGGCGCTGTCAGTTGAGACTGGTCATCTCTTATCTGCCAAGGCTTATTTTTAATCATATATTTTCAATTGCTTTTGATTATTTTTTGGACATTGTTCTCATATATAGAAGCAACAAGAATAATGTACGCAGGATTTTGTAATATCTATATTTAAAAGTCGTTGGAGTTTCTTGCCCGTTTCTTGCCCTCCATAGAGATCTAGGTTTTGGAATTGGGCAACTAGCTTCAACTTTTTGACTAACTGTCCGACTCTTTGACGATTCAAAAGTGCTTGTAAATGGTTTAATTGAAATAAATGCTTTGAGTTTGAGTTTGACCTCAAAAACTATATTTTTGCAGCGAGGTGTGAGACATGGAGAAGTTATCTCTCCGAAATTGTTCACCGCTGCACTGGAGGATGTCTTCAATATGTACTGCAAAGAGCTAGGCATCAGAGTTCGTTTAGTACATCAGACCCCACAAATTATATACGTATTTCAGTACTACCTATCTTTAATAAAATTTATGAGAAATTAATTTTAGAGCAATTGCAAAGATTTTTTAATAGACATAAATTATTACATAGCAAATAGTTCGGTTTTACAAGGGGTCGTTCAACTACTGACGCCGGTGTTGAACTTTTAGGTCATATTTATAATGCATAGGAAGATAAATGTCATGCTTTGGGCATCTTTTGTGATTTGTCTAAGGCATTTGATTGCGTTCTTCATGACACGTTAATCAGGAAACTCCGCCACTATAGGTTCCGGAACAACGCTCTGGATGTTCTTACTTCATACTTGAGTAATAGAATTCAGAGCGTTGACGTTAATGGAAAAAGATCTCCCGTATCTATAGTAACAATGGGAGTCCCACAGGGCTCAATTCTTGGTCCTTTCTTGTTTCTTATTTATATTAATGAGTTGCTTTACCTCATAATGGATAACCATGATATAGTGTTGTTTGCGGATGACACTTCACTTTTGTTTAAACTTAAACGTCAGCAGCTGGTTACTGACGATGTAAATACCGCAATCTCAAAAGTAGTTCACTGGTTCAATGTTAACATTTTACTTCTGAATGAAAAAAAAAAACCAAATGCATTAAGTTTACCCTACCTCTCTTCTTTTGTCTCTTCTACACCTCTTGCAGGCGAACCTTCATAAGCTATAAAAGTGAATTCAGGAGCCTCTTTTCATCACACTTTTGCCGAAATTATCCATACTAACGCATTTATTTGTTAGCCATAACAAGGAATGAAAAAGCTAAATAATGCTGCCACACTGAAACAAAACTCACAGACCAGAGGTTAACCATTCTAGGCAAAATTGTTAGACACACCTTATCTTAAAAATTAAGCTAGTCTTTTTAAGGTAAATAACTTCCTTTATTCTGGACCACAACTCGTTGAAAGATGGACATTCATCGTTACCCCCTCCATCATCAGGTGATTGATGAAAGTCTTTATCGACTGGATCTGAATTTCAAAACATCCCGTCTTCTTTTGGAGGATTGTTTTTTTTTTTCGGAGACAATACTTTTGGTCATCACAAACCATAGGAATCTGCACTTTGTGTACGTCATACCTCCCATCAGTTAATAAAAGAAATTTTAGCAAAGCAGACTGTGAATTCTGCTTTGCTAAAATTTATTTTATTTCATATAAAAATATCTGGACCGAAAATTTTGCCATTTGTGTTTGCCGAATGACCTTCAAAAAGCTTATGATTTATTTTTAGATATTTTGAATGATGCTGCTAACAAATTCATCCCAATGTTTAAATTTAACGAAAACCCTTCTTTAGATTTTACTCCAAAGCCGTACTGGACTTCAGAGTTGTCACACGTTGTGGCTCATCGTAGGCTAGCATTATCCAAATTTAGGCGTAATCCCGCTCCCCAAAATCTTGATAATCTCAACAGTAGGGTAAATACATCGCAGAAGTTAATCCGGCAGACTAGAGGAGTGAAGTGGCAAAATGTTTGTTCTTCAGTTGATCACACTACATCGTCTACTGAAATGTGGCGCAAAATGAGATGGCTGAAAGGTTACCGTTCTCCTAGACATTTTGTGGACGCCCAAAGTGCCACAAATCTTTTAAATTCCGTAACACTAAATTATGTGTCCCCATCGACCCCTACGATTCACCATAGTAACCCTATATTAGAGTGCGAGATCTCTCTTCAGAAGCTAGATAAATGTATAAAATCTAAGGATACATGTCCTGGATGCGATGATATGTCTTATTTTATGATTAAGAATTTACCTGATGCGGGTATATCTGTTTTAGTAACGTTATATAATACATTTTTGGATCTCAGTGTTGTTTCCTCTCAGTGGCGTGACATCCGTATCGTACCTATTCCAAAGCCTAGCCGTGACCTTAGTAACGTTTCTTCACTTCGACCTATATCCTTGTTATCGTGCATATGCAAAATTTTCCGTTACGTCTTATTTCGAAGATTAGAATGATTTTTGGAAAAAAGTAACACATTTTCTGCGAACACAGTAGGCTTCCGAAGAGGTAAGTCGTGTTTAGATGGCTTAAGTTGCTTAATCTCCGCAATTCAAACTGGTTTTTCCGTGGGTTATTCTACTATGAGTTGTTTTTTAGATATAAATGATGCGTATAATAATGTTAATAATACTGTTTTAATAAATGTTTTGGATAGCTTTAAAGTGGGGTCACGTATTTGTAGATATTTAAGGAATTTTCTTCATAGAAGAGTACTCAAAATAAGATCTGGTAATGACTTTATCAGCAGATATTCGGGTAGTGGTTTGGCTCAGAGTGATCCGTTATCTTCACTATTATTTAATATAATAACAGCGGATATTTGTAAAAGTTTGCAGAACAATATCTGCATATCTCAGTATGCGGATGATTTCAGTATATATGTGTAGTGTTCTTCTGTTCGTGATACGAATATAAGATCCAGCGTGCTCTTGATCTAATCAACAGCATGTTAACGCATGTAGGTTTAGAAAATTTTCCCGCTAAAAGTAAAATTTGTTGTTCAGTAGAAGTTTTCGTAGGCCAGTTATAGATGTCCGTTTAAACGGTACTTTGTTAGAGTTAGTAGACCATGTGAAGTATTGTGGCTAGATAGGGGTCTTCTATGGAAGAAACATATAAATGAGGTTCGTGAGCGAGTACTTAAACTGATTAATATTTTAAAGTTTTAGTGGGCCCCGGGTGGGGTGTTCATTCCAACCACATAAGACGGTTATATATATATCTTATTCGTAGTCATATCGACTTTGGTAACTTTTTACTGGTTATTAGCGCCGACACACATTTAACTAATCTGGATAGATTACAAAACATTTGCCCGCGGTTAATATGTGGGTTTATCAAAAGCACTCCGATTCACGTGATGGAATCCGAATTGATATTGCTTCCTCTTTTTATTCGCCGCCGATATTTAGCTGATAAGTTTTACTTAAAATCTAAGTGTTACAATTTTCCTTTAATAGGCATATTGGATAAGCTTCATGGTCTTTGTGGTAATAATCCTTGTTGGAGAAATAAGAAAAACCACTGTTAGTTATGTCTCGCGATGTCCTAAAGCAAGAACATTTGTACTGCAGTAGCAAAATTGTCATATTCTCCATTGATACTTGGGTCAGCAATATGGACTTATCGCTTATTGTAAAGCCTAGTTTAGACTCGTTTGATAAACTAAAGCGTTGTTATTATATACATAATTTAAGATCAATATGTTATAAGTTTCTAAATGAACAATATTCTGGTTTTTACTGTGTGTATACGGACGGTTCTAGACATGAGAACTAGTGGTGCAGCCTTGTTTGATTCGCAAGTTCGTACCTATTCCAAATTTCATATTTCATCAAAAATTTCAATAATACACTTGGAGTTCATTGCTATCGCTGAAACCTTGGCTTATATCAAATCTTTGGACGGCGATCAGCTTATAATTTTAACTGACTCGAAAAGTGCTCTTCTTCATTTGATGAGACGGTGTATAGTATCTTAAGAACCATTACTACTCGTAATTTGTTGCCAAACAGTTGTATTGCAATTGATTCCTTCTTACGTTGGACTGGATGGTAATGAGATTGTTGATCGTTTGGCAAATGAAGCCGCGTCTGATGGGGAACTTTATGTTTGTCCTCCATGGCATACCAAGCTTTAACCCCTAGTAAGAGACAGATGTATTCTATCTTGGTCAGAGTATTTTGATAAAAGATCTTTAACGAAGGTCATTTGGTACAAGACGATTCAGCCATTTCTTCCACATATGCTTTGGTTCAGTGAGGGCAGGATGAATGGGCAAGAAGTTGTGATGGCTTTAAGACTCCGATCCAGCCACGTTCCTCTCTATAGTTTTGGTTTTATGATACGTAAAGTTGATTCTCCCAATTGTGCTGTATGTGGATTCATAGATGTGTATCACATCTTGACGGAATGTAGTCGTATTAGAGTCCAAAGACGTCATGCTTTTGAAAACAATCTTAATGTAGGCTTCTTTAATAGCGTTCTGTCCTCACCGTTGTCAGATGAGGCCAGAACACTTTATTATATTATTATTATAGGTACAGTAAGCGTTCAAAAGTGCATAGACACGTTAAGAGTCGTATTGCTGTGAACACGCGGTATAGTCCGTATATCTGTATGTGTAAACAACACGGCACACACACCACAGAGAACGCAGTTTTGCGCTTTACACACTGTCGTCACGTCACGTACTCGCGCCGCACTACCGAAACAAATATATATTTCCGCCGCTTTTGTTAGATACGGTAACACACACGCATCATGCGCTTGACCTTGGCCAGTTTATGGCATTGCTAAAATTCGAACTGAACTTATGTGTGCAGATAGCAGAACGCGTTAATCGTTGGTCTGATATTCATGCTGGCTTAGGTTCCGATCTCGTTAAGCACAGCGGGGGTTTTTGCAAATATTATTATTTTTGTTTGCAATCCTTTATATTATTTTAACTATTTTAACTATTGCTGCCTTTTTTATTAATGCTGTTATTGCAATAAAGGGTTTAGAATTAAAAATTCGTGATATGTGATAACAAAATAAAAAAATATTTATTCGTTATATTTATTTTACTTATAGTTAACAAACTGCGACAATTATTTATCATTACTTCAGCTGAATAAGATGTGAAATAGATGTCAAGAAACTTACAAGCAATTTGTATTATTTTGACATATTTGTATTATGAAATGTTTTAAATGGATTTTTTTCACCATAAATATTAAGCTTTGATCATGGTTGAAGTAATTAAGCAATAAATAAGAATATTACTTAATAGAATGACACTTTTTCGCTAAAGACTAAAAGTATTTACACAAAGTTCTTATTTAGTGATTAGGCGACTCCAGGTATTCGTAAAAGCAGGGAAAAACTATTTGAACTTTATGGCCTAAAGCAACATATGAATAATACAAGCTTTCATAAGTATGTTGCAAAATATTCAAAAACTTTTAAAAGTGTGTGCAAAATAGCCAAAGCTCTTTATATTAGCAATAAAATAAAATCAGCTGATGATAAAGAAAAAACTACCTGGCAAATAATAAATAATGAAACAGGTAGGAAAAAACAGCGAAATACTGAATTTAATTTAGAGACTGCACATGGCCCCATTTACTCAGATATAGAAATAGCTCAAGAATTGAAAACTTTTTTGCTAATATTCCCCTTAAAACTACTCAAGCTTTAAATTCCTCACCCACGCTTTCTGCTGCCTTACTTAGACAGAATATGAAGGCTTGCCCTTTGGAGTTTAGGTTTCAGCATACAAACCTCCAGGCTGTTATAAAAGCTTTTAAAGATCTTAAAATTAAATCAACAGAAGATCTCTGGGGAATGTCTGTAAAAGTCTGTAGATCTATAATCGAAACCATTGCGCCCTATTAAGCTTACGCTTACATATTTAACACCAGTATAGACCAAGGAGTCTTTCCGGATCTCATGAAACATAGTAAAGTAGTTCCATTGTTCAAATATGGTGATAGTAAAGAACCCAACAATTATAGGCCTGTATCAATTCTACCAGTGCTCAGTAAGGTGTTTGAAAAGTTGATGCTCAATCAAATGTTACCCCACTTTAATAAAAATTCCATCTTTCATGCACAACAGTACGGTTCCACCAAAGCGCGTTGTACCACTGACGCCGGTGTCACCCTAATAAAGAACATTTTTAATGCCTGGGAAGAAGCACAAGATGCCATTGGAATCTTTTGCGACCTCTTGAAGGCGTTCGATTGTGTAGACCATGAGACACTTCTGCTGAAACTATAGCACTATGGGATTAGGAATACAGCTCTTGATTTACTTAGATCATACCTGAAAGATAGAAAGGTTAAAGTTCAGGTAAACGGCGTAAACTCATTAGGGTCTGAAATGGCAATGGGCGTTCCTCAAGGTTTGATATTGGGTCCATTCCTCTTTTTAGTTTACATTAATGATTTACCCCAATTATTTCAAAACCAACCGAAGATGGTTTTATTTGCACACATCATTAATCTTTAAAATAAACCGACGGTCACAAAATCTTGAAGACGTGAATAGCTCTATTCTGCAAGTCCAAGATTGGTTTACGGTAAACAATTTGGTACTAAATAAAACAAAAACCAAATGCATTAGATTTAAATTACCTAATGTTAGAAGTAGCGAATGTGACATCATATTGAATGGGGAAAAACTGGAATTTATTAATCAAACGGTTTTCCTAGGAATCACGCTAGACGAGAAATTAAAATGGGGACCTCATATAACATCTCTTGCGGGGCGGCTAAGCTCGGCCGTTTATGCTTTTAGAAAGATACGACAGTTAACAGATGTAGAAACCGCGCGATTGATCTATTTTAGCTACTTCCACAGCATTATGTTGTATGGCATTTTACTGTGGGGTCGGGCTGCTGAAATTGAATCCATCTTTATTTTACAAAAGAGAGCTGAAAGCAATACTAGAAATAAAGATAAACTAGATCAACCATTTTTCAGATTATCTAAAGTACATACATCTTTTATGGGTTAAATGTTACAACAAAATACCTTGTGACATATTGCAATTAAATGAAAGAAAATTTAAAACTCATATTAAAAGTACACTTTGTAAACAAGCATATTACAAATTAGAGGATTATATCCAAGATAAGAGTGCTTGGAAACATGCTGGTCCTGCTCCATAGGACAATTTAGAATCAAGACAAAATCAAACAGGTTGCTAATTTAATTGTAAAATTTATAATTTTGTGTTATATGACATTGATTTTACATTCTGTGATTACCTCCTCACACACTGACTTATTAATTTTAAAAACATTAGGAAAATCGTCTACTTTTACTATGTTTGTAAATATGTGAGCACCATGTATCTATCACATAATTAAATTATCTGTTGTTGCTTCACTTTTAAGTCTTTTTACCTATTGTAGTAAAGTAATTTTATTCTAGGTGCATCGTCTTCACATATAATTATTTAACTAATGTACGTATTTATACAAACTATTGTAAAACATTTTAAAAGAGTAACGGTGGAGTTTCTTGCCCATTCTTCTCCATACGAAAACTACCTTTTGGAAGGGGCGACTAGAATGAATTATATTATTCTGTAAATTTTGACGTTCAAAAGTGTCATACATGGGCCTATTTGAAATAAATGATTTGACTTTGACTTTGACTTTATTAAACTACTCAAAATGTAAAAAGTATTCATTTTCTTTACGAAAAGAAGATTGAAACTAAACCTCAAATTTGAATCCTAAAATAATAATATTACTAAAATAATCTTAAACATTTTCGGTCTATCTACGAGAAATACGACAAACACCATATTGAAACGTGCTTAAAAAAATCGTTACCACAAATTCATGTTATAACGAATCTGTTGTTTATTAAGTTGGTATGGTAAATATTTTAAGGTTAAAATATAGCAGTGTTCCACTTGAAATCTTAATATTATCGTGCGAAACTTAAACGTTTTTGTTTATGCCTTTCTGTCAAAAACGGCTTCCTAGCTGGTTTTCAATGATGCAAGCCTTCAGAGTACAGCGAACGGTTCATAATGACGTGTTTAATAATTCAGCAAAATATCTCGTTGGTATGAAACCATTTGTTTCATATTCATTGATCATTTGACGTCGCTGCTCCTCGATAATAAGCCTCTTCCTCATACCTCTTAACCCTCACAGTATTTCTCTAGAACAAAGAATACCATTGTATTTATTACACATAATAATTATTTATCATTCACTAATCGAATTAAACTTCATAATGAATTTAAAACTTTAAAGGCATATTCTGTCTCAACAATACCTCTTCATGTTAAGTAAAATATGAAATATTTAAATGATAACACTCACATTTAGTCCGGTTTCATTAGATATTTGTGTAAATTAAATTCACTTTTACGCGAGCGCAATAATATTTGATCTCCCTTCAATATTTATATTTGACTGCATTTTGAAAATAATAACTACAACACTGCTAATACCTAAATACTCGTCACCAACAATAACCACGAACCAACAAAGTTTTATTAAGCGAATACGCGTAACGAACTGCGTCTGTCTACCCCACAGAAATCGAAATAATTTACTTAGTTTTTTGTGGTCTTGCTGCTAAACTTTAATATTTATGTGAACAAGACGACCGAAACAAAAAACGAATGATTATTGAACTAGTCATTATTAAAAAATAACAAAAACTATGAATAGTTATTAAAAAATTACAAGCAAACCGCAGATGAGATTTGAACCCGCGCTCGGCTCGCCATAATCGCACATATCAAAGCACGATATCCACTGAGCTAGCATGCCATATACTGTATTGATAGAAATTATGAACTACTATGAGTTGCAGACAAAGTGAGTGTGTGTGTGTCTATTGTATTGTAACATTTTATAGAAGAAGGTCGTAAGTCAAAAGCGTCAGTCTATTGCTTTGTGAGATTGCCTATGGACTTTTGGTCGGTACTGTACAAGGTTGTGGGTAGGCTAGTTTGTTATAAGTACTTAGTGTATTCAATAATCGGGTGAGGTATTCTTTATAGAAAAAACTCTGTAAATAAATAAGATTTAAAAAAGACTTATATACTTTATAGTATGTTTGTACTTTTCTATGATTGACAATTCGTCGCCGGAAACAAGTATGTCAAAGTAGGTAGATACTTTACGTCAGCTTTCGCACATTTTCCAAAGTTTGTTTTAAGACGTTAAACAAACAATATAGTAGATTGTTACACAAGGGGCTAAAATAACCCATTCTATCGAGGTTTGCGAGGGAGTAAATAGATACCATATTATAATTAGCGCCATGTGTTACACTCTTTGTTCACTACGACTGCGAGAAAATAAAATAATCCAATACAATATTAAAAATTTTATTTGAATAAATTATACAATTTGTTCAATTAGAATTTTTAAGGAAACTTTATATCCCGGTATAATGGTATAATGGTATGGGCTAATTTCCACCTTCCACGCGAGCGAAACTGCGGGAAAAAGCTAGTTTTACATAAAAATAAAGACTTTTTCGTTTTTGTAGGCTCGGTGGTTACAGACAAAATTTAAAAATAAATTACCTTTTCCCCTAGAGCAAGATATGCTATTTTTTCCCCGCTCTGGTACGCTACAATGACGGACTTTTTGAGCAAGAGGAGTTAAAAATGTATTACTATTGGCGGCGTAAAGGGGGGGCGGCGGGGGCGGGCCGCCCCAAATGCCAAGCACCAAGGAGTGAAAACTACAACTCACTCGTACAGCCAGAGAATGCACACTAAGTCTCCCTCTATAAATATATAACTACCTACTCTTGTACCTAACTACTTACATACTAAAATTATATTTTGAAACGCATCGTAACTAGTTAAGTATATATTCATATCTATTTCGAATATAATTTCTAATTCCCTAAAAGAACGAATTCATATTGCGTTAGGTCTGATCTTATACTGTTTAGCGCTATGTCTAAGATTTTTTTACATTTTGTGTTTCGGTGGCTTCATGTGAAAGAAGTTTTTCCAAGTTAAAATTAATAAAATCTTACTTATGGTTAATAATGAGCCAAGCGCGAATTCGATTGTAATCTTTCGATTTTATCAATTGAAAGAGACAGGAACGTCAATTCTAATAAATTGATCGAATATTTTAGTAAAATAAAGTATCAAACATTTTTAGTATTGGGTGTTTTATTTTAAGTAGGGGTGCTCAATACAAAACCGCCCGGGGTGCTAGTCTATCCCACGCCGCCACTGCGTATTACTACAAACTCCTAGAGTTAAAAAAAATCATTGCGACAAAAATCAATTAATACCGAAGTTATATTCAGCGACAAAACGGCCGCAGATTAATATTATTAATACACAATCAAACAGCGAGGGATTGCGACCGGGAGCTCTGAACTATTCGCGTTAATTGTCGGATCAAAGTCCTCCCCCTCCCCCCGCCCCATAGAGTAAATAGATCATAAACTAAACTATTACAACACTTAACTGATCCGATCGGATTCCCTTCCTTTGTTCTGTGCGGGACTTTGATTTCACACGCTGTGAAATACCTACGTTTGAAGAGGATTCAACTATGTAAGTTCACAGGAATAGTCTATAATAGTTTTAGTCACCAATCCAGTAGAATAAAGTGAAATTATTAAATCGATATCTTAAAAGTTCACGTCGTTGAAGTCATCTTTACCTTTAAGATAAAAGTAGTATCTTGTTTCATTCCGTACGTAATAAAAGGCAGACTTTAATTATTATCTACATAACCACTCTACGTTTTCAGGCATTTTCGGTATTGTCTTTGTACTACGAGCTTTTTACTACGAGCTTTTTTTTATTCTTTTAAACACGAATGAAGTAAAATGAGCGGAGTCATAAGACTATAAGACGAAGCTTAGCGACGAATATTTATACATTCATTACTAAATCTCGAGGGACAGCTCCTGTCTTTAACCGACTTCAAAAAAAGAAGGAGGCTATGCAGTCGGCGAGTTATTTTTAACCGACTTCAAAAAAGGAGGAGGTTCTCAATTCGACTGTAATTTAATTTTTTTATGTTTGTTACCTCAGAACTTTCCACTGGGTGAACCGATTTTGATGATTCTTTTTTTATTTGAAAGCTGGTACTTCCCGTGTGGTCCCATTTCAATTTGGTCTAGTTCTGATAATGTCATCCATGAGAAAACTATATAAGTCTTAAATTTGCATTAAGTATGTGCGCGACAAATGAACGAATAACTCAATATCGCGCCAACCGATTTCGATGATTCTTTTTTTATAGTAACTCATGCAATTTTTCTTGGAAAGCAACATTTGGTGAAGTGGGACTGATGATGAAGACCACAAAATTGATCACCGGAATTACTCAATATTAC
Organism: Omphaloscelis lunosa; assembly: GCA_916610215.1. Classification (NCBI taxonomy): domain Eukaryota; kingdom Metazoa; phylum Arthropoda; class Insecta; order Lepidoptera; family Noctuidae; genus Omphaloscelis; species Omphaloscelis lunosa. Next base: position 20,980,143 of record OU744262.1, read on the forward strand.
AAGTATTTCACGGGTTACGATTCGATTACTTTAATATGGTTTTAATGCAATTTATTGTCGTCACAATGCATATGGAGAAGTGGAGCTTATGGTTAAGTACCAAGAGAACTCCTCAACGATTAACGTCCCTGCATCGGGAAAAGCAATATTTTGTAAAAGGTGATGAGCAGTTGAGATTAGGCTATTGTAACTTAGGTAAATTACAAACTATCCACTGAAAAGCGAGAAATAAAAACTTTTATACAAAAAAAAACAACCGACTTTTTTGAAAAAAAAATTCATGTACGAACACTGATTTCTCCGTGATTACTGGATTTTGTTTCGTCACTACACTAGCGATAAATATAATATGATACCAATGTCCCTGATCTGTGTGAAATACGTACCATAAATAATATGAGCTCATACTAACTCAATACTAATCGACCCTAAACGATAGTGTATACAGAGGATGCTCCGCCCAACTATGTGAGAGCTTATCTCACTTGGAGACGCGCCTCCACGCGGTTCATCACGCATAGTTCGAGGTAATCCGCGGCGCGTGCTACAGACCTTAATTATTAAAGATTAGTTAAAATGTGTATGTTATTGTTATATACGGATATCATACATGTACTGAGTAGGCGCGACATCACATGTATATAACAATATAGCTTAAACCAAATGGGGAAATAGATAACTATACTTTTTTGTTTTTTTTTTAGGTAGGGCATCTCATAGTTGACCTCTGAGATCATGACTACTTAACCGGGCTTTCCTGTGGGTGCCTTAAGCTACTACACTTAAAAGCCAGAGGTTATTCAACTATGCTAATTAAAACTAGGTGAATGCTCGCATTTATATTTAAAACGTGTCCAAGGAGACGTCTGCAAATAATATACAAACTTATTTATTGAAGGTAACTAACCTAGACATACATTTGGATAAAATGAATATGAAATTAAATAAGGAGTACAATGGATACATAGTTTTTGTTCCTAAACATAAGCTTGAAATATTTCTGAAAGACGTTTCTCCCGACGGGATAATATATAGCCGTTTTGTTGACTTTAGGCGAAACGCGGACAAACGTACCTACCGGGAGATGAATTTAATAATATCGTCAGCCAATGGATAGTACAACTAAACTTATTACTTTCAACTGCAAAAGTGTCACCAGGTCAGTCGAGTGTGTAAGAAGACTCTGTCGTGCGGCTGACATTGTGGCATTACGGAGACTTGGCTTCTGCCTCACGATATTCAGTTTCTGGGTAGCATTGATGACGCATTTCCCTTTACTGGGAAGTCTGCTATTGAAAAGTTTGTTGGAGTGCTTAGAGGAAGGCCGTACGGGGGTGTCGCTTTGCTGTGGAGGAAAGAGGTGTTTCCAATGGTGTCTGTGAGTACACGCTACTACGACCAGTCGATGCTGGTGATAACGGTGTATAACAATGCTTTCAGGATGCTGTTAGGGTTTCCGCAGTATTGTAGTGCCTCGATTATGTTTGTTGAGGCGCGGACAGATGATTTTTTCTCGATCATAAGGAAACGGAGCGCTTATCCACTAAGTCGACTAAAAAACAGCTCGAACAGCATCCTGAAGGTATTGTCCGAGCGGTGGGATCTCCCCCTGTTACAGAGGTGGTTGCAGAATTTCAATTCAATTTTATGTCTTAATTTAATGTAGGGAATGTTTTTTTGGACTTTGTCTAAAAATAAATGAATTATTATTATTATTTATGTGTTTACGTATCTCGGGACCATGGCGTCCCGGTCCTTTGGAAGGCATACGAGGGGCCAAAGCCAACTCGCAGAGGCCCCTTGGACAATTTTAAATGTAATGAAGCACCAACTGACAATTATCCCCGTATGCACTGTGCAACTGCACCCAAGGACAACCCCCAGTTGGTGCAGGTCTATTGCAGAACATGGAAACAAAACCTATTGGGCTATGAGTTTCGGTGGCTAAGTGAACTGGTTATCTAGATCTATGGAATGACTATGGCCCCTGCCTGACCATTATTTTATATAAAATACACAGAAAAATGGCAGGGGGTGACTTACACACTCAATAATGGGCCCCCGAAAACGGTCGCTAGCACAAAATATCGTAGCGACAAGGGGGCAACATGTCCTGAGGTGCTTATGAGGAGTGGAGAGGTATTCCACGGCTATTAGGACAATCCAGGAAGTACGGTCAAGATCCCTACCAGCATCTTACTGGAATACTTCCTTCCTCCGAGCACGTTTGCTCTTGCAAATCTCCACTCAAATAAAGGCAAGAGAGAGGTGGGAGCTCTATTCCTCGCCAGTGCTCACTCCAGCTGCCCAATAAAGGCAGGTCAGAGGTGAGGAGCAAGACTTCTCCCGGGAGATAAGGTCCCTGGGGTCGCTACTGCCCAACAGCTCGCCACATGCTGCCCTGCGGATTTCTGTATCTCTCTTGGTCTGGCTCCTCACCCTAGACCTGTTTCGGCAAAGTAAATTTTCCCGGCACAGATCTACAGTTCGGATCGCGCAAGCCCCACCACGTTATTATTATTATTATATTTTTACATTTGTAAATCTCGGAAGTGTGTATCCCGGTCTTTTGAAAGGCGTACGAGGGGCTGAAGCCAACTCGCAGAGGCGCCTTTGACAAATTTAAATGAAATGAGGCACCAACCGACGATTATCCTCGTACGCACTGTGCAAGTGCACAAAAGAACAATTCCCGGTTGGTGTAGGACCATTGCAGTACATGGGAACTAAAATTGTACTATGGGTTTCGCTGGCTATAGTGAATTGGTTATCAAGAACTATGGTAGGACTATGACCCCTGCCAGACCAATAATATATAATATACACGGATAAGATAGCGCAGGGGGTGACTTGCACACTCAATAATGTTCCCCCGAAAAATGTCGCTAGCACATAGTGACGTAGCGACTAGGAGGCAACATGTCCTGAGGTGCTTGAGGAGTGGAGAGGTATTGTACTGCTTTCAGAATAATCCCAGAGCCCGGGAGATGGTCAAGATCCCTACGAGCACTTACTGGAATACTTCCTTACTCCGAGTACGTTTGCTCTTGCGAAGCTCCACTCAAGCCGGCCAATTAAGGCAAGAATGAGGTGGGAACTCCGTTCTTCGTCAGTGCTTACTCCAGCCGGCCAATAAAGGCAAGCCAGAGGTGAGGAACAATACTAATCTCCCGGGAGATAGGGTCCGTGGGGTCGCCACTGCCCAACAGTTCGCCACAAGCTGCTCTGCGGATTTTTGTATTTCTCTTGGTCTGGCTCCTCATCCCAGACCCGTTCCGCCAAAGTAACCTCTACCGTCCCAGGCCTAGAGTTCGGAGTGCGCAAGCCCCACCACGACGTCAACGGAGAAATACGGCGGTGGGGTTATTATTATTATTTCCTTTATTTAATTTTTTAAACATATTATTTAAATTTTTAAATATTCATATAAAAACAAAAAAAAAAACATTTGAAAATATAAAAAATAGTATCCCACCGGTGTCGGGAACAGGGTCCAAGCTACCGGTGGTCAGGGCTCCTGAGAGAGGAACCTCCTAACAATACGCGCCGTGTCCAGGAGTACCGCTTTCTGGATCAAGTCCTTGATCCAGCTGCCTAACGCGAGCTTTTTCAGGTGTTGATCGAGGCTCTTGGCTATTATGCCATTAGCCGTCACGACTATCGGCACAATGTTTGCAAAATTTCTAGTATTAGTTTACCGGCTTTCATATCCTCGGTTCACGGTACTGAGAAATTAATTAGGAAAATCCTAGCTTCCACACTGATTAATTTTGATGTGCCGTGCCTCACCGAGGCTATGGATGCCTGGAGACTCGCTTGCCCGAATTCAGATCCGCCCGATAATCCATTTTCCCAAAGACGGTGGGATGAGCCGCTCTGCAGAGTAGTACAGAACAATTTACTTGAGACGTCTGTTACTACTGCGGAGCGTGCGCGCCTGTTGGCTGTGGGTAAGTGGGAGTCGGGCCTGTGGCTTCATGCACTACCGTCGTCGAACTTAGGCACTTTGTTCGACGACACTACCTTCCGCATTGCTGCTTCCCTGCGTCTAGGAGCTCCTTGTTGTTCTCCTCATCGCTGTCACTGTGGTGAAGTTGTCAACAGCCTCGGACACCACGGCCTGTCCTGCAGCCGAAGTGCGGGGCGCTTAGCGCGGCATGCAAACATTAATGACATCATCCGACGAGCTCTTGTCACCGTCGGCGTTCCAGCTGTATTAGAACCCAACGGTTTGGCAAGCGACGATGGCAAGAGACCGGACGGCATGTCTTTATTTCCATGGAAGGTGGGTAGGCCTTTAGTGTGGGACGCAACGTGTGTCGATACTCTAGCGCCATCCCATCTTCCTGGCTCGGCGTGCTGTGCTAGCGCTGCCGCTGCGGCTGCGGAAAACCTCAAGCGGCGAAAGTATAATAACCTTATAGGTCACTATATTTTCGAGCCGTTTGGGGTTGAAACCCTAGGGCCGTGGGGTCCGAGTGCTCACGGTCTGTTCAATGAAATCTCCAAACGACTGGTTGACACTTCCCGTGACCCAAGGGCTGGTTTTTACCTTGGCCAGCGGCTAAGCATTGCCATACAACGTGGCAATGCGGCCAGTCTCTTGGGTACATTACCAGTCGACAGCGACGCGGAGGAATTTTTCGACGCCATATTTTAGTTTAATTTTAGTTTAATTTTAGTTTAATTTTAGTTTAGTTTTAGTCTAATAGTTTTAGTTAGGTTAGGATATTATATTTTTTTAGTTTTGTCATACTCTTGTACTTATTAATAAAAGAAAAGATTACTTTCACAATGTTTGCTGTATCCACATCCCACATGTCGACAATCCCGCGAGCCAGGTCAAGATACTCAATCTGTTTATCTTTTTCAGCTATCACGAGGTTCTCGTCATGCGGGTCCACAATATCAATAATCATTGTGCGACGCTTTTATCGATCTATCACTATTATGTCTAGCTTATTGGCAACAATAGTCGTGTCAGTGATGATAGATCGATCCCGATACAACGTGATATTGCCATTTTCGAGGACTGGGTCAGGCACATATCTATAATACTGTTACGAGCTGGGTATGGGATAAATTAATTACTACCAATCAGACAATTAAATAACTTTAATAAACACAAAACACTTAAAACTTAATCACAAATACACTACTGATCACTATTCGCTTAGATATCGCACTTCTAGTTCACTTCGATTCGCTTCGTTGTATCGCCTAAATCAGACTGACTCCATCGTGTGTCGGCGCTCTGCTTTTATACCGCCAATATTCAAGAACATTCCGGCGACGTGTAGAACGGTTCCAGAAAAACATCAACAAATAAACATTACCAGGAAATACAAAAGTAGTAGGTATAAAAAATAATAACCTACTTGTACCGAATAAAGAAATAGGTACTTTATGCCCTAGGCGTACGGTCGAAATTACAATGACGAGTTCTAATATTGTTTATAAGTAGTTACCTACTTAACTTCAAACTAATAATAATGGAATGCTTCTCGAAGTTTTTAGCGCAAACACACTGTAATCCGTGCTTTCTCGAAAGATCTCGTACGTACTACGTAACACTGCCCCCTCCTTAGACATGCTCGTCCCGAGCATCATTAGCCCCGTAGTATCGGGCCAACCGGTCTACATGAACAATCTTAGGCGCACCTCGTAGACCCTTCTGTATTCGGTAGGTGACATCGTTGATCCTAGTCACGACTCGGTATGGTCCATCCCAATTTGCTTGCAATTTCGGAGACTTCTCCTTGCTCCGCACTGGGTTATGTAACCACACCAGTGAACCCTCGTCGAAACCCCTACTGTTTGCCTTGCGGTCATAACGGGTCTTCGTCTTCTCAGACATCTGTTGGCCGGATTGTCGGATATGCTCATAAACATCATTCAACTTGTTACGCAAATCATTTGCGTAATCTGTTACACTACGTGGAGCATCAGGGGGAGCTCCAGTGATTAAATCTGCAGGCAACCGTAATTCTCTTCTAAAGTTCGCGAAGGCTGGCGTCACAGTCGTACTTTCGTGGACTGCGCTGCGGTAGGACAGCAGAAACGGCTGTATGTGCTTGTCCCAATCCCTCTGCCTGCTTTCCACGACTTTTGCCAGATATCTCTCCAACGTTTGGTTGAATCGTTCCACCATTCCATCAGATTGTGGGTGGTAAGAGGTGGTTCTGGTTTTGTAGGTACCCATCAATCGACAAGTTTCCTGAAATACTTGCGATTCAAAATTCCTTCCTTGATCGCTGTGTATTTCTAAGGGTACTCCAAAACGACAGAAAACTTCCTGAACTAATTTATCTGCGACAGTTGTAGCTTCTTGGTTAGGAATGGCGAAGACTTCTGGCCACTTTGTGAAGTAATCCATGACCACCAGGAAGTACTTGTTTCCGCTCTCACTTTCTGGAAATGGTCCCGCAACGTCTAGTGCTATCCGTTCCCAAGGGGCTCCAACGTTGTACACTTTTAATGCACCTCGGCTGCGTGTGTGGGGTCCTTTCACGGCCGCACAACTGGTACATTTGCGACACCAGTCCTCCACATCATCTCGACAGTGGATCCAGTAAAAGCGTTCTCGAATTTTTAGTAGAGTCCTTTTTACTCCCATATGTCCTCCTGAACATCCATCATGGTAGAGCCGTAGAACATCCGGCACCTTAGCTTTAGGGACAACCATTTGTAGATGACAGCTGTCCCCTCGAGCGTTTTCCCATTTACGGCACAAGACTCCATCCTGGATCACCAAGCTGTTCCATTGCGCCCAATAACTCTTCGTGATGGAACTCATCGCAGCCACATCACTCCACTTAGGTTTAGGAGCACCAGCTTTGACCCACTCGAAGATCGGTTTGATGTCCGAGTCATTTTGCTGAGCCTGCTGTAGGGTTTCCTTCCATTCATCGCTAAGATCTGTTCTAAGCATCCTCACGGGCACTACTTCCTTAGTCTCTTGCCTGGCACAGTGCTTACAGTCTTCAGGACAAGGTCTTCTTGACAAGGCGTCTGCGTTACCGTGAGTTCTCCCACTGCGATGTTCAGTTATGAAGTCAAACTCTTGTAGTAGTTCAATCCATCTCGCCACTTGCCCTTCTGGATTCTTAAACTGTAATAGCCACTTCAATGCAGCATAGTCAGTTCGTAATTGGAATTTACGTCCCAGCAAATATTTACTGAAGTGCTGCAATGTCTTTACTACGGCGAGTAGCTCCCGTCTTGTAACGCAGTAATTTCTTTCTGGTTTGGATAAAGACTTGCTGAAGTATGCTATCACAACCTCTTGGTCTCCTTTCCGTTGAGACAGCACACCCCCAATTCCAGTATTACTTGCATCGGTGTCAACTATGAAGTCATTTTCAGTGTCAGGATATCCCAAAATAGGTGTATTGCACAGACGTTTCTTTAATTCCTGAAATGCGACGTCGCAGTTCTCGTCCCAACAGAATTGCCGCTTTTCTTCAGTGAGTTTTTGCAGAGGTTTCGCAATGTCGGCAAAATTCTTGACAAACCTTCGATAGTAGGAGCACAAACCCAGAAATGCTCTGACCTGTGTCTTGTCTTTCGGAACTGGCCAATCCTTGACGACGATTACTTTTTCTGGGTCTGTTTGAACACCTTCCCCCGAAACAATGTGTCCTAAAAAGTTTACTTGTTGTCTGAAAAACGAGCACTTTTTCGGACTTAACTTGAGATTTGCTGTTTGGATTTTCGACAGCACTCGGTTGAGGTTTTTAAGGTGATCTTCAAATGTACGGCCCACGATGATAATGTCGTCTAGATATACAAGACATGCGTCTCCAATCAATCCGGCGAGTACTTGCTCCATCAACCTTTCAAACGTCGCAGGAGCATTGCACAAACCGAATGGCATAACTTTAAACTGCCACAACCCTTTTCCTGTTGAAAATGCAGTTTTCTCCTTATCCTTGGGGTCTATTTCTACTTGCCAGTAACCACTTTTCAGGTCAAGTGTGGTAAACCACTTCATACCAGTCAGCGTATCCAGTGTGTCATCGATCCTAGGCAGCGGGTAGCTGTTCTTCTTCGTGACGTCGTTCAGTCGTCGATAATCCACACAGAAGCGCATACTGCCGTCCTTTTTCTTTACCAGGACCACAGGAGAACACCATGGACTCGATGAGGGTTCTATAACACCGTCCTTCACCATTCCCTCAATCATGGTTTCCACCTCTTTTTCTCGTGCAACTGGCAGTCTTCTTGGTCGCTGACGGATTGGTAACTCGTTGCCTGTATTAATCTTATGCTGAACAAGTCCAGTTCTCCCTATGTCGGCATCGTTTGAAGAGAAAGTGTCGGCGTACTGAAGTAACATCTTCTTAGCCTTGTCCATTTCTCCTTTAGTTAAATCGCAGTTTTCCAAAAGCGTTGACACGTAAAATTTTGCACTACCAATTTTATTTCCGGTAGGCGGATCCTGCAATTGACGCATCCAAGCTACTTCCTCGCAAGTACCGATCAAGGTGCCCTTCTTGATCACATGCTCCTTGTCACTTGGATTCAGTATGCGTACTGCTGAGACGTTGGTGGCCTTGACCAGAGTACGTGCCATCTTCCATGGGAAGTCATTGTTCACCCTTTCTATCAGAACACTTTGTGTCTAGAATTCTGTGGTAAACTAATTGGCACAATTGTTTCTGATCTGCGAGGAAGAACAATCTCTTTCAAGCAGTACACTTTTCCTGATGGTGCACCTTCCATGAAGACTTCATCTGAACCACATTTCAATACTCCTTGATCAACGTCGATCTCGCAACGATGTTTCCGCATGAAGTCCAAGCCCAAGATGCAATCGTCCACTATATCGGCCACGATGACATTGTGCTGGTAAGTTCTATCACCCAATTTTAACTCCACCTCCTTCTTGCCTCGGACGATTATGTGCTGACCGGTAGCTGTTAGTAATCGTATACGGTCGTGGTTATCGACGTAATCCCCAAGAAACCGACTTGCTAGGTGAGAATTGACGACCGTGTGAGAAGCTCCAGTATCCAACGTCAGTTTGCATGGTGTTCCGTTGACTTCGCCTTTGATGGTCAGGCTGTTCCCATCATGTGCTTGCGAGATCAAGATTCTCGGGGCTCTTTCAATACCAGCCAGCACCCGCCCCCCAGTCCTGGCATTTACTCGTTTCCCTGCTGTGGCTGGGCAGTCACTTCAGCCACCCTTCCCTGCTGGTCTTCTCTCGGGGTGCTGCGCTTAGGACAGCTTGACCGAAGATGACCCCTTTCTCCGCAAGTGTAGCACCTAGGACTGTACCCTTGCGGCCGGTCGCGTACAGGTGATGCTACAACCTCCCTGACGCGGTGCGTTCGGTGGTCCTGCCTCACTGCCTCTACTTCTAAGGCATGGGCCAAGGCGTCTTTCAGCGTCTCATGATGCCCAAGTCTCACAGCGGCTCTAACTTCTAGGTCGCGTATTCCATCAACGAACGCTTGTACCAGATTCCCATCGATAAGTGCAGGGGCAGACTGGTATGCTTTCCGAACCAGCTTTTCAACTTCGAGGGCCCACTGCTGTAGGTTCTCGGCACTACGTTGAACACGATCCTTCAACTTAGCACGAAATACGTGCTCCAGGTGCGCGTCGCCGTATCTGGACTTTAACGCCTCCAGCAGCTGCTCGTAGGTTACATTCTTGCCGAGCGCCTCAAGAATGTTTAGGGCCTGGTCTCGGAGGCCCAAGGTGAGCGCAGTCATGGCTTGCGGTTTTGTCCATCCATTCGCCTTCATAACGGCCTCAAATTGAATTTTATAAGCCGACCACGAAGATGTGCCATCGAATGGAGGCACCTTAAAGCCCCGCGCTGAAGGTGCAGCAACTACCTGAAGCTACAGTCACGTCTCCAGTCTTCAGTTCCCCCAAAGCCTTCTTCACCCCAGCGATCTGAACTTCGGCTTCTGAGAGGCGATTCTCGTGCTGCTGTACCTGATCCTTCATCACCTTTAGGTCTTTGCCAAAAGTTGCATGAAGATCCTTTATGAGGAGCATCTGCTCGTCTTGGCGGCGGCCCTGCTCCTCTTTGTCTCGCTGCAACTGCTCTTCCAACCGGCGAGCCTGCTCCTCTTGACGGCGAGCCTGCTCCTCTTGACGGCGAGCCTGCTCCTCTTGATGGCGAGACTGCTCCTGCAGCAGCGCCATTAAAGCTGACAAGTCTGGCGCCATTGATGCTGTAGAAACTACGGATGGGCCAGCGACTGGCACTGACGTAGGCTGGACACCACCCGGTGTCTGTGTTGGAGAATGTCCAAACCGCCTTTGGTCCATGTCCTGCTGTCGCTGACTCCTGGTACGAATACCGTCCGTGTCGTCCTTCGGTAGAATTGGCATAATTTATCCCTCATTTCTGACACCAAATTGTTACGAGCTGGGTATGGGATAAATTAATTACTACCAATCAGACAATTAAATAACTTTAATAAACACAAAACACTTAAAACTTAATCACAAATACACTACTGATCACTATTCGCTTAGATATCGCACTTCTAGTTCACTTCGATTCGCTTCGTTGTATCGCCTAAATCAGACTGACTCCATCGTGTGTCGGCGCTCTGCTTTTATACCGCCAATATTCAAGAACATTCCGGCGACGTGTAGAACGGTTCCAGAAAAACATCAACAAATAAACATTACCAGGAAATACAAAAGTAGTAGGTATAAAAAATAATAACCTACTTGTACCGAATAAAGAAATAGGTACTTTATGCCCTAGGCGTACGGTCGAAATTACAATGACGAGGCCTAATATTTTTTATAAGTAGTTACCTACTTAACTTCAAACTAATAATAATGGAATGCTTCTCGAAGTTTTTAGCGCAAACACACTGTAATCCGTGCTTTCTCGAAAGATCTCGTACGTACTACGTAACAATACGGTACTTCCGATTCCACAAGACTTTGCCGTTTTTCAGACAACGGAAGGTTTTGTCTGTGCGATTATGGATGAAGTTATCATGACGAATAATTATCGGAAATACATTGTCAAGGATGGTACGGTTGACATCTGTCGGGCATACCACCAACCCGGTGAATCAATCCGACATATTGTTTCCGGTTGTTCTCGTCTTGCTAACGGCGAGTACTTGCATAGACACAATCTAGTAGCTAGGATTATCCACCAGCAACTTGCCTTGCAGTACAACCTTATAGAGTCCGAAGTACCATACTACAGGTATGTGCCCGACCCAGTTCTCGAAAATGGTCACACCACATTGTACTGGGATCGATCTATCATCACTGATAGGACTATTGTAGCCAATAAGCCTGATATAGTGGTGATAGATCGACGAGAGCGCCGTGCAATGATTGTTGATATCGCTGTCCCTCATGACGAGAATCTCGTGAAAGCTGAGAAAGATAAAAAAATCAAGTATCTTGACTTAGCACACGAGGTTGTCGACATGTGGGATGTGGACTCTGCAATCATTGTACCGATAATCGTTACCGTTAATGGCCTGATAGCGAAGAGCCTCGACCAACACCTCAGGAGGCTCTCATTGCGTGGCTGGATCAAGGGCCTGATTCAGAAAGCAGTACTTCTAGACACGGCACGTATAGTGAGGAGGTTCCTCTCTCTAGAGCCCTGACCACCGGCATCTTGGACCCTGTTCCTGATGCCGATGGGCCACTATTTTTTATATTTTTAAATGTTTTTTTTAATGATTTTTATAAGAATATTTAAAAATGTAAATAATATGTATTGAAAAGAAATAAAACATAAATAATAATAATATTTATTCAAAAATTACAAGGCATAAAAATTAGTACAGCTTTGCTTAAATGTAAATTATATTCCTAAGACTTACGTGCCTGAACTACGTAATCCTGTGTTTCAGGCGAGAAGAGCTTAAATAGACTTAAAAAATAAATAAATAAATAAATCTGTAGGTTGACAATAGATCACTAATAATATGTTGAGTACTTTAGTATCTAAATTCGAAAAATACTTAACTTAGGTGAAATTTGTACATGTATTCACTTTAATACAGTTAGTAAATTCTCTTTATCTTCATAAGACATACTTTGGAGAGCATCCTTGAGAATTCTCTTACAATTTGTGTAGTTCAGGGAATAAATGTTTGCTTTCGAGTTTAGTTTATTATAGAGAAGAGGGCCGAGGTACAGTAAGCGTTCAAAAGTGCATAAGCACGTTAAGAATCATATTGCTGTGAACACGCGGTATAGTCCGTTGATCTGTATGTGTAAACAACATGGCACACACACCACAGAGAACGCAGTATTGCGCTTTACACACTGTCGTATCGTCGCGTACTTGCGCCTCACTACCGAAACAAATATATATTTCCGACGCTTTTGTTAGACAACACGCATCATGCGCTTGACCTTGGCCAGTTTATGTCAATGCTAAAATTCAAACCAAACTTACGTGTGCAGATAGCAGAACGCGTTAAGCATTGGTCTGAGATGCAAACTGGCTTAGGTTCCAACCTCGTCAAGCACAGTGCAGTTTTTGCAAATATTAATATTTTTGTTAGCAATAATATTATATTTTAACTATTGCTGCCTTTTTTATTAATGCTGTTATTGCAATAAAGGGTTTAGAATTAAAAATGCGTAATATGTGATAGCAAAATTAAAAAATTGTATTCTTTATACTTATTTATTTTACTTATAGATAATATATTGCTACAATTATTTGTCATTACGTCAGCTCAATAAGATGTGAAATAGATGTCAAAAAAGTTAGAAGTAATTTATATTATTTTGACATATTTGTATTATGAAATGTTTTAAATTTTAAATTGATTTTTTCACCATAAATATTAGCTAGCTTATTATTAGTTAGCTTTGATCATGGTCGAAGTAATTAAGCAATAAATAAGAAAATAAGACTAATCAAACTGTAAAAAAAAACTACTTACAAAATAGGTGATTTTAAGGTAAAGTATGGGCAGTTTGTTTACATTATTTATTTTACATTTTATTTGGCTTTAGTAAATATTGGTTGGTATTGAGGTTATAGCTTAAGTATTCATTTTCTTTACGAAAAGAAGATTGAAACTTAACCTCAAATTGTAATCCTAAAATAATAATATTACTAAAATAATCTTAAACATTTTCGGTCTATCTGCGAGAAATACGACAAACAACATATTGTAACTTGCTTAAAAATCGTTACCACAAATTCATGCAATAACGAATCTGTTGTTTATTAAGTTGGTACGGTAAATATTTTAAGGTTAAAATATAGCAGTGTCCCACTTGGAGTCTTAATATTATCGTGCGAAACTTAAACGTTCTTGTTTATGCCTTTCTGTCGAAAACGGCTTCCTAGCTGGTCTTCAGTGATACAAGTCTTCAGAGTGCACAGCGAACGGTTCATAATGACGTGTTTAATAATTCAGCAAAATATCTCGTTGGTATGAAACCATTTGTTTCATATTCCTCCATCATTTGACGTCGCTACTGCTCGATAATAAGCCTCTTCCTCATTCCTCTTAACCCTCACAGTATTTCTCTAGAACAAAGAATAACATTGTATTTATTATACATAATAATTATTTATCATTCACTAATCGAATTAAACCTCATAATGATTTTTAAATTTTAAAGACATCTCCTGTCTCAACAATACTTCTGTTCTATCAACAATACCTTTGATTAAGATTTATGTTTAGTAAAATATGAAATATTTAAATGATAACACTCACACTTAGTCCGGTCTCATTAGATATTTGTGTAAATTACATTCACTTTTACGCAGCGCAATAATATTTGATCTCCCTTCAATATTTATATTTGACTGCATTTTGAAAACAATAACCACAACACCGCTAATTCTTAAATACTCGTCACCAACAATAACCACGAACCAACAAAGTTTTGAGATTGGCTGGGAACAGACCGTAGCAATCGCGAATACGCGTAACGAACTGCGTCTGTCTACCCCACAGAAATCGAAATGATTTACTTAGTTTTCTGTGGTCTACCTGCTGAACCTTAATATTTATGTGAACAAGACGACCGAAACAAAAAACGAATGATTATTGAACTAGTCATTATTAAAAAATAACAAAAACTATGAATAATAATTATTAAAAAATAACAAAAACTATGAATGTAATTATTAAAAATTACAAGCAAACCACAGATGAGATTCGAACCCTCGCTCGGCTCGCCATAATCGCACATACCAAAGCACGTTATCCACTGAGCTAGCACGCCGTATTCTATATTGATTGAAATTATGAACTACTATGAGTTGCAGACAAAGTGAGTGTGTGTGTATTTAAAGTATTGTAACATCTTATAGAAGGTCGTAAGTCAAACCGAAGCGTCAGTCTATTGCTTTGTGCGATTGCCTATGGACTTTTGGTCGGTACTGTACAAGTAAAATTTGGATACAAAAGCATGTTTTGATGTATTTTGTGGACAAACTATATCTTTACGTCTTTTATTAGTGTATGCAGTGCTGTAAGGTAGAGCTGTATGTTGTTTTAATACAATACCCATTATAAATAGCTGTCGAACTGTTAATACTTCACAATATTTGTAAAGGAGGTTAGTAGGAAAAAGGAAAGGGCGGAAAGTAGACACTATTAAAAACTGATAAATGGCAGAATTTGGCCGAAGTAAGATTAGTAAACATTAAAACTTCCTTTTTGAATGCTGATTTATCCATTTAAACTCATATATCACGTATTTCCAATAAAATTGATAAGTGAAACTTGAATTCGAACCCATAGAATGATAAAAAATCATGAGCTCTTTGCAATAGATGGCGTTTTACTCAATTTGTCATCACATACTGTATTAACGTTTAATAGGAAAATCAAACAACTTAATTTTATAATTTAGTACCTACTTTACGGAGAAATAAAGGAATTGAAAGAAATCTATTAATATGTTTTTGGCAAATACGGTAGGTATTTGAATTCGAACCCATAGAATGATAAAGTTAATCATAAGCTCTTTGTAATAGATGGCGTTTTAGTCAATTTGTCATCACATACTGTATAAACGTTTAGTAGGAAAATCAAACAACATAATTTTATAATCTAGTACCTACTTTACATAGAAATAAAGGAATTGAAAGAAATATATAAACATGTTTTTGGCAAATACCTACCTACTTAATTGTATATATTTTTTTCATTTTACCAATGTCTTTCTAAAACTTTGTATGAAAAACCGGCTATGTGCGATTTGGGCTTACTCACGAAGAGTTCCGTATCATTATCTATAAAAACGAGCAAAAAAAATTCACTTTGTTGTATGGGAGCCCCGTTAAATATTTATTTTATCCTGTTATTTTAGTATTTGTTGTTATCGCGGCAACAGAAATACATCATCTGTGAAAATTTAAACCGTCTAACTATCACGGTTCATGAGATAGAGCCTGGTGACAGACGAACATCGTCCGTCCATCTGGATAGACAGCGGAATCTTAGTAATAGGGTCCCGTTTTACCCTTTGGGTACGGAACCCTAAAAAGGATTGTACGAAACGTTTTAAAAGTAGATAGGTAGCTAATGGTGCCAATTCTCTCACAAATGCCTGTAAAGAAGACTAAAAATCACCAAAATTTAGTTTATTCCTGTCAACACGACGATTTCCCATTCTGAAATAGATTAAAGTGACACAACACTATATTTTAGTTTGACAGCACTAAGATGGCACCGAGTTATTAATTTAGTAAAAATGGCAATTTTGCTATTCTGAATTTGACGTTTTTCACCATTTTTCATTATTAGAGTCAAGTGTCTGGCACTGGATTTCAACTCTCGGTGTTAAGCCGAACGTTGAGAATCCAACGCGCTGGGATGCACTCTCGTCCCAGCGCGTTGAAACAATACACTTGGATTTTCAACTCTCGTCTTCTTGGCAGAGCGTTGAAAATCAATTGCACGAAAAAAAATCGCCGCAATTTTATTACATATGTGCGAATGTGGGCTTACTGTCAAAATGAGTTCGGTCGCAGAACGTGTGATTTCAGTTTTAGGGTTTTAGCAATAGTAGATTTGGTAACGAGGAGATGAAAATCTAGATTTACAAAAAAATACATAAAGAGGCATTCGCTGCTGCGTGAAAATTGCTAGCTCACTCACAAAAATGAAACTATTCCGCCAACTCGAGATATTTTTGTTGTATTGTTATTATACTTGTCCTTGAACGTACCGTGCGAAGTAGAGAATCTATCTTTATGCCATAAGTATCTAAGTTAACTTCTAAATGGCGTTATAAAACTACAGTCTCTGGTAATTTTTGAGTCGCTGATGCTGCCATCTGTTGAAGAAATGGAGGAAAAAAAATAGCCAGCTCAATAGCCAGACTTAGGGAGGTAACATTTCTTTGTATGGGATTGGGTATTTGTACTAGTATTATATCATCTGTGTCCATGTAAAGGAGGTGAGATATAACCTGACCACCTCTCTTCAATCGATAACCTAGCCCTGAATCCTCCAGCAGTGTGCTTAGAGGATTCAAAACTAGGCAGAACCAAAGTGGACTCAATCTGACACCCTTTTTTTTTTTTTGTGGGTGGGAAATCATCAAATAACTTCTTCCGCTCTGGGCGGAGCGGGAGGGCGTGTCAGACTCTTACTGACTAAAACCCACCCGTGTTCCTTCGGTTGCCCTGTCGCCGGGGGCCATGATCTCCCTTTCGGTTTTCTTCGCAACCCCGGCAGGCATCGGCCCTAGTGGACCCCTTCAATTCTGCTGACATCTCATTGAGGCGCGCGTGGAACACAACGCGCCGTCGACCCGGGCCTGGTCCTTATCGGACGGTGAGCCACCCATTGCTCACCGCCCGCAAGCCCGCGCCTACGGTGGCCGGAAATCGCCTCGCGATTCCCGACGCCCTGGGCGTCTCCTCCTGCAGCGGTTAGGGGCGTGAGGGCGCGAAATTTGCCTCTCCCTCACGCGTTCCGCCTCCTCCTTCGCGAGCATTACCGCTTCGCAGAAGGAGGTGACGGCCTCAAGAATTCAATAAATCATGTCCTGTAAAAACAGTTACAATCAATAACAAACCAAAATTTAATAAATGGACCACTCCTGGCATTAGCGATATATGAATTAAATGTTGTTTTTGTTTGTTACTAACATAGCTAATAAGTAGTGTGTATTACTAATATCATATGGATCAAGGTCTGAAATAAAGTTTTTTTTATTTTTATTTAGAAATAGCAGAGATTGACTTCTGATCAAGCTATTCCTAATTATGAAAGAAACTTTTCTAATATACAGTATGTTAATTAACGAAAGGCGTTCCCGTTTACCCGCAACAGTATAGCATCCATACATGGTAAAAAAAATATTACCATTCAAAAACAAAATGTTTTTATATTTTTTTTATAACAAAATATTCACAAAAAATATTAAATTGATACGTAAAAGAGACACTCTGTACACGCGCATTTTTATTTCAATGTGGAAGTATGGCAATGTCGCAACAAACTTATGAATGACGACTAGCGTGTGCTGCGATCTATTGATGCGCCTAGCCCCGCCCCCGCCCCCCAGTATCCACCTTATTTTATTCGGAACTAAAGATAGCGACGTTGCCGGTTTGGGCAGCGCGAATACGCTAGGTACTTTACCGCGCTACTATTTTGATTTTAAACAGGACGTTTCAAATTTATTTTCATTTATTTATTTTTTTTCATTCGGTTTTTTTTTATACTTATTTTTCTATACTGATATTTTTATTTCAATGTATTAATGATATAGATTAACGCGTTTAAGGGAACACCCTCTGTTATTTAACATACTGTATTTAAAAGAGTCTGCGCCCAAGCTAAATCTAAATGAATAAGTAACAAAATTAATATTTCTAACAATGAAATAAAAGCTGTGTGGCAGGTAATTAACAAAGATAATGAAACCATTTCAGATAACTTAAAAGTTGCTGAGACACTAGAACATTTCTTAACCAACATCCCAATAGAGGTTACGAAATCTCTCCCCTCATCATCTATACTAGCTGAATCTCTTCTAAAAGAACACATCAGTAAGAAGATTACTTTGACTCTTTCGATTCGCTCTTAAATGATTTCTGTCCCTCTTATGATCACGTAGTCTTAATGGGCGATTTTAATACTTGTCTTCTTAAAAATGGCAGTCGTACTCACAAACTTCAATCTCTTTTATCCTCTTTTAACCTTAGTATTCTACCTCTTTCGGCTACTCATCATTTCCCTAACTGTACCCCATCTCTTTTGGACCTAATGATTGTCTCTAATACTAATAATGTATCAGTCCACGGACAACTCACTGCCTGTTTTTCTTACCATGATTTCATCTTTATGTCCTACAGGATTCGCCCTCCCAAGCGTAAGCCGCAATATATTTTCCTTAGGAACTACAGGGGCATTGATCTGGAGGCATTGCTACGTGATGCTGATAGTATCGACTGGACGGCCGTCGTGGAGAGCCCTTGCATCAACGATATGGTTCGCATTTTCAATAACACAATACTTAGCTTATACGATCGTCATGCCCCTGTACGTCGAGTCAAAGTTAAATATGTTCCGGCTCCCTGGCTTACTCCTGCTATTAAGGATGCGATGGCAAGTAGGGACAGAACCAAGAGGAGGTTAAAACGCTGTCCTTCCGAGCGCAACTTGAATGCGTTTAAGGTACTGCGTAATCGCTGCAGTCGTATGTGTAGAGATGCAAAGAGACGCTACTTCCATAATTCTCTTGACAACCGCAACTCTGCAGAAGTCTGGAAATTTCTTAAAACTGTCGGTATTGGTAAATGTCCAGTTGCTTCCAGTAATGACACTGACATGTGTGTTCTTAACAAACATTTCTCACATCCCCCAATTACGTTGGATCCGCACGTCAAATCAGCTACTTTAAATGAACTTTCCCGTTTATCTGTGCCGCAGTGTCCTTCTTTCGAGCTAAGTCCCGTAAGTGAAAGTGAGGTCAAAAAATCTATTTGCGCTATCACCTCCTCTGCAGTTGGTAATGATAATCTTTGCTTAAGAATGATTTCCCCTATCCTCCCCACAATACTTCCCATCTTGACTCACATTTTTAATTTCTCATTGTTCTCTTGTACTGTTCCTGAGGCCAGGAAACAAGCCCATATCATCCCCTTACCCAAAATTCCTAACTCGGTCTCACCGACCGATTATCGACCCATTTCTATCCTCCCATATCTCTCTAAAGTTCTTGAGCACATTGTTCATCAGCAACTTTCTGCATTTCTATCTTCTAATGACCTTCTTAGTCCTTTCCAATCACGTTTTCGACCTGGCCATAGCACAGTAACGGCTCTTTTAAAGGTTACTGATGACATCCGCTGGGCTATGGAACACAAATCTCTCACCTTACTTGTACTTCTAGACTTTAGCAGTGCCTTTAACTCTGTCGATTTCGATATCCTTTTAGGGATCCTTAAATCTTTCAATTTCTCTTTTTCTACTATTGGTTGGTTCGACTCCTATCTTAAAGGCCGGTCGCAGCGGGTTCGTCTCGAAGATTCTTCTTCTAACTGGTGCTCTCTTACCGCGGGTGTACCTCAAGGTGGCGTTCTCTCTCCTCTTCTATTTTCTATTTTCATTAACTCTGTCACCAGAGTCATCTCTTCCCACTTCCATCTCTATGCCGACGATCTGCAGCTTTACAATAATTTCTTAAGGCAAGATGCGGAAGCCGCCGTGTCTGCCATGAACAGAAACCTAGATTCTATTAGCGAGTGGTCGCGGTCTTTTGGACTGCAAATCAACCCTAAGAAATCCCAGGCCATAATTATAGGCGGCAGGTATATGCGGACTAGGCTCGATGTTGCGTCGCTGTCTCCACTCTGTCTGAATGGTGTTCAGATTGAATACGCAAATGCGGTTAAAAACCTGGGGGTGACCATGGACTCTCACTTATCGTGGACTGCCCATGTTGCTCAAGTCAGTCGCAAAGTGCACTACACGTTCCATTCGTTGAAGTGCCTCCAGAGCTTCTTGCCCTTGAAGACCAAAATCTCCCTTGCTCAAACTCTCATACAGCCCATCATAGACTACGCTGATGCCTGTTATTTGGATGCCACCGAGGAGCTTTTAAATAAACTTGAGCGTTTGCAAAATATCTGTATTCGTTTTGTTTTTAACCTTAAAAAGTATGATCACGTTTCTAATTTTCGCAAGATACTCAAGCGGCTCCCTATTCGACTTCGCAGGAACTCTCGGATATTGTGTCTGCTATTCAACATCCTTCACAACCCTAAAACCCCTTCCTATCTGCGGGAACGCTTTTCCTACGCCCGTCCTTTTGATGCACCTTGCAGGTCGCATCTTAAAAACCTCCTTAAATCCCCCCCCACTCAACCGACTTCTATTCCTACTCCTTCACCGTGCACGCGGTTCGGTTGTGGAATTCACTTCCGCCTGACATTAGGGACTGTCGTACTGTTGAAACATTTAAACGAAGAGTGAAAGAACACTATCTTTCCACTTCGTCATAGTTGCATAGTTATCTTAAATCACATTATAATTATATATATTGTAGTGATATTTATTTTAGAAGTATGTATGTAAGTATATTCTTATATTGTAAGTAGTTTGTGTAAATAGTAAATTGTATTTTTTTTTCTTCTTTGATTTATGTTTTTGTTTTATCTTCTACGGTTACACACGTTGTCTACATCTCATTTTTTTATAATTTCCTGTCGCAGGTATGCTGGAAGAGATTTCTTTAGAAATAAGCATTGCCTTTGTACGTATTTTTCTGTTCCTTTCTTCTTGTCTGTTTATATGTGTGTGCATAAATGGTTAAATAAATAAAATAATAAATAAATAAATAAACATTCCAAGTTTTGAATTCAAGCCCATTTTTCTATTTTCACAATTAAAAAAGAATTCAAAAGTCTTAACATAAAAAACACTGAAGACTTATGGGAGATTTCCGTTATAGTTCTTGAAGATATCATTGACACAATTATCCCTATCCTAACAAGCTTATATAATCAATGTTTAGATAGTGGTACGTTTCCTGATTTAATGAAACATAGTAAAGTAGTAACAATTTTCAAATCGGGTAGTAAGAGTGATCCTTCTAATTATAGACCAATATCTGTACTACCAGTATTTGATAGAATATATAAAAAATCATGCTAGACCAGATGTTGTCACATTTTAATTCAAATGGGATTTTACATAGTCACCAGTTTGATTTCACGTAAGGTAGGTCGACGACTGATGCATGAGTAAATCTCATCAGTCACATTTACGAATCCTGGGAGAAGTCCTAGAATGCAATTGGCATTTTCTGTGACCTCTCAAAAGCGTTTGACGGCGTTGACCACAATACACTGATCTGTAAAGTACACCACTACACAGTCCGTAGACAACCTGCTGATCTTGTTCTTTCCTATCTATCAAATAGAGCAGCAAAAAGTAAACGTTAATGGAGTGACGTTTTCTGGGTCCCTAGTTAAAATTGGCGTACCTCAAGGTTCAATTCTCAGCCCTTTCTTATTTCTAGTTTATTTAAATTATCTTCCTTACATGATGACTAAGTTATGGGATATAATTCTATTTGCTGACGACTCTTCTCTTATTTTTTAAATAAACAGGAAAGACACAGATGTCTT
The DNA here is from genome assembly GCA_916610215.1 of Omphaloscelis lunosa. Classification (NCBI taxonomy): domain Eukaryota; kingdom Metazoa; phylum Arthropoda; class Insecta; order Lepidoptera; family Noctuidae; genus Omphaloscelis; species Omphaloscelis lunosa. The sequence goes on from OU744262.1 coordinate 21,001,726, forward strand.
ATATATCAACGATAGTCTGGTTGTTCTTTCAAAATGCTTCGCAACTAATAATACTTTACTTAATTAATAAAAACTAAACTAAATGTATTAGGTTTTCATTACCAAATATACCTCAAGTAGGTCTAAATATAAACCTTGATGGTAAAAAACTAGATCATCATCATCATCATCAGCCTATAATGTTCTCACTGCGTGAACACGGGCCTTCTCTCTTCGAGAGGGAGTGGGCTGTAATCCACTACGCGAGCCCAGTGCGGGTAGGTAGATATCACATATCTTAGAATTTTTGGTTGCTTGGACATGCCGATTTCCTCACGATATTTTCCTTCACCGTTTTGAGAGCAGTGGTGATGAAATTATTTACACAAAGTAAAGCGCCTGCCTGGGTTCGAAACCCACAACGTACAACTTGCAAGTCGGGGCCGTTACCACTGAGCCACCACTGCTCCAAAAAACTAGATGCAATAACGGAAACTATATTCTTAGGAATTTCTTTAAATTCAAAATTGCAATGGAGGGCCCACATCAGAACTCTTTCAGGTAGATTAAGTTCACCTGCATATGCAATAAGAAAAATAAGGCAGTTTACTGATGTAGCCACAGCTAGGTTAGTATAATTTGCTTATTTCCACAGTATTATGTCTTATGGCGTTCTGCTGTAGGAATCGGCAGCTGACGTAGATTTAATTCTCATTTTACAAAAGAGGGCAATCCGCGCAATCTATGAAATGGGTCCTCACAAGTCCCTTAGAGACAAATTTAAAGAAATTGTTATAAGTATTTTATATGTTCGCAAAAACTTAGGACTTTTCAAAATAAGAAGCAATTTCCATAATATAAATACACGTAGTAGACATGAAATTTTGATACCCAAATTTAGATTAACTAAAACAAGCAAGTCATTTTTTATAAACAGTATCCGCTTTTATAACAAGTTGCCAAAGTGGTTACAGAACTTAGCGACGGGAAGTTCAAAACCCACATCAAACGTGTCCTTATCAAGAAAGCATATTATAAAATTAAAGACTACGTTGAAGACAAGGAAATTTGGCAATGATTCCTTCTGCACATGTCGCTTCCCTGGTACCTCAATAACGGCATAATTATTTAAGAGTCTATTAACTGCTCCCAAATTACCACGTTTATTTTATTTTTTTACGTTCGTCCTTGACACATTCATCCTATTATTTGACATTATATATCTGCGATTTAATTTCAACTATTTATTAGTGGCTTTTGTGGACATGATAATTATTCAGATTTATTGATAAATGATAAATGATTTTATTTCTGTAAATAGGTTTGTACAAATACTTTTACACGTCAATCATATTTTAAAAACTAGATGAGGTCGGCGTTTCCTATCTGACTACTCTGAGAAGAAAGGCCGAAACAAACTCAGAGGTCACAGTCTCTTTTAAAGTCCAGACATAATCTTGGTCAGATCATGTGAAGACCATGTAGATTGGTGTCTGGAGTGGTCTTTTGAGGAAAGCATCACACAGATTGAGAGGGCCTGTCCAGTCAGTGCACGCATTTGTCAGTTATCGTGCAGCTCAACTCAGAATTAAGGAGCTCAACGATTCGACGAACAATACCAAAGAAAGGACATTTGGGTAGGCCGCATAAATTACTCAAACTGTCAGACTGTAATTAGAACAAAGTGAGAAAAAATTTAAAAACAAAAAGAAAAAGGAATGACCCACATAGTCTTCACATTCACAATAATTTAAATAATATAATACTTTAACAGTATATAAAATTCATTAATGTCAATGTGTATATAAAAACCAGGAAATAATCTTGGTCAGAGCATTTTATTTGAGGACCATGTAGATTTGTGTCTGAAATGGTCTTTTGAGGAAAGAACCATACAGATCAAAATCAAAATCAAAATATTTTTATTTCACATAGACCTACATGGGCACTAATGAAACGTCAGAAGCTAGGTGCACGGTTCCAATTGGTCGTTTCCTATGGAGAAGAGCCGGCAAGAAACTCCACGGTTACTCTTTTAAAAATAATTGGCTTTTACAATTTTTTCAAATAACAGTGTGACAAGGTATGGGAGGACAGTGTAGGTATTTCAATAAGTACCAGGTACTTAAGAAAATAGAAATGGTCAACAAATCTACAGTCCACTAAGCCTACAGTGTTCTCACATTCACAAAATAGAAAAGAATCTATACAAAAAATATATAAATTAATAAAAATAAAAACCTCTTTTAATTAAACGCAATTACATTATTGCTATTACAACTGTAATAAATCTGAATAATTATCATGTGCACAAAAGCCACTAATAAAGAGTTGAAATTAACTCGTAGCTATATAATGTTAAATAATACGATGAATATGTCAAGGATGAATGTAAAAAAATAAGATAATAATAAATATGGTAATTTGGGAGCAGTTAATAGACTCTTACATAATTATGCCGTTAATGATATACCAGGGAAGCCACATGTGCAGAAGGAATTATTGCCAAATTTCCTTGTCTTCAACATAGTCTTTAATTTTGTAATATGCTTTCTTGATAAGAACACGTTTGATGTGGGTTTTGAACTTCCCATCGCTAAGTTCTGTAACAGACTTTGGCAACTTGTTATAAAAGCGGATACTGTTTATAAGAAATGACTTGCTTGTTTTAGTTAATCTAAATTTGGGTATCACAATTTCATGTCTGCTACGTGTATTTATATTATGGAAATCGCTTCTTATTTTGAAAAGTCCTAAGTTTTTGCGAACATGCAAAATACTTTCTAAGATATAAAGAGAGGGCAGAGTCAGTATGTTAATTTCTTTAAATTTGTCTCTAAGGGACTCGCGAGGACCCATTTTATAGATCGCGCGGATTGCCCTCTTTTGTAGAATGAAAATTGAATCTACGTCAGCTGCCGATCCCCACAGCAGAATGCCATAAGACATAATACTGTGGAAATAAGCAAAGTATACTAACCTAGCTGTGGCTATATCAGTCAACTGCCTTATTTTTCTAACTGCATATGCAGCTGAACTTAATCTACCTGAAATAGTTCTATTGTGGGCACCCCATTGCAATTTTGAATCTAAAGTAATGCCTAGGAATATAGTTTCCGTTATTGCATCTAGTTCTTTGCCATCAAGTTTTAAATTTAGACCTACTTGAGGTACATTTGGTAATGAAAACCTAATACATTTAGTTTTGTTCGCATTAAGTAAAAGATTATTAGCTGCGAACCATTTTGAAAGAACAGCCAGACTATCATTGACATGTAAGACATCTGTATCTTTCCTGTCTATTTTAAAAATAAGAGAAGTATCGTCAGCAAATAAAATTATATCCGATAAGTTAGCCATCATGTAAGGAAGATCATTTATATAAACTAGAAATAAGAAAGGGCCGAGAATTGAACCTTGAGGCACGCCCATTTTAACTAGAGACCCCGTAGACGTCGCCCCATTAACGTTTACTTTTTGCTCCCTGTTGGATAGATAGGAAAGAACAAGATCAGCAGCTTGTCCACGAATTCCGTAGTGGTGTAATTTACAGATCAGTGTATTGTGGTCAACGCAGTCAAACGCTTTTGAGAGGTCACAGAAAATGCCAATTGCATCCTGGGACTTCTCCCAGGATTCCAAAATGTGGGTGATGAGTTTTACTCCTGCGTCAGTCGTCGACCTACCTTTCGTGAAACCAAACTGGTGACTATGTAAAATCCCATTTGAATTAAAATGTGACAACATCTGGTCTAGCATGATTTTTTCATATATTTTACTCAATGCTGGTAGCACAGATATTGGTCTATAATTTGAGGGATCACTCTTACTACCCGATTTGAAAATTGGTACTACTTTACTATGTTTCATTAAATCAGGAAACGTACCGCTATCTAAACATTGATTAAATATGCCAGTTAGAACAGGCGCAATTGTGTCAATGATATTTTCAAGAACCTTAACGGAAATCCCCCATAAGTCTTCAGTGTTTTTTATGTTAAGACTTTTGAATGCTTTTTTAATTGTGAAAATAGAAATGGGCTTGAATTCAAAACTTGGAATGTTCTTACTGTAGTGTTCTTTTAGAAGAGATTCAGCTAGTATAGATGATGAGGGGAGAGATTTCGTAACCTTTATTGGGATGTTGGTAAAGAATTTTTCTAGTGTCTCAGCAACTTTTAATTTATCTGAAATGGTTTCATTATCAATTTTTAAAGACAATTCATTCTGATCTCGCTGTTTTGTGTTTCCAGTTTCTTTGTTAATTACCTGCCACACAGTTTTTATTTTATTGTTAGAAATATTAATTTTGTTACTTATTAATTTAGATTTAGCTTGGGCGCAGACTCTTTTAAATATCTTAGAATAGTTTCTTACATAATTATGAATTGCTTGATCAGAAGTCAATGATTTTTCGTTATATAAATTATATAAAATATCTCTGCTTTTTCTAATACCAGGAGTGGCCCATTCATTAAATTTTGGTTTGGTATTGATTGTTACTGTTTTTACAGGACATGCTTTATTGAATTCTTGGCATACTGTAGAAAATAATGTACTGTAGTTTGTGTTGGGGTCTTGTGAATCAAAACTAGCTGTTGAAAGATTGCTAAGAACATTATTATTAAATATCTTCAATTTATTTTTAGTAAGTAGTCTTAACTGAAAAGTTTTATCTAAACGTAACTTTTTATCTGATTCAAAGGATATAAGTTGACCTGTATGATCAGACCTGACGCCACTAATTAGGGACCAATCTTTTATTTTACAATTAGTAAATACATTGTCTATGCATGTAGCCGAGGTTGCTGTTATTCTAGTTGCTACATTAAATATACATTTTAAATTGAAAGATTTAAACAATGAGATAAGCTTATATTTATCCGGTGAATTTACTAATAGATCAATATTTAGGTCACCACAAACAAAAAATATTTTATTATCTCTAATAAGTTTAGTTAGTATGTTAGATGTGAGTGGACCTGTCCATTCCATGCACGCATTTGTCAGAAATCGTGTAGCTCAACTCAGAACTTAAAAGGAGCTCAGTGATTCGACGAACAATACCAAAGAAAGGACATTTGGGTAGGCCGCATAAAGTACTCACAACTGCCAGATGATCATTAAAAGTAAGTGAGAAAAATAAATAAATATATATAATTATATATATGACCCACATAGTCCTCACATTCACAATAATATAAAAAATATAAAAATATTATACTTCACAAAGTAAATATTCATGTCATTTTGTATATAATTTTAAAGCTAGCAAAAAAAAAAAGTTCCGAAAGTAAAACATAAAAAATATAAAATTGGAGCAGCTCAATCCCATGCCTTTTTGTCCTCAATGTAATCTTTAACGGCATAAAAAGCCTTCTGGCACAACTTGCGTTTAGTAAAACATTACAATTATAATAGCAATCACGTACATAATTGCGTTTGATTAAAATAGGTTTTAATTTTTATTAATTTATTTAACTATAGTTTTGTATAATTTAGAAGCATTTTTTCAATTTTTGTAAAAGTGATTACTATGGAGCCGTTTTTTATCTTATTATGATGTATATTGACTTGAAAGAGCATGGCAGTTGAGAGTATGTCATGCTCCCTTAAATGTCTCGCTGATGGTGCCGAGTGTGTTGGATCATTCGGTTCCTTACAAAATGGTTGAGCTGGATGGTGCTGATCCACACGTCATGTTCGTGAATGGGAGCCGACAGTTGAAACTGGTCATCTCTTATCTGCCAAGGCTTATTTTTCATCTTATATTTTCAATTAATTATTTATTTTACATTGTTCTCACATACAGAAGCAACAAGAATAATGTACCCAAGATTTTGTACTATCTATATTTAAAAGAGTGTCCTTGGAGTTTCTTGCCCGTTCATCTCGTAAACGTAGATCTCTATGAAGAGATCTACGTTTTGGAATGGCCGACTAGCTTCAACTTTCTGACTAACTGACCGACTCTGACAATTCAAAAGTGCCTGTAAATGGTTTAATTGAAATAAATGGTTTGAGTTTGTTTCTTGTTGGAACAGTTACGCGGCCAGTGTGACCGCGGCGTGCGATCACATTTGCATAAAGTTTAGCAACCGATATTTTAATCAAAAATTTTAGTACGCAACGCTTAAATAAGACACTTTGGATTCAACTTTATTAAGGTCTTATTTGCTACGGGTAGTTTAAGCTGTATTGAAATAACAGGATAATTTATATTTAGAGTAGGATATTTTAGGCTATTGAATTCTTTCTAAAGATTGTTACTTGTTAGGGTACAAAAGACCTGACACAAGAGGGCGCAAGTTTTTGTTCTTGTTCTGTAAAATAATCAAAACAGTTACCTACATGCGCAAAAACATTCCAGTAGGTAGAAGAGGTCAACTTATTGATGTGTAACATCTTTCCACTCGAGTTCCTGTAATCTGTGGGAGTGATTTCGTGAAAAGCGACGGAAGTATTTAAAGGATGATTTCCACCAAACGGCTCGCATCGCATCGGATCGGAGAGGATAGGAACGGATGCGGCGACAGCTGATCGCGTCCAGCAGGATGTCAATGCATACGATCGGCTCCGTACCGTCGCTTACTAACGTATCCGTTTCTGACACGGCTATACCACTGAACGGATTTCGATAAAATATGGCACAGAGATAGACGGCATCCTGTAGAAGGATATAAGGTACTTTCTGTCTCAAAAATAATCCTAAAGGTGTGATAATATAGGGGTTGAAAGTTTGTATGGGAAACCCAGCATTTCTTAAGTTAGGGATATTAAATCTCATATGTATTCTTTTGGTAAGAAATAAAGAATTACGTGTTTCAGCGTTATTGTAAAATCATCCCCCAAAGGGGTAAAATAGGGGATGATTTTAAAATTCACATTTTTTGGATCTTCTTCAAGAGATTTAAGGGATTGGAAATATAATCCTAAGTCCGTATCTTGAATTTCCAATCCCAATTTATTTTTTATTTTTTATTTTCCCAATTTTATTACATTAAAATCGACCCACTCTGCCAAAAGTTATTACAATTTAAAGTCATAAACGAACCTTTCTAACATGTAGGTAATATGTGGTCAATGACGACACTAGAGTAGGTATTACAAATTAATGGTAATAATAATAGTAATGAGGAATGCCAAGACCTGAATCCTTTAAGCACATTGCTGGAGGATTCAGGTCTTGGCTATCGGTTGAGGAGAGGTGGTCAGGTTATATCTCACCTCCTCTACATGGACGACCTAAAACTCTTTGCCCCCAACAATTTGCAACTGATGGAGCTACTGAAAGTAACTGAAACTTTTAGTAGCGCCATCAGGATGGAATTTGGTGTGGACAAATGTGCGGTCATGCATGTAAAGCGAGGGGAGATTGTGGAATCCGTGGGAACCCAACTCTCGGATTCCATAAACCTTAGAGCCCTCTCCGGATCCGAAACCTACAAGTATTTGGGTATGTCGGAAGCGTTGGGAATCAATGTTACTGACATGAAGCAATCGTTGAAGGAGCGCTTCTTTGGCCACCTGAAAACAGTATTAAATCTCTTGTGTCTAAATGTCTTCTATCAGGCGGAAACAAGGTGCGCGCCTTCAACGGTTGGGTTATGCCGGTTTTGATGTACTCTTTCGGCATACTCAAATGGACTCAGACCGAACTCGACGCCTTGGATAGGAGGGTCCGTACATTGCTGACTGTATATCGAATGCATCACCCACGGTCATCAGTAATGAGACTGTATATCCCGCGAAAATGTGGAGGTCGAGGCTTTTTAAACGCTAAGACCCTCCACAATCGCGAGATATGCAGTCTCAGGGAATATTTCCTAGAAGCCGACATGGGGATGCATCGAGATGTGGTCGTGGTGGACAAGGGCCTTACCCCGCTCTCCTTGGCTAAAGAGAACTGTTGCAAAACTGTAGTGCTTGACACTAAGGACCGCAAGGAGATATGGCAGAGTAAGGAGCTTCAAGGACGCTACTTCCGGGCCCTGCATGGGCCCGATGTAGATTTACCAGCGTCCGTAGCCTGGCTGCGTTGTGGTGACCTCTTTGGGGAAACCGAAGGTTTTGTCTGTGCAATTATGGACGAAGTTATGATGACGAACAATTACCGGAGATTTATTGTGAAGGACGGCACGGTTGACATCTGTCGGGCATGCCACCTTCCGGGAGAATCAATCCGACATATTATCTCCAGGTGTTCTCGTCTAGCTAATGAAGAGTACTTGCATAGACACAACCTTGTAGCCAGGATTATCCACCAGCAACTTGCTCTGAAGTACAGCCTTGTGAAATCGGAAGTGCCGTACTACAGGTATGTTCCCGACCCAGTTCTCGAAAATGGAAATATCACATTGTACTGGGATCGATCCATCATCACTGACAGAACTATTGTTGCCAATAAGCCTGATATAGTGGTGGTGGATTGAGGAGAGCGGCGCACAGTGATTATAGACATAACGGCCCCACATGACGAGAACCTCGTGAAAGCTGAGAAAGACAAACAAATTAAGTATCTTGACTTGGCTCGCGAGGTTGTCGACATGTGGGATGTGGATTCAGCAATCATTGTGCCGATAGCCGTGACAGCCAATGGCTTAATCGCCAAGAGTCTCGAACAACACCCTAAGGAGGCTCTCGTTGAGCAGCTGGATCAAGGGCTTGGTTCAGAAAGCGGTACTCCTGGACACGGCTCTCATTGTCAGAAGGTTCCTCTCTCTGGAACACTGACCGCCGGTAGATTGGACCCTGTTCCCGATACCGGTGGGCTACTATTTTTTATATTTTTAAATATTTTTATATTTTTTATATATTCTAATATTTAAAAATATAATTTATAAGTATGTAAATGAAATAAAAGAAAAAAAATATAGTAATGAATAATTAGTATTTTAAGGCATTTATAATCATATTAAAAAACCGATCAAGTGTGAGCAGGAAGGACTTGCGCCTTGAAGGTTCCGTCTCGAAGCTGTGCTTGCTCGGCGGCCCGAATTTCCAAATAATCTAGAGTGAAGGACAAACTTTTCTTTTCAACTGAAAAAACTTTTAATAGACCGATTTGAATGAAATACAGGCTAAATATTACTTCAAGACACGGCCTATGAAATTTTGATCACAGATTGAAGAATAAACTTATTTATTATACTTATTACCAATTTTCGGATTTTGCTCTGTACTTGACCTTGCTTCCTGTTGCTGGTCCAACGGGAAGTGCTAAATAAATAGGCTTTGGTTTATTTGAGAGTGTCAAAATATGTGGCATAAATGACCGTATTTTTATTGTATTGACTTGGGAGTTTGATTTTCGATACAGATCCAAGGGACCATAAATCTAAGGCTGTGCGCGCACTACGCACTGATGTCTATTTCAACTGGATGCCTCCACGCGTTCCTGAGAAAATGGGTCTTGACAGACAACGAAGTCATCCTTTAAGGGTTTCCATTTTTCATTTTGAGGTACGCAACCCTAAATCAGATTTATTATCTATCTGTTACCTTTTCATGCCGTAACGGCTGAACAGATTTAGTTAAATGGTATACGGATAGGCCATGACCTGGGTTAGGACATATGATAAGTACTCTGAATTCCAGTAGTCCGTTCCTGTGGAATATTTTCCGACGTTTAAACGTGCGAAGTCGCCGGCAAAAGCTGGTTCGGACATATAAACATTCGGCCAAGCAATAATTATATTAAATAATTTTTATGCCCTTCAAATATTCGTTTAAAGAAGATTATGCCAAGTCTGTTATGCCAAATAAATTTCGGAGCATCAAGATTCCGCCAGATAGAGGGAACCCCTTCCCTCACTCTGATAGTCGGATGGGACAACAATTCAACACGACCAGAGAGAGCTCGGCGCAAGACCAACGACTTCACGTGCTTTCGGAGGCACGGGGGTATCAAACCGCCAACTTTCAAACTCCAGGCTGTTATTGTTGTTAGGTTTCAATTTATTAATACATAATTGTTGGATATTGTACTGGCAACACCGAAAGATTCGATATTTCAGAATGGTAGAACAACGGCGGTTCGGGCGCTCTTGACGGTAAGACGTTAAAAAAAAATAGATTGGCATAGTATTGTTTTGGGTTCGCATTTGGGTTCCCTGTTTCGTAGACAGAAAAATCATAGAATTTCGTTTCGCAGAAAATTGTTTCATATAATATTTGGTCTTTGTATTTTTATTTGGAATATTAAAGACTTTATTCAATTAATTTTAAAATCACATTTTTTATCAAACAAACTTTTCAAATAGTAGAATTATTTTTTAAAGAAATATTGTTTGTTTGGTGTATTTTTCCATGGTACTTTATTTCAACGAAAATGTAAAAATAGACGTTACACTATCCATAATTTTATAAGGGTACATATTTGAACGTCAAAAATTAAGTGTCGAATTAAAGTCGAATGAGGCTTAAGCTGCAAGAGCAAGCGAAGTGAAATCGGGACTTGGGGCACCCCGACTCGGATAGGTTAGGTAAGAAGGGGCCGGGGAGGGATCTATAGACCCCGCCATCCTCTACGCAGTTATTTTTTTTTAAACCACATATGAATAGGAGCCCCGCGATGCGAGGCTCCGTAGACTACGCTTACATAAAAAAATAATATTTACCCTATAAAATTATAAAATACTATAGACTATTGAATATTTGTCAAAGGTATTAATTGAACCGTTTGGAAACGTTCACTTGATAATATGTTTTTCTTGGTAATCAATTATATCATAACTAAACAATATGAGGATAAAGAATATTTGATTTGTTATTCTATGATATGAATATCAAAACATAAAATTTTATTTGTAACAAAAATCAATGATATAACTGTATGGGAAGGAAGTATTCTGCGTATTGATTACTCTACGAAATGATAATATGACAAAAAAAATATGTGAAACGAAATTCTATGAAAATGAAAGCTATAAAACAACGTACAACCATTGGTTGGAGATCTACTGTATAAATTAAGGTAACCTATTAGTTTTATAGTAAATATTTGAATACTGATTAAATAGTGATATTATGTGGGGAATAGGAGATGTGATGGAATGGTGTAGAATATCGAATTTGATGTTGGCAAAGAAATATAAATGAATGACAAAATATCTTGGTGTTTCATATTATTTTCCTTATCCCTGAAATATAAATATGTAGTTTTATTAAATAATTTTAGATTACGATATTGGAGTAATGAATTTAAAATTCATTTGAGAATTAGTATCTATTGTGAGGTTAAATAATTATATTCAGAATTAAATTAGTTATTTTAGAGAAAGGATAGTCTTTATTATACTGTTCTAATGGAAAAACTTATAACATTTTGGCCGACCTGGAAATCGAACCCAGGACCACCAGTAGTCAGGAGGCTCAGCAGTCACGCTCACGGGCACGAGACCAACGGCCACACACACAAACACCGTGTGTGACACCGTGATGATCTGATGACGTCACCACTCACACCACACGCGGCACATTTCGTCGCACAATTAAAATATACCACAGTTAGCTTCACCACCAGCGGCGATTGGCGACCGCTGTATTATGAACCTTATAGCTTGAAAATACGACACATAGTTACATTGTTCAACAATTTAATTTGCATGCAAATAGCGCCGAGCCATTTATATTAATATAGTATTGATAAGGAAGAATATTATGATGTATGGCGGGATTCGTAGCGCGAAGGCGTCGTAGCGGCGCTACGCGTCTACGAGCGCGTAGCTCGTAGCACCGCGCCGGCCAGTCGATGACGTCACGCCGTCTGATTTATACATTGATTTGCCTCCCTTTTTTTAAGGAACTTTTATCTGAATACATGACGGTCCTATCCAGTGTGTTTGTTGTGTGAGACTTATGTAACATTTTGTTTTTTCTGCAAACAAGTGAGAACCCACTGAGATAGGAAGTTATCGAGTGTAAGTAAGCTTCGCAAACATTAACTTAGTTTTGTTTGAGCACAAGCTTGGAGTATGTCAGTTTAATTAATCCGTGTACCTGAGCTGAATGAACCCCAACCTACCAATATTAGCTTTGTCAGACAATAAGTATTTACTAGATTATTATTTCCCAATTTCCCCACTGCGCGATCAGCATTTATAATTATCTAGAACATGCGTCAATCTGATCACGCTGTGCATGTACTACGTTAGCAATTAAGTTAGTATATAAGATCAATATTTTGTTAGATTTAATTCAATTACTGTTTCGCTGTAACTCTGTCGGAATAAAGTTATTTTTAAATACTTCCGTTGTCGCTTACTTAATTGGCGCAGCCGGTAGGATCTCTGTAGTCAGTTTGCCGTGTATACAATTCTACGTGGAGTAGCCGACGTCCGTGTCTACGGTTTAGCAGAGATCGCCGAACAAATAAATTCATTAAGAAGCCACTTCGAGTTACGGAAGAGGACCAGCCACAGCAGTAATTTAGTGAAATAGACGATACGACACAAACAGTGACAATAGAAATTAGTATATGGACCATCTTAGAGTATGTGGTTATTGTAATAGCAATAGTTATCTTTATAATGTATAAATTTCAGTTCATAAACTTTTGTCGAAATTCTCCGAAACCGTCTGCGACACCTTCGGATAATTTCTCTCTTAGGGAGGGAGGAGTTAAGGAACCCCAACCTACCAATATTAGCTTTGTCAGACAATAAGTATTTACTAGATTATTATTTCCCAATTTCCCCACTGCGCGATCAGCATTTATAATTATCTAGAACATGCGTCAATCTGATCACGCTGTGCATGTACTACGTTAGCAATTAAGTTAGTATATAAGATCAATATTTTGTTAGATTTAATTAATTACTGTTTCGCTGTAACTCTGTCGGAATAAAGTTATTTTTAAATACTTCCGTTGTCGCTTACTTAATTGGCGCAGCCGGTAGGATCTCTGTAGTCAGTTTGCCGTGTATACAATTCTACGTGGAGTAGCCGACGTCCGTGTCTACGGTTTAGCAGAGATCGCCGAACAAATAAATTCATTAAGAAGCCACTTCGAGTTACGGAAGAGGACCAGCCACAGCAGTAATTCAGGGAGCATGGAGCTAGCTGCGGAATTGTGAGTAAATCTTTTTCACCTTCCTCTCAGCTCTTCCATCTATATCCCAACCTTGTAATAGTCTATGTGTTTGTGTATTATTAGGGATTGGACAACGCCGTGATAATATTTGCATAGATTTTAATTGTACTAATATTTTAGAGTAGTGATAGTTTAGTAGCACATTAGTGTGATTTTTTTTTCTCCGCGTTTGTTTCGTTCATAACTTTTCACAATGGAAAACGTAACCCTTGTCCCACAGGAATTGGTTAACATCATACCAATATTCAGCGGCGACACTAGAATGTTGCCTTTATTTATAAAAAAAGGTGAATACATTTTGTCTACGTTCTTAGGAACCGCAGCCCAAAATGAATATTTATTTCATGTAGTAACAAGTAGGTTATCAGGCGAAGCAGCCAGTTTGGTAGGCGAAAGAGAAGCTATAGGTACGTGGGACGAGCTGAAGAAGTTGTTAAACCAACACTTCGGTGATCCACGCACAGAGGATTGTTTAGCAATGGAGTTAGAATCGTGTAGAATAAATAAGGGTGAAAGTTATTTAGATTTTTGCCATAGAATACAGCGGATGAGAAGTGTTTTATTTGCTAAAATATCAGAAACTATCATTGATGAATCTCTACGTAAGGCAAAGCAAATCATTTATAGTAACAGAGCAATGAATGCTTTCTTGTTTAATTTACCGCCATTTTTAGTTAGATTAGTTCGTTTGCGCGACGTCACAACGTTAGAGGATGCATTAAAGATAGTTTTAGAAGAACAAAACTTCCAGGCAGTCTATGAGTCGAAAACAAACGACAGACGTAATTTTAGCAGAAATAACAGACCCAATTTGCCTAATAACCAAAATGCAATTGAACCTAATAATCAAAAGAAAGATTCACATAGCATATCAAGTACACATGTACCGAATAGTGCTACAAACAGCACATCTACACCGAACAATTCGCATCAGCCCAGACATTATAAACAACATAATAATATTCAAAGAAATCAAGACAATTTTAATCGTACAAACAACAATAATGCGTCACCGCAGTCAAGTAGGTCATTTGTTCCGATTGCACAACCGAACCAACAGTTCGCGGCACATGCACCGAGCACGCCGTCTTTTGCAGCGCAAGCATCTACGTCGGGTGCGAATACTGATGTCACCATGCGTACTGCAAGTTCGCGACGTGTTAATTACATAAATAATTCTAATAATAATGAACAGAGTTCAAGTTATTCGTACAATGAGTGCCAAGAATTTTCGCCTGAAGAACCCGGGGCGGGAAATTTTTTGCATAACGGCCTCTACCCTAGAGAACGAATAAAAATAAATTGTAATAAACGCTTAAATTTACCACATATAGTTATACCAGAATTAAAGGCAGTTTTTATGATAGATACGGGGAGTGTTAGATCGTTTATAAGCCCGTATATAGCGAATAAATATTTTAAAAATTATTTACAGTATGAACCCTTCGAAGTTGTTAGCACTCACGCATCGAGTGTTCATGGTGAAACGGCTATTATTCCATTACCGGTTACCTTTGGAAGTCAAGAGTTCCATAAGTTTTATGTCTATAGTGTCGACGATAGGTATGATGGGTTAATAGGTAGCAATTTGCTGAAGCAATTACAGGCAAAGATTAATATGGAAAATCAGATATTACATTTAAAAAATACTGATATTCCTATCATATATTCACCGCCTATGAGAGAGATATATAATCTACCATCTCGTAGTGAACTTAGAGTAAGACTCCCAGTCAACTTACTGAACGGGGAAGCTGTGTTAGATTTTAAGCAATTTACGGAAGGGATTCGAATGCCCGCCGCATTAGTTACGTGTATTGAAGGCTATGCAACAACTGTTATTCAGAATTATAGCCATGAAAATAGAAAATTAGTAGTTACGGGACCTTTTCAAGTGAAACCATACATACAGGACCCATCTGTTAGTGTTAATTTCATAGATAATAATATAGAAGTGGACAGCTTGCTAACAAAGAATTTAGACAAATTACAGTTAGATCATATGAATTCAGAAGAACGAACGGTTATTGAGGGACTTTGTAAAGAATACAAAGATATATTTTATTGTGAAAATATTCCGTTAACCTTCACAAATCAGGTTAAACATAGAATAAGAACAAAAAATGAAGACCCAATAAACATTAAGGCACATAGATTGCCACCTATTCAAACAAAAGAGATCAGTAGTCAAGTCGAGAAAATGTTAAGGGATAACATTATCCAGGAATCTCATTCCCCCTGGAGTGCTCCCGTACATTTAGTGCCGAAAAAATTAGACGCGTCAGGCCAACAAAAATGGAGGATGGTAGTTGACTATAGACGGCTCAATGAAATCACAATTGATGATAAATACCCTTTGCCCAACATTAACGATTTATTTGACATGCTAGGTAATAGTACATACTTTACAACTCTCGACTTAGCTAGCGGGTACCATCAATTAGAGGTTCAGGAGAAAGATAGAGCTAAAACTGCGTTTAGCACACCTTCAGGTCATTATGAATTTAACAGAATGCCGTTTGGGTTAAAGACCGCACCCGCAACTTTTCAGCGAGCGATGGATAACGTCTTACGAGGCCTTCAAGGCTTACATTGCTTAATATATCTCGATGACGTCATTATTTTTTCTAAAAGCTTGCCTGAACATGTAGAAAAACTTAGAGCAGTTTTTGACCGCTTCCGTCAAACAAATTTAAAAGTTCAATTAGATAAGTCTCATTTTCTTAGAAAGGAAGTACTCTACCTAGGGCATACTATTAAAAGTGAAGGTTTGAAACCAAATAATGATAAAATAGACGCTATTCTTAGGTATCCTATACCGGAAACGGTTACACAGATTAAAAGCTTTTTAGGACTAATCGGTTATTATAGGAAATTTATCAAAGATTTTGCCAAAATAACTAGACCATTAACAGCTTGTTTAAAGAAAGGTCGCAAAATTGTAATTAATGGGGAATATAAAGAATGTTTTGAGACATGTAAAAAGCTTTTAACAAATGCACCTTTGTTACAATTTCCTGACTTTAGTAAAACTTTTATTTTAACCACGGATGCATCCAATTTTGCGATCGGGGCTGTATTGTCACAAGGAACGATAGGCTCAGATAAGCCTGTAGCCTATGCTAGTAGAACCTTGAGCGACACAGAAGTAAAATATAGCACTATCGAGAAGGAACTTTTAGCCATAATATGGGCAGTTAAGCACTTTCGACCGTATTTGTATGGTAATAAGTTTACCATATTTACAGACCATAGACCATTAGCTTGGCTGTATTCATTGAAAGAGCCCAATAGTAAACTCACGCGATGGCGGTTAAGGTTAGAAGAATACGATTTCGAAATAAAATATAAGAAAGGCCCTCAAAACACGAATGCAGATGCTTTATCTAGGATTAAGATTAATGCAATTGACGACGATTTAGATTCAATATTCGTAAATATAGGAGATAGGCAGGAACGTATACAAAAAATTATAGAAAACGAATTGCAAGACCTCGAAACTCCAATAGAAACGATAGAACTTTCGGATTCTGATGATGGGGTCACTGCCAACTCAGTTTCAAATAGAGAACACGAAGGCATTCCTAGTTTAAACGAAGCTGTCGATACTAAACCAAAACAGATTTTAATTCATTCATGGTTTAAAAATAAATTAGACGTAAAAGATATTTCAAATAATAAACAAAAAATTCTCGAAGTTCACTTACCGACAAATAACGATATATTAGTTAAAGACTTTTTGAAAGAGTATATTGATCCAAAACCTCGGTCAGAATCCGGGGATAGCAGCGATAAAGCGGGGAGTAGCAGTGAAGAGGAATAGTTATTGGACAATATACAAAAGTGTAGATTTAGAATCATTACACTTACAAATAGATAATAATATTCGGGATTTTATTAACTTGAAAATTAAAATTAAGGAAAATAGTCTTAGTAACGAAACTATAGGAATAGAAAGCCAAATAGAATATCTTATTAAACTAACTAAGGATAGATTCTTTCAAATCTTACCTTTCCATTATAGAAATAAAAGAGCTCTGTTTAATCCATTAGGCTCACTTGTAAAAGCTATCACAGGAAATTTAGATGAAGACGATGCAATTAAATATGATAGAGAAATCCAAATGATACAGAACAAAGAGCATGTGGTCGAACGTAAAGTATCATCAATGCAAAAAGCTTTTGATAAATTAGTAAATGACTCTGAAATAATAAATTCAAATATTAAAAACTTGGGTTTACATACCAATGAAATGGAAAAATTAGTTGAACATGAGTTCAGGTTTAACAAACTTTTCCAAATATTAAATACTATGTATCAAATTTTAAATAACTTTCGGACCTGTTACGAAAACATACAAGAGATTGAAACGGCAATAGCCTTTAGCAAACTGAATACATTGCACCAATCCATTATAAATAGTACAGAATTATATAATACGTTAGAAGTCATTGCTAAACATGCTAGAACAATATACCCAGTAAGCAAACATAATTTAATAAAATTAGAACGTAATATCATACTTAAATCATATATAAATAACAACAAGTTAGTTTTTGTTTTAGAAGTTCCCTTAATAAATAACGAAACATATAATTATTACAAGGTTATACCCATCCCTATATTCCATTCTCCAAATACCTTTACAATAATACCCAAATATCCTTACCTGATGGTGAATAGATTGAAATACATGCCCGTGGTAAGCCCATGTACTGAGATTGAAAATGGAAAATTTCTTTGCGCTGAAACTAATTTAGCCCAGTTTCCAACCGAGACCTGCATTGAACAAATAATGCTGATGAAGAACAACTACAAAAACTGCATACAGAACCATATTGAAATAGAAAAAACTAAGATACAGAAAATAACCGACAGCCAATGGTTGGTTTACTCAGAGGAAAATCTCATCATCACCGAGAATTGCAATACAGAAATACTGAAGTACACTATTCTTGGGACCTACATCGTGACACCTGGCCAACAATGCGAGACACAAATAGGCGAAGTCATCGTTGCCGCCACCACAAACACTACAGTTTCCAGTCTCCAGCTGCCATTGATCCAGATGCCAGACCTACAACAGGACATTCAGAGAAGATCAAAGAAAGTGGATTTAAGAAATGTGGACTTCAGTGATGTGAAAGAAGTGTTACAAAGTGCAAAATTTAGTGAAATAGACGATACGACACAAACAGTGACAATAGAAATTAGTATATGGACCATCTTAGAGTATGTGGTTATTGTAATAGCAATAGTTATCTTTATAATGTATAAATTTCAGTTCATAAACTTTTGTCGAAATTCTCCGAAACCGTCTGCGACACCTTCGGATAATTTCTCTCTTAGGGAGGGAGGAGTTAAGGAACCCCAACCTACCAATATTAGCTTTGTCAGACAATAAGTATTTACTAGATTATTATTTCCCAATTTCCCCACTGCGCGATCAGCATTTATAATTATCTAGAACATGCGTCAATCTGATCACGCTGTGCATGTACTACGTTAGCAATTAAGTTAGTATATAAGATCAATATTTTGTTAGATTTAATTAATTACTGTTTCGCTGTAACTCTGTCGGAATAAAGTTATTTTTAAATACTTCCGTTGTCGCTTACTTAATTCGCTCGAGCAAGTCCGCTCACTTCTCTGACAACGCTCAACTTTGTTAAGTGCCTAAGTATACATAATTTAAACAAAATATTTTGTCTCTCTTGCTAACACACTATAAAGTACCGATAATTTACGAATGTTTATTGTTCTAGGATACTCCACATAGTCCTTTATTAAGTAAATGTGAAAAGAGCAGTCTATTTTTATAATAATTTAATGAACACAGTCTCTCATCTTGACCCAGGCTCTGTTTGTATTGTAGATGCCTTATCATAAGATTATTTAGAGCTAAACCAACCTAACAGGACAGGACTGTTTATTGTAGAGCACGTCTCTGTAGCCACAATATAAATAAGAAACCTTGATAACGTTGCTTTTGGTCGAAGTGTTGTAACGCAAACATCTGCGTGACTGTGACGCCCTCTCGCGGCTCCATCGGGAAATTAGTGTCGCTTCACGAGCACACGATACACAGACACGCTCCGTCTTATGTTGTGAACCTACCACACAGCTGCTTGAGTTGTTTGTTTATCGACTTGGATCTTGGGCTAATTACAAAGGTTTTAAATAAGGTTTATTAAAAATTATTTTAAATAAGGTTTTAATTATGTAAAATGACAATTTAAACTTATGCTAATTTTTAGGTGTAAATTCGGACGATACTACTACCGAAGTAATTAGCATATGTTTATAATGTAATTTTTACACAATTAAAACCTTATTTAAAATTATTTCGATTTTCTTTAAAGTCCTCCGGCTATCACCTTCGTAATTGACGCAGTCGGTAGGATATTCGAGGGAGCGCGCAGCACGATATAGATTTCCAAAATTAG
Source organism: Omphaloscelis lunosa (assembly GCA_916610215.1). Taxonomy (NCBI): domain Eukaryota; kingdom Metazoa; phylum Arthropoda; class Insecta; order Lepidoptera; family Noctuidae; genus Omphaloscelis; species Omphaloscelis lunosa. The sequence continues at coordinate 21,021,245 of OU744262.1, forward strand.
TTAATCTGCTGACTTGGATCGTCGTTGTCGGTATTTCCAAGTACCTCGTCGAATATCCGAACTTAAGAAGACGCAGCTGAGGACGTATCCAGCCATCGATACACCGAAAAAACGATGTATGTGTAAGTTCTTGAAAGTTTCTTTGAGGTGTTGCTTCCTAGTATTCCTAGTCCTTCCTTTTCACCCCTTTACTTAATATTAATTCAAAATTTTTCATCTGAGGGAAATTAGAAGAAGATTTGTCTCTTACAGACACCAAATGGTGTTATTTGCTGATGACACATCACTGATTTTTAAAGTAAACAGACATGCACAGGAGCTTGACGACGTAAATAACGCTATTAAGGTCCATAATTGGTTTACTGTAAATAATTTGGTATTAAATGAGAAGAAAACTAAATGCATAAGATTCGCGTTGCCGAATGTTAGAAGTAGTGCAAGTCACGTTGTTTTGAATAAGGAGGCACTAGAATTCGTCGAAAAGACGGTTTTCCTGGGGATAACGCTTGACTCCAAACTATAATGGGGTCCTCACTTAACATCACCTTTAGGGCGGCTCAGTTCAGCCGCTTACGCTGTTTGGAAAATCCGCCAACTAACAGACGTGGATTCCGCGAGACTGGACTGTTTTAGTTACTTTCATAGAATCATGTCTTACGGTATTTTGCTGTGGGGACGGGCTGCAGACATTGATTCTATCTTTATTGCGCAAAAGAGTGCCGTCAGAGTCATCTACAACCTCCGCAGACGCGAGTCTCTAAGGGAACTGTTTAAGAAAATTAACATCATGACGGTACCTTGTCAGTATATATATGAAAACATTATGTATGTTCGAAAAAATCTACATCATTTAGTAAGATAAGTGACAGGCATAATTTTAACACTAGAAATAGGAATAAATTTGATCAACCACGTTTTAGATTGTCTAAAGTACACACTTCTTTTATGGGGTACTGTGTAAAATGTTATAATAAAATACCACTCGATATTCTTCAACTAAATGAGAAGAAATTTAAAACATGCATTAAACGCACACTATATACACAAGCATATTATAAGTTAGATGATTATATCGTAGATAAAAACGCTTGGCTTAATGCTGGTCCTGCTCCACAGCCACTTGGGCTCACTAGTTAAAATTTTAATATTTGGAAGAGATGCTTCCCCTTTTTTAAAAATTTTGTTTTTGACATTAGGTACTTAATGTTTATTTTTGTTTTACCAAGTAATTCTTGAATGCTCCAATTAGTAGTGATCTTCTTTCTTTTTGGTGGTAAAATTCTTTTATTTTTTTAAATACATTGCAAACTATAGTTTTGTATAATTTAGAAGCATTTTTATTTTTGTAAATGTAAGACCATGGAGCCGTTTATTAAGTTATTAAGATGTATGTTGACTTGAAAGAGCATGGCAGTTGAGAATATGTCATGCTCACTTAAATGTCTCGCTGATGGTGGCGAGTGTGTTGGATCATTCGGTTCCCTACAAAATGGTTGAGCTGGATGGTGCTGATCCACGCATCATGTTCTTGAACGGGCGCCGTCAGTTGAAACTGGTCATCTGCCAGTGCTTATTTTTAATCTTATATTTTCAATTGCTTTTGATTATTTTTTGTTAATTGTTGTCATATATAGAAGCAACAAGAATGATAATAATAATAACAAACCGATTCTAAACACCGCCATGATCAAGTCGCTGCAATAATACACCAACAGTTAGCATATAAATATAAACTCGCTAACGAAATGATACCATATTATAAATACAAACCAGAAATAATATTAGAAAGTAAGGATCAGAAAATTTACTGGGACCGAACAATAATAACAAATAAAACTATTCATTACAATAGACCTGACATTACCGTTCACGACAAAACCAATAAAACAGTTTATCTGATATATATAGCAATACCGAACTCACATAATATTCAAACCACCATATCCGAAAAGCTCAGTAAGTATCAAGATCTCGCCATAGAAATTAAAACCCAATGGAAAACACAAACCGTTCATATTGTTCCCGTTGTCCTTTCATCTACTGGTGTAATACCAAAATCTCTCACACAAAGCCTTAACACTCTACAGATGCCCACTCACACACTTTACATGCTCCAAAAAGCCACCATTCTTAACACCTGTCGCATCACCCGAAAGTTCCTGACTTCTTCGACATTGTCATCCACCTTTTCATTCTAAATTTTGCTTTACATACTTGGTCCCGACCCGTGTGTAAGGTTTCTGGACCTCTCTTAAATGAGAGAAAACGTAAAGAACCGAAAATGATAATAATAATAATAACCCCACCGCCGTATCTCTACGTTGACGTCGTGGTGGGGCTTGCGCGTTCCGAACTCTAGGCCTGTGCCGGTAGAGTTTACTTTGCCGGAACGGGTCTGGGATGAGGAGCCAGACCAAGAGAGATACAAAAACCCGCAGGGCAGCATGTGGCGAGCTGTTGGGCAGTAGCGACCCCACGGACCCTATCTCTCGGGAGAAGTCTTGTTCCCCACCTCTGGCTTGGCTTTATTGGCCGGCTGGAGTGAACACTGACGAGGAACGGAGCTCCCACCTCATTCTTGCCTTAATTGGCCGGCTTGAGTGGAGATTCGCAAGAGCAAACGTGCTCGGAGGAAGGAAGTATTCCAGTAAGTGCTCGTAGGGATCTTGACCATCTTCCGGGCTCTGGGATTGTTCTGAAAGCCGTGGAATACCTCTCCACTCCTCAAGCACCTCAGGACATGTTGCCCCCTTGTCGCTACGTCACTATGTGCTAGCGACCGTTTCCGGAGGCCCATTATTGAGTGTGCCAGTCACCCCCTGTCATTTTAACTGTGTATTTTATATAAAATATTGGTCAGGCAGGGGTCATAGTCTTTCCACAGCTCTAGGTAACCAGTTCACTTAGCCAACCAGACCCATAATCAAATATCTTTGTTTCCATATCCTACAATAGTCTTGCACCAACCGGGGGTTGTCCTTGGGTGCACTTGAATAGCGCGAACAGGGATAATCGTCGGTTGGTGCCTCATTTCATTGAAAACGTCTAACGGGCCTCTGCGAGTCGGCTTCGGCCCCTCGTACGCCTTCGAAAGGTCCGGGACCCCAAGGTCCCGAGAAATGTCATAGACCCTATAAAAATAATAATAATATATTTTTAAATGTTTATTTTTTTTTTTTTTTTATATAAATATTTAAAAATGTAAATAATATGTTTTAAAATTAAATAAAAGATAATAATATTTGTTTACTCAAAAACAGTAGGTAGGTACAGTACACTCTTCAAATATTAGGCTTACAGTTTAATTATAAATAAGAGAATGAGCATCCGTCTACATGATAAATGCACAGGAGTAGAGTGAATATACATTATACAAACAAAAATATTAACTGATTATTTGAATAAATTTTTCAGTGTCTTCGTATGATAGTTTCATTAAAAATTCATGTGCCTTCTATTTACAATGGAATTTGTGAAGAGAAAAAATATTTATGGGTTTATTAATTTTATTATACACATGTGGTGCTAGAAAGACGAAGAATCTCTTTATGAAAGAGGTTTTAGGTTTATGTATGCGGACCACAAGGTCATGTTTTCTGCGTTTCTTTGTGAGATCAGTATCATATATAAGTTCACCATGATGTACCCAGGATTTTGTAATATATTTAATATATTAAAAGAGTGTCCTTGGAGTTTCTTACCCGTTCTTCTCCATAGAGATCTACGTTTTGGAATGGGCAATTAGCTTCAACTTTCTGACTAACTGACAGACTCTTTGACAGTTCAAAAGTGCCTGTAAATGGTTTAATTGAAATAAATGGTTTGAGTTTGAGTTTTGACAAATAAATAGGACCAGAGAAGTAGATTTAAATAGGTTTATAGAATCAGATAATTTAGGATTAGATATTTTATTTAATAGTGACGAAATGGCATTGAACCCCGATACTATCTTTAAGGCTTTACGCCCAGTACCAAACTTTGATGGCAATCCGAATATTCTAACTCGTTTTATTAAAATATGCGATCAGCTCGTAATACAATATGTCAGAAATGACCCGAGCTGCGAGCTAACTAATTAATGTGTTATAAACAATATTTTAAACAAAACCTTGGGATCTGCAGCTACAATAAACTCCAACGGTATACCCGAAAATCGGCGAGGGATTCGTGACGCATTAATTAACAACTTTTCCAATCAGAGGCACGAGACTGCCCTTTATAATGACATTTGTCTTTACTGACACAAGGAAATAGCACCGCGCAGGAATATTACGACAAATGCCAGACTCCTTTTAGCACTATAATGACTTATGTAACCCTTCATGAAAACATAGCTACTACCATCGAAGCAAAACGTGATCTTTATAAAAAACTAACGTTACAATCTTATGTCAGAGGTCTTAAAGAACCTTTAGGGTCCCGTATCCGATATATGAGACTCGGAACTATAGAAAAGGCTCTGGCATGTACAGCAGGAACTGAAAGTGATGTACGTACAGCAACGTAACGAAAGCATTCCCGAGTGACGTAACCCGACACAGCAAGTGCATTCAATCCATAGAATGCCACCCGCAGTCCTTATGACCACACCCAAACCTTTTCGCTTTCCGAGTGCAGGCACGAGCTGGCATAAGCCTATGCTCAGGCAGCCGCAGCAGCAACAATGGAGGCCACCCTTCCAGCACATCGGTACTAGCATCGTCCGAATCTAGACCTAGAAATTAGCATAAGTTTAAATTGTATTTTTTACATAATTGAAACCTTGTTAAAAATGATTCGATTTCGATAAACGATGCACTCTCTAAAGTTGTGCATTGGTTTAATGTAAATAATCTTCTCCTGAACGAAAAAAAGACTAAACTCATTAAATTTTCAATGCCAAATGTCAGGCAGCTATCTACCCATGTTTAAGTTAATGGAACAGAGTTGGACCCTGTTGAGTCGACAATTTTTCTTGGAATCACTATTGACGGTAAATTAAAATGGAGCCCACACATAGAAAAATTGTCAGGAAGGTTAAGCTCGGCCGCCTATGCTATAAAAAATTAAAGAGATAACTGACGTAGATACAGCCAGAATTGTCTATTTTAGTTATTTTCATAGTCTTATGTCATATGGGATTCTTCTCTGGGGAACTTGTGCGGACATTAATACTATCTTTGTTCTACAGAAAAGTGCTGTTCGAGCCATTTACAACCTAGTTCCAAGAGATTCCCTTAGAGAAAAATTCAAGAAATAAATATTCGGACTGTAGCTTCACAATATATTTTGAAAACCTATTGTATGTACACAAAAATATATCAATTTTTAAGAAAATGTTCGATATGCATAGTTTAATTAACAGGAATAAACAGAACCTTGCTGTAATCGCACAGGTCTCCACAAAGTAGGCAACTCATTCCTGGGTCAATGTATACGCTTATATAACAAACTTCCTATTGGAATTCGAAACTTACCCATTAAACGATTTAAAATCTGTATTAAAACTATACTATGTAAAAAAAGGGTACTATACAATTTCAGATTATTTAGAAGATAAAAAAACCTTGGGATCGAACTGCTCACTCTGCTAAGCCTTGTGATTATGTTTCGTGTGTTGGTCCAAGACGTCTTTCTATTTTTAACTTGTAGTAGACGCATCGTCTCGCTAATTAATCACGCATTTCAAAGTTAAATCAGAAAAACAGTTTTTCTGAAAGTTTTAAATCGGAACGCATCCGGTCGGACGCGCGCCGTCTGGAACGTCACTGTTAGCTGTCATTAACGTTTTCGTGCGCGCTAAAGGATCACGTAGTTATTCTTTTTCCCAGTATAGTATCTCAAAGTACAAGTGTGTGTAGTGTTTTACGGCAATGGGAAAACACAAGAGAAAAAATGATGTCGACAACGTGGAGGAGCTATACCGAAAAATTAAAAGGCTAAAAAAGTCTATCAAAAAGAATAAATCAACGGAAGGTGAGTCCTATTAAAATTACTCATGTAGGTACTAGAATATTACATCCCATCTCACATCACACGATGGGATAAAATTAGCAAAAGCAAATGAGGATTAATACAACACACCCTGCTATCATAGCGAAATAGGGTATTATACAGGGTGTTTGGTGCATCGTGTGCCAAATTGAAATGGTCGACTGGGGGGGTCACCTGCTATCCTTTCAGACCCCTAAACACTTCAGATGCCCTGTGGATTTTTTTTCATCGACTTTTTATTGTTTTATTAAAAAAATACCCAAATTTTACATTCAAGTAAAAATTTTAAAAAAAGTGTAAATCGTAGACTCTGAATTTTAATTTTATTTGGCTGTGTATTGTATTACAGTACTTTTAAATTCAAAATTAGTGACATTAGCCATTTAGTTTCTTTTTTATTTACTCGCAAAGTTTCGGACCTCAATTAAAGTTGTCCATGTTACAGCTATTTACATGGCTATAAAAAAAAATACAAAAGCGACCGGGATCTTCCAACTCCCTCAGAAATTCTCTAGTCTATTCTCTTGCTAGTGATGTGCCACATGCCACAAAAATCTTTTTACAACTTTGTGAATTCGCTAGAATTGTGAATCGAGTCACAAAATACTAAATTTCAAATTATGATTTAAAAAAATATTTTTGCTTAAATGATACCTCAAAAATTCATTAAATCTGTTATCTCACTCTTATAAGGTAAAATCTGTCTCGTATCTCTCTTTTGGGGGGGAGGGGGTTTACTAGAAATAAAAAATAATTGCATTTTTAACATTTATTTAATAATTTTTACATATTCTGCCCAAACTGTTGGCCGCTATTGCGAATGCAGGCCCGACATCTATTTCGTATTTCCACAGTTGTTGTACGAAGTCGTATTTCCTCCTTTATTTTATTGAACGCCGTTTCAATGCGTTGAAGTAGTACCTCCCTAGTCGAAACCTCCGTGGCGTATACCAGCTCTTTGGTACGTCCCCAGACATAAAAGTCATGCGGAGTTAGGTCTGAGGAACGTGCCGGCCTTGCAATAGGGCCATCGCGACCAATCCACGCATTGGGGAACACATCGTCGAGATATTCCCTCACAGTCAAACGCCAATGCGCGGGACAGCCGTCATGCTCGAATACTTTGGGCACATTTTCATTAAATACGGGCACCTCGGACACTAATTCGGGCAGGTCGTTTTGAAGGAACTCCAAATAGTTATCGCCATTGAGGTTATCGGGCAGGTAACTACCTGATTCCCAGTCACTCCTGCCCAAACGTTTACACTAAACCTCCTTTGAAAAGATTTCTGTCTTTTTGCGCGGGCGCATTGGTGTTTGACTGCGAGGGAATATCTCGATGATGTGTTCCCCAATGCGTGGATTGGTCGCGATGGCCCTATGGCAAGGCGTATACGTATACGTTCCTCAGACCTAACTCCGCTGGACTTTTATGTCTGGGGACGTGCCAAAGAGCTGGTATACGCCACGGAGGTTTCGACTAGTGAGGTACTACTTCAACGCATTGAAACGGCGTTCAATAAAATAAAGGAGGAAATACGACTTCGTACAACAACTGTGGAAATACGAAATAGATGTCGGGCCTGCATTCGCAATAGCGGCCAACAGTTTGGGCAGAATATGTAAAAATTATTAAATAAATGTTAAAAATGCAATTATTTTTTATTTCTAGTAAACCCCCTCCCCCCCCCTCCCCCCCAAAAGAGAGATACGAGACAGATTTTACCTAATAAGAGTGAGATAACAGATTTAATGAGTTTTGAGGTATCATTTAAGCAAAAATATTTTTTTAAATCATAATTTGAAATTTAGTATTTTGTGACTCTATTCACAATTCTAGCGAATTCACAAAGTTGTAAAAAGATTTTTATGGCATGTGGTACATCACTAGCAAGAGAATAGACCAAAGAATTTCTGAGGGAGTTGGAAGATCCCGGTCGCTTTTGTATTTTTTTTTATAGCCATGTAAATAGCTGTAACATGGACAGCTTTAATTGAAGTCCGAAACTTTGCGAGTAAATAAAAAAAAAACTACATGGCTAATGTCACTAATTTTGAATTTAAAAGTACTGTAATACAATACACAGCTAAATAAAATTAAAATTCAGAGTCTACAACTTACACTTTTTTTTAATTTGTACTTGAATGTAAAATTTGGGTATTTTTTTAATAAAACAATAAAAAGTCGATGAAAAAACATCCACAGGGCATGAGAAGTGTTTAGGGGTCTGAAAGGATAGCAGGTGACCCCCCCAGTCGACCATTTCAATTTGGCACACGATGCACCAAACACCCTGTATAACCTAACTTATCCGTCAGGAGAATATTTCCGTGTGGTGGTACAACAATGTGCCACTCGTGAGGCTTATTCCTTGATAAATGATAAATGCTTGAGAATATACTCGTGTGGTTACACTTAGTAGGTACTACTCATGTGGTTTATTCCAAGCTGAATAAAAAAATACTGAAAATAAACTCAATGAGGTTTATTTCATATTGTCAAACACACTCAAATTTGCTGTTTAGAACAATGGTTGCACATTTTTTTTCAGAAACACCTGTGGGTATACCGGATGAAATAATTCCTATTATAGAACAAGAAGTTCAATTAGATCCAATTCCAATTATAGAACAAGAAGTTGAATTAGATCCAATTCCTATTATAGAACAAGAAGTTGAATTAGATCCCCAAGAAGAGACTGTACCAAATGAATTAATTGATGAAGTCCTGGGAGAAGACCCCACTAAATGTAATAAATACGGACCTAATGTTCATGACGACATAGCATCCCGCTGGGAACACATTGCTAAGGAAGGTCTACATAAAGACACAAAAATAGAATTTTTAAAAACTTTTTTTATCCCAGAGAACTGTAAGTTCTTAGATGCCCCAGAACTGAACCCAGAAATAAAAGCAGCCATATCTGAACCAGTGTACAAGAGGGACAAGATACTTGTTGGCCAACAAAACCTACTGGGCCAAGCCACCGCTTGCATAGCCGAGGGTCTCAGTGCCATGCTCAAGGATAAACATCGAAACATAGAGATTACAAAAAACATTAGCCATGCGGGTCGCATACTATGTGAACTTTTTCACATGCAAAGCAATTCCAGACGCTCCCTTATCCAGTTTGCTTTAAATAAGGAAACTAAAGACATAGTGGCACAAACAAAAATTGAAAAGCAATTGTTTGGTGATAACCTAGGTGAGGCCTTAAAGGCAGGCAAAGCCATCAAGAAAACTGGATCTGAAATCAGATTTACCAAACCCCTACCGGAGAAACCAAACCCAAAGCAATCATCTTTAAACTACCGAGGCCCGCCTCGCAGGCAGCAGCAGCGACCACAAGTACCGAGTGCGGGCAAAACACCAAACAAACAATCAGCCAACAAGTATATCCCTCAACGACCCTCGGGCCACAAGACACGGTCATACCCACGCAGGAAATAGAGGTACAGTATGCAGGAAGACTTTCTAAATTCTATGAAAAGTGGTATTCTATTACAAAAAATAATACTGTTTTAGATTGGATCAAGGGCTATAAAATACCAATAACTGGTACACCTACCCAAACTAAACAGCCACTAAACACTAACTTTTCAGATGTAGAAATAAAAGAAATCACAAAATCTATTTCTCACCTATTGACAATTGGTGCAATAGTAGAATGTCAATCAGTTGACCACCAGTTTTTATCTCCCATCTTTCTGACCCCAAAACCAAATGGAGATTTTAGATTTATCCTAAATCTAAAAACACTCAACAAATCTATTAATACTTCACACTTTAAGTTAGAAGACATTAGAACTGCTATGAAATTAATATGCCCACACTACTATATGGCAAAAATTGACTTAAAAGATGCCTATTTTTCCATAAACATACATAAAAACTCAAGGCACCTTCTGAGATTTGTATGGCAGCAAAAAATATATGAATTTCAAGTACTACCATTTGGCCTTAATACTACACCATATGTGTTTACAAAAATAATGAAACCTGTTACAGAGTACCTTCGCTCCAAAGGAGTTTTATGTACTATATATTTAGATGATGCATTATTGATTTCAAAATCATACTCTGACTTGATTAATGTATTACAAATCACAATTGACCTGTTAATATCATTAGGATTCATTATAAACTACGACAAAAGTATACTTACACCATCCCATATATGTCAGTTCTTAGGTTTCGTCCTTAATTCATCAGAAATTACCATAGAACCGCCACATGAAAAAAGATTAAGAATTAAAAATGAAATTACTTACTTTTCAAAATTAGACCACTGCAAAATAAGAGAATTCACACATTTCTTAGGTCTCTTGACATCAGTATGTCCAGCTATTAAATATGGGTGGTTAAACACAAAAAATTTTGAAAGAATAAAATATCTTAATCTAATTAATAATGACAATTATAATAAAGCAATGACTCTACCCAAATGTCTTCGCTCAGACTTTGATTGGTGGTTAAAACACATAGATAACTCTAATAATGATATCCGATCAGACTCCTATAGCAAAGAAATTTTTTCGGATGCCTCTTTGACTGGCTGGGGTGCTGCTTGCAACTCTCACTCCATGGGTGGACACTGGTCTCGAACAGAACGTGCAAATCATATAAATTACTTAGAATTGCTTGCAGCTTTCATGAGTCTGAAAGCGTATGCTACAGACTGCAATAACTGTCAAATACTTCTTAGGATAGACAACACCACTGCCATTTCATATATCAACCGCATGGGCGGGGTCCAATACCCACATCTTAACGAAATAACTCGAAAAATATGGCAGTGGTGTGAAACTAGAAACATCTATTTATTTGCATCTTATGTACAATCTAAAGACAACTTTCTAGCTGACAAAGAATCGAGAAGAGACCAGTCCAACATAGAGTTTGAGCTTGCTGACTATGCATTTAAACAAATAGTATCAGCGCTAGGACAACCAGAGTTAGACCTATTTGCATCAAGATCAAACAGAAAGTGTAAGAAATACGTGTCATGGAAAAGAGACCCAGACGCCGTTTCGAAAGACGCCTTTACAATACCGTGGAACGGATATTTTTTCTATGCTTTTCCCCCATTTTCATTGTTACTTAAAACCATCAAAAAGATAGAAAACGAAAAGGCTAGGGGTATTATAGTCGCCCCCTACTGGCCAACACAACCTTGGTACCCTATGTTTGCCAGTCTTCTCGAGTCTGAACTAATTTTCTTCTCACCTCACAGATCGTTACTGACCTCAACCAGCGGCCAACCACACCCTCTTCACCTCAACCTTACCCTGGTGGCAGGAATCTTATTCGGCAAGCACTAAAAGCCCGCAACACCCCAGGAGTATCAATAACCTCAATAGAAGTCATGATAGCATCAATCACAAATAACACTCTCACCCAATATAATACTTGTTATAAACACTGGTGGGATCACTGTTTATGTAATAATATTAACCCTCTTTCTGCTACTCCAACAGACATTATTAACTTTTTTACTATACTTTATAATAAGGGCCAAAAATATGGCAGCCTCAACTCATGCCGCTCTGCGTTGTCCCTTTTATAAGGGCCACATATTGGTTCAAACGAAATGATTAAACGATTTCTTAAAGGTGTATCTAAACTAAGGCCAAATGCCCCTAGGTATAACATTACATGGGACCCTAATATTGTACTAAATTACGTCAGTAAACTTTACCCAAACTTAGAAATACCACAAAAAAATCTAGTAAAGAAAGTGGCCACCCCTCTAGCATTAATAACGGCACATAGAGTCCAAACTCTTAGCCTAATCAAACTAGAAAATATTATTCATCAGGTCAATAAAATTATCATTAAAATTACAGATTACATTAAGACATCCAGGGAGGGCACACCCCAGCCTGTGCTAGTGATTCCATTCTTCCCAAACAAACCTGAGATTTGTCCAGCTCAAGCGCTTTTAGACTACTTAAAAGTGACAGAGAAACTCAGAGAGACAAATAAAGGTAACCTGTTTCTAAGCTTTAAAAAACCTTACTCTCCAGTTGGATCAGAGTCTATTAGTCGTTGGATCAAAGAAACAATGTCCGAAAGTGGTATTAATACCAATATATTCACCTCACACAGCACTAGACATGCATCTTCATCAAAGGCTAACTTAAGTGGATTAAACATAGACTTAATAAGGAAAACAGCTGGCTGGAGTGAGTCCTCTTCTGTGTTTGCTCGCTTCTACAACAGGCCCATTGTAGATTCACCAGATTTATGAACTATTCTTGACAATGACAATGTTGATTAAAAAAAAAATATATATATATATATAATGTGATGATTATCTTGATAATGACTGAATTTGATAAGTACCTTATTTTTTATTGTGAATTAGCTTAAAAAACTAATATAGTTTACAAATTAAGGCTGATTGGAAATACATTTAATGAAAATACACTGCCTTTCTCTGTGATCTCATCATCACTATTTCACGGCTCTTTGAACATCCTACAAGTTAAAAATAGAAGGACGTCTTGGACCAACACACGAAACATAATTATAAATCAAACGAACTTACCTGTGAAGTTCGATGTTAATTATGTGAGAGTGTTGGTCCAAGACGTCCTAACTCCCACCCGAATAAACCCCAATTTGTCTACAAATACCCTTAGTTTCAGACCGTGAAATACTGTACCTTCAAACTAAATGACAGCTAACAGTGACGTTCCAGACGGCGCGCGTCCGAACGGATGCGTTCCGATTTAAAACTTTCAGAAAAACTGTTTTTCTGATGCCCCTGGCTGGAGGCTTTGAGTGTAGCAGCTTAAGGCACCCACAGGAAAGTCCGGTTAAGCAGCCAAGACCTTAGTGGTCAAAACTGCGAGATGCCCATTTAAAAAAAAAAAAAAAATGTTTTTCTGATTTAACTTTGAAATGCGTGATTAATTGGCGAGACGATGCGTCTACTACAAGTTAAAAATAGAAGGACGTCTTGGACCAACACTCTCACATAATTAACATCGAAATTCACAGGTAAGTTCGTTTGATTTATAATAAAACCATAAAACTAGACATTTTAATTATTATGTAAAATCATCGAAATATACCAGTTTTGTATACCTACATTTTGACATTGTTGAAAATTATATTCAAAATGACATGATTACTTTGTAAAGTATTATTTTAATTATTGTGAATTTGAGGACTATGTGGATATTATTATTATTTTTATTTCTCAGCTAGTTTTAATGATGGTCTGGCAGTTTGAGTAGTTTATGCGGCCTACCCTTTCTTTTTGTATTGTTCGCCGAGTTGAGCTCCACGATTACTGACAAATGCTTGCACTGACTGGACAGGTCCACTCAAATCTGTGTGGTTTTTTCCTCAAAAGACCATTTCAGACACTAATCTACATGGTCCTCATATAGCCTAACCAAGATTATGTCTGGACTTTAAAAGAGACTGCGCCCTCTGAGTTTGTTTCGGCCTTTCTTCTCAGAGTAGTCAGATAGGAAACGCCGAACGCATCTAGCTTATTTTTAATGTGTTTTTATTGTATTTAATATGACGTGTAAAAGTGATTGCTATATCCTATTTACAGAATTTCATTTCAATTTCATTTCATTTCAGTTCTGGCCTACGTAGTGACAACTGGTAATCACTGCATATTCCCATCACCGAGACCAATGCCATTGTTTTACATAGTTATGAATGTAATTAAGTCCGAGGCTATTGTCACTACTGAATAATTAAGATATTATTATCTATCAGAAACAGGTTTTTCTTTAATACTGTCATCTAATCAACTGCATTTAGTATTTTTAACAAACAAAACTTAATATTGAAAAACCTAACAAACTAATAGAATTAACGAGCAATTATTTAGCTAATCACTTGGCACCGAAAAAAATGATACAAGGCGGAGAAACGTCCGTCGCCGTCGGTTATCGATCCAAAAGAGAGTACTAATTCACCGTCAGCAGTTAAAAAAAAAAAAAAATTACCTGAAACATTGTTTCATACATAAGTGAGGCAGCCCCAGTATGTTACAATAGTACTTGTGTCGGAGCTGTCTCACTCTTCCCTTAAGGTTCCAACTCGTTGGTGGCGTGGCTATTAAGCATGCTATTTAGTAAGGTTATTTATTTATTTAGTATTTATTCATGTTGGTATCTAGTTGTTATTTATTTATTTAATTATTTATTTAGTGACATAGACGATGATTTATAAAGAAAACGAGCGGGTAAAATTTCATGAACAGACCTTTGAGCGTAAAGATATTATGGAAAAACTACTGGATGTACTCAAAATAAAATTATTTGAACTTTTAAATAAATTATCTATCCCTGTACGGTTTCTATTTTGTCATTTTCATACTACTTAAGTTATTGAGTTTGGCCCCTGAAATACAGGTATTCTAACCTAGCTCTGGAGCCAGGGTCTCACATTTTTCTCTAACCTGTTTTTATGCCAATAAAGAATTATTATTATTATTGTTATATTTTTTATTTTAACAAATCTCGGGACCATGGATCCCGATCCTTTGGAAGGCATACGAGGGGCCGAAGCCAACTCGCAGAGGCCCCTTAGACATTTTTAAGTGTTGAGGCACCAACCGACGATTATCCCTCTATGCACTATACAAGTGCACCCAAGGACAACCCCCGGTTGGTGTAGGACTATTGCAGAACATGGAAACAAAACATTGGGCTATGGATTTAGGTGGCTATAATGGATTGGTCACATGGAACTATGGAAAGACTATGGCCCCTGCCTGACCAATATTTTATGTAAAATACACGGGAAAATGGCAGGGGGTGACTTACACACTCAATAATGGGCCCCCAAAAACGGTCGCCAGCACAAAGTGTCGTAGCGACAAGGGGGCAACATGTCCTGAGGTGCTTATGAGGAGTGGAGAGGTATTCCATGGCTATCAGGACAATCCCGGAAGTACGGTCAAGATCCCTACCAGCATCTTACTGGAATACTTCCTTCCTCCGAGCACGTTTGCTCTTGCGAATCTCCACTCAAGCCGGCGAATTAAGGCAAGAATGAGGTGGGAGCTCCATTCCTCGTCAGTGTTCACTCCAACCGGCCAATAAAGGCAAGCCAGAGGTGAGGAACAAGACTTCTCCCGGGAGATAGGGTCCGTGGGGTCGCTACTGCCCAACAGCTCGCCACATGCTGCCCTGCGGGTTTTTGTATCTCTTTTGGTCTGGCTCCTCATCCTAGACCTTTTCCGGCAAAGTAAATTCTACCGGCACAGACCTAGAGTCGGAGCGCGCAAGCCCCACCACGACGTCAACGTAGAGATACGGCGGTGGGGTTATTATTATTATTATTATTTACGACCAAAGATGAGTTAAAATTTGTGTTAAAATATGGAAGTTTCGACGCTCATAACTTCCAAACCAATTGTTTTTTTTTTTCCAATTCTGCTTCAATACAGGACCAGATAATGACAAGACAAATTAATACTATTTTTAGTTTCAATCATACACCGTCAAACAGACGAGTAATCACTATAGTACGTTTATATGGAAGAAAGATCGAATAGCGTAACCTTAAGTGGTAGCTTTACAATGATGAGGCTAATAGTTAAATAGAGATTATAGAAAAATACATTAAATAGAACATTAATTATCATCATTATATTATTATTTATATATGTTTAAATATCTCGGGACCTTAGGTTCCCGGTCTTTTGGAGGGCGTACGAGGGGCTGAAACCAACTCGCAGAGGCCCCTTACATAATTTTATATGCAATGAGGCACCAACCAACGATTATCCCTGTCCGCACTATTACCCCGGTTGGTGTAGGACTATTGCAGGCTATGGAAACAAAGATATTGGGTTATAGGTTTGGATGGCTAAAGTGAACTGGTTACCTAGAAATATGGAAAGACTATGGACCCTGCCTGATCAATGTTTTATACAAAATACACAGATAAAATGGCAGGGTCACCCGCTGCGAAGTGGTAATGCTCGCGAAGGAGGAGGCGGAACGCGTGAGGGAGAGGCAAATTTCGCGCCCTCACGCCCCTAACCGCCGCAGTAGGAGACGCCCAGGGCGTCGGGAATCGCGAGGCGATTTTCGGCCACCGTAGGCGCGGGCTTGCGGACGGTGAGCAATGGGTGGCTCACCGTCCGATAAGGACCAGGCCCGGGTCGACGGTGCGTTGTGTTCCACGCGCACCTCAAAGAGATGTCAGCAGATTTGAAGGGGTCCACTAGGGCCGATGCCTGCCGGGGTTGCGAAGAAAACCGAAAGGGAGATCGTGGCCCCCGGTAACAGGGCAACCGAAGGAACACGGGTGGGTTTTAGTTAGTAAGAGTCTGACACGCCCTCCCGCTCCGCCCAGAGCGGGAGAAGTTATTTGATGATTTCCCACCCAAAAAAAAAGGGTCACCCGCTGCCATTTTGTCTGTCTTGCAAACTCAATAATGGGCCCCCGAAAACGGTCGCTAGCACATATTATAAAGAGAAAATATTTGATTTTTTGTATGTTTATATATTTGTGTTTATTTTTTTGTAATAGATAAATTCAAAAAATACTTAACTGATTTAAAAATTCTTTCACCTATAGAAAGCTATATTATCAACGAGTAACATATGTGAATAATATTTTTTTAAATAAATCCCTGTGAAAATTGCAATAAAGTAACCCACGGTATCAAAAATATGTCTATAAAAGTCATTATTGTTATTTGGCGTCCGCTGCGAAAACTATTGATGATACAATAAACGAATGTACTACATATTTAAAGTACTCATTATTACCCACAAAACAGTTAGCGAGGCTATAATGTCTAACTATTATAGTTAAGTCACAATAACCGTTTTTTGTTCAAATTAGTCTATCAAAACTCGGATAGAATTCGTTCGTATCATGATATATATAATCCTTATCCAACTAAGTAGTTTCATAATTAGGGTTAATTATCATCACGCTATGACGCTTTGGAGCCGAGCAAAAGTAAAAAAGTTAGAAGGAACGCTAAGCGAAAACGAAGTAACAGCGCAGTGGGCGATGCGAAGAAACAAGAACACAAGAACTAGTCTCTTCCTAGAGCAATAGCATTAATTTATTTGCCAACGAAGAGCCCTAGTCGCGAAGGACCAGTTTGTTAGTACTAGCGCAGTAGTGCTAGTACTAACAGGTTGGTCCTCGGAGCCGACTGGCGAACCAGCGACGGCGCGCGGTGCTCCGTGTTTGTTGATTGCATTTCGAGAGCTGTGACGTCAGCGACAATGCTGCGACCGACCAAAACTCGATAATCCTCTATATTGACAGAATCTCGCCCGAAACTAAAATATAGAGGTCGGATATTGCAGCCAGGGGCACACATTCACGAAATTAGGGACAATCAAATCCTCTGTTTATAATAGATTTAACATTCGTTTTACACATTGGCTTTTAGGGTTATCTAACTAATCTCTTGTTGTGGATAGTCGAAACGACAAATTAATGTTTATGCGACAGGGGAAATAGAAGTCTTTTATGTGATAATCACTAATCAAGCGTGGTGATTAAGCAATAGCTCACTGCGACTGTTTGTCAATCCCTATTGAGTAGGAGTCCTTTCAGAGTCACCTGTTGCAATCAAGTTCTGGTACTGGTGCCGATTCTCTTGTACACCGAACTAAACTAACTAAACTTTCACTAAAATTCCTTACTTTTGGCTATGAGAATCTTAAAGCTATTCTGCAAATAAAAATCTCCAAATTTTAAAATTATTTTGACACAACTAAAATCGTATATTGACAATCGCGAGTCCACGTGGTACCACACATAGAAAAATTGTCAGGAAGGCCTTAATTTTTTTATAGCATAGGCAGCCGAAATTAATCGGCCGCCTATGCTATAAAAAAAAATAGACAGATAACTGACGTAGATACAGCCAGAATTGTTTATTTTAGTTATTTTCATAGTCTTATGTCATATGGGATTCTTCTCTGGGGAACCTGTGCGGACATTAATACTATCTTTATTCTACAGAAAAAGGCTGTGCGAGCCATTTACAACCTAGGTCCAAGAGATTCCCTTAGAGAAAAATTCAAAGAAATAAATATTCTGACAGTAGCCTCACAATATATTTTTGAAAACCTATTGTATGTACACAAAAACATATCTAATTTTAAGAAAATGTCCGATCTTCATAGTTTAAATACCAGGAATTGGTTTTTATACCAATACAGCAGGAATAAACACAACCTTGCTGTACATCGCACACGTCTCCACAAAGTAGGCAACTCGTTCATGGGTCATTGTATACGCTTTTACAATAAACTTCCCATTGACATTCGAAACTTGGGTAAGTTTCCAATGTCAATGGGAAGTTTGTTGTTGTTAATAGATTTAAAATCTGTATTACAAACAAACTTTGTAGAAAAGGGTACTATACAATTTCAGATTATTTAGAAGATAAAAAAGCTTGGGATTGAGCTGCAAGCTCGGCTAAGCCTTGTGATAAAACTTGACATTTTAATTATTATGTAAAATCATCAAAATATACCAGTTTTATATACACATTGACATTTTTGAAAATTAAATTCAAAATGACATGATTACTTTGTAAAGTATTATATTATTTTAAATAATTATTGTGAATGTGAGGACTATGTGGATATCATTATTATTTTCATTTCTCAGTTAGTTTTAATTATGGTCTGGCAGTTTGAGTAGTTTATGCGGCCTACCCAAATGTCCTTTCTTTGGTATTGTTCGTCGAGTTGAGCTCCTCAAGTTCTGAGTTGAGCTCCACGATTACTGACAAATGCTTGCACTGACTGGACAGGTCCACTCAAATCTGTGTGGTTCTTTCCTCAAAAGACCATTTCATACACTAATCTACATGGTCCTCGTATGGCCTGACCAAAATTATGTCTGGACTTTAAAAGAGACTGTGACCTCTGAGTTTGTTTCGGCCTTTCTTCTCAGAGTAGTCAGATAGGAAACACCGAACTCAACTAGCTTATTTTTATTTTATTTTTTTAAATATCACGTGTAAAAGTGATTCCGATATCCTATTTACAGAATAAACAATTTTATTTCATTTCATTTCTTGTTTGTCCGACCCCGTGAACTTTTTTTAGAGTCGGAGCCTCGACGTGTTTTATATGGAATTTTTCACTTTTTGAAAGGAAAAAAAATGTAACCTACATGATGGCCTTAGGGGTTTATGGGTATTATAAAGGGGGTTGAAATTTTCATTATTTTTACGATAGGATTGCATTTTCGAGATTTAAGCAAAAGAAAATAGATACAGTACTATTTTTGCACCTGAAGTCGAGGTGTTAGTGTGAATTGTAGTTCATGACAACAAATTTTAATACACACCTTTTTAATCGCGATTAAAAATAGTCAGATTTAGTTAGACAATCAAAATTTTTGGTGAAAATCGTCAAATTCAGAATAGCAAAATTGCCATTTTCCCTAAATTAATAACTTAGTACTATCTTAGTGCGTTAAGTTGTGACAATTTAGTTTATTTCAGAATGGGAAATCGTCGTTTGACAGGAATAAACTAAATTTTGGTGATTTAATTTAGTCTACTTTAGAGGCATTTGTGACTAGAGAATCGGCACCAGTAACTCATATTAGTACAACATCATAAAATAGTGGAAGCGATATGAGCGATATTACTGAAACTTGTAATAACAAACGCGTGTCAGTTGTTTCAGTACTGTGGTACACTCATCAGTATATCAGAGCGCAGCGGCCGCGACCCCCGACAGTTGACAGACGCCATGTAGCTCATTATTGTCGGTTTACTGCTCTATGAAGCTTGCTAGTTAAGTAGTATTCATGAAATTTCAGAAACTGAGAAAAACCCTTTTATTCTTTTCCGTGTTTTCTATTATAAAAAATCGAATTGATTCATAACAATGAATTGTAGCGGTTTAACTGACACCAATTTTCAGCTTGCAGTTTCTGGCACATCACCGCAACAGACCATCGCTTAATTATATTTCGTCCATTTCGATTTTCAATTAACACGAACCTCACACTTCGTAGTCGGTCGATTAATGGTTCCATCAATTATCATTATTATAAGAGGTGTTAAATTAACATAGTTATTATGAATGATGAACTCACCGGGAGTGCTCGCTCAATGCTCCTGTGTCCACGACTCTATCACACAACACGCACTACATTGAACGTACAGTGCTCCTAAACACAGAGCACACGTCACAAAACATCCTTGGATCACAAACTACAAATGTTAACGTTATTTTTAAAAGTTTCATTCAAATAATTTTCTGAAATGCACTTTACTAAACAAAATAACAAAATAAATTAAAATATTAGCCTAATTTATAGGTCTTCTGAAAGAAACATATATCTTTCTTTAATACTACTTAAGTACCTACTAACCTATCTAATAGATCAAAGGCTATCTGTAACTCCTGAACTATGAACAAAGTGCAGAACATATGTACTTGTGTGCAAGTATATGATGTGCGGTACAATTGGCTCGCTCTCGCGGAGGAGCCGTGTTTGATTGACGGTCAACAGGTAGCTGTGCCAATTGGAGGCGCTCAGACTTCTTGCAACTTCACTTACTTTATTTATAGTTTTTTTTATGTACCTTTAGGCATTACAGTCTTTCAGACTCGTGTGTATTGAGTCATTTATACATTTCAATCTGCAAACACCTTATTATGTAGACTGTGACTACTTTCCATCAAAACTTTAAAACATCTTAGAATGGAGGACGACTCCGAAGACGAACGACAAGTATAAGCGCTTTGTACACACGTCAGGAATGTCGTCGAATGTGTTCAGCTAATTAATCACGTTATCTGACAAACAACACTCTTCTCACTGCTGTAATGTAAATTTTCTTAAGCAACTGCCTGTGTTAGAACTTTTGTGACTTAAAAATAAACAATTAATATCACAATAAACAAAAACTGTTATAATTAAAATAAACTTTAAAGTCACCAAGATAACTTTAAAATCAATTATCACAAAAGATATTAGTTATTAAGTAGATCAGTTACCAAACACAACGAGTCGATTGACGGCGTCAGATCGGCGGTCTGCACGCGCCGCGCTCGCGAACGGTCGCCACCCGACTGGCGCCGGAACAGGGCCGACCTCCCTACTCACAGGCGTCTGCCACTCACAGGATGTAAGGTCCTGTCCTGTCCTTCTGTTTGCCTGGATGTGTCTCCACAGTCGAGACTTATACAGACAGCCAGTTCGGATCACACACTAACATAGCATATAGCCCGACTACATATCACTAACATAGCATATAGCCCGGCCACATCGAAACCATAGGGCCGGAAAACGTAAAGTTTTTATTACTCGCTTGTTCTGTCTCACTGCTGAATAAAGGCATTATCAACCATTGTCAAGCCTGTGAAAAAATATATACAGTTTTATTGGCTATACGTCGGCAATCTGTTAAGGGGATGTAGGAGACGTCATTTGCAACCAAATTACTCCTGATGACCCCTATGCCAATGTCAACCATTTTCGAGTAATTTGACATTTTATATTTTAAAATGTATGAAGTAAAAATATAAAATGTCAAATTACGCAAATATTGTTGACATTTACATAAAAGTCAATCGGCGTCATTTGGTTGTAAATGAGGCCTCCTACATCCCCTTAATGTATTGCCAAGGTATTATCATTAATCCTGTAATATCAGGGTTATTGGTTACATTTTACATTTTTATTTCATACATTTTAAAATATATAATGTTAAATTCCTTGAAAATGGTTACGTATAACCATTAACCCTGTATATCAGGGTTATTGGGTACATTTTATATTTTTACTTCATACATTTAAAAAAATGTCAAATTACTCGAAATTGGTTGACACTAGCATAGGAATCATCAGGGGTATTTGGTTGCAAATTTTAGTGACTACATCCCCTTAACGAATATATAGCAAGACATCGTAGCACCATCGTATAAGTTCAAGTATCAGAAAACATATTCTCCAAGTATGAAAATTAGAGGAATATTTTTTAAGAATAGTAGTTAATATAGTTGCCTTGATATAGCATGGCATATTCAGGCCATAACGTTCGTACGCTGAGACACAGCCTCCCCTTTGTGAAACACATTGGCTGGACCATAATCCACCATGTGGGCCCAGTATGGGTTGGGATTACCTAGTGTACCTAATTTAATTAAAAACACTTTATATCGCAAACTTATTTCGAACCGCTCCTGCCCCAATCCGCTCGTCCAATAAGGGTGCAGCTTCTAGCTAGAATGATCTAGAAGCCGTGTGAAAAACAGACGACGCGCACCTTTGTTGACAAGAGTCGTCTGACGTCAGTTGTGCAACGCACCAAGATATATTTTACGAAACCTGTTCTTCGGCCCGAAACTCTATTGTTTTCATATATATTGTGTATGTTTATGTTAAATATATTATATCGTGACATCTGTATGTTAAAATATTATTTTTCTTTTGAAGATTTTTTTTCTATATTTCATTTGCTCATAAATTACCTCACCGCTCATAACCATTTTCCCCGATCCGGTGGAAAATATCCCCAATGAACAACAGTGTCCCTCCGGAAGCGTTGATGCTGCGCGCTCCACTTTGTTCATAACTCGGCTGTATCTGCCACTGCCAACTAAATAATGAAACAAAGTTTTTTCATTTCTGTTCTAACGACTCTTTCAGAATTGTATCATATATCTTTGTCCAGTCCGCTGTTTTCTCACAACGATGATTTGGTTTTGTGGCCCGAAGGTCCAGAAGTTTTCAATAATTACTGTCTATAGGAGGTATATTTATAGGAGAACGAACAGCTATAACAAATGGATAACAGTTGTTTAAAAAACGTAGAGCCTATTCTCAGGGATAAAAACAGAAAAAGTAGTAGAAATCTTAGGACCACTAACAAGCATAATAAAAAAGATTATATATAAGGTACAATAAGCACGGCTGAATGCTGACTTTTTTTCATGTACTTGAAAAAAGTCAGCATTCAGCCGAGCGCATTCAGAATAGGTTTTGGTGGTAAATGGGTCAAATGAGAACGAACTCTCACAAAGAATATTTAAGTCCTTACTCCTATTAACCCTTTGTACCCATTTGTAAACCGTTTGTGCTTTCTCCGAATCTAATTCAAAGTCAAAGTCTAATCATTTATTTCAAATAGGCCCGTGTATGGCACTTATGAACGTCAAAATTTAGAAAATAATATAATTGTTTCTAGTCGCCCCTTCCAAAAGGTACAAGATACAAGATACTAGATACAAGATATTGGTAGTTTTCGTATGGAGAAGAATGGGCAAGAAACTCCACCGTTACTGTTTTAAAATGTTTTACAATACTTTGTAAAACATTAACACATACTTTGTAACGTACATTAGTTAAATAATAATATGTGAAGACGATTCACCTAGAATAAAATTACTATACCACAATAGGTAAAAAGAATTAAAAATGAAGCAACGACAGATAATTTAATTATGTGATAGATACACGGTGCTCACATATTTACGAACATTGTAAAAGTAGACGATTTTCCTAATGTTTTTAAAATTAATAAGTCAGTGTGTGAGGAAGCAATCACAGAATGTAAAATCAATGTCATATAACACAAAATTATAAATTTTACAATTAAATTAGCAACCTGTTTGATTTTGTCTTGATTCTAAATTATCCTATGGAGCAGGACCAGCATGTTTCCAAGCACTCTTATCTTGGATATAATCCTCTAATTTGTAATATGCTTGTTTACAAAGTGTACTTTTAATATCTTTCATTTAATTGCAATATGTCACAAGGTATTTTGTTGTAACATTTAACACAGTACCCCATAAAAGATGTATGTACTTTAGATAATCTGAAAAATGGTTGATCTAGTTTATCTTTATTTCTAGTATTAAAATGATGTCTATCACTTATTTTATTTAAAAGATGTGGATTTTTCTTTACGTACATAATATTTTCATAAATGAATTGGCAAGGTACCGTCATAATATTAATCCTTTTAAATAGTTTCCTGAGAGATTCGCGGCGACGTAGATTATAAATGGCTCTGACAGCTCTCTTTTGTAAAATAAAGATGATTCAATGTCAGCAGCCCGACCCCACAGTTAAATGCCATACGACATAATGCTGTGGAAGTAGCTAAAATAGACCAAACGCATGATTTCTACAGTAAGTTTATCTTTATATATATAGTTATCTTTCTAACAGCATAAGCGGCCGAGCTTAGCTGCCCCGCAAGAGATGTTATATGAATTGCCCCATTGTAATTTCTCGTCTAGCGTGATTCCTAGGAAAACTTCCCCATTTAATATGATGTCACATTCGCTACTTTTAACATTAGGTAATTTAAATCTAATGCATTTGGTTTTTGTTTTATTTAGTATCAAATTATTAACCGTAAACCAATCTTGGACTTGCAGAATAGAGCTATTCACGTCTTCAAGATTTTGTGACCGTCGGTTTATTTTAAAGATTAATGATGTGTCATCAGCAAATAGCACCATCTTCGGTTGATTTTGAAGTAATTGGGGTAAATCATTAATGTAAACTAAAAAGAGGAATGGACCCAATATCGAACCTTGAGGAACGCCCATTGCCATTTCAGACCCTAATCAGTTTACGCCGTTTACCTGAACTTTAACCTTTCTATCTTTCAGGTATGATCTAAGTAAATCAAGCGCTGTATTCCTAATCCCATATTGCTCTAGTTTCAGCAGAAGTGTCTCATGGTCTACACAATCGAACGCCTTCGAGAGGTCGCAAAAAATTCCAATGGCATCTTGTGCTTCTTCCCAGGCATTAAAAATGTTCTTTATTAGGGTGACACCGGCGTCAGTGGTACAACGCCCTTTGGTGAAACCGTACTGTTGTTCATGAAAGATGGAATTTTTATTAAAGTGAGGTAACATTTGATTGAGCATCAACTTTTCAAACACCATACTGAGCACTGGTAGAATTGACACAGGCCTATACTTGTTGGGTTCTTTACTTTCACCAGATTTGAACAATGGAACTACTTTGCTGTTTCATGAGATCCGGAAAGACTCCTTGGTCTATACGGGTGTTAAATATGTAAGCTTAATAGGGCGCAATGGTTTCGATTCTATATCTACAGACTTTTACAGACATTCCCCAGAGATCTTCTGTTGATTTAATTTTAAGATCTTTAAAAGCTTTTTAACAGCCTGGGAGTTTGTATGCTGAAACCTAAACTCCAAAGGGCAAGCTTTCACATTCTGCCTAAGTAAGGCAGCAGAAAGCACGGGTGAGGAATTTAAAGCTTGAGTAGTTTTAAGGGGAATATTAGCAAAAAAGTTTTCAAATTCTTGAGCTATTTCTATATCTGAGTTAATGGGCCATGTGCAGTCTCTAAATTAAATTCAGTATTTCGCTGTTTTTTCCTACCTGTTTCATTATTTATTATTTTCCCGGTAGTTTTTATTTTATCATCAGCAGATTTTATTTTATTGCTAATATAAAGAGCTTTGGCTATTTTGCACACACTTTTAATTTTTTTTTTAATATTTTGCAACATACTTATGAAAGCTTGTATTATTCATATGTTGCTTTAGGCCATAAAGTTCAAATAGTTTTTCCCTGCTTTTACGAATACCTCGTCGCCCAATCACTAAATAAGAACTTTGTGTAAATACTTTTAGTCTTTAGTGGAAAAGTGTCATTAAGTTGCGTGTTTAATGGTGAAAAGAACTCGGCGTAGAATTCATTTGGGTCATCTATATTATTTAAACTCTGAACACATAATTTATTGGCCAAAGAATTATTTAATTACTCTAAGCTTTTACATGAAATTGGCCTAAACCTTATTTGAATTTTTTGTAAAGGTATGTAGGAGCAAAATGTTATTGTTTGTCCACTGTGATCTAAAGGCAACTTATTTACAATTTGTTTGTGTAGGTAATCACAGTTACAAAAAATATTATCTATACAAGTGGCAGAAGAAGCTGTCACTCGGGTTGGTTCAATAAAAACATTTGACAAATCAAATGACCTAAAAAGACTTAATAATCTGACAGTGTTCGAGTTATTTTCTAATAAGTTAATATTAAAATCACCACATATGATTATTGACTTACTACTAGTACTAAGTTTTTTTAATACATCTTCCATGCTTCAGCTTTATCTGCAAAGCAGCTAAAGCTTCTTTCATTAGCAACAAGATTAAATCAGCAGATAATAAAATAAAGACAGTTTGGAAAATTATTAACAATGAAACAAACAAGAACAAAAGACATAATACAGATTACACTCTAGACACTTCCCGCGGTCTCATTAGCGATAACATCGATGTTGCTCAGGAATTTGCAACTTTCTTTACCAATATTCCAATTAAAACTACTGAAACTTTAAATTCCTCCCCTTCACTTGCTATTGATTTATTAAAAGCAAATGTTTCAGCCTGTCCTGTGGAATTTAAATTTAAACATATAAACCCTGTGGTCGTCGTAAAGGCTTTTAAGCAACTAAAGATTAAAATGACCGAAGATCTGTGGGGCATGTCTACTAAAGTTTGTCAATCAATTATTGAGACAATTGCACCCTATTTAGCTTTAATATTTAATTTATGTGTAGATCAAGGGATATTCCCGGATTTAATGAAATACAGTAAAGTTATTCCACTTTTCAAATCCGGGGACAGCAAAAACACAAATAATTATAGACCCGTATCGGTTTTGCCGGTTTTCAGCAAGGTCTTTCAAAAAGTAATGTTAAATCAAATGCTCAATCATTTTAATCGTAATAACATCCTACACGATCAACAGTATGGTTTCACCAAAGGACGTTACACAACCGACGCCGGTGTCACTTTATTAAAACACATATTTAATGCATGGGAAGAGGCACGAGATGCAATAGGCATCTTTTGCGACCTATCCAAGGCATTTGATTGCGTAGATCATGAAACGCTGCTCTTGAAACTTGAACATTACGGACTAGATAAACTTGCGCTGAGCTTAGTAAAATCATATTTGAATGATAGACTGCAGCAAGTTCAAATAAACGGTGTAAATTCATTGGGTTTAAAAGTCAAAATGGGTGTTCCACAGGGCTCGATATTGGGTCCATTCCTATTTTTAGGATACATAAATGATTTACCTAATTTACTGAAAACCCGACCACAAATGGTGTTATTTGCTGATGACACATCACTCATTTTTATAGTAAACAGACATGCACAGGAGCTTGACGACGTAAATAACGCTATGCTTAAGGTCCATAATTGGTTTACTGTAAATAATTTGGTATTAAATGAGAAGAAAACTAAATGCATAAGATTCGCGTTACCGAATGTTAGAAATAGTGAATGTCACGTTGTATTGAATAAGGAGACAATAGAATTCGTCGAAAAGACTGTTTTCCTGGGAATAACGCTTGACTCTAAACTACAGTGGGGTCCTCACTTAACATCACTTGCAGGGCGGCTAAGTTCAGCCGCTTACGCTGTTTGGAAAATCCGCCAACTAACAGACGTGGATTCCGCGAGACTGGACTATTTTAGTTACTTTCATAGCATCATCTTACGGTAGTCTTACGGTATTTTGCTGTGGGGACGGGCTGCAGACATTGATTCTATCTTTATTATGCAAAAGAGTGCCGTCAGAGTCATCTACAACCTCCGCAGACGCGAGTCTCTAAGGGAACTGTTTAAGAAAATTAACATCATGACGGTACCTTGTCAGTATATATATGAGAACATTATGTATGTTCGAAAAAATCTCCATCTTTTTAGTAAGATAAGCGACAGGCATAATTTTAACACTAGAAATAGGAACAAATTAGATCAACCACGTTTTAGATTGTCTAAAGTACACACTTCTTTTATGGGGTACTGTGTAAAATGTTATAATAAAATACCACTCGATATTCTTCAACTAAATGAGAAGAAATTTAAAACATGCATTAAACGCGCACTATGTAGACAAGCATATTATAAGTTAGATGATTATATCGTAAATAAAAATGCTTGGCTAATGCTGTTCCTGCTCCACAGCCGCTTGGGCTCACTAGTTAAAATTTTAACATTTGGAAGAGTTGCTCCCCTTTTTAAAAAAAAAATATATTTTGACATTAGGAAATTAATGTTCATTTTTGTTTTACCAACTTAATTGTTGAATGCTCCAATTAAGTAATGATTTTCTTTCTTTTTGGTGGTTAAATTCTTTTATTTTTTTAGATACATTGCAAACTATAGTTTCGTATAATTTAGAAGCATTTTTATTTTTGTAAATGTGAGACCATGGAGCCGTTTATTAACTTATTAAGATGTATGTTGACTTGCTAGTGCGCAGTAACTCCCCGCCGTTCATACGTCTCGCTCACAAATGCATTTTGCTTACCTTGCGTTCTGTCTATCGTGCACGCTTATATGTGTCCCTACAAATCTAAATTTTATTTTATAAATAAATAATTACTTCACTTCGTAAATAAATGGAAAAATGAACTATATCAACGACCGTGGAAAACCCATCCTGTCAGTAGCGACCGGGCCTTCCCAGCGTAAGGACGTATTACTTTGCGTCAGAGGCGCGCACGTATTCTATGTATACATTTTCCAGAAATTGTACGCTGATTACCACATTTTGAGCTGCATTTTTTTTAAAGTACTCTGCTTGTTTTTGAAGAACATTAACATTTTTCATGCCTGGAAATAAATAAAATACGGGTGTGCATGTGATCGTAATTATTCTTATTCTAAACGGCTTGAGTGATTTAGATGTTTTTTTTATTATTTTATTATTATTGTGTAGAACCATCTTCTTAGCTATAGGCATCTTCTTACCTGGGTGGCGCTGTTGACGCAGGACAACGTCTGCCTACCGGGTCCGCTAGTTATATTATGACTGTAGGTTTCATAAATTTGGGTATCACAATTTCATGTCTTCTACGTGTATTTATATTATGGAAATCGCTTCTTATTTTGAAAAGTCCTAAGTTTTTGCGAACATACAAAATACTTTCTAAGATATAAAGAGAAGGCAGAGTCAGTATATCAATTTCTTTAAATTTGTCTCTAAGGGACTCGCGAGGACCCATTTTATAGATAGCGCGGATTGTCCTCTTTTGTAAAATGAAAATTGAATCTACGTCAGCTGCCGATCCCCACGCCACTAAACGCCATAAGACATAATACTGTGGAAATAAGCAAAGTATACTAACCTAGCTGTGGCTATGTCAGTCAATTGCCTTATTTTTCTAACTGCATATGTAGCTGAACTTAATCTACCTGACATAGTTCTAATGTGGACGCCACATCGCAATTTTGAAGCTAAAGTAATTCCTAAGAATATAGTTTCCGTTATTGCATCTAGTTTTTTTCCATCATGTTTTAGATTTAGACCTACTTGAGGTACATTTGGTAATGAGAACTTAATACATTTAGTTTTGTTCGCATTAAGTAAAAGATTAATCATTAGAAGAACCATTTTGAAAGAACAGCCAGACTATCATTGACATGTAAGACATCTGTATCGTTCCTGTCTATATAAAAAATAAGAGAAGTATCGTCAGCAAATAGAATTATATCCGGTACGTTAGCCATCATGTAAGGAATGCATTAAAAAAGGCACTTATATAAACTAGAAATAAGAAAGGGCCGAGAATTGAACCTTGAGGCACGACCATTTTAACTAGAGACCCCGTAGACGTCGCCCCATTAACGTTTACTTTTTGCTCCCTGTTTGATAGATAGGAAAGAACATGATCAGCAGCTTGTCCACGAATTCCGTAGTGGTGTAATTTACAGATCAGCGTATTGTGGTCAACGCAGGCAAACGCTTTTGAGAGGTCACAGAAAATGCCAATTGCATCCTGGGATTTCTCGCAGGATTCCAAAATGTGACTGATGAGTTTTACTCCTGCGTCAGTCATCGACCTACCTTTCGTGAAACCAAACTGGTGACTATGTAAAATCCCATTTGAATTATAATGTGACAACATCTGGTCTAGAACGATTTTTTCATATATTTTACTCAATGTTGGTAGCACAGATATTGGTCTATAATTAGAGGGATCACTCTTACTACCCGATTTGAAAATTGGTACCACTTTACTATGCTTCATTAAATCAGGAAACGTACCGTTACTAAACATTGATTAAATATGCCAGTTAGGACAGGTGCAATTGTGTCAATAATATCTTCAAGAACCTTAACGTAAATCCCCCATAAGTCTTCAGTGTTTTTTATTTCAGACTTTTGAATGCTTTTTTAATTGTGAAAATAAAAGTGGGATTGAATTCAAAACTTGGAATGTTTTTACTCAAGTGTTCTTTCAGAAGAGATTCAGCTAGTATAGATGATGAGGAGAGAGATTTTGTAACCTCTATTGGGATGTTGGTAAAGAAAGTTTCTTGTCTCAGCAACTTTTAACTTATCTGAAATGGTTTCATTATCAATTTTTAAAGACAATTCATTCTGATCTCGCTGTTTTGTGTTTCCAGTTTCTTTGTTAATTACCTGCCACACAGCTTTTATTTATATTGTTAGAAATATTAATTTTGTTATTTATTAATTTAGATTTAGCTTGGGCGCAGACTCTTTTAAATATCTTAGAATACAGTCTTACATAATTATGAATTGCTTGATCAGAAGTCAGTGATTTTTCGTTGTATAAATTTTATAAAATATCTCTACTTTTTCTAATGCCAGGAGTGGCCCATTCATTAAATTTTGATTTGGTATTGATTGTTACTGTTTTTACAGGACATGTGTTATTGAATTCTTGGCATACTGTAGAAAATAATGTACCGTAGTTTATGTTGGGGTCTTGTGAATCAAAACCAGCTGTTGAAAGATTGCTAAAAACATTATAACTTCAATTTATTTTTAGTAAGAGGTCTCAAGTGAATAGTTTTATCTAAACGTAACTTTTTATCGGATTCAAAGGGTATAAGTTGACCTGTATGATCAGACCTGACGCCACTAATAAGGGACCAGTCTTTTATTTTACAATTAGTAAATACATTGTCTATGCATGTAGCTTGCTTCTCTTTTGTCGATTCTAAAACTTTAAAGAATTTATTACAACATTATTAGAATTACTAGATAATACTGTTCCGTCACTTAAGCTAATCTCAGTTAAAACATCAATAACTGCGTGTATATTGTAAGCTAATAAATTAGCTAATACATGTTGGCTTTAAAACATGAACTTTTGGATGATGAACGGGTGTACCTTGTTCCTCTCTCCCTGGAGCATGACTGTCGCTGCCCAATTGCGAGCGCGTTTACCTCTTTCCGGAGCTCCACAAGTTCTTTAGCTATACCTCTAGTACTTGAGGGTTCGCACTGGTTGAAGCTTCTTGGGCTGAGGGGGTAGTTATATCCTTGATTCTGTCTGCTATGTCCGCTAAAGCGTCCAGCGATACGGAGGTCTGTGCCGCCATGACTGTCTGTATGTTTGCTGGCAGGCGGTTGGTCCGGATGGATTTAATAAAGTCCTCTGGGACATTAGTTCCTGCTAAACACTGAAGGTGCCTCAGAAATTGCGAAGGCTTGCGGTCACCAAGCTCTTCGTGAATCAAAAGTTGGTTTACCTTCTTCTCGTTAGACGAACTGAGTCGTTTAATAAGTTCGCATTTAAGCTTCTGATATTTGTCACTCGCTGGTGGTTTCACTATTATGTCTTTTACCTTCTTAGCGTACTGCGGTTCCAACTGTTCGATGACGTAATGAAACTTCGTCGTATCCGTTGTAATATTCGCAATAGCAAATTGTCCTTCTACTTGTGCGAACCCTATTTTCGGCTCATCGGGCCAGAAGGGTGGTATGCGAACAGCAACTCTGCAAATTTCTGTCGACACGTCTGATGCGACAATGGAAACACGCATTTTGGTACGTTCGGTAGATGACTTGCTACTTGTGGACTGTGAACCATCCGCCATGTTTTTTTTATATATTTGCTTTGTTTGAGGTATGCAGTATTATTAATCTTGTGGTTACTTATGCGGGGTACCAATGTAGGAATAGTATGGGTAAATCCTACCTTCTCGCTTTTGTTACTCCCTTCCTTACATTGATGTGATTCGGGGTGATGGAATGAAAGTCTTCAGATAGGTATTGTAGCTAGCTTATAATATGTTTCAGTGGTACACAGAATTGAATTAAGCACAAGAAGAATAGAGGATTGAGCAGCACAGATAGATCACAAGTATAGTCGCTATAGTGCACAAGCACAGGTGTAGAAAGCGAATGTACATCAGATCAGGATAATCTGATCACGGTTTAGTGAGTTATCAATTTACTTTTAGTATAAAGTATAAGCGGGTATAAGCAGAACAGTAAGCAGGTGAGCAGCGAGCGCTCCGCGTCGAGAGTAGATCAAGACTGGTGTGTCGATGCGCGCGCGCCTGCGACCGGCCGGCGCACAACCAAATAGGTTTATATAATATATAGCTATGGGGCTATATAAAATGGTGCTTTTCCACTGAGCCACAGCGGTCGAAGTTCCGACACAAAATGTGATGGTGTATAAATGTGTGAATATATATATGCAAAGTATAGGTATATGTGTATATGCCGCTACAGTATGTTCATCGGGTGAACGAGAAAATTGTTC
This sequence comes from Omphaloscelis lunosa, assembly GCA_916610215.1. Classification (NCBI taxonomy): domain Eukaryota; kingdom Metazoa; phylum Arthropoda; class Insecta; order Lepidoptera; family Noctuidae; genus Omphaloscelis; species Omphaloscelis lunosa. Next base: position 21,053,751 of record OU744262.1, read on the forward strand.
AGCATGACCTTCTTCAATTTCCCAAATCTTTTTAGACAATCATGTAATTCTTGACTAAAACTACTCGTTATCTTGAGGGCTTTTAGGTACCTTGCCTTGTAGAGCCTGACACTACCTAACCTAGCTTGGTGTCTTGTAAGCAGTGTTTCTTTCAGGTACTACTCCGGGGGGCTTTGCCCTCCCGGAGTAGCCTTACTGCCCCCCCGGGGCGTTTGGAACTTAATCAATAGCAATAGGTTGCCGCTCTCTCACTTTCGCGCGTCTACAGCAGATTTACGTATATTCGCGACGAATATCCCTAAAATTTGGCAAATTAGGTAAACCTAGTATCGTTTTAGAGCTGGACACCCCTTATTGACGTGACGTGGCACTCAATCAGCCAATCAGGAATTTAATAGTGCATGACATATTAAAGTAGCCAATCAGAAACCAGAATAGCGCCTAGAAAGAACGACACACTTTTGAAAATATTGCCATCCCTTTTCCTCTAACGCTATCCAATAAAGCTCTCCCACTCTAAACAGCTGTTTACAGATAGTAATTTCGGGAAATTTGTAGAATACAAATTATATCTGTGTCCTTATCTAACTAACGGTAGTCCCATAAGGCGGTCTTAATCAAACACTCTCGAGTGTTAGTGGTGGCGGTGTCGCGATTACTCGCGATTCGCGAAAGTTCGCTGCAGAGTATGTATAGCGAATTACGTTCTGCGGCAAGTATACAGTAACAGATCTGCAGTCAGAATAGCAGTATGGCAGTACAGTGAATAGTGACGGTTTGAAAATAATAATCGAAAGGTGGAAACTTGGAAAGTGAAGTACTAAATAGTTTGATAGTGTGGTGAAATGCTGAATAGTGTTGTATTCGTACAGTATCCGTTTTGTTCAACAGTTTCGTGTCGTGAGGTCTTAGCGTGACGTTCCGCTTCCGTTTCACCGTAATAGTGTCGCCATTAGTGCTGAATAGTGTTATATTCGTCCAGTATAAGTTTCAATAGTTTTGTGTAGTGTAAAAATAAACGTGGCCGGCAACACACAACTTGTTAACTATTTTCTATAATGAAGAGAACAATAGATAGCTATTTTCGAGCCACACCAGCGGCGGTACCTACTAAAAAACAGAAAGAAGAATGTGAAGCTGGACCATCCCTTCATCCTAATGAACCACACGTGCTAAATACAGATTCGGGGTCGTCTAGTCTGAAACCATCTGATAAAGGAGAACGACAATATAATAAACAATGGGAACAGAAATTTAGTTGGATAGTTTACGATACCGAAAGTGGAGGTGCATTTTGTAAACTATGCCAATTTTATATGAAAATTGAGCCAAAAGTTTTGCAGAAGATAGGTGGGGTGTTCATAACAGTTCCATTCAAATCATTAAAAAAGGCTTTAGGAAAGAACGGAAAATTACAGAAGCATGAGCATTCATCAGCTCATACTATAAGTGTAGAAATGGAAAATCACAGAAAGCAGACCATGAAAAAACCCATTCATGCTCAAATTATTCAACAGAATGATAGTGAAAAAGAGTTGAATTGGAAGGGCTTAAAAATACTTTTGAGAGGTTTGTATTTTTTAATAAAGAAAGAAATAGCTCATACTACTTAATACGAGAGTTTGATTGAAAGTATTCTTGACAAAATGAATGGCAAATTTAAAGCATGGAGACATGCGCTAAGTGAGCGGTCTATAAAGAAATAGCTTGAGAACTACTAGAATGTATGGGTGAAGTTTTAAAAGATGAGTTGAAGGAAACATTAAAGAACAAGAAGTTCTCCGTTTTAGCTGATGAAAGTACTTCTTTAAGAAACGAAATGGAGCTAAGTATGATGTTCAGAGTAATGGAAGATGGAAAAGTTCCTGGCAATTGTTCCCTGTGGAAAAGTTCTTGGCAATTGTCAAAATCCCCGATGGAAAGGCAGAAACTATTGCAAATGCTATTGACAAGGAACTAACTGCTTTTAATTTAGATTACAACGATATTATTGCTTTTGGATTTGATAGTGCTTCGAATATGGCTGGAAACGTTGGTGGTGTGTGAAGAAAGCTATCAGAAAAGGCAAATAAAGAAGTTCTTTACATACACTGTAAAACACATTTATTGGCTCTGGCAGCAGCTTCCTGCAGAAATAAAAATAAAAAGGTTAAGAGATTTTTCATGTTTTAAAAGACATATACAAGCTGTTTTGCAAGTCCCCTAAAAAGGAAAATATTCTACATGAAATTCAAGCAATGATTAACGATCCCATTCTTAAGATTCCAGAATGTATTAAAGTAAGATGGTTATCACACTATAGGTTAGATAGTATTTACTGTTTTTAGGATCCTTTAGTCAAGTATAATGGCTTGTGAACATATTCACAAAGAAGGCGCAGATCTTGCATCACTGACAGGGGGCAACTTACTGGAAATAAGAAATGAGAGTTTCATTGTCACTTGTAACTTAATGAATGAACTTCTTAGTACAATTTCCTACCTCAGCAATGCTTTGCAAAAGAAAGACTTGTGTCTCGCCAAAGTAATTTCTCTAATTACCACCACAAAATTACACTTGCAGGATATTACAAAGCAGTGTGTAAATATACCTCTGCAAATAAAAGTTCAGCTCGAAATAGAGAAATTAAAATCTGAAGTGCACCTGGTTGCTGATGAAAATGCAACTGAAACATTTAAAGGGATTAAGATGTATTGTAAAAGCGTAATTAATGAAATAGAAGACAGATTCAATGACAAATCAATTGATATCATGACATTTTCAAGTATTTTTGAGATCTTTCATTCATTAATAGCTTTACGAGACACAGAAGTAAGAAAGTTTTGTGACAAATTTCCTACGTTTAATGCGGAAAATGTGATGCAGACCTTAAATCATTTAAATTTTACATCAAGTCAATGCTAGAAAGCGCAATGTACAAGGAGACAGGTGAAAATACAATCGCAAAAATCTTAGAAGCAGACTAGGGGTGCTGCGAATTACAAAAACTTTGTGAAATCCTTCTTGTCATTCCCGTAACCACTGCCTCCGTCGAAAGATCGTTTAGTACGATGAACAGAATACTGAATAAGGCAAGAAACAGAATGCTACCTGAAACTTTGATGCATTCTATGATGATTAGCATCGAGGGACCAGACTCCAAAAAAAGAATTTCTAGAAAAATTTGTTGATTTGTACGCAAGAAAAAAGTCACGAAGAATACAATTTTCGTAAAGAATATTAATTATTCTTCGTGGCTTTTTACAATGATAATTTGACAATTTTGGTTCAGCTTATAGCATCTTTTATTCATTCAAATATTAATAATAGGTCTTTACCTATGAAATTGCCGTTCTGCCGTACTGGCTATTTCAAGTCCATTTTTTCTTTTTTCGCTAAGAATTCTAAATTCAAATTATTTTTATTTTAAACATTTGGAATTCTTTTTTGAAAATTAGTCATTTGTTTAATGAAGCGTTCTGTTTACATCACATTTGTACGTTTTTCGTCATCATGGATACGTTAAAAATTCGACTGATTATGGAGTATGAGTGCCGTTGTGGCAGCAAAGCGGCAGAAGCGGCACACAACATCAATGACGTATACGGAGCGAACACTACTAACGATCGCATCATCCGTTATTGGTTAGCCCGCTTCCATTCTAGAAATCTCGACCTAAGAAATGAACCTCGTGGTCGACTGCCACAAACGAAAACTGACCCCTAAAAAAGTGATGGTCACTGTTTGGTGGCCTAGCGCCGGTGTCATTCATCACAGCTTCTTACCAAACGTGATGAGCATTACTGCAGATGTGTACTGTGAAGAAATGAACATAATGATGGAGAAGCTCGCACATCTCCAACCAGCTTTGGTCAATCGTTCGGCTCCGCTGCTCCTGCACGACAACGCGCGACCTCATACTGCACAGTAGACGGTCTCCAAGTTACAAGAGCTGGAGTTGGAAGTTCTCCGTCATCCACCGTACTCACCAGACCTTGTCCCTACAGACTTTTACTTTTTCCAGAATTTGGATAACTTCTTGGCGGGGAAAAAATTCAATAACCGAGAGGCAGTTCAAAATGCCTTTGAAGAATTTGTTGCCTACCGTCCAGCAGACTTTTTCAAAAATTGCATCAATAAGCTACCACTATGTTAGCAGAAATGCATTGTTTGCATGGGTAATAACTTTAATTAATAAAAATAAAAAATATAGAGAAACAAGGGCGTTAACTTATTTCATGAAAAACGGCAATTTCATAGGTAAAGACCTAATAATAATTGGAATTAATTTCAAATATTCCTTGGTTTCCTTTATTTACTCCGCCCCCCCCATATCTCCTAACCGCCTCCCTGGAGAATTTTGCCTGAAAGAAACACTACTTGTAAGGCAGGTTTATTTTTAACTAAACCTATGTGATTCGAATTCACAATAGACCAATACACATCAGCACCTAATAAAATGTCTACCTGAGATAGAGTCTGTGTCTAACAATGCTCTTGCCTGATAACATTCGCCAGTTTACTTATTGACTATGTCTACTAGAGCCGTCCTAACAGCACTTGGCCTGCCGCTGCAGCTGAGAGTGACACGGGTAAGATAGAGGGCTCTGGAGAGTCTGACATAGTAGGTACTAGTGCCCTTTGGCTCATTCCTATGTATCAATGAATTATGTTTCTTTTTACAAACACGGCACATAGGCCTTAGCTTACACTAGAATAATTTGTGACCACTCTTGAGGCAATTTTTACATAACTTTACTAATTTCAGATAATCTATCCTCAATGTCCATCTTTTTAAATTTGGAACACTCGTATATCTGGTGGGTATCTTGACATACCTGACACCTTGGAATTGCCCCTTGCTCTCTAGAAGTAACAAATGCCTTATTCGTTTTAGGCTCCTTATGATTACTGAACCTTCAGTATTATCAATGCTTGAGAAATGAATAGTTTCTAATATGTCTGCACGATTTCTTAAAAACATTATATTTTTTTCCTGTAGTAGTACCAGTACCTTAATGCTCTGTTGGATTCCCTACTACGTTTTCCGACAGTCAATAAAGCTTTAAGAAGATTATTTATAAGAATATTCTTAGTATCATACCGTTCACACAATAGTTCCCATGGTAACTTGTAGTTATTCGAGGTAAACTCTATGGATTTAATTATCCCCTTAGCACTGCTGATCTTAAATAATGGAATTTATTGATATCTGGAATTAAATTATTGTAGTTAAGAATGGAATCAAAGATATCTTTAAATTCCAACCTTGTTAAAAGGTTTCCATCAAACTTTGGAAGGTGTATGATAGGCAATTTCACTCCGTTAAATGCATGACCACGATTACTTTGCTGGTGAGAACAATTACTTTGTTCTTCGTCACTATTGGCCCTATTTATTTGTGACGGGGTAGCCTCAATCACATCTTGAGCTACAGAGAGAGTAGAGAAAAAAATTGACGCTTTGTGGCCTCTCTTTCGTCCAAATGCTCATCTAAATCGAGACACAATAATTCTATTTCTGACTGTAACTCATCAAATGTTTTGATTCAATCTTGGAACTTATCAACTCTTAATGAAAGCTCCTTAGCTTGTACACTTGTAATATCACTAGACTTCAAGTTTTGAATAGTACTTAGATATTCTATGAATTTTGTTAATCTACCTTTTATAGTGCCACCTTTTAATGAGCTCTTTAAATTTGATCTTCAGATCTGCATCGGTCATTGTGCTACTATTTATCTAAACACCGTAAACACGCGCCGTTCCAGCATATGGTCACGCCACGAGTCACGACTACACGAGTCGTAGCGTCACGTCGGCTGCCCGCAAAAGCGATGTAACCGGCGCGCCGAGGGAATTCGCTGTGCTGGCTGAGCGGTGAGCCTGGACCGGAACAGTTGCCGTATGGCCGGAACTCTGGAATAATCAGCCGGCTTGCTGATTCACCTAGCAAGGAAATATGTGTGCAGCTGATTCACGCGCGTGAATAGGTTAGAATAGGGAACTAGGCAAGATAACCTTGGAAATAAACCGCATGCAACTCGAATGCAAGCTTGCGTTGAACAAAGTAAAACGACAAATGAGGTTATGCGTAGCGCGGGTGCCGATTAATATGGATTTAACCTTAGCAGGGTATGTGCGATGAACATGCTAATGAATAATGATGGGAAATACTGCCCCTTAGTCCCTAGCCTAGCATCACCCGGCTCACACCCACGTGCAATTTAACCTGGCAATTTAGCACATTATAATAGCCATTTACTATTATATCTCTAGAATGCCTGTTTGACCCTTGACTAGCAAGCCGCCCACTGCTACACAGCGCGAGGACACACAAGAATCGAGATTAATAAGCAAGGAATAAGAAAGGATCAGGGCTTACTCTCCTGGGCTAGACCTTCGGTGGACGTGTCAACTCGTCATCTTCACCGGGCTCCCTAAGCAGCTCGTCCGTGTCCTTCTTCCACCCGCTTCACCTGGTTGCAGCCCAGCTGGACGGATGGCGGGCTGAGGCACTTGCTCCACGCCACGTTGCGACAACTCTTTACGCGGTAGGTACGAGGTAACGGGTCCTGTCACGGTCGCCTCTTGTTCACGCGCATGCGTGAGGGCATTTAAGGGTTATTTGTTTCAATGAAATTCTCTTGGTAAACTTATTAATTTTCTATTTATTTAAATGGAAGTTACAAATTCTAGACCCATTACACTCGATTCTTCGTTGTCCCGGTCGCTGGTGGAGCGCCCAAGCACCGCCACGCCGGGCTTGCCGCGCGGAGCAGCGCTGCCATTGGCTCGCGTAGGGTGGCGTGTAGGCTTGTGCAGACCAGCGCGATATCGCGGGCGCTACAAGGGTCGCGCTGCCTGTAGCGCCCGCGATATCGCGCTAGTCTGCACGAGCCTTGATGTACAGCGGGTGCCCAGCCGACTGGGTTGCCAGGCGGCGAAGGCCGAAACATATGTATTTTAAATATATGTACTTTAAATAATTTGAAAAATGGTTGATCTAGTTTATCTTTATCTATACTAATATTATAAAGCTGCAGTGTTTGTTTGTTTGTTTGTTTGTTTGTTTGAACGCGCTAATCTCTGGAACTACTGGTCCGACTTGAATGATTCTTTCAGTGTTGGGTAGTCCATTTATCGAGAAAGGCTATAGGCTATGTTATTTTTTTCAAAATTAGGGATCCGTAATAAAATTGCTATTTTGTAACACAAGGTGTAAAATCGAAAACCTATTTTTGCGTGCGCTGCAAAAACTATTGACAATAGAACAAAATGATGTACTACGGGTTTGTAGATCCCATTAAGACCTACAAAAAAGTCCGCAAGAACATATATCTAGCTATCATGGTTTAATCACAATAATCGATTTTGTGTTCAAAATAATTATTAAATCGTCTGAAGAAAAAAAAACTACGTTAAATATGTATCTTAATATTAATCTTTATCGAAATAAAGCATTATGTTATCAATAGTATTTATGTAGAAGTAAAATACTTTTTGTTTCATCTCAATCGGATATTTCGTTTAAAAGTTATCACGTGTGTAAGATGTTAAGGCTCTTTCAAACAGGCGCGACACGCGACGCGACACAAAGACACCGCTCGTCGCGCGACGAGCGGTGTCTTTGTGTCGCGTCGCGTGTCGCGCCTGTTTGAAAGATCCTTTAAGAGTTGGTACCTATTAATGAGTTATGGGCCATAGAGTTTTTTATCAACATAAAATCCTGTAATAATCTTTTTCGAAATATATTTGTTGATGATTGTAAGTATAAGATCTTTGAAGAGTATAATAAATACATTGCTAAAATAACTCTGCTAAGGAAATCCACGCGCGCTTGATGCAAGCAAGACGAGACGCTGGAGGCGCGGCGGCGGCGAGACGAGGAGGCCGCGCTTACTGGCCGCCTGTCGCTCCCCCCCCCGCCGCGCCGCCCGCGTGTTTTGGTTTACAAGGTACCATGACGCGCGGCTCAGACGCGTGGTCGGTTCCCTACGGAACGGTTGAATGCAGCGTTGCGTTTTTTGAAGTCATTTACGATAATTCCTTTGACATATATTTCATACGACTTTTAATAATTACTCACCTTACGTTTCTTTTACCTGATTACTACGTATCAGTTTATTTTTATTAAGTTTTAATTTTATACGGTTTTTCTTTTACCTCTTTACTATAACGCCTAGAAAAAGAACTCAGCTTTCTAGGCAGACTGCTACTGCAAAGCGATTGCGACTTCCATGCAGCAATGAAACACCCGAAGAAAATCTGCACAGGTTGGCTACTCAACGAACGATCAGTGAACAAAACCGTGTTAGGGAATCGAGTGTTGAACGTTCGCAGCGGTTAGTCTCACAAAATATCCGTACTTCGGCGAATCGACAATGGGAATCAAGTGCTGAACGTCCTCAACGTTTAGCCGCACAAAATTCCCGAACTTCAGCAAATCGCGAGCGGGAATCAAGCGCTGAACGTTCTCAACGTTTAGCTACACAGAATTCCCGCACTTTGGCAAACCGGCAACGGGAATCAAGCGCTGAACGTTCTCAACGTTTAGCTACACAGAATTCCCGCACCTCGGCAAACCAGGAACGGGAATCAAGTGCTGAACGTTCCCATCGATTAGCACAGCAAAATGCACGAACAGCAAGGAACAGAACTCGCAGGCAATATAATTTATTGAATTCAGCATTTTCTTATGATTATACCCTTGACTATGCTGAGCTAAATGGTACTAATATTTGCAGAATGAATAAAATATGTAATTCATGTCAAGCAAAAAAATGGCCGGCTGAAGCTCCTGGACTGTGTTGTAGTGGTGGCAAAGTAAATATTCCTAAAATTCCAGCACCAACATCAATTCTTAAAGACCTAATATCAGGCTCACATCCATCTTCTAAGCATTTCTTAAATCACTCTAGACAATATAATACTCTGTTTCAGATGACTTCATTTGGTGCCAAACAAATTCGTGAAGGAAACTTTATGCCCACTTTTAAAGTCCAGGGGCAAGTTTACCATTTGATCGGTAATTTACTTCCAGCTGAAGGCGCACAACCCGAATTTTTGCAAATATATTTTATTTCCCATGTAGATCAGGTATCTTTACGCTCAAATTTAAACCCAACGTTAAAAACCGATCTTATCGACGCTCTCCAAACATATCTTCACGATCACAATACTTATATTCAAAGTTTTAAATATAATCTCGAAAATAGACCAACAATTTAACCCGGTTTAAGGTGGACGGACACTCCCGCCTGCAGTCGTAATTCTTATGTGTCTGGCTGAATGTCGAACAGATAGACAGCTATTGCCTGCGACTTATACAATTTAACTTAATCTATATTTTTCTTAATATTATAAAGCTGAAAAGTTTGGTTGTTTGTTATGAACGCGGTAATCTCGGGAAATATTGATCTGATATGAAAACTGTTTAAATATTCAATAGTCCATTTATTGGCTATAATATAGGCAATATTTTTTATCTCGGTATTTCCACGGAAACGAGAAAAACGCGGGTGAAACCGCGGGGCACAGCTAGTTTCTAATATTAAAATTATGCCTATCACTTATTTTACTAAAAATATGTGGATTTTTCCTTACATACCTACATAATATTGTCATAAATGAATTGACATGGTACCGTCATAATATTAATCCTTTTAAATAGTTCCCTTAGAGATTCGCGCCGACGTAGATTATAAATGACTCTGACAGCAAAATAAAGATGGATTGAATGTCAGCAGCCCGACTTCACAGTAAAATGCCATACGATATAATGCTGTGGAAGTAGCTAAAATAGACCAAACGCATGATTTCTACAGTAAGTTTATCTTTATATATATAGTTATCTTTCTAACAGCATAAGCGGCCGAGCTTAGCTGCCCCACAAGATATGTTATATAAGGTCCCCATTGTAATTTCTCGTCTAGCGTGATTCCTAGTATAAAGAAAACACTCTTTTCTTGCTATTTCTAGCGTGATTTCTAGAAAAACCGTTTGATTAATAAATTCCAGTTTTTCTCCATCAATATGATGTCACATTCGCTACTTCTAACATTAGGTAATTTAAATCGAATGCATTTTGTTTTTTCGCGCCCGCGTTAATGTTATCCTGTCGTCGTCGTATCCGTAACGGCGATACTACCAGGATTTCATACCTTATAGCCGGGGAAAAGGTAATTGAGTCCTACCGCTGCGTCGGCGTTGCCTTCAACTATAAATATTTTGCTACGCGTAATTTTTAATCTGAGATTTCTTTTAAACTATTGATTTAAAAGATATGCTGTCAAGGCATATTTGAATCGAAATTAAATAACATATCTTGGATAAGGTATAATAAAATACCGGTCAAAATTGCTTCGGAAAAAACAATGAAAAATGTATCAAATTCTGAAAGATACGAATGGTTATTGTGGGTCATCCTTAGAAGATATAAATGCCATCGCGGAACTTTTTTGTTGAACTTTTTAAGCTGAACAATCCTGTGAACTTATTTTTTCTGTCACGGTTTACACGGCGCACGCCAGTAAAACTCCCAGTCGGCATGATTTTTTCCGACATCTTCAACAATAATCGTCATATTTCAGCCAATTTACACAAAACACTAAAACCTTCCTCATGAATCACTCCATTCATTGATGAAGATGGTTTGAAAATCAGTTTGGTAGTTTTCGAGTTTATCGCGTTCAGACAGACAGACAGACGCGGCGGGGGACATTGTTTTATAATATGTAAAGATGTCGGAAATACGTCAATAATTTAGCATTTGGGAGCGCCAGCGGTATCTAGCGGCGCTCGACAGAGTCTGCAACATAACACACGGACCGGCCGGGCATAAACAGAGTTGGTCGGTGGCGGTCAAGCAGTTAATACGTTTTGAAACTGTCTCGCGTTCCATATAATTGTGTTGTGTACCTACAGTGTGTAAATTCGTAGTGTGATTAATTTGATCGTAAATTATAATTTGATCTGAACTGCAAACGGTTTTTCTATTGAGCAATAACCAACATTACTCACAGTACGCCCACAGTAGTTAATATATGGATGATAATAACGACAGACACCTATCCTCTCCGTTATATATGATTCAGGTATAGGCTACGATATAAGTAGCTTTAAATCTCTCGTATCGATAAGTTATTCCTCTTTACTGCAAAGTGGCAACGTCAATGATTATACTCACGAGAAGCGTGCAGGTGCGCTCGGTACCCCTCAGTCCTCGGGTGATGACAGTACGTCGCGGTATCTGCCTTCCCTAACGCGCCTCATAAGAAACGTGCAGGTGCGCAAAAAGTTCGTCAAAATCCAGGAGAAAAATATTTTTTTTTTATCTTTTTATATTATTTTGAATTTATATTTTCCATTTGAACGTACAGACTTCAAAATACCTGGTCTTGAACTAACTTTAAAAATTATTTGTAGTCCATTTTAAAATTGAAAAAGTTTGGATTTCTGCCTTGACATGTTCGTCATTTCAGTGGGTTCTTTCTTTTGTCCATAATATCGAATACTATACTGATAAAAATACGTTTTTCGCCACTGTCTAAAGAAAAAGAAAGAAAGAAAATACGTTAATTTGCGGTAAACATGACGCAAAGAGAGAACACAAAACAAAAAAGAACAAGTCGAGGGAAAATATGCGTCACATTCACGCAAAACGGCTGTCGCTCAGTATAATGCTGCGACCCTATGCGAGACAGAGGCCGAGGGGACGAAAATCCTTCCAAAACACTTACACCTAGGTAGTTTTACTTTATTTTAAAAAGTGTTTCAAACATTCCTCCCCTCTTCTCATTTACTAATTTTAAATAGGTACGTATTTGTAATCTACCTTGAAAATGTTGCATTTTGACAACAAGCTACAGTCCGGATGCGCGGTTGTTTGGTTGTGTGGTTGGATTTGCGATGCGCGGTTGTTGTGACTGTGTGTCACTTTCTCTATTTTAATAACAAATATTATATTTATTTTAAAACCGACGAATAGTTCGGGCAACTTAGAAATACTTACATTCTCTATTTTATGGGAAACAAACTATTGAAACGTACCGCGAAAAGGTCGGGTGCAATAGTTTTATGAATTCTAAAGAAACTAGTAAAACATCCGATTTCTAATCACAACTCACAAAACCAGTGCCTACATCTGGTGAGCATTTAGTCGGGCTCAGGTAATTCAAGGTGGGCTGGACGTGGTGTTTTAGGAATTTACGGGACTAAGGAATGAAGTCGAGGCAGTTAGTTTTGAATCGCGAAAGGCTACGGACGTCAGAGTCCAGGCGAGTTAAGTTAGGAGACTTGGTGGATACCAAGAGGTCATGTTCAAGTGGGCTGTCGCAAGATAGTGAGTACCTATTAGTAGTTATTAAGTCGAATATAGTTGGATTAAAGCCCAGATTAGACTAATTTAGTACTTAATGTAATATGTGTGTATGTGTTTGTTGGTGTGACTGGCGATGGGAGAGCAGGAGCTATATCCGAGGCAAAACTGATCTGTAACCTAATTCTCTCACCATTATAATTATTCTTGCAAGTTGATTGTATTGTTATTATAGGTAACAGTTACGTGATATCGCGGACTAGCTATTAATGATTGTTTATTCCAGAATGACGAAACAACTCTTGTTTAGTTTCGTATTTTATAGTTAACGCTACATTCCCGTATATTACGTGTCTATATCCTAATCCGTACCTTGGCAGATTATTGTCACTTGCATTTGGCTATAGGGAAATGGCAAAGCCCTTCCACCATACTTTACACTAAGCACTAATGCTCCTGACCTTTGACGACTGTTGATCTTGAGCTGACGCATCACAGTTAAAAGGCAGAACCATAAATACTCACAGCTCATTTGAAGTTGAACTAGGCTATAAAGCCAATCTATAATTGCATTATAAAACAACTTAATGTTGGTGATGATTTCTGTATCCAAAAAGGTCTCGCCACAGAACTCTTTGCGTGAGGCTTTTTCACGTACATTTCCGGGAGAGGGATCCCCAAGTAGCACATTAGTGAATTTTGCAACTTATCTTATAGCTTTAAGTTGTAAATGAGGGGTATAACAGTATTTGATAAAACTTATAGCTTCAAACACTACTCATATTTGTATATGAGTACCTCCTATCACTCTTAGTTGCATAAGAGTATATTTTATTTATACTTTATATCTTATTGTTGCATAGAGTCGATTTTGTTACTTAAAGTTGAAAACGGGTTTTAATTGTTACCAATTTAGAAGCAACAGTGGTATATGAGGCCTTTAAATCACTTGTAAGCAACTGTTCCATTTAAGCTGTAACATACTCTTATTTGGCACTTCTATTTCCAAACCAGTAGTATAACAGAGTAGTATATCACCTGTAGTGGCTAAAGGGATCATTTTGCAACCTATTGGAACCTAACGTGATTGCATCTTTCAGGCCTATTGTACTCTAATATGCCTCTCCAACGCGTAGATAAATTTCGATAGTGGGTTCTTGAAAACCAACAGCAGCTATTTCCACTTATTTAAAACCACTCACGATGTAACAGTTCCCAAAATACATAATTGTGATTATTTAAGTCAGATCGTCCTGCGCGTCACTCTGTTGATAGCATTTTTTATTTCTGTTGTTGTAAAGTTCATGGTTTAAACTACTTCATCAAAAATGAATTTCGTGAAATGGAAAAAAATTAAGCGATGTGGTAGTTATCATCGGCAGGTTGTACGTACTTTAAGAAATATAATGGACGTGGACATAAAAGGTTCAAACCATGAAGATGTTAATCAGCAATCCCAAGATACTCGTAATGTTGAAAGGTAATTATATCAATTTAAAATTATAATGAGTAATCTTCTAAAAAAATAGCTAGGTGATATAAGAAAAATATTAATTAGGTTACTTATAAAAATAATTGTGTCAATAAAAAAATTACTGTGGAATAACGGGTTCCGTACATATAAAAATTAATTAACATTCTTTTGTGTGTTTTAATTACATTTTGAACATTATTTGTAGTGTTTTTAAGGAAATCCAGTAGTTATTTATTAAACGGTAATCAGATTTGAACAGAATTTATATCAAAGACCTGAACAAGAATTCCACCTGTACCTATACAAATATAGGTACAGGTGGCATTCTTGTTTCTTTGCAATTCCCGAAATCTGCAAAGAAACTGAGCTTGGAACTCCACTTTTTTTATTTATGCACGTTGGACGCATGAAAAGTATCGCATACTTAATTATATATTATCTTGCTTAATAACATAAATGAGTTACTAAACAAACGTTAGCTCATAATCGAATTGCAAGAACAAGTAATATCTCGTAACGTAACATCAAATACGAGTCATTATGTCATAGGGAAAAATCAAGATACTTATATTATTATGTACTTACATATTTAAATTCATTCGACAATTCTATAAAGTTTTTTGGTATGACATTGTCTTGTGATATTCTGTGCTATTCGAAGAAGTCTGTAGCTATATGAATAATCTTTCTACGCCTACAGTATATTATAAGATCTGTGCCTATGTTTTTCAGCCTTGATCCTGGTAATATAATTTCTAATCCATCCTCTGACGATGAAAATTCAACTGAAATTTCTGGTGAAAGTGACGGTGATGACAACAGCTCAAATGAAAACAAATGTGAATACAAACACATTCTTCAATTTCGGGATGACATCAGGGCATGGGCTACAGAAAATAACATAAGCCATTCGGCCTTGAAAACATTAGCGCCACTTATAAACTCTAGGATGCCAAATTTGCTGCCGGTAGACCCAAGAACGCTCATGAAGACTCCGAGGAAGATTGATACAATATTTGTTAATACTGGTGAATATTGGCATAATGGTATTGCTATACCTCTTGCAACTATTTTAAAGAAATATTACAAAAATCTACTAAATGGTTTTTACAATATTTCTCTTTATTTCAACATAGATGGTCTCCCAGTATGTAACAGTTCTAAACAGCAGTTCTGGCCCATATTGTGCAAGATTTTTGAATTACCTATTATCAAACCATTTATTGTTGGGATATATGCGGGTCATGGGAAACCTAACGATTTAAATGGATATCTACAACCTTTTATTCAAGAAATGCAAAAATTACTTCAAAATGGTATACAAATTGAAAACGTTAAAGTTACTGTTACAATAAGATGCTTCGTTTGCGATTCACCTGCAAGAGCAATGATAAAAGGGGTTTGCAACTTTAATGGTAAACACGGGTGTCACAAATGTACTACTGTTGGTGAATATTCACATGTATCTCATACAGTTATATTTCCCGAGTTAGATTGTCCTGCTCGAAATGATGAAGACTTTCGTAAAAAACTCTACGGTAATCATCACAAAGTGGATTCACCTTTACTGGATCTCCCAATTAATATGATTAAAACATTTCCTGTTGCGGATTCCATGCACTTGATTGACCTAGGGATTATGAAACGCCTTCTTATTGGCTGGCGCGATGGAAATTTCGGAAAAAAGGAGACAAAATGGCGAGCAAGTGATATATCTACAGTAAATAAATTTCTGGCAATTGCAAAGTACCTTCTGAAATCCACAGATCTGTCAGGAATCTCAGTAATTTAGGTCATTGGAAAGCTTCTGAATTTAGAACGTTTATGTTATACCTTAGTGTTGTTATATTGCCAGAGGTACTAAACAGCGATGCTATGAAACATTTTCTAACATTTTTCTGTGCGATAACAATTTGTTCGAATGAAGAATATTTTAATTTCTTACCGTTGGCTAAAGACCTGCTAAAGTATTTTGTGAGAAATTTCAAATTGTTTTATGGCATAGATTTCATGACAAGTAACGTTCATAATTTAACACATGTTGTTGATGAAGTGCAGCATTTTGGAATTTTGCAAAGTTTTAATGCTTATCCATTCGAAAACAAACTATACCTTATTAAAAATATGCTACGAACTGGTAACAAACCTTTGTCTCAAATAGTTAAAAGGCTCGGAGAATGCGATATTTTGGACCTCAATTATACTGTAGAGAGCTCCAGGGACTATCCATATGTGAAAAAAAAATTGTAAAAGTCATAAGTTAGTTTTATATTGTAAGGATTTCATTATATCGGAAAGAAAAACGGACCGATTTTTTGTAACAAAGAAACAAGAGATAATGGAGACAAGATCTATTAAAGTTCAGGAAAACAAAATCATTCTAAATTGTAATGCGATTGAGCGTCCTATGTCGTCTTCTTATTTCAAAATTTTTAAATATAAATTGACCACAAATGCTGGTACCGAATGTGTTCGTTTTCCTGAGGATATAAAATATAAATTAGTAGCAATTGAACATAGAACTGAAATGTATTTGTTACCCTTGCTTCACACAGTTTGATTATTTTACTATTAACAATAATTTTAAGATTACAAATAAAACAATAATAAATGTATAAAAATGAGTTTTATTTTTAAACATCTGACTTACAACTACATTGGTAATCACAAAAAATTGCAGTCATATAATTTTCGTTATTGTCTGACATCTAAATCAATGAAGTACTAAAATGTCCTCATGGTACATATTTATATGTATTACTTAAAGTATTACTAATAAAACAATATATAATCAACATGATTATGTTTTACGATTAACATTTAACCTAATGAATAGGGTGTCAGTCTTATAATTTCTTTTGCGGTTTGTCTTACGGATAAAGTATTTAATTAAATGTTCTGCTAATGATTAAAGCTTTATTAATTAATAACATAAAAACAAGTCGAGTTTTTTAACAGAGACATTATATACTAAAAACTAATAAAAATAAACAAAAACAGATATCAGTCTTGTAATCACATGGCTTACATTTTCAATTTTCTTATTGTAAGTTGCTAATTTAAAAATTATGTAGTCACTTTCGAAACAATGGGATGATCACTTGATCAACCCATTGTTTGGAAAGTGACTACTTTGAAAATTACCGCTTTAGTATCACGGGAAACCGATTTTATTTTATTATTTATTTATTTATTTATTGGATCTCCAACAGAAGCTACACAATTTCATGCAAGTTTACGATCTAATAACAGGAACAAATACATTGTGCGCTTCCAATTATAGGAGACCACATCATTCTCATATTATCTAGGTAGATCACACAGGTAGGTAGATCTAGGTTTTCACATTTAGTCGGGCCATTTCGACTGTGGGGTAATTCTAACTACTTAATGAGAGCTGAGTAGGGTTGGTTCGTTAGTTAGAATTACCCCATAGTCGAAATAGCCCCGTACTTACTTTCGTGGTATCCACGGAAAAACTTTGGTACACAAGAAGTTGTGCAAAATCTTTTTAACGTCATGATGAAAAAAAAAAAAAATTGTATAATATTTCATCAGGACGTCAAAAATATTTTGCATTACAGACTTTGCAGACTTTCTCCAAAACAAACGTGGCTTCCCCAAAAAAACTTTGCACAAGAAGTTGTGCAATATATTTTTGACGTCCTGATGAAAATGTTAAAAACATTACGTACGTTTTTTTCGGAGAAAGTCTTTCAGATTTATGAGTCAAATAATCAGTGCTTCTAGTAGACGCTTTTAAAATTACACGTTGTAGTGACTTACAACTAGAAAAAAATTAAATAATATTCATAGTAATCATTTTTAGTTTTCAATCATTCATAGTTCTTTGAATTTGTGTCTTTGAATTTTCTTCAGTTTTCGTTTTTGTCGTATAAAATTGCATGTTACCTACTCCTCATTTTCATTTCTATCGTCGTCATTTTCACCTGTGTTTTTGTTTGAAATTAATTCGTTTTGAACCACAGATTCATCTTCATTTTTAGCCTTTTCGTTTATAATTTCTACAGTTTTAATTGATTCATGTCCTGTGTTATCTGAGCCTTCCGATTGCTTACATTTCTTTGTAGTTTTATTTTGTTTGTTAGCAAGATTTCTCTTGGGGGCTTGTCTTGGTGCAGAAGTTCTCTCAAATTTAGTTTGTGTTCTTTTTAAAGCGTTTTTAACCATGGATTTGAAGAAATTATTATTTTTGTCCACAGTATAACTTGGGTCACAGTCGTGCACAAGTTCAAAAAAAAATCCAAGAACTTCTTGAAATATTTTAATACATATTTTTGTACCTGCACCTCTAGCAGAGCTAGACCAAGAACATTGTACTAAAAACTCACGTCTAAATAGAACGTCAATAAGCTGAAAAGCACAAACCTCTCCTTTTTTTCCAGGTGTGCAAAATACTGAATACAAATTTTTGTAAAATTTTAATTTATCAGCATCACGTAATTCATTTTCCATAAGTTGGAGATCATCGAGATTCTTGATGGGCGTAATTCTAGCATTAAACGGGCTTTGTTTTATTTCGTTGCTTAGTTTTGTGACTGACATTTGCGGTTCTTTGTTCGAAGCAATTTTGTCAATTTTTACGGAAATTGTTGCCAGTGTTTTCATGATTTTAAATTGGTTATCTATTATTTTAATTTGGTTTTCAGATAAAATTTTTTGGTTCATTATAAGACTGTCATAGTCAACTACTTGCACTTCTTCAGTTTCTACTTGACCTATATTCTGATTTGTAACATTGTCGTTGGGAAAATTGGGAATCACGATATAATCTTCTGTTGAATTTATATTTCTTATTTTATTTGATTCGTGCATTGAATACTCAGCTGCTGTTGATGCGTTCGTAGATTGGTTGGATGACTGTAAAAAATAATAATATGTAACTCTTTTTCTTACGCCCTAAAAAGGAATAAGATTTAACTATAGATTAAAAAGCTGTACCCGTTCCTGTAGATGTCTCGCTCGCATAATCACAATTTGCATATTTTACAATTCTATTCTCGATGGAATAAGCGCATGTTTTTTAAACCCACACATATTTAAATAATCCTGTAGAATATAAAATATGCGAGCAAGATGGCTGCCAAGGTAGATATGACCTTTTAAACATTTTTATCTTTTAGTATAAAATATTGTGTTGATTGATTTGATTTTATCGATTTACATGTACAATATTAAACACAAAACGTTAACCATTTTCTTTAAGTAACAATTATTAAATTAACGAAACATTATACTTAATCCCTCATTATTAATAACACTTAAAGCCATTTATATACAAGTTACAGTTCGATTCAAACTAAATGGGGGCTCGGAAGTTAGTTGCGGGTGGAAGTACGCGTAGGTACAGTCAAGTCGACAATCATTTAGGACTTATTTTATTATTTTTATGACTGAAAGTTTTGTGAATGTTTTAAATGCTGTATGGTACTTATTAAGACAGTTTGTTAAGTACGGATTCAAGGTAAAATAAAATAGGTTTTATGAAATATAAGGAATACTTAATGTTTTTATTTTGGTTTTATGACAAGGGTTGTATCTCGTCCATAAAAACTTCATTAAATAAATAAATTTCTCTCTCTAAGGTTGGCTTTGTTGCAATGTAATCTGATTTCAGAAATCAGATTGCATTGCAACAAATACACTGACCTGCAAATTGCAAAAAACGCATAAAAATTGGACTTTCGCGGGCTACCACTGCAGATCCACCTTAAGGTAAAAGCGTCAGGGTAACCCGCAAAATTCAAATTTTCTTAGGTTTTTTGCACTTTGCAGGTCAGTAACAGGTTGTATATTGATGTAAATATGATTCGCGACCGTAGCAAATATGGCTTTACAGAATTATAATCATTAGAATATGCTCTGAGCCGCCATTATATTTAAATCATACAAAGAAATCTGCACATACATTCATACACCCGAATACAAATACCTGCCAACGACTGCTGTATAAAAATAGCAATGTATAGGTAACAATATAGCGTACGTACCAGTTCTTTTGCAATAAGGTTGAAGTTTTCGGTCATCACGGCCGATTGGTTAACATTAGCGTAGCCTTCTTGGTCAGTTTCAGGCAGTTCTACCATTTCATTGAGTTCTTCTTCTGCAGCCTCATAATTATTTAGGTTTCGCTTAATTATACAAGGCATTTGTAACCAATTATCCTTTGGCACTGAATCCTCCATTTTACATTTTTTTGTAGATTTTTTAAGTGGCCAGCTTAAAATGTCGTTCGTTACCCATCCGTCCGGACAAATTGAAAGTTTTTTTGATCCTTTTTCGATAGTTTCGACAGTCAAAAACGGCATTCTGAAAAATAAAATGAAACTACTTTACGATCACTTTCCATTGTCATAATTCCATTTTAAATAACTAGCAGCTTTTGGTCTAATAAAAATATTTTTTTTGGGTGAAATGGGCATAATTTTTTATAAATTTTATAACGATTACACAAGAATAGGAAGCACATTAACATTTTAGACAGTAGTTATAAGAAGACGACCATAAATCAAGATGCAAGAAAGCTAAGCAGATAGAATTTAGGAAGTAACGCAAATATTTGATTTTACGTGCGCACGGCGCCGGCGGGCGTTTAGCTGGTTTAAGGTAAGCAAGCACGGAAGCGCCTTGCGCAACGGCGGACAATGGACTGGCCAAAGAGTATAATGGACTGGCCCTAGCGGCACGCGGGCCGCGGCGGTGGCGCGTCGAGCGTGCGACGAAACCGAACTTTCCGAACGAAGCTCGCGGCGCGGGGGAGACAGCCGATGATGTACGATCTATGTACTCGGGTCGCTTCTTAGTGTGGCTGCGTGTCGGTACAATTTTATTAAGGCTCCCGTAAACAGGCGTGATGCGACCGATACCGCGACCGACAGAACAATTTCCGCGAAGTTTTCATAAAAATTGTTCCACCAGAGTCACGTAGCGCCTGTCTGCCTTCAAGTTTGTTACATACGCGCGGGCTCGACACGAATGGAGAAGTTGTGGATTCGATTCCTGCTAGCGTTTACAATTTAGTAACTTTTTCATAAAAATATGTAATCATTTACCTTCTTCGATTATGATTTTTGGACTTCTTGAGGACCCCTAATTCACGGGTACTGGGAGATCCACAATAGAGCTAATTATTACTGCTGGTAGTAGCATCCACTGGTCAGCCACTAGCAACATACAAATAAGTGATTTTTAGACCTTACAGTTCCAAATAGGGAACAAATAAATGAAAATAAAAACTATGAGATGCCATAAACATCGCCATGTTTAGAAAATGGTTGTCCTTGAGAATATTTTGTTTTGAAAGTGTTTTATCACACTAACGCATCATCACTGAGTTTTTTTAATTGTAACTGATGTAATGTCAAAGCATTATACTTACGTCTAAAACCATTAGGTTTTTAACAGTTTATTTTTTTTATACTATTATTTCGTCAATTGATTTAGCACACTTTATTTAATTGTTCTTGATCAAATCGAAAGCGCTTCGAAATTTACAAAGAAACCATACTATACTTTCACAGTAACAAAACATTCGCAAGGATTTTGTGCTGTAAATTAATGCCTGCATTATATCAGTACACGTGAAGTTTTAATACTCACCAAATAGATGTAATCCAAATGAAATTATGGCTGTTCACAGTACAAATTCAAAAACACTTCTCGACTTATCGCCCCTAAAAAGAACTTTGCGTTTCATTTTTCACTCAATGAATGAATTGAAACGTCATATCATTCAATCAACCATTCACTGCGCACAACTTACACCCATAGTTCTAATTGCCACTTAAGGTGATCGTGAGAACTCTTATGGATTTCATTTGGAACCAAAATTAAGCTGCAATTTTTCTCCCCGTGGTTCTATAATGTTTGCATAAGGGTTCTCTCCACCTTTATAGAACTTATTCATGCCTATATATTTCACCCAAGTTTACAAACAGATATGATATGGAGCAATTTTACCACCCAGTTGTGTTACTTGGGGAGTAGGCTTTACCAAGTACCCCAAACTGATTCGATAGCTCGTTCTAAGGAACGCTAGAAATCGTGTCTCGTTAAGCCAAAACCGGCTTTCGCGCCTCTCACAAATTATTATTAGCGAGACACGTCATTTGGATGCCCAGATAGAAACGCCCCGTTGTTGATAAGGACGCTCACACGGCTGCCGATTACATTCCAAGCATCCTCTAAATGGGGCAGATTAAGGAAGTGAGAAGAGACGTAATTCCTCTTCGGCATTCACCAAGTACAATCGTAATGAATTCTGCTAGAGACTGAGTCTACGGTGCGCTTGTGCTAGTTTTGTTTTAGGTATCTTAGTAAAATGGGGCTAAGCCACCGTAAGCGTATCTTTCACATTAGTACGCGTTTAGAACTACTCAATACTCGCCCTTCTTCAATAACAGTTGGACTTTGCAGTACTCTATCTTAGGATTGAGTAAGATATTTATTTAATGCTTAGGGAACGTGTTCCGTTAGAATGGTATTAGTTCCTCAGAGGTTCTGTGCGTCAGATCTAGTAGAACACGTACAATGAGACAAAACGTTGTAAAACGGTTCCCGGTCTCACTGAAGTAGCTACATTGTAAACAGATAAATTAACGTAGCTATAAATAATGATTTAAAACGCAAGCGTAACGATCCCTTTACCCCTTCACCTTACCAAAACTGTATTACAGATATTGGTGCTCAACTGCGAGAGGACGAGACATTGATGACACAACATTTGTAATACTAAAACATAATATTATTATTATATACTTTTGTATACCCTCTTGTCTTCTTAGCTTCATATTATATTAATATTATATTATAAATGTATAATTCTTATGTTTACTATCTGGTAATTCCCATATTAAATTCAACTTGTATCCAATCCTTGTCCCTTAGCTTATCTAAGCCGGGACAAGGCAATTAAGGTTATGGGAATTCATTTCTTTCTTATATCGATGGGAGGGTGACCAATCTGGGACGAGCCCTACAGAACTGTGCGGAAAGGAGGGGCACTGTTCTTCCCCCCAAGGGGGAACCGACCTAAACAATAATATTAACATAATCAGGAAAAACGAAAATTTAATCAGTGTAGGGTAATTTAGGAACAGTTATATCGTGTAATACTTAAAGTTGTTAATTCAGTAAGAAATAAGCGAAAGGGACGAGCAATTTTCGTTAAAAGATATATTATAAAAAATGTTATAGACATTACAGTAAAATTATAAACCAACATAATAATATACACAGATTATTTCAAAGTAAACTGAAAACTTTGTGACAGGGACAAAGCGAAAACAATAGATAACATCAATGAATTGTTTTATTAAAACATACCTGTTATCTAATTGACAATAATTATGCGACATTACTATAAAGGTGTTTCATTTTTTTTACAAATGTCCTTAGAATCGAACGCAACAGGAATTTCCAAACACTAGCCGATAGTGAAGGCATTCTGTTCATTGAATGAACGTCTAGTCGGGGCTCTACTGAGCTTTGTTCCGACTCCGGACAAAGCCGTCATTCGTCAGCAGTCAGACAGGCTCTTTCACTCGCTATCTAGTGATCACTATTACATTGCTTGTTCCGTCTTCTTCCCTTTGCTGCAATTTGCTCAAAATACTTTTAGTACCTACATTCGTGTCACGAAAAGCATAACGTAGGTATAGGTGTAGATAACAATACACTTGTAGCCACTAACATCCTCTTAGGTTTCATGTGTTACTGCGTGCGGGAAATAAGCTTCTTCTAGTATATTATGACTTGGTTTTCTTCCCAAACTAAGATCGAAATAGCTCTCAAAAGATAATGGTCGAAGATAATAATGAACTGATGAGCTAAATATTTCATTATTCTAAGCTTCATAAATCTTGAATGAAATGTCACAGACTCACATCAATGGTCTCCATGCTCTAAATAACTTGTAAAAGACAACACGCATTACAGAGACATCCATTGCTTATGCAACACTATTGCTGTTACAAAGCAAACAATCTCGCCAGAGCGACACCGCGGCGACAACGTCGCGACGTACGCAGTTAACCTTCTCCAAATCACCGAGTTCCTCGTCGAGATGGCTTTATATCAGCTTTGTGTCCGACTTTCTACGCGGACCCGCACATGCTTTGATTCTTAGCGAAGAATTTTATCATGTACAGCAATAATTATCATATTATTGTGTCTGCGAAAATACTTGGAACAAGTTTTTGAGTATAAAATAAATCACGTTACACCGACCTCGATTATCTAGTTTAGCTGACTTGATCGCAAGACAGAGACCACTACGGCTAGCCTTTCTAGCGTCTCCCCAAGCATGTATTTGGTTTTACACACTACTTGTAGATACCACTTTGACATGAACGCTTTCCAGTGCCGTCTCCGTTCGACGTCGTCGTCCTCGAGCACTCCGTGTACAGCGCACAAACTATGTGTGCGCGTGCGGTAGATGCGCGTCGCGTATTTGCCTCGCGAGCCACGCCACGCCGTCTGCGAGCCCGGCGCCTGACAGCGCGCACGATGCACAGATGTGCCACGGCTTGTCTGTGATGCGCTCCAGACCCAACGCTGCAACATTACAAACAATATAACGAATAATAAGCAGTTCTATATGTAAAGAGGCAGACCAAAGAAACAATGGATAGATTGTGTGAAAGATGAACATTATCTTGGTCGGCGCAGCAATCGGCATGCCGTAGGTACCCCTACTGGCATACTGATTGCTGCGCCGACCCCAAATAAATTGGTGAGGACAGGAAAGAATATGAGAAGGTCACTATGAGCAAGCTCAACTCGTGCTCTGGGTGAGTGAACATGAGTGTGTCAGCAGGCACTGACCGGCGGCGACCTGCATGGGTGCGAGCGCATGCGGCGAGTCGTGCTTATTGGCGAACACCAAAAGCGGCACGCGCCGCCCAAACATGTCTGGATGCGCCAGCAGCAACTCCAGCTCCTCGCGGGCCACCACTGACAACCAATCAACGCAAAGTGACAGCTTTTACAGTACAATATGAATGGGATTGCATCATATTATCATAGTCAAAAAAATAAAAGTTATGAAAACTAAAACCCAACTACGATAAAAACGCCAACTAAAAAGATATAAACAAGACATCCCAGACAAACAAATTAAAAACCTGAAGTAAAGGCTCGTGCAGAACAGCGTGCTATCGCAGGCGCTACAGGCAGTGCGACCCTTGTAGCGCCCGCGATATCGCGCTGGTCTGCACGAGCCTTTACTCCAGGTTTTTATTTTGTTTGTCTGGGATGTCTTGTTTATATCTTTTTAGTTGGCGTTTTTGTCGTAGTCGGGTTTTAGTTTTTACAACTTTTATTTTTATTTAAATTATTTTGGGGTTATAATATTACGAATATTTTTGAAATGTGCTAAATAAGCCCTTTCGTTTGATATCCAACAAGATATTTTTTATTTAGTTCATGACTTTGACATATTCCAACGATACCTCATTTGTCAAATTATGATAAGTAGTTTTGAAGTTATAAGGGAACAGATGAACATACATAGTACATACATACCAGTCAAAATCATATCCCTACTTTTTGCTTTGCCGTACTCGGGTAGTGAACAAAAAGAAAATCGAATTCGATTCGATTGGTGAATGAATGAAGTTTACCTGTCGATCAAACGTAGCCTGTTTGATCGACAGGTAAACTTCCATATTTCTTCCTAAATGTTTGAATTCAGCTCGTTTAAATGGATATCATGTCCATTCGTTTTCAACGAGCTACAACTAAACGTTTGGTTCCAAACCACCCGCTTGCCGCCGGTGCACACTATACAGTCGTTCAGCTCGGTTATACATCGGCCGGCAACAGACGGCATTCCGAATTCATCGGCAACTCACTTCCGCTCCGAGTTCCGAGTTGTGTGAAGTTTGAAATGTAATCTGGTGTTTCGGTCCGCGCACCCGTAATCAATATTCATTTGCTCTCATTTGACCATGGTAAACAACGTTCTTATATTATAATTTTCGTACAGTTTCAGGAGTTTAGGAACCTCATTAAAGGAAATGTGGAACCCTGCTTGCCACTAAATTTAGAAATAAAACTATTGAAATTACTGAATTATTGCAGTTTTTTATTATATATTTCGACTGCGATCTAATACTTAGGGTACAGATTGTTTGAAGTAATTGAAATATTTAATGCCCAATGAGATGGTCCAGTCAAGGGTTGGAGTTACTGGAAGTGCCGACAAACATGGCCCTCCATCATTCAAGCCAGCGACTATATACAAGTTGATATCGGCCACTATCTATACCACTTTGTATAGCAAATAGAGGTTCAATATTAAAGAGTCACAACCGACTGAGGAGAGATTAGAATACTGACCAAGCCGCAGGTGATCAGCCGAATCCACGACGAAGATGACGGCGTGCGCGCGGCGGTAGTGGCGCTCCCAGAGCGCGCGATGCCGCGGTGCGCCCGACACGTCCCACGCGCTGAATGCCACGCCGCCACCTGCACACACGGTGTGGTGAGCACGCGAACACTGCGACACAAGGTGTGGTGAGCACGCCGACACTGCGACACTCGACAGTCTGAGTACTACGCACTAGTGAAGTTCTCCTGCTGCTGGCCCACAGTGGGCGCGGCGTGCGGCACGCGCGTCTCGGGCGGGCGCAGCGCGTTGAGCAGCGTGCTCTTGCCGCTGTTGTCGAGCCCCAGCACCAGCACCGCCACCTCGGCGCGCCCGCGGCCCAGCCACACTGACAGTTTGTCCAATAGACCCATCTCCTCGATTAACAAATAACTGCAACAGTTATATCCACACTTCAAGATGAAATAATACAGCAATAAGAAAGTGATTTTACTTCACGGCGATCTGAAATATAATTCGTTGACAGTGTTGTATTTCATATACAAAAAAAAAAACTCTTGTCGAATTATTAATTTAAAATAAGTTTACGGTACTTTTTTACTAAAATAACAAATACTAAGTGATAGAAAGCGTATTAAGTCCATCGTTAGTGGAAACCTGAGACGGCCGCTGCGTCCATCAACGACATCAATAGAAAGCTGCTAAATATCTACATCAGAAGTAATCAGCCCACTTAGTCCTGAGTTCCTGACCCACATTAGAAATACTTAGATCTTGAGGTCTCCCACGATCTTAATGTGCGAGAATGCCTGGCTTCAACCAATTAGTTCAACCGGGTTTCAAACTGGCTAAAGTAGACTCTTACTCTTATAATAAAAATAAAATACCTAAAAAATTAATAAAATACCACATACTCCAACTAATCGAAACGAAATTTAAATCCTGTATAAAAAGCACACTATGCTGGCAAGCATATTATAGGTTGGGGATTACATCGCTGATAATAATGCTTAGCGCAACGCTGCAGCTGGTCCAGCTCCACAAGGGCGCATAAACTAAATTGATTAGCATTCAGTCGCGCGCACGCACCTGTCGACGACGGTTGCGTATTTACGGCTGCGCTGAGTGACGTTTTTGAGTTAAAATGACGAACATTATAAAGTGTGACAAGTGTAACATCGTAATCGATGAAATGTTGTCTTACATCCAGAACAAAGTGTCTGTTGTGGACGAAGAAACTTTAGTGCGTATTTGTGTCTCATCGTTCACAAGTGATGAAATAAAAAAATCAAAGTCACTTCTGTTTGATGCCATTCCTTCGAATCTGCGGAAGATTATGCGGAAAAACAAAGGCAAAGAACAAAGGGATTTGGCAGATATGGTTAATCTGTTCAAGTCTGCTAAGCCGGATGATATTCCTGTGTTTGTGGCCAGGAGGCTTGAAAAGTTGCCACCTATTACGTTTGTGATTGTCTGCCATTTGCTCCTATTTAATAACAAAATATTATATTTATTTTAAAATCGGCACATGGTTCGGGCTTCTCAGAAACACATTAAATCTATATTTTATGGTCTGACAGTTTGACACGTTACCCTAATTAATAACAAAATATCCTTTTACTTTAAAATTGAAAAAGATATTGAACCTCTTAGAAACCTACTCATTTATACTTTATGGGTAACAACCCTGCTAATTCTAAGAACTGAGACCAAGGCAGAGATAAACAACACGCGGTTCTCAAAGTGCGAGCAAGCGTAGTCTTGCATGAATATAATAAAAAGTAAGGAATGGAAATCAACTAACAAATAGAAATCTAGAGTCATACTTGATATTTAAAACAACAACTTATGAGTCAGATTCAAACAAACTTTCAAAAGGCATAATAAATTGATAAGCCATTAATGCTACTATTTAATATCCGATAACTGTAGTTATATTATTAGATTAATTATTTTATTATTCTAGCGGCTAGCTAGAATCATAGCTACTCTAATCGGTTTTGTGCTAAGACATAATCGAATGTTTTATAATAAAATATATATAAATTGTAACTCTTGGCTATACCGTCTCAAAGGTTGGCAATCCTTGGACTCGAAGCAACGGACATTATTGCAGCCACATCTGCTAATCACAAGTGTCCTTGAGACCCAATCTATTCAGGCAATTCAAACGAACCTTTTAAAACAATCGAGATTTTGTACAAAAACAACCATAAAACTATTCTGCGAAACTGTGGGAAAAGGGGCTGAGATGAACGTGGTGATTTTAGGAATTTTGAAGGATTGAAGGGCAATTGAGTTTAGAGCACGATAGAGTGCGGACGTCGGAATCTAGGCTAGTTAAAATTAGTAGAAGTGGTGAATACCAAGAGGCCATGTCCGAGTGGGCTGTCGCGAGATAACGCGTATTAGTTATTAAGTTACATATAGTTGGGTAAAGGCCCAGATTAGACTAATTTAGTAATTAATGTAATATGTGTGTGTGTGTGTATGTTGGTGCGACTGGGTGAGTCTTTCATTATAATAATTATCCAAGGCTGGTAATATATTTGAAGTTCTTGTAACTAAACAGACAGAGACGTGTTGCTGGGGAGTTTGTTGCGCCACTTCTTCTCCCCAGCTCAAACACTAGGAAGTGGTGAAGGGAGGGCGCTTTGGGAACTGTCTATAGATGTTCAGGAGAGTTGATCCACAACTCTATTAATTAATGATTCTTGAATTATGATTCTCTACTCTATTATCTAGTACCTAAATCTTGGATTATGTATCCATTGCCTCTGACCAATTAAAAGGGCTTTAATAGAGATTATCCAAAACTCTATTAAATAAATAATTATTCTTGAGTTTCGATTCTCAACTCTATTAGGTAGTAATTCTTGAATGTTGTATTCCATATCTCAGACCAATAATTCGGTCAGACTGACATGAACGCGTGCCTTGCAGATGTGCTTGTTGTGCAAAGGGCGACCTTCCAGGGGATTGGGTGAACACATCTATCTTATATTCAGTCCAAGGACTGATAGGGACCATGTCTCCTTAAGAGCATGATGCCGACGCATGCCGCTGGAACTAGCCGCCCGTTGTAGACAAGGACGGTCACACGTTGCCGCAAGGAAAGCCGCTGCGTCACGTTTATCAGTTCGAAAGAACTGCTAGGGACCATGTCTCCAAAAGAGCATGATGCCGACGCAATGCGTCACTTATGGAAGTGTTGCTCTGAGCATTCCGAGTGCAGATGTGAGGTATCGTGTGAGTAATGACTGACCAAATACCTGTTACGCTAACGTAAAGGTTACTCACAAGTTTATATTATTATAACGACATACTTTGCATCCCTCTATTATTTTTAAATAGCTTTCTAAAATCACATCCAATGTATTTTCATAACTATGAATTCCTGTCTTATTTACAATCTCCTTCAATCCTTTCCTTGCCTTATTAATGGGACAAGGTATCGGAGTTCTTCTTATTTAGGAATTCATTTCTTATATCGGTGGGAGAGTGACCAGTCTGGAGACGAGCTCTACAGGGCCGTACGGGGTGGAGTGCGGCCCTTCCCCTAAGGGGGGAACCGACCTAACCACTAATATTAGTATAATTAGGAAAAACGAAAATTTTATCAGCCTAGGGTAATTCAGGTACAGTCACATGTGGTGCCGTGACCAGGATTCTCGTCATTAAATGTACTGATTCACTTCAGTACAACGAGAAAGAACAACTTATGGGTTACTACAATAAAACACAACGTAATTTTATGGTCCTATTAATTGTTAGAAACGGCAAGAGTATACAACGTTACAATAACTTATGTTTAATTAAGTTACGGTTTGATTATGGTGTTTGAATTCTTCAACTACTGGTAGTGGGTTCAACTACCGCATAATTTGTTAGTTGATGTGCTTAGATTTGTCTAAACGAATCTTGGGTTCGATTCCCGCCTGATGCATTTGTTTATAAGCGCTGGGATTCCTGTGTCACGGCTTGTGGGTTCAATTCCCGCATGAATAGTTCATTGTAGGGCATTGGTTCCGATGCTACTGATAGTGGGTTCGATTCCCAGATGCACGGATGTAATTTTAAGTAGGTTATGGTATGATTGTTGTTTGGGTTCTTGTGTTACTATTATAAACGGGTTCGACTCCCTGCAAACATAACATTTGGTATCCGACAGTTTGTGAATATGAAATGTGTTTGTGCGTTTGAGAGATTTATGTGTGTGGAGTGAGTTTAGCTATAAGACACACCCTTAATATGGGTAAATCTAATATTATTAGTAAGGAAGACCTACGAAGCGTGAAGCTTATAAATTCACAGTTAATTTACCAGCAAGGTACATTTACTATCGTCATAAGACGTAAACAAATCTGTCTAACTCTGCAATGAGCAGCCTATGCTTTATAATTGAATAGATACTCGTGTGGCCTTATTTCAAATTCCAGGATATTTAAGTCTCCACGTGGCTGCGCCTACGCTATGTCTTAACCTTTGGGTTATGCGTTGCGATTGGTTTAAAGTTTCCTCAAAATCAGCCGACGTCGGCTGACTTCAACAGCAGTTGCTGTAGCGTGCCTCCAGTTACGAAGCTAAGTTTCACTTTTATCAGACACTTCAGTTATGAAGCTAAGTTTCACTCTTATCAGACACTCCAGTTACTCTTGGCTAAGTGGTATGATTTTGTTATCTCACCTAATATTATAGGTTTATATGTTTTAAAGTTATGGTACTATAGTTATCAGTTCAAAAATATACCATAGATTGTTCTTGTCAACATTTTATAACCTGAGGGGATAGTTAATAGCATTGTGTGCTAATAAGTTAATAATCGTTTGGACAATCTAAGTTGCCTTTATTTTCTAGTCAGTATAACTGTCCAACTCTTATTAGATTTCAAAAAGTACTCTAACCTCTTAGAATCAGAGGGGGGCGACCAATTGGAATACAATCTAATATGTTCATGTGCGGACTATTTCAGCTACTCCTGGATACGAATGCGGGCAGCTGATTAAGCTGACTCAGCATCGAGTTGCATAAGGAGAGGCCTCTGTCCACCGGGAACTGCGATAGGCAGAGTTCAGAACGAGGGAGCACTGTAGGTAGCGTGCCACGCTAACACAAATACTCTTAAAAGAGACCCTGGTATGTAAAACAACATTATAAGCATGCACAGGTTTCCTGAACTTAACTGAGGCGCGGTAATGTTATTTAAATTATCATGAAAAGAGTATTTGTAAGAACAATAATAGTTCAAATATTATAGTGCAATTGTATCTGTATCGATTGAAGATGCTTCTGCAAAGCAGTATTAAATTATAACAGACATTGCATCTTATTAAGATCTTATTGGATTCGTAATCCAACTAGAATAACAATTATTATTGGATCGATGACCATATCAGATAGCTATAGGTATATAATATTAGTAATTAAAAGAGTTTTTATAAACAAATTAATCATTTAGTCCGGTTAAACAATCTAAAATTCACACTAAGTACTTTTACCGCGAAAACGTCAATGTCAAAACTAAAAAAAATAGTGATGTGCCACATAGCGTCTTCACGTAATGCTGTGCTGTATCGATTCAGTAGGTTTTCGGTTTTCTTCCGTCTAACAGTTCGGCCATCCTGCAATCCTTCGGTCCCCGAAGGTAAGGCTCAGTTGCGCGACGAACATCCTGCCAGGAAGACTTGTCAGCTGCTCAGGAACAGCACTCCAGGTCGTAGTGTAATAGCTAAGGCCCTTAAAGCAAGCTTAATTGTAGGTAACCCTGCTAAGGCCCCTATGGCAAAGACAGGTACAGATACAGGCTGAGGCCCCTGAGGCAGCACATGCATTTAAGTGGATGTTACTGAGGCCCGTAAGGCAAGAACAATGTCAGTCATTACTGCTGTGGCTTCTTAGGCAAGCATAGACTTGAATGGATATTATGCTGAGACCCCGAAGGTAAGCATACATTTTGTCAATTGCTAAGGCCCCTAAGGCAAGTATAAATTTTGACAATTGCCAAGGCCCCTAAGGCAAGCATAAACTTTGACAATTTTATTGCTAAGGCCCCTAAGGCAAGCATAAGTATTGACAATTGCTAAGACCCCTAAGGCAAGCATAAATTTTGACAATTACCAAGGCCCCTAAGGCAAGCATAAATTTTGACAATTGCCAAGGCCCCTAAGGCAAGCTTCATTAATGTAGAGCATAATGAAAGCACTATAAGATTCATACAGGTAGACTCTGAAAATAACTTCAAGCCCCACAGGCAACATTTGTAAATGCTACCAGGCCCCGTAGGCAAGCAATAGAAATTTCATTAGGCCCCATAGGCTTGTCTTATAAACGGATTCAGATTACATTGCAATATTATAGGTCTTCGTCAGATAACGAGTCACATCGAGCATTCCAAACCTTTAACTTATCACGTGCTACAATATTTTTATAGGCCCTCTTGCCCCTTGCGGCCGATGTCACTTCGTAGCGATCATTAGGCAGAACGGCAGTGATTTTATAAGGTCCAGCGTATTTAGGAACCAACTTACCACTGGATAAACCTGGTCGTAAAATCTTTCGCTCAACCATTACTAGGCTACCGACCGGAATGGGAAGAGTAGCTCGGCGATTCTTATCATATCGCACTTTCATTCGTGATGCATTCTCAACAATTCTCTGAGTTGCTTCCTCTCTGTTTTGAATAATGTCTACTGGCGCATATGACGCTCCTCGTATATCTCCAGCTAAACGTGGCCTCAACCCGCACAATAGCTCTAAAGGGGATTTGCCCGTCCCTTGACTCACAGTCGAATTAATGCCTAGCTGTACTGTAGGCAAATATTTATCCCAGCCTTTTTGCTCCCCACCCATATGAGCAGTTAACGAACTCAAAATAGTGCGGTTTAGGCGCTCAACCTGCCCATTTGCGCGTGGAGTAGCGACGGCATTCATGACATGCTTTATCCCCAACTCACTGCAATAGTCTTTGAATTCACGTCCAGTAAAAGCCGTACCTCTGTCACTGACTATTCGTGAGGGATACCCAAACACTTGACCTAGCCTATTTAATGAAGCTATAGCCCCCTTTGCATTAGCACTTACTACAGCTTCCAGCCAAACGAACTTAGTGAACCCATCAATGACAGCAAAAATATATGTCTTACCATTACTCTTGCAGAATGGCCCCAAATGATCGACATGCAAAGTATCAAATGGTATAGCAGGTCTTGAAATGGGATGCAAAAGCCCAGGCTGTTTGCCTGTCGGCTTTTTGGTGAACTGACACCCAATGCAGCTGGAAATGTATCGTTCCACGTGTTTTCTCATTTTTGGGAACCAGTATTTGGCTTGTATAGCCTCCAGACACTTTTCGACACCCAAATGACCAGTATCGTCGTGATAAGTCTTCATTATGTGCCATCTCGCATTTTTAGGTAGAACAGGTCTATTAGCACCATTTACTACACGGCACAATAATCCATTTGCCACCTTATAGTCTTTAGATAAACCGTCTTTCTTGTGCTTATTAGCGTCTAATTCCAGCTGTAAATTTGTTATAGTGGACTGAACTTCTTCATCAGCGTCTTGGAGGGTATTGATGAAATCTTTTTCTTCAATGTGTTGAACAGAGACTGGGTTTCGACTGAGGGCGTCTACGTGTACCATCGAAGTCCCAGGTCGATGCTCCACATCGAAGTCGTATTCTTGCAAATCGAGCCACCAGCGTGCTATACGCGGCGACAAGTCCCTTTTTGACCATGCTAGCCGTAAAGCAGAACAATCCGTCACAACTCGAAATTTGATTCCGGTTAAATAAACTTTGAACTTCTGGATACTGAATACGACAGCTAACGCCTCTAACTCAAAGCTGTGGTATTTCACTTCGGTAGCTGTGGTTTGCCGGCTTGCATAAGCAACAGCCTTCCATTCACCGTTTTCCTGTTGTTGTAACAGCACTCCACCTAGACCCAATTTCGAAGCATCTGTGTGGATTTGCGTTGCACGGGTTGGACTATAAATCGCTAGAGCAGGATCAGAGGTAAGTACCTGTTTTAAACTTTCCACAGCTTCAGCCTGTTCAGACCCCCAGCACCACTCGGAAGTCTTCTTAGTCAACTTGGTAAGTGGTTTCGCGATTGTCGCAAATCCTTTTATAAATTTGCGAAAATAACTCGCCAATCCCAGGAATTGACGAAGCTCGTGAACATTGCTCGGAGTTTTAAAGTTCGCAACAGCTGTCACTTTGTGCGAAGATGGACGTATTCTTCCTTCATGAATCTCATGTCCCAGGTATTCAACAGTGTTGGTGAGGAATATACACTTGCTGCGCTTCAGTTTCACACCGGCAGAATCAATCAACTCCAAAACTTTTCTAAGATTATTCAGACAACTTGGAAAGTCATGTCCCCATATGATCACATCATCAATATACACTTCTGCGCACTCATGAATAACAGGGGCAAGTATCTCATTCATTGCACGCTGAAACACAGCAGGAGCATTACACAGACCAAAACTCATCATCCGGTACTGAAAATGGCCATCAGGAGTGACAAATCCCGTGTATGGCCTTGACTCTACTGCTATTTTAATCTGGTGATAGCCATTGGCTAAGTCCAAGCAACAAAACATAGTCTGATCTACGAGTCTGTCCAATAAATCTTGGATAACTGGTAATGGGTATCTTTCTTTCTCTGTGATTTTATTTAGTGCCCGGTAGTCGACACACATGCGATAACCCCCGTCCTTCTTCTTCACCAGTAACACCGGACTCGCATAAGGCGATGTTGATCTTTCTACTATACCAGCATTAAGTAATTCTGTCACAATGTCCCTCACTACTTCCCTTTCATGGAAAGACATTCGATATGGTTTATAATTAATCACTTTGTCTTCAGTCAGTTTAATATTCATTTCAATATTACAATTTCCTAACTCCATGCCATTGCTGGCGAAGCATCCACTGTGTTTATCTAGAAGAGAGTCTAAAGCCTCTCGTTGAGAGTTTGTCAAATTATCACCTATCTTAGGTGTGTTAGCTGTTTCTTCATTCAAATTCTTTAGTTCCGCTCTAGCTATACACGCCTCACTTTTAAGTGCAATCTGTCCATTCGTCCTGTTTACAAGTTTTATGATAACTGAACCATCTTTACTCTCTACTTCTTCGCTTAATATATCCTTCTCATTCATTGGCTCTCTCTGCTCACTGTACTTCACCACCATTATTCCACTAACCATAGGCTCAGTTCTAGTAACAATTTTATTCAAACCAGGATCTAGCATAACATTAACTTGAGGATACAGACACACTTTCTCAAGGTCTTCACACAGCTCTGCAATTTCCATAGACATATCCTTTTTGAATACACTGAGTTGCGTAGCAGTTTTAAGGACGACAATATCTTCAGCTTCAGTAAACGGCTGGCCTACTAGAACATCAAAATCTTGTAATTGGTCTGGCACTATATAAAACTTTGTCTCCATATCAATTCCATCTACAGTCAACACAGCTCCAGTTACACCTTGTGGCAAGGTAAGAGCATTACCATACCCTTTTATAACAATATCGTCACTTGCAGAGACCTCTAAGTTGTGCTGTTCACAAAAACTCTGTTTCATTGTGTTGCATGAACTACCGAAGTCTACAAAAGCCTCAGCTGGACTCCCATTGACAAGTACCATTTTAAAATACTTCTTGTCTGAGAGGTCACAACACACAGTTTGTACCTTACGCACCAACTTGTTTTGTGGGCTCGCTCTTGACCGTTTCCTACATTCCTCTAATGTGTGACCTTTAATATCACAGAATGTACAATGTTTCTGATATTGTTTCTTATAACAATCAGCTTCGCTGTGGCCAACCCTATCACAGAATGAACACTTTTTGTCCACCTTATTTTTGGTTTGAATAGGGGTTGGCTTCTTGGCACTTGTTCCACGCCTAAAACACCTACTAGCCTTATGGCCAGTTCTACCACACGAAAAACATTTTCTTAATTTATTAGACTGGTCGATTTGCTTGGAGGTACCTGGTTGGTTGTTTTCTTTTCCTAAATCTGCAGAAGTAATACTAGCCAGATATTGTAAAAGAGAGCTAGTATCACGGCAACCGGCAGACTTAGCACCAATTTCCCACAGTTTGTTGCCAAGCGTTCCAATCACAGCTTCAGTAATAACGTCATCACTTAGTTGACAAGACATGCCTATACCTAACTTGGTGTAATAAAACTCAATTGGATCTTCATCTGGCAATCTGACTCTGTTTACAAGTTCTCTAATCTGAGACAATTTATTTTTAGTAAATGGAAATGCTTTGATCAATTTTTGCTTCCACTCGTCCCAACTAATCTCGTATGAAGCTTGTTGCTCGTACCATCCTTTGGCATAACCACTTAATTTTGAAGTACAATTACAGATTAAAGTATGTTCATCCCATCCATGCATTTTAGCTGTACCTTCTAAATTACGAATCCAATGTTCAATGGAGACAGGAGAGGTTTGTGGGTCAAATTGTGGAATAAAATCATTTCGGCCCACATATCGAACAACTGGTGGCCTAGACGTTGAAGCTTCTGATACAGTTCCACTATGGTAATTACTTTTCTTTCTAAGTTCTTTTATTAACCCTTCTAAGGCATCAATACGGCTGTCTTTCCTTTTTAATTCCTTTTTATACTTCTTACTTTTAGAAAGTCTTACTGGCTCATCAGAACTTGAAGACGAAGAACTCTGAGACCTATTTCTCTTTTTATGACTACCCATGTTTAGAACACAATTAGATTTAAATTAATAAATGTAACAGTAACCACACAGCCACTAGATCATAACACAATTGTCTTTCATTTACACTTTGTACAGTTCACAGTAAAATAATAGAAATTAAGTTCAGTCAATATGAGCAGTCAGCAAATAATAAATTCACTTTCAGTCTATTCAGTTCAATACTTTCACTTAATATAATGTGTCTTTGATCACTTAGTTATTTACAGTTTTACAGTACTTACATAAAGATTACAAAATAAGAGTCATCCTGAATAAACTGAAGTCAAGATAAGTATGAAACAATCTCACCAAATATTCAGGTAATGTGCAACAAACATGCAGACGTGCAGAAGTATGCTTAGAGCACTGATCACCTTCTTTTGTCCAAGAGGGAAGATGAGCTTACACATAGAAGTTCACCAAAATTACTTCAAAAGTTTGTTGTGCACAGGGTCAATGTACTTGCGTAACTTGACCAAAAGCATTGAGAAAAGTCACAAAAGCATTCAATAAAGCATTAATTCGGGTTAGTACCGACGTGCACTGCACTTTTAGTAAGTGTCCAACACCAATAAAAGCGTCTTTACCGCAAACAAAATTTTTATCACAATGTTCGAACGAAACCTCAATATTTTTTGATTTTACTCAACAAAACACTTTGTGGGAGTTTGAAGTATCCCACTTCTGATTCTATTAGTAATTAAAAGAGTTTTTATAAACAAATTAATCATTTAGTCCGGTTAAACAATCTAAAATTCACACTAAGTACTTTTACCGCGAAAACGTCAATGTCAAAACTAAAAAAAATAGTGATGTGCCACATAGCGTCTTCACGTAATGCTGTGCTGTATCGATTCAGTAGGTTTTCGGTTTTCTTCCGTCTAACAATAAATATTTTATATCGCTTTCATTGTAAGGCAGAGTCCATCCTATTATGAAAGCTCATCCGCTGTACTGGCGTCACGCGTCTGATTTTCAGAGGGGGGAATGTGATTGTCTGCCATTTGCTCCTATTTAATAACAAAATATTATATTTATTTTAAAATCGGCACATGGTATGGGCTTCTCAGAAACACATTAAATCTATATTTTATGGTCTGACAGTTTGACACGTTACCCTAATTAATAACAAAATATCCTTTTACTTTAAAATTGAAAAAGATATTGAACCTCTTAGAAACCTACTCATTTATACTTTATGGGTAACAACCCTGCTAATTCTAAGAACTGAGACCAAGGCAGAGATAAACAACACGCGGTTCTCAAAGTGCGAGCAAGCGTAGTCTTGCATGAATATAATAAAAAGTAAGGAATGGAAATCAACTAACAAATAGAAATCTAGAGTCATACTTGATATTTAAAACAACAACTTATGAGCCAGATTCAAACAAACTTTCAAAAGGCATAATAAATTGATAAGCCATTAATGCTACTATTTAATATCCGATAACTGTAGTTATATTATTAGATTAATTATTTTATTATTCTAGCGGCTAGCTAGAATCATAGCTACTCTAATCGGTTTTGTGCTAAGACATAATCGAATGTTTTATAATAAAATATATATAAATTGTAACTCTTGGCTATACCGTCTCAAAGGTTGGCAATCCTTGGACTCGAAGCAACGGACATTATTGCAGCCACATCTGCTAATCACAAGTGTCCTTGAGACCCAATCTATTCAGGCAATTCAAACGAACCTTTTAAAACAATCGAGATTTTGTACAAAAACAACCATAAAACTATTCTGCGAAACTGTGGAAAAGGGGCTGAGATGAACGTGGTGATTTTAGGAATTTTGAAGGATTGAAGGGCAATTGAGTTTAGAGCACGATAGAGTGCGGAAGTCGGAATCTAGGCTAGTTAAAATTAGTAGAAGTGGTGAATACCAAGAGGCCATGTCCGAGTGGGCTGTCGCGAGATAACGCGTATTAGTTATTAAGTTACATATAGTTGGGTAAAGGCCCAGATTAGACTAATTTAGTAATTAATGTAATATGTGTGTGTGTGTGTGTGTATGTTGGTGCGACTGGGTGAGTCTTTCATTATAATAATTATCCAAGGCTGGTAATATATTTGAAGTTCTTGTAACTAAACAGACAGAGACGTGTTGCTGGGGAGTTTGTTGCGCCACTTCTTCTCCCCAGCTCAAACACTAGGAAGTGGTGAAGGGAGGGCGCTTTGGGAACTGTCTATAGATGTTCAGGAGAGTTGATCCACAACTCTATTAATTAATGATTCTTGAATTATGATTCTCTACTCTATTATCTAGTACCTAAATCTTGGATTATGTATCCATTGCCTCTGACCAATTAAAAGGGCTTTAATAGAGATTATCCAAAACTCTATTAAATAAATAATGATTCTTGAGTTTCGATTCTCAACTCTATTAGGTAGTAATTCTTGAATGTTGTATTCCATATCTCAGACCAATAATTCGGTCAGACTGACATGAACGCGTGCCTTGCAGATGTGCTTGTTGTGCAAAGGGCGACCTTCCAGGGGATTGGGTGAACACATCTATCTTATATTCAGTCCAAGGACTGATAGGGACCATGTCTCCTTAAGAGCATGATGCTGACGCATGCCGCTGGAACTAGCCGCCCGTTGTAGACAAGGACGGTCACACGTTGCCGCAGGGAAAGCCGCTGCGTCACGTTTATCAGTTCGAAAGAACTGCTAGGGACCATGTCTCCAAAAGAGCATGATGCCGACGCAATGCGTCACTTATGGAAGTGTTGCTCTGAGCATTCCGAGTGCAGATGTGAGGTATCGTGTGAGTAATGACTGACCAAATACCTGTTACGCTAACGTAAAGGTTACTCACAAGTTTATATTATTATAACGACATACTTTGCATCCCTCTATTATTTTTAAATAGCTTTCTAAAATCACATCCAATGTATTTTCATAACTATGAATTCCTGTCTTATTTACAATCTCCTTCAATCCTTTCCTTGCCTTATTAATGGGACAAGGTATCGGAGTTCTTCTTATTTAGGAATTCATTTCTTATATCGGTGGGAGAGTGACCAGTCTGGAGACGAGCTCTACAGGGCCGTACGGGGTGGAGTGCGGCCCTTCCCCTAAGGGGGGAACCGACCTGACCACTAATATTAGTATAATTAGGAAAAACGAAAATTTTATCAGCCTAGGGTAATTCAGGTACAGTCACACGTTCAACCCCTTGGACTGTACGAAGTTGTTGAAAGATCTAGTACGAATGCAAGCAGCAATTGACAAAATTAAAACCACCTATGCGACGTTCGATAATGTAAAGGAGTTGAGAACGGAATTTTTGCAAATCAGAAATGATTCGTTACCACCTACGTCTGCATTTAAAGTGAATATGAATCGGGGCGCCTGGTTACTGGATAGTGGGCTGATAGGACTATCGCCGGCTATATATATATATGTTATAGGCAAACTCCGAAGCTCCGGCGCTCCTAGGTTGAACTGGTCAATCCTCAGGTCAGACTGAATGACTTAGTCAAAGCCCAAACAAATGTAAATTTTCGGCCTTTGACTAAACAATTTTTGTCAAACCTGGGAGAGACTAATTTGGTCAGGCAAACGTCAAAACACAATTTTATTAAATCGGGGTTTGACGAGTCAAACTCCGACATAGGTATGAAGTGTCTTATCTTCGTATATTTGGAAGCATTTTATCATTTAAGCAGCTTTCAAGTCTTAAGAACCGCTTAACCCTGCCAGTTCTGACACCTGATTGGTCAGCTTACGTGATTTTCACTTTTATATTTGAGATGCTTTGAGAGAATGCCGTGTGGCATTAGGCCCGCCTTTTGTAAGATGTGCAATAAAGTATAAAATAAATAAATAAATGCTTTGGAATATACGGAGGTTAGTTTGACGCTCAATGAACGAACATGAAATGACAAAACAATCGGTCGGAACACCGCGAGAGACATTATGAACCTGTTTAAACATGTTCAGATCAACGTTTGACCGAGTTTTGCAGTCGCTTCTAGGATTGACTAGGCCAAAACCGAAACAGAATAATTTACTTTCGACGTTTGACTGAAAAGTTAGGAGCTCCTGGGTTTGACTAAAAATACTTCAGGCAAAGGGCGAAATTGAAATGTATTTCGGGGATTGCCTGATGGCTTTGGCCAAACCTAGGATAAACCAGTCCTTCCGCGAAGAGACTGTGTATCGGACTTTGACTATAACATATATATATATATGTCGGGGTACCGGGAGGATGGGTGTGACTGGTTTGCGTGTGGTAGGGTGGAACAAAAGCGTCAGCGGGGCTCCTCGGGTGGCCAGAACAAAATTTACTGAATGGGTATTTTGCGGCAAACCTAGGTGCGGGGTAGTGTATCACGAAATGTGTGAAACGAGAAGGGTATTCAAATCCAGGCTTAAGTGGTGTCAAGATTATCAGGACCAATTATAAATGGATACTCTTGCTGTGAAGCACTCTAATGGTGACTTTCGTGGTTTTTGGAAGGATAGCAAAAACGTAAATTTAAGGCCTGGCCTACCGGTAAGCGTTGATGGGGTTAGTGAATCGGGAGATACAGCTACTCTATTTAGGTCCTACTTTTCTATAAAGCCTCAGTTGGGAAGGCAAATTGCCGAGGTTAATGCAGTAAAGCCGAGGGGAGTAATGGTGTTGCGGATTTCGGCTAGTGAGGTGGGTAAAATCATAAAATATATGACCAGAGCAAAATCTCCTGGCCATGATGGAAAAAGTATTGAACACCTGCAGAATGGAGGTCCGCATGTTCCTAGGGTTTTATCTATGTTCTACTCGCTATGTCTGAGCCATTCATACCTGCCATACGACTTCATGAGAACGGTAGTAGTGCCTGTGGTGAAAAATAAAACTGGTGATCTAGCCGATAAAACGAATTACAGGCCTATCTCTCTTGCTCCTGTTATAGCAAAGGTGTTTGACGGTTTGCTTGATACGCGGTTAAATAAACACGTGTCACTGCGTGATAATCAGTTTGGGTTTAGACCCAAATTATCTACTGATAGTGCAATACTGTGTCTCAAGCATACCGTCAGATACTACACGGATCATAAAACACCAGTGTACGCGTGTTTCCTCGACCTGTCCAAGGCTTTTGACCTGGTGTCGTATGATGTGTTGTGGAAAAAACTTGAGGGCATAAATATGCCGTATGAACTTGTTAACATCTTCAAGTATTGGTACGAACACCAGGTTAACAATGTCAGATGGGCGGGTACATTATCGGAGCCTTACAGGCTTGAATGTGGGGTGAGACAGGGTGGGTTAGCTTCACCCACACTTTTCAATCTCTATATGAATGCACTCATCGTCGCGCTCAGTAGCCATGTTGGTTGCCATGTTGATGATGTATGTGTAAGCAATCTAAGCTATGCGGATGACATGGTGGTGCTGAGCGCGTCGGTTTGTGGATTACGCAAGCTTTTGAAAATCTTTGAGGAGTACGTGGGCAGCCATGGCCTTATGTATAATGTCGCAAAAAGCCAATACAGGGTATTTCAGGGCGGCGCCAAATGCCCACAGCAAGTACCCCCTATTTGCTTGAATGGTGTACAGTTAGAACGGGTGAACCAATTTAAATAATTGGGGCACTGGGTAACAGCCGATCTGAAAGACCATGTCGACATTGAGCGGGAGCGGAGGGCACTGTCTAAGAGAGCAAATATGATAGCCCGTAGGTTTGCACGTTGTTCAAATTAGGTTAAAATCACGCTTTTCAAAACTTTCTGCACCTCCCTATACACGTGCAGCCTGTGGGCATCTTACTCACAAGCTGCTTACAGTGCCCTTCGTGTTTCAATATGGCGTTCAGGGCAGTGTTGGGGCTGCCCCGTTTCTGCAGCGCCTCGGGCATGTTTGCGGAAGCGTGCACCGACTGTTTTCACGCAACTATGCGGAAGCGGTGCGCGTCCTTGGTGCGCAGGGTGCGGGCTAGCTCCAACACTGTCTTGGCGATGATTGCTCAGCAACTGGATTGCCCCTACGTTGGGCATTGTTGTAGCAGGCATATTGCTAGTGCTTAATTTGTTATTTTATTTAATTTTATGAATATTATAATTTAATTTTTTTGCTTCTTACGACATAACTTCACTGACTTAATTTAATTCATTGTTCTATTTTATTATATTTTTATTTTGTTGTGTGCTTTTGACATTAATTAATTTGATTTGACATTTACCTGTGACTCAAATAGTGATATTTATAAAATTGACAAATTTGTGTATTGTTTTTGTTATTAATATGGGTTTAGGACCTGAAATAAATTTATTTTATTATATTTATTCGAAAGTATTGTTGCAGCTGCTGAATATTGTAAAAACTATCTTTGCTTTGTATAAATTCAATCACTTTGTATTTTATAATTGCATATCACATGTGTGAGCACTGTGACCATGTACATTCCATAAAGCTCCATCTACTGGATACGTCTTTCATTGAATTGAATGTGCCCTGGCGGCTGAGAGAATGTCATACTCACTCAAACGTCTTGCTGATTGTGGCGTGTGTGTTGGATCATTAAGTTCCCTTCAAAATGGTTGAGCTAAATGGTGCTGATGCATGCGTCATGTTTAAATGGGCGCCGTCAGTAGGGACTGGTCATCTCTTAGCTGCCACGGTTTATTTTAATTTTTGAATTGTTTTTATTTATATTTTTTTATTACGGAAGGTTTTAACGTGCACGTCTTTCTAAATTGTTCTCACATGTATAATTTCAACATGAATGATGTAACCAGTTTTTTGTAACATTATTTTGGTTTAAAAGAGTGTCCGTGTAGTTTCTTGCCCGTTCCTCTCCATAGGTATCTACTACGCTTTGGAATGGGTAACTAGCTTCATCTTTCTGACTGACCAACCCCTTGACAATTCAAAAGTACAGGTACTTTTGAATTGTCGAGGGGCCGGTCATTATTGGTTTATTTGAAATATACGTAAATGGTATGAGTTTAACTGACAACCTTGTACGTGATACTGACAGTGTTTTTACAAGCACTATGGTGGACATTAACACAACTTGTTAAAGCATTATCTTTCCAGTCGACACGAGATTTCATTAGTAACGTTACTTCCACGTTGCTAGCTGGATTAGAAACTGCCAAAGAGGCACGTGATGCCCTTAGCGATGTTACTGTACATAGCTCGCTGGTATGCGCTTGTCAAATCTCCCGTCAGTACGAGATGCTCTCAGTGACGTTATTTCCACGTTACTAGCTGGATGAGAAACTACCAATCTGGCACGTGATGTACTGAGCGATGTTATTCTATATAGCTAACGTTGGTATGTAGGTACTTGTCATAACAGGTAAGTGCCAGTTCTATGAACTGGGTTAAAAAATTGTAAAAAGATGGTTCTACATTATGCTTTTAACTTACTTAACCCTGCACACTGTACGTATATGTGTGTTACTAACTTGCAAAGGCATTATACTCCCTCAGTGGGTGCGGGATTTTAACTCGCTACCTGGATTATTACCAGCGAGTACGAGATAATCCTAACAACATTGATTCTATGTTGGTAGCTGGTACACATTTGACATGGTGTGCACATGCTTAGCACGAGATGCTCCTAGCATGTTTTCATAATACTATGTGATCTAGCCTTCACAACAAGGATGATATTATGGAAACACACTTCATCTTGACAGATTACCTTTTATCAGCGAATGTTACACATGTATAGCTGTTACTGATATAAACAACAGCTGAAGTGTAACCATTTTTAACAAACAAATATACCTAATTAGCTTTTGCCCGCGACTTCGCCCACGTAAAGA
Organism: Omphaloscelis lunosa; assembly: GCA_916610215.1. Taxonomy (NCBI): domain Eukaryota; kingdom Metazoa; phylum Arthropoda; class Insecta; order Lepidoptera; family Noctuidae; genus Omphaloscelis; species Omphaloscelis lunosa. The sequence continues at coordinate 21,098,384 of OU744262.1, forward strand.
TCGGAAATTATCCCACAGGAACGTACTACCGGGATTCATAGTATCCTATGTCCTAACTCATGACCTATCCGTATGCCTTTCATCTAAATTTGTTCAGCAGTTACGGCATGAAACGATATAAGACAGCAGGTAGATAATAAATTCATCATCTTTCTTAGGGTTTCGTACCTCAAAATGAAAAATTGAAACCCTTAAGGATGAATTCGTTGTCTGTCAAGACACTTTTTCTCAGGAACACGCGGAGGTATCATATTATATAAGTTGAAATAGAGGTTCAACGAAATATGTCTTTATTATAACTCCTCGTGCATAGGCCATGTGGGTGGACTGAATTAAGACTCATTCTTAATGGTGGCATTGTTATAATGGTGTAAAATGTGTACTATGCAAAGCTATAAGGTCTTTGCTTCATTATCGGTAAAGATACACGAGTCTTAACTTTAAACAATAACGGTCCGCAAATTATAGGAATCGGCCATAAATACACAACATTATCATAGAGTTTATGAGCTTATCGTAAACTCACGCTTTAAGTTCCACCCTGCATCTCAAATAAGTGAACTTTTACGTTTACGGAGACAGCTACGACTGCTATTCTGTCATGGAAACTTTCAAAAGTATGCAATCCAATCGATATCTTCCTGATTTGATTATAAGTACAGAACAAACTTAAGGAAAACCTATAAAGAAGCCGGCTGCCTTTTGGCTCTAATATCGACTCTGTGGATTAATAAAATAAATACTGAGACTGTTTTAAAGTTACCCTAAAGTTTATAAATAGGAAAAGTGAGAGCGATATTGATTCTTCCTCTCACAGGACACCCTGCACCCCTATGCAAGACAGAGCTCCAGCCCTGGTTTTCAACGACAGCCGGCGTTGACGTTATAACGTCGACCAGTGCAACATACAATGAGATATAAAAATAAAATATAGATATATGAGGCCATGAGAGCCACAGTGGCCTAACTGTCATTTTTACAATACTGATATTAATTGAAAAACTGCTCTAAACGGTAAAAGTGATAGCGCCACAGTGGCCAACAAATTAGTTCAACATTTTTTTTTCATAGATGGCATTAGAATTACCATCTGCCTATCAGAAATTTTAAAGTTTGGTAGCGCTATACTGGCCTAAGTGAAAAACTATTAGGCCACTCTGGGTCTCATGGCCTCATATATATATACGCGTGAATTTTAAATTCCAGGAGAATTTTGTTTATTTGAAATTCCTTCTAGGAGCCGTGAGATTTCAATTTTCTTATCTAAATTCCGGGAGAGGTGGGAACCGTAGTCACCACATACAGCAGCTCAGCTTAGAGCTGGCGTCAATTAAGACAGACATAACGTGGGATTACTTGTCGTTGATTATGCTTTTATGCTGATTAACAATAACTTATTATTCCTAAATAAGCAATGCTAATGAAGGAAAATATAAGTATCTATTCAATAAACTAGAATATTTATAATTAGATAATTTTCTAACTGAATTATTGCGGACAACTCTAAACATCATCGTCGTGAAGTAAAATTGGGAATCAAAACGAGCATACCTGTTAAGCAAAGTCTTGATTCTAATTTTATGAACGGCGATCTGAAATATAATTACCCACCCACCACTAGCTAACAGCCCCAAAGCTGCAATAATAATTAGTCTACCTAATTCACTTATCCTTTCAGGAAAACCTAGTGAATGTAAGTATGTAGAACTAGTCTGTACAGAAAACAGAGCTTGTACCTTATCTTGAGGACCTCTAAAATAAGTGACATTCCCGTGTTGCCAACGATGAGGATAATTATATTTAAAAAAATATTTACAATATTTAATCTCTAAAAGAACGCGATTTCTCACGCCGTGTACATATATGATGAATTACTACACTGTTAACTAATTATAATTATACACTCTTTTGCAAAAAAAACGGGCACCTAAGGAAATTTACGTTCTAAGGTCGATTTGAGTTAATTAAATGAAATTTATTTCTTTGACGTAGTCTATGTATACTTATAATCGTGTAAATTAATGCGCGTGAAGTGAATTGGGGCAATTAAAAGAAAAAAAACGATGGATTCTTTAAAACCGATGTACATGCCCAAACAATAAGAAGTGGTCGGCAATAAAGACAAGATTTTTTTTTACTTTTTTTAATTAAATAAAGTTACAAATGTAAAAACCTAATAACGAGTGTGACCTCCTCTTGCCAAAATCACAGCTTGAATCCTTCTGGGCATGCTTTCCACGATGTTTTTAATAACGTTTTGAGGAATACGTTCCCACTCTTCTGCAATTACTCTTTTTAGCTCCCTGATGTTTTGTGGAGCAGGTTGCACTGATCTTACCCGTCTTTTTAGAACATCCCAGACATGCTCAATTGGATTGAGGTCAGGACTTCGAGCTGGCCAATCTAAAAGACGGATCCCAACTTCTTGCATGTACGCTTCCACGTCGCCAGAACGGTGCGGGCGAGCATTTTCGTCCATAAAAATGGAATCTTCCCCAAGTGCAGTCAATGTGGGTTGTGCATATGGAATTAGTACTTCCATTATGTACCGGTGTGCATTTAATGTTCCATTTTCTATGAAAACTAACTCCGTACGCTCCGTCGAATTAATTGCTGTCCAAAACATAACGGAGCCTCCGCCATAAGGAGTGATTTCTTCAAAACACCCTTCCGCATAGCGTTCCCGTGGTCTTCGCAGCACTCGCCGGCGTCGATCCTCTCCACACAAAGAGATTCTAGCTTCATCAGAAAACAATACTTTATTCCAGTCCTCCAGAGTCCATGAAGCACAGTTCCGAGCAAACTGAAGTCGAGCAACACGGTGCTCACGGAGTAATTTAGTGCCCCGAGCTGGGCGGTAACTCCTGATATTGGCAGCCAAAAGCCTCCTCCTGACCGTCCACAAGCTAACTTCTACTCCTCTTACTTCTTCAAGGCTCTTCTTCAGGTGCACACTTGACGCCTTACGATTCCGCAACGCCTGACTCACCAAAAAGCGGTCATATCTTAGTTCTGTGCATCGTTTTCTTCCCAGACCGGGTCTTCTTTTGACCGAACCGGTCTCTTGATACCGTTGCCAAGTCCTCTGGACAGTTGAACGACTCACATTTAGCCGCTGAGACACGTAAGTTTGCGAACAACCTTCTTCAAGTAGGGCTATAATTTTACCGGCCCTTATCGCTTTATCACTCATATCAAAAAGTGGTATTTAATGTAAAAAGAAAGATTAAATTGTTTAATTTGCAGAAAATATCCAAAAAGTTTTAAAAAATCGGTTCAGCAATTCACGCCATTAGTAAAGCAATTTTAGAATAATCCACAATAATCATTATTTTTCTTTTATTAAATTCAAATTTTAAATTTGGAACGTAAAGAATCATGCCAGGATGCTTCAAATAACATGCCAATACATCGTCAAATTAATAAAACCTATTCCTTGTTCTTCTTCATTGAAGTAGAGAAAAAAATCTAAAGTGCCCGTTTTTTTTGCAAAAGAGTTTATTTCAGATCGCCGTTCATAAAATTAAAATCAAGAGCTCGTTTGATTCCCAATTATAATGTTTTATATACTTACATCAAAAAAATGAGCTATCCTTCGTCCTCCGCCCTTCAAATGGTTTCCCCGACTCGAAGAGCAAACTCAACCAGCAGTGCTATTATTAAAATCAATACGAAATTGTTTGCGGAATGTTCTCCCGCGTGCAATATGTAATAGTAACTTACCCGTTTTCTGTGCTCAGGATTTTGTAGATGTTATGAATGTGAAGGAATACTACCTACTTAAGAATGACTGCACGTACTTAGTAAACTGTACCGTAACGAAGTGGTCGGCACTAACGCACTCAACCAGTTGGTGCAGTTCAGGGACTAACTCAATTACTATTGAGACAAGTGGGTTTGTGCGGTATCGATGGCTGTTGCCATGGCAACGCCACACACAACACCGCTGTCGATGGGTACCCCGCTGTACGTAGGTATACACGGCTACACATAAGCTATATATTTCCAGACTATGCTGATCTCGCATTGTATAGGATTTCCGTACAATGCGAGGTCAGGTTATACTGGAAATTTATAGATTGATGTGTAGCCGTGTGTACATACCTATTGAATACTTTGCATTCCTCAATCGGTGTGATGGATCATGTAGATTATTGAACAAAAACTTTCTATTGAATATGTTGTGTAAGTACTCAAAATTTATTTCAAGACGTTCTCTAAATCGGTAATTCTTTTCTTTCTAGTAAAGGAAACAATGGTGGCCAGTTTCATTTGACATAAATACAGAATAAACTTACTTTTAGAAATTAGGGGTTGAACACACGATATTTAAAACTACGCAATGCAAAACCCAGGTTCGCACGGACGTAATGAAATCGCGACGGAATAAAATCGCCAAGCGCTATTTTTTCCCACCGTCAACATGTGTTGAAACGAGCGTTAAAAAATCACTTGGACTTAAGTCTTCGTGCAGTGCGGACGTATCATGGACTCCGTAAAATCATTAGCGGTAGCTATTTGTGTGGCCAGGAGACGACAAAAAAAGGTGAAATTATTTTAGGTGCGGGATGCACCTAAAATAATTTCACCTTTCTTTTTTTAACAATGATCGATATTTAAAAGGCCAATTTGTGAGGCTTTATGAAGATTGACAATATCCTGATTTTTTTTTAGAATGTCGATGCGCACATTTGACGAGTTATTACCTACATTTTAATTTGTAACACGCGATTGGCTATACCACCTATCCAAAGGTTAGCGGTAACATTGAGGTTTTTCAAATTATAAAGTTTTTATCTATGTACCTACATACTGTTTACCTATTCTTTTCTTTGATATATTTATTCACTTATCATTTTTATTATTGTACAAAGTAGATCTTAGATAGATGCTTAAATGGTTTGGTCATTTTGAGGAGATGAATGAAAAGGCGAGTAACAAAAGGTATTTACAAGGCAGTGAAGTGAGTTGAAACGTCAGCAGGGGACGCCCTAGGACATTATAGTGACCTTATTGGTGATGTTCTTCAGAAAGGTCAAGTGCGTAGTACTCGCAATCAGCATGCGTGTATGACCACTATGACCAGTATCCTAATTGGGTTACTTATTTTCGTAAACGATTATGCCTAATTTGTTTCATTTTGACAGTTCAACAACATTCATTGCGTTATTTACATTGTCGAGCAGTTTTTTTTTTTTTTCAACTTGTGAAGCAATGGATAAGCAATCTGTTTCAAATCGAAACAAATTGTGATTGATAGTGTATTACGCAATTAGGGTACTGATATATATTAACGTAAACGAACCAAAAAGAGTATGTAAGGATCGTAGCTGTTCTGTAGTTTTTGCTTACTCCCATGGGAAGAAGGCGTGAGTTTATGTATATTTCCACTTAAATAAACATCAACTTTATGTAAGGGTAAGTAAAGTTGATTTCAGACTGACTAGTACTGTGATAAAGGTCGTTAAAAATATGAAGTTGTAGCGCAAAATGAACCTTATGAGTATGTATTACAGTTGTTTTTCCTAAATCTCGTGTTTGTTTACAAATGTTTGGCAAATAAATTGCGAACGCAGATTTAGTAGGTATATTTTATCTTCTTTTTCTGGGCATAAATAGACAGCATGTATAGATTAACTTAAAAACTTTGGAAGGATTAATAACAGTTTGGTCAGGTCATTCGTGTGTATTCCAAAAAAGCTAAGCAAATGTGCACCATATAGATACAGTGGTAAAGTACGATCCATGATACGGATCCCGAGTTCTGATGTCCCTCGAAAGATTACAAATAAAAAATACGCATTGAAAACTTATACTTAACCTCAATAAAAACCAATTATAAACATTTACATCGATCATTCCTTATTTTTGGACAGAGGCATTCCCAGTTGATTGACAAAATCTTACTACTTAATTTCTTCCCACGAATATTTTTTTTTTGTTTTTCGGCGTATTGTTATATCAAACAATAAAGGTCTCCTCTCAACCTCTAAAAATAAAAGTTCGAGATCCAAATCCCAAGACATCATTTTTTCGATTTTATTCTTACGCACTTGCGGCACATCTACACTCTACGAGCGGCGCGCCGTACTGACCATCCCGCGCGATTTTTTCGCGTTAGTGGGAACCATAAGTACAGTTCGTGCCATTAAAGATGAGACTTGACGCACCACGTGGTTTGACTTGCGCAGTAGACGATTTATGGGTCTCTTTAGCGGTATGAGGTCCCCGCTGGGGCGTCATCGGGGCGGGGGAAAGAGCGGCGGGAGGCGCGGTCAAGTCTCATCTTTAATGGCACGACCTGTACAGAACTTCGTATTTTATATTCATTCAATGCTCAGCGCCGAGCGTTAAAAATCGAACACCGCGCGACAAAAAATCGCAGCAGGGAAAAATCGCGGCCGTGCGAACAGCTTATATAGCGTGTATAGCTTTGTATTTGTTCCATTCCAAGAGCAGCACGCGATTTTATCCCGCGCGATTTTATTAAGTCTCTGCGAACATGGGCTTAATAAAAATGTAATATCACATAATTTATAAGTTCATTAGGTAATTATACCTACATTTAATAATATTGTACTAATTTCTCATTGCAATTGAAGACAAATTTCTCTTTCGCTTGTATTGTTTTGCACGTTGTGGTCCGACGGCATGGCGGCACTGACCCTGGTACGCGCGCATGCTAAGCAATGTGTGTCTTCGTTTTTCTAATTGTGTAACAAATCACATTTTGGTAGAGATAGTTTGTTTACTGCACTCCACAGTTAGCACACTGTCACAACGCGGTGGCTGTGGACTGATGACGTCATAGATCTCGTCGGGCGAGCGGCCGCGCGTCTCGGGCAGCGCGCGAGCCGCGAACAGTGCCAGCGCCAGTGTCAGCGCGGCCGCCAGCGCCAGCGCCGCGCTCAGTCCAGCATAGCGAGCCACCAGTGGGAACAGCGCCACTTCCAGCGCGTTACCGCCCCACGCCGCGCCGCCGACCAACGTCACCGCGCAGCCGCGGTACTGCAACACAAAACAGCACAGTTGTTACTAGCACTCCAACAGCGGACCTGTGGCGACATCTCTACCGCCACATACGAACTACCTACGTACACACAGCCCGTCATCAACTAGGAACCCAGCAAACGACACACAAGCTCAAATCCCAGATAGCGGCATAATAGCTTTTGTGTATTTTACACGAACAAATTTATAATGCAACAACAACGAACAGACACGAGCATTATACAGAAGAATATTCAATATCTGTCTAGTTAGATATGTGGTTATAAGATCACTTGAAGCGGACATGATTGGAGGTTCAAATGCCAGGCATGTAATTTTCTTTTCAACCAACTTCTAAAAGGAGGAGGTTATCAATTCGGATGTTTATATATATAGTTATTTATGTATGTCTGGTCATAACTCCGTCATATACACTGTGACATTTTAGTCTTATTACAACATTCATTTAAAAAAAAAACATATTGTAACAACTTTCAATAACTCCTAGAGGTATTTTATGTCGGGAACATTGAGTGGCCCTTTGTAAGACGACTAAAATGTCACGGTGTACATATTTTTTTTTTAAGTGAAAACTTATTTAGGTGCGTTGGGCATTTTTGAGATGGGACTGAACCATTGATTTTGCGACACCATGACGACACCTCATTTTTGTAAACGCAATTATGCTCTATATTAAATATTACGTTACGGATCAATGTTCTATTCCAGTATTTTTACTTTAAAAGTTTTGTCAACGCGATTATGCTCTCTATTTATATTAAGTTACGGATCAATGTTCTATGCAAGTATTTTTCTTCCACCAAGGCGATCTTGTTCAAGTTTTCACTTCTGTTGGGACTCCCGGAGTGCCACCACTTTTTTTTATGAGCGAGCGTTAAAACCATCTTTTTTTTTTTTTTAAAAACGTCGCCCCACACTAGGAATTTCTCCTGTATCGTGGGTGCGTTTCATAAACACTTAAACTCACATACACAAACAGCCAGACCCGGAACAACTACTTGTAGGCCATACAAATATTTGTTCCGTGCGGGGATCGAACCCGCGACACGCAGCGCAGCAGTCAATCGCTTTACCACTGCGCCAACCGTGCCGTCAATCATCGTCATCTGCGATGATAAGCTCGCGTGGTCCCGTCCACAAACCCCGCAGCGCCGGAGCCGTGACGAAAACAATGCTTGCTGCATGTTGCATGCCTGCTTGCATGTTACATGCTTGTTTGTGCATGCTGCATGTTTGTTTGCATGCTGCATGCCTGCTTACACGCTGCATGCCTACTTGTATGATGCATACCTGCTGGAATGATTGAAGCAAGCATCCTTACTTGCATGCTTCTTACTGGGACCACTTAAAACCACTTTTGTTCATAATGAACAATTTTATTAAGTGCCATTACATTTAAATAATTAATTAAACAAAATAGTATGTGGGATGAATGTTCGGAAACACAATACTTCGAACTAATGTTATTTCGGCTAAGTGTAACTTCGGTAAAAAGTTTTTCGATCTAATAAAACGTCGAAGTAACTGGCAGACGTGACTTGGATGAAGTAAAAAAAAAAAAAACGAAACGATAATAGCTGAAAAGTTTTAGGAGAAATGGAATTCGGTCAAATAAAAAGCGAGAATTTTTCAAATCGGTCCAGCCGTCTTCGAGTAATCGGGGAACATAAATAAAAAAATAAAAAAATAATATGCACGCTACCTTGAGGCACTCCATATTTTATACGCCTAAAATTCGACACATACGTTCCTTCTGTTTTGTTTTTTGCGCACACTCTTGTGATTTCAGTACGTTGCAATGTATTACTTAGATACAATTCCAGTAATTTTAAAATGTTCCCTCTGATGGCGGCCATAGCAAACAATCTGCGCGCGAGAGCAATCTGGTACTATGTTAAATCTGCTGCCCCGCGCTGCGCTGCGTGATGCGGTGCAGTGTGCCAATCGCCTAAGTCATGTCTGTGTATTTACACAGACATGACACAGACATTCTGCGCTATTTGCACAGATGGGAGTCTTTTTATCAACAGCAGATATAAAATTATTTAAAAGGTCCAAAACAGCCATATTAATTGTTTTATTACTCTGGAAACCTTTTTGTTCTTTGCAGAAAAATTATATCTACAGGGGGTTAGGGACAGCCCTCCACAAACTAAAAGGATGCATTCAGCTCCTTATTTTGAATCATAAGTAATCCACCGAAATTTTTCTAAGGATTTTTTTTTAAATATTTTTTTCAGTTACTATTTCTTTATTTCAATGTAATATTACATTCTCTCTACATAGTACTCCATTGTAAATAAACAGCTAAAATAAAAAAAACAGCAATGGATGTTGAAATTCTCTAACGAACGACGCGTGAAATCAGCTGTTCAATTTCTGCCTAGCAAGAGTTCTTCAAACCCGGCGCAACGCATACCTACTAATGTATGCGGTGCGGCAGGAGGGGTAGTCCCGTCCCAACAGCAGTTGGTTTGTGTCGCAGTCAGCCGCGGTGTCGCTGTTGCGTGTGCCGCGGGCTCATGTCGGTGCGGATCGGTCGCGCAGTCGCGTTGTGAAGTTACGTTACGTACGCTTATGTATTTACTTTTTGTTGTGGTTTTTCTTTTAAGTGAGAAATAGCTACATTTTCTGCTCGTGAGTATGGAAAAATGATAATGTGCTACGGGGAAGCTCTGGGGAATGCTAGGGAAGCGCTCAGAACTTACATTGATAGGTATCCTACTATCCTGACCGTCGGCATCCATCAGACTCCCGAATAATTACCAATGCCTATCAACGCGTGCTAGTAAACGTAGTTCCCAATCAGGAAAGCGCTGAAAAACCACTTTGCGGTGAAATCTTACGCGTAGCAGGGCGCCGTTCGAGCGCGGCCGCTTTCCCCGCCGCGGGGTGGCGGAGAAGGCGTCCGAAAGCTCGCTGCGTTGCCGTTCGCTACATGCATTTTGCCACGGTAGCGATACATTGCTTGTAAGGTAATAAAACAAATCAGGTTGATCGGATTCCCATAACGTTCCTGAAATAATTTCATGTACCGGTCATCTTAGTATGATATACTGAATTCACCCCATGAGTCTTCGGAGGGCTGTCCCTTAAACCATGTATAAAAGAAAAGGGTGAGGGACTGTTTTAATGACTGACTATGGACGAAGTAAAGATGACGAACATTTACCGGTGATTCATTGTGAAGGACGGCATGGTTGACATCTGTCGGGCATGCCACCGCTGTCCGGGAGAATCAATCCGACATATTATCTCCGGGTGTTCTCGTCTAGCTAACGAAGAGTACTTGCATAGACACAACCTTGTAGCCAGGATTATCCACCAGCAACTTGCTCTGAAGTACAGCCTTGTAGAATCGAAAGTGCCGTACTACAGGTATGTGCCCGACCCAGTTTTCGAAAATGGAAATATCACATTGTACTGGGATCGATCCATCATCACTGACAGGACTATTGTTGCCAATAAGTTTGATATAGCGGTGGTAGATCGAGGAGAGCGGCGCGCAATGATTATTGACATAACTGTCCCGCATGACGAGAACCTCGTGAAAGCTGAGAAAGATAAACAAATCAAGTATCTTGACTTGGCTCGCGAGGTTGTCGACATGTGGGATGTGGACTCAGCAATCATTGTGCCGATAGTCGTGACAGCCAATTGCTTAATCGCCAAGAGCCTCGACCAACACCTAAGGAGGCTCTTGTGGCATCCACATAATCCAGAGTCCGGACCCTTGAGTACGGCCCTGTACGGCGGGGGACCACGCGGGGCGAAGGAGCGGAGGTCACCTATAAATCCCGTTATATACAGTGCGCGCGCGACGCCGCGTCAGTGCACCCAGATCGTCATAACGAACGCACGTACTACTTTGTCTCAGCCACCCGCGCTTATAAACTCGCTCATAGAAATCACTAGTATTATATAGTTTAGCTTCAGTTCCACCTTATCACTCTGTATCGTTTCTTCTTCATTCTTACGCCTGTAATAATCGTCTATCCTCATTAAACTTCATCTATCGTTCTTCTTGCTGTTTCATATTCACCGCCGCCTACCTAGCCGCTTGCTACATACCATACACGCACGCAGCTCCATAGTGGTGACCCCGACGCAGGAATAATGGCGAAGTCCGGTGAAGATCAACTAGAAAATTCCGGTTTGTGTCGAGTGGGTGTGCGGGTACCGCCATTTTGGCCCGAGGAACCGGCCGTTTGGTTTGCGCAAGAAGGTCAGTTTATAATTTCTAATATTACTGCCGATCTGACCAAATATCGCTCCGTGGTTGGTCAATTGGAGCCGCAATACGCGGCAGAAGTGAAAGATGTAATTTTAAATCCACGAGATAGCGGCCGTTACGAAAAATTAAAAGCGGAACTAATCAAGCGGTTGTCCGCTGCACAAGAGAGGAAGCTACAACAATTATTGACCCACGAAGAACTGGGAGATAGGAAGCCATCCCAGTTCATGAGGCATCTGCAGAATTTGGCAGGACCGACGGTCCCTGATCACCTAATCAGGCAAATCTGGGCAAATAGGTTACCTACCCACATTCAAACGATTATTGCTTCGCAGACCGACAGCGCACTCCAAACCGTGGCCGAGTTAGCAGACAAGATAAACGACATTTCGACACCGACACAGCAGGCAACATGTGCAGCAAGCGAGGCCCCAGGTACTGTGTCAGCCATCGACATGTTGGTGAAACGGGTCGACGAACTGGCAAAGCAGGTACGAGGCTTTTCAAATAATAATAATCGATCTCGCAACAACGGACGGAAGGCCCGTAGCCGCTCGACCTCAAGACATAGGTCAAGGTCACGAGAGCACCCCGCTGATCATCCGCATTGTTGGTACCATTTCAATTATGGCGGCAGAGCAAGGAACTGCCGGCAGCCGTGCAATTACAAAACGGCGGGAAACGCCGACGGCAGTCATTAATAGCGGTAGCTGACTGTCCCATATCTTCAGGCCGCTTGTTCATTACTGACCGGAAATCAAAGGCACAATTCCTCATCGACACGGGTTCAGACCTATGCGTATTTCCAAAGTCAGCCGTACGGCAGCCTCGAACAAAAACGAAGTACCAACTATTTGCCGCAAATGGAACACTTATACCTACATACGGTTACATACAACTGAACTTGGACTTAGGACTACGACGAGCATTCAGCTGGAAGTTTACCGTGGCTGATGTCACGAAGCCAATAATTGGGGTAGATTTTTTAAGTTTTTACCATCTACTAGTGGATTGCAGACAGCAACGCCTCATCGACGGAATCACCATGCTCGGCATCAACGCGCCGCAGTCTAGGGATGCATCTGATATTACATCCATCCGTACTACAGGTGATGATACCGTCTACGGCAAGCTGCTACGAGAATTTCCAGACATCACCCGGCCAGCTGGTAAGCCACAAACGCTTAAACACACCACCATGCATCATATCCGTACAACTCCAGGGCCCCCTATTTCTAGTCGCCCGCGCCGTTTGGATCCAGAACGATTGAAAATAGCTAAGCAGGAATTCGACGAAATGCTGCTAGATGGCACCGCGCGAAGGTCAGAGAGCGCCTGGTCGTTTCCTCTTCATTTAGCTAGGAAAAAAAACGACGGATGGAGACCCTGTGGGAATTACAGAGCCTTGAACGCCCGAACAATTCCGGATCGTTACCCTGTACGACACATCCACGACTTCACAAACGACCTTACAGGTAAAAAAATCTTCTTTACTATAGACTTAGTCAGAGCATATAATCAACTGCCGGTCTTTGAAGACGATATACCGAAGACTGCCATCACAACGCCGTTCGGGATGTTTGAATTCCCGTACATGACCTTCGGTCTAAGGAATGCGGGACAAACATTCCAACGGTTTATGGACGAAGTGTTAAGTGGCCTAGATTTCGCTTACGGATTCCTCGACGACATCCTCGTTTATTCTACTGATGAGGAACAGCACCTGGAGCACCTTCGCATACTGTTCGGACGCCTGAAGGATTACGGCGTCATAATAAATACGTCGAAATGCTGTTTCGGACAAAACACAGTCAAATTCTTAGGCTTCAGCGTCTCTGCAGAAGGAATTAGTCCTTTAGAATCAAAAACACAGGCAATTCTCGACTTCCCGACACCTAAAAACACAAAGGAGCTTAGAAGATTCTTAGGAACCATAAACTTTTATCGAAGGTTTATTCCAGACGCAGCAGCGAAGCAGGCGCCTCTAAATGCTATGCTGGCCGGACAAGGCAATGGTTCAAAGCCGATTCAACTCACGACTGGACAGCTGGAAGCCTTCAAGAACTGTAAGTCAAGTGTTTCTAAGGCTACTCTGCTGGTGCATCCTGATCCCAGTGCTGAACTGGCTATACAGACCGATGCTTCCGACGTAGCCATCGGTGCTGTCCTACAGCAGCGGAAAGGTAATGACTGGCAACCTATGGCATTTTTCTCAAGAAAGCTCAGCCAATCACAAAGAAAGTATAGTCCATATGACCGCGAGCTGCTGGCGATATACGACGCCATACGTTACTTCCGCTACATGGTGGAAGCTAGACCATTCATCATACTGACTGATCACAAACCACTTACGTTTGCCTTCACCACACGAAGGGACAAATGTTCACCGCGTCAGTTCAGATACTTGGATTTCATCTCACAATTTTCAACTGACATTAGGTTTGTCGCAGGTAAAGACAACGTAGTAGCTGACACTCTATCCCGCATCGAAGAAATAGCTACGCCCCTCGATTACCACAGCCTAGCCCGAGCCCAGGAGACAGACGCCGAGCTACAAGCGCTACTCGTGAACGGATCCAGTCTACAACTGCATAAGGTTTCCCTACCGGATGCCGTAACGCAAGTATACTGCGACACTTCTACATCTAATCCTCGACCATACGTTACTAGTACCTTTCGACGTCAAGTTTACGAAACACTTCATAACCTTAGTCATCCCGGCGTTAAAGCTACAGTACAATTAGTAACTTCTAGATTTGTTTGGCCGGGCATAAGGCGTGACTATCGACAATGGGCTAAGGAATGTCACCAATGTCAACGATGTAAAACCGCAAGGCATACGACCGCACCGTTTACAGAGTTTAAACCACCTTCAGCACGCTTTCAACACATACATATGGATATTATAGGTCCCTTACCTTTGTCTGCTTCCCACAGGTACTGCCTCACGATAGTCGACCGCTTCACACGTTGGCCTGAGGCGTACCCCCTCGCCGACATCACGGCCGACACCTGCGTGTCAGCTTTCATCTCTGGCTGGGTCGCACGGTTCAGCTGTCCCGCACGAATCACCACCGATCGCGGCCGCCAATTCGAGTCGCGTCTCTTCAAGTCCATCGCGGCACTGATCGGAGCCGACCACCTTACGACGACTGCTTACCACCCAGCCGCAAATGGTTTGGTGGAACGTCTACATCGGCAGCTCAAGGCTGCCATCACGTGTCACGCGTCATCGCAGTGGACTGAAACTCTTCCGATGGTGCTACTGGGCATTCGCAGCGCATGGAAAGATGATATCCAATCATCAGCGGCGGAGCTTGTCTACGGTGAGCCTCTACGCTTGCCGGGGCAGTTTTTCAACACGGCATTAGAAGAGGAAGTTAATGTCACTGACTTCGCAGATCGCCTACGCAGTCGCATGAGCAAACTAGCACCAACACCGACTTCGTGGCACTCACCTCGTCCCTTCTATATACCGAGAGACTTGTGTACCGCGACGCACGTCTACCTACGCCAAGGCCCTGTCCGACGTCCACTACAAGCACCATACGTCGGCCCGTACAAAGTCGTGCGCCGAGGCTCCAAAACATTCGACATAAAGGTACAGAGCAAGGTACAAACCGTTACCGTAGACAGACTGAAACCCGCGTACACAGCGGATGAAAACGTCATACTACTACCAACAACTCCAATGCCGACACCAACACCGGTACCGATGTCAACGCCAGCGCCGACACCAGCAACTCCCGCCGCTACAGCTCCAGTTCCAGTTCCCGACGGCCTACCTTCAAACACCAGTAAGAAGACCAAGAGCGGGAGGACTGTGAAGTTTCCCAACTACTATCGATCTTAGTCACGATCTCGGCAGGGGAGTACTGTGGCATCCACATAATCCCGAGTCCGGACCCTTGAGTACGGCCCTGTACGGCGGGGGACCACGCGGGGCGAAGGAGCGGAGGTCACCTATAAATCCCGTTATATTCAGTGCGCGCGCGACGCCGCGTCAGTGCACCCAGATCGTCATAACGAACGCACGTACTACTTTGTCTCAGCCACCCGCGCTTATAAACTCGCTCATAGAAATCACTAGTATTATATAGTTTAGCTTCAGTTCCACCTTATCACTCTGTATCGTTTCTTCTTCATTCTTACGCCTGTAATAATCGTCTATCCTCATTAAACTTCATCTATCGTTCTTCTTGCTGTTTCATATTCACCGCCGCCTACCTAGCCGCTTGCTACATACCATACACGCACGCAGCTCCATACTCTCGTTGGGCAGCTGGATCAAGGGCTTGATTCAGAAAGTGGTACTCCTGGACATGGCTCGCATTTTCAGAAGGTTGCTCTCTCTGGAGCCTTGACCGCCGGTAGCTTGGACCCTGTTCCCGATACCGGTGGGCTACTATTTTTTTATATTTTTAAATGTTTTAATATTTTTTTATTCTAATATTTAGAAATATAATTCATATGTAAATAATGAAATAAAGAAAAAAATTTACAATGTGGAGCATTGTAAATGAACGTACAAACAAAAAAATAGCAAGTGACAAATGTAACATAACCCAAAAAAATGATGATGTGGATATATTTAGTAACCTTTTTCGCTTAGCTATTTCTAAAGAGTCTTGAAAAGACCCTGGAAGAAATAGACACGTGTTTCACCTCTCAACGAGGCATCCTCAGGATGACGATTAACTTGTCGTGAACTCGAACACGGCGTGTTGCCACACCAAGCACCGAGCGCAGACTGAGGTTTATCGCCCGTCCAACTCACTTATATACTGCTCGCCCCACCTCGGCTCGGAACGTAATCTGCGCGATAAGGGGCGAACAATCGCAGTAAAGGTGACCTTGGCATACTCGTATTTAATTCGTTCAACAGTGTAACGTTTCCTGTATTATTTTTCACTATTTCTAAGCTCTCTAGTACTGACATTCTGAAACCTTTATCACATGTGTGTAAAATTTCGAAAGTGTTATTATTATTATTTTAACGAATGACCTGTGTCTATTAAGTGTTGAGCAAAATGGGATTTTTCTGGATTACTGTTCCGGAACGCTGCAATATGTTCCTTAAATCTTGTCTGAAAATTACGACCGGTTTGACCTATATAAATACCATTACAATCATCGCAATGTAACTTGAAAACACCTGATTTTTTATGGTTTTCTAATCGATCTTTTCCGTTGCAAATCTGTTTTAATGAATTATTTGTTTTAAATGCTACCCTTAATCCGTTTCGAAACAAAGTTTTTGAAACCCTATCACTTATTGATCCTAAGTATGTCAAACTACCTAAATATTCATGTGGTCTTTCTGGGGGCAGTGGGTACAGAAGTGAACGAACTATGTTGCGACGTTTCGTTTGAATCAAATCATCAACCATTTTCTTATTGTATCCGTTACTCTTAGCTATATGATAAATAATGTTAAGTTCTCTGTTATAATTTTCTTGTGAAAGTGGTACTGGCATTAATCTACGAGTAAAACTATGATAAGCTGCCAATTTATGTTGAATTGGATGACAAGATGACGCAGGAATCGTGACATCTGTATAAGTTGGTTTTCTATAAATCTGAAAATCGTATTTATTGTTTTTTCTTGAAATTGTTAAATCTAAAAAGTTAAGGGATCCATCAACTTCTAATTCTAATTTAAACTTTATTTTGGGATGCAAACTATTGATTTTATTAACAAAAACATCAATTTGACGCAATGTACCGGTCCAACACATAATTATGTCGTCAACATAACGGTAATAATATAAAATTTGTGGCTGTCCTACTATGTATTTATTTTCAAAATGGTCCATGAAAATATCTGCCATAAGGGGGCTGAGTGGAGAACCCATGGCTAAACCTTCTTTTTGTTTGTAGTATTGATTTTTGAACCTAAAATAATTTTGTTCCATACAAATCTTGGTCAAAGATATCAATTCATTAACCTCACCTGGATGGATACGCCGTTTCTCAAAAAGATCTTCAAGTATCTGTAAACACTCTTCATATGGTACGTTTGTGAATAAACTTTCAACATCCAAAGATAATAATTTTGCACTAGTTGGCAAATTGATATCCTTAACCTTCTCTATTAACTGTAAACTATTTTTAAGACTAAACTTTGGTTTATAATTTGATCTCGACTTCAATAAATAGTTCATATGTTTTGACAAATTATATGCTGGTGCACCGATATAAGAAACCACTGGCCGTATTGGGATGTTATCTTTATGAATTTTAGGCAACCCGTATAGCATAGGAGACCTGGGGTTCATTGGTACAATATACTTTAATGGCTTTTGATCGACGTAAGATGTGTTGTTAATAATGTTTTTTAGTTGTGAGGTGAAAACTTTAGTGGGGTCCGAACTTAGTTGTTGGAAATCGCTACCCTGTATTACGTCATTTACCTTTTGGTCGTAACTGTTTCTGTCTAAGATAACTACTGTATTTCCTTTATCGGCCTTAGTAACAACTATATTGTTAACAACAACAATAACCACCTTTGTGTACACCCGACAGGGAGGGTTTACACATCCCCGGTAGTCCGCCCGGGGAATTAGGTTATTAGGATTATAATTAGGGAAAATTAGGTCCCAATTTAAGTAGTCATTATGGAGGCTGTACAGAGTGACATTCAGTCACTCCGTAACGACCTCATATCCCTCAGGAGTGAAAACTCCAAATTATTAGATCTCCTTAATAGAGTTTTAAAAAAGGAGCCCACCCTTATTAACGAGTTCGGTATCGAACTCGAAGGTCTCGCCGCTTCACAGCAGGCCGAAATTAGGTCCTCTTCCATCGCTGACTTCAGCGATGTTATAGATGCCCAATTCAGTCCCTGTCCTTCTGACAGCATGGACATTGCAGAAGACGCAACCGCGGCTACAATCCGCGCTCCGACCCCACATCCCTTCTATACCCCCGACATAGAGGCTCAAGCCTCTGCTCATTCCTCCTCCTCTTCCCACTCGGATGACGAAGGTTTCACCCAAGTCACCGGGAAAGGGAACAAGAGGAAGAAAAAGAAGCAGAGCTCGTCCCAAGCGAGCAAAGTAGTCGTCATTGACGACTCAATCATAGTCGCCCCTCAGGCAACCCCCACCGTTACTCCCGCCGCTACTTGTGCCCCCGTAGCTTCCCCCTCCACCGCCCCTCGCCCGATTGCGTCATCCTCACAGAATGACGCACCACGTTCCGCGCCAACCTCTGGCCCTAAAAAGGTCGCGCCGCTACCTCCTGTCTTCATCCAAGACAAGGATAAGTGGACGGCTGTGTCAAAATGGTGTGTAGACCTAAAAATAGGCTACACTAGCGCCCGATCAACCCAACAGGGTATTAAAGTACTCGTCCCTACGTCGAAAGACTATGGGGACTTAACCAGGGTCCTGAGAGAGAGAGGTGTGTCATTCCACACCTACTCCCTCCCAGAAGATAGACAGATTAAGGTAGTAATTAAAAAGATCCCTAAGAAGATTCCCTCCGCAGACATTCTTGCCGACCTTCAGTCGCAGAATATCCCCGTCGACGAAGTGCACAGAATGCACCGCTCGCGCGGCAGGGAAGCATACGACATGGTTATTGTCGTGTGCTCCCCTACCGAGGGGCATCACCCCATATTCAATGTTAAGACTATCTGTCAATTAGTGGGCTTCACTATCGAGAAGCCCTGGAAAAACAGCGCCATAGAGCAATGCCACCGTTGCCAGCTGTATGGCCATAGTCAGAAGCACTGCCATGCGAAACCCAGGTGCGTCAAGTGCCTGGGAGACCATGGCACAGCAGACTGCACCCGTCCCAAAGATCGCAACTTATGCGTCACCCCGCCAAGTGGCGTGCTGTGCGGCCTCGAAGGCCACACGGCAAATTACCGCGGTTGTCCCAAAGCCCCTAAGGCTAACACAGCAAAGCTGTCTAAGCGTTTAGACGCTAGGCAGCAACGCCAACAGGTTTACCAACCTCTCCCCTCGTCCCAGATACCTCAGAGGCTTAGCCCACAGAGACCTAGCCTTTGGTCTCAATTAAACTATAACCACCAGCAGACCTTCCCGGCTCTGGTTACCCCGCGCCCCCCTCCCCCTCATACCCCGCTATACTCCCTAATGGACCCGCGAGTCCGCCCTCCTCCTCCCCCCGGCTTCCCCGCTCCCCACGTGCCTACACAGCGTAGCGCACCCCCCGCACCCCCCGCGCCCCCCGCAAAACCCAATATCAATTTGGCTACCCCGCGTCATGTTCCCACTCCCGTGGCTACTAATAATAATAATAATAAGCCTCTCAAAATGGATGCAGGAACGGGTCCCGCGGTACTAAGGAGCTACTCCTCATTGATATGGCCATTAGCCAACAGGTTCGCTGTTCCCGAAAGGATCTGTCGCCATGCTGGATAGATTATAAGAAGGCCTATGACTCGGTGCCACATACATGGCTAATGAGGGTGCTGGAGTTGTATAAAGTACATACAACTCTGCGCACTTTCCTGATGTCGTGTATGGGGCAATGGAGGACGGTCCTTCGCTATCCAGGATGTCGAAATATCCAGAGGAATAGCGAGCCGATAAGGATCGAGCGAGGCATATTTCAGGGCGACAGTCTGAGTCCGCTCTGGTTCTGCTTAGCCTGAATCCTCTAAGCACACTGCTGGAGGATTCAGGTCTTGGCTATCGGTTGAGGAGAGGTGGTCAGGTTATATCTCACCTCCTCTACATGGACGACCTAAAACTCTTTGCCCCCAACAATTTGCAACTGATGGAGCTACTGAAAGTAACTGAAACTTTCAGTAGCGCCATCAGGATGGAATTTGGTGTGGACAAATGTGCGGTCATGCATGTAAAGCAAGGGGAGATTATGGAATCCGTGGGAACCCAACTCTCGGATTCTATAAACCTTAGAGCCCTCTCCGCATCCGAAACCTATAAGTATTTGGGTATGTCGGAAGCGTTGGGCATCAATGTTACTGACATGAAGCAATCGTTGAAGGAGCGCTTCTTTGGCCGCCTGAAAAAGGTATTAAATAGTCTTCTATCAGGTGGAAACAAAAGTGCGCGCCTTCAACGGTTGGGTTATGCCGGTTTTGATGTACTCTTTCGGCATACTCAAATGGACTCAGACCGAACTCGACGCCTTGGATAGGAGGGTCCGTACGTTGCTGACTGCATATCGAATGCATCACCCACGGTCATCAGTAATGAGACTGTATATCCCGCGAAAGTGTGGAGGTCGAGGCTTTTTAAACGCCAAGACCCTCCACAATCGCGAGATATGCAGTCTCAGGGAATATATCCTAGGAGTCGACGTGGAGATGCATCGAGATGTGGTCGTGGTGGACAAGGGCCTTACCCCGCTCTCCTTGGCTAAAGAGAACTGGCGCAAGCCTGTAGTGCTTGACACTAAGGATCGCATGGAGATATGGCAGAGTAAGGAGCTTCACGGACGCTACTTCCGGGCCCTGCATGGGCCCGATGTAGATTTACCAGCGTCCGTAACCTGGCTGCGTTTTGGTGACCTCTTTGGGGAAACCGAAGGTTTTGTCTGTGCAATTATGGACGAAGTTATGATGACGAACAATTACCGGAGATTTATTGTGAAGGACGGCACGGTTGATATCTGTCGGGCATGCCACCGTCCGGGAGAATCAATCCGACATATTATCTCCGGGTGTTCTCGTCTAGCTAATGAAGAGTACTTGCACAGACACAACCTTGTAGCCAGGATTATCCACCAGCAACTTGCTCTGAAGTACAGCCTTGTGGAATCGGAAGTGCCGTACGACAGGTATGTGCCCGACCCAGTTCTCGAAAATGGAAATATCACATTGTACTGGGATCGATCCATCATCACTGACAGAACTATTGGTGCCAATAAGCCTGATATAGTGGTGGTGGATCGAGGAGAGCGGCGCACAATGATTATTGACATAACGGTCCCGCATGACGAGAACCTCGCGAAAGCTGAGAAAGATAAACAAATTAAGTATCTTGACTTGGCTCGCGAGGTTGTCGACATGTGGGATGTGGATTCAGCAATCATTGTGCCGATAGTCGTGACAGCCAAGGGCTTAATCGCCAAGAGCCTCGACCAACACCTAAGGAGGCTCTCGTTGGGCAGCTGGATCAAGGGCTTGATTCAGAAAGCGGTACTCCTGGACACGGCTCGCATTGTCCGAAGGTTCCTCTCTCTGGAGCCCTGACCGCCGGTAGCTTGGACCCTGTTCCCGATACCGGTGGGCTACTATTTTTTATATTTTTAAATGTTTTTATATTTTATGTTTTAATATTTAAAAATATAATTTATATGTATGTAAATGAAATAAAGGAGATAATAATAATCTGTGGCCCGACTGTCAAGATGACGGTCGGAAAAAAATTTCTCCGTGGAATTTCCTATAATTGTTAAGAAATAAACATCCAAAAATACTGTGAATAAAATAAAAAATAACTGGAAAATGCATAAAACCACCACCAAAATATAAAGAAATGGACTCATAACATCTCACGGACAATACCAATGAAATGATGACACGAAGTCGGGCACGGAAACTGATAGACACACACCCAACATCTTCGGGCTCGTCGCTCAGCTCCGCCTCGCAGTTGCCGGATCCTGCTCCAAACGTGAGTCGAGTGATACCGGTCGCTGCAGTTGCGTCGAGCTCGTGCGACAAATACTTCTCGCCGCCGTTGACACCACCACCAACACGTCAGCGTGGAAGAGGCCGACCACCGGCCAGCTTAGGACTTCGAGGCTCACCGGCCTCTGATAGTGTCCCCGCTCCCGGTGGAAGTGTGCAGCGCATGAGGTGGACACAAACAATCAACGAAAATGTCATGCGCGCATACTTTGGGGCTACAGAGGGGGGAAGTAACCTGACTGCGTACCGTGGTCGGATGCTCTCTCTGTTTCTGGTGCTTGAACCAGCTGTCAACGTGTCGGCACAACGACTGTCGGATCAGGTACGGGTCATCCAGCGTAACCATATGCTGGATGACGTTGTCCTTGATCGACTACGCCTCGAATCACGGAATAACAATGTTATACCTGCTTCGCCACTGGTCACGGTCCAATTACAAAACTTAACCAGTTCTTCACCGCGACCCGACCGCGTTGGTGAAGAGGATGATGACGGGGTTATATCCGTGAGTTCCCAATGCAATGCACGACTGAGGAGCGCTTTGGAGGATGCTGTCCGGGAGTACCGTTCCATTCCGCCTGGACTCAGACCACATTTACCTCGTTTGCCCATGCACAAGAAAAATAAGGCGCTGATGTGTACTCTAGACTCGCTGCTGTCAAATTATTTTGACGGCAGTAAAGACCTCGCCGATACCCACTCGATTTTGTACTGTGCAGCTGTAGCGGCATGTCGTGTAGCTCATGTCAAATTCCCCAACAGTGACAGAGCTCCACGACCAAAACCAGCTGTACCAGCTTGGCAGTGCAGGATTGAGCGTCGTATCGGTGAGGCTAGAGTACTCATCGGCAAGCTAATCTGCTTCAGGGAGGGCAATACTCGCCCTAGAGTGATGCGCTTTGTGAAGCGGGCGTTCTCGGGGACTGATATCAGTTCTCAAGATTATTTGACCCGCGTCACAGAGCGTATCGACTTCCTGAAGCAGAAGATCTATGCATGGGCAAACCGTATTCGACGATACAGACGGAGAGTGGAGCGGTACACTCAGAATCGCACATTCCAGAGCGATGAAAGGTGGGTTTACAGGGCTTGGGAGCGACCGGACCAAGGTGTGATTGACACGCGCCTGCCGGATGATGACGCCATGTGTTCATTTTGGCGAAGCATCTGGTCGGCGCCTGTCAGTCACACCGAAGGAGATTGGACCAGGGAAATCGAACGAGCGTGCGAGCAAATACCAGAAATGGAGGCACTCACCATCAGCCCCCAAGATATAGCTCGTGCAGTCCGTCCGTTACCTAACTGGAAATCACCAGGGCCGGACGGGCTGCACAACTTTTGGATAAAATGGTTCCAAAGGTCGCACGCCCGTTTGGCATCCCAGTTCCAGTCAGCTTTAGATTCAGGATCGGTGCCCCAGTTCCTAACAACAGGAATAACCCACCTGCTCCATAAATCAGGTAGTACTGCGGAGCCCAAAAATTATAGACCGATCACTTGTCTACCGACGGTCTATAAAGTTCTTACTTCCATTTTGAGAACTAAAATTAACAAACATATTGACACCAACTCCATCATGTCTGCCTCTCAAAATGGATGTAAGAACGGGTCCCGCGGTACTAAGGAGCTACTCCTCATCGATATGGCCATTAACCAGCAGGTTCGTCGTTCTCGAAGAGATCTGTCGACATGTTGGATAGATTATAAGAAGGCCTATGACTCGGTGCCACATACATGGCTCATGAGGGTGCTAGAGCTGTATAAAGTAGATGCAACTCTACGCACCTTCCTGATGTCATGTATGAGGCAATGGAGGACGGTGCTTCGCTATCCAGGATGTCGACAAATCCTGAGGAATAGCGAGCCAATAAGGATCGAGCGAGGTATATTCCAGGGTGATAGTTTGAGTCCACTTTGGTTCTGCCTAGCCTTGAATCCTTTAAGCACGCTGCTGGAGGATTCAGGGCTAGGTTATCGATTGAGGAGAGGTGGTCAGGTTATATCTCACCTCCTTTACATGGATGACCTGAAACTCTTTGCCCCCAACAATTTGCAACTGCTGGAGCTACTAAAGGTAACCAAAACTTTCAGTAGCGCCATCAGGATGGAATTTGGTGTGGACAAATGTGCAGTCATGCATGTTAAACGAGGGGAGATCGTGGAATCCGTGGGAACCCACTTCTCGGATTCCATACAACTAAGATCCCTCTCCTCAATCGAAACCTACAAGTATTTGGGTAAGTCGGAAGCGTTAGGTGTCAACGCTGCTGACATGAAGCAATCGCTGAAGGAGCGCTTCTTTAACCGCCTGAATTAAGTATTAAATAGTCTTTTATCAGGTGGAAACAAGGTGCGCACCTTCAACGGTTGGGTCATGCCGGTTTTGATGTACTCTTTCGGCATACTCAAATGGACTCAGACGGAACTTGACGCCCTGGATAGGAGGGTCCGCACACTGCTGACCGCAAATCGCATGCATCACCCACGTTCATCGGTGATGAGACTGTATATCCCGCGGAAGTGCGGAGGTCGAGGCTTCTTAAATGCTAAGACCCTGCACAACCGTGAGGTATGCAGTCTCAGGGAATACTTCCTAGAAGCCGACGTGGGGATGCACCGAGATGTGGTCACAGTGGACAAAGGCCTCACCCCGCTATCCTTAGCTAACGAGAACTGGCGCAAACCTATAGTATTAGATACTAATGACCGCAGGGAGGTATGGCAGAGCAAAGAGCTTCACGGGCGCTTTTACCGGGCCTTACATGGGCCGGACGTAGACCTGTTAGCGTCCGTATCCTGGTTGCGATTCGGTGACCTATTTGGGGAAACCGAAGGTTTTGTCTTTGCGATTATGGACGAAGTTATGATGACGAACAACTACCGGAAATATATAGTGAAGGACGGCACGGTTGACATCTGTCGGGCATGCCACCGTCCCGGGGAATCAATCCGACACATTATCTCTGGCTGTTCTCGTCTGGCTAACGGAGACTACTTGCATAGGCACAACCTTGTAGCCAGGATTATCCACCAGCAACTTGCTCTGAAATACAGTCTTGTGGAATCGGAAGTACCGTACTACAGATATGTGCCCGACCCAGTCCTCGAAAATGGCAATATCACGTTGTATTGGGATCGATCTATCATCACTGACAGGACTATTGTTGCCAATAAGCCAGACATAGTGGTGATAGATCGATTAGCGTCGCACAATGATTATTGATATAGCGGTCCCGCATGACGAGAACCTCGTGAAAGCTGAAAAAGATAAACAGATTAAGTATCTTGACCTGGCTCGCGAGGTTGTCGACATGTGGGATGTGGATACAGCAATCATTGTGCCGATAGTCGTGACGGCTAATGGCATAATAGCCAAGAGCCTCGACCAACACCTGAAGAGGCTCTCGTTAGGCAGCTGGATCAAGGACTTGATCCAGAAAGCGGTACTCCTGGACACGGCGCGTATTGTCAGGAGGTTCCTCTCTCAGGAGCCCTGACCACCGGTAGCTTGGACCCTGTTCCCGACACCGGTGGGATACTATTTTTTATATTTTTAAATGTTTATATTTTTTTTGTTGTTTTTATATGAATATTTAAAAATGTAATTAATATGTATAAAAATTAAATAAAGGAAATAATAATAATATATACTCGGACCCCGCTAAAAATGCATTCAGCATTATTAGCTCCACTTTTATGACCTTTTGCACCCCCAGGGCTCAACAAATGGCCTTAGACATTGTTGAAGCCAGGAAATCAGGATGCTTCGAGCAAATCCAAAACGTGTTCCTAGCTTACGAGGATATTACCTCCGCCCTCACTTCCTTCACTAGACCCTCATAATGTATAACGCCTCTTATGAAAGGTTTAAACCCCGATCCCTAAAGATAGGAACTTTCAATGCCAATGGCTTATTCAATCAGAAAGATGAAATCGCGGAATTCCTCCGCGATCATCAGTTAGTTCTTCTCCTCATACAGGAAACCTTCCTTAAACCCCACAAACGAAACCCCTCTATAGCTAACTATCGTTTAATTCGAAATGATTGGACGCGCTGTCACGCGGGTGGCACTCTCATTTATTATAAAAAGGATCTGTATTGCATCCCTATGGACCCTCCACCTCTCTCCCGATTAGAAGTATCAGTCTGTCGCCTAGGCATGACTGGTCACTCGCCGATCACTCTAGTGTCGGTCTATATCCCTCCCATCCCAGCTCAGGCCTCAGAAAACTACCAACTCATTTCTGATGACCTACAGCTACTCTTCGGCATGAGTGACTCTGTCATTATGGCAGGGGACTTCAACGCCAAACATCCTTCTTGGAATAGTCACATCACTAACCCCAGGGGCCGACACTTGTTCGACCTCTCTTCCACTCTTAACTTCGACATCATCGCTCCGATGAATCCCACTTATTATCCCCACATGGTAAATTACACCCCTGACGTCCTTGACATAACGCTCCTTAAGAACGTGAACTTACGACTTGACTCGATAGAAACGGTGCACGAGCTTACCTCTGACCACCGCCCAGTAATCATCCATCTTGTATCCCGCATAGGTCCCTCTGACCCTAACCACCCTCTCCCCACTAGAAAGGTGACGGACTGGAAGAAAGTAAGCGATAAGCTGAAATCCAACACGTCCCCCTTACTAGACTCTATTCCGGACCAATTTGACTCAATCGCCAACACGACAGCTGCGATCGACTCACTCACGGAGCACGTGCAAACCGTCCTTAGCGACTGCTCAAGGGAGGTTCCGGCAACAGATCCCTGTTACCTGAAACTCCCGGACGATGCGCGCGCCCTGCTGACTGAGAAGAACGCAGCTGTCCGTGCCTACAGCAATTTTCCCTGCGCCGCTAACAAAGCCCACATGCGCTACTTACAGAGAACTGTGAGGACACGTATGGCGGAGCTGCGTGAAACGGGCTGGGACAAGATGCTGAGCGACCTTGAGCCTACCCACCTAGCCTTCTGGGAACTCCAGAGGAAACTTAGATCCCCCCATTCAGGCCATATGCCCCCTTTAGTCCGCCCGGACAAAACATTAGCCTTCGACGACATCGACAAAGCCGAGTGCCTAGCCGACAGTCTTGAAGCTCAATGCTCTCCCAGTACACTACCAGTAGACAAAGCTCACCTCGAGGAGGTCGACGCCGAAGTCGAACGTAGAGCCTCTATCCCTTCCATTGAAGACCCTGATTTTCCCCTGCCCCCCATCGAACCAGATGAGGTACATGAGATTATCAAAGGTCTGAAAAATCGTAAAGCCCCCGGCTCAGACGGACTCACCAATAGGGTGGTCCAACTATTCCCAGCCCATCTAATCATGCTTTTGACCACCATCTTCAATGGTGCGTTAAGCAATAACATTTTTCCCCAGACGTGGAAAGAGGCCACTGTCATAGTATCCTTAAACCAGGAAAACCCAAAAACGAGCCATCTAGTTATAGACCCATCAGTCTGCTCAAGGTTCTAGGCAAGATCTATGAGAGGCTTATTTATAAGCGTCTCAGAGACTATGCAGAGACCAAGGACCTCATCCCCAACGAACAGTTTGGCTTTCGAACTCAGCACTCTAGCGTGCACCAGGTCCATCGTATCGTCGAGCTAATCAGCGGTGCTCTCACCCATGGCCGACAAACGAGCGTAGTATTCTTCGACATAGCAAAGGCGTTTGACAAAGTCTGGCACAACGGCTTAATTTATAAGCTCTACAAACTCGGTGTGCCGGATCGTCTCGTGCTCATCTTACGAGACTACTTGTCGAATCGCACCTTTCGCTTCCGCATCGAAGGAGCCCTTTCCTCCCCCCGCCCCATAAGGGCAGGAGTCCCTCAGGGCTCAGTATTAGCCCCCCTCGTTTTCACGCTATTCACCAGCGACATCCCCAAACACAGATCGACGCAGTTGGCTCTGTTCGCAGACGATACAGCGATCATCTGTAAGGAAAATTCAGCTACGATGCTGCTAAACCTCCAAAGGGCTGTCAACAACCTTGGCGCCTGGTTTAGAAAATGGCGAATAGAAGTAAATCCCGACAAAAGTCAAGCGGTTAGATTTTCTAAACCGAGAACTAGACCCCCCCCTTTCCCCCGACCTATCAACATGTTCGGCAAACCAATCCCTTGGGCTAGGCGCGCCAAATACCTAGGTGTTATCCTAGATCATCATCTCTCCTTTTCTGAGCACATAAAGACGGTTCGTTCGCGAGCCGCTTTCGCTCTAGGTAGACTCCATTTCGTACTAAATGCACGCAGCAAATTGTCACTTAAGTGCAAACTGCGCATCTATACATCGTGTATCCGACCCATTATGACCTATGCGGGTGCAGTATTCGCCCACGCCAAGTCCCATTCCATCCATAGGTTGCAAGCCTTGCAGAACCGTTTCCTCCGTAAAGCCAAGGGAGCTCCCTTCTATGTCAGAAACGAGATCCTCCATCTCGACTGTAAAATGCCTACGATTCACCAGTTCCTAAAACGCATGTCCAAGCGTTACTTTGACTCCGCTCCTAGACATCGTAACCCCTTGGTTGTCAAAGCAGCCAACTATGTCCCTTCTAGAATTAGTCAGATCCGCCGTCCGCGGCATGTCCTTTCCGACCCTGATGATCCCATCACACTCCTCCAAGAGCAGAATAGGGCCACCAGCACAGTTCACAAGAACAGACGCTTCCCGTCATTCCGACCTCGCCGCCGAGGTCCTTTGCGACCGCGACCGTGTCCCTCAGTAAATGATACTCCTCCCCGACCCTTGCTCGAAAACGAGGTGCCAGCAAGTTGTTGCCGCTGAGCACGTAGCTTTAAACTACCCCGCATAATAATCATGATTTAAACCAATTTTGATCCAGCCTGTCCCTTCTTGCTGTCCTCCCCTCAGCGACGCTCTAAGCCGAGGTTCGTACCCCACAGGGGGTGCCCTTAGCGAGCGTTCGCCTAGTTTTAATTTAGTTTAGTTTTTTGCCCCTGGCTGGAGGCTTTGAGTGTAGCAGCTTAAGGCACCCACAGGAAAGTCCGGTTAAGCAGCCAAGACCTTAGTGGTCAAAAGTGCGAGATGCCCGTTCAAAAAAAAAAAAAACAACAAACGCGATAAAGCTCAGTCTGCGCTCGGTGCTTGGTGTGGCAACACGCCGTGTTCGAGTTCACGACAAGTTAATCGTCATCCTGAGGATGCCTCGTTGAGAGGTGAAACACGTCGCTTTCTTCCAGGGTCTTTTCAAGACTCTTTAGAAATAGCTAAGCGGAAAAGGTTACTAAATATATCCACATCATCATTTTATTATGGATTTCCGCAAGGTCACGCCTGAATCAATTAACTATCGTAACATAACCCTTCAAACAAATAATAGCGTAACTTCTGAACCCAAAGAGGTAGCAAAAATATTTAATGATTTTTTTGCTTCTGTCGGTGAGGCTACCAACAACTCTGCCGTAAAACCGAAAAGATCTTTAGAGTTGTATGCCCTACAGAGAATTAAATCTTCCTCAGTTCAATTGATCCTTATGAGGTGAACAGATGAATAAAAAATTTGAAAAATTAAACTGTCACGACCTTGATGAACTTCTACCTACCTTATTACGACAATGTGCAGATGAATTAACTTTGCCATTTTATAAATTATTAAACACATCATTCGAAGAAGGAGCTTTCCCCAATCTCTTAAAAAAAGCTCTTATAAAACCTATTCATAAAAATAATTTTAAAACTGATCCGATTAATTACAACCCCATTGCCCTCTTACCGACAGCTTCCAAAATATTCGAAAAAGCCATGTGTAATCGCGTTTATGCATTTTGTGAAAAATATCATATTTTTAATGAGTGCCAAAATGGTTTCCGATACTACTGTTCCACTATCTTGGCCATTTACAAATATATTCAAAAAGCCTTTGATATCATTAATGATAAAAAGTACGCAGTAGGACTTTTGCTTGATATGACTAAAAAGTTAAACAAGACTGCTACTTACTTTGGAAGGAATATTTTAATAAAAGATCTCGAGATAAAGGAATCTGGTACAAAACGATCCAACCACATCCCTTGAACTCGCCATGGATAGATAACCAGTTGTTGAACAGATGTGATACTGTTATTGCACTAAGGCTTCGTTCCGGACACATTCCGTGTAATAAGTTCTTATACCTAATGGCAAAATCAACAACGGATAAATGTGATTTTTGTATTAATTCCGTTGATGATGTTTATCACATATTGGCAGAGTGTGTCCGCAACGCACAATTTAGACATAGATTAGATTGTAGGCTTAGAGAAATAGGTTACTGCAACAGTGTTCTGGCTGCGCCACTTTCTGACGCAGCTAGAGCACTTTACAGACTAGCTATGCTAAGATTTGGTTAAAGACTGTATTATTAGTTATAAATTGTAAACCTTACCAGGGCGGCATAATCGCATGCGCGACAAAGCCCTTTTCTAGATTAAAAAAAAAAAAAAAAAATGACTAAAAAGCATATGATAAAGTTCAATATGAAATACTATTCAATAAACTATATAGATACGGCCATCTACTTTAGAACTAGATCTCCCGACAATATCGCCCACACTCTCCAAGGCTCAGTCAATAGACTTGCTGCCTGGTTTAGAAAGTGGCGCATAGAAGTCAATCCCGAAAAAAGCCAAGCGGTTCTCTTTTCGAAACCGCGCTCAAGGCATAGAGATCCCCTCCCCCGACCCCTCACTTCACACAGATCCCTTGGAAGAAGCGAGCCAAATATCTCGATCGATCATCACCTCACTTAGCACATAAAGAAGTTTCGTTCGCGAGCCGCTTTCGCTCTTGGTAGACTTCATTCCGTCCTAAATGCACGTAGCAAGTTGTCACTCAAGTGCAAATTGCAAATCTACACACCGTGTATTCGTCCCATCATGACATCTGCGGGTGCCGTCTTTTTTCATGCAAAACCCCACCATATCCATAGGATGCAAACCCTCCAAACCTGGTATGTTAGGAACGAGAGTCTCCATCTCGACCCAAAAATTCCCACTATCTACCAATTCCTAAAACGCCTTGCAAAGCGTTTCTTCGATTCCGCGGTCAAACATCGCAACCCTCTGGTTGTCGAGGCCGCCAGTTATTTCCTAAGTAGGATTAGCCGTACCCGCCGTCCTAGGCACATTCTCACAGACCCAGATGACCCCATAACCGGAGGGTTAGGTTAGGGGGTTAGGGGGAGGAGTCCAGGAAAGCAATAAGGCCACAAGTACAGTATACGGATACAGACTCCTCCCATCATTCCGACCTCGCCGCCGAGGTCCATTGCGATCGCGTCCGCGACCCCGAGTAAATGATACTCCTCCCCGACCCTTGCTCAAAAACGAGGTGCCAGCAGTTGTTGCAGCTGTGCACGTAGCTTTAAATACCCCGATTAATAATCATGATCAAAGCTTTGATCCAGCCCGTCCCATCTTTGATGTCTTCCCTCCGGTGACGCCCTAAGCTGAGGCTTGTACTTCACACGGGGTGCCCTTAGCGAGCGTTCACCTAGCTTTTTAGCTTAGTTTGTATGCCCCTGGCTGGAGGCTTTGAGTGTAGTAGCTTAAGGCAACCACAGGATTGACCGGTTAAATAGTCAGGACCTCGGAGGCCAGCTATAGAAAAAAAAAAAAAATTACCAACCTTGAGATCCCGGGTACTTACATACCGTCCGCACCTCAATCAATGGCCCTTCACAGCGTGGATAGTGTTGAGCTGGAAAATATCATCCTTAGCCATAAAGACAATTGTGCTATTGGATTTGACGGTATATCCCCCTCAATCGTGAAGGCAACTCGTCCAATTCTAATTCCGATCCTTGTTTTCATTTTCAATCTGTGTTTTTCAACAGGAACTTTTCCTGATGTTGTTGTAACGGCAGTTCTCCACCCTATCTATAAGTCGGGAGACAAAGATAATGTCGCTAATTACAGACCCATTTCAGTGTTGAGTACTCTCTCTCAAAGATATTCGAAAAAGTAATAAACCGTAGACTCACCAAATACCTAAATAAATTTAACCTTCTTTCTAATAATCAGTATGGCTTTAGGATTGGAAAATCCACCGAAGATGCTGTACTGCAACTTACAGATACGATTGTTAGCCATTGGGAAAAAAAATATGAAACTCTTGCCATCTTTTTAGACTTATCAAAAGCCTTCGATACTGTCTCAATTCCCATACTTCTGTCGAAGGTAGAGAATCTTGGTATCCGCGGGACGACCCACGATCTCTTTAGGTCCTTACTGGTCGTAAACAAACAACAAAATTTGAAAAGTACCTCAGCAACCAGGAGACGGTTACCTTTGGTGTCCCCCAGGGCAGTGTTCTGAGACCTCCACTTTTTCTCATATACGTGAATGAGCTGTGTCAGTTATCCTTACCCAACTGCAAAATTATAACTTATGGCGATGACACAGCTCTAATTGTTCATAGCCGGGACTGGACTGAAACTCGCCTCAAGTCGGAATTTGCCTTGAACACCGTCATGAGATGGCTGACACAAATCTTCTCACTCTAAATATCAATAAGACCAAATTCATTACATTCTTCGCTAGCTATATGAAGGATCGCCAGCAGTATGTCGACTACAATGGCTGTGTATCTCAACCGTATTACACGAGATCGGGCGTGAGCCAGGGCAGCAATGTAGGGCCTCTCGAGTTTATTGTAATGATAAATGACTTGCCGGAAGTCGTCAGACATGGGACTTGTTTATTGTTTGCCGATAACCTGAAATTGCTGCTCGAGGTTCGGGATCACTCGGATTGTGAACGCCTACAGGAAGACATTGACAGAGTGGTCGAATGGAGTAATGACAACAAACTGCATTTTAATTTGGCTAAATGTTCGGTGATGTCGTTCGATCGCGCGCGAACTCCCTTGAGTTATCAGGGATTATATTTAGCAGGGATTATATTTAGTTGGTTGAGGATGTGCCGATGCAACGAGTGTCTCAGGTACGAGACTTAGGGGTAGTCTTCTCTCAGGAACTAACATTCCGTGAGCATATCAATAAGATATGTAAGAAGGCATACAGAAACCTAGGTTTCGTACTCAGGCAGTCCCAAGGATTTACCAACATCACGACACTAAGGGTACTATATGACGCACTAGTCAGAAGTCACCTCGAACATAGCGCATTCATTTGGGCTCCTCATGAGGCGAAATATAGTGTTATGTTGGAACGTATCCAAAATAAGTTCACGCGACACTTGTATTACAAGCTGTATGGGGTATATCCATTATACCCATTGATGTACCCTACACTATTTGTTCTGGGTATGGTAGGGTATAACACTCTAAGAGTACGACGGGAGTTTTCGCTCGTAGCGTATGTAGTGAAACTGCTACGTGGCGTGGCGCATAACCCGGGAGTGCTGCGACACCTACAACTGTACGTGCCCGACCGGTACGTGTGGAGGCGGCAACGCCCGCCCCTGCTCGCTGTGCCTGCGGCCAGGACCAACCTACTGGCGAGAACTCCTCTTACTAGAGCCATACGCGTGGTAAATGAGGTTCACGGGAGGGTTGATGTATTGTGGTGCAACTTGAGTGAATTCGCAAAAGTTACACTATATGTAATAAGTTATTTAGATTAAGATATTTTTTAACTAGGTATAAGGTGTAGATTTAGGATTTAGTTAGTAAGGCCACTCTATCGCATTGGATCATAGATCTGTAATGATAGGGTAGGTAAGATTGTTGTAAATAAATAAATAAATTCTCTACTATGAACTTAAGTCAGCCGCCTACACCGATTGAAATTCGTGTGCACACCTGCCCAAACTGAGACGCAAACTGTGGCTTTCAAAAATGGGAAAATACCCCAATTATTAAATATCTTGGAGTCACTCTTGATAGCAACCTGAAATGGAAGCAACATATTGCTTCAACTGTAGCTCGTGTGAGAAAACTCATATACAACGTGTGACGGAATTAATGCAAGAGCTCATACACCCCAATTAGAATATTAAATTATAAGACTATAATTACATCTGTAATTTAATTTAATTAAACCACACCTTGTAATATTTTATAAAATAGACGTCCTGACTAAATAAGAAATGTTTGAGCAAATTACTCGATCTCCACGCACACTAAAAGCGCGCCGCACACGTGCGCATGCCTGCCAGCTGGCTAGGTAGGTAGGTACTGCAAGCGTATGCACTAGGTATGTACATTAGTTCAATAACCAAACATTACTATTTGGTAAAATTATGATTCCATCTTGCCATCACACTTTCACAGGCTTTGGCTTTGAATGATTTTATTTTCTTAATTTTAAGATATTATGTTTAGTAAAGCGGAAACATTTTTAAATCAAGCAACTTTTCGGCCGTCTACGATCTATCAGAAAACGTAGGTAGGGTGGTATTTTTGGCGGCCGCCCGACTCACTTATTATCTCTGAAGCGTACCTAACTGTCGCGATATCATATTCAGAGTCTACGTGTCTAAAAGTTTTTCATCATAATATTTACAGTAATTAAAATCGGTAAAGATAAAGGTACTTACAGAACTGAACTATTTACACTACACTATTTTTTCGTCCCCTTTTTAATAGACTTTCGAAATGTCCACCGCCTTGCTCGATGCACTTTATTGCACGTTTTCTTGAGTTTAATTTTAGTTTATTTAGCACTTCGGTGTCACTTTGCTGGTTATGCTGGTTGTAAATGCCAACTCGCGTGAAGGTGCTCTCGTCCGTCCAGATGATGTTTCCTTGCCAGTTCTCCAACAACCATCTACTAAATTCCAGACGTGGCAAGTAGTCGTTCGGCGTCAGCTCCTGACAACGTCGTAGGTGAAACGGGAGTTCACCATCAGCGCGTAACGTTCGCCACACGTACATGTGGCTGCAGTCAAACAATGGCGCTGCTTCTCTCGTGCTGCTCTCTGGGTGTTCGTCTAAATAATTGAGGGTGTTTGCTTGTAAGCGAGTAGTACGCACATTCGCCCCTCTATCTATTGCCGTGTTAGGACGAAAGGTACCGGAGTCCCTCAAACGCTGACTTGCACTTAACATTGTCCTGGCGCTCACTCTGGTACCATATCTTGCGTTGAACTCTCGACACGCTAACTCGACATTATCGTAGCAACGAGCC
This sequence comes from Omphaloscelis lunosa, assembly GCA_916610215.1. NCBI lineage: Eukaryota > Metazoa > Arthropoda > Insecta > Lepidoptera > Noctuidae > Omphaloscelis > Omphaloscelis lunosa. The sequence continues at coordinate 21,133,368 of OU744262.1, forward strand.
AGTGTCCTCACCATCTCCGTGTACTGAATATTGGTGTACTGGAATGCCATAGCGCGCATAAAAAAATGAAAGTCAGGAACACTTGTCGCTGCCGGCGAATAACTAAACCCTTTTTATGGAGCAGGTGCGCCGCGGGCGGTGACAGCGCTTGCTTCGACATATCAAACATCAAAGGGTAAGTCGGCAAATTAATGCATCTCGCTCTTTCACATTAAGCTTCCGTTTGCAAAAAAAAACTAACAACAAAATTCCTAGTATTTTGGTATTTCTCAACAAAATATTGTGAAATACGGTCTACACATTCGGTAGTGCATTTCGAAAAAGCTTTATTATTGTTGGGATTAGGTCTAAATTTCCTTAATTTAACTTTTTCTTTTAACACAACTAGCTCAAATGTAATAAAAAGCAATGTTTATTTGTATGTAAAGAAAGCTATGACCGAAGTACAAATTCGGTTTTGCATTTAAATAAGACGTATTGCTTTGCAATAAGGATTAAGCTTCCTTAAATTGACTATTTTATTTAACGCGCACTATACATAGGATAGCTATGAGCGTATTACTAATTCGGTCATGCATTTGCATAGGCATTATTCCTTTGAGGTAAGACTTAAATTTTCTTAAATAAAATATCTTATTACCTTGTTATGATGCGGTGGTTCTAATTTCAGTTAAATAAAAGATTTTTTCATGAAAATTTTACATATATAAATGATGATGGAAATCGATTCAGAAGCCGATTTTACAGCAAACTACTTTCAGGTCTTGCGCTTATTCTGTTACACTTTGTATATTTTTAAAAGGCTCAGAGGCGCGGCCAATTTTAGCTGTTTATTAACCGTTTACTTTGCGCTCGCTCAGTCTTTGCTGGGTTATTGCCTAACGGTCTGGGGTGGTGCCGGTAAAACTGTGATGCTTCGGGTCAAACGAGCGCAGAGAGCTGTGTGTGAGGTACTGGCAAGGAAACCGATCCAATTTACGACATTCTCTCTATATACTCTCTGCCAGGTCCTAACCGTCAGACAGCTATTTATCCTCCGAACTATTCTTCGCAAACACAGCCAACTTACCTTCGATCCTAAATGCTGTACACGCCGCTCGAATAGGATTTGTAACACTGAGTCTCGTAGAACCGTAGCCGCAAGTCATCGTTACAAACAAACAAGTTCAAGAATGTACAACAAATTAAACAAAAGCTTACACATACACCCATTAACCGAGAGCAAATGCAGAATGAAACTGGACTCCTGGCTAAAATCACAAAATTATGATGAAAAAGAGAAACTTGTGGCAGTGTAAAATACTCATCACTCCCTCACACACCCCAACAAAACCACACAACACACAAACACTACAAGCACACCTCATTAACAATCACCCACACACACCCATTCACCCTACACTCATCACATTAACTCAACGTCAAAATACATCCCAAATCAAATATCCTGTACTGTTTTTTTTTTTCTTTATTTAATTTAAATACATATAATTTATATTTTTAAATATTAAAACATATAAAATATAAAAACATTTAAAAATATAAAAAATAGTAGCCCACCGGTACCGGGAACAGGGTCCAAGCTACCGGCGGTCAGGGCTCCAGGGAGAGGAACCTTCTGACAATGCGAGCCGTGTCCAGGAGTACCGCTCTCTGGATCAAGCCCTTGATTCAGCTGCCCAACGAGAGCCTCCTTAGGTGTTGGTCGAGGCTCTTGGCGATTGAGCCATTGGCTGTCACGACTATCGGCACAATGATTACTGAATCTACATCCCACATGTCGACAACCTCGCGAGCCAAGTCAAGATACTTGATTTGTTTATCTTTCTCAGCTTCCACGAGGTTCTCGTCATGCGGGACCGTTATGTCAATAATCATTGTGCACCGCTCTCCTCGATCCACCACCACTATATCAGGCTTATTGGCAGCAATAGTTCTGTCAGTGATGATGGATCGATCCCAGTACAATGTGATATTTCCATTTTCGAGAACTGGGTCGGGCACATACCTGTAGTACGGCGCTTCCGATTCCACAAGGCTGTACTTCAGAGCAAGTTGCTGGTGGATAATCCTGGCTACAAGGTTGTGTCTATGCAAGTACTCTTCATTAGCTAGACGAGAACACCCGGAGATAATATGTCGGATTGATTCTCCCGGACGGTGGCATGCCCGACAGATGTCAACCGTGCCGTCCTTCACAATGAATCTCCGGTAATTGTTCGTCATCATAACTTCGTCCATAATTGCACAGACAAAACCTTCGGTTTCCCCAAAGAGGTCACCAAAACGCAGCCAGGTTACGGACGCTGGTAAATCTACATCGGGCCCAGAAGTAGCGTCCGTGAAGCTCCTTACTCTGCCATATCTCCATGCGATCCTTAGTGTCAAGCACTACAAGCTTGCGCCAGTTCTCTTTAGCCAAGGAGAGCAGTAAGGCCCTTGTCCACCACGACCACATCGCGATGCATCCCCACGTCGACTCCAAGGAAATATTCCCTGAGACTGCATATCTCGCGTTTGTGTTAGCGTTTAAAAAGCCTCGACCTCCACAGTTTCGCGGGATATACAGTCTCATTACTGATGACCGGGGGTGATGAATTCGATATGCAGTCAGCAACGTACGGACCCTCCTATCCAAGGCGTCGAGTTCGGTCTGAGTCCATTTGAGTACGCCGAAAGAGTACATCAAAACCGGCATAACCCAACCGTTGAAAGCACCTTGTTTCCGCCTGATAGAAGACTATTTAATACTTTTTTCAGGCGGCCAAAGAAGCGCTCCTTCAACGATTGCTTCATGTCAGTAACATTGATGCCCAACGCTTCCGACATACCCAAATACTTATAGGTTTCGGATGCGGAGAGGGTTTCTAAGGTTTATGGAATCCGAGAGTTGGGTTCCCACGGATTCCATAATCTCCCCTCGCTTTACATGCACGACCGCACATTTGTCCACACCAAATTCCATCCTGATGGCGCTACTGAAAGTTTCAGTTACTTTCAGTAGCTCCGTCAGTTGCAAATTGTTGGGGGCAAAGAGTTTTAGGTCGTCCATGTAGAGGAGGTGAGATATAACCTGACCACCTCTCCTCAACCGATAGCCAAGACCTGAATCCTCCAGCAGTGTGCTTAGAGGATTCAGAGCTAAGCAGAACTAGAGCGGACTCAAACTGTCGCCTTGAAATATGCCTCGCTCGATCCTTATCGGCTCGCTATTCCTCTGGATATTTCGACATCCTGAATAGCGAAGGACCGTCCTCCATTGCCCCATACACGACATCAGGAAAGTGCCCAGAGTTGTATGTACTTTATACAACTCCAGCACCCTCATGAGCCATGTATGTGGCACCGAGTCATAGGCCTTCTTATAATCTATCCAGCATGTCGACAGATCCTTTCGGGAACGGTGAACCTGTTGGCTAATGGCCACATCAATGAGGAGTAGCTCCTTAGTACCGCGGGACCCGTTCCTACATCCATTTTGAGAGGCAGACATGATGGAGTTGGTGTCAATATGTTTGTTAATTTTAGCTCTCAAAATGGATGTAAGAACTTTATAGACCGTCGGTAAACACGTGATCGGTCTATAATTTTTGGGTTCCGCGGTGCTACCAGATTTATGGAGCAGGTGGGTAACTCCTGTCGTTAGGAACTGGGGTAGCGAACCAGACTCCAAAGCAGTCTGGTACTGAGCCGCCAAGCGAGCATGCGATCTTACGAACCATTTGATCCAGAAGTTGTGCAGCCCGTCCGACCCTGGAGACTTCCAGTTAGGCAACGGACGGACTGCACGAGCTACATCTTGGGGGCAGATAGTAATAGCCCCCATTTCTGGTATTGGATCGCAGGCTCGCTCGACTTTCCGAGTCCAATCACCTTCGGTGTGACTGACAGGTACTGACCAGATGCTGCGCCAGAAAGAGCACATGGCATCATCATCCGGCAGATGCGTGTCAGCCACACCTTGGTCTGGTCGCTCCCAAGCCCTATAAACCCACCTTTCATCGCTCTGGAAGGTGCGATTCTGAGTGTATCGTTCTACTCGCCGCTTATACCTACGAATACGGTTTGCCCATGCATACACTTTCTGCTTCAGGAAGTCGATGCGCTCTGTGACACGGGTCATATAGTCAGGCTGATATCAGTCCCTAAGAACGCCCGCCTCACAAAGCGCATCACTCTAGGGCGAGGTTTGCCCTCCCTGAAGCAGATTAGTTTGCCGATGAGCGTTCTGGCCCCACCAATACGGCGCTCAATTCTGCACTGCCAAGCTGGTGCGGCTGGTTTTGGTCGTGTAGCTCTAGAGTCATTAGAGAATTTGACGTGAGCTACACGACATACCGCTACAGCCGCGCAGTACACATTGAATGTGTATCAGTGAGGTCTTCTTAGTCATCAAAATAGACAACTGCGAATCCAGAACCGCCACCAGCGCTTTATTTTTGTTATGCATGGGCAAACGAGGTAAACGTGGTCTAAGTTCGGGCGACATGAACCGATATTCCTGAATCGCACCCTCTAAAGCACTCCTCAAGTCTTCATTGCACTGGGTACTTACATTTGTAGCCCTCTCATCAATCCTCTCGTTAGCTTGACTTGTGATGACACTTGACATCTGTGATGGTACTATAACACTTCGCAATGGGGGGGCGATGACATGGCTACTTTGCATTTCACTTCGCAGGCGATCAAGTACAGTGTCATCCAACATATGATTACGCTGGATGACCCGCACCTGATCCGACAGTCATTGTGCCGAAACGTTGACAGCTGGCTCAAGCACCTGGAAAAGAGAGAGCATCCGAACACGGTACGCGGTCAGATTGTTTCCCCCCTCTCGTGTCCATCTCATGCGCTGCACACTTCCGCCGGGAGCTGGGACCCTATCAGAGGCCGGTGGGCCTCGAGGTCCTAAACCGTCCGGCGGCCGGCGTCTTCCCCGTCGGCGAGCAGGTGGTGGCGTCGTGGGCGGGGAGAAATACTCGTCGCTCGAGCTCGACGCAACTGCAGCGGCAGGTATCATCACAGCGTTCACAGTGGGGCTGAGTACCGGCGGCGACGAGGCGGAGCTGAGCGGCGAGTCCGGAGGTGGTAGGCGTGCACGTCGAGCTGCTGATCGTGTCAACATTATATCTTCATTTTCCCGTTCATTGTTTTATCGGAGGTGACACCTGTCATGTCACCTCCGATTCGGCAGTTTTTAGAATAATTCTATTGCATTTTGAACTCTTCACTAGGTTTTTATAGAAATTCAGGATCCAGGTTCGGTTTGTACGGAAAAACTATTGTAAAAGTGTAGAAGTGCGTAAAAATTAATTATTGTTAAAATTATGAGATATTTGGAAGTTTTGTTGACACGGTGTTGCCAATTTTTGTTTTTATTATTAATTATCTAAATTAACTAAATTACCTTTTAGCATGGAACATCATTCCATTCTGTATCTGGAGAAGGGCGTTGCTAGCTGCGCTACAGTTTATACTTTTGCAGCTGTCATCGTTTTACTTGTACTTAGATGTTATTGTTCCGAAATAAACTTTATTTTTTATTTATTACAAGCGTAAGGCTAATATGTCGGAAGCATACTGGCGCGATTACCAAGAAAACCATAAGAAAATATGTCAGTATGCGAATTTTGACCACATTTACTTCAAAAAGGATTGTTTCGATACAGTCCAGGAAGTTTACTTGAAAATTAAGGAAATTATTGATAAAACCCTGGAACAGTTAGGCACAACGCAGCTGCAAGAAGGAGGGCTTCCTTTCTGCAGCTGCGTTGTGCCTTAGGACAATAGCGGAAGAGACATAACCAATACCAGGTATCCGGGCTATGCAACAGCTAAGCCCTGACCATCGTCAGCCGATAGATGACGCAGCGCAGCCACAACCAGGGACGCCGTCGCGCTATGAGGAGTCCTCGCAGTGAGAGAATTTTCTCTGTACAGAGAGCGAGACTAGCAAGCTGAACGGGTTAGTGAAGAAACAGAATATTAATTTCAAAGCGTTCCTGAGAACTGTGACTAACATAAAAGTTGATGAGTTCGAGAATCAATGGCAATTCGAGAACGCTCTAAAATTACTGGATGCAGAACAGCCGATGGGACGAGATTGACAAACTTCATTGAATGAATGAATGAATGAAATGCACCGATCCCAGCGTGGTTTAACCAGACTCCCCCGAGATTTGCACTAGCCCCTGGAGCCTCATGTTTCATGTTGCTACATAGGCCATTGCATATCAGGGAGTAGACCGGGTGGCGCGGTAATGGTAGGGAAGACGTACCCTTAGGATAAGGAGGGATTTGCGAGCCTACCGGATATGCATCCTTGAGTAAGCAATGGAATAGTGGAGAGACGGGTGATATTTATCTATGGATGGGCAGCTTTTTATGACGTCGCCGTTATGTTGGTTCAGGTCCATCTTCACCGGTGAATCTTCTGATTACGTTACGCTGCTTTTTTAAGTGTTTCTATGTCTTCGTCAGAAGCCTCGCTGCTATCCATTTCAGGTATCTTGTAAATCTCGCTGGCAGCCTTCATAATCTTATATCGATCTGCAGCCGTGTCCATCCAAAAGTTGATTTCCTTGTCGAAGTACGTCAAGTCATGTTTAAGGTTGTCGTTCCATGTATAAATAGGACGGCCAACCTTCTTAGATTTGGCTTGATAAGTGGCAACACTGCCCAAGTGACATGTCAAAATTTTGTTCCGTATTTTAAAATTAATTTTATTTAATTATTAAGTGTAATTAAGGTGTAATAATATATGTAAATGTAAAGTAACTGGATTAAAACTCAGGATTATTGTTTTCCTGCAAATTTACAAAGTAAAACACAGTTTTTGGTTACCCACCGTTACCGGTAACCTATCACGAACAGCTGATGTTCGACCTGCGGATTCAAACGGGGAGTATTGTTTACTATTATTTTATAAATAGCACACAATCGTCACATAAGACTCTGTAACATATTAATTGAGGATTAGTATCAACATTTTTGGTTGGTTTGGCTCCCTGCACTGGGGCACTCGCTTTGTTTACATAGATAACGAAACTTAGTACTTATTGTGAAATATCAGAGTATTGTAATTCTATTAGTGTTAAATTGTTCATAAAAATAATAATGTTGACTATCCGTATTTTAAATGTAATCTTTATGCAAAACTAGTTTTTATTTTATTTTATCTACCTACCCACATACGCAAAAGTAAAATCATAAGACAATAGAATCAATGACACATTTTACTTGATCTAATTAAAATAGTTTAATTTCAATTTGATTCAGCAGCCTACCTCATTTCTCTATAAGTAAATCAACACTAACTTTCCTATTTTTCCTTTAATTTCTAGCTTTCTTTATTTTGTTTGTCTGTCTATTTAGTTCTCACTGTTCCTTTCATTCTACTTTCAGTATTAGTTCCTGAAACCATGCCTGTGATGACCCGTAAGGCTGCTGCTTAGGAATTGGAGCTTAAATTGAGAACAACCATTCAAGATCTTAAGGCTTCAAACAGTAAATGTGAACAGCTGTTACAGGAAATAGATGATAGTGAGAAGGAAGTCGAGAAGGTCGTTCACAAAAATACAAGCTTAAAACAGGAGCTAGTAGACCTACATCAACAATACCTAGATGTTGTTGATGAACGGGACAAACTGCGGCTGGTCACGGATGGTTTTAATAACTGTAGTAACTTATATGAGGAGGCTCTGTGTAAGGTTAGGGATCTAGAAGATGAACTAATTCATGCAAATCTACGAATTACTAAGTTACAGAAACAAAAAAATTGTACTCGGGTTAAGGAAACTAATAACTTGTATGATGAATTATCCAATAGTAATTGTACCCCTCATTCCTTAATAACAATAGACCTTACTGAAGATTCTATATTGAAATATAATAATAGTTGTTATAAAGTAAGTCTAAATAAAATAAAAAAATATACAAAACTAAATAAAATCATAAATAAATGCAATAAATTCAAGAAACAACAAAAGCATAGTTCCAATAATATTAAACTAAGGAAAGAACGTGTCTTTCTAATAAATAAATTAAAAAACTATCAAATTAAATTAGAAGACAGTAAAAACATTTATCAAATTGACACCCAACGATTACAGTCTGGAATTGAGGTACTTGAAGAGTCACTACATTCACTTTATATTAAGTATGTGAGCTCTCAAAAACAAATAAAGGAACATATCCTTGCTGCCAACAAGTTAGTAGAAATGTGTAACGATGAGGCAGACAGAGTGGTTCCGATCACTCTTAGCACAACTCAATGTTCTTGTCAAAGGGCATCCAACCTTGAGGCTCTTCAACCTGAGGCAACGGAGGACCCGTCCCAGTCTAGAGAGCTTCAGGACTGTATCCCTGATCAAGATACACCAAATGTTATACAGGCTTTATCTCAAGTAACACAGACAGATACTTGTTCTCTCCCTTATTCTAGTAAAGATTGTTATTGTTCTATTATGTTTTCAGATAGTTTAGGGAGAGGGTTAGGTAAATTATTAAGTAACAACCTGAGTCAAACTTCAGTTAATTATTGTATACCAGGGAAATCCTATCAGGAGATAATTTCATCAATAATAGGGAATAAATATGATCCGAAAGCCATTATTTCTGTATTTGTAGGCAATAGTACTAATGTAAAAAAAGATGACATCACTGACAGTGTCACTGAAATCTTGAAGATTAATTGTCAGAAAATAATATTGTGTGCTTTTCCATACTTTGAGCACTTGTCAAGTAGGCAAAATCATAATATACATATGTTAAATAACCACATGCATTTATTAGTTAATCACTATAGTGAAAAGCTTATATTTTTTGACACCAACACTTTTGTTGAGAAATTAAAATCGACTAGGGATACTCCGTATCTGCCTATTAGTTTTAGACGTCAAATAGCATCGCTATTAGCTTTTAATATAAACTCAGACATAAGTAGTATGTCGAAGTATTTTGTAAATAGCACCACAAAAATTAGTAATAATACTAATATTAAGGTGGTTAGTAATATTTTAAACTAGTCAGTAAGACAACAGAAGGTACCAGTAACAATTTTTTTGATCTCACCATCAACAAGGTATCTTCTAGCAATCAATTAGTTAATTGTAAAAAAGGGGCTAAGCAGAATTCCTTGAAATTATTTCATCAAAATATTCAAGGTTTTTCTTCCAAACAATTAGAAATTGAATTGTTTTTAGAAAAAACAATGTTTGATATTATTTGTATAACTGAACACTGGTTGAAAGATTATGAAATGTTAATTAATTTTGAGAATTATAGTGTGGGCAGTTGTTTTAACCGAAAATCCATGCTACGTGGAGGTTCATTAATCATAATTAAAAATTGTATAAAATCTAAGAATCGTAATGACATAGTTGAACTATCGGTGGATCATAGCATTGAACTGTCCTGTGTTGAGCTAGATAAGCATTTTATAGTGTGCGTATACAGACCGCCAAATTATCAAAACTACTCTATATTTGAATCAGTAATGGAAGATGTTTTGGCAAAACTTACAACTGGTAATAAATCAGTAATTATTTGTGGTGACTTTAATATTAATATTTTGGAAAATAATTCAAATAGCAGTAGATTATTAAGCCTCTTCAAATCATTTAATCTGTCAAATGTGTTTTTAGAACCAAAGCGAATAACTTCGACTACTGCTACATATATTGATAATGTCTTTTGTTGCTGCGACTATTTAGATAAAGCCATTGTTAATTATCTCCCTTCTGATCACAGCGGTCAAACCGTTATTTTTTAATCAAACACACCAATACTAAAAGTGCAGATACAAACTAGACCAATAACAACAGGTAATTTAAATAAGTTTAATAGCACTTTAATCAGCAAGTTAAGTGATCAGGGTCTAAATATGTCCAATGGCAATATTTTGTATGAACAATTCTTTTCATTAGTGCAATCAGAGTTTAATAAGTCTTTTAAGAAAAAAACTAAAACTATTTGCCCTAAGTTTTTATTCAGTGACTGGGCAACTAAAGGTATCAGGAAAAGTAGGGAAACATTATTTGAACTGTATGGCCTTAAGCCGTATATTCAGACGGAAACTTTTAGTAAGTATGTTGCTACTTACTCTAAAACGTTTAAAAATATCTGCAAAGCAGCTAAAGCTTCTTTCATTAGCAACAAGATTAAATCAGCAGATAATAAAATAAAGACAGTTTGGAAAATTATTAACAATGAAACAAACAAGAACAAAAGACATAATACAGATTACACACTAGACACTTCCCGCGGTCTCATTAGCGATAACATCGATGTTACTCAGGAATTTGCAACTTTCTTTACCAATATTCCAATTAAAACTACTGAAACTTTAAATTCCTCCCCTTCACTTGCTATTGATTTATTAAAAGCAAATGTTTCAGCCTGTCCTGTGGAATTTAAATTTAAACATATAAACCCTGTGGTCGTCGTAAAGGCTTTTAAGCAACTAAAGATTAAAATGACCGAAGATCTGTGGGGCATGTCTACTAAAGTTTGTCAATCAATTATTGAGACAATTGCACCCTATTTAGCTTTAATATTTAATTTATGTGTAGATCAAGGGATATTCCCGGATTTAATGAAATACAGTAAAGTTATTCCACTTTTCAAATCCGGGGACAGCAAAAACACAAATAATTATAGACCCGTATCGGTTTTGCCGGTTTTCAGCAAGGTCTTTGAAAAAGTAATGTTAAATCAAATGCTCAATCATTTTAATTGTAATAACATCCTACACGATCAACAGTATGGTTTCACCAAAGGACGTTGCACAACCGACGCCGGTGTCACTTTATTAAAACACATATTTAATGCATGGGAAGAGGCACGAGATGCAATAGGCATCTTTTGCGACCTATCCAAGGCATTTGATTGCGTAGATCATGAAACGCTGCTCTTGAAACTTGAACATTACGGACTAGATAAACTTGCGCTGAGCTTAGTAAAATCATACTTGAATGATAGACTGCAGCAAGTTCAAATAAACGGTGTAAATAAATGAATTTACACCGTTTATTTGAACTTTTAAACCCAATGGGGTTTAAAAGTCAAAATGGGTGTTCCACAGGGCTCGATATTGGGTCCATTCCTATTTTTAGTATACATAAATGATTTACCTAATTTACTGAAAACCCGACCACAAATGGTGTTATTTGCTGATGACACATCACTGATTTTTAAAGTAAACAGACATGCACAGGAGCTTGACGACGTAAATAACGCTATGCTTAAGGTCCATAATTGGTTTACTGTAAATAATTTGGTATTAAATAAGAAGAAAACTAAATGCATAAGATTCGCGTTAACGAATGTTAGAAGTAGTGAATGTCACGTTGTATTGAATAAGGAGACACTACAATTCGTCGAAAAGACTGTTTTCCTGGGGATAACGCTTGACTCTAAACTACAGTGGGGTCCTCACTTAACATCACTTGCAGGGCGGCTAAGTTCACCCGCTTACGCTGTTTGGAAAATCCGCCAACTAACAGACGTAGATTCCGCGAGACTGGTCTATTTTAGTTACTTTCATAGCATCATGTCTTACGGTATTTTGCTGTGGGGACGGGCTGCAGATATTGATTCTATCTTTATTCTGCAAAAGAGGGCCGTCAGAGCCATCTACAACCTCCGCAGACGCGAGTCTCTAAGGGAACTGTTTAAGAAAATTAACATCATGACGGTACCTTGTCAGTATATATATGAGAACATTATGTATGTTCGAAAAAATCTCCATCTTTTTAGTAAGATAAGTGACAGGCATAATTTTAACACTAGAAATAGGAACAAATTAGATCAACCACGTTTTAGATTGTCTAAAGTACACACTTCTTTTATGGGGTACTGTGTAAAATGTTATAATAAAATACCACTCGATATTCTTCAACTAAATGAGAAGAAATTTAAAACATGCATTAAACGCACACTATGTAGACAAGCATATTATAAGTTAGATGATTATATCGTAGATAAAAATGCTTGGCTTAATGCTAGTCCTGCTCCACAGCCGCTTGGGCTCACTAGTTAAAATTTTAATATTTGGAAGAGTTGCTTCCCCTTTTTAAAAAAAATATATTTTGACATTAGGAACTTAATGTTCATTTTTGTTTTACCAAATTAATTGTTGAATGCTCCAATTAAGTAATGATTTTCTTTCTTTTTGGTGGTTAAATTCTTTTATTTTTTTAGATACATTGCAAACTATAGTTTTGTATAATCTAGAAGCATTTTTATTTTTGTAAATGTGAGACCATGGAGCCGTTTATTAACTTATTAAGATGTATGTTGACTTGAAATAGCATGGCAGTTGAGAATATGTCATGCTCACTTAAATGTCTCGCTGATGGTGGCAAGTGTGTTGGATCATTCGGTTCCCTACAAAATGGTTGAGCTGGATGGTGCTGATCCACGCGTCATGTTCGTGAACGGGCGCCGTCAGTTGAAACTGATCATCTCTTATCTGCCAGGGCTTATTTTTAATCTTATATTTTCAATTGCTTTTGATTATTTTTTGTACATTGTTCTCACATATAGAAGCAACAAGAATGATGTACCCAGGATTTTGTAATATCAATATTTAAAAGAGTGTCCTTGGAGTTTCTTGCCCGTTCTTCTCCATAGAGATCTACGTTTTGGAATGGGCAATTAGCTTCAACTTTCTGACTAACTGACCGACTCTTTGACAATTCAAAAGTGCCTGTAAATGGTTTAATTGAAATAAATGCTTTGAGTTTGAGTTTTGGCCTTGTACTGTATTGCCGCGTGTAATAGGTGTGGTTTGTTGCGTCTGTGAACGTGTGCGAGATAGCACATCCTATGATTCTTGATGCGTTTAGTTACTGTTTTTCCGTCTAAGATTTCGTGCATTCTCTTTTGTCTTAGTTTATTTCTGGCATGGTTAATCAAGTCTCTCATGATAACTCTCTCATATCTTCTCAGTCTTGACCTGTTAGCTTTGGTGATTGCCGAAACTTTCAAACCGTATATCATGCAAGGTACGATCACCATTCGATACATGAGTCTGGCTAGTTTCCAGTCCATTTTTGATTTATTATGAATGGTAATAGTGACTTTGCGTTTCTGGTGGCCTGTTCACACCGTTTTCTAATTGTGCTTCTCCTGCTTAGTGTAGATGTTATGTATGTGCCCAGGTATTTAATTTCATCGACCGTATGTAGATTTAATCCATTCATTGACACGCAAGTTGTTTTCCGTTTAGCTATGGGGTCTCTTATTAATATTTTTGTTTTTGTTTCTTTTATTTGGAGGCCGACACTAGCTAGTAGGGGTTTAATATTGTATACTATTCCTTCTAACCCTTTTAGATCATCTGTAATAAAGATGAGGTCGTCCGCGAATGATAGCATCAGGGGGAGTGAGATTTCATGATCTTGGTCTAGTTTGATTAATTGAGTTTCCTCTTCGAGGGTGCTGAGGACCTCGTCCATGACTAGTGAAAAAAGGCGAGGGGACAGCGGGCAACCTTGTTTGACTCCTTTTCCTTTGATAATCCAACTGCTTTGCTGACCACACCATTTGATATGTGTTCGTTCATTCATGCAAACCTTGATTATCATGTTGGTTAGTGGCTTGTTAGTTCTTTGTATTAGAATGTCTCGCAGTGCTTGGAGGTCGACGTTATCAAAAGCTTTTTCTATGTCCAAAGCGAGTACATAAATTCTTTTACCTACGCGCCATTCTTCGCCTAACACCCTTTTTAACGTAAATATGTGATCATCTGTAGATCTATTGTTTATAAAGGTTGCTTGGTAGTTGCCTAATTCTTTTATTATTGCATCTAATTTTTTTAATACGTAAGCGGCGTAGATTCTGTAACCAGTATTGCAAACCGATATTCGTCGATAGTCATTTGAATCTTTAGGGTTGCTTTTCTTCGGAATTGGTACCTGCACTGTTTCTAGCCACGTGTCGGGTGTTTTATTATGTGTCCAGGCTTTGTTCATATGCTTGGTGACGACTTCCTGTAATATTTGCAGCATCGCTTTGTAGAGCTCGATTACTATTTGGTCTGTTCCGGGCGCTGTCCCGGACCGCATTTTGTTAATGATATCCATTACATCATCCACCGTGGGTCCTTCATTCTGCGCAACGGTTAACGGCTTTGTTATGTTAACCGTTGGTATAGTGGGCCCTCGGATTTTTTTAGAATTTTCTCCCATTTGGGCATTGGTATATACGCGTTTCTTTTCCGGCGTTTTGTTGTTTGCTTGTTTTTCCTGTAAAATAAATATAGTATCTGCATGCGTTTTGAAGGATGCTTTTTCCCCAGTCCAGTAAAGAAGGCACTGCACTCTTTGTTTTCTTCTTGGTGTTTAATCTTTTAAAGTATTGCCTGACATTCTTTTACACGATTATGTCTATTTGGGTTATCTAGTTGTCTTCTTTGTAAGAATTTGGCCTTTTGGAGGTTAGCAAGAGCTATACGATGGTCTCTACTGTGACTCGGCTAAAAAATCAAGGTTTCCTGGGCAGCCGCTTTTAATACTCCAGTTATGGTACCCCATGGTATTTCGATGCTTTCATTCGTTGAGTCGATTCCTATGTTTTTCAGTTTTTGATTATGCAAGCTTGGTATTTTATTTTAGTGGATTTGATGTTGAGAGCAGCATAGTAACAATGTTTATAATTGAAATCCTTGGTCAAAATTGTTGTATCCTTCTTTTGTGACTTGTGTTTGGTGCTGTCATCGTTGTTTATAATTCGACTTGTTCTTAGCTGCCCCCAAATTATTTTATGGTCGGATAAGGCCCTACCTGCCCATTCGCCTTTAATATAATTAAAGAGTTTTTCTGTTACCTGTGGCGTAATAATATGATCCAATTGTGATTTTTGCGTGCCCTTTGACCATGTTATCCTGCATGATGATCTCGCTTTTGTTGTTTCTATTTTTAGTTTTTCCCTGTTGACTATATTCATTAACATTTCCCCGTTGTAATTGGAATAGTCATGATGAAGATTTTGGTGAATCAGCCCTTTGCGTTGGAAACTTATTGTATCTTGTCTACCAATATGGGCGTTAAAGTCGCCTAGGATTACTAACGTACATTTCCTTGGATTTTGTCTAATCAAGTTTAATACACCTGTGAAGGATCTGGTTGCTTTAGAGGTACAACTATTGATGTGGGAGTTAATTATATAAAGCGGAGTAGGGTTGTCATTTCCCCTATCAACATTAAGAGTAATTGACATCACGTCGGTATCGTTCTTCCTGCTTATTATTTCGATTTGGGCATCCTAAGAAAGGATGCCCAAATCGCTTTACAATTGCAAGTCCCCGGTGAGCTTTACCAGATAGGTGCCATTCGTAGTGGGTGCAGTTGTACGTTCCTAAGTTCATCCCTGTTTCTTGTAGGCAGGCTACGTGAATACCCCTATTTGAAAGTTCCGTATCGATTTTATCTTTTTTCGCTGGTTTCGAGGCCCCACGGACGTTCCAAGTTGCAATACGCAGGTCTGAGCAAGTGTACTTGGTTGCGGTAGAAGGCTGATTTCTAAGTATTGTGTATCCAGTGTCATCCGCAATTTCATCCGATATCGGTGTACGTAATGTTGATGCTAACTGTTCACACGGTGTTAATGATTTAGCTAATTGGGGGCTGTTGCGGAATCGAGGTTTTCTAAGTGCTAAGCAAATTCTGGCGTCACCGCGGTTATCCGAAACATAGGTAGCGAGATCTCTTCGGACAGACATGTGGTTGAAAGTCAGTCCCATTATATTGTTTATTTGGTGGGCTATCGCTCTATACAGACAATTCCCATCTTTTCTCATGGGCGCTATAATTAGGTACCATTGTAAAACTATTGTTTAAAAGTCAAAATACCCCGCAGCGCCTCCCGTTGCCCGCACGTGCGAGTTTAGTTTCGAGACAGTTTTTATTTTTCTATAGAAATTTATCTTATTACGGAGTTTTCTTTGTTTTGTTGAATGTATTTCAGCTTAAATGCTCATGTGTCTTTCGTCACAAAGACTCGGGTAAATTGCTCAACAAAAAGTAAAGCAAAAAAAGGGTTGCCTCGGACAAAAAAAGGGTTGCTAGAGAAATTGTCAATTTGTTTAGAATAGTTTCTGTGAGTTAAGTTATAATTATCAGCATGCAAAAAGTTATGGATCAGGTCAAACTAAGAAGTTTTGTGTAAGATATTTTTGTACGAAATCAAAAGTGACACTGTTATTTTGTTGGAGTCATACAGTATCTTATTTTATTTTGCCATTCTACTTTTACTATGCACATATAATCTTATACCTGAAGCTTAAAAATATTTTTTTTATTTTGCGCGTAGCATCAAACCTCCAAACTTCATCACTCAACTGCAGATTCACGCTCACGATGTTGTACCTTAATCTATCAAATAATATACCGAACTTTGCCACTGGATTTTAGCCACGTAATAGAAATATAGTCGAGAATTGAACTGGACTGAGTTCAATTCTCGACTATATCTGTCTTGGTCGCTACACTTGCTAGAAACTATTCAAAATACTAGTCGTTTTGGTATCTGAATCTATCGTTGGAGCCAACTTTATCGTTGAGTTTGTAATATTGACTAGGTGATCATTAGGTAGGTAGCTTATGAAATAGTCGGCTCCGCGCGTCTATTGACGCAGTCTTACTCAGGTCAAGTTGTTTATTTTGCAGAGGGAAGCAACGCCCTGAAAGACATGGAATGAGCTCACCGGATTATTCTGGATCCTTCGTTGAGTGGTCCTGGAACCTTCGGCAAACGATTAGACCCTCGTTTGCCCTGGATTGCTCGCATAGGTTCAAGAATGCCTAGCACATCTCACTTTTGCACTGTATTAATATTAGTATTTATTTATCGACACTTAAAGACACAGCCACATCAATCAACAAAAACACTGGTCGAGTTTGTTGAGCGGCAATTTACACGATGTTATTTTACGGCCGGCGCACGCCAAACGATACAAAAAAACTACAACGCGGAGCGCTCGAGACGTCCTTCCGCTACGACGTCCAGTCAAAGACCTGGGGCGAGATTGACAAACTTCATTGGGTAATTAAAGGTGAGGATGAAGGCGACAATATTACGTACCAAATGGAATTCTGCAAAAAAGAGGGAAAGTACAGTGAGTTGACAAACGACATCAACAAAGTGAAGCACCGTGAGAAGTCAGCCAAAGCTCATCCAAAGATGGACATCCCCGTGTTCAATGGGACTTGCAACCACTGGGTTCCATTAAGACTTGTTTAGCGAAGCAATCGATAAAAACCCGTCAATGTCTAATGCGCAAAAAATTCAGTTTTTGAAGAGTAAGATGACTGGAAAAGCAGAGCGTCTGATTCACCGTTTACAGATTAGCTCTGACAATTATCTGGTATGTTGGGAGATTTTAAGCCACAGTTATGGTAACAAGAAATTGATTTTCACGTCCCATATTAACATTCTAATGGGACTTCCCAACATACAACAACAATCGCTGGCTATGATCAAGAAACTGCACGACGTAACGCTATTCAGTATCTGGGAGTAGATATAGCATCTTGGGATCCACTTTTAGTGCACCTACTAGCGCAAAACCTTGATAACGATACCTTCACCGAATACATAAAATTGGTCAAGAACCCTAGAGAGCTACCCAATCTACAGGAATTCCTGGAATTCTTAGAGACGAAATTTACAGCGCTAGAAGCATCTTGTCGCAAGCAAAAACCAGCCAACTAAAAGACGATGCCGTAACATCCATGGAAAAACGGCAACGACAACTAAAACCAGAAGAAAAATTTTCACCGAAATAATCATCAATCAGACAACAAAGATAATTCCAAATCTAATATGAATGCGTTACATATGTCGTGGTCAATAACCTGTGCAATCTACATTGTGCAATTCTAAACACGGTTTGTGGCATTGCCCTGATTTTTTACAAATAACGCACGAACATGAAGTAAATAAAATTGATCAATTAAATTACTGCCAAAACTGTACATGCAGTCATAACAATAAACCATGTCAATCGAACAAACGATGTCGTAAATGCTTAGCTATACATAACACTTTACTTCACGAAGCATTGGCAAGACAAAGTCCAACTGCGTGAGCAGAAGAAACTACGAACAGTGTTGCAACCAAAAAGAGCATATCTAGTGGATCATCTCTGGACGACATGTCTGAAATACTTTTAGCCACCGCTATCATAAAAGTAAAGGGAGGTGATGGAACTCAGCACAAGATGAGAGCGTTAGTTGACCAGGGTTCTCAACTGTCGTTGGTCAATGAAAACGCAGCCCAGGTCTTGGGATAGAAGAGGGCTCATTTCAAAGGTCAAATTTTCGGTGTTGGAGAAAAATGAATGTTACAGATAGTGTTACCTGTAACATTCTATAAATAGCGAATTTACTTGTGACACAAACGTTATTGTTATGAATAATTTGATCAAACGACTGCCAAATAACACGTTTACCAAATCAACAACGTGGAACCTAATATCCAAGGGCTACAATTGGCTGATCCAGAGTTTCATTTAAGCAGACCCGTAAACATGCTTCTAGGCGCAGATATTTACAGCAAGATAACGTTAGGAGTAATCTTGAGAGGAGACAAAGACAATCAACCAATCGCTCAACAGACGCAACTAGGGTGACTACTCTGTGGATCTATGAGACCAATGCAACGTAGTTCTCAACAATACAGAAGACTTACTGAAATGTTGGGAGAACGAAAATATAAACCAGAAAATAGAGATGTTCAACGATGACCATGAGTGCTTACAGATTTTTATCAAAGTCCAACTACCACTTAAGCCGGAACATAATGATAATTTGGTTGCAACCAAACCACAAGCATTAGCTTAATTTAGAAACTTAGAGAATAAATTTGAAAGAAACAGCCAGTTGAAAGCAGATTACAAAAAATTCATAAACGAATATTTCACATTAGACCACATGATACCATGCAACATTAACCAGGTGCCCGAATGCAGTCATTCGGGCAGAATCTACCACAACCAAACTGAGTACAGTCTAAATGACGTCATGTACAGGGGTCCATATATACAAAATGATCTTCAAGAGCTTATCCTGCAATGGAGACAATTTCAATTTTTATATACTTCCGACATCGAAAACATGTACAGAATGATCCGAGTACACCAAAAAGACCAAGCTTACCAAAAAGTACTATGACGAGAATCAAATAACTAACCTATACAATCATTTCAACTTGTACGGAACTAAACCAGCAGGATTCTTAGCGATCTTAGAAAATAGACCTCGAACAAACCAGACCTATTAACGAGATTTAGAGAGAGAGCTATGTGACCAGTCAACATACGATTGAAGCAAAACGATTCTACCAAAACATTGTGCCTCTGTTGAAACTAACATAAAGATAATTTTACCTTTAACTTGAAAATAGAACCCGAATCAACTGCAATTATTACCAAAAGAGCTCTACTTTCGGACATTTCGAAGCTGTTTGATCCATAGGGTGGTTAACCCCCCTGAGCACTACCATGAAACTACTGTTTCAAAATGTCTGGTTGTCTAACCGGAAATGGGATGACCATCTACCAGAGGCAATGAACTCCGAACGGATTCTGCGACTCCTCAAACAAGGCATATGCGTGTGTAATCTACTGCAAGGTAGTAAAGAAAGAAGGGACAACCATTACATTAGTTGTGGGGAAGGCCAGGTTGGCACCTATAAGTAAAGTCTTATCTATACAGAGACTAGAGTTAATGGGCGCTCATCTGTTAGCTCAGCCAATGCAAAAAGTCCAAAGTTACTTATCAAATTACCCTACGGATGTCTACTGTTAGACCAATTCAACGACAGTACTAGGATAGATATAAGGAAATCCAGTCCGATGCATTCATAGCAAATCGGGTAAAAACAATCACCAAAACCACACCATCAAAACATTGGCAATATATTAAGACGACAGATAATCCAGCTGACTGTGCAAGTCGTGGTTTAACTGTCAAGCAACTCAAAGACCACAAGTTATGGTGGCAAGGGCTGCCATCATACACAAACCAAGAAAACCATTTATGAGACGAATTTAGAAGTAAAGCCGTCTATTTTAAAACAAACCAACGCGGTAGTAATTGGACAATCAAGAGAATCGCTGACCACCGAAATTATTAACGATTTGATTGACAAATCCATTGCAAAAATCATACGTATTTTTGCGTGGATACTGCGATTAGCTATCTTGAAAAAGTAAGTTCGCCGACCCCACCTCGAATTTTACGAGCTACATCGTGTTAAACAGCACTGATAATCAAAAACGTTCAGCAGGCAAAACTTGCGAACGACCTAGATTATATAAACAAAAAAGGACAAGTGCACTCCAAAAGCAAGATTTTGAGTTTGAATCCAATCACAGATGAACATGTGATTTTACGTGTGTGGGTGGGAGATTGGAGTACGCCCACATGAGTCTTGAGATGAAACATACCGTCATCCTCACGATCATCCGCTAACCACATTACTCATCGATCAAGCTCATAAATTGACTTTCCATGGCGGAGCACGTCTAACGTTAGCAAATCTGTTGTAGATTTGGATTATCGGTGGATATATGGAAAAAGTTCATAAGAAAATGTATCATATGCAAAAAACAGATCCTGTACAGCAGCTTCAGCTCATGGGAGATTTACCAGAACTAATACTAAATCCAGAACATGCGTTTTACCACTGCGGCATAGATTACACAGGCTTCGTAGAGGTCAAGGCTAATAAAGTACGAGGAATCAAAACTACAAAGTACATAGCAGTTTTTGTATGTAACATAACATCACGCGTGTAATCCCCGGAGGGTTAGGCAGAGGTGTACCTATAGTACACCCACATTTCGCCAGTTATGTTTAAGTCCCATGTAATAGGGGGCGAGCCTATTGCCATCAACCGGGCACAAATCCAGACTCCGGGCTGTTACTGAGAAATTCCAGATGGAAAACCCAATAACACTTTGCCCGACCCGGGAATCGAACCCAGGACCTCATACTCAGCAGTAGCGCTTGCAACCACTAGACCAACGAGGCAGTCCAGACCAACGAGGCAGTCCGTACAGTTTTTGTATGTATGGACACGAAAGCGGTTCACTTAGAACTTGTGTCAGACCTAAGCAGCTCCGCCTTTTTGGCAGCTCTAACCAAAATGGCAGCCAGAAAAGAGACACCAAGACATATGTACAGTGACAACGGCACTAACTACGTGGGAGCAAACACAAGTATTCAGTGAAAGTTTTATAACCGAAATAACGGAGATGGGCATAGATGGCACTTTAACGTACCTAGTTGACCTAATGCCGGCGGTCTATGGGTGTGAGCAGTACGCAGTCTAGAACATCATCTCAAGAGGGTCATTACTCAACAAAGACTAACTTTCGAGGAGTACACCACATTGTTAGCTAGACTAGAAGCATGCCTCAACTCTCGACCTCTTTGCGCGATATCCGAGGATCCTGATGATGTAAACTTCCTCACACCACCTCATTTCTTATCAGAAAGACCAGGAACAACTGTAATAGAAAAAAAGCAAGATGCTAAAACCAGATGGCATCTAACCAACAAATTATTCCAAGATCTTTGAAAACGATGGAAGACTGAATACTTGGTACAACTAAATGGATGAAACCACAGAAAAACATTGGAATCGAAGATCTAGTAGTGATTCATGATGAGAATGTACCTCCAGGAAAATGGGCTCTTGAACGTGTGGTCGACATATATCCAGGAAACGATGATCTAATAAGAGCGGTTTCACTAAAAACAAAAAATGGGGTCATAAAACATTGTGAAACTCTCCGTTTTGCCCGTCAACCAGAATAACACAACGATATCAAAACCAGATATAAAACCAACAACCAAATTAACAGAAAGGAAAAGAAAACTGAGATCTAAAATCGTTGTGGCAACGTTTTATTGAGTTTTTTCATGCTGATTTTTTCATCTTACGGTTTAAACAACGTCAAACCATTTCCAAGTAACTTTATTTTTACCCTATTTCAAAAGTACAATTAATCAGGGATAAATGGACATTAGTCATGTACTACGACATGGGGCCCCATTGGACAGGCATAAACACCTATAATAAAATAGCAAATTATCAAGAACAATAATGTGCAACCATTGAAACACAAAACCATTATAATACGATCGTGCAGCAAGCCCAGCACGACTACCAGGAACTCGAATACTACAATGAACTTTTGCTAACACAGCATTTTGATGTCCACGCTAGACGGCGACGCGCCATAGGGAAGACGAGTCGGCGCCGACGAGACCTTGTCAACGGTATTGGGTATCTAACGAATGACTTATTCGGAGTGTTGGACTTACGTTTCGCAGACCAATATGAAAAGGACATTGAAACCATACATCGCAATGAGAAACACCTTTCTAATTTATGGAAAAATCAGACTTCTATAATTGAAGCAGAGTTCAACATTATGAAGAGAATGGAGATCACAGTAAACAAACAACACAAGGTAATAAACAAGAAGCTTATGGATTTGCAAGAAAACGCGAACACTCTCCAACGAGAAATACAAAATATTTCATATTTTAATAACTTCAAGTTGTCAGCGATGTCTGGAAACAGCTTGCTGCAAGGATTAAGATGACTTCAAGAGACATTGCTCGATGCATTAACAGACATCTACCATGGTCAAAATAGCATACATTTACTGCCACCAACGCAACTTAAACGTGAGCTCTAAACCATATATGGCAAAATAAATGCCAAGCGAACTCACACTACCAATCACTAATTTAGACAATGATCTTCAGTATCTTTACAAACTACTGAAGCCAGGGCGACGCAAAAAATTGTTATTATTGAAGTTACTTTTCCACTTGTATCCAGAGAAAGTTTCAAACTATACAAGATAATACCAGTACCGCACAAAACCAACACCATTATGACAACAATAATACCAGTCTCCAAATATGTGGCAGTCAACCTAAAGAAAGATTCCTTCTTTAACATGTCCACACAGTAACTAACGGCATGTCTACACCATGGACCGACCTGCAAAATGACGAAAGTTTTTGCGACAAGAATTCGGCAACTAATAAATATAAAGTAGAAAAAGCCAAATGCACTAACGTATGGCTTGAATTACATTTGACTTCTCAGCACTTTTACTTTTGTTGTGACACCTACTCAATAAAAATAATATGCGGCGATCATGTAACAGTTCGTCAGCTGACCCAAGCCGGGGTCATTGGCATAGGTCAAGAGTGCGTTATCAAAGGAAAGGACTTCTCATTATATTCAATACGACATCAGTCCAACTAAATGAATATTTCACCAACCAATTACATGCCTGAATTTGATCAGATTAATCACTTGACATCAAAATCCCTGACGAAAGACAGACTGATGACGGAAACCTAACCATATCCATGACCAGTCTGGGGGAGGCGATAGAAAAACTGACGAAAAGTGATTCTGAAATAGACGATATATCACCCCATGATATCCACCAATACGTAATTTGTTACGTGTTAATGTCGATCGCTCTATACGTGGCAGCAATATGGCTATGGCGGACCGGGCGATTTTGCCTGTGCCGAAAGGCCGCCGCTGGGCACCGTGGCGAGGGATCCCGCCGACAGCAGACCGCGGTGACCCTACCACCTCCAAGGCCTCGACGCCGCAGCGAGAGTCGCTGTCAACAGGAGTTAGCAGTATAGTGAAGTGCTCATTGCCTGAGATCTAAAGGACCAAAGTGAAGGTTTTCGTTCACAAAATTATGCCAAACGCTGGCCTAGCGCGAACAAACGGGGCCAAAAATACGGACATAGGCAACCAAAATATTGTTTTTACCGTGGAAGACTCAATAGTCTAACTTTAAATCGTCGTTACTCTTTTTAATAACTATAATTATTGAAGTAGACCAATATGCTTTTATATTTTGCTTTTACTATGCTTTATCAATGTTTTTATACCTACAAGTTAAGATTACTAGCATTTTTTCTCGCTCTCGGGGATATGTTCGAGTTAATCGAACACTCAGCGAAAATGCATTATTGCATCGTACGCAAATGTGCACATTCGCTCGTTCACCTAAATAAGGGCCAGTTCGCGTTCAGATCTTTCTTTATTAAAGTTTACACCACAGGCTTTGGCTTTTCTTAAGACTTCATTTACCCTTTCTTCATGTTCGATTTTATTTTTTCCCCAGATTAAGATATCATCGATATAAATCTACCCCTTCCATCTTGAAAATTTTATACATTTCATTATGAAAAATCTCTGGGGCACAGCTAATTCTAAATGACAATCTCATATAAATCTATATCGCCCAAACGGCGTTGAAAAGTACAAAGCTTGGAGCCGTTCTTATTTAATTTGACCCATTCAAAACCAACCTTTTGCGTCACATTTTGAAAAAAAAATAGCACCTGAAAGATTACTGGCTATTATTTTCATCTAATGTAGGTAACTAAAAATGACTTCGCTTAATCACTCTGTTAAAATTTTTAGGGTCTAAGCAAACACACAATGTTTTATTTGGTTTTTCTACCACAACAATACTTGAAACCCAATCAGTTGGCCCATCTACTTTTTTAATTATCTCTTATTTCTCCATATTTTCTTCTTAACACGAGGACGCAGTTTTAAAGGTACTTTTCTAGTAGCTGTCAAAACCGGTGGTACAGATTCATCTATCTGTATCTCACATTTGTTTGGTAAGCAACCAATTAATTGAAAATTGATTTATCAATAAAAAAACCACAAATAGAAAATTCTTCATTTTTCAAAATTAGTTTTAATTTCAGACAAGCCCTTAATCCTAATAAATTATTACAGTCTACATCCAAAACATAAATCTTTTGCATAGTTTTAAATTGTTTATGCTGTAACAATGACTCAAAGTATCCTACCACTGGTAATTGTTTTTGACTTATTAAAAACATATCTTTTTAATGACATTACTCGATTAATACATTACTCGATTGCGTACATCATGATACACTCACCAGGAAACTGTACCACTATGGTATGAGGGACAAGGCTCTTGACCGTCTGACTTCTTATCTGAACAACAGAATCCAGAGGGTCGATGTTAATGGCAAGAAATCTGCAGGATCTGCGGTCATCATGGGCGTTCCGCAGGGTTCAATTCTTGGGCCTTTCTTATTTCTAATTTATGTAAATGAGTTACCTTATCATTTAAGGGATAATCACAAGATAGTATTATTCGCAGATGACACTTCCCTCATTTTTAAAATCAAACGTCAGTTAGTCAACTTTGAACAAGTTAACGATGCACTCTCTAAAGTAGTGCATTGGTTTAATGTAAATAATGTTCTACTGAACGAAAAAAAGACTAAACTAATTAAATTTTCAATGCCAAATGTCAGGCAGCTATCTACCAATGTTCAAGTTAATGGAACAGAGTTGGACCCTGTTGAGTCGACAGTTTTTCTTGGAATCACTATTGACAGTAAATTACAATGGGGCCCACACATAGAAAAATTCTTCCTTTCACATTCAGTCCATTCTTCTATGGTATGCGCTTCCTCTTGATATCAGGACGGCCACCAGTCGGTATGCATTTAAGCGGAAATTGCAGAGTTTTTTTCAAAACAAATAGAGTAGAGTCATCTCAACATCTCTCTGCCTTAAATTTGTATATATATATGTATATATATAATAAATATATGTATATTACATTAAATATGTATGTGTATTATAAGTTATAACCTATTTATGTACTGTTGTTCCTCCCTATATTTTTCTAATGATATATTTTTAATATTTTTTTTCTTTGTTCCTCTTAAACAGAGCACCTGCCATCCAATCTCTTCACCACCCTTGGCTGACTGGTAGAGAATGCCTAAGGCATTAAGTCCGCCTTTGTACCACTTTGAGTGTGAAAAGTTTAAATAAATAAATAAATAAAAATTGTCAGGAAGACTAAGTTCGGCCGCCTATGCTGTTAAAAAAATTAGACAGATAACTGATGTGGATACAGCCAGAATTGTTTATTTTAGTTATTTTCATAGTCTTATGTCATATGGGATTCTTCTCTGGGGAACCTGTGCGGACATTGATACTATCTTTATTCTACAGAAAAGGGCTGTTCGAGCCATATACAACCTAGGTCCAAGAGATCCCCTTAGAGAAAAATTCAAAGAAATAAATATTCTGACTGTAGCCTCACAATACATTTTTGAAAACCTATTGTATGAACACAAAAATATATCAAATTTTAAGAAAATGTCCGAAATTCATAGTTTAAATACCAGGAATAAACACAATCTTGCTGTACATCGCACACGTCTCCACAAAGTAGGCAACTCGTTCATGGGTCAATGTATACGCTTTTACAACAAACTTCCCATTGACATTCGAAACTTACCCATTAATAGATTTAAAATCTGTATTAAAACCAAACTTTGTAAAAAAGGGTATTTTAAATTTCAGATTATTTAGAAGATAAAAAAGCATGGGATTGAACTACTCGCTCTGCTAAGCCTTGTGATAAAACTTAACATTTTAATTATTTTGTAAAATCATCAAAATATACCAGTTTTATATACACATTGACATTGTTGAAAATCATATTCAAAATGACATGATTACTTTGTAAAGTATTATATTATTTTAATTAATTATTGTGAATGTGAGGACTATGTGGATATCATTATTATTTTCATTTTTCAGTTAGTTTTAATTATGGTCTGGCAGTTTGAGTAGTTTATGCGGCCTACCCAAATGTCCTTTCTTTGGTATTGTTCGTCTAGTTGAGCTCCTTAAGTTCTGAGTTGAGCTCCACGATTACTGACAAATGCTTGCACTGACTCGACAGGTCCACTCAAATCTGTGTGATTCTTTCCTCAAAAGACCATTTCAGACACTAATCTACATGGTCCTCATATGGCCTGACCAAGATTATGTCTGGACTTTAAAAGAGACTGTGACCTCTGAGTTTGTTTCGGCCTTTCTTCTCAGAGTAGTCAGATAGGAAACGCCGAACTCAACTAGCTTATTTTTATTTTTTTAATATGACGTGTAAAAGTGATTCCGATATCCTATTTACAGAATAAACAATTTTATTTCATTTCATTTCACTGAAGCATCAGCACCACTATCTAACTTAAATTTTACACTGACACCATTGAAATCAATAATACAATGCCAGGACTCAGATGAATCATTAGATGCCTCTATTGAAATATTATACATAAGTAGCTCACTATTATTACAGTCCTCACCTATTCTCGCTACTGTATACCTGCACTTCCCGCACCTTGTAGACCGATAACACTTACAAATGTCAATTTTTGTCGCATTTATAAGATTTGACATTGAATGCTGGGCAACGTCTATCTGTAATATGCAAAAATCCACATATATATTACAAGGTCATTGTTGCTGTTGTTGAGATGTGCCAAATGATCTTTGACCACGTTCACCATTTCTACCTACATTAGCCCCCGAGTAGAAACCACTTCTCTGACGTGCACCACTTCCATCAGCACGAGCACTAAAATCCCGAGTATCGTTACGGACATTACCTCGTCGAAGTTGTTCCATTGCAGCGCTGCTCGTTTCTGGAACCATCTTGCTGGAAGAACAAACTGCTGCTTATAGTCCAGCACGCTCTGCTGCTCTACACATTAGACTCGCTTCCTCCAACGTGAGCTTCGTTTTACTCCTCCCCGACCCTTGCTCGATAACGAGGTGCCAGCAGTGGTTTCAGCTGTGCACGTAGCTTTAAATTCCCCGATTAATAATAATGATCAAAACTTTGATCCAGCCCGTCCCATCTTTGATGTCCTCCCTCCGGTGACGCCCTAAGCCGAGGCTCGTACCCCACAGGGGGTGCCCTTAGCGAGCGTTCACCTAGCTTTTTAGCTTAGTTTTGTATGCCCCTGGCTGGAGGCTTTGAGTGTAGCAGCTTAAGGCAACCACAGGATGTAGTTAGTCTTCAATTTATTGTTCAATTCAGTCGTCAAGTCAGTATTCAAGTTAGTGATAGTTGTAATACGCCAAGTTCAGTCTCCTTTTTGGGCAACACCGACGCGTGTGTTTTTCTGTTGCCTATAACGCGCTCCGCCTTACTGTGTAAGCTAATTTTGTGTTGTAACTGATTCTAAAGTGTTTCTATTGTGTGTAATTATATGTTGTGTAATCAAGTTAAAGTGTTGTTATTTTCCGTAATTATATGACGTGTACTCAAGATAAAGTGTTGTTATTTTAATTCACGACCGCCAATATCCACCCTGCACCTGAATATCTTTCAGCATCATTAACTTGTTCAAAGTTGACTAACTGACGTTTGATTTAAAAAATGAGGGAAGTGGGAATTATCTCGTGGTGTGTATTTAGACAGTTAGTTAGTTCTTCTTCGGTTACATATTTGTGCAATCGTTTAAGAAGCTCGCTCTCAGATAAATGATGCTCTTTCCTTCCTACGAACTCATTTTCAGGAAGAAAGAGCCGAAACAATTATGAATTTGTGATTGATCTATTGGATTTAAGCTTAAACAAAATATTATACTATTGTTTAATTGTTGATTTTATAGAGATTAAGAGATTATATGCATGATATTATTTTATAGCTCAAGATACCATGTTCCACTCAGTAGTCACTTTAGTAAGTCAGGAAGAAAGAGCCTTAAAAGCACCATAAACAATTTTGACAGATTGTTAAGTGATTTTATTGATTTTTTTTTTGTATATTGATTTTAAAAAGATTTATTTTATAAAAATAATAAAAAATAAGATCGCTTACTTATGATTACTTAGACACTGATTATTCAATTTAAACGTTTTATTTTATCTAGATATTTTTCTCATACTATGTGTGTGTTTTGTTATTTTTGTTCAGAGATTTTGTTTGCAACTTTAAAAGTTATTTAAGTAAAGTGATTGTGTATTTAAAAAAGGGTTTTATTGTTTTGTAGTGAAACTTATTAGTTGTTGAATAAAAGAATATATAATAAGTTAAAAAATAGAATCCAATACCGGGATCCCGGGATCCCGGTACCAACACTTGGCCGGTTTTAAAGTATTCTTTAAAAAAATCTTAACAAATTCAATGTTATAGCAGTATAATATTTAAAAACTTGAGTGGCGCCACATAGTAACGCTGTCTGTATCTACTTATTTATAGTAACACATACCTGATAGTGGAACATGTCAGCGAGCATGGCGTAGGGCGCGGGCTGCAGGCCGGCGGAGTCCGCGAACACGGCACCCGCCAGCGCCGCACCCGCCCACGCGCCCCCTGCGCCCCCCCACACCGCACACGCGCCACCCAGCAGGCACAGCCCCGTCGCTACCGCGCACCACACCATCAGCTGCTGGGGAACCATTACATCGAGTTATTGGTGGTAAAACATAATGTGTGCCAACACAAATACTTAAATTGAATGTGACCCTTGCAGAATAACTCAACTAGTCCTAAATGTTCCCATCCTCTAAAAATACTTTATTTTCTTTTAACAACAATGTAATAAAAACCTTTCTGCCAACTTTCTCAACGAGGTATAAGGCTAGTGCAGAAGCAACGAATTGCGCTGCACCAAGCAGCACAGCATGGCGCGCTGGAGAGCCGAGCACGCCAATTGAATCCCCTGCACCGGCTGCACTGGCGTCGTCTCGCGCGAGCACAAACACGCGCTCCGCGAACTGCAGCAATGCCAGCACACCGCACGCCTCCTGCCCCACCACCGCCACCAGACATAACACGAACGCACGCCGACGACGCACATCGCTTACTGAGGACATCACAAATGAAAACCTAGATAAAGTAGGTATTTGTAGTGTGTCTATGTAATTATTTATGGTATCTTCCTTCATCACTTGATGTCTTGGCATGCTTATTTTTCTTTCTGTTATTTTTAATTATTAACTTGTATATTAGCAGAATAAAGCTAAGATTTCTAATAGTATTTTCGTTGAAATGTATCAATTTATTCTGCAAAAAAAATGTCAGAAAATGATACAAAACCGGATATTTACGCAAAAATCCGAAAAATCTCCAAGCATACTACGAAATTTACGACCGGATTGTTTCGATATCGAATTCGGAACGGTGGCGGCTGATTCAAAATGGAGCAATTGCTACACAACTTCCTCTAATTTTATAATTGAAGAGAATTCTAGTATTTCTGATTCTATGACACTGAAACTATTGACGAATCATCTTTCTCCAACGATTTTCCTAATTATTAACGAATGCAATTGACAATGCTATTACACGGCTTAATGAGGTATTTATCAAAACTTTCAATGAAATACATTCACGTCGTGTTTTGTCAACTCGCAAACAGCAATCATATGAATCAATCCAAATATATCCAAGCTTTGAAACAACTAGCGCAAGATTGTACGTTTAAAAGCGTAACTGCTGATGAATATAAGCAAGTGTACATACGTGACGCGTTAATATCAGGAATTTCTTCGCAAAAGATACGCCAAAGGCTGCTAGAAAATACGGTACTAAGCCTAGATGACGCTTTTCGACAAGCTATTGCAATTGATTCGGCTGAGAAACATAGGTCTCGCATTTGTAAACACGCTTGATCCATCACAAGTTAATGCTGTAAAATACAATAAACATAACCAACCTTCTGAAGCCAAAGCTCAAACTTCGTTAGCGCCTATGAGACAAGGGAAAATACGTTGCTTCTTTTGTGGATCTAATACTCTACATCAAAGCATCAAATGCCCCGCATTTAACTCTATTTATTGTTAACTTTGTTCGAAGAAAAGACACTTGGCACGCGTATGTCGATTTTCGAAACCTGTCGCAAATACAGCGGCCAACAATGATGAAAGCAACACTTGAATTTTGGCTGCATCTCGTCCAGTCTACGGAAAGCGACGATACCTATATTATCGAAAGAAACTCGTGCTGAAGCACCGATTGACACGGGAAGTTCTGTAAGTTTAATCGACGAGTTAGATAGTTTAATGAATGTCAGAAGGAAGAACATTAATCAATCCGTTTCTTTAGCTTCTCTTTATCTATAGTAAATATTATTATTGGGTATTTATGACATTCATTAATTATATAATTTTATTATTAAGTAAGTATTACTTATTTTCAAAATTTTATTACATTTGTCATTTAATAATCATTATCGCTGAAATAGGCTTTATTAATCAAGTAATTCTTAAGTGATATAAAATTATTTTCTTCCTTTATTTTATTAGGTAATTTATTGTATATTTTATGGCCCATACAAAATGCACTCTCGTCCAACATACCCATATGGCGTGTCTATTACACAAAGTGTACTGGCAAGTCTGGTACTTTTTAGCGTCTCATATTTTGGTTAAATTATTTCTAATGTCTTAATCATCTTTATTTTCTCCTGTGGCAACACTACAGCTAACAGCTGATTTGGATTTGTCCCTATAATTTATTTTTTTAGATTTCCTTCTTAATAAGGCCTATTTCCAATTTATTACCTAGTTTAAAGCGTAATTAAGTGTTTTCTGTGGAGCTACGTATGGTATTCCGAAATACCGCTCACTGAAAGGACGGTTTTCCGATAACACTCTACTCCGACGGTTAGTTGAACGAAAAAATAATTGGCCGATGAAACGTTTCGCCGAAAATATTATTGATGGACGGTTGGTAGTCCGAATGAATCCTTCACCGATGTAACGGTTCACCGAAAACACTCTTCAACGACGATTGGTTAAACGAAAGGGGATCTGGCGCTCGGCGGCCGCTGCCGCGGCACGCTCGCTCCGCTCGCTCGCCTTCGCGCGTTAATGGTCACTGTTCTAACCTAACCTAACCCAAATGATGACGTTTCTAAATTATATTAAACGTGTGAAACGAAATTATGAGAAATTAAGCTTTGCCTTGCCGCCGAGCGCCAGATTGAATCAAAGTCTATTCAATGAATTGGTGCCTATAGCCCCATCAATGGTTTCTGCAATAAACCCCTCCTACACAATAGATTTAACAGGTAATGATGATTCAAAATCAAGTAAATCAGTGATGGTAGTTACAAGTAAAAATAAAATGTAAAAATACATGAAAATTAACAAATACTTAGTTAAAACTAAGAAATTGATCAAAAAACAAAAGTTCTTCATCAAAAATGTAAAGCTTAGTAGAGAAAGGTTGCATCTACTAAAACAATTAGACATGTATTCATTTAACTTAGGAAAAAGTACTAGGAAATACCAAATTGACACAGAAGACTTGCAGTATGAACTTGACCAACTACAGGAGGAACTTCTATGACCATCAAATATACAGCCTCTGAAAACCAAAAGGGGAATATATATTGGCAATGAATGAGCTGGTAAGCTCACAGACTAACGAATGTTAACATTGTCAACCACCATCTATTTGACCCACACCGGACCATTCATTGACATTACATTATGTAACACCACCATACCACAGTCTAGTGCCAGTTTTTTGGCAAACAGTTAGTAATTGATAATGTTATCAATTACTAACTGTTTGCCAAAAAAGAGTGTAAATAAAGAAATAGTATTATTTTGTGATGAAATTTGAAAGGATCTAGGCCACTTGTTGACAAATCAATATCCAGGACACTCAATAATGAACTACTGTATGCCTGGTTGTTCTTTATTTGACATTATGATAAAAGTTCTGAAATTCAATTTTAACCAGGATAGTATATTATTAATATTTGTTAGTAATAGGGGTAATGTGAACAAGTCAAGTCAAGTCTTCTTTGTTCACATTACGAACAAAGAAGAATTACTCCAATATTATAGATCATTGTGAAATTCAAGAAAAATTGTAATGTTCACATTCCCATACAGCCAAAGTTTGCCACAGGAAGATAATAATTTTAGATCTGAAAATAATATGACATTATATAATTTGACAAGTAATAATAATTTATTCCATTTAATTGACACTAACAATTATGTTGGTAAACACTTTTATTTGATAAAAGATAGATTTTGTATGGATAGGTACTATCGCTATCATATGTCAGAATGTATAGTTTATTAATAGAGCAAACAATAAAGATGTATAATTGAATATAAAATACTAAAATAAATAAATGTAAACAAAGTATGTTTGTGCTCACCGTAAAACGAAACGTGCGTCTGCAGCTGCAAACGCACGTGTTGTTTGATTCGTAACTCCCACCATTAAGTAGGCTATATAAACGGTTGTGGCACAAGCAAACGAGTCAGTCGAGTTCGAGTGATTGTAGAGTGCGCACCTCTGAGTCTAAACTTAAAATGTAAGTACTATGATTTATTGTTGTGATTTTGAATGTTTTTATTACATAATATAATATAATAAATTTTGTGAAACCAAGTTTGGCATATTTATTTCATATCTACTATTCATTTCCTTATAATCTTTATAGTCGACACGATTTAAATAAAATAATATAAAAAAAGTTGGATTGTCCTACAAAAGGGTATGACGGTCTAACATATCAGAAGTGGGATTCGAATGTGACAATTTTTTTTTTAATACATATATATTTTTTTTATTTATTGTGTCACGGCCCTGCGTCGTTTGCTTTCGTTACTTCCTCATTTCCAGATAAAATGGAAGAATTTACTGGTACTGCTGCGGGACAAACACCCTCGCAGCACTCTGCCGCCCGATCTGATACACATCGATCGCGCAGCCCCGTACATCGCACTCCAAGTCCTATATTGACAATGAGGACACGCAGAGATCGCATAGAGCAGCTGAACAGTCATGAAGAGCAACCGCGCAGCCGACGCGATGATCAATCGCCTCACGGACGATGCGATGAGCGATTGCCTAGCCGCCAAAGCGATGTACAGCCGCCGCTCTTTCAGCACGATGGGCAATCGCCACGAAGCCGGCGCCACAGGCAGTCGCCACGCAGACGGTGCGATGGGCAGTCGCCGCACAGTCGGCGTGATGGGCAGTCGCCGCACAGTCGGCGTGAAGGGCAGTCGCCGCACAGTCGGCGTGAAGGGCAGTCGCCGCACAGTCGGCGTGAAGGGCAGTCGCCGCACAGTCAGCGTGAAGGGCAGTCGCCGCACAGTCGGCGTGAAAGGCAGTCGCCGCACAGTCGGCGTGAAGGGCAGTCGCCGCACAGTTGGCGTAATAGACAATCGCCGCACAGTCGGCGTGAAGGGCAGTCGCAGCGCAGTCAGCACGATGGGCAGTCTCAGCGCAGTCGACACGATGGGCAGTTGCAGCGCAGTCGGCGCGATGGGCAGTCGCAGCGCAGTTGGCACGATGAGCAGTCGCAGCGCAGTCCGCACGATGGGCAGTCGCAGCGCAGTCAGCACGATGGGCAGACGCCGCGCAGTTGGCATAATGGGCGGTCTCCGCGCAGTCGACGCGATGAGCAGTCACCGCGAAGGCGACACGATAGGCGTTCGATGCGCAGCCGAAATGACGGGAGGTCACGCAGTCTTCAACGAGACAGGCAGTCCTGCAGCCGACGTGACCAGTGGCCTTCTGGCACACTGAACCAGCCTTCAGGAGCTCATCAGCCGCTCCACTATCTTGGTGAAGACCAGATCCGGAATTCGGGTGAGTCGGCTGCACATTCTTATAAAATTGACGATATTGCTCAGATTTTCCAAATGATAAAAACTGTAAACCAAACCGATTCGTTGGATAAACTAGGGTCTATGCAAAACACTATCCCGGAATTCGATCCAGGCAGGAAAGAACAGACGATGACCATGTGGCTACACAAAGTAAACGAATGTGCACTGATCTACAGTTTGACAGAAAAACAAATTGTACACTTTGCGTTACCCAAGTTAAAAGGTGTTGCCAAGAGGTGGTACGAGGGTCTTTCGTCTGTCCTTTACTCCTGGGACGAATGGCAACAAAAGCTCCTATCTGCATTCCCTCCGGAGGAAAATTACGGGCAGATGCTCAGTGACATGTTGGCTAAAAGGGCCCGATTTAATGATTCGTTAGAGGAATACTTCTATGAAAAAATAGGTTTAATTAATCGATGAGGTATAGAAGGTACCCGCGCGGTAGAATGCGTATTGCACGGTATTGACGACCGATCTGTGAGGTTGGGCGCCGAAGCTGTTAAGTTTTCAGACCCAGATAAATTATCATATTTGCGTAACGTGAGAAATATAAAACCGTTAAACGACCGTAAAAACTTTAAAGGTCCTCCGAATAGAAACAATGATACACAGTCTCGAATTTCTGGCAATAGCAAGCCATCACGTTGTTTAAATTGTAAACAAGAAGGTCATTTCGTTGCTCAGTGTCAGCGTCCAATTAAGAAATGCGGTAAATGCAGTAAAATTGGCCATGAAGCCGAACAATGCTACTCTAAAATTCCAGCTCCAGATAAAACCGTTTTAAGAGTTGCTAGTAACGAAGTAGGCTCATCACCCGATGCCTCTGTTTTATTAAAACCTAATCAAAAATATTTCAAACAAGCTGTTGTGAATGGGGTATCTATGCAGGCCTTCAGTGAATGCTCTATGATTAAAGATTCTGAATTTCGAAAGATCAGTAATCAGTTTGACACAAAGAACTTGCCAATCCTGAGGGGATTCGGTAATTCAATAGTCAGTGCCATCGGTAGATTTAACGTTCATATTATTATAGACAGTGCTGCCGCCAATGTAGATTTGCTCATAGTCCCAGATAACGTCATGCCTTTTCCTCTTATGATTGGTCAAACATTTACAGAACAGTCGCACATCATAATTAAGAAAACAAGCGATTGTTTAGATATATCAAGCCTGGGCGTACTTGAAAGCTATAACCATAAAATTAAATTATTTTGCAAAAACAAGACTGAAGTGTCAGGGCTTACTATTGTCGAGGTACACAGTAATGATCCTAGTTTTGACGGGGAGATATTCGTAGAAGGTAGTGTACGATACAAAGAACATGTAAGATACTCGGTTTTGTCTGGCATGTATTATGTTCGGAATGGTCTCGGACTTATAGTTGTTACTTGTGCTCCCTCTTCGAGATTATATTTTGAAGCTGACTATTTAATAGCACGAGGCCTAGTAGCCCATGAAGAGAAAGCATGTCACATTTTAAATGTCGTTAACTGTACAGCTCGTGTGCCTCCAACCTTAACAGAAGCCCAATTAAATATCACTGATGATCTATCTGTTGAAGATAAAGAAAAACTATTGTCGTTACTAAATGATTACCGAGAATGTTTTGCTCTGGATTTAACGGAATTGGGTGGTACATCGGTCGGAAATATGAAAATAGACTTAAATGATGATCAACCGGTAGTTTATAGACCCTATAGACTGGCAATTGCCGAAAAAGAAGTAGTTAGAGGGATCATCAAGGAATTATTAGACACTAATATCATACGCCCCTCCACTTCATCTTATGCGAGTCCCATAGTCCTCGTTAGAAAGAAAACCGGTGAATTCAGACTTTGTATTGACTATCGAGCGCTCAACAAAAAGACTGTTAAAGAAAATTATCCAATGCCTCTCATCGACGATCAATTGGATATTTTAGCAGGGAATAAGTTATTTACTACTTTAGATCTGGCATCCGGATAATATCAAGTGCCTATTGCTGAAAATGATAAATATAAAACCGGGTTTGTTACACCTGATGGGCATTACGAGTTTAATCGCATGCCATTTGGGCTTGCTAATGCGCCAGCAACGTTTCAACGGTTAATGAATCAGATATTAGGGAATGCTCGACATGGGGAAGCTTTGGCATATTTAGACGATGTAATTATACCTAGTAAAACTCTTTCTGAAGGTATGGAAAGGTTGCAGTCTGTACTAGATCTATTTAAGAACGCAGGACTCTCTCTTAAACCATCTAAGTGTTTTTTCTTTAAACACGCCGTAGATTACTTAGGGTTCGAAGTATCTGAAAATGGTATTCGACCAGGTTCAAAGAAAATTGAAGCTGTTGAACGTTTCCCTGTTCCACAAAACCAGCATAACGTCCGTCATTTTCTAGGACTAGCTAGTTTTTTTAGAAGATTTGTCCCCAAGTTTTCTGTTCTGGCAAAACCACTCACCCATTTGGTAAAAAAGAATACATCATGGCAATGGGGACTAGACAATCCTAACGCTGTAACAGAATTACATACCGATGCTTGCAAAATAGGCATAGCTGGAATTCTTTTCCAAAGAGATGAAAATTTAGTTCTCAGACCAATTGCTTATTTCAGTAGACAAACGACCCCTGAAGAACAGAATTACTCATCTTATGACTTGGAAACATTAGCGGTTGTATCCACTCTTCAAAAGTTCCGCGTTTATTTAGTTGGTTTATCATTTAAAATAGTCACAGATTGCAACTCGTTAAAAGCAACGTTTCAAAAAAGGGATATGCATCCTCGTGTCGCACGATGGTGGGAACAGATGCAAGAGTACAATTTTTCAATTGATTATAGACCAGGCCCATCCATGTCCCACGTTGATGCGCTCAGTAGAAATCCGGTACCAACTTCGAAAACCGCAGTTTTTGCGGTGTCAGAGTCTACATGGTTGACTACTGTGCAAAATGCCGATGATGATATACAAAGAATAATAGGCATACTTAAAGATCCAAAATTTTATGACTTAGTCGATATAAAATCGAATTTCAAACTGAAAAATGATAAATTGTTTCGTATAACTGCTGATGGAGATCGATGGGTTGTGCCAAAAGGAGTGCGTTGGCAGATTGTAAAGCAAAACCATGATGATATAGGTCATTTTGGTTTTGACAAAACTTTAGATAAAATTAAATCCAATTACTGGTTTAATAAAATGCGACGTTTCATAAAAAAATACGTGGATTCATGCCTAGAATGCGCTTATGCAAAATCATCCACTGGGAAAAAACCTGGTTATCTTAACCCAATCCCAAAAATAGCAGCCCCTTTTGACACAATACACATTGATCATACGGGTCCCTTTGTGCGGAGCAGTAGAGGCAATATGTATATTTTGGTTCTAATCGACGCCTTTACTAAATATATTTATTTGAAGGCAGTAAGAAATACTAAGACTAGTACATCCATTAAAGTGCTTAAGGAGTATTTTGGTATCTTTGGGGTTCCTAGAAGAATAATTTCTGACAGGGGATCCTCATTTACAAGTGACAGTTTTATAACATTTATTAATGAAAAAGGAATCAAGCATGTACTTAATGCTGTTGCTACCCCCAGAGCGAATGGGCAGGTAGAAAGATATAATAAGACCATTGTAGATTCACTAACAGCAAAAACTATTGGTGTGGCTGAAAATAAATGGGACAATCATTTGCCTGAGATACAATGGGGAATAAATAATACGTTAAACAAGGGGATTAATCGGACTCCTGCGGAAACTTTATTTGGCAAACGATTAACGGGAAGTAGTGAGAATAAAATTATTTGCGAACTAGAGGGAGATATTACTAAAACTAATGAACAAGATATAATGGAAATCCGTGACGAAATCAGTGAGCATATAGCCATCAGTCAGGAAAAAGATAAATCTTACTTTGATAAAAAACGTTGCGCCCCAGTAAAATACCAGGAAGGGGATTTAGTACGTGTTGAGCGTCAGGTGCCTTCTACAGGGCATAGTAAAAAGTTAATACCTAAATTTCAAGGCCCATACAGAATTACAAAAATATTGCATCACGACCGATATCATGTTGAAGATACACCTCTCACAAAAAAGGGTGGTAGAGGTTATTCTACAATAGTCGCGGTCGATAAAATAAAACCATGGCCAAATTTTAATAGGCCACATGATAGTGAAAATGATTTATCCAACGAGTCTGATTCATAAATAAGTATATTGATACAAAATAAGCATAGATAAAAGTAGTTTAAAAGACTAAAGGGTCTTATTAAATTGCTCCTAAAGACAGAAGGGACTTTAGTCCAATACAATTATTATACTTATTTTTGTCATATTGTGTATATTTTTTTAAATATAAAATGATTTATGTTGACAAAGGTGTCGTATTGTATTGGACGGAAGGGTCCCGTAAAATGTTGACCAAGGTGACATTTTTTGAGGACAAAAGAGTCCCATCATATAATTATTGTCGATTGTATTGGATGGAAAGGTCCCCTAAAATGTATTATGACAAAGGTGTCAGATAGTATTGGACGGAAGGGTCCCATAAAAAGTATTATTGACAAAGGTGTCATATAATATTGGACGGAAGGGTCCCATAAAATTATTATTGACAAAGGTGTCATATAATATCGGACGGAAGGGTCCCATAAAATTATTATTGACAAAAGTGTCATATAATATCGGACGGAAGGGTCCCATAAAATATATTGTTGACAAATGTGTCCTATTTTAAATATAACGTTTGTTAACGAACGGAATGGTTCAATTTTCTTTTTTTTTTCTTAATTAATTTTATAATCTTCATTAATGAATAAAGAGTCATTGTATCATTTGTTATATTATAAGCACGAGGTCATGCTTAGCATAGGATGGCCGACTGTCAGAATGTATAGTTTATTAATAGAGCAAACAATAAAGATGTATAATTAAATATAAAATACTAAAATAAATAAATGTAAAACAAAGTATGTTTGTGCTCACCGTAAAACGAAACGTGCGTCTGCAGCTGCAAACGCACGTGTTGTTTGATTCGTAACTCCCACCATTAAGTGCTATATAAACGGTTGTGGCACAAGCAAACGAGTCAGTGACGGACAGTTGGCCGTCGGTACACGCGCTCTGCCGCCAGCTGACGAGTACCCCAGCCCCGGCGCGCCCACTACTGAACAGCGACGGGGCGCTTAGGTACGTAGCAGAGGACCGGGCGGAGGTCTTCGCCGATCATCTGGGGCGTCAGTTCCGACCGAATCCAGCAAGCGACCACGACCATGTCGCAGCAGTCGAGCAACACCTTGGGGACTACTTCGCGACGCCGATAGCTCCCGAAGAGGACCCAATCTTCTTCTCGCCTGGCGCAGTGAGACGCGCCATCCTGAAGACCAAGCCCAAGAAGGCCCCCGGTGCTGACGGTATCACCAACACAGTGCTGCGCCACTTGCCGTTCCGTACAGTAGCGGCACTGGCGCGCCTGTTCACGGCGATACTGCGCACGGGGACCTTTCCCGCGGCCTGGAAGGAGGGGCGCGTCATTATGCTGCCCAAGGCGGGAAAGAATATTCTGAAGCCGGAGAGCTATCGGCCAATCACTCTGCTGCCGACCATCTCCAAGGTGTTCGAGGCGCTCCTGCTGCGACACCTACGACACCACATAGAGCCACGACCCGAACAATTCGGGTTCCGGTCGGAACATAGCACGACGCTCCAGCTGTCGAGGGTACTGCACCACATGACAGCGGCGCTTGATAAGAAGGAATACTCGGTGGCAGTATTCCTCGACATGGAGAAGGCCTTCGACCGTGTGTGGCACGAGGGCCTCTTATATAAACTCGCCACCTCGGACGCGCCCCGTCGCGTAGTTAGGGTGGTGTCTAGCTTTCTTTCCAACAGGACTGTCAGGGTGGTGGTCGACGGAGCGCTGTCAGGCGCCCGCCCGGTGCTCGCCGGTGTGCCGCAGGGTAGCTGCCTTTCGCCTGCGTGTTACTCACGTTACACCGACGACATCCCCACCACCTCGGATGCGATGCTCGCGCTGTATGCGGACGACGCCGCGTACATCACTACTTCGCTTAATGCGAAATACGCGGCGTCCAAGATGCAGCGCGTCCTCGATTTGCTCCCCGCTTGGCTGTCTAAATGGCGGCTATCGGTTAACGTGGGTAAGACGCAGGCACTCATCACCGGGTGCGCGCCCCTCCCACCACCCCTGACACTACAAGGAGCAGCAGTCGATTGGTCGCCCCGGGCTAAGTACCTGGGTGTGACCATCGACCGCCGCCTCACGATGGGGCCACACGTCCGCAAGGTCGCCGCACAGGGGAGGGTCGCCCGCAACCTTCTCAACCCAGTGCTCTCTTCCAGCATCCCGGCGCGCGTCAAGCTGAGTGTGTACAAGATGTACGTTCGCTCAGTCTTGACGTACGCCGCCCCCGCTTGGTTCGCCCTCACGAGTGAGTTGAGCCGAAAGCTGCTCCGCGCGCAACAGCATCTTGCGCTGCGGTCAATTGTTGACGCTCCTCACTTCGTGAGGAACGATGTCATCCAGCGGGACCTCGGAATCGAGAGCCTGGATGAGTTTGTGAGGCGACTCGCGAAGGCAATGTTCGCGCGTGCCGACGCCTCTGCCTGGCCCCATGTCAGGCAGATTGCGCCCTTGCACGCGCGGCCGCCTGACGCGAGACCCCTGCCCCGCGACCTGGTAGCGGACCCCGACCCCATCGCACCGGATTGACGCCTCGAGTAAGCAGCACCCAGGCTACACGCAGCTTACTCGAAATAATAAGACTCTACAGATGTACACATACATCTGTTGTGTGGCGTGTTCTAAGTTAATATAGGCATGTCACACAACTATATACAGACAACCACAACTACACATGCACCTAAACACATCACGTGCGGGCGCGACGCGAGCCGCGACGCACGTAATACACTGAGCGGTGTTACTCTACAACACTAGCCGCTCATACATACGAGACTGCCTGCCTCTCAATCCGCAAACGGCTCGATCTGTGAACGGGGCGAGAGGTAGACTACATATTAACATGTAGGTGTGTCGAGTCGGCATCCTCGTCGCTGGTCGTCTTCGCTGGGCCTCCCCCAGGTAACTGGGGGTCTCACCTGGCGGGGGCTGACCGCCGGGATGTCGTGAAGAAAGCGGCGCTACAGGAGTTAGCGCCGTGGCGCGCCTACAATAATATTCATAGCAACCAAACACACAGACGCATCTTGCTCGCAAGATGCGTCAATTTCTACGACGCCGTCCGAGGCGCACATAATTTGAGGGGCCCATATTAATGGGTCACTGTATGGCTCCCGCGGGCGAGGGGCGATGCCCCGACCCCGCTCGCCACGTCCCCTTGCGGGGACGTCGCGACGACTCAACGGCAAACGAGTCAGTCGAGTTCGAGTGATTGTAGAGTGCGCACCTCTGAGTCTAAACTTAAAATGTAAGTACTATGATTTATTGTTGTGATTTTGAATGTTTTTATTACATAATATAATATAATACAATTTTGTGAAACCAAGTTTGGCATATTTATTTCATATCTACTATTCATTTCCTTATAATCTTTATAGTCGACACGATTTAAATAAAATAATATAAAAAAGGTTGGATTGTCCTACAAAAGGGTATGACGGTAACACATATTACTTTTCTATTACAGCCAAGAATTTGGCTAAACAAATTGCTTCTATTGAGCAATGCAATGACATGTTAAATAATTCAGCCAATAATTTGATATCAAAAATTGACATTGATAATAATTTAAGTTAGAAATTAAGACAATAGAGGCCACCTCTAGCAATAGTTTACCTACAGAATTGCAAAATAAAATCAAATAAAAGTTTAAAATCTGTAAATAGTATTAACCTGGTGCATCAAAATATTCAAGGATTTATGAACAAAGATTTAGAAGTAGAATTATTTATGAATTTTAACAGTATTGATATTCTTTGTATAACAGAATATTAGCTTAAAAGCTACCAGTTCTTGTTCAATTATTATTATTATATACCTAATGTCGCAGTAAGATGGTTATTTTAATTTTATTTATTTAAGCTACTGCCTTGCCTTGCGACTGCCTCGTTGGTCTAGTGGTCACAAGCGCTACTGCTGAGCATGAGGTCCTGGGTTCGATTCCCGGGTCGGGCAAAGTGTTATTGGGTTTTTCATCTGGAATTTCTCAGTAGCAGCCTAGAGTCTAGATTTGTGCCCGGTTGATGGCAATAGGCTCGCCCCCTATTACATGGGACTTAAACATAACTGGCGAAATGTGGGTGTACTATAAGGTACACCTCTACCTAACGCTTCGGGGATTACAGGCGTGATGTTATGTTATGTTTTTATTGTTCAATTTTAATAATCACCAGGTAGGTAGTTCATTCAGTAGAGTTAATGCTGTACATGGTGGCTCATTAATTTTAGTTAGTAACCAGCTTAAATATAAAGACCGTAAGGATATTGTGACTCTATCTGTTGAGCGAACATTTGAAATAGTCTGTATAGAATTGGAGCAGTTTATTGTATTAAGTGTGTACAGACCCCCTTCAGGATTGTATGACTGCTTTGAAAAAGTAATGGATAAAGTGTTACATAAGATTTGTAACTCAAATAAATCCATTATCACTTACGGTG
Source organism: Omphaloscelis lunosa (assembly GCA_916610215.1). Taxonomy (NCBI): domain Eukaryota; kingdom Metazoa; phylum Arthropoda; class Insecta; order Lepidoptera; family Noctuidae; genus Omphaloscelis; species Omphaloscelis lunosa. Next base: position 21,176,512 of record OU744262.1, read on the forward strand.
ATTTTAATGTTAATTTATTAGAAAACTCAGGTTCTTGTAGTAAAATAATGAGTCTGTTTCAGTCCTACAATCTTGTAAATCTATTTTTGGAGCCCACAAGAATAACCCCTACTAGTGCCACATGCCTAGATAATATTTATACAGATGTTATACCTAGCCACAAAGAAATTATAAATTGACTAGATTCTGATCATTGCGGGCAGAGGATTACTATCCCAAACCAGAACAACAAAGTTGGTAAAAAGGATATCACTGTTAACCCCAAAACTGCAAGTCGCTTGGAAACTTTTAAAGTTAAAATAATTAATAAATTACCAGTTTTGCCTATTCATGCTGATCCTAATTATCTATATGATGATTTCTTTAATAATACTGTAAGCAATTTATCGATTAATACTAACCCATCTTTTAGTGATTGGGCTGCCTTTGGTATTCATAAAATTAGAACACTGCTTTATGAGCTGTACTTATGTAAACAGCTGAATTTAATGTATATGTTAGAAATTATTCAAAATTATTTTAAATAGTTTGTTGTATGGCCAAGTCGCGTTATTTGAGTTCGAAGATTAATAAATAATAGTTTAAAAAACTAAAAAACACGCTTTATATAGAAAACCAAACTAAAAAATAGAAAATAAATTTTAATAAATTTGAATTAAGAACAGTGTAAAAAATTCTAATAAATATAGGTAAACGAATAATAGTGTAAAAAAGAAAAAAATGTTTTATTTAAAAAAAAATCATGGGTGCATGGTGTCAATAGTTATAAATATTTTATTGACAGATATGAGAAGAAGTATTATCATTTCGATAATATCTTAAAAAAGCACCCCACGATTTTTTTTAAATAAAACATTTTTTTCTTTTTACTCTATTATTCGTTTACCTATATTTATTAGAATTTTTACACTGTTCTTAATTCAAATTTATTAACTATTAAAAATTCTAAAAAGAATTAAAAATTCTCTTTGATATTCGGGAGTTGGTTTATATTAGAGAAATCGGCTAAAGATAATGGTTGGAAATTAATTTTAACATCAATTCCTGCCTTATCGACTATAGATAAAAATTATATAAATCGACAAAAATCTTTCTTTGCAAATTGAATAATGGATTAATCTTATAAAATAAGTGTTTTGTCATCGGTCCTCGATAAATCTACAAAGTTTAAATGAAATCTGGCCGTTTAAAGTGGGTCAACATCGCGCCCTAAGGAGTTGGTAACAAACATACAAGTGAAGCTAATATAAAGCGTGTTAAAAAGTGTTAAATCAAAACTTAATCCAAATTTAATCAATTTTATTTTCTATTTTTTGGTTGAATTTTCTATAAAAGCGTGTTTTTTAAACTATAATTTATTAAGTCAGTAACTTATCTGGGAAGTGGGGAAATCGGGCGCCTGCTGCCTTCCTCAGATGAGGCAACCGTTTCTCAGGTTCCCTCTCCGAAAGGTTTATCTTATTTAAATTAATGACTTGATCGACTGTAGATCCTAGACTATGCTAATTATTACTAAATGTTATTCCGCAAAATAAATAATTTGAGATTTCTGTCCTAAATATTTTGTTTTGTTGTATATAAGAAGCTTTATTGTAAATCACGGTTATCATTATATTATGGATATTATTAAGTCTCTAAAACTGCACGCATGCGTAGTTCGCGCACTCGCTCTATCTCTCTTACTCTCATGCAAAGGATGCGGAAAGAAATTGATAAATCCTGGCGAATCTAATCAGGATAATCGGATATTTTAATCGAATTATTGCATTGTCATCGGTCTTTGACAGGTGTGCAAAATTTGAATGAAACCTGGCCGTTTAAAGTGGGTCAAAATAACGCCCTTACTTAAGGAGTCGGTTACAAACAAACATACATACAAGTGAAGCTAATATAAAGCGTGTTAACATAGTAGTAATGTAATTAAAACGACTTGGAATATTATTAATAGTGAAACAAGTAGGTCTGATAGCCGAAATACTGACTACAGCCTGTCTATTAATGACAATATCATAAAATCAGATTCCCAAGTCGCCGCGGCCTTTGAAAATTTATTTTCAGATATTCCCGTTTCAACTACTAAATCCATAAACTCATCACCTTCTGTTGCTGAGTCTTTGCTAAAGGAAAATGTTAATGTTTGCGATTCGGTAAATTTTGACGTTCAAAAGTGCCATACATGGGCCTATTTGAAATAAATTATTAGACTTTGACAAAAAAAAAAAACCTATTTTAATTAAACACAATTACATGAAAACTATTACAACTGTAATAAATAAATCTGAACAATTATTATGGCCATGCGACTAATAAAAAGATGAAAGATTTGAAATTGACTGTGGCTGATTGATAGAAAAACAAAAAAAATGTTATATATACACATAACACATAACATCACGTCTTGTTTCCCCGAAGGGTTGGACAGAGGTGTCCCTGTAGCAGGTTGCATGCATGTTGGTTGCATGTTATATATAATTTATTTAAATACAGGTGATTATAAACCCAAACCACTAGTCTTTCATTTAATGTAATGTTGATTATAATGTGTGGCATTACTTTTAAGAATTAATATATTAAATTCTTTGGGGGACAAACAGGAATAAAAAGTTTCATCGTCCCTCTATCACTAATAGGGGGACAGATAGGATTGAATAAAGTTCGAACTGTCCCCTCGTTGCTAATAGTGCAGCTGATAAAACTGTTTTTCCGATCTGTCCCCCTAAGGGGACAGAGCAGATCGGAATAATTCATACACGAGACGCGAAAGCTCGCTTTGAGCACATGGCTCCAGCGCGCTCCATTTCTTGTTACAAAACGGTGATACACTTTTACTATCTAGAATGGACCAAATACGACCAGTATCTAACCAACATTGGAGATGTTTCGTTGTATTTCATTCCTGTCAGTAAGTATTCAGTCTAGATGCTGTCTACAGGATATAATTCATATTATGTAATTGCGCTAGCTATTACTACTTACTAAATAATACATAATCTGGTATACTCACACATGTCCTTCGCTAGTGTGAGCGGCGACTGCAGCTGTTCGTCCGGCGGCGGTAGAGCGCGCAGCTCGGCGAGCAGCACGGGGTCCTCCTGGCCCACGCCGCGCAGCCACGCCAGCGCCGCGCGCGCCTCCTGCAAGAAACAGAGAAAGAAAATATATTAATTTAAAAAAGACTAAAAGGCTCAACATGAATTCTGCAAATAAAAATCAAATAATTAAAAAAAAATTAAGAACACAACTGCCCTGCCATAAAACGAACTAAAAAAGTAAAAAACAAGTTGTATTAGTTAAACCAGCTTAACCAGTCAAAAGTACTTTAGACTGATTTTGCTAATTAAAAGTGCTTCTGACTGGTTAAAAATTTTGACAGCAACATTTACAAAGCGAGAGGACACTCATTTACTCGCTGACTAAACAGATAAATGAAAATATCATTGCTGTCGGGGGACCGTTGTGTCGTTGTGTGGAACACTTTTTAATCTAAGAGTTCCCCTGACTGCACTGACAATTTTATTTATCTTTTTAGTCAGCGAGTAAATGAGTAATAAATGATTATATTACTGTAAGTAGGTTTGTAAAAACGCTTTTACACGTCAATCATATTTTAAAAAACTAGATGAAGTCGGCGTTTCCTATCTGAGTACTCTGAGAAGAAAGGCCGAAACAAACTCAGAGGTCACAGTCTCTTTTAAAGTCCAGACATAATCTTGGTCAGATCATGTGAAGACCATGTAGACTGGTGTCTGAAGTGGTCTTTTGAGGAAAGCATCACACAGATTGAGTGCACGCATTTGTCAGTTATCGTGCAGCTCAACTCAGAATTTAAGGAGCTCAACGATTTGACGAACAATACCAAAAAAAGGACATTTGGGTAGGCCACATAAATTACTCGAACTGTCAGACCATAATTAAAACAAACAAAAAGGAATGACCCACATAGTCTTCCCATTTACAATAATTAAAATAATATAATCCTTTAAAAGTAAATATTCATGTCATTGAATATATACTTAAAATTCATTAATATCAATGTGTAGGTACCTATATAAAAACCAGGAAATAATTTTGGTCAGAGCATTTCATTTGAGAACCATGTAGATTTGTGTCTGAAATGGTCTTTTAAGGAAAGAACCATACAGATTTGAGTGGACCTGTCCAGTCAGTGCATGACCTACATAGTCCTCACGTTCACAATAATTTAAAAAATAATAATATAATACTTCACAATGTAAAATATTCATGTCATTGTGTATTTCATTTTAAAGTTAGCAAAATAAACAAAGTTCCGAAAGTAAAAAATAAATAAATTGGAGTAGTTCAATCCCAAGCCTTTTCGTCTTCAATGTAATCTTTAACGGTATAAAAAGCTTTCTGGCACAACTTACGTTCAATTAATGATTTGAATTATACATTGACGTCTGAACGAGCCACCTATTTTCTTGAGCCTTGTTGTAGGTACAACAAATTTGTGTTTGTTCCTAGTATTTATGTTATGGATATCACTGTATTTTTTAAACAATTTTATGTGTTTATGGTCATATAAAAGATTATCAAAAATATACTGAGAAGGCAGTCATTATATTAATCTGCTTAAATTTATCTCTGAGAGAGTGCCTCGGACTTAATTAATAAATTGGTCGAACAGCTCTATTTTGCAAAACAAAGATAGTTTGTATGTCGGCGGCATTTACCCACAACTGACTACCGTGCGACATTACACTATGTAAGTAGCTAAAGTACACTAAACGGGCAAAGTCAAAGTCAAAGTCAAAACATTTATTTCAAATAGGCCCATGTATGGCACTTTTGAACGTCAAAATTTACAGAATAATATAATTGATTCTAGTCGCCCCTTCCAAAAGGTAGTTTTCGTATGGAGAAGAATGGGCAAGAAACTCCACCGTTACTCTTTTAAAATGTTTTACAATAGTTTGTATTAGTACGTACATTAGTTAAATAATTATATGTGAAGACGATGCACCTAGAATAAAATTACTATACCACAATAGGTAAAAAGAATTAAAAATGAAGCAACGACAGATAATTTAATTATATGATAGATACATGGTGCTCACATATTTACAAACATAGTAAAAGTAGACGATTTTCCTAATGTTTTTAAAATTAATAAGTCAGTGTGTAAGGAAGTAATCACAGAATGTAAAATCAATGTCATATAATACAAAATTATAAATTTAACAATTAAATAAGCAACCTGTTTGATTTTGTCTTGATTCTAAATTGTCCTATGGAGCAGGACCAGCATGTTTCCAAGCACTCTTATCTTGGATATAATCCTCTAATTTGTAATATGCTTGTTTACAAAGCGTACTTTTAATCTGAGTTTTAAATTTTCTTTCATTTAATTGCAATATGTCACAAGGTATTTTGTTGTAACATTTAACACAGTACCCCATAAAAGATGTATGTACTTTAGATAATCTGAAAAATGGTTGATCTAGTTTATTTCTAGTATTAAAATTATGTCTATCACTTATTTTATTAAAAAGATGTGGATTTTTCCTTACATACATAATATTTTCATAAATGAATTGGCAAGGTACCGTCATAATATTAATCCTTTTAAATAGTTTCCTGAGAGATTCGCGGCGACGTAGATTATAAATGGCTCTGACAGCTCTCTTTTGTAAAATAAAGATGGATTCAATGTCAGCAGCCCGACCCCACAGTAAAATGCCATACGACATAATGCTGTGGAAGTAGCTAAAATAGACCAATCGCGCGGTTTCTACATCTGTTAACTGTCTTATCTTTCTAACAGCATAAGCGGCCGAGCTTAGCCGCCCCGCAAGAGATGTTATATGAGGTCCCCATTGTAATTTCTCGTCTAGCGTGATTCCTAGGAAAACCGTTTGATTAATAAATTCCAGTTTTTCCCCATTCAATATGGATGTCACATTCGCTACTTCTAACATTAGGTAATTTAAATCTAATGCATTTGGTTTTTGTTTTATTTAGTACCAAATTGTTTGCCGTAAACCAATCTTGGATTTGTAGAATAGAGCTATTAACGTCTTCAAGATTTTGTGACCGTCGGTTTATTTTAAAGATTAATGATGTGTCATCTGCAAATAACACCATTCTCGGTTGATTTTGAAATAATTGGGGTAAATCATTAATGTAAACTAAAAAGAGGAATGGACCCAATATCGAACCTTGGGGAACGCCCATTGCCATTTCAGACCCTAATGAGTTTACGCCGTTTATCTGAACTTTAACCTTTCTATCTTTCAGGTATGATCTAAGTAAATCAAGAGCTGTATTCCTAATCCCATAGTGCTCTAGTTTCAGCAGAAGTGTCTCATGGTCTACACAATCGAACGCCTTCGAGAGGTCGCAAAAGATTCCAATGGCATCTTGTGCTTCTTCCCAAGCATTAAAAATGTTCTTTATTAGGGTGACACCGGCGTCAGTGGTACAACGCGCTTTGGTGGAACCGTACTGTTGTGCATGAAAGATGGAATTTTTATTAAAGTGAGGTAACATTTGATTGAGCATCAACTTTTCAAACACCTTACTGAGTACTGGTAGAATTGATACAGGCCTATAATTGTTGGGTTCTTTACTATCACCATATTTGAACAATGGAACTACTTTACTATGTTTCATGAGATCCGGAAAGACTCCTTGGTCTATACTGGTGTTAAATATGTAAGCGTAAGCTTAATAGGGCGCAATGGTTTCGATTATAGATCTACAGACTTTTACAGACATTCCCCAGAGATCTTCTGTTGATTTAATTTTAAGATCTTTAAAAGCTTTTATAACAGCCTGGGGGTTTGTTTGCTGAAACCTAAACTCCAAAGGGCAAGCCTTCACATTCTGTCTAAGTAAGGCAGCAGAAAGCGCGAGCTGTCTCTATGTCAGTTAAATTACGATTTTTTCTAACAGCATGTGCTGCGGAGCTTCTATTTTTTACAATTTATCTATAACCATAAGTATAAGTGTAATCTATAAGTGACCTTTCGCTTTGTATATACAGATTAACTAATACAACTTCTTTTTCATTTTTTAAATTCGTTTTTAACATATTAACCACGATTGAAACATTGAACGAGCAAGAAACATATCTTGAAAAACTAAACAATTATATACCAGACCTAACCATAGCTGTAAATCACAAAACTGATGAAACAACAAAAATATCACACCAGCTTGGGCGGAGCATCGCCGTGTCCTCGTGGAGGCGATCGGCGGCGGTGATCTCTCGCGTCCGGCCCTGGTTCAGGCCATGGTACGGAGCGAGAGGAAATGGGGGGCCGTCACCTCCTTCTGCGAAGCGGTAATGCTCGCAAAGGAGGAGGCGGAACGCGTGAGGGAGATGCAAATTTCGCGCCCTCACGCCCCTAACCGCCGCAGGAGGAGACGCCCAGGGCGTCGGGAATCGCGGGGCGATTTCCGGCCGCCGTAGGCGCGGGCTCGCGGGCGGTGAACAATGGGTGGCTCACCGTCCGATAAGGACCAGGCCCGGGTCGACGGCGCGTTGTGTTCCACGCGCGCCTCAAAGAGATGTCAGCAGAATTGAAGGGGTCCACTAGGGCCGATGCCTGCCGGGGTTGCGAAGAAAACCGAAAGGGAGATCGTGGCCCCCGGCGACAGGGCAACCGAAGGAACACGGGTGGGTTTTAGTCAGTAAGAGTCTGACACGCCCTCCCGCTCCGCCCAGAGCGGGAGAAGTTATTTGATGATTTCCCACCCTCAAAAAAAAAAAAAAAAAAAAAAAAAAAAAAAAAAAAAAAAAAAAAAAAAAAAAAAAAAAAAAAAAAAAAAAAAAAAAAAAGGGGGCGGCGAGTCCATATCTGTCGATTCCTACCGGCTTCCTTTCGGAAATTCGGAACACAACCACTCTATCGTCATTGAATAATCAAACTATAAGTAATACACCATAAAATTAAAATATTACAAAAGGCCTACATACATAAAAAAAAATTCTTAATAGCCCAACAACAAGCTGAGCTAAAATACTGAGCTAAAATAACTCGTAGGCGCATCCGGCTTATCGTGAATTAAAGTTCCTTACAAAATAAAGTCCATCATGACGTCACTTTGGTCACGTGACACCGCGTTTTTTAGCAGCTGGGTAAGCCGATCTGCAACGAGTTACGATAGGGACACAGTAGCAGAAACGTGCGCGCGGGAGTGAGAAGGAATTATTGCACCACCTCTTTCAGGCACACGCATTTAATTCGGTAGTTTTCGTTGAATTTCGTAATACGTTCGGCTAAGAGTTCGTAAACATTTCATCATTCGTATGACAATATGTGGTTGTTTTTGACGTAATCGCATTAGAACCATATTAATTTGCATTTTATAAATTTGCATTTTGTTCGTTCAGTACCTATTCATTGCATTCATTAGTTTAGTGAGTTTAGTGAATGTGAAAGTAAAGTACGTTCTAATTAGGTATTTAGGGTAATTTGATAGTTTAATAAGTTAAAATTACTTATTTAGATTAGATTTAAAAAGTAATTAGTACGATCTTATTAGGATGGCGGCATTAATAGTTTTAGAATTTTATTTTGTTTGACAGATTATTTACTTTGTGAAGAAACATGCTTTTCAAGGTTAAGTTTTGAAAAATAAGAAACACATAATTAAGTTAAACCGTGCTTGCCCAGATATGACTACAAATTACAAACGCTGCGATGGTTTTTTCAAACATTTTAATGTTTCCCTTTACGATAAATATCAATGGCTGACTGGCAGCTGTAAATTAAATATAGTTTATGGAATAAATGGAGTTTTACAGATATTAATAATCTGGCAAATTCAACAAAAAAACATGTTCAGACTGAAAAACATATTCGTAGCAGTTTATATTTACATGAGTTTGGAACTACTAGGGTAGAATCATTTTTCGCTAATTCGCATGAAGCTCATAATAGAAAAGTAGATAGAAATAGAAATTTAATGAAACGGTTTATTGAAACCGTAATTTCGGTAGGTAAACAAGAAGTAGTTTTCCAATTCCGATAACTGCGGTAACTATATCGAAACTGTTATAGTTGAGCAAGTATGATACAGTAATGGACTCGCATTTAGAACTATGTTCTTCAGTTCAGAACCCTGTGTTTTCTGGTCTCTCTCGTGATATTCAAAATGATTTAATACATAGTATTGCATTTGTTTTACGAGACTACATTAGATTAGAGATAGATAAAGCCCAATTTCTGTCTGTAATGATTGACGGAACTCCCGATGTCAGTCATAGGGAGCAATTAACAAATGTTTCAATATTTATCTGAAACTGCAATCGAAGAATGATTCCTGGGTTTCTACGATGTTAGCGGAAGTCGAACTGCTGAAGTCAACAAATCAACTAAACGGTCCAACCTTCTGAAGGAAAAAGCTGACCGCCGTATGTACGGAGTATCAGAAACCCGTTGGCACTATCACTCACGCATTATTAATGTAATTTTACATGATTGTAGATTACACATGATTAATACTTTTAATTCAATGTTAGATAACCCACAATCTTGAGATATTGAATCTCTCCTTGGCAAAATGTTTCCTCAGTAATTTATAAACCATGCAGTTTTGTTTTTTTTTTTGCACGTATTGTCAGACATTAAAAAACCGACGTTCTTTTTAATTGAATGCAATCAAAACAGATTGATATTGAAGTAGCAAACCGCGAAATAAATTCATTCAATAGTTGGCTTGCATATGATTTTATAAATAATTTTGATTTCATTTATGACAGCGTCCAGGAATTCCGTGAGCCGCCGCGACAGCGTAGAGAAACTTAATACAGAAGTAGACGCTAGAACCATGTATCGGCGTCTTTTCATTGAAATAATAGACAATGTTAAGACGCAAATACAACACAAGTATCATCACTTTCCCAAATGAGTTTACATAATTTACTTAATAAATCTAAGTATAGTTTTTATAGCAAATAATTTCAACAAAAACTACAACATAAAACCATGGATCACGACAGGAATCATTCGCTGTATGAAAAATAGAGATAAACTGCATATGAAAGCTAAATCTAATCCAGATAATTTAATTTTGCAACTGTCGTATAAACGATATCGTAACTTCTGCAATAATCTCCTAAGAAAAGTAAAAAGCAACTACGATAAAATTGCTCTAGAAAAAGCTGGTACAAATACTAAAAAAATCTGGAATTTTATTAAAAGTATAACGAAATCAGTCATCTTCAGGTTTATTACAAACAAACTCATCATAGTTAGCACCTGCCAACATTGCGAATAATTTCTTTGTTAATGTTGGTAAATGTTTGGCTGAAAAAGTTCAGGGCCAGTCACAATATCTAACAAGCACACCATTTACGTGTAGCACTATTTCATCATCCTTTGTGTTGCTAGACACTGACGAGACTGAGGTGGAAACGATAATGATGAGTTTGAAGGACGACTGGGCAGTTGGCTGGGATAACATACTGAATAAAATTATTAAACAGTTCAGGCACATTTTGGGACCGCCCCTAACTTATATTTTCCAAAAATGTTTATCTACAGGTCTTTTTCCCGAGTGCCTAAAAAAGCTGCTTTTGTCTCTGTTTACAAATCAGGTAATAAAGATCAAGTGACAAATTATAGGCCTATTTCCTTGCTACGTACTATGTCTAAAATATTAGAAAAAATTATGAATAAAAGGCTTTACAAATACTTGGAGGATAAATCAATTTTATCTAAACGGCAGTTTGGGTTTAGGCCTAAAATGCCAACAGACGATGCCGTGCACCATCTGACTGACTATCTAGCACAAGAACTTGATAATGGTTACCACACGGTAGGAATCTTCCTGGATCTCGCCAAAGCTTTTGAAACGGTTTCTATTCCTACTCTGTTGCACAAGCTTGAAGCCTTAGGTATCCGAGGCACCCAGCTGAAATTATTTAAGAGCTATCTAGAAGATCGTACCCAATGTGTAAGGATTGGTAATATTCTCAGCAATACTAAAAAAAAACACGTCCTTCGTAGTTCCCCAAGGAAGTATTTTAGGGCTTACACTATTTTTGATATATATAAACGATCTTTGTAACCTAAATCTAGGTCACGGCCAAATTGTTTCTTATGCTGACGACACTGCCCTTCTATTTTCAGCTGACTCAGAAAAAAATGTCTACAAGCATGCGCAACATGGATTCAATATTGTTAATAAATAGCTTCATGATAATTCGCTAACACTAAATGCAGACAAGACAAATTACATTAAGTTTTCGATGCGCAAGCAAACATCAACAAGCACTACCTCGACATTATATGCTCATTATTGCACATTCCTTCAGATAACCAATGTGTTTGTCCCAAAATTAAAATGACAAATATAACAAAATACGTTGGTGTTATAATTGATGAAACACTTTCGTTCAAACAACATATACAAGCTTTAAATAATAGAATTCGCAAGTTGATATTTGTTTTTAAAAAGTTACGCTATATTGCTGCCCCAAAAATCGTTAGACAAGTTTACTTTGCTTTATGTCAATCAATATTAATTTACTGTATTACCACATGGGGTGGAGCGGGTAAAACAATGTTACTAACCATCGAGAGAGCTCAAAGGGCGATTCTCAAAGTGTCTACTTTCCGCCCTTTCCTTTTTCCTACTAACCTCCTATACAAATATTATGAAGTATTAACAGTTCGCCAGCTATTTATAATGGGTATTGTATTAAAACAATACACAGCTCTACGTTACAGCATACACTAATAAAAGACGTAAAGATATAGTTTGTCCACAAAATACATCAAAACATGCTTTTGTATCCAAATTTTACTTGTACCTTGGTCCTCTTCTCTATAATAGACTAAACTCGAAAGCAAACATTTATTCCCTGAACTACACAAATTGTAAGAGAATTCTCAAGGATGCTCTCCAAAGTATGTCTTACGAAGATACAGAGAATTTACTAACTGTATTAAAGTGAATATATGTACAAATTTCACCTAAGTTAAGTATTTATCAAATTTAGGTACTAAGAGTTAAGGTACTCAACATATTATTAGTGATCTGTTGTCAACCTGCAGATTTGTTATTTATTTATTTTATAAGTCTATTTAAACTCTTCTCGCCCGAAACACAGGATTACCTAGTTCAGGCACGTAATTCTTAAGAATATAATTTACATTTAAGCAAATCTGTACTAATTTTTATGCCTTGTAATTTTTGAATAAATATTATTATTATTATATTTTTACTTTTTGAAATCTCGGGAGTATGTATCCCGGTCTTTTGGAAGGCGTACGAGGGGCCGGAGCCAACTCGCAGAGGCCCCTTGGACAAATTTAAATGAAATGAGGCACCAAACGACGATTTTACTTCACGGCGATCTGAAATATAATTCGTTAAACAAAGTAGTAATTCTTATGCACAGCGTAGACATCGCGTTCGTTTAGATATAAATTTATATTTTTTTAATAGAATTATCGTCCTTGGTGGCAACACACGCAGGAATGTCACTTTTCTTTCGCGCGCGTTTTTTCATCGCACGAAAAAAATTGCTCTCTTAAAATTATTCATTTAATATAAGTTTACGAAACTTTTTACTAGAATAACAAATGTTAATTATGTTAAGTGATAGAAAGTGCAATAAGTGCATCGTTAGTGAAAACCTGAGACGGACAAGGCGTCCATCAACGATATTAACAGGAAAGCTGATAAATTACCTACATCAGAACTAACTAGAAGCAGCGTTAGTCTTGAGTTCCTGACCCACATTAGATGTACTTAGATCCGGAGGCCTCCCACAATCCTAATGTGCGAGAATGCCTGGCTTTAACTGACCACTTTGTACGTGATACTGACAGTGTTTTACAAGCACTATGGTGGACATTAACACAACTTGTTAAAGCATTACCTATCTCTCCAGTGGACACGAGATGTCTTTAGTAACGTTATCTCCACGTTACTAGCTGGATGAGAAGCTACCAGAGAGGCACGTGATGCCCTTAGCGATGTAACTGTACATAGCTAGCTGGTACGCGCTTGTCAGCATTACCCCTCCAGTAAGCACGAGATGCTCTCAGTAACGATAATTCTACGTTACCAGCTGAATATGAAACTACCAATGTAGCACGTGATGCACTTAGCGATGTTATTCTACATAGCTAACGCTGGTATGTACTCGTCACCAGGGGTAAGTCACATTTCTATGATCTTGGCTAAGGAATTGTCAAAAGTGGTTCTATATACTTTTAATTTACAAGCATGAAGGTTGCGAGACAGCCTTACTTAACCCTGCACACTGTCTGTGTGTTATAAACTTGCAAAAGCATTATACTTCCTTTAGTGAGTGTGGAATTCTGCCTCGCTAACTAGATTGTTATCAACGAGTACAAGGTACTCTCAACAACATTGATTCTATGTTGCTAACTGGCACATATCTGACATGGTGTGCACATGCTTAGCACGAGATGCTTATAGCATGTTATCTCAATACTACGTGATCTAGCTTTCATATCGAGGATTGCCATTTTTAACAAACAAAATATAGCTAATTAAAAGATATCACTGTGTACGAGATACTCAGTGACTTATCTAGCTCTAGGTGGCTTAATTATCCTACCAAAAACTGATAAATGATATCTATTTTGTAAACTAAAACAATAATGCAAAATTGTGCAATTTTTACAGGCATACATTTAAATACACAAGATACTTTGTAAACATGATTCTGTGATACAATGGCTGACGACAAATGCTTCCTCTGGAAACTCTTGATTTCAGATACAAGTGCAATGGACTAAACCATAATTGGAATAATACAAAGTATTATTCCATGCTCCCATACTTATTCACCCCATTTAGATTCCTCTAAACTGAGGAAACAAGGGATTGAGATATTCCAGAAACAAGCCGTACTGGTTATTACCCCTATCATAGGGAAAGCAGTGACTGACCCTATGCTTATGAAGAACATAAGACAAACACAAATTGTTGATTAACTTGGCTGATGCAGCAAAACCAGCTGGCAATGCCCACTGCCACCAAACTAAAACCAGAACAAAAGTTATATAATCTCTAATTGACATTAACTTTAATTCATCCTATTTGATAAACAAACCAAAACAATCACAAACTTGAGTACACAATGTTTTAGCTACAAACAAAAACAATAACAACTATTCAATAAATATTAAAACCACAAGACATTCTCATGATAATAGTGAAACTTACCAGTTCTATGGCGAAAATGTAAAACAAGCACAACATTAGTTGATTTACTTACTTTTGTAAATAACAAAATAAAACATCCTTCTACCGGGTTAATAACAGGAATCACACCATTGAAAACCACCACCACAATATCTTATGATGTTTTGGTTTAATCTAATCGGTTGGAATGGACTATGTCTGAAAAATAAATGAACTATTTTTGTCACTGAAAATAAAAATCAATATATATGGTGGACCTCAACAACAACCCGGCTTATATTCCAAAATAACAATTCAAGAAGACCAATACTGGAATAAATGCTGGCAAAGCAGTTATATTCCTCTGATTCTGCTATTGGCTATGGACATAGATAAGAAAATATTTGATACCTACCAAATTCAATATCTTAACCTCTCAAAGCCATTCTCTGGAAGCTGACCCCAACATAGTTGGGAGAAGGCCGGGTAGATGATGATCCTCTCAATACCATCAAAGAACTTATTAAATATTGAGATGCATTTACAAACAATACAATAGATAGATCTACAAAGAATTTATCTGAAAAATACATTTCAGTCAGTCCCAAACAAAATAGAAAATTCAATTTCATTATGAACAAAAAAAAAAAAAAAACATCAAGACTGTCTAACCCATCTAGACCAATAAGAATCCCACCATATCATACTGAAGGAAAATAAAAATAAAAATCCCAGTAATAACTACAACTATGTTACAAACTGACAACTTGTACACTAATCAATTAATTATAGCTTAGCATATCAAAATAGATAGGTATAATATACCATATTACCTTTATGAAATCATATTATGATTTCATCCTATAGGTACAGGGGTATCACTTAGCTATCTGGAAGATAACATTACCTACCAAATAACCAATAAAGGGTTAATTACATACACATTTACTAATACTTTTCATACTTGAATAGTCTCTTATCTCTGTTTTACCTACTAAATTACCAGTAGTGAATGCCACTTACAGAAAACAAGGTTTTCTTACAATCTAACTTGACTGTTTATTTGGTAAAATATCGAGACTGCGATAAGACATACCAATTAATACCACTATAAGTGTGTTTAAATGTTTGGGCTTGAAAACTAATAATGCTATTTTTTAGGCTTGATTATTAAGTTTTATTTTTTGCACTTTAAACAAACCTTGAAAGACCAGTACAAAAAAAAAAAAAAAGTGCTAGTAAACTTAGTCGCATTATTTAACATTACGCCCGGACTTCCCGAAGGGCTGGGCAGAAATGGTTGATCTTATTCAAAGCTTATAAAATCAAAATACCTAATTAATCATTTGATTGCTAACTACTAGTCTACATATTTAACAGTAGATTTAAATGATAATTGCAGCACTAAAGTGAAATTATCAAGGAAACAAAAAAAAGGAGGGGGGAGAACATTGTGAGGACAACGTAGGTATTGATGGATTGTGAGTAGAACATGAACAAGATAAGGTATAATACAATAAATGTAGGTACTATGAATGAATTATCTACAAATTGCTTTACTCTAAAACTCTCCATCTGCTCACCAAGTGCACATCATAACAAGTTCAATTATACAACTCCCTCACTTAAAAATGCAACTCATTACACAATCCCAATTTTGGACATATTATGAGGTCAAGGAAAAGAGTTCATATCTTTATACTTCTAAAATGAATCTAGTTTCGATTAGCTCTAAACTCGTCAAGTAATTACTGCTATCAGAATATGTGAAACTCATATGGAAATTAGTATCGTTGAGGAAAAACCCTAAGCATCTGAAATAGACCCTTTCACCTCAAATTTGTTCAAACCTCTCTCCTATCCAGGGCATAATATACTACCCTTATTAATTGGTGCTTACAAGTTAAAAGCCTATTCCGTATTTGAAATTCAGTTTCCAAAATACCTTTAATAACTAAAGTTATGGAAAACTAGTCCATCCAAAAATGAAATGAAACCATATCAACCACTAGAGCGCTCTGAGTCGAGTGGACGTGTGTTTTGTGCTCGCGAACATTTTATTTCGGAAAAATAGTCTAAAGTGCAGTAATCTGTTTTAAAGTTACACCAATAGTTGCTCAACAAAACTTATAATAAACAGTGAAAAAACTAAATGTGTGTACAAACTATTAACGGAGATACAAGCAAAACAATCTCAAAGTTTTTAAAAGTGAACGTTATAAATTTCTTTGTGTCGGTGTCGAAGTGATTTGACCTTCGAACGGATCAATGACACACGTCTGGTTTCCTTAAAGTATTAACAACAGAACGTCTAATTTCGCCGGGTTCATTAGAGCCTCGGTGGTCTAAAGGCGTAAGCCGGCCGCCACCCGACAGCGCGTCAAGTCTCGAGTTCGAGCCCCGCATCTAGCAGCACTTTTTGGAAGTTTAATTCTTTCAATTTAAAAAAACAAAAAGCAAGAAACAAAGACAATAATAAATGAATAGTTAAATGAAATGAATAGTTAAATGAAATGAATAGTGAAGTAACCAAATATTAGAGTTGCCAACGAACGGAACGAACGGATTCGGGGAATTAAATACAATTTAGGACCAGTCCAGACAGAAATTTAACATGAGTTCGAAAACTAAGTGCACCAACAGCGGCCGAAAAGAGCAGCCACTGGTCACTTGTAATAAATGCAAGAAACTAGTGGTACACAGAAATACGCTGATTTGCTCTTCTTGTAAAAACCATTTTGAATTTGATTATGCTGGTTATCCGGAGAAAGTGTATCGCTTGAAGAACTTAGAGGTGGGTGTGCAAATCATGCTCTCAAAAAGCAAAAGAGTAGAATATACCTACCCCTGGAGTATCCAATGTGACATTGAGGAAAAAACACTCATCACCTAAAGCAGAATCAAGTAGATGTGTCACACCAAACGAACCAGAAGGGAATACACCTTGGTCTACCCCAAAGAGCACAACTTCTGAAGCTTATGACTCACATATACTAACAATGGAACATATGTACGATGATTCAACTGCTATTTCCGATAAAACACTGTCAAGAAGTATGGACTATACAACAATTGATCCTATGCAGAATCTTGAGCTCAAGGAATCAATTGAAAACCTCCAGATGGAACTTAAAAGTTCACAAAACGAACTTGATAATGTCATACTAGCCAATATTGAGCTCCGTAAACAAAATGAAAAACTCCTTAAAGATAATATCACTTTAAAAGGATTCTTAGGCCAGTCCCCACAAAAAGTATTTTACAGCAATGAAGGCGCAAAAAAAGCAAATGCGTCGTACTCTTTATTACATTCAGATATGCTGGCATTCTTTACACCGCCTAGATATTTGCCTAGAACTACAAATAACACAACAGATACACATACAAAAAAACACCTAACCGGGAATATCCTAAGCCTACAAAAAAACATCGCCGACTTGGAGGATCAGTTGATACAGGCTGGAAACGATATAGCATACCTCAAGGATCAAATTCTACAACTACAGAAGCTATTAGATTTAAAAGAGAGCGGTAAAATATTTAACGAAAAGAAAACAACTGAAGGACTAAAAGAAGAACGCACTAACAAGATATTTATCTTTGGCACACAACAATGTGTTGGACTTTCGTCTGCATTGATGAAGTCGAGAGCGGCTACACCTTATATAAAATATACTGTGATGGCGGAAACAAAACCACACGCGCTTACTTGTGACATCATTAAGAATTGTCAAAATATTTCAGCATCAAGTGGCGACAAACTTATAATTTGTGTGGGTGAAAATGACTATGATACAAAAATCTTATCTGTGCAATTACGCCAACTCCTCGACGTATTCAGTAATAATTTTATAATTGTTTTAAGCCCACTTAAGAATATGTATATAAATATAAATGATCTGAAACAAACTTTACGTAATATTTGCAGTGAATACAAATGTTGTAAATATATTGATTCTGAATACAAATTGTACAATGCATGTAAATCTATAAACTATGCTATTGACTGTTACGATTACGAAAATAAGTATTTAAATGTTAAAGAATTAAAGAAAATAATACTGCGTAATCAAACTAACTGTGAAAAACCAGATCGCAAACATGTCGTAATAGCTTCAAAAGGTACAATCCCTTATTATTTTGCACGTCATCAAACGAAATGCCCTGCTACAAATGGTCATGATATTGAAAACTCTACTCATACAAAAAAAGGTACAATTCCACACTATTTTGGGGTTATAGATAAACAGCTTTTTCGTGAACAACAACGTCGTAACAACTGAACCTAAAACTTTTAAAATATTGCACCAAAATATCGCTAGTATTCTTTCAAAAAAGGAAATTTTAGAACTAACGTTGCTGGAGTTACGAGACATAAATAAAGAACCAGACATATTATGTTTGTCTGAAACCTTTATGCGTGCTGGAAATGAGAAATATTTAAAATTAAATAACTACACCGTAGCAGCTGCATTTAGTAGAGACACACAGAGAGGGGGGACCTGTATACTCGTTAAACAGGGTATTGTTTATAACGAGCTTTCCCACATTAAAAAGTACTCAACCCAAAAATCTTTTGAAGCCTGCGGCGTTGAAATTCCATTGCACAAATTACTAATCGTGTGTCTTTATAGAACGCCTAAGTCTGATCCTAACATATTTTTGGATAAACTTGATCAATTTATGTGCGAAACGGTAAAAAAATATGGATCAAGTACAAAAATAGTTGTTACCGGAGATTTCAATATAAATACCTTTAAACAAGGGAAAGTCACCAACTACTTGAAGGATCTATGCAATAACTATAACTTGCAGATTCACGTTAATGTTCCCACACGTAAAGACTCGTGTATAGACCACATACTAAGTAATTTAAAAAAATCTTCTACTGAGGTTTTATCCCTATATTTATCAGACCACGACACCGCACAACTCTTAGATTTCCCAGTAAAAGAGCAAAGTTTAAAGTCCAAATCATATTTTATGTATAAAAAAGACTATTGTAGTGAAAATATAAGTAAATTCAAAAAATGCCTTGCAAGTTTAACATGGTCAGAGGTACATCTCGAAAGTGATATAAATAATGCATTCAATAAATTTCACGAATTTTTGTGTTTATTGTATAATTTATGCTTTCCAAACATTAAGATTAAAATAAACAATTCTAATGCACATAAACAAAAATGGATAAGCAAGGGTCTTAGAAATAGTTGCAAAACTAAACGATGTTTACGGTATCTCTATTATAAAAATAAAACCCTAATGTACAAACTTAAATATAAAAAATATTCATCAATACTGAAAAAATGTATCTTTAAATCCAAAATAAACTCAAACATTAAATACATACATAACAGTCAAAACAAATGCAGAGCAACGTGGTCAGTCATTAACCGTGAAATTGGAAATACAAAATGTGACAATAATATTTCTCAACTAGTATTAGATAAGCGAATACTGACAAATCCCTCTGACATAGCAAATGCTTTTAATGATTATTTTATTAATTCGACCAGCACTGTGAAATTCAATAATTTACATAATAATGACGAGCCTAATAAAACCAGGACAATACCAAATTCCATGTTTCTTAGCCCTATGACTGAAGACGAAGTTAAAAAAGAAATAATGGCTTTAAATAACACTAATTCAGAAGGTTACGATGGAATTAGTACAAAAGTCATTAAAACTTGCAGTACAGAATTAATTCCTATTTTGACTTATTTAATTAATCTTTCATTTTCATCTGGAACTTTTCCTGATGCGTTAAAATTATCAGTCGTTAAACCTCTCTACAAAAAGAACGATAAAAATGATGTTAAAAACTATCGTCCGATAACTATTATACCCATAATATCTAAAGTATTTGAAAAATGTATGCAAAAGAGACTTTCCGACTACTGTAGAAAATACAATATCATAACAAAAGAACAGTATGGATTTCAAAAGCACAAGTCAACAACACTAGCAATTGCTAATCTTTTAGGGCATATCCATAATTTCCTAAATAAAAATTATTTAACGACAGGATTATTCTTCGACCTGTCACAAGCCTTCGACTTTGTGGCACATGGCATATTGTTGAAAAAATTAGAAAATTGTGGAATAAGAGGTTTAGCACTGCAGTGGATCGCGTCTTATCTAAGCAACCGAAATCAATACGTTGTTATTAATAAAGTAAGTGAAAATTTGTTAACCTCGTACTCATCTGACTATAGAGTTAATAAGTGTGGCGTCCCCCAAGGGAGTGTGTTGGGACCTATATTGTTTCTATTATACATAAACGACTTACCGCTAGTGACTAATCATAAATGTGTATTATTTGCAGACGACATTTCAATTATTGTGACATCTGACAAAAAGTATAAAACTAAATCTGATCATGAGGTGGACATTAATAATACTATTGAAGACATTATAAAATGGTTACAAGCAAATAAATTGAAAATTAATTTAGACAAATCTAATTTTATACAGTTTAATAAATCAAAACACACCAAATACAATTTCAAACTTCATATTGACAGGTTAAAAGAAGTTCCACAAACTAAATTCTTAGGAGTACTCTTAGACCAAGATCTGAATTGGAAAGTACATTTGGATAGTTTGTGCAGTAGGATTAATAAGTTTGTGTATGCTCTCAGACAAATAAAGAACATAACCAATAAAAAAACAGCAATTACAGCATATCACGCCTACATAGAATCTATCTTACGATACGGGCTTATCCTTTGGGGTAACAGTACAGATAGACACAGAGCATTTATTGCGCAAAAGAAATGCATTAGAGCCATTTGTGGTATCCGTCCTGACGAGTCATGTAGACCGTTCTTTAAAAAGCTAGGTATATTACCACTTCCGTCACTGTACATTTTTGAAATTTGTAATTATGTTTATAATAATAAGGGATTGTTCAAAAGAGCCTATCAATTGAATTCTCGAAATAGAGATCCATGCAGACTTGTGTTGCAGGATACTCCTAAATCAGCCAAGTACGCAAAAAGTTTCCTAGTCATGTGTATACGCATTTATAACAAAATACCCAAAGAATTAAAATTGTTATTTAATATTAACTCATTTAGAAACAAATTATTGAAATGGTTGAAAGAACACATGTTTTATGACATTAAAGATTTACTTAACAATAATCTATAATTTCTGAACTTATGTCATTGCGAAAACTATTATTATTGTATTAACCTGGTATCTGTGACATTGTACTTTAAATTTACTTATAATTATTATTTTGCATGCAATTGATACAAATATCCTGTATAGCTAAACATGCGGACTTTAGATTAATATCTGACTGTAACAACTTTATACCATGTTTAAGGCAAATAAAGACTTATCTTATCTTATCTAAGTATATACTTACCTAAACGGAAATAACATCAACTGATCACAAGAATTTGACCAAAAAATCCTACTACATTTTTCAAAAAAAAAAAAAACACTAAGTTTGTCTGTCAGTACAATTTAGGTACAATTCCACAAATGCTTACCAAAAATACCTCCCTGCTTACAACATTCAGGGGCTAAAAGATCCTGTTACACCCTATGAAAGTTTAACTACTAAGGACTTCACAGCCATGGTGCCTCTTATTCAGATCACTAGATAACTGACATTCTTTAAAATACCCTAATGATAATCTTTACAATTCATCTTCTAGACTCACTGAGCTCGACACTTACCTTGACAGCAAGATGTAATGTGCAACTCAATACTCACTCATTAAGCATAACAGTATCCCAAATAATTTAACTATTTACAGACAGATCTGAGAATGCTATTCTCAATCATGGAAACTTTTAAAGTAACATCATAACATTACGCCTTGTTTCCCCGAATGGTTGGGCAAGGTGTCCCTGTAGCAGGTTCACCCAGTTTTACACTTTTAAAGTATTCATATCATAATATCCTCCTGGTATATTAATTCAGAACAACTTTATAAAATTTGTATAAACACAAGCTGGGTTAAATGTGGTAGGAAGTGAGAGTGATACTAATAATTCAACTCCCACAGCACAAAACATACAGTAGCTCAACTTAGTGCTGGCATCAATTGAAATAGACACAGTGCCAACCAACATTGTGTTGATGATTATATCTCATTACTGATGAAAAATAGTTAAACACTATTAATTAAGCAACGTTATTAAGAATTTATTTAAAATGGATACGCCAAAAGCATATATATTGTACATTAAATATTAAATGTTAACAGTTATAGACTTATATACATACCAATTACAGATGTACATGACATTCACATAAAACAAAGCAACCTTCTTAAATTACATAAAATTAAAATATTGTATTCAGAAAGAATGATAAAAGTACCTAATAAATCAGAATATGCCGTAACTTATTAACTAACTAAATTATTGCAGACAACTCTGAACATCTACTTTGTTTAACGAATTATATTTCAGATCGCCGTGAAGTAAAATTGGGAATCAAACGAGCTTACCTGTTAAGCGAAGTCTTGATTCTAATTTTACGAACGGCGATCTGAAATATAATTACCCACCCGCCACTAGCTAATAGCCCCAAAGCTGCAATAATTAGTCTACTTAATTCACTTATTTTTCCAGGAAAACCTAGTGAGTGTAAGTATGCGGAACTACTCTGTACAGAAAACAGAGCTTGTTCTCCATCATAAGGATCTCTAAAATTAGTGACATTCCTGCGTGTGTTGCCACCAAGGACGATAATTCTATTAAAAAAATATAAATTTATATCTAAACGAACGCGATGTCTACGCTGTGCATAAGAATTACTACTTTGTTTAACGAATTATATTTCAGATTGCCGTTCGTAAAATTAGAATCAAGACTTCGCTTAACAGGTAAGCTCGTTTGATTCCCAATTATCCCCGTACGCACTGTGCAAGTGCACAAAAGGACAATCCCCGGTTGGTGTAGGACTATTGCAGTACATGGGAACAAAACATTGGACCTATGGGTTTGGCTGGCTATAGTGGATTGGTTATCAAGAACTATGGTAGGACTATGACCCCTGCCTGACCAATGATATATAATATACACGGATGAGATGGCAGGGGTGACTTGCACACTCAATAATGGGTCCCCGAAAACTGTCGCTAGCACATAGTGACGTAGGGACTAGGGGGCAACATGTCTTGAGATGCTTGAGGAGTGGAGAGGTATTCCACGGCTTTCAGAACAATCCCAGAGCCCGGAAGATGGTATTATTATTATTATTTCCAAATGGAATAATATCTTCTTTACTATTAAAATTTCCACAAATATTTAAGTTCACTGCTTTAAAGAACGAGTTGAAAGTCTTATACACAACTCCATCTTTGAATAAATTAGATGTTTACGAGCTTTATCTCAATTTTCAAAATTCATTATTAGGTGACACTTTTCCACAAATTACAACATTATGTAGTATATTTTAGACACTTCCTGGTACAGATAGCATCCGCGGAGAGGTCGTTTTCGGCTTTGAAGCGAATTCATACGTATACGTACACGCGCAATTCTCAAAAACAAGAACGAAACAAGATCTAGCCATTCTTTCTATAGAAAACCATTTATTGCTAAAGATTAAAAATCATCCCGGTTTTTATGACGAATACCTTTAGAATATAAGTAGTTTTATAAGTAGAATAATTCAGTTAAAGTCAGTAGTCTTATAGCTAAGTAGTTTTGTCTAGTCGACATCATATCGATATCACACCGCAAACGGCTTTTTGCAAAGCCACTTTTATTATACTTGCAAGACACTGTTTCAATCTATCAGTGCTTACATGTATAGTAAAGCTGGACTGAATGAAGACACATCAACATCATCTGCCTGTACAAGACTGAAGCCGGTATACCAGCCACAGATTTTAAGTAACTGGGCTTAGGAATACGTGCGCCACGGCTGCAGCCCTAGGTGAGCAATTAAAAAAAAAAAAAATCCGCCTTACCTCTCCCATAAAACCACCCTTCGCCACTGTATCACACAATCAATATTTACAAGTTTAAAAGGATCAAAATTTAAAAAAAAAACCCGGCCAATTGCGTGTCGGTCCACGCACAATTAAGGGTTCCATATTTGAGATTAATTTATCCCAAAAACAAACTTAACTTTGTAGTTGAAAAACATGTTCTCCGATACATCGGTATACGTCTCGGTCAATTCTCCAACTGAAAGATTGTAATCGCATTTTTTTTCGTGTGATAAAACAAAAAAATTACGCTTTTCGGACATTTTCCTTTACTTGTGCTATGAGACCTTGCTTCGTGCCAAAGGCCTGAAATTGGCGTTTTTTTCTTCTCGCGGCCATCAAGCAAATCTTGTTTTTCTAGTACAGAATAGTGTAACAATCGAATCATATTTGGCACGCATATCTCTAAACTCAGTCCGAAATGAGATATAAGAGTTAGAAGTTTGTATGTATTTATTAGCTTTGTAAGCAATTTTTGACTCCTAGGTGCAAGGTTAGTGTTAAGTTACCACAAAATATATAGCCGCTAAATGATTTTGGACATTGAATATTCAGTACGTTACGCACTCCTCACCAACACACACATTACACATTGTCATTGACATTACTCATTACACATTGTCAGGTCGGAGGGAGTATGATGCCATTTTTCTTACTTTTGATTTTCGTAAAAAAAAAAAAACAATCAAACTACAAAATAATTGATATTTTATTTATTAAAATACAACAAATCACTACTTATTATGTACGGTGCAACCGCACATTCTGCAATTCAGCAGTTTACGCAACACATTCATTTCAACTCATAATAATTAGTTCAGTTCGCGTTGGGCTATCAATGCAGCCAGGCGTTCTCGTTACAGCCAACAAGGGCCGCGTCACTCACTTCATTTCCACACCATCAGTCCATTAAGCTCATTTTACTTTAAAGTACCTTTGAGACAATACAGTAGTGTTTTGATAATTTACCTTCTTTCATTCCATTCATCCCTCATCTAAAAGTAGTGTATAGTCTAGCAAGAGACCATACATTCTTTTTGGTCCTTCGACAGTGAACATCGCACGCTATATAGTCCATTTCGCGCGCGTGGACAGTGTAGCGGGAAACTATCCAGTGACTCTCAAGTGTGTGCTGTGTTGAGTGACTATAAAACTGTGGGACTAACAAGTGACCCAGGGTCAACAAGGACCCGTAGACTATCAGGTGCGTGGGGATTTCAGACTTAGAGACTAACAAGTGTCTCAGGGATCGTCAGTGATCCGTAAACTATCAGGAGTTCAATACAGGGAAATCAGACTTCCGGACTACCAGGTGTCTCGAGGAGCGTTTCATTATCAAGAGCTGAGGCAAGCAGGTGCCTCAGGGGATCACCAAGGATCCATAAGCAGTTATCAAGAACAATCAAGTAAGATCTTTCCATTTATTTCTTACTTCAAATAAGTCCTCGTCATGGAGGCCGTACATGCAAATCAGGACGAACTTTACACAGCTATCCTAAAGTTGGCTACAAATATCAAAAAGGACTCAGCGGATCGTAAAACTGCTGACTATTTCAAGCGACGTTTAGAAACCTTAAACCAGTATTGGTCCGATTACCAGTACAATCACGACCGTCTTCTTGCGGAAGAAAGCAAGTCTCATCCGTATTTTAGTGGCCGTGCATACGAACGAACAGAAGAACTATACTTATCGACGAAGGCACTCATTAATCAACAATATCAAGTTTTGTTGATAAAGATGAAAGAAGCTCAACAGGGAGGTTCTACACAGGAGAAACAAGGTTCTGCACGGTCTGAGCAAGAAGATCCGGTGGGACGTCAATCACCGCCCGTCGAGGTATGCTCGAGAGGTTCATCTAGCAAGCTTGAAGAACAGTTGAAGAAACAAGCAAGCAACTTCAGGGCGCTGCAGCGCACTGTGGCAGGGATAAATTTGGATTGTATGTCCGAAAAGTGGGAGTTGGAAGATGCCTTACGTACTCTACAGTCTCAATGGTCTATCATAGATTCCTTACATTGGGAATTAGACAGCGAATTAGAGGGTACGAATTAAGAATATGAGGTGTCTTATACGAAGCAAGAAACTATTTACAATGAATTAAAAAATGCAATTAATAGAAAACTAGGGTCCGTAGTTCACAAGGAGAATTGGACACCAAAAATTGACATCCCATTCTTCAATGGCAATTATCAAAATTGGGTGTCTTTTAAGGACTTGTTTGTTGAAGCTATACACAGTAACGTTTCCTTATCAAACGCCCACAAGATGCAGTTTCTTAAAAATAAAGTGCGAGGAGAAGCTGAACGTTTGATACATCATTTACAAATCAGTTCCGACAACTACACTGTTTGCTGGGAGATATTGAACAACAGGTACAACAACACATGGTTGATTTTTACATCTCACATAGATCTCCTGCTAAATCTTCCAGTAGTTCAACAAGCAAACGTCCCTCAGATCAAGGAAATTCACGATACTACACTAGAGTGTTTAAACTCAATAAGGAACCTAGGCGTTAATATAGACAGCTGGGATCCATTCATCGTGCGTATTTTATTGCTAAAATTAGATGCCGACACGCATGATCATTATTTGGAATCTCTGAAGAAACCCAGAGAACTGCCAAAATTGACGGAGTTTCTAAGCTTCCTAGAGAGCAAATTCACCGCATTGGAATCTTCGCGCAAGAAAAACGAAAATTCCAAGCCATCAACAAGCAAGCAGAATAAATCATCATCATCAATTAGTTTCAAGAATAAATATTCAGCAAGTAAGACTTCGGTAAACAATATCGAATTAACATGTCCGTTGTGTAAAGAGTCACACGGAATAATATATACTATTGCAGTAAGTTTTTAAATATGACACCAACTGCAAAACGACAAGCTATAACACGATTGCATTTGTGCAAAAATTGTCTTTATTCGCATGGGGATAAAGAATGTACGTCAGAAAGACGCTGCCGCGAATATCGTGGCAAACATAATACACTTTTACATAAAGCGTTTAACAATAAACCTTCATGTAACCCAATTACGGAGAATGACACCACAGCAGTTCTTGCAACTAGAACGCAAAAACAAGAATCACAAGAAAATCACGTTTTGCAACAAGGCAACAACGTGATAGAAACATTATTAGCAACTGCAATGATCAAAGTTCAAGCAAGTGACGGATCATACCACAAAATGCGTGCGCTAATAGACCAAGGCTCTCAAGCCTCCCTTATCTCATCCAGGGCGATACAACAGCTAGCTTTATCAAGAAAGTATTGCAGGGCCGTCATCTGCGGGATAGGAGAGAAGGAGAGCAGTAGCAAGGGCGTTACGAACATAACATGTTGTTCGCATTTTAATGATTTTACATTTAAAACAGATGTAGTAATCATGGACACGCTGATTAATCAATTACCAAGATGTAAATTTACCAAGCCAACATGGGCACACCTGGCCGGCATGCAACTAGCCGATCCAGAATACAATGTCAACCGTCCTATCGATATCTTATTGGGAGCCGATGTGTATTCCCATATCATTTTAGAAGGTATTAGCAGAGCTGATCTATCATTACCGGTCGCGCAACAGACACGACTGGGGTGGATCTTATGCGGCAATTTCAAGAATTTTCACTGTAACGTAGTCCTGAATCAAGTGGACGAAGTACAAAGATTTTGGGAGATTGAAGACATCACAGAATCATCCAATTTATCCGCAGAAGATCTACAATGCATGGAGTATTACAAGAAAACCACAACAAGACATGCAAATGGCATGTATGAAGTGAGATTGCCCTTTCAAGAAAGCTTTGAGACACAGTTGGGATTGTCTAAAAACAAAGCTATGGCGCAATTTCAACAGTTGGAAAGGAAATTTCACAATAATGAAGAAATAGCAAAACAATATAAATTATTTATTCAAGAATATAAAACTTTAGGACATATGACACCAGCGTCCGGTAACAGGCAACCGGATTATTATTTACCGCACCATTGTGTATTGCGAAACGAATCCACTACGACAGCACTTCGCGTAGTTTTAATAATAATAATAATAATAACTGGCAACACCGTGTCAACAAAACTTCCAAATATCTCATAATTTTAACAATAATAAATTTTCACGTACTTTTACACTTTTACAATAGTTTTTCCGTACAAACCGAACCTGGATCCTGAATTTATCTAAAAACCAAGTAAAGAGTTCAAAATGCAATAGAATTATTCCAAAAACTGCCGAATCGGAGGTGACATGACAGATGTCACCACCGATAAAACAATGAACGGGAAAATGAAGATTACTCTGTGATGAAGATCTAATGTTGACACGATTAGCAGCTCGACGTGCACGCCTACCACCTCCGGACTCGCCGCTCAGCTTCGCCTCGTCGTCGCCGGTACGCAGCCCCACTGTGAACGCTGTGATGACACCGGCCGCGGCAGTTGCGTCGAGCTCGAGCGACGAGTATTTCTCCCCGCCCACGACGCCACCACCTGCTCGCCGACGGGGAAGACGCCGGCCGCCGGATGGCTTAGGACCTCGAGGCCCACCGGCCTCTGATAGGGTCCCAGCTCCCGGCGGAAGTGTGCAGCGCATGAGATGGACACGATCCATTACCGAAAACGTCATGCGCTCATACTATGGGGCTACAGAGGGGGGAAACAATCTGACCGCGTACCGTGTTCGGATGCTCTCTCTTTTCCAGGTGCTTGAGCCAGCTGTCAACGTTTCGGCACAACGACTGTCGGATCAGGTGCGGGTCATCCAGCGTAATCATATGTTGGATGACACTGTACTTGATCGCCTGCGAAGTGAAATGCAAAGTAGCCATGTCAT
Source organism: Omphaloscelis lunosa (assembly GCA_916610215.1). Classification (NCBI taxonomy): domain Eukaryota; kingdom Metazoa; phylum Arthropoda; class Insecta; order Lepidoptera; family Noctuidae; genus Omphaloscelis; species Omphaloscelis lunosa. The sequence goes on from OU744262.1 coordinate 21,205,446, forward strand.
CGCTCCCCCATTGCGAAGTGTTATAATACCATCACAGATGTCAAGTGTCATCACAAGTCAAGCTGACGAGCGGATTGATGACAGGGCTACAAATGTAAGTACCCAGTGCAATGAAGACTTGAGGAGTGCTTTAGAGGGTGCGATTCAGGAATATCGATTCATGTCGCCCGAACTTAGACCACGTTTACCTCGTTTGCCCATGCATAACAAAAATAAGGCGCTGGTGGCGGTTCTGGATTCGCAGTTGTCAAACTATTTTGATGACTGCGAAGACCTCACTGATACACATTCAATTCTGTACTGCGCGGCTGTAGCGGTATGTCGTGTAGCTCACCTCAAATTCTCTAATGACTCTAGAGCTACACGACCAAAACCAGCCGCACCAGCTTGGCAGTGCAGAATTGAACGCCGAATTGGTGGGGCCAGAACGCTCATCGGCAAACTAATCTGCTTCAGGGAGGGCAATACTCGCCCTAGAGTGATGCGCTTTGTGAGGCGGGCGTTCTTAGGGACTGATATCAGCCTGACTATATGACCCGTGTCACAGAGCGCATCGACTTCCTGAAGCAGAAAGTGTATGCATGGGCAAACCGTATTCGTAGGTATAAGCGGCGAGTAGAACGATACACTCAGAATCGCACCTTCCAGAGCGATGAAAGGTGGGTTTATAGGGCTTGGGAGCGACCAGACCAAGGTGTGGCTGACACGCATCTGCCGGATGATGATGCCATGTGCTCTTTCTGGCGCAGCATCTGGTCGGTACCTATCAGTCACACCGAAGGTGATTGGACTCGGGAAGTCGAACGAGCCTGCGATCCAATACCAGAAATGGGGGCTATTACTATCTGCCCCCAAGATGTAGCTCGTGCAGTCCGTCCGTTGCCTAACTGGAAGTCTCCAGGGCCGGACGGGCTGCACAACTTCTGGATCAAATGGTTCGTAAGATCGCATGCTCGCTTGGCGGCTCAGTACCAGACTGCTTTGGAGTCTGGTTCGCTACCCCAGTTCCTAACGACAGGAGTTACCCACCTGCTCCATAAATCTGGTAGCACCGCGGAACCCAAAAATTATAGACCGATCACGTGTTTACCGACGGTCTTACATCCATTTTGAGAGCTAAAATTAACAAACATATTGACACCAACTCCATCTTGTCTGCCTCTCAAAATGGATGTAGGAACGGGTCCCGCGGTACTAAGGAGCTACTCCTCATTGATATGGCCATTAGCCAACAGGTTCGCCGTTCCCGAAAGGATCTGTCGACATGCTGGATAGATTATAAGAAGGCCTATGACTCGGTGCCACATACATGGCTCATGAGGGTGCTGGAGTTGTATAAAGTACATACAACTCTGCGCACTTTCCTGATGTCGTGTATGGGGCAATGGAGGACGGTCCTTCGCTATCCAGGATGTCGAAATATCCAGAGGAATAGCGAGCCGATAAGGATCGAGCGAGGCATATTTCAAGGCGACAGTTTGAGTCCGCTCTGGTTCTGCTTAGCTCTGAATCCTCTAAGCACACTGCTGGAGGATTCAGGTCTTGGCTATCGGTTGAGGAGAGGTGGTCAGGTTATATCTCACCTCCTCTACATGGACGACCTAAAACTCTTTGCCCCCAACAATTTGCAACTGATGGAGCTACTGAAAGTAACTGAAACTTTCAGTAGCACCATCAGGATGGAATTTGGTGTAGACAAATGTGCGGTCATGCATGTAAAGCGAGGAGAGATTATGGAATCCGTGGGAACCCAACTCTCGGATTCCATAAACCTTAGAGCCCTCTCCGCATCCGAAACCTATAAGTATTTGGGTATGTCGGAAGCGTTGGGCATCAATGTTACTGACATGAAGCAATCGTTGAAGGAGCGCTTCTTTGGCCGCCTGAAAAAAGTATTAAATAGTCTTCTATCAGGCGGAAACAAGGTGCGCGCCTTCAACGGTTGGGTTATGCCGGTTTTGATGTACTCTTTCGGCATACTCAAATGGACTCAGACCGAACTCGACGCCTTGGATAGGAGGGTCCGTACGTTGCTGACTGCATATCGAATGCATCACCCACGGTCATCAGTAATGAGACTGTATATCCCGCGAAAGTGTGGAGGTCGAGGCTTTTTAAACGCTAAGACCCTCCACAATCGCGAGATATGCAGTCTCAGGGAATATTTCCTTGGAGTCGACGTGGGGATGCATCGAGATGTGGTCGTGGTGGACAAGGGCCTTACCCCGCTCTCCTTGGCTAAAGAGAACTGGCGCAAGCCTGTAGTGCTTGACACTAAAGATCGCATGGAGATATGGCAGAGTAAGGAGCTTCACGGACGCTACTTCCGGGCCCTGCATGGGCCCGATGTAGATTTACCAGCGTCCGTAACCTGGCTGCGTTTTGGTGACCTCTTTGGGGAAACCGAAGGTTTTGTCTGTGCAATTATGGACGAAGTTATGATGACGAACAATTACCGGAGATTCATTGTGAAGAACGGCACGGTTGACATCTGTCGGGCATGCCACCGTCCGGGAGAATCAATCCGACATATTATCTCCGGGTGTTTTCGTCTAGCTAATGAAGAGTACTTGCATAAACACAACCTTGTAGCCAGGATTATCCACCAGCAACTTGCTCTGAATTACAGCCTTGTGGAATCGGAAGTGCCGTACTACAGGTATGTGCCCGACCCAGTTCTCGAAAATGGAAATATCACATTGTACTGGGATCGATCCATCATCACTGACAGAACTATTGCTGCCAATAAGCCTGATATAGTGGTGGTGGATCGAGGAGAGCGGCGCACAATGATTATTGACATAACGGTCCCGCATGACGAGAACCTCGTGAAAGCTGAGAAAGATAAACAAATCAAGTATCTTGACTTGGCTCGCGAGGTTGTCGACATGTGGGATGTAGATTCAGCAATCATTGTGCCGATAGTCGTGACAGCCAATGGCTTAATCGCCAAGAGCCTCGACCAACACCTAAGGAGGCTCTCGTTGGGCAGCTGGATCAAAGGCTTGATCCAGAGAGCGGTACTCCTAGACACGGCTCGCATTGTCAGAAGGTTCCTCTCCCTGGAGCCCTGACCGCCGGTAGCTTGGACCCTGTTCCCGATACCGGTGGGCTACTATTTTTTATATTTTTAAATGTTTTTATATTTTATATGTTTTTATATTTTATATGTTTTAATATTTAAAAATATAAATTATATGTATTTAAATGAAATAAAGGAAATAATAATAATAATAATAACCCCACCGCCGTATCTCTACGTTGACGTCGTGGTGGGGCTTGCGCGCTCCGAACTCTGGGTCTGTCCGTTAAAGTTTGCTTTTTCGAAACAGGTCTAGGGTGAGGAGCCAGACCAAGAGAGATACAGAAACCCGCAGGGCAGCATGTGGCGAGCTGTTGGGCAGTAGCGACCCCATGGACCCTATCTCCCGGGAGAAGTCTTGTTCCTCACCTCTGGCTTGCCTTTATTGGCCAGCTAGAGAGAACACTGACGAGGAACAGAGCTCCCACCTCACTCTTGCTTTTATTGGCTGCTACATAACTTACAAGAAAATAAGCCGCTATCAGCAAAAAACAAGTTATTGCAATTAAATCCATTCCTTGACAACGAGGGACTTCTCAGAGTCAGAGGAAGACTAAGCAAGGCCAACATTAATCAAGATAATGATGCATCCGATTATCATAGCTCACGAAGGACACTTAACAAACTTAATTATAGATCAAGCACATGAACTTACCTTCCATGGAGGAGCACGGGTGACATCAGCATTCATTCGCAAGAATTACTGGATCATAGGCGGTAATCGAGCGATCAAAAAGCGTATACGTACCTGCGTTACCTGTCGTAAACACAATCCAAGCAAGATGACACAGTTGATGGGTGATTTACCTACGCAGAGATGTAATATTGCAAAGCCTTTTGAACATACAGGCGTTGATTTTACCGGGCACGTGCTCATAAAGACCAACAAGGGCCGTGGTGTTAAGACCACAAAGGGCTACGTGGCGGTATTTCTCTGTATGGTGACCAAGCTTGTTCATATAGATTTGGTCTCAGACCTCACATCATCAGCATTCATAGCTGCGTTGCGAAGAATGGCTCGAAGAAAGGGCTCGCCGAAACACTTATACAGCGACAACGGTACAAACTTTGTCGGCGCCAACAAAATTATACAAGAACAATTGGAGCAGATACAAGAAATATTTGATCAAGATTTCATCAAAGAAATTACTAGCATGAAGATCGAATGGCATTTTAATGCGCCCTCATGGCCTACAGCAGGAGGGCTGTGGGAGGCTGCAGTCAAAAGTTTAAAATACCATTTAAGAAGAGTAGTTGGAGAGCAAAGGCTCACATTTGAAGAGTTCAGCACAGTTCTGGCCCAGTTAGAAGCAGTACTTAACTCGAGGCCACTGTGTCCTCTGACTGAAGATCTCAACGACTTGGATTTCCTCTCTCCGTCAAGCTTTATCAATCTAAATCAAGACATGACTATATTAGAAACAGAAACAGATATGCGGACGAGATGGCATTTAACTCAAAAAATTGTACAAGATATTTGGAAACGTTGGCACACTGAATATCTCACTCAGCTGTCAGCAAGAAGCAAGTGGAGACATTCTCAACCAGACATTCAACTAAATGACATTGTTACAATTAACGATGCAAACTTACCTTCTGGGAAGTGGGCAGTTGGCCGCGTCGTCCAACTGCATCCCGGTGCCGATGGCCACATCAAGGTGGTCACATTGAAAACAAAGAATGGGCTGATCAAGAGGCCTATTCTCAAGCTGTCTATTCTCCCCGTGAACAATAGAACCGACAAACAAGAGTTGCGTTCCAAGGAAGTGAAAGATGGCAAGCCATATTCCAACAAAAAAGTAAACTACAGCTTCTCATCGCTGGTAATGTTACTTTTGTCTTTCATGAGCATTTTGACCACAGCTCACTGTGCATACAATGTTACACAATTAAAAGACAATCAAGGTCTTTATTTTGACAAAATTGCAAACATGCAATTAATCAGAGACGAATGGAAGATAGTCACATACTATGACATGAATTCATTTTGGCAAGGTACAAAAGCATGCAGTAAATACCTAAGCTACTTGGATCAGTTATGCAATAAGTTTAAAGAAACGTCACATTGTGACGTCATACAAGTTCAATTGCAGCAAGAATTCTCAGAACTCGAGTACTATAACCACCTGTTGCTGAGTCAGCATTCCAGCACGCGCCGCGCACGAGATCTGCGCCGCCGCAAGCGAGGCCTTATCAACGGTGTAGGGTATCTAGCAAACAGCTTATTCGGTGTACTTGATGAGAGATTCGCAGAGCAATATAAACAAGATATTCAATCAATACATGACAATGAAAATCATTTGCTTTCGCTCTTGAAACAACAAACAACGGTCATTGAAGCAGAATCCAATGTTTTGAAAAGGAATGGACAAGCAATTAATAAGCAACACAAGATGCTTAATTCACTATCAATCAAGTTAGATAAGATGGAGAACGTTTTATTGAACGAATCAAATAGAAATCGAGTCATGAACGATTTCAGTACGGGAGCAATTGCTACGAGCAATGTTTTAAGACAACTAAAAACAATCCAAACTTGTTTATTAGATACCATAACAGATGTTTATCACGAGAGACTCAATTTTCATTTATTGTCACCAGAACAACTGAAGGACACTCTGAATACAATATCGAGTCATCTTTCAAAAGATCTTACGTTACCGATCAATAACTTACAAAGTAACTTTAGAAACATTAATCATTTATTGACAGTCAAAGCAAGAATGACTGAAGAATTTTTAATCTTTGAATTGAAATTGCCTCTGGTGTCTAGAGATACATTTTCAATCATGAAAATTATTCCAATTCCTCAACTTGTAGGTAAATCAAGCATGGCTACTTTAACTCCGATTGCTGAACATGTTGCAATCAATTTGAAGAAGGACTCGTATTTACCGATGTCTATATACGACGTGCAGTTATGTCTACGTGACAATGTCGATAATTATCTATGTCATATAGAGAAGCCGATTTATCATCTCAAGAATGATGAAAAATTATGTGAATTAGAACCTGATTCCAGTAAATGCAAGATCAGCATTACGACTTGTTCGAATCAATGGACAGCTCTTAGCAAAATAAACAAATATGCATTTTTCTGCTGTAGTCAGTATCAAATAAGAATTTTATGCAACGATAATGTGTCGCCGGGACAGTTGATAAAAGCAGGCATATTGGGAGTCGAACACGACTGCCTAATTAAAACTGAAAGTTTTACGGTTTACTCACGCAATGAAGGTTTTAGCACTTTAGACACAAAACCATCTTTCAAGCTGCCTGAGATAGAACCAATCAATCATATCATAGACGTTGGCATCCCAACTCCACTGATACAAAACTATACACTCCTCTCTAGCAACAAGGAGCTTGACGAAATCAAGAAGCAACTCCGCATTCTTAAAGCAAGTGAATATTTGCCAAATCAAGTTTCTTATCACGATATCCATCACTATACAGCATTTTATGTAGTGATCGGAGTTGTGTTGGTGGTTGGAGCAGTCTTCATGGTACGAAGGCTGCGTAACAGGCGAACCGCATCTCTCGAAGTGGCAAGGGCCGCATTCGCGAGTCTACAGACCGTGCAACACGCGACACCGGCACGGGCAGAGGCTGGGCCCTCTATCTCCACGGTTCAATATAGTGTTAGTGCGCGTAATCAGTGTGAGATTCCGTGTGTATCAGATTACAGTGAAATTCCAAAGGTGCATAAGTTAGACAAGTGTACAGTGCCTATGTCTCGTAAAACGGAATTCAAGTAGAGACTCTAAACATAGAATAAGGACCAATTGGCATCACCTTGTTATTCATTTTTTCATGTTCATCCCATATTCATCTTCCCGCTCGGGAGCATGTACGGTGCAACCGCACATTCTGCAATTCAGCAGTTCGCGTTGGGCTATCAATGCAGCCAGGCGTTCTCGTTACAGCCAACAAGGGCCGCGTCACTCACTTCATTTCCACACCATCAGTCCATTAAGCTCATTTTACTTTAAAGTACCTTTGAGACAATACAGTTGCGACAATCGTCGACAGGATCCGGCAGTTGGGACTCGAGGTGGCCCTGCACAAGTCCGAGGCCATGGGTTTTCATGGACCTCGGAATGCGCCACCGTCGGGTTCCCAGGTGATGGCGGGAGGGGTTCACATCGGCGTCGAGTCGACGATGAAGTATCTGGGACTTGTCCTCGATAGCCGGTGGAACTTCGTCGAACATTTCCGACGTTTGGCTCCCAGACTGGAGCGGGCCGGGGCTGCGTTGAAGCGGCTCCTGCCCAATCTAGGGGATCCAAACGCCTCCTGCCGGAGGCCCTACGGGGGGTCGTGCGGTCCATGGCCCTTTACGGGGCGCCGGTGTGGGCGCGTTCAATAAAGCTGCGGCCAGCCCGCCGGTTGAACGCGTCCCAGAGGGTCATGGCCATCCGGCTGGCCCGAGGATACCGCACGGTCTCCTGCGAGGCGGCGAGCCTCCTTGCCGGATTACCGCCATGGGATCTGGAGGCAAAGGTCCTCGCGCACATTTGGGAATGGCGCGAGGAGGCGAAACGCCGGGGCTTAACTCCGCTGCCGCGAGAAATCGCGGCACAGCGGACCGAGATCCGGCGGGATCTCATGGCGTCATGGAGAGTGCGATTGTCGCAACCCAGCGCTGGGCACGCCACAATTGCGGCGATAAGACCCCTCTTTGAGGAGTGGCTATAGAGGCGCCACGGCGTCCTCACCTTCCGCCTGACGCAGGTCCTCACCGGACACGGCTGTTTCGGGAGGTTCCTGCACAGGATAAGGCGGGAGGAAACGCCCGGGTGTCACCATTATGTGGATCGCCCGGAGGACACGGTGGAGCATACGGTGGAGGTCTGCCCAGCTTGGGCGGAGCATCGCCGTGTCCTCGTGGAGGCGATCGGCGGCGGTGATCTCTCGCGTCCGGCCTTGGTTCAGGCCATGGTACGGAGCGAGAGGAAATGGGAGGCCGTCACCTCCTTCTGCGAAGCGGTAATGCTCGCGAAGGAGGAGGCGGAACGCGTGAGGGAGAGGCAAATTTCGCGCCCTCACGCCCCTAACCGCCGCAGGAGGAGACGCCCAGGGAGTCGGGAATCGCGAGGCGATTTCCGGCCACCGTAGGCGCGGGCTTGCGGGCGGTGAGCAATGGGTGGCTCACCGTCCGATAAGGACCAGGCCCGGGTCGACGGCGCGATGTGTTCCACGCGCGCCTCAAAGAGATGTCAGCAGAATTGAAGGGGTCCACTAGGGCCGATGCCTGCCGGGGTTGCGAAGAAAACCGAAAGGGAGATCGTGGCCCCCGGCGACAGGGCAACCGAAGGAACACGGGTGGGTTTTAGTCAGTAAGAGTCTGACACGCCCTCCCGCTCCGCCCAGAGCGGGAGAAGTTATTTGATGATTTCCCACCCTCAAAAAAAAAAAAAAAAAAAAAAAAGGCTTATGGCCATACGCAAAAGTATTGCTCGCTAAACATCTGACGATGGACTGCAGAAAATCCAAAGAGAAGCCAAAGTGCGTCCACTGTGGAGATCCACATCCAGCTAACTACAGGAAAAATATCATAGCCTAAGAAATCCAGCAGATTCGAAACAAACAATCAAAGGGCAATACTACTGCCCCTCAACAAAATATACCTACTGGAAGAGTCGAAGGCCCGAGCCAGTACAAACGAAGTCAAAACACTTTTAAAACTACAGCAAAAAACGTGTCATTTGCTCAAGTAGCTACAACAGGCCTAACTAAGGCGCCCTTGGTTGATATGATGAACAGTGACAAAAAATTTTATGAAATCTTAAAGTTAATGTCATCATTTGGCGAGAGATTGAAAAAAATTAAAATAACAACAAAGCTGCTACTTCTAAGTCAAACAATGAATATTACACTAAAACTTATGGTGTGGAACTCAAATGGGTTACAAAAATATCAGAATAAGTTACAAGTAGTATTAGACATAGAAAAAAATTTATGTGTGCCTGATATCGGAGACTCACTTCACAAAGCAATCTCACATTAAGTTAAAAGGGTACAAAGTATACCATGCACTTCACCCAGACAATTCAGCAAGAGGCGGTTGTGCCATTATTGTAAAAAAAAACCTACAGCACTATGAAGAGTTTAAATATGAAGAGAAAGAAATCCAAGCAGTGGCGATTTGCCTACAAACAAAAAAATATCCTGTAACAGTATCTGCCACTTACTGTCGTACCGTATGTGATAAAAAAGACCACTATATGAGCTTTCTAACTCGCCTTTGTAGTAGATTTATCTTAGGAGGTGAATTTAATGCTAAAAATACGTATTGGGGTTACTGAATGCCATAAAAGAGCTGAAATGTGATGTCATATCAACTGGAAAGCCCACCTATTGGCTAACAGATCCAAATAAAATTCCTTAATAGATTTTTTCTAATCAAGGATCTATCAACCAGTTATATGAAATCGGAACAAAGCTATGACATAAACTCAGATCACTCAGCAATCGAAATATCGAAGTAGAAAAGCTCATAATACATATCCAGCAAACAGCGTGGGAAAATACACCTGACTTCAACAAGAGGACGAAGGGAAATACATACCCGATCAAAATCAAGCAGCTCTTTATGGAGAAAAGAAGGCAGAGAAAACGTGGCATCAATCTAGGTGCCCTGATGACAAACGAAAACTAAATAATCTAACAAAAAATAAAAAGACTAATCCAAGAATTTAAAGTCGTCTCAACAGAAACCTATCTCAAGAGCCTTAGAAACGACCAAAGGACAGATTACTCCCTTTGGAAGGCTACTAAGCACCTGAAAAGGCTGATTACTCAAATCCCACCTATCAAATGTGGAAATGGGCAATGGGCAGTTACTAACAAGCAAAAAGCAAAGAGGTTTGCAGAGCACCTAGAAAATATCTTTCAACCAAATGACGGAGAAATCATTGAAGATCACACTTTGGCTAATATAGTGACATCAGAAAATGAACTTAACATAAAACTAGTAACACCAAAAGAAGTCGCACTAGAAATAATATAAGTACACGAAAATCATCAGGTTACGATTTAATAACAGGAAAAGTACTTCATAACCTCCCAAGAAAGGGTTTGGTTAAGTTAACGACTCTTATCAATGCCGCACTAAGGCTTAAATATGTACCAGACTTATGGAAGGTGGCCGAAGTAATAATGATAGCAAAGCCAGGGAAACCGGCTCATGAAACATCATCTTATAGGCCTATTTCCTTGCTACCAATCATGTCCAAGCGATTTGAAAAGCTGTTACTCAAACAGCTTAAACCAATAATAGATAGCAAAAACTTACCTAATACCAGAGCACCAATTTGGTTTTCGAGAAAAACACTCTACCACCGATCAAGTGCATAGGATCATAAACGTAATAGAAAATGCCTTTAACCGGTTGAATGCCGTAATTACAGAAACAATTAAAAAGACATTGTGTCTCGCGTGGATCCACGTTCCGGCCATACGAAGGGTTAAAGACAAGAAAGTATATTCTACTGTATTCCTAGACGTAGCGCAAGCATTTGACAAAGTATGGCATGAAGGCCTTATACATAAACTGAAGAGCTTCTTACCAAGGCAGTTTGCAGGTATATTAGAATCCTACATTCTGAACAGAGTCTTTAGAATAAGGCAAGAAGATGCCTACTCAGAACTGAAAGAAATTAAAGCTATCGTACCGCAAGGAAGAGTGTTAGGTCCGGTCCTGTACCTACTGTACACTTGCGATACTCCTGAACTAGAGCAAAACACGATTGGAACCTTTGCTGATAATACAGCCATAATGGCTGTAGGAAACGGCCACGAAGAAGCAGTAGAAAAGGTTCAAATGTCTGTAAATCAAGTTTATGACTGGACCAAAAAATGGAGGATTTAACTTAATGAATTCGAATCTGTTCACAAAGATTTTACCAACCAAAAACAACAATATTCCCCAGTTTACATAAATAACAAACAATCCCATACGAGAATACAGCCAAGTATTTCGGTATGACCCTTGACGCCAAGCTACGCTGGAAAGCCCAGGTCAAGAAGAAAAAAGATGAACTGGACTTCCGATTCAAAAGAATGTATTGTCTGCTTGGAAGAAACTCCATTCTGTCCATGCAAAACAAATTGTTGCTATATAGACAAGTCCTGATGCCAGTTTGGACTTAAAGTATTCAGCTATGGGGCTGCACTAAACAGACCAATATATAAATAATACAACGATTCCAGAATAAAGTGCTAAGGGAAATTGTAAATGCACCTTGGAACATACGAAATGATGACCTCCACAGGGACCTAAAAATTCAGTTCATCGAAAGAGTGATCCAGAAATTTGCAGAAGCTCACAAAAAGAGACTTCATCAGCATGTGAACGTCGAGGCAATCCAGCTTCTCGACCACACAAACATAGTTGGAAGACTAAAACGAACAAAACCGTTCGAGCTAGTGTTTAGTGTTAGTGAATAGTGTAAAGTACAAAAGTGCTAAACAAACACCAGAACGAAGTGTATTCGCCTCAATAGAGATAGTAAGAAAAGTGATATTGGACACATTCTTAGTAAAGACAATTTAATAGGTGAGGTTATAATTAAATTACTTGTTAGTCTATTTATAAGGCTAGATTGTGTAGATGTAATAAGATTAGGGTCCATCCTATTGTTGAATCCTAGGACAAGGGAAAAAAGTACACTTTGTAAACAAGCATATTACAAACTAGAGTATTATATTCAAGATAAAAATGCTTGAAAACATGCTGGTCCTGCTCCATAGGATAATCTAGAATCTAGACAAAATCAAACTGGTTGCTAATTTAATTGTATAATTTATTATTTATTGTTATATGAAATTGATTTTATAGTCTGTGATTACGTCATACACTAACTAATTGATTGTAAAATTTTAGGAAAATCGTCTACTTTTATAATGTTTGTAAATATGTGAGCATCATGTATCTATCACATAATTAATTTATCTGTTATTGCTTCAATTTTAATCGGGAGGCACAGGAGTGCCGCCAAGTCGAGCAAAACAAACACAAAGGCACTGCCCTATCATCTTTTCTCGAAGCCATTCAGGACATTTCCAACCCCCTGTAACTTCGTTGTGGATAAACCTAAAAGCCTAAATTTTCAGTGACCAATAGGGCTTATTATTACTGGGTATATTCCCAAATAACATTTAATTTGCACCAGGAGTTTAAGAACAGGTCAAAATTCCTTAATTTTGTCACTGACATACTCACTCACTGACTCACTCACTCACCGATGATCAAAATTCTAAGGTAATTCTAGCAGACAAATAAACTTCAAATTTTGAACACAATTTGTGTTTGGCCTATAAAGCAAGGCAAAATTAAAATATACCGTAATTTCGATCCCGTTTTCTAGATATATGAACTGCATATTCAAAAGTGCCATACATGGGCCTATTTGAAATAAATGATTTGACTTTGACTTTGCATAAGTAACTTTGTAATCGCATATTATTTACATAGGATTACAAAGTTACTTATGCAGTTGTCAAATTAAGGTGAATTAAAATTGAATGAAGAAGCAACAATAATCAAGTATAACAACCTTTGGGATCTATACCTACGATACCGCAGATAGACATACAAAGTCAAACGGTTCTAAACAAAAGTTCAGTATCAGTATCAGGGTACGATACAAAAAAGAAATGAGATCCCATCAAAAACATAACATGCAAAAGAAATAAAGTTGACAAATAGATAGATACTGAATAAATTAACAGACTTGGTTTTTCATTAGATCGCACATCTTTTTGCGGTAGAAGAACTATAATAACACATAATGACAGGATTTCCATGGTCTAAGCGAGGCATCAATATAAACGGGAATTTTGTGACTCACCTGCGGTTCGCGGATGTCATTATCCTATTCCCGGAAAACCCACAATAATTAAATATCATGATAAACGACTTACACCGAGCCAGCATAAAAGTTGGATTGCAAATGAATCTCGACAAAACAAAAGTTAGTTCAATATCAGGCGGGTTAGTACTTTAGAGGCAGTAGTCGGAGAGTTGTAATAGCAATAATGTAATTGCGTTTAATTAAAAGAGGTTTTTATTTTTATTAATTTATATATTTTTTGTATAGATTCTTTTCTATTTTGTGAATGTGAGAACACTGTAGGCTTAGTGGACTGTAGATTTGTTGACCATTTCTATTTTCTTAAGTACCTGGTACTTATTGAAATACCTACACTGTCCTCCCATACCTTGTCACACTGTTATTTGAAAAAATTGTAAAAGCCAATTATTTTTAAAAGAGTAACCGTGGAGTTTCTTGCCGGCTCTTCTCCATAGGAAACGACCAATTGGAACCGTGCACCTAGCTTCTGACGTTTCATAAGTGCCCATGTAGGTCTATGTGAAATAAAAATATTTTGATATTGATATTGAGGCATGAGAAACAGCGTGTAAAGTTCACTCATCCTCTATAGAAAAGGGAAGATCCTCCGACCAGACGGGTGTCGTGTCTGGCGGGTAGCCGCCCGATTGAATTGAAGTCGAAATTTTGTATATATGTCGATCACGCGGTAAACTCTAATGGCGCGATGCAGGATTTGTGCGTAGTTCACACGTGGCGATGTAGATGCCGCCACACTACTAATCACCTAATGATAGATCTTGGTAGACAACATAATAATTTTCGAGTTTTTCCAAAAGTATGTTTAACTAGGCAAACAAATCTCTTTCAGTAAAGAACGAAATTTAGAAGAAGTGGACAGAAGAATTGCAATAACCTGGAATAAATACCGGTGCCATAACGAAGTTATCAAATCTTAGCTTCAACTACCTACAAAAAAATAGTAATGGATTCGGAAATATTACCATGTCTAACCTACGGGTGCCAGACTTTCGACTGTAAAATCAGAAACAAAATCAAAAGACAACGCAAAGAAAATTGGAGAAAAGTTGCCTAGGCATAAAGATGAAAGTCAAAGTAAGGAATATAGAAATTCGCAAGAAAACCAATGTAACTGATGCTTTAACCTTCTCGCTCCAAAGAAATTGGAAGTGGGCAGGTCACGAGGCTCAAAAATGATAGATGAACGGCGAGAGCAGTCAAATGGACTGGCCCACGAGGAACTAGGAGCAGACGCAGGCCTAACGCTGACGAGATAGTGGAGATGGCGGGTCAAAGCTGGCTACACGCTACCAGCAACTAAGCTCAATGTCACTCCTTGGAGGAGGCTTTTACCCGAAGGGGATCCAAACAAATTACTTAAAAGTTACGTGTTTCTAAATAAACTTAGTATTCATTCTTTAATAGATAGATTGTAATTTGCATGGAATAAATAAAGCTTTATTATTATTTCCTTTATTTCATCTATATGTCGTGGCTAGATCTTAGAATTGATCATTTCATGAAATGAACATCGACCGCTGGTCACATCATGATGTGGTCTGGCCAGATTTTGAATATGTTGAATATTCAAAATCTGGCCAGACCACAAAATGAAACAAGATAATGAAACAAGAAAATATTTCAGACAGAAATCAAGACAAGGTACAAAAACGATCAAGGTAAAGCCGTGGTCGCCTGCTAAAGGATGAGTTCGCTGTTTGTCAATACTCTTTTTCTTAGGAACGCGTGGAGGCATCAAGTTGAAATAGATATCATAAACTTAGGCTAAGCGCGCACTGCGAATTTTGATCGTTGCGATTATTAAACTCACAAACGATTTATTTTAGCAATGTACGGACTCTAGTTAATGGTATCGTTTTACATAAGTAAGTACTCGTGCCAAGTTTCAAGTTTATTAACTCACCCCCTTAAAGGCCGAATTTCCAAAAACCCTTTCTGACCCTTTCGTATGCCTACGTCATAATAACTACCTGTGTGCCAAATTCATTCAGTCATCCTTTCCTTCTATAGATATAGATTAAATCACCTGCCATTCCTTCGGAACATTTTTTTTATTTTTCAAATCGGCCGTGCTACTAGATCTCTCCGGACATTTAAATCATTTTTCGACAAAAAAGTGCTTTTTAATAAAATAATAGGAAATTGCAATTCAAGTCCATTTTTTTCTTTTTTAGCTAAGAATTGTAAGTTCAAATTATATTATTTTTAAAATATGGAATTATTTTTTGAAAATTAGTCATTTGTTTAATAGTTAGCGTTCTTAGCGTTTTCATCGCATTTGTTCGTTTTTCGTCATCATGGATACGTTAAAAATTCGAGTGATTATGGAGTATGAGTACCGTCGTGGCAGCAAAGCGGCAGAAGCGGCACGTAACATCAACGACGTATACGAAGCAAACACTACTAACGATCGCACCACCCGTTATTGGTTTGCTCGCTTCCGTTCTGGAAATTTCGAGATAAGAAATGAACCCCGTGATCGACCGAAAACTAGTCGACAATGACGAATTAAAGGCGATTGTGGAAGCTGATGATTCTCAATCTACAGCTGAATTAGCAGCAACTTTTGATCAAAACAATATTGATTGAATGATCGCCAGAGGGAAGCACGCGTCGAGTTGAGCCTTGCACCGCTGAACAGGCACACAAACGAAGGCATATTGAATCGTATTGTTATTTGCGATGAAAAATGGACTCTGTTTGACAATCGCAAGCGCTCAGCAAGTTTGTTAGATCCTGGTTCAGCACCTAAAAAATGCCCCAAACGAAAACCAACCCCTAAAAAAGTGATGGTCACTGTTTGGTGGTCTAGCGCCGGTGTCATTCATCACAGCTTCTTACCAAACGGGATGAGCATTACTGCACATGTGTAATATGAAGAACTGAACATAATGATAGAGAAGCTCGCACATCTCCAACCAGCTTTGGTCAATCATTCGGCTCCGCTGCTCCTGCACGACAACGCGCAACCTCATACTGTACAGCAGCCGGTCTCCAAGTTACAAGAGCTGAGGTTGGAAGTTCTCCGTCATCCACCGTACTCACCAGACCTTGCCCCTACAAACTTCTAATTTTTCCAGAATTTGGATAACTTCTTGGCGGGGAAAAAATTCAATAACCGAGAGGAGGTTCAAAATGCCTTTGAAGAATTTGTTGCCGCCGGATTATGCATAAAGGGTTGCGAGTTCAAATCTCCCTTTGTTTACTTTTTGAAATTTATGATTTTTATTTTAATCGCATTTCCTTAATACATAATACAGAAATAAAAATAACAAGTTTTCAAGCATTGTTTTGTTATTGTGGTATTATTTTTTATACGCTACGTCTACGCGTCTATACATCGTCTATGCGACTGGATTACTCGCCGGCCCCTGTTGATATACAGGGTGTTAAAGTAATTGCGTGCCATAGCTTAGGGGTAGGTTCAGAATCGATAAAGGAAGCCAGGAAAAAAAAAACCGCATTTTTTTTTACTGTAAACTGTATAAAATCATTATTCTATCTAGACCAATGAGATTTTGAATTAAAAAATTGTAAATTCACTTGTTTCACTTAAAATTGCAAAAATAAAACTCGAAAGGGCTACCTGATCAGCTGTTTTGCTAAGTTCATTTGCGAGGTCAACACCCTACGGATGTCCGGTGCCCTATTCGCTTTCAAATGCCGACAAACGGACCGCGGCGGCGAGCGGTCTCGTAAGAAGCTAAGCGACATATCCCAATGAATCTAACAGACGCGTCACATGAGGCATTTTAATCATGATCTACATAAATGAAGGACCCATTTACTACTTTTATTTTAGATTCACTATGGGGGATAATTATTTTTCTAAAGCTACATCGATTTAAATAAAGAAGATTTAAGAAATACGCGTAGAAGTGTATTGATAGTCACGTGATTTTTCAATTTTTTTTTATCAACATTCATTTTAGTTTTGAATGTAATTCAACAATGTAATTTACTGTTTTCTAAAAAAAATACATCCATTTTCGCAATTAATTTCGTGAGTAGGTAACTAGGTACAACTAAATGTATTTGTACATTCTATCATTTTGTTGATCTGTGCTCGGTGTAGCACTGTAGGCACAGAATAAAGGCTCTTTCAAATAAGCGCGACACGCGACGCGACACAAAGACACCGCTCGTCGCGCGACGAGCGGTGTCTTTGTGTCGCGTCGCATGTCGCGCCTGTTTGAAAGAGCCTTAACTAACTGTAGGCAGCAATTGCGGCAAATTGAAAGAAAGATCAGCAAAGTTCATTTCTATTGCATTTCGCCGATTTTATCGGATTTTTGCCAGTTCCTAGATTTCGTTGATCGCAAACGGGCGTGCTGTTTATCGAGAATTTGTGATCTTAACGTAGTTTTTAAAATCAAAAGTAATTTTCTCTGTGTGTGTGTTTGTGAGTGACGTTCAAAATGCCTTCCAGACCTGAACAATTCTTCAGTGCCCGCGAATACGGGAATACACTCATGATGTGGAGAGATATCCCGAAGATAGCCATCCACGAAATTCTCGTGTAACACGAGCGTTCTAACGTGTCTTGGACAATCCTACAGCGCGACAGTGCTGGCAGGCTCGTTAGACCGAGTGTTGCGAACCACATACTGAGTGTCGTGCGGCAGAACCGGCGACTGGGAATACGCACGGCAGCTCGCATAGTTCGTGACTGTTACAGGTCCCAAGTCTCACGCTGGACTGTCCTTAGGGTTTTACGCAGAGATTTGCAGCGAGCGTACCGATTTCACAAGGTGCAGGCGTTATTGCCCGCAGACAGAGTTCGTCGTTTCTCGTACTGCCGGTGGCTGCAACGAAAGCACGTCGCAATGCCTACGTTTGCTGCTAATGTGATTTAGACGGATGAGTCTACATTTATTCGCAACGGAATGTGGAACAGTGTTTGGGGTTACGTCAAGGATAAGGTATTTGTGACCGAGTGCGATACTGCAGCAGAAATTAGAGATCGTAACGTACCTATTGTGAATGTGTTTGCGACGCTGTGTGAGGAGTGTGTCCAGGATCCCACTTTTTTGGCCCGTATCCACGCTGAAACTCTGCGGTGCGCTCAGATCTGCGAGCGAATTGGTGGCGGCCACTTCGAACCCTATCTCATTAGGAATGAGCGAGATTAAGGTAAGTTCATTAATTGAACATCACTGGATCGCTAAAATTTTATCAAGCATCTTTTTTGTTATCAATCCTCATTGGTATCGCTAATTTGTGGGAATAAGCTTATTGTTAGTTTTATTTCCGTAGCGGGTACTTAATAATTAACTACCATCGGTTATCAAGACTAACTAAACATGATCTTTTGTGTTAGGTACCTATCAATGTTGACGTTCACGTTCGTCCGGCAGCGGCGGCGATGGCGCCGCGGGCGGCCGCGCCTCATACTTGTGTGTGTGTGTATGTGTAGGTTAGGTAGTTAGTATGACTTTCGTAATTTTATGTATGACATAAGGTGTAACCTTTTCACGAGGTTTGCGCGTCGATGTCCCTCCCTGTATTAGCACCTACTAACTTAAAATAGCAATCGTTTAGAATTAAAATTATTTTATTTGTTTAAATGCTTTAATTACTTAGGTACCTACTATCGGACGCGAATCGAACTAACGCTACAACGGCGGTATGTAAATTACAATTCCAATTTTCCACGACAAAAACGAACTTTTTTTTGTACGGCGATGCGATAATAATGTTTTTATTTTGTTTAAATGCTAATTAATAATTTCCTAGAGTTACCTACATACTATCGAACGCAATGAAATACCTACGCCCGAACACTTCGATAACGCCGGGTGAAGGATAGGTAACTAGGTAGGTACGAACAATTTCAAGTATTTCTTCTTCCTAAATAACACTTCGAAGTGAAAAATGTTAAAACTTAAAACATTTGTGTAAATAAGTTGATTTTTAATCATTGTAAATACCTGATTCCAATTTTTTTACTACGCCTTAATACAATACCTACTCGTATTTCTGTTGAATACTAGTTAAACAAGATCTTTTTTGTAGGTTTTGTATTTTGACGGTCCTCAGCCCGTTAAAGTACGAAGGGAAAATTGGAATCTTAATTTACGTACCATCGTAGCGGTAGGGGCGCAACTTGATTTCCCACCCAAAAAAAAAAAAAATTCATTAGCAAATAATGCGCCGGCCCTTAGTATTCGGACGCGAGAAGTGAAGGACAAAATGACAACGTGTTCGATAGTAGGTAAAAAGCTGTTAAACAATTTTTTTTTTTTCTGGCTTCCTTTATCGATACTGAACCTACCCCTAAGCTATGGCACGCAATTACTTTAACACCCTGTATATTGATATTGGATTTGCATCAAATCTAAATGCCTAAAATGCAGCGCACTCCTCCTAAATCCCCGAAGACCCCCAAACCAGGACAATCGCAATCTGTTCCAGACATTACTTCGGCTTCCAGATGCGAAGAGAATGAGTCCAATGCAAATGTGACCCATAGTGGTACGCGGCCGTGTAAGAATGACTCACCCAGCAACCCGGTGATGGATACATTTTGTGCATGCTGGGAATGGAAAAGTGAACTCATGCAACTGTTTACTAAGTGGAGGACTGAACATGATCTTAGGCTGTCTACGTGGAAGGCCGAGCATGACGCAATGCTGTCTGCCCTGGTTAAGGACGTCTCCGACATCAGAATACAGTGTCTTCACACTGTATTCAAAACACCACCATTGAGCGAGAAGTCAAAATGAGGTCAGCTAGTATCCATAAAAGAGCAAGGGGGAAGGATCAGGAGAAACGCTCCCAGGAAAATCAAGAACTAAATCTCCAGACACGCTCGATACCTTCCCATCTACTAACTGCCCCACTGAACGATATTGAGGAAGTAAGCGATCTCATATAGCGCCAGAAGGGGTGGAAGCTGTGAATAAAGAAATTTGCGACACGGACCTGCGGAACATACGCCACAAAGTTAAACCGGTATCATCAGCTACCTGCCAAGCTCCCAAACCTGCCTGCTGCTGCAGCGGACGTTACGATTGGCGACACAGACCAGGATGTAGAATTGAATGATGGTTGGACGAAAGTTCAACATAGGCGCTCCCGGCCTTCGCTTGGCAATATTTTGCGTGGAATAGCGGCACCTGGCACCACCAACTTAGAGGCCTCGGAAAGATGGAAATACCTACACCTCTTCTATGTGAAGCAGGGGACATCTGATAGCCAGGTACGTGAACACACTATCTGTGGAACTGACGTTTGCACGGCGGAAGCGCTCAAACCCCGCGGCAAGTACGCCTCTTTCAAGCTGGGTCTGCCCTCGAAACTGGCTGAACGCGTTATGACAGCTCAAAACTGGGCGGAGGATATTTGCGTCAAACCATGGTGCCGTAACTTTCGTGGTCGAATTAATAAGACTCAGTAAGCACTTCACCCTTCCTGCCTTACCCGCCTGTACTGATCGCATTATCTATATGCGGGTATTATACCAAAATGTGCGTGGGCTCAAAACCAAGTTACCTACATCGAGATCAAGCCTGTAACTCTCTGAGCATGACTTAATAGCCGTAACAGAGACAAATCTAGACAATTCGGTAGAGGATTCAGAAATATCAAGCGGAGATTGAAGCATTCTACACAGAGACAGAGTGACTATAGGTGGCGGCGTGTTGCTTGCTGCGCTCTCTGGCATCACTATAAAGATGAGGCATGATCTTGAGACTGACCGTGGCGAAGATTTATGGGCTACGATCACAATTTACGGCTTTAACATATCTGTTTGTGTTGTCAACACCGTGTTTGTGCCCACTGCAACGGAAGACGAATATATGACATGATTCTGCAAGGTTGAGACCATCATCTCCAATTTGAACGGAATGATAATGACCTTAACTTAAAATGTGCATCTTTAAATGTTAATAATTATTACTGTTATTTCTTAAGCTTTTGTAGTCTGGCTAAGATGAATGCAGTGGTGAATATGCGTGGGAGTAAGTTAGACGTAGTGTTGGCTCGGGAGGGTACCGAAGTAAACTGCGAGCATGTCAAAAGTACAGAGCTGGTTCCAATCGACTTGTATCACCCTCCGTTAGATATTGCTATTTCCATCTCACCGCTTAAGGATAGTGAAAAATTGGACCCCAGCAACATTGATCGCAGTAGGGATTGGAACTTCGTTAAAGGGGACTACGCACTTTAAGCGACCTTATTCGTTCAGCTCCACGGCAAGACGTTCTTCGCTGCATTGATGCACACTCCGCTGCTGGTAAATTTTACGGAATAATGGATAATTTATTTGACTCTTCCATTCCAAAGAAGAAGAGAATCATCGCTGGAAATATCCTGTCTGGTTTACTAAAGATATTATAAACAATGCTCAGCGTAAAACCAAGCTACATAAGAAATGGAAACTTTCACATTGTGATCTTACTTACGCGTAGTTTAGTGCTCTGCGATCGGATCTTAAAGTAAGAACCCAGGACGCCTACAGATTGTACTGAAATAATTTAGACAATAACATAGGGAAAAATCCGCGACAGTTCTGGCAGCATGTATCTAGCCTGCGATCAAAGGGTGGCTTCGAGCCAAACGTGGTGGATAATGGTGAGACTTATTCGGGTGTTAAAGCGGCCGAGGCATTTGTTCAGTATTTTGCTAGCGTGTTTCTGCCTGATACACCTGAGTTGGACCCTAGAAAATTAAATGTGAGTAGTGAGGGAGATAGCATTCCTTCTCCCTTTTTAACCCCACCGGATATAGTTAAGGCTATTGCTAAATTCAAACCCTGTAGCTCGGTTGGCTCTACCAACATTCCAGCCTTTACGCTTAAGGTATGTCATGATATTTTGGCAGCCTCTCTATGTCATGCCTTTAACCTAGCCCTCCGGTCCAGCATAAACCCTGAACAACTGAAAACTTCGCGTATCACTACCATTCCTAAAACTAGTGACAAAACATTAGTAGAGGAACACAGACCCTTCGCTATCCTGCCAAACATTGCCAAGGTTTTCGAACATGTACTTCACGCTTTCATTTACAAACGCGTAAATATATCCTTATCTGATGCCCAACACGGTTTTTGGCCGGGTCGCTCCGTGAATTCGAATTTACTGATTCACGTAGACTACATATCCCGTTGCTTGGACATCGGTGGGTAGGTTGACATTCTATATTTCGATTTCCAGAAATCATTCGACAGAATTGACAACGATGTGCTTTTGACAAAGCTGGGGGCCATCAGTTTCTCGTCCGGTCTTCTTAACTTCTTTTCCGATTATCTGCGCGATCGCAAGCAGTTTGTAAGACATGGCTGCTTCGAGTCCAAGCCTTACAATACACGCTCGGGCGTAAGTCAGGGATCCGTGTTAGGACCGCCTCTTTTCCTGATCATGATCAATGATCTCATAACTAGTGTTAAATTTGCCAAATGCCTGCTATATCCCAATGACCTTAAGCTAGTCGCACAAATCCGAAAGGACAAGGATTGCAAACTCCTTCAGAGGGATATTGACGCCATCTAGGAATGGAGCATTGTGAACAAGCTATTTTTTAATAAAAACAAGTGCTACGTCATGACATACGGTAGAGGGTTGCGGCCAATCCATTATGACTATAATTTGGTAGGTGAAGTAATTACTCGTGTCACCAACATAAAGGACCTGGGAGTGACTTTCGACCGCTGTCTGACTTTTAGAGATCACGTTTCTGCCCTTGCGAGGGAATCTTTCAGGCGCTTGGGATTTGTTTAGAGAAATGCTCGTGACTTTCGCAATTCAAATGTTATTAGGCTGTTGTCCACTGCTCTGACTCTCAAAACTCGAGTCCGGTGCCTGTGTTTAACACCCCTATACCGCGACTCAAACACATGCTAGAAAAGGTTCAGAAAACATTCCTAAGATGCCTCTTCACAAGATTATACCATTTCTTTCCGTACATGTACCCTACCAACTATCTTTTAGGGACGTTAGGCTTTAACTCGTTGGAGGGAGGTCTTGATCAGATCACGGTAGCCTGTAAGACCTTACGGGGACGTATCGACTGTCCAGAGCTCCATGGCCTTTTCTGTTGATTATTTGTGCCTGACAAATACATTGGACACCGTCAGAGCCACCGACACAATATGTTTGCGCAACTGTCATGCAAACCTGTAGCCAGAGCCGAATCCGCAGTTTGTCGTACCCTAAAGATGCTAAATGCCCTTCTGACTGCCAACCCTGAATGTGACGTGTTTGCGGATGAATGGAGTAAAATTATGCGTATATGTCTGGTGTTCTGTGAGAGAAAGTATGCTAGGGAGTCCAATGTTCCATGTTAGTTTTAATTTAAATTAATGTCAAGATTGTAATTGTTTCTATGTTAATTAATGTAATTGGTGTTGTACCGTTTTAATAGTAGTAGTAGTTTTAATGGCAGTAGCGACCCCACGGACCCTATCTCCCGGGAGAAGTCTTGTTCCTCACCTCTGGTTTACCTTAATTAGCCAGCTTGCGTGGAGATTCGCAAGAGCAAATGTGCTCGGAGGAAGGAAGTATTCCAGTAAGTGCTCGTAGGGATCTTGACCATCTTCCGGGCTCTGGGATTGTTCTGAAAGCCGTGGAATACCTCTCCACTCCTCAAGCACCTCAGGACATGTTGCCCCCTAGTCGCTACGTCACTATGTGCTAGCGACCGTTTCCGGGGGCCCATTATTGAGTGTACCAGTCACCCCCTGCCATTTTAACTGTGTATTTAAAATATTGGTCAGGCAGGGACCATAGTCTTTCCACAGCTCTAAGTAACCAGTTCACTTAGCCACCCAAACCCATAATCAAATATCTTTGTTTCCATATCCTACAATAGTCTCGCTCGCACCAACCGGGGTTTGTCCTTGGGTGCACTTGCATAGCGCGAACAGGGATAATCGTCGGTTGGTGCCTCATTTCATTCAAAACGTCTAACGGGCCTCTGCGAGTTGGCTTCGGCCCCTCGTACGCCTTTCAAAGGTCCGGAACCCCAAGATCACGAGAAATGTCATAGACCCTATAATAATAATAGTTTATTGAAATAATTGATTTACATAAATATTTACAAACTAGGGCCTTATACTAGAGGTTAAGGTACTTATATAATAATTGAATTCTACCCGAACTAGGAATGAACCTGTATCTCAGGTATCTCACTCAAGTGCTTAGTCATAAGTGTTATCTAGGATTCCAACAAATAGTAAATGATTTATCTACTATAAATTATGGTATCATTCAAATTAAGGAAATAGAATGCTACTTTTTTTATCATCGTAAGACTATTTTGCAATGTAAATTTTTTAATAAGGTCGCATTTACTTTATTATACATACAATTATTTACCTTATTTACCTTACATTTACTTTATTTACCTTGTCAAAAAAAGCAAAGATTGAATGTTTATATTCTGATTGAATTATAAAAACTTGTAAAACTATTTTTATGTGTAAAGGGCAGTATTACATTTTAAAAAAGACTTAAAAATGTTGGCGCTCTTACGCGACCCCATTATAATCTATAGAATTTTGCGTATCTTGTCTCAGCTATTTTCTTTACAGGGCATTCTTGATCGCCTGTTTTGTGATTGCTCGGTTTTTAAAATCGCATGCATGTTGCACAATGTGACGGATCAGCATGTTTAGTGTACTCTTTCACCTGATGACCTTGTTCTCCACAATGTCCACACGTATAGCTAGCCTCCCGACAAGTCTTTGCAGCATGTCCATACTGTTGGCATTTAAAGCACCTGGTCACAATTTTGAAGTCCCTCACTGGGCAGGATGTCCAATTAATGAACACTCGATTTTGGTTTATAAGCGCCTTTCTAATGCTAGCAGTTACTTCAAGGATAAAGTTGCACGATGGTCCCTCTTTTTTACCTGACTTGTGGCTTAAATTTATAGAAGCCAAAAAAGAGTCACGGGACAAACTAGAAAGCTTGTCGGCTACATTCTGCTCATAGATGCAATCAAAAACTTCTTTGTTTCTTAAAACGGTCGGTACTCCTATACCTACAATTCTTGGTCTTCTCTTATGGGGCTCTTCCACTTTCAGACCGGAACTACTTAGCTGAGACGATTTCTTAAGTTTTTCAATGTCCGCTTTGGACTCCGTGCTGAATATAACGCCTCCGTTTTTTGTTTTGCGCAATCCTCTAACGTGCAATTTCATTTGTTCAGGGCATATTATTTTTTGGACAAGAGATTTAGTATCATCACTAGATTTCAATTTATCCGTTGGATAGATTGCAATAGAGCTAACATTATTGGGGCGCAAGTAATTATTTTTATTGGTTTTTACCATTTCAGCGAACGAAACATTTTCTGCCATCGTTGGTTTAGCGCAGTTTTCTTGAATGCTAGTTTGATTGGTTTTCTAGAAATTTTCGAGGCAATCTGTGAGGTATTTTTTTTCTTTCAACGCTAGTTTAGATTTTTGTATTTCTTGGGCCTTTAGCTTCAAGTCCTGATAGTAAACTGCCATTTGTGATATGCCATGTCCAACCTTGCGCGATAAGGAATTAATCCTTAGTTTTTGCTCGGAGTTCAGCTTTTCTTCCTGAGCTATGGTACAGACTTCATTCAGGCATGATTCAATTGAGATCAACCAGTTACTAATGTCATTGGTGACCACTGCCTGAATTTTTCCTTCAGTGGCATGATAAGGTATTTGAGATTTGCTAGCAAGGCTGCTTGGTGGGATACTTCGAGGGCTGTTTTCACTATTTGACATACTTAATTCTTAAATGTTTCTCATAATTATTTGTTATTCACTAAATAAAATCACAAATCTAGCAAAAAAATACGCGATTCGTTTTCTAGGTCACGGATCACTCGGAATTATTTTAACGACATATGATAAATAATATTGCACATACACACGTCCGCTCTACTTGAGTGTCAGTAGAGCAGGCTGAACGGATTGCGCTGAAATTTGGCACACAGGTAGTTATTATGACGTAGGACTAAGAAAGGGTTTTTGGAAATTCGGCCTTTATGGGGGTGAAAAGGGAGGATTTTGTTTGTATGAAAAATCTTATTCCTTGAGTTAATAAACTTGAAACTTGGCACGAATACTTACCTATATAAATTATAAAGTTTGCATTTTTTTGTTTTTCTAAACTGGGCCCTAAGGGAGATTTGGGGGTGTCAAAGTTTGTATGGAAGAATTTTAACGCGCAGCCTAATTAACTCTAAACTCAGTATTTACTCATATGACTGAAAATATATAAAAACTAATATAAAGGTTTTTGAAAATCAACCCCTAACGGAGTTAACAGGGGTATTCATTTTTACAGAGGAGGATTTTACTGTGTGGTTGATTAAGTTGAAAATGGGTATGAATCTAAAAAGCTAAAGGTCAAAATATGCGGCATAAATGGCCGTTTTTTTTTATTGCGTTGACATGGAAGTTTGACTATCGTTACAGATCCTAGGGACCGTAGATCCAAGGCTAGCTCGCACTACGATTTTTAATCGTTGCGGATAATATTCGCCAATCTGCGAACAATACCATCAACGCTAAAAGAAATCCGCACACTGCTAAAAGAAATCGTGAGTGCACGTAGGAATTATTTTCGTTTACGGTTTTATTTCGCAGTTTAATAATCGCAACGATCAAAATTCATAGTGCGCGCTTAGCCTAAGTTTTTGATATCTATTTCAACTTAATGCCTCCACGCGTTCCTGAGAAAAAGGGTCTTGACAGACAGCGAAATCATGCTTTAAGGGTTTCCATTTTTCATTTTGAGGCAAGGGATCGTTAAACAGATTTATTATCTGTCTCTGAATGGCATACGGATAGGCCATGACCTGCGTTAGGACATATGATAAATACTTTGAATCCAGGTAGTATGTTCCTGTGAGATATTTTCCGACATTTACACGTGCGAAGCCGCGGGCAAAAGCTAGTTATAATATAATTTTGACACAACTAAAATCGTACTTGACAATCGCGAGTCCACGTGTTACTTGTTTGCCCTAACCCGTGAAATTTTTTTTAGAACCGGAGGCGCGGGCCAGCCTCGATGTGTTTTATATGGAATTTTTCACTTTTTGTTTGGAAAATAAGAAAAATCATTACCTACATGTTGAGTGTTAGGGGCTTCGGCGTTTTATAAAGGGGTCGAAATTTTCATTATTTTTTCGGTTGGGCGCACATTTTCGAAATATAAGCTAAAGAAAAAAAAAAGATACAGAAATTTTTGCATCTGAAGTTAAGGTGTTGGTGTGAATTTTTTCCTAATGAAATATTTTTTAAATTTTTTTCTTTGTTCCTATGAAACAGAGCACCTGCCATCCAATCTCTTCACCACCCTTGGTTGACTGGTAGAGAATGCCTAAGGCATTAAGTCTGCCTTTGTACCTTTTTGAGTGTGAAAAGTTTAAATAAATACATTTTAATTCATATTTTATTCCACACCTTTTTAATCGCGATTAGAAATAGTCAGATTTCGTTGGATAATTAAAATTTTAGGTAAAAAACGTCAAATTCAGAATAGCAAAATTACCATTTTCAATAAATTAATATCTCAGTGCCATCTTAGTGCTGTCACTCTAAAATATAGTTAAGTTGTGTCACTTTAGTCTATTGCAGAATGGAAAATCGTCGTTTGACAGGAATAAACTAAATTTTAGTGATTTTTTGTCTAGTTTAGAGGCATTTGTGACAAGAGAATCGGCACCAATGTTAAGTTTATTCTTGGGATAAATAAATTCATCTCAACTACGGAACCCTTCATTGTGAGTAGTCCGATACGCACTTGGCCGGTTTTTTATTTTTTATTAAGGCACTCACATCGGGCTTCCCTTGCGCGGCGAGGAAGGGCGGCGACTCTGGCACGAACAGGAACAGCGCACAGTGCGCTGCCGACAGTGCCAGGCAGCTCCACAGCACCGTCCTGCAAAATCATCACAATCACTGTGAGCTCCTGACATAACATAAACAGTGTCTTCCAGCCTACCAGAGTTCTGACAATAACAAAAAAAGTCGAAAGATGTCGTGGGACACACACCCGGTTAGAACGAAGTTCTTTTCATTGTACATGTATTAAAGAACAGGCACAATGACATAAATTAACAATGTTTGAGAGTAAATAAACGAAAACCAAAACGCGTTTTTAATACAGAGTCTTAAGTAGTATTTAAAAGGTAAGTTAAAGTATAAAAACGGGTTTTAAATTCACATGATAAACTCGCACAGACGGGGGCATA
This sequence comes from Omphaloscelis lunosa, assembly GCA_916610215.1. NCBI lineage: Eukaryota > Metazoa > Arthropoda > Insecta > Lepidoptera > Noctuidae > Omphaloscelis > Omphaloscelis lunosa. The sequence goes on from OU744262.1 coordinate 21,233,593, forward strand.
ACGCCCTTAGCCAAAGCCTTACGTGACGATTTCTACCAGTCAACTCCTACAGCAAGTCGCGTTTAAGAACTTCGTTCCAAAAAAACCTTGAAAGATTGATAAATAAGGCAGTATAAAGATAAAAGATCGTGGCTGTCTGGGACTAAATCTTCATAACATCACGCTTGTTGTCTCCAGACGTTTAGGACTGTTGAGTACACTCACATTTCGCCAGTTACGATTAAAAATATCATGTAGCTTAGGGTGCGAACCTATCGTGATCCTGAGCCTGTGAGCCTGTAGATCTTAGTATTATGACAGCGACTTACGGTCCAATAACTGCGTGTCGCATGGTATAGATACAATGTAGTACGTTACCTGTGCGGCACGTGCGCGTCGGCGGCGAGGTACATGAGCAGCACGCCGAGGTTGTTGGCTAGCACCAGCGCCGACACCGCCGCGCCCCGCACCCCCGCCTCGCACATCTGGACACAACATTCATTAACATCAGCCATGTATTCTGCACAGACTTAGTGACTAACAATCATTAGGAACTGAAGGTTCACGTGATTTAGACGTAAATATTGGAAGGGTCCACGAAACAGCTGTCTTGTGTACGCCATCCAGCGCGAGCGTCATTGCCGACGGAATGGAATGTTGCCATTTAAACATTATATTTACTTCTGTAAAGATTTTGTACCTATTGTGAATTTATTTTATTTTTAGGGTCCCGTAACCCAAAACGAAAAAACGGAATCCTTATAGGATCACATCGTTGTCCGTCCGTTCGTCTGTCTATCTGTCAAAAGACAGAACAAATAAATCAAAACCTATGTATACCTAGGGCCGTTAACCTACAAGCATAGAAAAAGGCCGAAAATCATTTAACCGAAAAAAAAAACGATTACAAGCTTACATTTGCAGTTGAAGAAATGACCGCGACGTACATCGAATTATCGATGTATGGGAGAACATTTAATCAACTACAAAGTTAAGTTTATCCTTGGCATAAATTCATCAAAACTACGAAACCCTTCATTGTGCGTGGTCCGACACACCCTTAGCCGGTTTTTACATTACCTCTCTGGCGAGCAGTGGTGCGAGGCACCAGGCGCCGGAGCCTCCGAGCCCGGCGCACGCGCGCGCCGCCACCACCCACCAGCCGCCGCCGCACAGCTTCAGCGACCAGCACGCCTGCACACGTGACAGCCACACAACAATAAAAACACCTTCCCACACACCAACCCACCACTCCATAAATTGTGAATGTACTGCGAGAGTTACCACGAAGGCGGCGGAGGTGGCGACGACGGCAAACTTCCTGCCGGCGGCGAGCGCGCGTGCGCACAGCGGCACGCCCAGCAGCGACGCCACGAATGTGGTTGCGGCGGCGCCCACCACGTGCGCCTCGCCGCTCTCGCCCCCCTCGCCCCCCTCGCCGCTTGCCAGTGACACCCACCCCATCGCAAGACCGAAAGATATCGTCGGCACGTTTACTGGAAGAAAATGAAGTGGCTGACACTCTCAAACTATAGAACTTATTTTTTATCTGAAAATCTTTAATGACTTGCTGCTTGCACAGCAGTTGGTCAATTTAATTTAATTTAAGGCATATCATTATTCGTTATTGGTGTATGAGAAGCAAAATGCTGAGCGCCCAGTACAAAGATAAGATAAAGACTCGAAGCACCATAGGATTTAACGAATCCTCTGTTCCTTCAAACCCACAGGCCCACTGACAAGTCTAACACGAAGCAAACAGATAAAATAAGGACTTGGAATGTAATTAACTATGTGCCAATCTATTTCACATGATCGTCACACAAAGTCCGCATAAAAACGGGTCTCATTGAGCGAACGAAATAATTATGGCTAGTTTATAAGAGTTATAAACTAATAATCAAAGTATTTATAATTAATCGACTAACTTGTGAGGCTGCTCCTTCGAAGTAAAAAATAAATAGCCACAAAAACTACAACTCGTTTAATCATTAATTGGGTCAGCAACAACCATCGGACGTAGGTCCCATTAAATTAAAAACTTTCAAACATTAACAAGTGGAAATTGTATTTTGAATTGTCAATCAACATTTTACTTAATCAAGTTTTTGTGTATAATTTTTTACATAATAATAAAATATTCCATTGAATCTACATCAGTAATTGCGTCTTGTTTGGAGCGATCTGTGACGCCAACGACCTTCTGTAGCCACCGGGTTTTACCTATGGGTTGGCTTTAACTTCCATTAATATATCTAATATGGGTACGACCGTTCGAAGGTTTCTGGAAACATACACATTATGTTAAATGAATTATATTATATTATAACTAGTGAAAGTACGTGTTATTTATTTCTTAATATTTAAAAAAAAAAAAACTGCAGCCGCACTGTTGCACGTCTGCTTACCGCAAGTAGGCAATTTAAATTCAAAATATTTATATATAATATTTCACATGAACCTAGATGGGCACTTATGAAACGTTGGAAGCTAGGTGCACGGTTCCAAAGGTCGTTTTCTATGGAGAACTGCCGGCAAGAAACTCCACGGTTTTCTCTTTTAAAAATAATTGGCTTTTACAATATTTTCAAATAACAGTGATAATAGGTATGGGAGGACAGTGTAGGTCTTTCAACAAATACCAGGTACTTAAAAAGTAGAAAATGGTCAAAAAATCTACAGTCAACTAAGCCTACAGCGTTCTCACATTCACAAAATGGAAAAGATAAATAAATTAATAAAAATCAATTTTAATTAAACGCAGTTACATGATTGCTACTATAACTGTAACAAATCTGAATAATTATCATGTCCACAAAAGTCACTAATAAAGAGTTAAAATTAAATTGTAGGTATATAATGTCAAATAATAGGATGAATATGTCAAGGAGTAATGTAAAAAAATAAACATGGTAATTTGGAAGCAGTTAATAGACTCTTACATAATTATGTCGTTAATGAGGTACCAGGGAAGCCACATGTGCAAAAGGAATTATTGCCAAACTTCCTTGTCTCCAACGTTGTCTTGAATTTTATAATAATATGCTTTCTTGATAAGGACACGTTTAAACTTCCCATCGCTAAGTTCTGTAACCGACTTTGGCAACTTGTTATAAAAGCGGATACTGTTTATAAGAAATGACTTGCTTGTTTTAGTTAATCTAAATTTGGGTATCACAACTTCTATTACCATGTCTACTACATGTACTTATATTATGGAAATCGCTTCTTATAGGTATAGAAAAGTTTTTGCGAACATACAAAATACTTTCTAAGATATCAAGCGAGCAAGCTAATAGTTTTTAAAGCGGACAACGTGACATATTCGTGTATTCCTCATGTCGCACTGTGTACAGAATCCTTGCGAAGAATGGACAAGTTTATATATGGGGCCACTGGGTCACTGAAGACCTTAAAGATAACTGTGACATTGAAAAGGAACGTAAGTCGCTGGCTGTCCGTTGTAACATGTTGGCCCGCAGGTTTGCACGATGTACGAGGGTAGTTACAGTAACAATTTTCAAAACTTACTGTCAATATTTCTACACGTGCAGCCTGTGGGTCAACTTTACTCAGCGGGCATACAGCGACCTACGCGTTCAATATAATAAAGCACTGAGAGTGCTACTGCGACTGCCATGGCATTGTAGTGTATCAGGGATGTTTGCGGATAATAATATTGATGATTTTGCCACCATTGTTAGGAAAAGATGTGCATCCCTGATGTCACCTGTTCGCGGCAGCACCAACAGTATTCTCAGTGTGTTCGCAGATCGGTTGGATTCCCCGATGTTGCGAAGGTGAATGCAGCTCCACGCTGAATTTTAAGTTTATTATAATCCGTGTTGTACCTACTAACACTAGATGTTAAGTAAAATTGTTACTAACCTTATGGACTCTGTCTGAAATAAAAATATTCTATTCTGTTCTATTCTAAAGCGAAGGCAGAGTCAGTATATCAATTTCTTTAAATTTGTCTATAAAGGACTCGTGAGGATCCATTTTATAGAACGCGCGGATTGCCCTCTTTTGTAAAATAAAAATTGAATCTACATTAGCTGCCGATCCCCACAGCAGAACGCTGTAAGACATAATACTGTGGAAATAAGCAAAGTATACTAACCTAGCTGTGGCTATATTAGTCAACTGCCTCATTTTTCTTATTGCATATGCAGCTGAATTTAATCTACCTGAAATAGTTCTAATGTGCCGTCCCATTGCAATTTTTAATCTAAAATAATTCCTAAAAATATAGTTTCCGTTATTGCATCTAATTTTTCGCCATCAAGTTTTACATCTAGACCCACTTGAGGTACATTTGGTAATGAGAACATATTACATTTAGGTAGTTTTGTTCGCATTAAGTAAAAGATGATTAGTTGCGAACATTGCTGCGAACCATTTCGAAAGGACAGCCAGACTATCGTTGACATGTAAAGGGTCTTTCAAACTGGCGCGACACGCGACGCGACACAAAGACACCGCTCGTCGCGCGACGAACGGTGTCTTTGTGTCGCGTCGCGTGTCGCGCCAGTTTGAAAGAGCCTTAAGACATCTATATCTTATCTGTCTATTTAAAAAGTTAGAGAAGTTTTGTCAGCAAATAGAAAACATAAACGTCAGCAATGAAACGTTGTGTCATCATGCAACTCTACCAAAATCTAGAAGATACCCTTAATTTTACTAAGAACTTTAAAAGTTCGAACTAAGCAAAAAGTTTCGATATGTTTACGGTATTAAGCTGTATATTGCTACATAACTATATATATACATAACATACATCTATAGTTGTTCGCTTGCAAGACATGTAGCGAGCAGTGTATATGAATGCACTGCCTGCTACATGTCTTGCAAGCGCAACCAGTTCCTTTTTGCCGTCCTGGCAATATTGTCCAGCATCTCGTGTTTTGATAGAACCAAAAAAACACCTTATAGTGGACAGTTCCGCTTTGTATCTATATATAAAGATTTGATTTAATGAGGTCGTTAACATTAGTAAAGTCTTCTGTACAAAATCTTGTATTAACTCTTATGAGTATGGTGTTCTGCGGTGTGGCGCTTGTGACCTTTCTGTTCGCAGGGCGCACTCAAGCAAGCGTGCTTTATTAAACCGCGCCTGCTCCGAGCGCGCACAGTTCGCACAAGCTTGCCAACACGCGGCGTGACTCCAGCTCGATCGCGCTCATTTTATTGGAGTTCGGAAAATTGAGACTGCGCAAACGCATGTCACTGTCTCGCGCGAATTGTGATTGTGCCACATTAGTTGATTGAAGTAATTTCACTTAAGTCCTGTTATTGACCTTCGTGGTCTCTATGATTGATAGCTTTTTCTCATCACAAACTTACAATAGTGGTGCACATGTACAAGTGGACACGCGTGCGTAGTAGTGCATTGTACTTAACATGACGGTGAAGGCGGCGGCAGCGGGCGCGGGTGGGAGCCGCGTGCGCGCCCTAGTGCGCCAGACCCTTATGGTCATACTGAGTAAGTGAAGCCTCTGCGTAAGCAATGTTATTGAGTAGGTAAGTTATGAATGCACGCTATGGCCCACTGTTCTCGAGCTCATTAGACATAAAGGCAGCGGTGGACGCAGTTAGGTTAATTAGTAGGTGTATCGTCCCAGGGGTTGCACAGGGAGGGTTTTGGTCTCTTGAGAAGACCCGGAGCTTCCTTCCTGCTGACCGGGCAAAGATCACAATGGATCCCACACTCCTCTGAAAATATTTGAAGATTTCTCCCGAAAACAAAATAAGGGTGGTCAGTATCGCATGTAACGTGAATGTGCTTCATAAAAGTAGTGCATGCGTGATGAAACTTAACGAGTCACTTAATGGAAAGGTGAAATTAGCAGTCGAACGAATGGCGTTCAACTAGTATGTACCTAGCTACCGACCGGCGCGGCGGCAGCGTGATGACGCCTCTTCAGCGACCGCGACAGCTGTTGCAGTACCTACTTGTGTTCGTAAGTCACACATAACAGTTAATCGCCTGTGAACTCCCCGGGGGATGAGGTAGAGATGTATGTGTATTATACACTGCACACATTTTCTTCAATTAGGTCTGTATGTTCATATTCAAGTCGAAAGTAATAGGGGAAAGTCGATTGCCATCAACTGGGCATGAATACGGACTCTGCGCTTCCACTGTGAACTCCTAATGGAAAAACCCAATGGAAAAACACTTTAATCGGCCGCTGTTATTAATAACATTTAACAAAATCCCATTGCCAATGGCACGTCGTGAGAAACCTTAACATAATGAACGCATTCGACATCATCAGTTTTTGCGTTGTACTCTACGTTGTACATAATTATTAATTGCGTCCCAGATCATCACCAACCGGAAGGTCAACCGCCTCTGTTGTGATCATCACTAGATAAACAGATAATAATAATAATATGCAAAACTTAGTTAACACTCGACAAGCTTGAGAGCGCCGCCACACCGGCTGCGAGGTTGCGTACCACCATTAGTGTGTCAATGTCTGTGTGCAATGTATGCCTCCTTGCCTCATCGCACACAGGCAAGCCCTGTCTTGACATATAATGAACATGCTCACCTTTCTTTGATCAAACAGCGAGACATCTATCAATCAATAATAATTGTTATACTAAGTAGGTAGGTATGGTACATACCGCTAGTCCGCTACAACTGCAGTGCATACACTTCTCGTTAGCACGGAGAGACAACGAGCGTTGATCACCAACAGCAAGTCAGCACGCACCGCCTGGCTCATTGCGCGATATTTTCTTTTAGGGTAGGTATTACTTTACGGGGTCTTTGATAAGCTTACATTCTGATTTGTAGGTACATTCATTGATTTATTATTGGTCAGTTTCAAACTGGATACAAAGCGGAACTGTCCACTATAAGGTGTTTTTTTGGTTCTATCAAAACACGAGATGCTGGACAATATTGCCAGGACGGCAAAAAGGAACTGGTTGCGCTTGCAAGACATGTAGCAGGCAGTGCATTCATATACACTGCTCGCTACATGTCTTGCAAGCGAACAACTATAGATGTATGTTATGTATATATATAGTTATGTAGCAATATACAGCTTAATACCGTAAACATATCGAAACTTTTTGCTTAGTTCGAACTTTTAAAGTTCTTAGTAAAATTAAGGGTATCTTCTAGATTTTGGTAGAGTTGCATGATGACACAACGTTTCATTGCTGACGTTTATGTTTTCTATTTGCTGACAAAACTTCTCTAACTTTTTAAATAGACAGATAAGATATAGATGTCTTAAGGCTCTTTCAAACTGGCGCGACACGCGACGCGACACAAAGACACCGCTCGTCGCGCGACGAACGGTGTCTTTGTGTCGCGTAAAGTAATACCTACCCTAAAAGAAAATATCGCGCAATGAGCCAGGCGGTGCGTGCTGACTTGCTGTTGGTGATCAACGCTCGTTGTCTCTCCGTGCTAACGAGAAGTGTATGCACTGCAGTTGTAGCGGACTAGCGGTATGTACCATACCTACCTACTTAGTATAACAATTATTATTGATTGATAGATGTCTCGCTGTTTGATCAAAGAAAGGTGAGCATGTTCATTATATGTCAAGACAGGGCTTGCCTGTGTGCGATGAGGCAAGGAGGCATACATTGCACACAGACATTGACACACTAATGGTGGTACGCAACCTCGCAGCCGGTGTGGCGGCGCTCTCAAGCTTGTCGAGTGTTAACTAAGTTTTGCATATTATTATTATTATCTGTTTATCTAGTGATGATCACAACAGAGGCGGTTGACCTTCCGGTTGGTGATGATCTGGGACGCAATTAATAATTATGTACAACGTAGAGTACAACGCAAAAACTGATGATGTCGAATGCGTTCATTATGTTAAGGTTTCTCACGACGTGCCATTGGCAATGGGATTTTGTTAAATGTTATTAATAACAGCGGCCGATTAAAGTGTTTTTCCATTGGGTTTTTCCATTAGGAGTTCACAGTGGAAGCGCAGAGTCCGTATTCATGCCCAGTTGATGGCAATCGACTTTCCCCTATTACTTTCGACTTGAATATGAACATACAGACCTAATTGAAGAAAATGTGTGCAGTGTATAATACACATACATCTCTACCTCATCCCCCGGGGAGATCACAGGCGATTAACTGTTATGTGTGACTTACGAACACAAGTAGGTACTGCAACAGCTGTCGCGGTCGCTGAAGAGGCGTCATCACGCTGCCGCCGCGCCGGTCGGTAGCTAGGTACATACTAGTTGAACGCCATTCGTTCGACTGCTAATTTCACCTTTCCATTAAGTGACTCGTTAAGTTTCATCACGCATGCACTACTTTTATGAAGCACATTCACGTTACATGCGATACTGACCACCCTTATTTTGTTTTCGGGAGAAATCTTCAAATATTTTCAGAGGAGTGTGGGATCCATTGTGATCTTTGCCCGGTCAGCAGGAAGGAAGCTCCGGGTCTTCTCAAGAGACCAAAACCCTCCCTGTGCAACCCCTGGGACGATACACCTACTAATTAACCTAACTGCGTCCACCGCTGCCTTTATGTCTAATGAGCTCGAGAACAGTGGGCCATAGCGTGCATTCATAACTTACCTACTCAATAACATTGCTTACGCAGAGGCTTCACTTACTCAGTATGACCATAAGGGTCTGGCGCACTAGGGCGCGCACGCGGCTCCCACCCGCGCCCGCTGCCGCCGCCTTCACCGTCATGTTAAGTACAATGCACTACTACGCACGCGTGTCCACTTGTACATGTGCACCACTATTGTAAGTTTGTGATGAGAAAAAGCTATCAATCATAGAGACCACGAAGGTCAATAACAGGACTTAAGTGAAATTACTTCAATCAACTAATGTGGCACAATCACAATTCGCGCGAGACAGTGACATGCGTTTGCGCAGTCTCAATTTTCCGAACTCCAATAAAATGAGCGCGATCGAGCTGGAGTCACGCCGCGTGTTGGCAAGCTTGTGCGAACTGTGCGCGCTCGGAGCAGGCGCGGTTTAATAAAGCACGCTTGCTTGAGTGCGCCCTGCGAACAGAAAGGTCACAAGCGCCACACCGCAGAACACCATACTCATAAGAGTTAATACAAGATTTTGTACAGAAGACTTTACTAATGTTAACGACCTCATTAAATCAAATCTTTCAACTGCTGAGTGCTAACACACGAACTCCGAAGGGATGGTAAAGAAATTAGGGAATTAACAGTTCCACAACGACAACAGGAACAGGACAGATACGGATAATCGTTAAGTATCGAGAATGAGGACAAGCACAATTGAATAGAATAGGTATAATAAGTATGTATGTATACTTAGTCTGTCTTTGACTCTTTGTGTGTGACTGTGGTAACTATACTCGGAATTTTAATTCGATTCCAGATTTGACAATTTCAGTGTTGCAACGTTATGACAAGTACTAAATAGTGACGTTGCGAAATTATTCGATATGGAAATGGAATATTTCCGGATCGATTCTTCTCGTTTACAATTTTACTCTCGTAAACTAAGTATATCAGGAAATTAAATATTTCTGAACCGATAATTTAGTTTTGACGATTAATTAACGATCTGAGACTTTTCTTTTATGTGTGAAATAAATAAAAAAAATGTGATCATGAAGGAACATGACAAATAAAACAGATAGATGTATTATGGTAATAATTTATTTTATACATTGTCGCCGTCATCGCTATCGCTATCGCTGTCACTTTCTGTAACATTTATTATAAATGTGTCTGTGATATTGTCAATTAACATATCTAGCCTACTCATTTTTTCCTCTTCTTTGACAACATGGGATACGCATTTAGACCATTCGGTAGCCGTAATTTTTTGAATGCCTTCCTGAAATAAATTTCTCACGTCTGTCAATTTGAAAGTTTTATTATTTTGAGCTACATGCCCCTTTACCTGCGCCCATATCAATTCGATAGGGTTTAGCTCGCAATGGTAAGGGGGCAGTCTTAAAACCGTGATCCCATGTTGTGCTGCCATTTCGTCTACAGCGTACTTATTAAAAGACTCGTTATGTGGAATCAGTTCTAAAAGCGTAGCTTTAACCATATCTGGTTCGTAATGAATATTTTTATTTAAATGCCAATCTTGAATGGCAGCTTTTTTCCAGCTCATTTTTGGTGCCGTTTCCAATTTTCGGGAGTGGTAAGGTGCATTATCCATCACCACAATTGAGTTTGGTCTTAATTTTGGTAAGACTCCAGCACACCACTCCTCAAAACAAACTGCATTCATCTCAACATGGTAATCTTCACAATTTTTCTTTGCTTCAAAAATCATTAGCCCCTCTTCCAGGAAGCCTTCTTCACTACCTATAAGGGCTAATTATGAGACGTTTGCCTTTTCCAGATGGATTTTTTAATCCAGTGGTCAGTCCCTCCAAAAACGCTTGTCGAGATGATGTGACTTTCTTGTTCACCCAAGTTTTTATTACAGTATGACCTTAAAATAAATATAGTACATGAACATTCAATATTACTATTAAATTTAATGTAAAATGTATATAAATTCATTTTGTGTATAAATGTTAGCCTTACCTGCGTTAACCCAAGTTTCATCTTGATAATATATATGTCTTCCTTCTCGTCGAAACTGACATATAGATCGCAAGTAACGCTGGCGCCATGTTATTATATCATTTCGATCAATAAGTGTGCTCTTGCGTGACCGTGCAACAAATTTAAAATTAAGATGCTTCAAAATTTTTCTGAGGGTGTCTTTGGAAATCTTGGGCATTTCTGAATCAACGTTCATCACTTGTAAAATCTAAAATAGTAAGTTTTATAATAGCTTGGAATCATTACTTATATATAAAAGATGTAGGTATAAAATAATACTGTCTGACTGATTGACTAACCTTTGCAATGGTTGGAGGTTCATTTTGGTAAAAGAATTGATGAACAATTCTTCGTATTGCAGAGAATGTAAATTCATCAATTTTATCTTTGAAACTTCGCTTTGGTCCAGTTTTTTTAGGAGGAGTTGGCGGCGCACCTTTATTTACTTCCTTCAAAACGTTACAACGTGAGGTTATTCCCAATATGTCAGCAACTTTGCTCATACATTCATTTTCTTCCACAACTTCAAAGGCCTCCAATTGCGCAGAAATTTCATTTTTCACGTATTTGTAGGCGTTGCGGATCATTACTTTTTCAGTAACAGTGAAAGCTTTTCGTGGACGTTTTTTTCTTGGGGACAAGAAAACATCAACGTCTTTTTGTGATGTACTTGGCTGAGGATCCATTTTGATGGAAAACCAAAACAAATAGATTCACTCAAAGTTCACAAAAAACTATAAACGTAACAACAAACACAACGTAACAACACTTTAACAAAAACCCAACAAAATATCGATTCGCAATGAAATAAGATATTCGTGCAGAATATCTGGGAGAATGAAGCCGAATGACACGTTAAACAAAATGGCGATAGCTGCACGAGCGCGCACGGGTTGCCAATACTGAAAACTATCTAGGCTCTTTTATTATAAGTTTTGTTTTTAATATAAAAACAAAAAAAAATAACTTTTTATAAAATAGAGCAGCGATTACTAATTAATAAATAATTATTATGAATAATTATGTATATATTTAAATAAAAATCAATAATTTAGTCTTTAATTGGCACACTGATGGCACACACACTGATTGTTTATCGATTTTTGTGTTCATCACTACACTATTATATGTGGTATCATTATTTCACAAAATGACAGTAGCTAATGTCAAATCTGGAATCGAATTAAAATTCTGACTTTAGTAGCTAATTTGTTTGTGTCAAATTCCGGGCGTAGCCATCTAATGGTACTTTTCGATACCGCGGTGTGTACCCGGTGTACCTTTACAACTACAGATACCTACCTGCTGTTAGGTCAGCGCTCCAGTCACCGCTCGGTCTTCTCAGGATTCTTAAAATAATTATTATTGGAACAAAAAAATATAATTTCACAAACGTGAAACGCTCAACATGGACCTCCTCGCACACCCTGGCACCGGCACAATGCGCGGAAATGAATAAACAAGTGGCGTGTTCCAGTTTAACCTATATGCCGCGTTCCTATGTAGGAACATTCGCAGCCAGTGGTGCCAGCGGTGCCAGCGGTGATCTTGCCTTCAGCAAGTAACGTGGCTGATATGGACTCGGCGAATATACTCAAATGCATTATTCGATTGATTCAACGTACAATCAAATGATGAAAAAACAACCAAATTCCAAAAAAACACTACAGGTGTAAAATAAATTTAATAATTTCGGAAGTTGGTATCTAATGGATTCCAAAAGCACTAGTCGATAACACAGGCAACATCCTGAGTAATCTAAATAATAATCAAAAAACAACAGGACTTTTCGACCCGTCACAAGCTTTCGACTTTATAGCACATGACGTTTTATTAAAAATCGGCCAACTGCGTGTCTAACCACGCACAATGAAGAGTTACGTAGTTGGAATGAATTTATCCGAAGAACAAACTTAACATTGTAGTTGAAAATCATGTTCTCCCATACGCAGTGTATGGAAGAACATGTTTTTGCAACTGCAAATTTAAGTTGGTCGATTATTACTCGTTAACTTGTAGAGCCTACTTCGCTGTAATATTTTTCCCTTTAATTTCGTTATATATACTAGTCCGGAGAAAAAAAAAACATCCGCACTTTAAGTATTGGGGAGGTACTCTAAAAAAATGTTTTTGTCATGGTTTTAGTTTACCTCGTTACTGTAGACTGCCTCGTTGGTCTAGTGGTCGCAAGCGCTACTGCTAAGTATGAGGTCCTGGGTTCGATTCCCGGGTCGAGTAAAATGTTATTGGGTTTTTCTATCTGAAATTTCTCAGTAGCAGCTCGGAGTCTGGATTTGTGCCCGGTTGATGGCAATAGGCTCGCCCCCTATTACATGGGACTTAAAACATAACTGGCGAAATGTGGGTGTGCCTGTGCTACAGGGACACCTCTGCCCAACCCTTCGGGGAAACAAGGCGTGATGTTATGTTATGTTTAGTTTACCACTTTGTCGGCGCGAATAATATGTATACCCACGCCAAATTACCGCTTTCCAGTACTAAGATTGTCAGAATTAAACCACGGACAGACATACAGACGGACAGACAGACGGTTGTGGCGAAACTATAAGGGTTCCTTGTTGACTACGGAACCCTAAAAAGTTAGAAGGCATTTGAATAAGAGGACTAACACTGCAGTGCATTTCGTCTTATTTAAGTGATCGGAAACAATACGTTGTCATATATAAAGTACATGAAAACCTTCTTTCTTCCTGTTCGTCTGACTCTAGGAAAATAAATGCGGCGTCTCTCAGGGGAGTGTCTTAGGACCCATTTTATTAATATTATCTATGAATGACATACCACTAGTGACTACTTAATCATAAATGTTTATTATTTGAAGATGACATTTCAATTATCGTGACTTCTGATAAGAAGTATAAATCAAAATTTGATCATGAAATGGACATTAATCATACTTTTGACAATATTTTAGGATCGCTACTGACAAATAAATTAAAAATCAACTAAGAACATACTAATTTTATACAATTTAATCAATCTAAACATGTTAAATACAATTTTGAACTTAATATTGTTAGACTGAAAGAAGTTACACAAACAAAATTCTTGGGTGTTACTCATAGATCAAGACATATATTAGAAAGTATACGTGCGAACCGTTTTTTAAAAAACTAGGTTATTTCCACTTCCCTCACTTTAAATATTTGAAATCTGTAAGAGAGATAGTTTTTTTTTGTTGGGCGATTAGGCACACCAAAAATTTTGGCGTCTATTAATGAAACTCATGTTGATTTGTTCCAAATGATCTCTAGGTTGCAGTAGTAGTAATAATTATACTTCTTCTTACGGGAATACTGAAAAATTCGTGTCCTGTAATAACTATAAGGGATTGTTCAAGAAAGCGCATGATGAAGTCTCTCGATCAACAAGGGATCCACACAGACTTGTGTTAAAGGATTATCCTAAGTCAGCCAGGTATTCTAAAAGCTGCTGTGATGTGTGTAGTATATACGATAAAATACCAAAACCGACCCGGGCCTGGTCCTTATCGGATGGCGAGCTACTGATTGCTCACCGTCCGCAAGCCCGCGCCTACGGTGACCGGAATTCGGCCTGCCATTCCCGACGCCCAGAGCGTCTCCTGCGGTGGTTAGCGGGGTGAGGGCGGGAAATTTGCCTCACTCTCACGCGTTCCGCCTCCTCTTTCGCGAGTATTACTGCTTCGCAGAAGGAGGTGACGGCCTCCCATACCGTCTCGCTCCGTACCATGGCCTGAACAGGGCTGGACGCGAGAGATCACCGCCGTCGATCGCCTCCACGAGGACACGGCGATGCTCCGCCCAAGCCGGGCAGACCTCCACCGTATGTTCCACCGTGTTCTCCGGGCGATCCACACAATGGTGACACTCGGGTGTTTCCTCCCGCCTTATCCGGACTAGGAACCTCCCGAAGCAACCGTGTCCGCTGAGGACCTGCGTCAGGCGGAAGACGAGGACGCCGTAGCGCCTCTCTAGCCACCCGTCAAAGAGGAGACTTATCACCGCAATTGTGGCGTGCCCAGCACTGGGTTGCGACAGTCGCACTCTCCATGACGCCATGTAATGCTGCCGGAGCTCTGTCCGCTGTGCCGTGATTTCTCGCGGCAGCGGAGTTAAGCCCCGGCGTTTCGCCTCCTTGCGCCACTCGCAAATGTGCGCGAGGACTTTTGCCTCCAGATCCCAAGCGAAGATCCGTTGCGCTTCCCTTGGCACGTCTTCAGGTACCCCTTGCACTACCTACCTTTTCTCGAAGCGTTTCGTCGCTTTTTTTAACCCTCATAACTTGGGTTTGGATTATACTAGATAAACAAAATTCTCGGAATATGATCTCAATAGTAGATTTTCTATACTTATAAAGTTTCAGTTGCATAGCTATAATACTTTAGATTTTATTGATATCTAAAAATCCTTGATTTCGTCACTTACTCTCTCACTTACTGATGATGATCATCAGAATTCTTAAGGTACTTCCTGAAGTCCTAAAAAGTTGAAATTTTGTACGTTACCTAGATGAGTACACAAACAACAAAAGAAATCTAAAACTTGGAACTTATACTATACCTCTTTTTTTTTTTTTTTGAAATCATCAAGTAACCAAATAACTTCTCCCGCTCTGGGCGAAGCGGGGAGGGCGTGTCAGACTCTTACTAACTAAAACCCACCCGTGTTCCTTCGGTTGCCCTGTTGCCGGGGGCCACGATATCCCTTTCGGTTTTCTTCGCAACCCCGGCAGGTATACTATACCCCTAACCCCTTAAACTAACTTAAAAAAAATTGCAGAAGTCTCACACAAATTTCCATCACCTGGAAATTTGTGTGAGACTTCTGCAAATTTTGATGCTAGAGGTCTGAAATTTGATAAAGGGACTGCTTGTTATGAATAATAAAATACATATTTCAGGATTTATTGTAAATCACCCCCAGCCTTTAAATTAGGGGATGGAGTATGGATTTTCCCTTACAAACTCAAAAAAAGGCAAAGATAGAGTGGGCTATGAAAAAAGGCACCTCTGTTGTGCAAGAAATATACCCCAAAAAAAGAAAGAAATTATGAATATAATAAAAAATATATTGTCATAAGCAACTTACAAAAAGAAGTGAAATCCCACCAAAAACATTTTCATGTAAAATGTTATGCAACATTTTATTAGGTCTTTACCTATGAAATTGCCGTTTTTCATGAAATAAGTTAACGCCCTTGTTTCTCTATACTTTTTATTTTTATTAATCAAAGTAATTAGCCATGCAATCAACGCCTTTTTGCCAATGTAGTGGTAGCTTATTGATGCCATTTTTGAAAAAGTCTGCTGGACGGGAGACAACAAATTCTTGAAAGGCATTTTGAACTGCATCTCGGTTATTAAATTTTTACCCCGCCAAGAAGTTATCCAAATTCTGGAAAAATTAGAAGTCTGTAGGGGCAAGGTCAGGTGAGTACGGTGGATGACAGAGAACTTCCAACCCCAGCTCTTGTAACGGAGACCGTCTGCTGTGCAGTATGAGATCGCGCGATGTCGTGCAGGAGCAGCGGAGCCAAACGATTGACCAAAGCTGGTTGGAGATGTGCGAGCTTCTCCATCATTATGTTCAGTTATTCACAGTACATATCTGCAGTAATGCTCACCCCGTTTGCTAAGAAGCTGTGATGAATGACACCGGTGCTAGACCACCAAACAGTGACCATCACTTTTTTAGGGGTTTTCGTTTGGGGCATTATTTAGGTGTTGGTATCTAACCAACTTGCTGAGCGCTTGCGATTGTCAAACAGAGTCCATTTTTTGTTGCAAGTGACAATGCAATTCAATATGCCTTCGTTTGTGTGCCTGTTGAGTAGTGCAAGGCTCAACTCGACGCGTGCTTCGCGCTGGCGATCATTCAATTCATGGGGCACCCATTTGTCAAGCTTTTTTTCCTTGCCAATTCGACGTAAATGAACCAATATTGTTTTGACACTCACATCGAAAGCTGTTGCTAATTCAGCTGTAGATTGAGAATCATCAGCTTCCACAATCGCCGATAATTCGTCATTGTCGACTAAAGTTTTCGGTCGACCACGGAGTTCATTTCTTAAGTTGAAATTTCCAGAACGGAAGCGGGTAAACCAATAACGGGTGGTGCGATCGTTAGTAGTGTTCGCTCCATATACGTCGTTGATGTTGCGTGCCGCTTCTGCCGCTTTGCTGCCACGACGGTACTCGTACTCCATAATCACTCGATTTTGTTACATATCCATGCTGGCGAAAACCGCACGAATGTGATGAAAACAGAACGCTAACCATTAAACAAATGACTAATTTTCAAAAAAGAATCCCAAATTTTAAAAATAAACATAATTTGAACTTAAAATTCTTAGCGATAAAAGAAAAAATTGGACTTGAAATAGCCAGTACGGCAGAACGGCAATTAATTTCATAGGTAAAGACCGAAAATATTTTTGGTGGGATGACTATTATTGTATTACCAATTAATCTGCGACATTCTATTTACATCTAGTTCACCTTTAACTCGTTATTACTTATTTTGAAAGCAGTTGATACAATATTCTGTATATCTAAGCATGTGGACATTATACCAAAACCAGAACTTCTTTAGGCGCGTTGGGCATTTTTGAGATGGGACTAAACCATTGATTTCGCGACACCATGACGACACTCCGTTTTTGTAAACACGATTGTGCTCTTTACTTATATTACTTTACGGATCAATGTGCTATGCACGTATTTTTACTTTAAAGGTTTTGTAAACGCGATTATACTCTTTATTTTCATTACTTTACGGATCAATGTTCTATGCATGTATTTTTACTTTAAAAGTTGCAAAATTCAAACATTTAAAAAAAAACAAATTCAAAAGCCATTTATTCAAACTAGGCACTTTTCAAACGTCAAAATTATATAAGACAGTCCCCCAAAACGCCCACCCTTCACCACTTCCTAGTGCCTTTAGCTGGGAAGAAGTGGCGCAACAAACTCCCCAGCAGCACAGCAGCTGTCTGTTCAAGTTAGAAAAAAAAAAGATTCTATACAATAGTATGCAAAATAATTTACATTAAGCAGCACAAAAATAAATTTAAATGATAAATTATTGGTCTTATGTCAGCTAGCACACGCAAATATACCAACCAAAAACATCGAGAACTATACTCAAGCAGAAAAAAAAACTAAACGTAAACAGAACTAAATAAAGCCTCTAGGCATGAAGGGCGTGCCCGCATACAAAACAAAAAAAGAATCATAAAAATCAATTGATAATTGGCGGTGAAATCGCATAACAAACATACAAAAAAAAAAAACAAACGAATCGAAAACCTCCTTCTTTTTGAAGTCGGTTAATAAATTAATATTCATGTTCGGTACGTCAATAGATACTCAAACAAAATAATTCATTAATTATGTTCATGTTATTATAGGATTATGACGTGAATTCAATTCCTGAATTCACCTTTGTCCGGAGTTAAGTAGATGTAAAACTAACTTACAACATGAAGGAGTGGCGGAAGACACGACATGGCGCTGAAGGCACCCTCACCTTTCGTTTGGCAAGTGCTCCTCGGACATGGGTGCTTCGGAAGAAACACACACACCATTTAGGCAACTGCCTGTATTAATCGGCGTACATTGAAGTAAAGCCCAACCTGGGTAGTGAGCTGTTCAGCGCCGGGACCTATCCGGGACCACGTTTCAGTGTCATAGGTCATCACTCGCAACACGCACAGGTCAAAGACTTTCGACTTGAGACACTGCGGTATGTGGGACGAGAAGATATTGCGCAGCAGATAGGTAAACCTATATTCACCGCATTATCAAAAGTAAGTTGCGTGGTGGTAATTTCACGAGATCGTCGGAGTTCGTGCCGAGCATGCGCGAACTATAATCCTCAGACTGCCGCGCGCTTTCGGAATACTAACTACCTAACACTGACACTGGCTTGGTCAGCGTGTTCACAATGTGCAACTGTGACTAACTAGAACCGACAACAACACCACGACACAGGAGCAACCTCTCCAGTGTCCAGCTCATTCCTTTATATTCCCTATAAATTATTTGCTTCTGAAATATACACCAAAAGAAGTAGACAAGTACATTGTGATAACTGTTTTAAAGTGAGTATTACACGAGATTGCACAGCTGATCTCATGACGTAGATGCTAAATTCTCTCCTACCCTGTAGGTATATTCAAACTTTAGTGCCAAGGTCCTGCACTAAAGCTTATTTAGTCTTTGGTGACAACATCGTTTAAGCCACTAGTACTGCTGAATGTAGACCTCTCCTTATTGAGTCATGTTCTGTTCCTCTCCATCCTGTGAAATACGCTGAAATTTAGCCACATCTAGTTTACTTCAATTTGACTTCTACTGAGTTAGAGAAAAGACAAATAAGGTAAGGTGCTGTTACGGGGCAAGATTAAAGTCCCTTTTTAAAAAAAAACTATTTTTAACCTTGAAATAAATTTAATGATTTTAGGTTTTACAATAATTATTATAATGTGTCCGCCACGAAGTTCCAAGTATGACTGTCTTCTAAACTAATATATCAATACCACGATAACTGTGTAAAAATGTGGGAAACGTTACATGACGCCTTTGAGGCGTCAGCGTTTATATTTTCTATGGTTAGGGCTGTCTTACAATTTATAACAACCCCCCCGATGAGATTGATCATTATGATTAAGAGTGATGAGAAATCTAAGATGAAACATTGAACTTCGTTTTGGTTACAAATTAGATCTTATATGAGAAACAGTGTAAATATAAACCTAGAACTAATCTAGAATTAGACATAGGAAATAGACTCATTACAACTATAGTATTTTCTATAAACGAGACATTAACTATTCACTAAGTCATAACGTTACGTCTTAGCGGAGTAGGCAAGGATTTGCATGATCCTTGGACATCTTCATCAGAGGATTCTGTAAATTGATTATTTACGGACTGGAAAGATTGGACTGTTTGCTTCTTTTTAGTGTAGCATTGATTAAAAACTTGGATTCAATATCTAGGTTTATTTGAATAGAATAACTTCCTAGATCTATACAAGAGATACATGAGGACAATGGTAGAGATAACATATGTTAACGAGAGATAGTGAGTAGTATATTTGTGTAAATGAGATGGCTGTTCAATTTTATTTAATTCCTTTTCAAATTCTTTCAAATGCACACTTGCCTGTAATAGAGAATTGAAATCATTAACATTAGATAATTTTACGAAAGGGAGATGTCGTACTGTTTTATTTATCCTCTGATTGTTGCAGCAATCATCTTCTATAATATTAAAATTAGATATATGATTAGTAACATTAGATATAACATTGTCACTAGGTGTAAACTTTAAAGTTTTAAAGAAAGGTATACAATATTTTGGCAAGGCCAACATGCCTGTGCCGAAAAAGATCTCATTGTAATTGTTAGGATCGTTTTCACATGTAATATGAGCCTTTCCGGGCTCTGACTGTACAAACAACCATTTATTATTATTTAACTTGAAAAATACATCGATTGAGCCACGTAACAGTTTAGTATTACAAGAATCTGGTAATGAACTTATAGCTTCGGTTAAGATTATTGTTTCACACGTTGGATTTGCAATTGTGGAGTACACATTTCCTAAAGAACACACATAGCACTCATTATGAATCACTTGACACTTATCCACTGACTCTAATAGTGAATAGAACATACGATCTATTGTTACAGCCACATAAGGTTTATTAGGGGCAATAAGTATATACGTGTCAGGTTTGGTAATGTCGTAAGGGGCTGGAAGAGGAACATTGTGATAGAGGTTGTATATCTGTGGAAGGACGAGCGGAATTTTAGTAATAATAATAATCTTATTAAGATGGTAATATCAAACTAAATCAGAGATGTCTATAATAACATGTGTGTTTTCTAAAGATAAACTTGTAGGAAGTTTGCAGTGTTTAGGGAGCTTATCTTTATGTAGGTCCAGTTCTTGGAATAATTGATAGGGACTAAGTACAGTTGGATGAAGAATGTTGAGCTTGCTAAATAAGATAGCGTTGTTGACGTCATCAATGTCAAAGGACAAGGCTATAGTAATGCTTTCTAAGGAGTTCAATAACATTATTAAATGGTTTTTGATTTCTAACTTATCAGTTGAATTAGATAAATGTTCAAATGCTATTCGAATAGTATCTAAATTTTGGTTTAATTGGTTTTGATTTTTGTTTACCCTTGATATTGTGTTATTAAAGTTTGAAATAGTAGATTGGATAACATGAATATTATCTTTCATTAAGTGAGCTAGCTGTTTTTCGTCTGACTGTACTTCAGTGATGGCGTCCGAGAACTTTAAGGCATCTTCAGAGTCTAAAGTTCCAAAAATTGTTTTTAGAACTGAGCCGCCAGCATCAATAAGCCCGCGTTTAAAACGGTTTGATTTTTGATCTTGAACAAGGTAGGATATCGACAAAAACTTACGAACATTGTTAAGATGTTGATTTTGTAAAGGCGATAGTAGATTAGTACATTCTAATTGAATTTTACTAGAAGAGCTAGTAACACAGAAATTAGAAACTTCTTTGATAAGAACTTCGACTTTATCTAAATGAGGCTTTATATGGCTAATGTCTAAGTATGTTACAACATTCCAGTAATCGTTTGTGAACTTAACGTTCAATAATTGATCGAAGTATAGGCCTGGACTACCTATGATTGGAGTAACGAATTTGTGGCTCGAGGACGGCTGAAGTAATAACCAGAAATAGAAAAGATTGAGCTAGTCATCTGATGCAATCTTTATTTCGTCGTAGTGATGACGAACATAATATTTTCTATTAATTAAAAGAGTGACGGTATGGTTACCATTGATTTTGACAATTTTAAAAGGCCCTTTCCATATAGGAGACATCGCTTTGTTTTGTTTATGATGACACCGTAAATAAACCATGTCACCTATTTTATACGTCACAGGTTTAGCATGAGCATCGAAACGTTGTTTAGATTTTTCTTTAGACGATTGTATATTTTGCAAGGCCTTTTGTCTACTATAATAATTATAACCTATGATTAAGAGCACGAATATAGTCTGTGTAGGTATTTAATTCTAAGGTGTCGGCACTTTGGGGCATGTAAGGTTTAAATCCGAACAATAACTCCATCGGTTGAAAGCCGGTAGTGGAATGTACATTAGTATTGTACGCTATCATGGCAGTTTGTAAATATAAACTCCAGGGGTGTTGATTATCTTCAACATATGATCGTAAGTACTCTTTTAAAGTCGCGTGACTTCTTTCAAGAGCGCCACATGTTTGTGGATGATAAGGAGAAGCGAAGATATGCTTAATGCCGAATAACCTCTCTAACTGTTTTAAAACATCTGATGTAAAGTTGGTCCCTTGATCGGTTACGATCATTCTAGGGATACCAAGATGAGAAATGAAAAGCACGAATTTCTGTGCTGTTTCTTCAGCGGAACATGTTGTCATTGCATATGCCTGCGAATATTTAGTTAAATCGTCTTGCAGTGTTAGGATAAACTTATAACGATAATCGTGAGTTTCGGGTAATGGTCCTACAACGTCTAGGAATACCTTTTCCATAGGTTTCGTAGCTGTAGATGTGATTATCATAGGAGCACGGTTTGTTTGGCGTAGTGGTTTGTTTATTTGACAGGATTTACAATTCTTGACGTAGTTTTCTATGTCTTGACGCATATTTTTCCACCAACAAAGAGTCTTTAACCTATCATACATTCGAGAAATACCCGGATGTCCTGCTGATGGTGAGTCATGGTTATCTTTTAATATAAGGGGTATTTCCGCGGGAGTAGGAAATTGAATATTATTGTGATATATATGAACTTTGACATTTGTGTTGTGAAATAGAAATCCTATAATGTTGTATATTTTGGTAAACGATAACTTCGTGAATGGGTCTTGGAAGTCGGAAATAGCAAATTCTTTTTCTTCTAAATACCACGCAGTAATCATTTCTCGATACTATCTTAACATATTAAAAATATCTTTATAAGTCATTTCGTCATAATGATGGACACGTAAAAACAAATGTGTGAAAACATTTTTTTCGTTGGACGTACTTTGGAATGTATATAGTTCTCTTTCTAAAGTTCGGATGTCAGGTAAGTCTTCATTGAACTTGGACAGTTGTAAAATTTCGGAGCAATATGGGATCGAGTCGTCTAAGTCGATGGCAGTAGGATAAGTAATCATTTTACATTTTGTTTTAAGTAGCGAGTCATTATGTTCTTCTATAACAGTGTCATAGGAATTATTTTGTTGTTGACTTATTTGTACGTATTTTTCATATGTTTCGGAAGTAGAAGGGACATTAGGATCTGTGGTAAGTATAGGGTTTCGAGATAAGGAGTCGGCATTACAATTCATCTTACCTTTTTTGTGAATTATTTCATAGTCGAACTCTTCTAACTTTAAACGCCAGCGAACTAACTTTGAACTAGGATCCTTGCAATTGAATAACCACTGAAGTGGTTTGTGGTCAGTGACTACCGTGAACTTGTTACCGTTTAAATGAGGTCTAAAGACTTTTGTACCGAAAATGATAGCTAAACATTCTTTTTCGGTAGTGGAATAGTTTTCTTCTGCCTTGTTTAGGGTTCTAGATGCGTATTCAACTGGTAAATCGTGACCAATTTTCCCTTGAGATAAGATTGCGGAAACAGCGAAATTAGAAGCGTCGGTAGTTAGCACGAAAGCCTGAGAGAAATCGGGATATTGAAGAATAGGAGCGGTCGTTATTTTATGTTTTAACTCATCGAAGGATTTTTGTTGTGTAGGGGACCAAGCGAAATTAACATTTTTCTTTAGGAGGCTTGTGAGGGGTTTCGTGATATGGGAAAAGTTTTCTATGAACCGGCGGTAATACCCCACTAACCCGAGGAACGATTTAATGTCACGAGGTGATTTAGGAATTGGAAAATTTTGTACACAGTAGACCTTTTTTGGATCGGGTTTCACGCCTTGATCTGATATTATATGTCCTAGGTATTGTACTTCTTTTCGTAAAAACTCACATTTGGCGGGCTGTATTTTTAGTCTATGGTCACGTAACTTTCCGAAAACTGATTCCAAATTTCGGCAATGTGATTCGAGGTCATGCCCGAACAGTACAATATCATCCATATACGTAAAACAGTGAGTCCCTTGAAGGCCACTTAGGACAATATTCATAAGCCTTTGGAACGTAGATGGCGCATTACGGAGTCCGAAGGGCATTCTAGTAAATTCATAATGACCGGATGGGACACTGAATGCAGTTTTTTCTGTGTCTTTGACCTTAACTTGATGTAATGATGATACAAGGTCGAGTGTGGTGAAATACTTACTATGGCCTAACTGATCTAGGATATCAGAGATATTTGGAATTGGGTATGCGTCGCCAACTGTGACTTCGTTTAGTTTGCGATAATCAATAACGATCCGCCATTTGGGTTTACCAGATGCGTCTTGCTTTTTTGGGACTACCCAAATTGGTGCTGACCACGGGGATATTGAGGATCGAATTATTTTTTGATTTAGCATATCTTTAATTTGTTTGTTGACCTCTTCTTTGTGACGAATGTCACAAAGAAGAGGTCAACAAACAAATTCCCAACAACCCCCAACCAATCATCCATCCCTGAATAGGGAACCTATAACTTTTAACTGCGATCGGAGTTTCAGAACTAACACGGATTTCATGTTCTATAGTATCAGTATGTGTAAGTTTATCTCCTTCTAAATAGAATACGTCTTGGAACTTAGAACATATGTTACGTAAGCGATCTTCCTCCTCTGAATTAAGATGATCGCATCTAATCATATTTTGAACCTTAGAATCCCGGTCCGATGTGTATGGGTACGTTGAATTAGAATTAGACGTAGTTATATTGAGAGAAACAGTGTTTTCATTAGGCTCCATTATCTGCGAGATTGGTTCTAACGTTACTTCGAGGTCTTTTAAGATTATTTCTTGGTCTGATGTGTTAAGAACTGAAATAGTAGTTTGGTTATTAGAATCAACACGGGCTAGACACCTAGAAATATATAAACGGGGATATTCCTGTATCTTGACATCTAGCAAAAGTCCTTCTTGAATTTCGGGATTTGTGACATTGCAACGGATAAACATTTCGCTTCTAGGAGGTACAACCTTAACAATAGGACTTGTTTTTAAATTGAAATAGTATAAGGGGTTTCCTTGAATTATTAATTTGGAGTCATTGTAACTAACAACGGCTTTATACCACTCTAGAAAGTTTAAGCCTTCCTAAATTAATTTAGAATATGATGGCATCCTTGCCATCATATTCTAAATTAATTTTGTCTACGATATGGAAATAGTACTGAACTTTAATTTCATTTTCTAGTCCCAAAGATAATTTAAACTTGCCTTTAGTTTCAGAGAATGAGTCGATATCATTAATACCCTTGAACTTTAAAATATCTTTCTCAACTATGGGTAGTTCAGGTAGGCATTGCTCTTTAATAATACATATGGAACTGCCGTAATCAACTAGGAGACGAATAGGTTCTTTCGTATGTGAGGTTTTTACCACAATAAACGGTAAGGATGAACTCGAATTAGGGAAAACGTCGTAAATAGTGGCATAGCCACCTGAGTTTTGAATAAAATTATCTAGTATACCGTTATGCGAACTATTATTTTCCATAGAATTGATCATTGATTTTGTAGAACTAGTAACGATAGAGTCATTATTTTTTAAAGAATTAGTAATTGATTTAGTAGAACTAGTAAGGATAGAGTCATTGTTTTTTAAGGAATTAGTAATTGATTTAGTAGAACTAGTAAGGATAGAGTCATTGTTTTTTAAGGAATTAGTAATTGATTTAGTAGAACTAGTAAGGATAGAGTCATTGTTTTTTAAGGAATTAGTAATTGATTTAGTAGTTGAATTAGTAGTTGGGGAATTGGGATTATTAGCGACTTCAGAATTAGTATTACATTCGTATTTGGAAATAGAATTAGATTTGGAAATTGAAGTCCCTAAGAAAACTTTCCCACAGTAGGTGCCTATAGTAACAGAATTTCGTCGGCACCGGCTCGTAATCTGATCATTTAGTTTAAATCACTATCGTCATCGACAGGCGTTGAAACATGATTAGATTCTACGTGCTTATATTCATTTGTTGTGTTCCCAGGATTTCCGCGATCGAAGCGGGAATTGTTGAATTGTCTTTTGCGGCATTGCGAAATATCATGCCCGATATTTTTACAATAGCGGCATGTTAAGCTTGGGAACTAGAGGTTGATGTTTTTTGCGTGTCATTTAACTGCCTTGATTTAGATGGAAATTGAGCCCTATTTTGATTATTTTTAAATTTACATTCGAACTCGGAGTGACCAACTTTCCGACATATTTTGCAAGGTGACCTGATTGAAAAGTTGAAGATCTTTTCTTCCCCTGTAGCGACACTTATAGCGGCATTAAGATTACGGGGGTCTCGACAGCGAACAATAGTACTTAGTCTAGGGTGAAGTCCCAGACAAAACGTGTACAGGGCTAGATCTTCTGTCATAGCAATACGACCTGGAAGCTCCTTTTTTAAGGACTCTGAATTGCGAATTTCGGATTGTAAATCTGTCAAGCAGGTCTCAATCCTGAGGGCATATTGTGCGACGGTTTCGTTTGGTAATTGTTTACAAGATTGCGGCTCTAATAAAAGGTGATTATAATGTTTTCTTTCCCCGAAATTCTGTCTTAAGAATGTTCGTAGTTCGTCGAAACTATCGAATATTTTATTTGAACACGCTACCTGTGCCTTTCCTTGTAATTTTGATATAATGTACTTAAGTAGCAAGAACTTTTGACCCTCTGACGCTAGGTCAAGAGCGTTTTGGCAATTTGTTAAAAATGCTGATAGGGTTTCGCGCTCCCCTTGGTATGGGTTTATGAAGTTACATAAGACTTGGATAGGGTATGGCTCAGAGATAGTGGGAGTTAGTTGTTTTCTGTCACTTGAGTTAGCCATGGTAACGGGTGTTTGAGTAGCTACCCCAAAGCTCAAAGATTGAGAGGATTTAGGAAAGAAAGAAAGAAAGAAAGAAATCATTTATTTGCTGATAATGTAGGTATACATATAGGTTGGAATATTTATTAAGCAAGAAAACAAGGAAAAAGGAAGGGTTTTTTTGAAAGCAAGGAGACTTATGCGGCAACAACAAAAATAGTATATTCTACTCACAGCAAGGCAAAGGTTTGGAAGACGAGAAGCATCGCGTGGACCTCGGTGAGTAGTGCGCTCAACAGCAGCGTAGACGCTCAGCAGCAGCAGTTGGCAGATACAGCAGTATCTGGGTGATTCGTTGATGGCGTTGGTAGGGGTTAGCTTAACTTTAAGCTCACCCAGATACACGACGAAAGGTTTAGCAGACTTGTTGGTTATCTTAGCTAAACCGGAGGATTTCGGTGAAATAGCGATCGGATATCGCGGTGATAACGTAGTTTTGATGACGCAATGACACACACACGCTCTGGATAGAGTCACACTGGATGGAAACAAGATAGAGTCACACTGGATAGAGACAGGATAGAGTCACTATTGATAGAGTCACACTGGATATGATTTTTCGATTGATATTGAAACGAACAGGCGGGCGGACACGGAACGCGACGAATTTGGTTTTATATAGTTTTTTGGATAGCCAGTAACGACTTATACTGACTATCCCACTTCTGACACCACTGTTACGGGGCAAGATTAAAGTCCCTTTTTAAAAAAAAACTATTTTTAACCTTGAAATAAATTTAATGATTTTAGGTTTTACAATAATTATTATAATGTGTCCGCCACGAAGTTCCAAGTATGACTGTCTTCTAAACTAATATATCAATACCACGATAACTGTGTAAAAATGTGGGAAACGTTACATGACGCCTTTGAGGCGTCAGCGTTTATATTTTCTATGGTTAGGGCTGTCTTACAATTTATAACAGTGCATCAGGGTAAGTTCGGACAGTTTTTGGATGAGTTGGAAAGGGTTTAGTATTTTTTTTTTCCCATTTACTAAATATGACAAAGATAAATAATGCTGCAAACATCGTTAATGAGTAAATTTACTATAACTTTTTTTCTTTTTATACTTCTACCTTTAATGGTTCCCAAATTAAGACTTCGTAAAAATTCAACATTAATTTTAAAACAGGGAGATAAGATCGGACCTTGGAAGGGTAAGTTCGGACTACTTTATAATACTGGTTCTATAGCTGATGTCATAAGGTTGACTTTATAAAAATATCCGTACTTACCCCTTAAAAGAACATAACTTTGAATATTCTACTCATTTTTAAAAACTAGGTGGGAATTTTAAGTTTTTTTTTTTTCATATTTTAATAGTCCGATCTTACCCTACATTAGCATAAGCAAAAAAATTGTGATTCTCAAACTTTTCATAATAGATCCTTGATGTGAGGGGTCTTTGTAATTCCAGATCAACATGTTTCTAGTGAATAAGTAAACTAGCTAAAGGATTTGATTTAAGGTATCGAATTAAATTGTTGTTTGTTTAATAAAATGAATTAACTTGTTTACCTATTCACTAAAAGGATGCGGTAGATGAGAAAAATAAATTACTTAAGAAGTAATTATAATAAAACATTGTTTATAAAATCAAATAAATTTAATGAAAATGTTACTAACATTCATAATAAATTTTAACAGTCTTACAAAACAAATCACATTTTTTAAAACGAAACAAGTGTATTAATTATTTTGCAATAATTATGGTAAGATTTTTCTCACATTGTTTTAAATGAAGTTTAAACATAATGTAAATATTATTTAAATTGAAAACAATACTTTCTTTTCTCATAACAAAAAATATAGTCTATGAAATTATTCTCTAATAGGAACTTTGTAATCATAATAACTTTGTAATGTTTTATCCATTTTCTTTTACAATAAAAATTAAATGTAAGCCTATAAAAATGCTTATAGGTGGTAAAAAATAATAATTAAAGAAAATACACATTATCTTCATCATCATTAAGGATAAATTCGTCGGGATTTTCCTTTATTTGTATCAGATCTATTTGTTTGACAATCAAATCAAGGGATATATAGTCTTCATCACATCTTTTTGGTTTTACGAATTTCAGATTATTATTTCTGTGTATAGTTTTGTAATATGATATCCCGTATTTGTTATAGGGTTCGTTAGATTTAATATTCATCACAATTCCGACATAATATTTCCAATTCTTTTTTGTGTAATACCTAGCCAATATAGTGTCTCCTATGTCATAGGCACTAGCATCTTTTTTATCAAAGAACGCAATTTCTGCAAATATTTCGGCTTCCTTTTTAGCCATTTTTATCTTAATTCTATCTTCATCGTCACTTTCAATGGATATTATATCGTTTATGTCACTATCACTGTGAGCACTCATATCAACTTCTGCGGTAGTTGTTGATGATGTACTCCTTCTTCTTTTTATCTTAGTTTTAGTGGTAGCTTGCTGTTTTGATTGTTTCTTCCCTTTTTTACGTTTAATATTTGGTTTGATATTTTCTTTGGTATTTTTATATTTATGTTTAACATTAGCACATTTATTCTCTTTATCTTCATTTATGACTTTTTCTTTTGATGGCTTTGATGGTTTTTTGTGTAGAGTAGGAATTATAATTGTATGTAAACAACCTGTTGTGTCGTTTAAAATTTTCATCAGATTTTCCTCATCCTCATGTGTCGTTTCAAAACCATGTAATGTCGTATCTCCGCTTTCTTGCTTTTTTTCTAAACTGGTGATTCCATCAAAATTATCTGTTATTGAGGTATACTTGTCGTCATATCGTTGATTTTTTTCTATTCGTAATAATCCCGTTCTTTCATCTAAAATATTTATGAATCCTGTATGGCTATCCTCTTTTATTTCATCTTTTTCCAAATGTGAAAATCCTAATTCATCAAAAATGTCCATTGTTGTAGCATGAGTGAAGCAGTCTTCCTGTTGTTGATCGTTTTCTCTCAGTAAAAAGTCTATTTCACTGTCTAAAATGTTCATTGTCACTCCATCCTTATTCTCATGTTCCGTGTAATGTGTCTGTAAATTATTATAGCCTTCTGCTTGCTGGTCTTTTTCTTTTTTGTCAATCTTTACTTCTCGGCTTCTTTTTCCTACACCTTTTTGCTTTCTAGAATTTACTGTTTTGATATTTTCTCTCTCTATTGGTATCTTCTTCAACTTTATTCGATGTACCCTGTATTTCAAGATCAGAAACATAGACACTGGTTTTAGGAGGCAAGTTCTTCTTTGATTTTACCTGTCGTGGTTTTTGTGTTAGTGCTTCCTTCTGCTCTTTTTTATTGTTTTCCAAAAACGTGCGTGTGATAACTTCTGCACCCTGAGCGACTCGTTTCAGAGTAACTCTGCCAGTACTTTGAGGACGATAAGTAAGCTTCTGCAAAAGCAGTTCCTCGAATGAAGTTTTGTGTATTTCCTGAACCTGCATTTCTGGTTTGCGTTCGTTAGTGCACTGAACTGTCGGAAATATGACTTTGTTTAAGATTTCTAAGCAAAGTCGTTTCAAGGGTTTCACATCATTTATTTTAGTTTTGTGGATTTTCCACCTTTCTAACGCCGCTGGGTCAAATTTTTCGTTTGGGACAACAAACCGATTGAACGGATAAATGCCTCCTTTCTTAAAACCGTTTTGGATGACCGTTGGGCTTGTCTGGTGCCATGTTTCGTCAAACATCGCCGCAAAATCTTTTTGGCGCAGTTTAACACCAATGTTTTGTCTCTGATGTTTAACAAGTCTTTTGTCCCAATTAACCTTCAGTGATTTAAATACTGCTAAATCTAGCGGCTGAAGAAGGTGTGATGTGTGTGCTGGTAGTTTTAATATAGTGACATTATTTTCTACGGCTAATTCTATAACCTTTGTATCCACATGTGTGACGTGACCATCATAAACCAATAAGGCTGGGCTTTCTGCTACTATGCCAGGTATGACGATTTTTGACATATAATTGTAAAAAATGTCCGTCTCTATCCAGCCGCGTTTACTGGCGGCATAAGATATGTCAGAATCAAACTCTTCTCGTTGTTCCGCCATCCATTCATCATAAACATATTTGCCTTTATATACAATTAAATGTGTAAGCTTTTTACCAGCTGCGTTGACAGTCGTCAATACCGTTATATTCTCCTTTCCTGTACCAGCTGTTGTTCCTGCATGGTTTTCCTACAGCGCCAACAACTTTCGTTTTAGTGGGATCTAAAGACACAGATGTTTCATCCAAATTCCAAATCTTATTTGGATCATCATTGAGATTCAACTCCTTGAGAACATTTTCGAGTTGTTGGAAATATTCGTAGATCACAAATGGATCTGTCATTTTTTTCCATAAATACTCAACCGGTTGAGGTTTCTTTATAGATAAGTTGTGGCGTTTTCGGAAAGCAGAAAACCAGCCATGACCTGGCTTCCCGTCTTTAAATGGTGTTTTAAGCTTATTTTTTCTGACAAACTCTGCAGTCAGGTCTAGAACTTCTTCTTTGGATAACCCCCATCCCCATTTCTCGAGCGTCTGAAGACAAGACGCAAGATTGGCTTCCATTTCAATTGAAATTGCGGGTGGCCTTCCGAGAGTTTCGCTTTGTAAGCCTGTCTTCTTTCTAACACGATCATTTAACGTCGATGTCGGGATACCGTACATTTTTGAAGCTGCGAAGTTAATTATCATTTCTTTCTACTCTCTCTATAGCAATTTTTAGATCTTCTTTGGAGTACGAGGCACGTGATGTTTTTCTTGTATATTTATTAGGCATAATGAACTGAAACAAAAAAGATAAAAATAATTTCATGACCAGTGATCGCGTGTAGGTATAATATTTTGCTGAATATATTAATATGAACATTGCTTGCACTAAAAAAACATATGTAGGTATCACTTGTTAGGTTGCCGATATTGATAAAATTGCAGCTATGTTACGTTTTGTATTGATTTTTTATCTAGCCGTATTGCATATCTCGGCTGTATCTGTCATACCGAAGTTTCAAATTCTTTCTTTAAAAAAAAGAACGATAAAGATAACAGAAAAGAAATCGGAAATGCCGCCACTCTTAATTGTTTATAAATTCGCCGAGCGTAACTATTCTGGCATAATATTTAAGGTTGTTTACCCCAACTTTATTACATTTTCTTGGATTTAACAACTTTTAAATAAGAATACAGTTTTGGCGAGCTCATTTTTTAATGGGTAATATCGTCGTTTCAAACAGTTAACCTACCTAATTACTTACTTCTGAAGAAGGTTATCAGATACAAGTTCTAAACACAGAAGATAAAAAAGTCAAAACTTTTTTTGCACCTAACATAAACATTTAAATTAAAACTTATGCAAGGGTTTGAGAACCACTGACGTATTTGTTTAAGGGAAAGACCGGATAATAATAATCCGATGTTCGACCGTTACGGTAAAGACCGGATCTCAGCAAACAGTCGACTTTTAAAAACATTTGTAATAGCAAATTGTTAACAACTACACAAAAATCAACATAACACTCACACATTAATAGAAAGAAACAATACTCACCAGAAAAGTTACAAAAAGCTTGCCGGGTTGAAGATCGGATCAGCCGAAAATCTGCCTATAAGTTAAGATTTTATTTTTTTGCCAACCAAACACGACCAACGCATCGTAGTGACTGGCGCGTACCGATGGGCGAGGAATAAAAAGATGACGTCTCGAGCTGTGTTACTACTTAAAAATACACACAGGTTTAGAAGTAATTCGAATTATCTGACCTTTCCCTGTATCCGAACTTAACCTGATGCACCTTAATCAGCCGTTAATAAATAAAAGACGTGTCACAAGTTGTAAGAATGTGCTACATTCCATGGCCGTGAATACGAAGAGTGCGAAGTGTGTTTCCCGATATGAGGAAGCTTGCCGGATCCCCCGGGCCCGGACTCTGGCCGTCGTAGATATTACAACACCTAAATAGCACAAACAAAGCTGCTGTAACGCTCATGGGTAGTTTTGAAAATGTATGTACATTTTTTGTTTATTTTGTGTTATCGTGATACAAAAGTAACACAAATGAAGAATAAGGGCAGAGTCACAACGAAGTCGACGAAACTAATCATTTTTTTTCTTGTACTTCCTTCGATTTTTGTGGATGTTTTGATTTTAAAGGATTTTTAAGGTAACGTCTTTGTCGTTCAGCGGACGTTCACGGCATCTTTCCTAAAACGGAAATGGAATTACTATTCACATTTAAGTGAATATATGACAAGCCCTAAGTGTCATGTGACACAACAATAATAACACAATGGTCACACAATTGAACAAAATTAACGTTTCTTTAGCCTTCAAAAAATAATATTTTTGTAATTTCACCCTCAAGTTATTCGTGAAACATGCATATGACTTTATTTTACCATTAACTACACTGGCATGCTGTACTGTAAAGTAGAGAACTTACTGAATTCACGTAATTTGGCACTTTTAACACAATTTCTAAAAGTCATTTTTACGACGCGCACGAATCGAAACTCACAGTTACTACTTAAATAAAATGGCTTAGCCGAAAGAAACCAGCACCTTCTGGGTGTAACTATTTTGAAGCATAGATTTCCATACCAAATTTGGAATTTACTTCTATTCTTATAAAATATCAAAGTTACAAGAAATAATCACACAATGGAATGGAATATGAGACACGTTTTTATGGGCATATAAATAAATGGTTTATTAAAATTACATTGTTTTACAGTGTTTTCCTTCACCTGACAAAACATTGTTGAATCTGGTTATATAGTGCGTGCATTATTTATTATTTGCTGCATTTTTTAAATACGCGCGACTGTGGACATATCTATTTTGTATCGGAAACAAATTATGACAGGAATTAATATTTTAGTTTTTTAAAGCAATAGAATCAATTTTCATGTTAAAAAAAAACTGTACTTGCAATTTTATTAATAATTAGTCTGAATGTTGATTAAAGCTGTTTACATTTCGAACTGTATTTTATTTTATTTTACCAACAAGTTGGTGAACACATAATGTAATAATTATATGTACAGATATTCTATTTCACGAAGTCCGTTCGGCTTTGATTGTAGTAGTGACGTATCCCGACAAGCGCGCTTGTGTGTGTAAAAGTAGGTAACGTTAGCAAAAAAATCTGATATATATTCAAGTCGAGATTTAATAATCTAAATAAAATTTTGGTTTTAAAAGTATATACATTTTGTAAATAAATTAGATTAGGTTGCAATAAATACAAAAATATTAAGAATATGTAGGCATTTAATTAAGCATTGGTGTTACAGAATGGAAACGAAACAAGTAGGACTATTCAGTATTTTCAATCACTATCAGATAAATTTTCGATTTCCGATTCCGTTTTGCTGTCGTCAGAATCATCTTGTACATTGATTATAAATTCAAAATCGAGATCAAAATATTTCAAGTCGTCTTTTTCAATTTTTTCAACATGAGCACAAGTTTTTTGCCACGTTTCACTGCTAACTTGGCCCAAACTTTCTTTGATCAGTCTTTCCGTATTCGTCATGTTTTGCTCGATATTTTTAGATGCGACATAATTTTTAACGATACCCCAAATATTTTCAATCGCATTTAATTCTGGGTGATAAGGGGGAAGGCGTAAGACATTAAAACCCTTGCTTTTTATAAAATCGTCAATCTTGTAGATTACGTGTTGGGCTTTGTACTTCTTTATTGTATCGTACAATTCCAATTTAAGAAGAGATTCATCAAATGCTATACCCTTATCCCTGAGCCATTGCTGCATATCGGCTTTCTTTGTAGATTGCGTCGGTAGTCGTTCAGCCCGTGTGTTGTGATAAGATGCATTGTCTAAGACAATGACAGAGCGCGGAAGTAAATTGGGTAGCAACTTTTCACTTAGCCATTTTACATAGTTATCATAGCTCATATTTGAATGATAATCACCAGCTGTTGAGTTGGCCTTATAAACCAAGGAAGCATTTTCAATAAAACCATCCTTGGTTCCCGCGTGCACTAAAATAAAGCGGGTGCCTGTGCTAATTTTTTTTTTAAAACGGAGTTCTTTCCGTTTTTTTTTTTTGTCCAGGTGTTGTTGTAATTTCAACAGTAACTTGCGAACAGTTTCTAAACAACCTTCGAATCCGATTTTTCATTCAATGCTGTTCTTAACTTAGCTAATGTTGGAATTTCTTTATGGACAATATGGAAATCTTGTACAGTACTGCGAACCTCATCGGCTGTAAAATTATCTATATCCACTTTATTATCTCGCTTTCTCCTTTTCTTCATAGGTGAAGTGAATTTTGATGAAGTGGATGGCAATTCCTTCTCTTTTTTTAATTTTCTTTGAACTGTTTTTTGGCTCACACCCGTAGCTTCAGCTGTACGGCGTGTAATGTCTCGTAAATGAGACAAATCACAGTTGAGTTCCATTAATGATTTTGTAAATTCATATTCTTCTGGAAGAAAATGATAAACACTAGCTATCATGTTTCGACCCTAAAACAAAATGTAATCAAAATAATTAAGTAATATAAACATTTTATAACACAAAAAAAACATTCATTTTATAAATACTTCTGTTTCTATTGCTATATTAAGTATCTTTGTATAACATTTTAATTGAAAACGTATAAATAAATATTACCTCACTATGGACAACTCTTCTTCGTTTTGTTGCCATGCTGACCTTACTCCGTGAAACAATTTGGCGCGAACTAAAAACCACTACTGATCCGGACCGTGTCCCGATCGACACTGAGCGCTCTCGAGGTTACGCACACAAAAACAATGTGCATGTGCACGCTTGACAACATTCATAGCCAAACGGACTTCGTGACATAGAACATCTGTACATACATTTTGAAAACGACCTTCATGTATTGTATATTGTAATGAGATACTAAAAATCACTTATAGGAGATACAGGAACTATTGTAACAGCGTCATTAAGAAACAAAAACGTAAATACGATCGCGAACAGCTTTATAAGACACACAAAAACTCTAAAAAGTTATGGCAAACAATAAACAAAATTACCCAACAAAAACCACCTAAGACACAAAACACAGAATTACTGGAATCAGCCGCTACCCCTCTCGAGGCGGTGAAAAAAGTAAATGTATACTTCTCAACCGTTGGAAGGCATCTGGCTGACGAAATAATAAATAATCCTGAGAGACAGGCTATCAACGACCCCAACATACCTACGGACGTTCCAAACCCGCCGGTCTCATCGTTTGTTCTACTCCACTCTGACGCAGAAGAAGTAGCAACCGTAATTATGAGCCTAAAATCCGACAGTGCTACTGGCTGGGACAAAATCCCCGTAAGTTTTTTAAAATCTGCCAAGTTCATTATTTCACCAATAATTTCACACCTTATTAACCTATGTTTTGAACAAGGATGCTTTCCCACGGCCCTGAAACAAGCAGTAATAACACCTGTACATAAGTGTGGTGACAAAACTGATCCGTCTAACTATAGGCCGATATCCGTCCTCCCGTCCCTGTCTAAAATTGTCGAAAGATTAATAAACCAACGATTAAGTACATATTTAACAAAACATAAAATAATTTCACCCTCACAGTTTGGCTTTAGACAGGGAAAGTCTACTGAAGACGCGGTCCTAGCGCTGACCTCTAGCGTCACTGAAAAAGTGGACAATCGAGAAAAGTGTCTGGCCGTCTTTCTAGACATCAAAAAAGCCTTCGACACAGTTTCTGTCCCCACGCTTCTACATAGGCTAGAAGACATTGGTATAAGAGGAGTACCACTTAAACTTTTCACGGAATACCTGAGTGAGCGCAGGTACGTAGTTAAAATAGGATCAGTCACTAGTTCCGAAGAAACAGTGACTTACGGAGTAGGACAAGGTAGTGTGCTCGGGCCGCCGCTGTTTCTTATTTACATAAACAGCCTATGTAACATGAGTATCGAAGGTGCTCATATATTTTCCTATGCTGACGATACAGCAATTGTTTTCTCGGGAGAAACATGGGACAGCGTTGGTCGCATCGCCGAACGAGGTCTATCTACAATAGCTACCTGGCTCGATCGGAACCTTTTAACTTTGAATATTTCAAAGACAAATTACATCTGCTTTTCCATATTTGACCGTACCCAGCCATTGCAAGATCTTCAGATTAAAATTCATACCTGCTCCAGCTCCAATAACACCACCTGCTCTTGTTTAAAAATCAATAAAGTATCCGGTACTAAATACCTTGGTGTTATACTTGATCAAAGGCTATCGTGGCATCTGCACCTAGAACTATTAATGAACAGAGTTAGGAAATTAATTTGGACGTTCAAATCTCTTCGCCACGTGACCACTAAGGATCTTATCCCGCAAATTTATGTCTCCCTGGGTCAGTCAATACTGACGTACTGTTTGCCAATTTGGGGCGGAGCATCTAAAACAAAATTTTTGGAGCTAGAAAGGGCACAGAGAGCTTTACTGAAAGTCATGTTCTTTAAACCGATAAGATTCCCCACGGAAAGTTTATACTCTACCTCAAACCTTTTGTCAGTTAGGAAACTCTATATCCTGCAGATCGTATTAAAAAAACACAAATCTCTTCCCTTCATTACTTCCAAGACCCAGTCTAGGAGGAAAAATAAAGTAGCTGAAGATTGTCCAGTGAAGACTACATTTGCTACCAGGCAATTTATTAAACAATCTTCCCGTATATATAACGCTCTCAATGAACAGTGTGCCATCTACTCTATGACATACCACGACTGCAAAAAAACACTAACTGAATGGCTCAAGAGTAAAAGTTATGAAGAAACTGAAGATATCCTACGCAAGATCACATAACTAAGAAACACATATAATTTGTACACATATACACACCACACCCACACACCCTCGCGCTACACATACCACATATTCCATACACATGCCCATCCACTACATCCCGACACCTACACAAACACACACTTACACACAAACGAACCCACACACATACACACACTCACAAACATATTCTACACCCAGTGCGCTCCGATAATATTAATAAGCCTTAAATTAATCTTTTTGCTTTTTGCTTATTTCTCACACATCTGTAGAATGATTGTAAACTGGAGGAGCGGAACCACCTAATACAAGCAAATCTTTGCTTAAAAGGTGACTCCAAACCTAACATAGTTATATATAACCTTAAGTGAAGAAATAAACATTTTTTTATTATTTTATTTTATGTATTATGTATTAAATTAAAGGCACGCATCAAGTTTTCGCTCAAGGGTGGGCAGATGTTTCTCTAATGGGGAGGGGGATTTCGAAAATCGTTCGACATTTATCTGTCTTAGTAATATCACGTACAGGTTGAAATATCTGGTTGAAACCATGTTATGTTAATTTAGCGTTTTTGACTCAGTTCTCTCTGTGTATCCACGTATGCGTATGTGGTCAATCATGGGACTATCATCACCATCGGCCTTAGCTTTTTCTCAACTATTTTGGGATTAGATCACAATCTAGACAGAAAGAAAAGATAGTAAATTGTTTATTCTGCAAAAATAAGTAATCGCCGTTGAATTATTTACAAGTATTTCACATGGAGCGACTGCCTATCTGACCTCCAAAACTTTAACTTTAGTAGCGAGCTTTCCGAGGCCTCCGTGCCTCGGAAAGCCCGTAGGACTCTCAGTATGAAAATTGATGGTCACTGAATAATTATCTATCGATGGACTCACCTCAATTATGATGTCTTAATAATCCGCGAGTGGCAAAGTAGTACAGGTACATCGTCTCCGCATCCTCTAGGTCAAAGGATGCGGAGACGATGTTGATGACGATTTTTAAGATTGCTGTTTTTTAGTGTTCCTTACCTCAAAAGGAAATAACCGAACCCTTATAGGATCACTCGTGTGTCTATCACAGCCAATTTGCTCCGAATCACAAGTTTCTGCGAAAAAGGGTCTTGCTTGACAGACAGAAGGACAACGAAATGATACTACTTATAATATACTGTTTCTGTACCCATTCTTATACACAAAATGGAATGAATAGGAATTAGGGGGATACAACTCAAACATTTTGAGGATTACCTGATTGAGCGTACCCAGTTCGTTAAGATCGATTATATCGTCAGCGAAGAGCGCATCGTCACCTATGGCGTGCCACAAGGTAGCGTACTCGGTCCGACCCTATTTCTCATATAGATTAACGAGCTGGGTATGCTCACCATCCCCAAGGGTAAAATTATAACATTTGCAGATGACACTGCCCTTCTTTTCAGCGCAAACTCATGGCAGAAAGTCTATGCGCATGCTCAGACAGGCTTTGACGTTGTAGTGAGGTGTAGCCACCTCACTACAACGTCAAAGGAGCCTCAGACATCGTCATAGGAATGTTCTTACATTAAACGCAGACAAAAAAAAAATATTGCCTTTTCCCTAAAATCCCACACATACACAACTCAAAGGACTCTGTTATATTCTATAATTGCCCACTCCTGCTCTAGCCAAAATGACAACACATGTAGCTGCACCCGCCTGTAAAAAACAAACACTGTAAAGAACCTAGATATTATAATAGATTGCAACCTGAAATTTCATGAACACATCAACACCCTCAGCAATAGGTTGCGTAAATTGATATTTGTTTTTAAGACCCTAAGACATGTAGCTGACGTCAGGCGGATGAAATCGATCTACTTTGGCCTCGCATAGTCCTTACTAACCTACTGTATAACGTCTTGGGGCGGTGCACCTAAATACACGATCAAACAATTGGAAAGAGCGCAGAGAGCAATTTTAAAGGTATCTTCTTTTCTACCTTTTCGATATTCCACAGCTCTCTTATACATATAAAGAGTCTAAAGTTTTAACTGTTCGTTCTACAAACGGCCCTAAAACAGCATGGACTCGTTACCTTCAACTCCTCGCTGTTACGAAGTACAAGACGTTTTGACCCAGTGGATCGCCATGGTAAACAACTTACTACTATGTTCTCCAAAGGTTTCTTTTATTACCTTGGTCGCTTTCTCTACAGTAAAATTAATAGAACGCTCTCGATTTATGATCTTACCAAAACTAAGTGCAAAACAAAGGTTAGGAACTGGCTTCAGGAGTTAAGTTATGAAGCTACGGAAAAACTTCTAGCTACCACGGTATAAAGGCTCTTTGTGTCGCGTCGCGTGTCGCGCCTGTTTGAAAGAGCCTTAACTTGCTTGTTTGTAAACGAATAAAATAATAAACAATACAATATAGGTATTTATATATATCACCATTCTGTGCATTCAGCCCTTCACCTACCTATAATATTTTCTTACACACACAAACCCACACACTCAGGGCCGCGCCCCCCTGCGTGCGAAGTGTGCGGCGTACACAGGCGCCAAGACAATAGGGGCGCCGCCATCGAAATTATTTTTGTTACACTTTCACAACAACATATTCTTTGTAGTGGAGTATCGATAAGTAAGTAGGTACAGTAGGCGCAACATATGCCTTGTAAATAACAAAACATATATAGCACTTATTGAACAAGTCTCCCAAGATAATATGCACGTTTGTGGTTTAATTTTACGCTTTGGGTTTTAGTTTACATTAGTTACGAGTTCAGCGTTAAAATTAAAAGAACCGCCGATGCGTGCGACGCAAACGGGTTGGGGTCACGGGGATTCCCCAACTTTAAGGAACGAGAGAGCCAAAACAATTGAACAATCATTCAATCGAAAGTGTGTGCAAGGTGCGCATTGGTTTTTTTTAATAAGAATAAGTTCTAGCACTAAAAACAATAGGTACATAGTTTTTGTGTTAATGATTGTTTAAACGTATTTTTACGATGAGTCATAGTTATCAAGACAAAAATAATAATTTATCTGGTTACCAGAATTTAATAAGGAAAAGAAAACAAAAAGAAGAACGTGAAAAACATACAACTAAAATAAGTAAATATGTTATGGCGTTTCCAAAGAATCATTAGAGACAGAAACCAGTCATTTTATCGATGAAGGTGTTATAAAATCTGATTCAAAAAAACGCTTGTAGTATCTATGTGCTTTTTATGTAATTTTTTATACAAATAAAACTTTAGTTTGTTTGTAATGTCAAAATAAAAAAAACATTTTCTTTTTTAAATTCTGTCTTTTTCTTAATCTTCGAAACGCCTGCACCGATTTTGATGTGGCGGATACATGACGTGACTGTTTTATTTTATACAGGGAATCGCTGCCGGAGGCCATGGGTTCGATTACTACAAGATGCTTTGAAGAAAAAAACCTTTGTGTTTATGTAATATTTGCAGAAAAAAAGTATATTAATAGTATATCAAATTCAAATTTAAAAAGCTACACATCACTTTTGCACGTCAGTTATCTAGTAGGTACCATGGTATACAAGCCCTGCTTAGTTTGGGACTAGACGGCGGAGTTTGCGATTATCGAGAAATATTCATTTATTTATTTATTTTTCTTGTATTTATTATACAAAATTATTCATAGATAGATAAATCAGTTTATTTAGATAGATACTCATATGTCTTTGTTTGTCTGTCTTTAATTTAAGATGATGCCGCCGAAGTTACGTCCGTGCCTCTGCCTGATACGCCATTGTCACCGCCAAGACAATTATCGTCACTAATACCAATTTTTCCAAAGATGACCCTGGACTCTGGCCAGAATTTTAAATGCTACTTTGATCCAGTATTTAATAGAAAATCGATTAAACAAATTAAACAGTATGTTTTTCCGCATGACTCTTCGGGGCGAAAATTTTCCGAGTATTATTATAAAAGGCATTTAGGAAACGGTGAAAAGTATCACAGAGAGTGGCTGCTGTATTCAGTGTCCAAAAATGCCGTTTATTGCTTCTGCTGCAAACTATTTGAATCAAAACATACAAATAAATTTTACGAGGGAATTACTGATTGACAATATCTAGCTTTGTATTGCGGCAGACATGGGGAAAGTTCTGCTCATTTCAATAATTATAAAAATGGACAGATTTCTGTCACGCTCTTAAAAATAAAAAAACTATTAATAGTATTCAACAAAAACTTTTAGAGGTTGAAAAGCAGCGTTGGTACGATGTAATCAAAAGAATAATATATGTGGTCCAATTTCTAAGTACATAAAAAATGGCTT
This sequence comes from Omphaloscelis lunosa, assembly GCA_916610215.1. Taxonomy (NCBI): domain Eukaryota; kingdom Metazoa; phylum Arthropoda; class Insecta; order Lepidoptera; family Noctuidae; genus Omphaloscelis; species Omphaloscelis lunosa. The sequence goes on from OU744262.1 coordinate 21,275,235, forward strand.
TTCGTAGCCAAAGCCAAAAATTATACGACCGTAACAATGGTAATTTTCTTAAAATATATTCTTAGGAAAATTCGATCTTTCAATGACTGAACATATTATACGACGCGTAACGAATGATTCGGATTTCAAAACTATTTTGGAGATAAGATCCAAAATGAAATAATTTACATACTCGGTAACTAAATTCAACATTTTATTTTAAATTTATGTCAAATTAATAAATATTTTTCAATAATACTCTAATAAGTATATAACGAAGGCACTTCACCCAATTGGGGTACAGATATTCTATTTCACGAAGTCCGTTCGGCTTTGATTGTAGTAGTGACGTATCCCGACAAGCGCGCTTGTGTGTGTAAAAGTAGATAACGTTAGCAAAAAAATCTGATATATATTCAAGTCGAGATTTAATAATCTAAATAAAATTTTGATTTTAAAAGTATATACATTGTGTAATAAAATTAGATTAGGTTGCAATAAATACAAAAATATTAAGAATATGTAGGCATTTAACCCTTAATCTGGCAAGAGAAAAATCTCTTGAATTTTTTTTTTTTTTATATTTTTGTCATCGTTAGATGTTGCTAAAACGGGGAAAAATAATTAAAAAAATCTAGTATATCTCGATTATGAGAAAATGCATATCCAGTATACAGGACATTGCCAGGTTCTCCATAGAGTAACTGTAAATATCGATGTCTAGTATATTGGACATGGCCGAATTAAGGAATCGTTCGAGAATTTTTATAAAAACTTTATTTATGCAATTATGAAATAAACAAAAATAAAATGCACGTGTATAATGAAAATATGTATTGTTGTACAATTTTAAAATTTAAAATGACATTATTGTTACTTATTTGGCTTCTATAAAATTGTATAAAGGCTCGTGCAGACCAGCGCGACTTGTCGCGCGACGCGATTCTGCGATATTATACCCGTAGAACAATTTATATGAAAACGCGCGCGACACTTCACACAGGAGCGACCTGTCGCGCTGCGACACAGATACATCGCGTCACGTGATGCTAGAACATTGCGACACGCGAATCGCAGCGCGGCACCGACAAAGGAATCGGCGATATCGCGTAGCGGAGGCGATTCGCAGCGCGACACCTGTAATAGGAACATTTTGTATGGTGTCGCCGCGATATCGCCGCGATATCGCGTTGGCAGCGCGACGCGACACCAAGAGAGTATAAATAGCGGTGCAAACCGAGCCGAGCTCAGTAGACGATCTTCGTCAGAGGATGAAGGCAGGTCTGTGCGCGTTTGCTGAGCGTGGGCTCCTAAGTTCGATTCCCCGGTCCGTCATTTAAACCCAACTTAACCTAGGTAGATACTTACCTAAAATTGTCCTGCTAACAGGCTTAGTTTTATTTAACGTTTTATTTCAAAAAGTAATAACAGCGTCAAAGGTCGATCAATCAGAGGCCGTAGACCCATAGTGTGAGTTTCTTTTAACAATGTCGACTTTACGCATCGACCGCGTACGGCGCTCCGATTGACCCTTCACTGGCCTACACTGGCCTTCACTGGTGAAAGGCCAATCGGATCGCCGAACGCGGTCGATGCGTAAGGTCGAGATGGTTAAAAGAAACTCACACTAGGGCCTCTGACAGTACTTCGCTTGGCAAAGGTTGGTGGATGAGTGACGATCTTTACATACCGAGACTCTTCCGTGCCTCGTGGTCTCAGCTGCCATTGGAAGATATTTGACAATCGTTACGGGTCGTCAGAAGCCCGAAAGACTGTTCTCGTATAACCCAGGTATTAGGTACCTAGTGGAGGTACCCTAATTGCGTAATACACGATCAATCATAATTTGTTTCGATTTAAAACAGATTGCTAATCCATTGTTTTATAAGTTGGAAAACAAATTCTGCTCAACAAGGTAAATAACGCAATAAATGTTGTTGAAGTGTAAAAATGAAACAAATTTGTCATAATTATTTACGAAAATAAATTACCTACGCAATTAAATAGTTGGGAAAAAGCTAGGCGACTGACAGACTATTACCAAAGTGAAATAAAATCAAAAGCAAAATAGTTAGTCATTGTAATGTGACTCTTTTCTCATTGTTGTAAGGTATAAATTAGGATCTTTGACTATTTTTACAAAAAAATAATCATTTCTCCATTTCCAAATAATAAAGTCCTCGCAAATATCAATCATTCTAACTTATACCTTATTGCAAATGTATAAGAATTACTTTGCATTGCCGTACTAATGGATTGGCGGCGCGCGCGGCGGCGGCGGCGCGTGGTCAAAGGACTAGGTACATTTTGAAGCTACCGCAAGTCAGCCGCTCAGTAGTGGCTCAGTCCTGCGCCGCGTGGCTGCTTCTATGTGAAAGAGATGCGCGCGACGACCGCGCTTTTTTTAGTCTTGTGGTCCGCGTCCGCGCGAAAACAGCGCCTGTTTTTTTTTGCATTTTTTAACCGACTTCTAAAAGGAGTGATGAATTCGGATGTTTATACATATCTTTTTTTTTGTTTGGTTGGGCTTATCTCCGTCGTTCTATTCTATTCTATTAGGTATATAGACGGATTAGCAAAATAATTTTTGTTTAAAAGGGTAATTTCCGAGGTGATCCCACTGTAATTTGGTCACGATCTGATGATGGGATCCTGGAGAAATCGAGGGAACTCTTCAAATATTACAGGCACACCTATAGCTATTTGGGTATTTTTTATAATACCTGCCTAACTGGTTCAGTTTCTCTCGGAAAGCACCATTTAATGGAAGTAGAAGTAGTAGAAGTTCTACTACTTCTACTTCCATCGAATGGTGTGTTCTTCATCATCAGTTCTACTGTAGAACTGATGATGAAGAACACAGACGGTTATTATGGTTATTATGGTTGCCAAGCAATTTATGCTCGTCAAAATACATTATGGAGAAGTGGAGCTGATGGTAAAGTACCTGGAGAACTCCTCAACGATGAACGTCCCAGCATCGGGAAAATAAATATTTTGCAATAGGTGACGAGCAGTTCACATTAGGCTAACTTAGATAAATTACAAACTGAAAACTGGCTGAAAAAAAAAAGTGGTGGCACTCCGGGAGTGCCGACAGGACTGAAAACCTGAACAAGGTCGCCTTGGTGGAAGAAAAATACTTGTATAGAACATTGGTCCGTGACCTTATTCAAATAAAGAGCACAATAGCGTCTACAAAAAAAAAAACTTCCGAAACCTTTAAATTAAAAATACTTGCATAGATCAATGATCCGTAACTTAATATAAATAAAGAGCACAATCGCGTTTACAAAAATCTCAAAAATGCCCAACGCACCCAAAGAAGTTTTCATTTCAAAATATTTTGTCAAACATTTTTATTCGAATCTGCAGGAAGTACCTAATTTAGTTGGGCGTTTCAACATTAGTCAGCCAAATTGCCTGCAACTAATAAGTATGTACCTACTTAAGACATCTAAAATCAAAATGATCTATTCAATGCAAATATTGTTGGATGAAATGAATAAAATGTTTAACAATTTCAGGGACACTAAACGCCCATAGGCGACATAAGTTTCTAACATAAAACTTCTATCGTGTCTCGTTCAGTGTCCTAGAATTCGTTTATAAACAATTTATTTTATTTTATCACTATTGATAGGTACCTACTTAAATCTAAATAGACGGGCAACGGGAGTTGAAATGGTCTGCATTTGTCGTAGGTACTTTTTAGCGGACGCGGTCTGTTGCACGGGCGGCAGAGTAGGGCTCCGCTAGCAGTCGAGTGCGTAATATCAGCTGTGCGAGAGTCAGTTCGAGTACATCGTCTGAATGCGCACGGCTGTGTTACATTACAAGTGCCAAGAGCTTACGCGCACTTGCTACTTGCGACCACTAGACCAACGAGGCAGTTTGTTAGTAGTTAAGGGGCCGTGCACGATATCTACTGATTGTGATCAATTTTGTTAATTGATTGCGAGAAAGGGAAAAAGAATTTAAACAAAACTATTTATCAAATCATAGATAGTTTTGTTTAAATTATTTTAAAAGCCGAGTTCTTTGTTTTGCTTGTGGCTGAAAGGGATTTTTCAAATAAATTAAGTATTCATGGAAAATCACTAATATATAATATAATAAACGAGACTGACTTTTGATCATTTTGTTGTAAGAAACTTCTTTTGATTTTGAAAATTATAAAATATCATTATATGGTCATATGGCTCAACCACTTTGATCAACTTCCATACAAAATATAGCAAGAAAATATTGAAAAACCTATATTTTTTAAAAATCCTGTCAGTCACGTATTTTTTCCTATTATTTAGCAAACCATATCAAGAAATTTAACAATCAGACCTTGACCTTCAGCTATCCTTGAGATAAAATCTAATTTTTATTTTAAATTTAAACAATATCTATATTCATTAAGTAAATCAAAGGCGAAATATACCATATTTTCGAGAGCGCAAAAGTGATGCAACTACACCTGACTGACACGAATGATATACAGATATACTTAATCTTTCAATTATTTCAAGCTTTCTCACAATTAAATAAGTAATTGACAAAAGAGGGTTTTTTCGTGCACGGACCCTTAAGTACCTATCATCCTAATTAATATTATAAATGCAAAAGTGAGTTTGTTTGTTTGTTACGCTTTCACGCTAAAATGCTGAACAAATTTGGATGAAATTTAGCATATGGGTAGATCGTGACCTGGATTGAGACACAAGATACTATTTATCCCAATATCCGAGTATTTATGAACATCGGAGTAGGTATTTCTTAAATATCACGCCTGTAATCCCCAAAAGATTAGGCAGAGGTATAGCTACCTACTTATAGTACAGCCGCATTTTGCTAGTTATGTGCGTATTTATTCATCTGTAGTATTATACCTAAATGTCATATTGACCACAATTTTATTAGAGTAGAATTCACGGAGATACGGAATTAGTTTGATAAGTAAATTAAAAGTAAGTAGGTACCTAGGTTAGTGCCAATATACCTACTCATATGTTGTCACCTTTACGGGTGGTTAAATTAAGATGATTTCAAAATGATAAGTACCTACGTAAGTTTCTACCTACTCATAAACAGGCCATAAAAACGGGCTGCAACCGAAAGTAAACTTTATACCTGTGTATAAATTAAGTTATTTTTACGAAATCACATAGATTGGAAACTAAATTAAAAATCTCGATTTTTAAATAAATAGGTACTTCGTATAAAAAGACCGAATTCGCTAGTTTCGTCGTGCTTGTGTGGTACCTACACTACCTACGCCGAGGTACCTACTTAAGTTAGGTTGGGTTATGTTGACCGATCGGAGACTCGAACCTAGGTCCCCACAATGAACAAACAAGCACGGACTAGACTTCGTCTTCTGACGAAGATCCGTCTACTATTGAGCTCTGCTCGGAATGCACCGCCATTTATACTTTCTAGGTGTCCTTTGTCGGTGTCGCGCTGCGAATCGCGGCGATATCGCGTAGCGGAGGCGATTCGCAGCGCGACACCTGAAATAGGAACATTTTGTATGGTGTCGCCGCGATATCGCCGCGATATCGCGTTGGCAGCGCGACGCGACACCAAGAGAGTATAAATAGCGGTGCAAACCGAGCTGAGCTCAGTAGACGATCTTCGTCAGAGGACGAAGGCAGGTCTGTGCGCGTTTGCTGAGCGTGGGCTCCTAGGTTCGATTCCCCGGTCCGTCATTTAAGCCCAACCTAACCTAGGTAGATACTTACCTAAAATTGTCCTGCTAACAGGCTTAGTTTTATTTAACGTTTTATTTCAAAAAGTAATAACAGCGTCACGGGTCGATCAATCATAGGCCGTAGACCCGTAGTGTGAGATTCTTTTAACCATGTCGACTTTTTCGCATCGACCGCGTTCGGCGCTCCGATTGGCCCTTCACTGGTGAAAGGCCAATCGGAGCGCCCAACGCGGTCTTTGCGTAAGGTCGAGATGGTTAAAAGCAACTCACACTAGGCCCTCTATCTGTACTTCGCTTGGCAGAGGTTGGTGGATGAGTGACGATCTCTACATACCGAGACTCTTCCGTGCCTCGTGGTCCCAGCTGCCATTGGAAGATATTTGACAATCGTTACATATCGTCAGAAGCCCGAAAGACTGACAAGCAGTCTTACCAAGACGTACGTACTCATATAACCCAGGTATTAGGTACCTACCTAGTGAAGGTCAGTACCCTAATTGCGTAATACACGATCAATCATAATTTGTTTCGATTTAAAACAGATTGCTAATCCATTGCTTTATAAGTTGGAAAACAAATTGTGCTCAACAAGGTAAATAACGCAATGAATGTTGTTGAAGTGTCAAAATGTAACTAATTTGTCATAATTATTTACGAAAATAAATTACGCAATTAGGGTACAGATAGGTAGTCGGTCCATGTAAAATACTGGTATTCATTCAGCTGCATCCGGTAAGGCTGGAAGCTGACCCCAACATAGTTGGGAAAAATATAGGCAGACTGAAAGACTACTACCAAAGTGAAATAAAATCATAAGCAAAATAGTTAGTCATTGTAATGTGACTCTTTTTTCAATATATTAAGGTATAAATTAGGATGTTTGACTAATTTTTCTAAAAAAATAATCATTTCTCCATTTCAAACTAAAAAAGTCCTCCCATATCAATCATTGTAACTTATGCCTTATTGTTAATAAATAAGAATTACTTTGCATTGACGTACTAATGGATTGGCGGCATGCGCGGCGGCGGCGGCGGCGTGGTCAAAGGACTAGGTACATTTTGAAGCTACCGCAAGTCAGCCGCTCAGTAGTGGCTCAGTCCTGCGCCGCGTGGTTGCATCTAGGGTATTAAGGCTCTTTCAAAAAGGCGCGACACGCGACGCGACACAAAGACACCGCCCGTCGCGCGACGAGCGGTGTCTTTGTGTCGCGTCGCGTGTCGTGCCTGTTTGAAAGAGCCTTTAGTGTTCTGTGCTTCTATGTGAAAGAGATGCGCGCGACGACCGCGCTTTTTTAGTCTTGTGGTCCGCGTCCGCGCGAATACAGCGCCTGTTTTTTTTGCATTTTTTAACCGACTTCTAAAAGGAGTAGGTTATGAATTCGGATATTTATACATATCTTTTTTTTTGTTTGGTTGGGCTTATCTACGTCGTTCTATTCTATTCTATTATAGGTATAGACGGATTAGAGTATGGCCGCCAAAAATTGTACAATAACAGTCGTGAATTGGTAACACGCGGTATCATACGTGAATGAAGGTAACACACGTGAATTTGTAAAGCCTGGGGTTCATGTGAGAGAAATTACTAATTATTTTGATGCAATGGATATTTCGACAATTCGAAAACATTGTCAAATTGCGAAAATAAAGTGCTATGGTAGGTGTTATTTATATTTTGTTTAACAAGCGATTTTCAAGGTTTTTTTTTATTAAAAACAAAATGTTTTTCATGAGGAAGTTTTTTAATTATATGAAAAAATTAAATAAAAGTTTTATTGCTAACTACTTATGGTAGGTAATAATCTAATATTATATTATTAATCAGTTCTAGAGAAGCCTACCTACTTTAAAAAATAAATTTAAAACATTAACACTTAAAAGTATTCAAAATTTGATAAAAATATTGAAATATAAAAAAGTAATTCAAATATACGTAGATCGTCTTCCCTGGTATCATAAAAAAATATGTGTAAATGAATTTTGACACTAATAAATTAATCACTAAGTTTCTATAGTATACACTCAGCTTAATAACAGATCAGTAACACACGGTATCATTCGTGAATCAAAAACACAGTCAACAGCCAAAAAAAAAATTGATGTGAGTTTTGAAGTTAAAAGGCACCGTACAGCGTTATTTGGTAATCAAATAGTCTATCAACAAGTACTATTTAAAATAATATAGTAAACTTACGATCTTACCTTAATTATCAGCTCTTAAAATTATGAGAATTTCCCTAGACAAATTTACCGACTGACTCGATGTTCACTTGTGTTCAAAAATAAATGGCGCCTTTTTTCCGGCGATTGGCCAACTGTAGTGTGGTATTGCCATGACCCAAAAATGGTTTTAAAGCACTTGGATCATCGTTAGTTTCACAGATAAATAGTAACATACGTGAAGTAACATACGGGAACGAAAAGTGAGACACATTTTCAAAATTGTTTTTTAATACTTTAAAACATTATCGTTATTACAAAAAAAAAAAAAACATAAAACATATTGGAAAAGTTAGCCATTTCAAAATATAAGTGGTTACTTATCAATTATGTACATATTTTTGACTTCAATGTGCAACATGTCGTAGAGGGACACACGAGTTTTGTACGGAAGTGAAAAGAAGCCAATTTAAAAAAAATATCCGAAAATTCCGGAAACCGAAATATACATCGAATAAAAATTATACATGATTCTATATAATTTTACTAACCCGATCCAGTTAAAACATACCATAAAAATTAAATATAACTATGTTTTTTTTTTTTACATAAATGAGAAGGACACAAACTTTTCTTCAAATGTACAATTTTTGGCGGCCAGACTCATTAGCAAAATAATTTTTGTTTGAAAGGGTATATTTCTGAGGTGGTCCCACTGTAATTTGGTCACGATCTGATGATGGGATCCTGGAGAAATCGAAGGAACTCTTCAAATATTACAGGCACACCTATAGCTATTTGGGTATTTTTTATAATACCTGCCTAACTGGTGCAGTTGCTCTCGGAAAGCACCATTTGATGGAAGTAGAAGTAGTAGAACTGATGATGAAGAACACAGACGGTTAGTATTTCACGGATTGTGATTCGATTGCTTTAATATTATGGTTGCCAAGCAATTTATGCTCGCCACAATACATTATGGAGAAGTGGAGCTGATGATAAAGTACCTGGAGAACTCCTCAACGATGAACGTCCCAGCATCGGGAAAATAAATATTTTGTAATAGGTGACGAGCAGTTCACATTAGGCTAACTTAGATAAATTACAATTTGAAAACTGGCTGAAAAAAAAAAGTGGTGACACTCCGGGAGTGCTGACGGGACTGAAAACCTGAACAAGGTCGCCTTGGTGGAAGAGAAATACTTATATAGAATATTGGTCCGTAATCTTATTCAAATAAAGAGCATAATCGCGTTTACAAAAAAATAATACTTCCGAAACCTTTAAAGTAAAAATACTTGCATAGAACATTGATCTGTAACTTAATATAAATAAAGAGCACAATTGCGTTTACAAAAATCTCAAAAATGCCCAACGCACCTAAAGAAGTTTTCATTTCAAAATATTTTGTCAAACATTTTTATTAAAATCTGCAGGAAGTACTTACCTAATTTAGTTGGGCTTTTCAACATTTAGTCAGCCAAATTGCCTGCATCTCATAAGTATGTACCTACTTAAGGTGGAACCTTCGACCATGCCCGCGAAATTCAAATTTTCTTATGTTTTTTTTCATTTTGTAGGTCAGTCTCAGATCTCATGTTAATGATTGATTGATTGGCGGTCATAAAAGATGGCCTACCTCCATTTCTTCCACATCTCACGGTTACCTAAATAACATATCAAATTATTTGCTGCTAAGAATGTCAATTTCGTGAATTTATGACATTATACAAACATCATTGACATTATACACCATCACTGAGAATTGCATTTACGATTTTAATTATTAACATTCTGTAAATATATATTTATTACTTTTACGACCGCAAATCAATCAATCATTAACATGAGATCTGAGACTGACCTAAAAAATACAAAAAACGTAAGAAAATTTGAATTTCGCGGGCAGGGTCGGCGCTTTCACCTTAAGACTCTAAAATCAAAATGATCTATTCAGTGCAAGTATTGTTGGATGAAATGAATAAAATGGTTAACACTTTCAGGGACACTAAACGCCCATAGGCGTCATAAGTTTCTAACATAAAACTTCTATCGTGTCTCGTTCAGTGTCCTAGAATTCGTTTATAAACAATTTATTTTATTTTATCACTATTGATAGGTACCTACTTAACTCTAAATAGGCGGGCAACGGGAGTTGAAATGGTCTGCATTTGTCGTAGGTAGGTACTTTTCAGCGGACGCGGTCTGTTGCACGGGCGGCAGAGTAGGGCTCCGCTAGCAGTCGAGTGCGTAATATCAGCTGTGCGAGAGTCAGTTCGAGTACATCGTCTGAATGCGCACGGCTGTGTTACATTACAAGTCCCAGGAGCTCACGCGCAGTTGCTACTTGCGACCACTAGACCAACGAGGCAGTTTGTTAGTAGTTAAGGGGCCGTGCACGAAATCTACTGATTTTGATCTTTTTTGTTAATTGATTGTGAGAAAGGGAAAAAGAATTTAAACAGAACTATTTATCAAATCATAAACAGTTTTGTTTAAATTCTTTTAAAAGCCGAGTTCTTTGTTTTGCTTGGCTGAAAGGGATTTTTCAAATAAATTAAGTATTCATGGAAAATCACTAACATATAATATAATAAACGAGACTGACTTTTGATCGTTTTGTTGTAAGAAACTTCTTTTGATTTTGAAAATGATAAAATATCATTATATGGTCATATGGCTCAACCACTTTGATCAACTTCCATACAAAATATAGCAAAAAAATAATATTGAAAAACCTATATATTTTAAAAATCCTGTCAGTCACGTATTTTTTCCTATTATTTAGCAAACCATATCAAGAAATTAAAAAATCAGACCTTGGCCTTCAGCTATCCTTGAAATAAAATGTAATTTTTATTTTAAATTTAAACAATATCTTTATTCATTAAGTAAATCAAAGGCGAAATATACCATATTTTCGAGAGCGCAAAAGTGATGCAACTACACCTGACTGACACAAATGATATACAGATATACTTAATCATTCAATTATTTCAAGCTTTCTCACAATTAAATAAGTAATTGACAAAAGAGGGTTTTTTACGTGCACGGACCCTTAAGTACCTACTATCCCAATTAATATTATAAATGCAAAAGTGAGTTTGTTTGTTTGTTACGCTTTCACGCTAAAATGCTGAACAAATTTGGATGAAATTTAGCACATGGCTAGATCGTGACCTGGATTAAGACATAAGATACTATTTATCCCAATATCCGAGTATTTATGAACATCGGAGTAGGTATTTCTTAAATATCACGCCTGTAATCCCCAAAAGATTAGGCAGAGGTGTAGCTACCTACTTATAGTACAGCCGCATTTTGCCAGTTATGTGCGTATTTATTCATCTGTGGTATTAAACCTACATGTCATATTGAGCACAATTTTATTAGAGTAGAATTCACGGAGATACCGAATTAGTTTGATAAGTAAATTAAAAGTAAGTAGGTACCTAGGTTAGTGCCAATATACCTACTCGTATGTTGTCACCTTTACGGGTGGTTAAATTAAGATGATTTCATAATGATAAGTACCTACGTAAGTTTCTACCTACTCATAAACAGGCCATAAAAACGGGCTACAACCGAAAGTAAACTTTATACCTGTGTATAAATTAAGTTATTTTTACGAAATCACATAGATTGGAAACTAAATTAAAAATGTCGATTTTTAAATAAATAGGTATACTTCGTATAAAAAGACCGAATTCGCCAGTTAGTTAGTAGTGTGGTTACCTACCTACCTACCTACTTATGTTAGGTTGGGTTATGTTGACCGATCGGAGACTCGAACCTAGGTCCCCACAATGAACAAACAAGCACGGACTAGACTTCGTCTTCTGACGAAGATCCGTCTACTATTGAGCTCTGCTCGGAATGCACCGCCATTTATACTTTCTAGGTGTCCTTTGTCGGTGTCGCGCTGCGAATCGCGGCGATATCGCGTAGCGGAGGCGATTCGCAGCGCGACACCTGAAATAGGAACATTTTGTATGGTGTCGCCGCGATATCGCCGCGATATCGCGTTGGCAGCGCGACGCGACACCAAGAGAGTATAAATAGCGGTGCAAACCGAGCTGAGCTCAGTAGACGATCTTCGTCAGAGGACGAAGGCAGGTCTGTGCGCGTTTGCTGAGCGTGGGCTCCTAGGTTCGATTCCCCGGTCCGTCATTTAAACCCAACCTAACCTAGGTAGATACTTACCTAAAATTGTCCTGCTAACCAAAGGCTTAGTTTTATTTAACGTTTTATTTCAAAAAGTAATAACAGCGTCACGGGTCGATCAATCATAGGCCGTAGACCCGTAGTGGCCGATTGGCCCTTCACTGGTGAAAGGCCAATCGGAGCGCCGAACGTGGTCGTTGCGTAAGGTCGAGATGGTTAAAAGCAACTCACACTAGGCCCTCTGTCTGTACTTCGCTTGGCAGAGGTTGGTAGATGAGTGACGATCTTTACATACCGAGACTCTTCCGTGCCCCGTGGTCCCAGCTGCCATTCGAAGATATTTGACAATCGTTACGGGTCGTCAGAAGCCCGAAAGACTGTTCTCGTATAACCCAGGTATTAGGTAACTAATGGAGGACCCTAATTGCGTTATATACGATCAATCATAATTTGTTTCGATTTAAAACAGATTGCTAATCCATTGCTTTATAAGTTGGAAAACAAATTCTGTTCAACAAGGTAAATAACGCAATGAATGTTGTTTAAGTGTCAAAATGAAACAAATTTGTCATAATTATTTACGAAAATAAATTACGCAATTAAAATAGTTGGGAAAAAGCTAGGCGACTGACAGACTATTAACAAAGTGAAATAAAATCATAAGCAAAATAGTTAGTCATTGCAATGTGACTCTTTTCTCATTGTTTTAAGGTATAAATTAGGACGTTTGACTATTTTTACAAAAAAATAATCATTTATCCATTTCCAAATAAAAAAAGTCCTCGCAAATATCAATCATTCTAACTTATACCTTATCGCAAATACATAAGAATTACTTTGCATTGATGTACTAATGGATTGGCGGCACGCGCGGCGGCAGCGGCGGCGTGGTCAAAGGACTAGGTACATTTTGAAGCTACCGCAAGTCAGCCGCTCAGTAGTGGCTGAGTCCTGCGCCGCGTGGTTGCTTCTATGTGAAAGAGATGCGCGCAACGACCGCGCTTTTTTTAGTCTTGTGGTCCGCGTCCCGTCCGCGCGAATACAGCGCCTGTTTTTTTTGCATTTTTTAACCGACTTCTAAAAAGAGTAGGTTATCAATTCGGATAAGTTTTTTGTTTGGTTGGCCTTTTCTGCGTCATTCATTATATAGACGGATTAGCAAAATAATTTTTATTTGAAAGGGTAATTTCCGAGGTGGTCCCACTGTAAATTGGTCACGATCTGATGATGGCATCCTGGAGAAATCGAGGGAACTCTTCAAATATTACAGGCACACATAGTACAAAAATACACATACTTTAAAAATACCCAAATAGCTATAGAGCTATTTGGGTATTTTTAAAGTATCTGCCTAACTGGTGCAGTTGCTCTCGAAAAGCACCATTTGGTGGAAGTAGAAGTAGTAGAACTGATGATGAAGAACACAGACGGTTAGTATTTCACGGATTGTGATTCGATTGCTTTAATTATGGTTGCCAAGCAATTTATGCTCGTCACAATACACTATGGAGAAGTGGAGCTGATGGTAAAGTACCTGGAGAACTCCTCAACGATGAACGTCCCAGCATCGGGAAAATAAATATTTTGCAATAGGTGACGAGCAGTTCACATTAGGCTAACTTAGATAAATTACAAACTGAAAACTGGCTGAAAAAAAAAAGTGGTGGCACTCCGGGAGTGCCGACAGGACTGAAAACCTGAACAAGATCGCCTTGGTGGAAGAAAAATACTTATATAGAATATCGGTCCGTAATCTTATTCAAATAAAGAGCACAATCGCGTTTACAAAAAAATAATACTTCCGAAACCTTTAAAGTAAAAATACTTGCATAGAACATTGATCCGTAACGTAGTATAAATAAAGAGCACAATCGCGTTTACAAAAATCTCAAAAATGCCCAACGCACCTAAAGAAGTTTTCATTTCAAAATATTTTGTCAAACATTTTTATTCGAATCTGCAGGAAGTACCTAATTTAGTTGGGCTTTTCAACATTAGTCAGCCAACTTGCCTGCTAGTTGGCTGACTGATGTATTGCAGACTGCAACTAGGGACACGGTATCGAATAGAAAGTATCGACACTATACTCATGAGTAGTATCGAAAAAAAAATATCGTCCTCATAAAAGTATCGAAACAAAAGTATCGATACTTTAAGGTATCGCGTATTTTTCTTAGGGCTTAATGCGCATAGAACTTAGGTCAATATCAGTCAGTAAATAACGTCAGTTTAACTTCAGTAGGGCAGGACATGATAAAACAAATGGTACTGGTACACAAACTTAATACAATAATAGAAAAAGACAACTGAAACTTCAAACAAAATTAAATTATTTAGTACTTTAGGCATTTAAAGTTCCCATTCCTCCTCTATACAATCACTTAACAATAGAAGTTTATTGAGCCGTTTTGGAGGTAAGCGGTTTCGGATTTTTGTGATTGTACTTCCTGCTTTAGAAAATAATCGTTCTGAAGGCACTGACGTTACAGGAATTGATATTCTCGTGCCAATTTGTATAATTTTGAGAATACAACTTTCATATCATCCCATTGTTTCAAGGGATCTAAGGAAAGTGGTGAAATCTGTGCAGATAAGTAATAGCTTAATTCATCCTTATTTTCAGACTGTGATGAAGGTTGATGTGTGGTGAATGACTTAGTTTTTGTTTTATTTTTTCGTACTTCTTATGGTGACTCACGAAATCGGTGTTGTTTCGATAGAAGAATCAAATAATAGTCAAGCAAAATAATGATCAACCGTAATAATATAGCAGAAAACAAATACGATAAAATTAAATGACAACGGTGAACGATTGAGTTAATGAGTGATTGATTAGTGTAGTAAATGAATGAAGGAAAGGTTAGGAATTTAACTGTGAACGGAAGGAACGATTTCGAGCAAAGATCGATGTAATGTTTTAGAAGATTCAGAACGAGTGAACTAGATGGCGTTGCCATAACGATAAAAGCCGTAAGGTCGCAAGTTATAAATGGGTAATTTCTAAGATTATACCCAATTAAAATTTAATTTCTTATTCAATACGATACTTGCCAAAAAGTACTCATTGTGTAAAAGTATCGAATGCAAAGTATCGAGTTTAAAAGTATCGGTTTCGAATGGAAATGTACTCGATACCACAAAGTATCGATACTTTTTTCGTGTCCCTAACTGCAACTCATAAGTATGTACCTACTTAAGACATCTAAACTCAAAATGATCTATTCAATGCAAATATTGTTGGATGAAATGAATAAAATGTTTAACAATTTCAGGGACACTAAACGCCCATAGGCGTCATAAGTTCCTAACATAAAACTTATATCGTGTCTCGTTCAGTGTCCTAGAATTCGTTTATAAACAATTTATTTTATTTTATCACTATTGATAGGTACCTACTTAACTCTAAATAGGCGGGCAACGGGAGTTGAAATGGTCTGCATTTGTCGTAGGTAGGTACTTTTTAGCGGACGCGGTCTGTTGCGCGGGTGGCAGAGTAGGGATCCGCTAGCAGTCGAGTGCGTGATATCAGCTGTGCGAGAAACAGTTCTAGTAAATCGTCTGAATGCGCACGGCTGTGTTACGTTACAAGTCCCAGGAGCTCACGCGCAGTTGCTACTTGCGACCACTAGACCAACGAGGCAGTTTGTTAGTAGTTAAGGGGCCGTGCACTAAATCTACTGATTTTGATCAATTTTGTTCAATGATTGTGAGAAAGGGAAAAAGAATTTAAACAAAACTATTTTTCAAATAAATTAAGTATTTATGGAAAATCACTAATAGGTATTCGTAACAAGTTTTCTGAAAAATTACGCGAGACTGACGTTTGATCATTTAGTTATAAGAAACTTCTTTTGATTTTGAAAATTATAAAATATCATTATATGGTCATATGGCTGAACCACTTTGATCAACTTCCATACAAAATATAGCAAAAAAATAATATCGAAAAATCTATATTTTTTTTAAATCCTGTCGGTCATGTATTTTTTCCTATTATTTAGCAAACCATATCAAGAAACCTAAAAATCAGACCTTGGCCTTCAGCTATCCTTGAAATAAAATCTAATTTTTACATTTATTTATTTGATTTATTTTTTTAAATTTAAACAATATTTATATTCATTAAGTAAATCAAAGGCGAAATATACCATATTTTCGAGAGCGCAAAAGTGATGCAACTACACCTGACTGACACGAATGATTTAGTACCACGAAAACTGTCCTTTTATAGTTAGATATACTTAATCTTTCAATTATTTCAAGCTTTCTCACAATTAAATAAGTAATTGACAAAAGAGGGTTTTTTTCGCGCACGGACCCTTAAGTACCTACTATCCTAATTAATACTAAAAATGCGAAAGTGAGTTTGTTTGTTTGTTACGCTTTCACGCTAAAAGTCTGAACAAATTTGGATGAAATTTGGCACATGGGTAGATAATGACCTGGATTAGGACATAAGATACTATTTATCCCAATATTCCCATGGGATCGAGACTTATGTGGGTGAAACCGCGGGGTGCAGCTACGAATTTTATAATTTGGTAACTCATTATCATTATTTACAATTAAGTTATCACCGAGTATATTTATGAACATCGGAGTAGGTATTTCTTAAATATCACGCCTGTAATCCCCAAAAGATTAGGCAGAGGTGTAGCTACCTACTTATAGTACAGCCGCATTTCGCCAGTTATATGCGTATTTATTCATCTGTGGTATTATACCTACATGTCATATTGAGCATAATTTTATTAGAGTAGAATTCACGGAGATACGGAATTAGTTTGATAAGTAAATTAAAAGTAAGTAGGTACCTAGTAGTCAGTGCCAATATACTTACTCGTATGTTGTCAACTTTACGGGTGGTTAAATTAAGATGATTTCAAAATGATAAGTACCTACGTAAGTTTCTACCTACTCATAAACAACAGGCCATAAAAACGGGCTGCAACCGAAAATAAACTTTATACCTGTGTATAAATTAAGTTATTCTTACTAATTCACATAGATTGGAAACTAAATTAAAAAGTCTCGTTTTTTAAATAAATAGGTACTTCGTATAAAAATACCGAATTCGCCAGTTTCGTCACTCGTACTTGTGTGGCACCTACACTACCTACGCTGAGGTACCTACTTAGGTTAGGTTGGGTTATGTTGACCGACCGGAGACTCGAACCTAGGACCCCACACTGCGCAAACACGCACAGACCAGCCTTCGTCTTCTGACGAAGATCGTCTACTACCTACTGAGCTCAGCTCGGAATGCACCGCCATTTATACTTTCTAGGTGTCCTTTGTCGGTGTCGCGCTGCGAATCGCGCGCGATATCGCGTTAGTGTGAAAGGTGTTGCGTGGCGATAATATCGCAGAATCGCCACGCGACACGTCGCGCGACAAGTCGCGCTGGTCTGCACGAGCCTTAAAACGTAAAAAGTCTAAATCTTCTTTATTATTATAACATGACAACCCGTCTTGAGATCAATATTATTCAAAAATCAATAGTTATAATATCTAATCAGTCAAACTTTTCTAAAACAATTAATAGTTTCACTTACTTGCTATGGTAATCATAAAAACAATTTCTCTTACGTACTAAACACAACCTTTGATTGCACTTAGCGCAATATACATCAGTCTTATTTTTGGTGCAGTATTTACAGCGACCATAGGATTCTCCAAAGCGCGGCCAATGTCCTACGCCGTCAAAACGGACGCTATCATCAGTTCTACTTTTCATATATTTTCTTATAGGTAATCTAGATCTCCCTTTATTTTGCAGCTCTCTGGCTACTTGACAGCGAAACAACTTTAACGGCATATACCTTACTGCCAGCCGATTACAATTTCTTCGGTATAATAACCAAGCGTTATTTATACAAATGTCGATCAGTAGCTGGGCAGTTCATCCTCACCTTCTCTACAAACGGCCTCACCTTGAAGTATCGATCCAAATCGGGACAGGAATTGTCTACGAAATGGATATTCCTGCGTATGCAATCAAACTTTTTAAAACGAATTCACAATCCATAATTTCAGCCTTGTGCAGGAACTTGCCTTTTTTCCAATTGTAATTGGTTGTCTTACGCTTTTTTGATTTGACGTGTCTAATGCGAGTGTTGGTATGGACGGGTTTTTTTCGTTTTGACCTGGTATTGACAATATTAAGAGCCGGTGACATGTCCACAACAGACTGGATTGATGATAAGGTCGGAATAACATCATAGTTTACCTGGCTGGTTGATGGCAACACTTCCCTCATAATTGGTGTGAGAGGCACTGGTAGTTCTTCTTCGACTTCTGGCTCGCTGTTGGGTATTTCGTCGTTAGAAGAATCGTCAGTGCCATTGTTGCTGTCCAAAATATTCAGGTTTTCCAATGACGATGGTATGGATGGTGCATCTGATGAGACATCATCAATTTCCTGGCCATGGTGCAAATCTGGTTCTTCATCTGAACTGGTCTGGCCTTCTACGTCCGATAGAGCGTTAATTGGTGGCACTAAAGCTAATAATTTTGAGGCACGTGATGTTTTTTTGAAGACCTGTAAATAATAATATTGTTAGGTATCATAAATAAAATTTATCATACATAATATAGATATTAGTTCATAATATTATACTAATTGTTAGTTTTCTGTCTCATTGGCAATGTCCAGTATACTGCACATCACAAAACCATACTAAACCCTCGAGAATCCGGCAATGGGAAGTATACTGGACACACAAGTTTCGCAGAGAATAACGAAAAATCTATAAGTAATATTATGATTTTAGTATACACGTACATATAAAAATACGTTACGGAATATACAGAAAAGAAATAATTATTTATTTTAGAACAAAAAAAAATAAATAAATCGAGACTTACCGAGAGCGGTCGTGACGCGTTCATCCTCCCTGACGTTGCGGCGTCGACTGACCGGCCGAGCGCACGCGCTCATTGAAAGTTGTTTTTTATGTTATAATTTAGGACATAACCAAGTTATTCCATATATTAAAAAAAAAACTAATATTGTTAAAAAAAATGCTGCAGATTTTTTCAAAGTCGATGTCCAGTATACTTCCCAGTGTCGAATTAAGGGTTAATTAAGCATTGGTGTTACAGAATGGAAACGAAACAAGTAGGACTATTCAGTATTTTCAATCACTATCAGATAAATTTTCGATTTCCGATTCCGTTTTGCTGTCGTCAGAATCATCTTGTACATTGATTATAAATTCAAAATCGAGATCAAAATATTTCAAGTCGTCTTTTTCAATTTTTTCAACATGAGCACAAGTTTTTTGCCACGTTTCACTGCTAACTTGGCCCAAACTTTCATTGATCAGTCTTTCCGTATTCGTCATGTTTTGCTCGATATTTTTAGATGCGACATAATTTTTAACGACACCCCAAATATTTTCAATCGCATTTAATTCTGGGTGATAAGGGGGAAGGCGTAAGACATTAAAACCCTTGCTTTTTATAAAATCGTCAATCTTGTAGATTACGTGTTGGGCTTTGTACTTCTTTATTGTATCGTACAATTCCAATTTAAGAAGAGATTCATCAAATGCTATACCCTTATCCCTGAGCCATTGCTGCATATCGGCTTTCTTTGTAGATTGCGTCGGTAGTCGTTCAGCCCGTGTGTTGTGATAAGATGCATTGTCTAAGACAATGACAGAGCGCGGAAGTAAATTGGGTAGCAACTTTTCACTTAGCCATTTTACATAGTTATCATAGCTCATATTTGAATGATAATCACCAGCTGTTGAGTTGGCCTTATAAACCAAGGAAGCATTTTCAATAAAACCATCCTTGGTTCCCGCGTGCACTAAAATAAAGCGGGTGCCTGTGCTAATTTTTTTTTTTAAACGGAGTTCTTTCCGTTTTTTTTTTTTTGCCCAGGTGTTGTTTCGCACGTGTGTCGAAAGGACGTAGCTCTCATCGGTGTAGACAAGGGGCCGACTTTGAGAGCGGTACTCTGTTATTATTTTTAAATATTTTAAACGCCACATTTGTATATCATGACGCTCCGTCAAGACTTTACGGTTGTTCTCTGTTTTGCGCCACTTGTAACCTAATTTCAACAGTAACTTGCGAACAGTTTCTAAACAACCTTCGAATCCGATTTTTCATTCAATGCTGTTCTTACCTTAGCTAATGTTGGAATTTCTTTATGGACAATATGGAAATCTTGTACAGTACTGCGAACCATATCGGCTGTAAAATTATCTATATCCACTTTATTATCTCGCTTTCTCCTTTTCTTCATAGGTGAAGTGAATTTTGATGAAGTGGATGGCAATTCCTTCTCTTTTTTTAATATTCTTTGAACTGTTTTTTGGCTCACACCCGTAGCTTCAGCTGTACGGCGTGTAATGTCTCATAAATGAGACAAATCACAGTTGAGTTCCATTAATGATTTTGTAAATTCATATTCTTCTGGCAGAAAATGATAAACACTAGCTATCATGTTTCGACCCTAAAACAAAATGTAATCAAAATAATTAAGTAATATAAACATTTTATAACACAAAAAAACATTCATTTTATAAATACTTCTATTGCTATATTAAGTATCTTTGTATAACATTTTAATTGAAAACGTATAAATAAATATTACCTCACTTTGGACAACTCTTCTTCGTTTTGTTGCCACGCTGACCTTACTCCGTGAAACAATTTGGCGCGAACTAAAAACCACTACTGATCTGGACCGTGTCCCGATCGACACTGAGCGCTCTCGAGGTTACGCACACAAAAACAATGTGCATGTGCACGCTTGACAACATTCATAGCCAAACGGACTTCGTGACATAGAACATCTGTACCTCGTTATCAGAGTCGGAGTTCGACATGGTGTAGGCACGAAATAATAGTCTCAACACTGATTACAATCGTCTATTTAATCACTCGCGAACACAAAATAACAAAATCTCAAATGATCAGGCTGATGGAAACGGACTAAACTACGGAAACGTGGTAAGTTCGCTACAGGCTGGCAAAACGACCTCTCGCGCTCGTGGCTGCTCCAAAAGTGCGGCTACACTCAAAAATGTCGAATGTCTAATGACAACTGACAGCTGTCAAACCTGCCACGCCTGTAGCGACCTCACCCAAGCACACTGCCTGACGTTTCCGACAAACGATAATAGATGGCGTTGTTTTAAATTAACAATCGTCAATAGTGATTCTGCGACATACCATATAAAACTGGAGAACATAATTTATTACGGTCAAAATTTACAAATATTAAAAAAAAAAATAAGTTGAAACATGAAGATTCGTGAAAAAAGAGGCGCTTCATAGGTTTCGCACACAGGCGCTGTGGGGGGTCGGCGCGGCCCTGCACACACCACACACACCACATACACTCACACACATTCCAACCCTAGATTATATAATAATCAATACTGTAATCTCTCTTTTTTCTGGTTTATATAACTTACCGCATTTGTATACGAGTGCATAATCCTTAATAAATGAAACTGCTTCCAAAGGGAGACCTGGTGTCCTGAAATATAGGCCTTACGTCTAGCTTAGGCACCAGTCTCCCACAGTATAATTAAAACTATTATGTATTGTCCTATAATCATTTGAAAATGTACTTTATATTGTGATGAGAAATAAATAAATCTTATCTTATAAGGTCCTGAGCAGACGATGGACAATTTGTCCGCGGACAACTTGGAATTTTATGGAAATCTAACACACACGCGGACAAAATGCCGGGATTTCCATACGATTCCATTTTTTCCGCGGAAAATTTAGAATCGTATGGAAATCTAACACGCAGAGAAAATGCCGGGATTTCCACGATTCCCAAATGTCGGCGGAAAAATTGTCTATAGTCTGCTCAGCGCCTAAGGGTTCCGTTGTCTCACTGTCAATCACCAAATAAGTAGAAATAGTGCATGTACACATAAAACAATAACATATAAGATAACCTAATAGCTATTCCTTGTTAAACGCTATCGGTATTAGCGTGCAAATCTTTTTTATTTAATTTTATTATTTAACATTGATAGGTAAATGTATGCTGTGTATGTGTGCTCGCGAGGTTGATTGAGAATACGTTTACCTCGGGTAAACTGCAGAGTTTACACTCATGGCACTCTCGTAGCGTGGCCGTGGGCAAAGGGGGCCATGGCCCATGGCGGCGCAGATATAGGGGCGGCGGCGACGTCAGGTCATCGTCAGATCAGTTAGAACTCTATAGTCATCGGGGCTACCTACATAGATACTTAATTTATGAAAATTTTCAATACAGAGTGGGACAAGTGGAAGTTGTTCAAACAAAGGTAGGTATTAAAATAGTGTTCCTTAAAATATCATGTGAAGTTAAATAAGCTTGTAAAGTATTTAGGTAATTCAAATTATGAAACTAACGTTCATTTTACGAGCAGAAATTGAAATAGGTTCGATTTCAATTTCTGCTCGTAAAAATTGAAATCGAACCTCTACGACGAATAAAAATTTTTGGCGACGCAAGTAGGGATGTTATCATACGAAGACAGATGATTTTTTTTTTTTTCTTCGTTAAATAATATAATTGCTGAATCGAGAAAGATTCCAGCAGCTCCGGAGTCAGGCAGAAAATATTCCTTTCTAAGGCCTTTCCTTTTTTGAGTGCGCGCGTCTAGGTTTTCGTAGGTACCACATACTACAAAAGAGAGCT
This sequence comes from Omphaloscelis lunosa, assembly GCA_916610215.1. Taxonomy (NCBI): domain Eukaryota; kingdom Metazoa; phylum Arthropoda; class Insecta; order Lepidoptera; family Noctuidae; genus Omphaloscelis; species Omphaloscelis lunosa. The sequence goes on from OU744262.1 coordinate 21,297,904, forward strand.
TATTGATTCCGGCCCATTGGTTTTAATTTTCAAGTATGAAGTTCTATCCTATCATTGTAATAATGCTTGGTTACAAAAATTGGGGGGGGGGGGGGTACAAATTTAGGGTTAGCCCCAGGTGTCAGAAATAAACAAGGTCATTCAGCGAGCTATGGAACGGGTTATGCTTGGAGTCTTTCTGAGGATCGAATCCGGAAAAAGGTAATCCGGCAGAGAACAAAAGTTACTAAGACCCACTTGCGCGTTAACAGCTACCTCGGAGTTAACAGCTAAGTCAGGGTTAATCCAATAATTCTCCTTGAGTTAGCTGTTAACTCCGAGTTATTTATCTAACCCATGAACGCGGCAGTGGGCCTCACAGAATGCAAGCTGAAGTGGCACTGGGTCGGCAATCGGCAATATTAGCCGTAGAACTGATGACCATGGAGTAGACGTGTTCTTGAGTGGAGACTGTGAATCGGCAAACGTAAGGTCACCCTCAGGCTTGGTGGAGCGACGATCTACGTAAGATGACTGGTAGCAGCTGGATGAGAGTTGCCGGGAATCGAGCTAAATGGCGTGCAATTAGAGAGGCCTAAGTCCAACAGTGGACTGCTATAGGCTGATGAGGATGAGTTAATGTAAACTACACGCAATATTCCATTATCTGGTTTTGTAAAACAACGTTTTCTTTGTCTTGCAAAAGCTGGCAAAGTAGAACGCAGCAAAAAGCTGCCCAAATACAACGAACGAACGCAGCCTATTGTACTTTGACTATCTATTGACAATAACTGTCAGTGTCAATGTCGTTGTCGTCGTTTGAAGGCGTTCCATTTACAACTAGCAATAAATGATTATACGTTAGCATTGCATCACACATTCACAACTTTATTTAGTAAATTCGTTGAACCTATCAGCAGTATTCTGCAGCTCAGCTCACCTTAACTATGGGATATGAAACTAATTCTAATAAGTTAAAAAGATGTTCATGATCAGAATGATAGAAAAAAAAAATCTATGACCAAGAATACTGCTGTATGTTTGAAATGTCACATTTTTGTCGAAATATGCAATGGAACGGTTTCGCCAACACGGAACAATAATATATAATAATCTCTGTAAATGTGCAATGATTGTGAATTCGTGATCGGAACTCGAACATAAAATTAATTGCTACAAATGTGACCTCGAGATTAAGCGAACTAATTGATGATAAAGATCGACGCGATTCGTTAATTAACAAAGAGTGCCTATATTTGGTCACGACTACACGAAAGACGCGGTACAGTCAGTTGATCGGTTCAGTGTCGTGTAGTCAGTGCAGTGCGAGGTCGCTGACCGCACACAAGATGCTGTCGCGCTACGTGGTGTCGCAGGTGAAGCACAATTCGTACTTCCTGGTTGGTCTGGCGCTGGGCCTCTGGGTGTCGCTGGCGCTCGTGCCGCTGGACGAGGCTCCGGCGACCGCGTGCGAGGCCGCGCTGGGCTCCGCGCCCGCCGCCGACGAGTACGAGCCGCAGCGTGAGGAGCGACCGCTGGGCCCGGCCGGCCGCGCAGCCGGCCGTAGCGTGCAGCGCCCGCGCTACTACAGCACTGAGCTCGGCATGAGAGGTACCCCGCACTGTCCACCGCTGGCGTCCACGATGGTGAAACGGTCCCACCACACTTGAAGTCAACTGATTGTTTCAGGATCCCTACTCACAGGAGTGCTCAGTTCTGAAGAAGCTCTCAAGAGCCAAATAGCAGCACTGAACCATACAACAGCTCGTTTACAGCCCGCACTGAAGTTTTTCATCACGGCCAGTGCCATGAGCTCTGTGCCAGGACTAGCCAACGTTGTGGGCTTCACTGATACACGAGAGATGCTCAAACCATTCCATGCACTCAAGTATTTAGCAGATAATTATTTGGAGGAGTATGACTTCTTCTTCCTAGTGTCTGACACTGCATTTGTGAACGCTCGTCGCCTGACAGAGCTGGTATCACAGCTGAGTGTCAGTGAGGATGTGTACATGGGCACTGTGGCTGAAGATGACAGCCATTACTGCACACTTGGTAAGTTGCTAACATTCACATACAAATTAGTTCCTTTCATGACCTGGAGACTTACTCTTGATTCCAATTCCGATCTATCGACATTGGATTTGTGACATTTCGTACTCTTGAGTTCGACACTAGCGCCAAATTGTTATCAAATTGGGTGTCCATTTTGGGAACTAAGTAGAATCGGGACCGGGTTGGCTTGGCTACTCTTGACTTTATTTGACAGCTGTGTATTGCGCCAGTATTGCGTTAGGATTATTTATTGATAGGGATTTTTCCAATAGCAAAAGTGTAACTTTTTTTAAATTGTTTTGTGAATTAAATCGTTTTTGGTATGGTAATAAGTATGTAATATGGCACGATTTTGACGCAGTTATATACAGTATTTTACATAATTCCCATAAAAACAATGGAAACAAAGATGAGATGAGCGTCAGATGATGCGATATACGGACAAAGCGTCTTCTAAGAATTTAAAACAAATTATAGAGTGAGCAAGGATTTGTATGACATGAATAAATTTATAGTAGGATGATTTGTCATTGTAACTGAAAATGGAAACTTTTGCTGTGTGTAAAACATGTACAACATAATATAATAATATAATAAATAGACCAAGAAAATAACTAAATATATATTTTTATTTTTAACTAAATATGTATTTAAATTAGATTTTTTTTCTAAGGCAAATAAAATGTTATTTAAAAAAAATGGTATCTTATAACATTAGTAAACTATTCAGAAATGTTTGACAAAAATCACACCTAAATATGATACCATTTGCAGCAACAGCATTAAAAACACTGAATGCTGGTACAGAAAATAGTAAAAATCGAAAAAAAAAATATCTTGGTTACCTTATCGGTTTTTTTTTTACTGTTCAAATTAGTTGTTGGAAATGAGGTAAGCTACCTATCCGTTACGTTTGATTCATTATTTACGGGACACCCTGTATAGGCAATTTTAACAGTTTTATTTTGAATTATTTGTAACAAGTTATATATGTATAAGATATTTGTTTTCGTATCAGAGGTGTAACAATTAAACCAAAATGTGTTGCTGTAATTAAAGAAATGTATTTATAAGCTAAGTATTACTATGTACATAAAATATAAACTAAAAAGATGTAAGTATTTATAAACAAAAACAAACCTGTAATTAAAGAAACGACATTTTAAGCGTTTTATTACACCAGTCGATTCTTGTTATCATAAAATTATTAAAATATTTAACAACGAAAAAATCTATTTTACAATCTGCTATGTCATCTTGACATCTCTCTCTGCACACGTACAACTATCATAATAAACTCTTTGGTGTTACTGACCAAAGAGTATTAAATCAAATAATAAGAAATATATTTTCTTTACATCTCCCCCCTTAGAGAAGAAAATTTACAACAAATTTTCGTTTTATTGTATACTACTCATCCTCTTCTATTACTTCTTCTTTATTTCCGGATGCAAGAACTGGAATAAGTTTTGTGATATGAAAAAGATTTGATTCATTTTTTCTGTGTCTTGTTCCTATTCTGTATATAGAGTTTGAAATTTTTTCTAGAATCTCATATGGGCCAATTTTCAGTTCATCTAATTTTTTTCTGTTTATTTTGTTTCCATTTTCTACATAAACCATGTCTCCTATATTAAATTTATAGTGCTTACGATTTTTATCAAATAGTATTTTGTTGTAGCTATGTGATTTCAATGTATTTTCAAGTGCTATTTTTCTATCTCTAATCCAGTCATTATTTGATTTTTCTTCTTTTAATTCATTCGGTAAAATTTTGAAATCTTCACCATATAAAAGATAACTTGGTGTAAAACTAGTGACTGAATGATTAGTTTTATTATATTTATTGACGCATTCTTGTGCGATTGTTGCCCAGGCTTTCTTTTTTTCTGCTCCGTTTATTTTGCATCTGATTTTGTTAATTAATGTTTGATTTAACCTCTCATTTAGGCCATTTGAAAATGGTGCATTTACTGCTGTGAAGACCATCGGTATCTGCTTGTCATTTAAAAATTCCTTAAATTCTTTTGAATTGATTCCTGGGTACTGATCAGTGAGAAGCATACCAATGTGATCCGTTTCTGTTATATTCTTGACTAGTTTTATGAAATCATTAGCACTTTGCGTCTTAGAGGTAAGAATAAATGCGTACCTAGTGAAATGATCTACTAATAGATGTAGATACCTTTTTGTCGATCTTGAACCTCCAAAACCTCCAATTGTGTCCATAGACATTATTTCGAAAGGCTTTGTGGCCGGACCTAGGTGAGACATCAAGCCAAACCGATCGTGTCCTCTTGATTTATTTTTAATACAAATTTCACAGCTTCTGCAAGTATTTCTTATATTTTTTGTCAAATTTTTGGCAGTGTAAAGTGGACTTACCATTATTTGCATTTGTCTTATTCCAATGTGGCACAGATATTCATGTATATGTTTTAGGAGTTTGATGCTAAATTTTTCTGATAGCATTATTTTTTCTTTTCCTCTGTCTTTTCTTAAATATACACTATGTTTTTCTATCAATTTGTTTTTGTTACTTTGTATTTCTTCATTCTTATTTTGATCTAATATAATATCCTGTAGTTTTATTAAATTTACAATTTTTAATTGTTCATCTCTATTTTCATCTGATTCTAATACTGGATTTCTGCTTAGACAGTCTGCTTCTAAGTTATTTTTTCCTGGAGCATATTTTATTTTAAAATCATATTGCGATAGATAATATGTTAAATCACCTAACTCTTCGTCAGTTCTAGATTTTAGATTCATGTTTTCTAGTGGTTTGTGATCTGAAAAAACTGTAAATGATTTGCCTATTAACCAGTATTGCCAATATCTCACCGCTTCTTTTATAGCTAAACATTCCAAGTATATTGCTTTTTTTTTCTTTTGAGCTTCATTAAGTTTTTTTGAAAAATAAGCCACTGGTTTCTCTTTACCATCAGGCTGTGTCTGTTTTAAAATGGCTCCAACCCCTTCTAAAGAAGCATCTGTATAAATATTGATTGGTAAATCTTGATCAAAAATTTCCAAAATGGGTTGAGAACATAAAAGACTTTTTATCATCTCAAAAGTTATTTGACATTCATCAGACCAAACGAATTTTTGATTTTTCCTGAGTAAATTATGCAACGGATCTAATATTATTGCACTTCTTGGTATATACTCATGGTAAAAATTAATCTTTCCAAGAAATTGTCTTATGTTCTTTTGTGTTTTTGGAACAGGAAAATTCTTTATTGATATCAAATTATCCTTTATGGGTCTGACCGAATTATTTTGTATTATATGACCCAGATATTTAACTTGGTCTGTCGCAAAAGTACATTTTGTAAACTTTAACCTGAACCCCTCTGTTTTGATTGCTTCCAGCAACTGTGTTAGATGATTCATGTGTTCAGAATATGTTTTAGAAAATAATAAAATGTCATCGATATAATTTACAGCAAAATCAGTAAGTTTATATTTCCTCAATATGTTGCTTAATATTCTCTGAAAAATTGCTGGTGAGGTTTTTAATCCAAATGGTAAGCAGGTCCATTGGTAATGTCCGTCCTGTGTTACAAATCCAGTCTTTTTCCTGTCTTCAATTCGTAAAGGGATCGACCAAAATGCAGAATTTATATCTAGACTTGAAAAAAAATTACAATTCCTCGCTTTTATCATTAGATCATCAATCAACGGAAATGGTTGAGCTTGTGGTACTACTATTTTATTCAAGTCTCTGAAGTCTATACATAGTCTGGATTTTTTGTTATCCTCTTTTTTGAATGCTAAAGTAACAGGTGCAGCAAATGGACTGTATGATTCTTCTATTAATTTACTATCAAGTAATTTTGCTATTTGTTCTTCTATTTCTTTTTTATCTTCAACAGTGCATCTGTAAGGTCTCTTACTACAATATTTGTCCACCAATAAGTCTATTCTTGCTTCATATCCATTAACCGTACCCACGTCATATTTATGTTTCGCAAAAATCGAATCATATTTGCAAATCAGTTTATCTATTTCAGACTTTTGAAACAGATTCAAATGATTTATTTTTATTTCAAAATCTTCTTCTTTTACATGCTCATTAAAATTTATTTTGTATTCTTGTGTAGCGTCATTGCTTTTTTTATCCGTAGAAATTTCTTCCACATTATTTTCATTGTTTAAACTCTGTTTACGAGTTATTTTTAAATCTTCATCTTGAATTAGTTTGAACTTTTTTATCAAGTCCAATCCTATCAAAAAATCGTACTTGAAATTCTTGTCATCAATAATGTATACATCAACACTTTTTTCTAGATCAAATATTTTAACCTGTAAAGTTGTCAAACCACTTGTTTTTTTAACACCATTAATCGTTACTAAATCTGCTTCGTTTATTATATTGTTTCCTTTTCTTTTTATATTCAACAATTTTGAATTTATCAAAGAAACATTTGAGCCTGAATCATAGACTCCATCAATTTCTACTTTTCTATTCAGCAGTAGTTTGACATTTATTAATGGTGTTACAATTAGTTTTTTTTATCAGTTTCATTTAACTCCGTTTCTATGACTGAATTGTTCACATGTTTGATAAAACTTTTCTTTACTTTATCATCTTCTTTTATTCTAAACCAACAACTAGTCTCAGGGTGATACCTAGTACCTTTATTTAGCTTTTCACAAATTTTACATGGATTTTTATCTTCATTTTTACCTATAGTTCTTTGATACAAACTTTTTTTCTTATCCGCAAAGCTCTTTTTATTTACCAATTGTTCGTATTTGCTCACTTCATTAAATAAATCAACAGTGTCTTTTAACGTTTCTCTATCAATTTTATTAAGAATTAATTCCGGTAAACCAGCTGCAATAAGATCTATCAAGGTACCGGTGTCAATTGATTCTCTCATATCTAATAAGAGTTTTTCTTTTCTCATAGCATAATCCAACAATGAACCATCCTTGTATTTAAATAATAATGCATAAGTAACTGGAATCCATCCCTTGTTTGCAAAAGTTTCACAGAATTTATTTTTCCATGTTGACCATTCAGAGTTCATTGTTAATTTTATAATCATTGAGCCGTACCAATCCATACAAGACTTATCCATGAATAATCTGAGTATTTCTATTTTATTTTCATCTGTTGTCACATCAAAGCGTTTACATTCTTTTTCAAAAATATTCATCCACTGGTTTGCATTCGAAGTTTTGCTTGTAAATTTTTCAATTACAAACTGTTCTGCAATGTGTTTTAAGTTCTGCTGTTTATGTTCCTGTGAATTTGCTATTAGTTTCTCTAATAATCTCTCCAATGTGCCAGGTTCAGTTTGATGTGCATCAGCAAATTGTTCTTGATTTATCTCTTCCAGAAATTGATCCCCAAATTGTAAATTATCATCTTCATCCATGTAAATTGTTCTAAGTTCTTCTGTCATTGTTATCCAAACTCTTCTTGTCTGGTACCTTTTATTTAAACTATTTTTAATTTTACGATAAGCATTCGTTTTATTATTTCCACATGAAAAGAAGCTGGTTGTAATTCTTCTGGTATTGCGTATACTTTATTATCACTTGTGCCTATTGCGCTTATAGACAAAACATTTGTTTTTCCATCACTTCCAGGCAACAGTGTGAATTCAAAGCGAAGTTTCGCCATTTTGGACATATTTTATAACAAAAAATGTCGTTTTATAAGATATTTGTTTTCGTATCAGAGGTGTAACAATTAAACCAAAATGTGTTGCTGTAATTAAAGAAATGTATTTATAAGCTAAGTATTACTATGTACATAAAATATAAACTAAAAAGATGTAAGTATTTATAAACAAAAACAAACCTGTAATTAAAGAAACGACATTTTAAGCGTTTTATTACACGAGTCGATTCTTGTTATCATAAAATTATTAAAATATTTAACAACGAAAAAATCTATTTTACAATCTGCTATGTCATCTTGACATCTCTCTCTGCACACGTACAACTATCATAATAAACTCTTTGGTGTTACTGACCAAAGAGTATTAAATCAAATAATAAGAAATGTATTTTCTTTACATATGTATGATTTAAGAACACTTCAGCACGCATAGCATGACCACCATAGAAACGGGTTTTGTCGACGGAAGAATAGACAAACTGACAGATTGTGATTGTTTATCTGTCATTTTGTTTACTCTTCCGTCGACAAAACCCATTTCTACGGTGGCCATGCTACGCGTGCAGGTGCACAATTAAGACCGTCGATCAAATGGCAACCGCAAATATTGATATCGCCCAAACGGTGTATTAAATGTACATAAGTCTGCACTTGCATTATCCAGTTTTACCGACCAAAACCCTGGAAACGCGTCTAAAACTGAGAAATACTTAGCACCGTGCAACTTAGTTGCCAATTCATTTCTAACATCATTCCTATCGCTCTGCTTGTCAAATGAAAATGTCTCAAACTCTTCGAACCCCTCCGGTCCTATTAAATTTATCATTAAGCTGGCTTGAATACCAGGTTATTCTTTTTGTACCCTCGATGCTTTTAAAAATAGCATAAATTGCGACCTCCAACGCTGCCATGCGTCAGCCCGGTTGATGGAGCTGCCCTCCAAACACAATTCTGTTGGCAGTCGCGCGTGTTCCATAGCGCTCTTGAACCGTCCCTGACGTTTTTCAAGTCCACAACGCGCCTTTATTACCGACTTTTAATCATTTAAATCGAATAATATCCCACCACTGCCACCATGTAATGTAATAAAAGACAAGTCTGGATGACAACTGCTATAATGTCATAATAAATAGACAATCCACAAATCGCGATTATTTATGTAAAACACCCTTATGTGAAAAAAAAATACTTCTGACTACTTTTTTCTCATAAAAATGAGCCGTCGCGGGCGCCTGACAGATGTAAAACATCAAAATTGGCATAGCGACGCGGCGCGGCGTCGCCACGCCATCAGTCCGTCTGACCCGCCGTTATAGATGTTTCATATAAAAAATAAAAAAAAATACAACGTCGCATTTTCTCAAAATTTATGATTGATTTGAATAAAAATGATTCGTACTTATCAATGAAACTTAGATACACATCGAGAGTCAAGTGTTATCTTAAAAAAAAACCTTGGTAATTATCAACATTAACATTATATCCTGAAAAAAAAAGCATTCGGTATTATTTGAAATGATTTTTCGTAACGAAGAATTTTTTTTTTTATTGTGAATTATATTTTATTTAATTAACACTAGGAATAATACAACTTTTTATTGAAGACAGTTATTTTTTTATTAATTTGGGGGAGAGCGGAAATAATAGACTTATGAAAACTAAAATATGAAACATATACTTGGGATTTCAAAATATTTAAAAACTGTTGATAAAATGGGTGAAAAACACAAAATTTGATTTTAGTGTAAACATGCTCGTTTTATTGTAAACCAAATTCTTATAAGAACCAATACGAAATATTATACAGAGTATGAAACAGTTACAGTTATCAGTTTTATAAGGGGTTCATAGTAAAATTGCGAGAAAGCGGGGTTTCAACGCAAGTGATCCGAAAAGAGGCGGGGCTTGTTAAAGTCGTTTATGACGGCGAACTCTAGCACAACGCGTTCTCATTGGTCAAATCAAATAGCGCGCGCTTCCCCGGCTTCCTGTTACACACTTCCGTCCCTTTTCACAAAATCACTACACATTGCAGGAAAGCAAGAGGAAAGATGTTACACATAAAAAAAATTGAAAGTTAATTCATTATGCCAGTTGATTCTTTGACATGGTCTCATTAATACCCTAGAGTTATGAGTTTGGGATATCAAAATGAACACCTTGAACGGTGATTGGTGCAAATTTTATTTTAATATTAAAATTGTAATACAACCCAATTCATGCAGCCCACTGTACATAGGTGTTACACTCCAAAATAATTTGCTTCATTTTAAATTCTTTTTACCCATAGTGGTATAATGATATTATTCCAGGGGCATCGTTTTCACTTATAATTATATAATGAATGTATACAAAATATTGTAAAACATTTTAAAAGAGTAACGGTGGAGTTTCTTGCCCATTCTTCTCCTTACGAAAACTATTAGAAGGGGCGACTAGAATCAATTCTATTTTTTGTAAATTTTGACATTCAAAAGCCTTTATGTGGCAATTTTTTTATTTTTTTTTATTCTATTTCAGTTTGGGACTTTTAACCGCAATGCGTATGACAGTCCCATCATATATTAAGCAAACAATAACAAAATATACTTTTATGAATTACATTTGGGCCAGACACCCTGAACAGACTCTTCGTATCATCACGGTTGAGATAGAATTTTATGAAATGTGCCTAAATCAATGTGCCTAATTGAAATCAATTATTTGACTTTTAATCCCACACTCACTATTGAACTGGTCGTGTGTGTGCGCAGAGGGCGGCGTGCTGCTGTCGAACTCGGTGTTGCGCGCCGTGCACGCCGAGCTGGACTGGTGCGTGCGCAACTCGTACTCCCCGCACCACCACGAGAACATCGGGCGCTGCGTACTGCACGCCGCACACCGAGCGTGCGCGCCCGCCGCGCAGGGCGAGCGCTACGCCACCGTGCGCGCGCCCGGCCCTGACGCGCCCCCCCCGCTCACGCCCGACCTGGCCGACGCTGTCACCGTGTTTCCCGTCACCAAGGCCGACTCCTTCTACACCCTGCACGCCTACGTGTCACGGGTGAGTGCCTTCAGCAACATGTGTGTATGTCGCCTGACATCGAGGGTGAAGTGAGCTCTGTGCGCAGGTGCACCTGGAGCGGGACCGCGCGGAAGTGACGCGGCTGCGCGCGGCTCTGTGGCGCGGCGCCGCCAAGCACCCGCCGCACTACCGCAACGCCACGTGGCCGTCCGGCCTGCGCGCCGACCCTGGCCTCGCGCCGCCCACGCCCGACTCTCGGTACGTCCCTAGTCACTGCTGAACCGGTCGCACGTCAGTGAGAAGCGAGAGTGTGACGTGTCGAGTGTTGCAGGTTCGATCATCTGCGTTGGGTGTCGTTCAATGCGACGCACGCGTTCTTCCCGGACGACCACCACGAAGTGGCGCTGATCGCCGGCGCCGACCGTGAAGCGCTGGACGTGAGTACACCCTGTTGAGGTCGCGGTGGCGCAGCTAGGGCGGGAGGCAGTAACGCGTGTGGTCCACAGCTGGTGCTGGAGGCGGTGCGCGCGTGGGGCCGGCGCCGCTGGGCGGGCTGCACGGGCGTGCGCGTGCTGGAGGGCGCGTGGCGCTGGGAGCCGGCGCGCGCGCTGGCCTACCGCCTGCTGCTGCGCGTGGCGGCGCCGGGCGGCGCGCGCCTGCGCCTGGTGGACGTGGTGCGGCCGCTGGGCGCGGCGCGCCTGGTGCCGGTGCGCTACGTCACCGAGAGCGCGCGCGTCACGCTGCTGCTGCCCGTGCCGGCGGCGCACGCGCGCCTGGCCGACGTGCAGGCCTTCCTCGCGCGCTACGAAACCGTGTGCCTCAACCAGGACAAGAACACCGCGCTCATTGTGGTGAGTGCTACCCTACTATTCGTATGGCCTCCAGAAGGGCAATTCCTGCAATTTTTAAGAACGTTCGCATTCTAATGTTATTCGCAATCTATCAAAAATACCATAAATTTACCAACATTTTTGACAAATTTGACAGATTGTGACTTTAATGTGAACATTTTATAAGTACGAGAATTAGCCATCAGGTGTCTGTCGGTTGGAAACTAGTTTAGTCAGGTTCTGGTACAGCAATATTTTCTTCGTTATTAACTTCATGATACTGTTCGTCGTCTGAATCACTATCAACTGCTTGACCGTTAACGTCATTTGATTGGTAATCAAAATGTTCATTGTTTGGTACAGAATCAGCTTCTGTGTTATTTTCAGTGAGGTCGTTTTCATGTGTATCGTCCGAAAAATCTATTTGTACTATAGTTTTGTCTGTTGCAGGAACCGAATCATTGATATCGTTTTCACTGTAGGTAAGGTTGTCGACGTTGTCTAATGTGTTTGAGTAATAGTTGTTCTTTATTACTTTTACGTCTTTTGAAATAATTGTCTTACGTTTGGACGGAATGTACACCCTATATGCTTTGCTGGTGTCAGAGTAACCAACAAACATCCCTGGTATTGCTTTTGAAGCAAATTTATGGCCTTTAGGTCCTTTCTTCAGTACAAAGGTTTTGGATCCAAAAGACTGTAAATGGTTTACACAGGGCTTTCGTAGTACCCATAACTCGAAAGGCGTTTTATTTTCGATGCTGCTGTTTATGCTTCTATTGCAAAGATAGTTGGCCGTGCCAACGGCTTCTGCCCATAGTTGCAACGGCGCTCCTGCGTCTATCAGGGTCGCCCGAGCCTTTTCAATCAGAGTACGGTTCTTCCTTTCGGCTAGTCCATTTTGGTGGGGGGTGTAAGGTGCGGACAGGCGTCGAGCTATTCCTTGTGCTTTTAAATAGCTATCAAATTTTGCATTGATGTATTCTGTCCCGTTGTCCGTTTGTAAGCATTTTATATTATTGCCAGTGAACTTCTCTACTTCGTGTTTGTATTCCTTGAACTTGTCTAGAACTTCTGATTTGTTTTTCAAGAAGTACACACGTCCGTATCGACTGTAGTCATCGACGAAGGTGACAAAGTATCTATTGCCGCCCACAGAAGATGTACCGATAGGGCCACAGACGTCACTGTGAACTATTCCTAGTCGTTCTGTTGTTCGAGGAGTTGTACGTTTACGAGGGAAGGGAACTGTGGTCATTTTTGCTTTGATGCATATTTCACAGTCTGACAAGTTGTCGGTTTTGTTAAATTTTAAACCAATAAGTGCGTCATTGTTAAGTGCTGTGTGAAGATCTTTTTCGTTCATGTGACCAAGTCTTCTGTGCCAGTCTAGTAACGAGCCAGGTTGTACGTTCGTTAGGCGTCGCTGCGAAGCTTCTATTTATTTTTGGCGTTTGCACGTAGTAAAGCCCGTTGATTTTGTTTGCAGTCAAAAGCAGTCTTCCAGTTTTGTTCCGTATGAATGCTTTATCCTTAATGAACTTTACTGAAGCTCCATAGTCGGTCATGCTCGGCACTGAGAGTAAGTTAGTGGAAAGTGAAGGTACAAAGAGTGTATTTTCCAAATGGATTTTTCCAGATGTGTTTTGAAATGTAACTCTGCCTTCCCCTTCGATTTCGGTCGAATGTTCTTCAGACGCGAAGTTTAATTTTCGAGATACTGATTTCAATTCCTTAAAATAGTCTTGGTGTGGAGTCATGTGAGAGGTGCAACCGCTGTCTAGTACCCAGTCGGCTCTATTTGAAGACAGGAGGCATTCATTAGCGTAGTTAGAGTCGTCGTTCTTTCTATATTTTGACTTCTCCTTATTTTACTTCCAGCAGACAGTACAGATCTTGTGTGTCTTCTTTTGGAATATGTTTCTACCTGATTTGTTACAAATTTTGCAGAAAACGTAGAGTGCATTGTCCTCGTTGTCTTGTGAACCAGTGGCATGGTGCGAATTGGTACTGTTTTCATGACGAGCGTCACTTTCTTCTATAATTTTGATTTCAAGTTCTTCGGGTTTTGGTAGGACGTCACGTGATTCTATTGCTACGCGAAAGTTATCATATTTTGGCGAAAGGCTGTATAGCATCATGATGGTTAGTAGATCTTCATGAATGACTACGCTCATGTCAGCCAGTTTGTCCACCGTATCCATGAACTTGTTTAGGTGTGCGCGAATATCGTTACCTTCAAGTTTCGTAAGGATCAACTGTTTGAGAAGGGATGCTTTGCGCGCAGGACCTTGACTCGCATGTATCTCTTTCAGTTTGTCCTATAAAGCTTTTGCAGAGGTGCACTTTTTAATTTCTCTCAGAAGTGAAGGAGCGATTATAAGGATCAACTGACATATCGCTTGTTTGTCTCCTTCGATGTCTTCAGCACTTGCGTTTTCAGCTAGGGGAGCTTCTACATATTTCCATAAATGTCGTTTTACTAAAACTGCTTCGGCTTGTATTACCCAAGTGTCGTAATTATCTTGACGTAGTGGGTCAATGTGATACGTAGTTTTCGGCATTGTGTCCAAAAACCGATCAGAGCCCATTTTCCTTATGTTCAACAACGATTGTCATTTGTGTGACGACGAGAAAAAAAAAAAATTCTTCAGTCTTCACGCTCTGCTACCATATTAACTTTTATGATGTGAATCATAAATAAGAAAACTTGTTGATGTTGAACAATATTTGTTTAATGTATTTAAAGGATTATAATGGGAATATTAAATTGAGAGTTTTAGAAAGACATAAATCAGTTACTTGACAACAGTCAGTGTCAGTACTAAAAACAAGTATTAAAAATAATAAATAAAAAACCAAAGAGGATTGTTCCTCTTTACAAGTATACAAAATTCAATATTTTATTTCTACTTTGAAGCTAGGTGCACGGTTCCATTTGGTTGTTTCCTATGGAGAAGAGCCGGCAAGAAACTCCATGGGTTACCATTAGAGAATACTCATGGTTTTCAATCCCGGCATTGCGGGATTTCTGACGCGTAATCCCGGGATACCGGGGCTATCCCGGCATTAGACTATGTGGTTTTTAATTAGGCTCTAATGAATAAAACACTTGAGTAATTTCTTTAAAGTTTTTAATACTGTTACACAACACAAATATAAGTAAGGAAACAAAAAAGACAAAACTAAAAAACTATACTTTTGTAAGAAATAAAAAACACGATTCGGTCGTCGGGCGTTGAACAGCACGGACGCTCTCAATTGTGCTGCGCCAAAGTTTTTTATTAAACGTTTAGTAAAATGTGCACACCAGATTTTGCAAGTTTCATTTTTCAGCCGGGAATCGAAATCAAAGTGTTTTTGTTTTGCCGTGTTGTAACTTTATGTCGCCAAAAATACATTAAAACAGTACAAAAGTGGGTGGACTAAGTGTTCCTGATCTCAGGCGAGCGGTCTAGTGCTTAAGAATAACTGCCGCAAGACCCAGTTGTAAGCTTATCTGGTGAGACCTTTCCGGGATCTCTGAAGAGGTCCGCCTAGTCATGAGTGGATCTCATTATAAACCCTTACATCTTATAAGCTGTATTACAATTAGTTCGACTAACTTTAAACTGTATTACGTGTGTGATTATTTGTGTAGTGCAGTGTTCCAAAATAGTTTGTTATTTGCAAATACGCAATCTTTTGTTAGATATTTGGAGTGAGTCGAGGGTCGCAGGTAGTCGTTGACCAACAAAAAATTATGCCTTTTATTTAGATTTTAGTGCTCTTGACTCTGACATTGGATTTTGAGCCCTATAACTTCGAGGCCAAGTGTAGTTTTTTGTTTAGTTGGGTAAGTGATAAATTTATTTTTGTGAAGAAGTGTTTAAGTTTACATATTTCAATATTTGTGAAGTTGAAGACAGCTGAAGACTAAGATAAGATTAAGAGTATTGCTAGCGAGATTCACAAGAAACCTGAAACAGATAGTAGCCAGACGAAGACAATGGAAACAGCAACGTTTTACACAGCATAGCAGTGACATAGAAAAGAGTCGAGAAAGCAGTCAAACCCGCCGAAAGATGCACCGGTGAAGCTGGACATAAAGCAATCTGGCGGCGACGTCGTTAAAAGATGCCCATCCATAGATAAATATCGCCCGTCTCTCCACTAGTCCATTGCCTACTCAAGGATGCATATCCGGTATGGCTCGCAAATCCTTCCTTATCCTGAGGGCTTGTCTTATCCCTACCATTACCGTGCCACCCGGTCTACTCCCTGATATGCAATGGCCTCTGTAGCACCATGCAACATGAGGCTTCAGGGGCTAGTGCAAATCTTGAGATTCATTGGATTTATCGAATCTGGTTAAACCACGCTAGGATCGGTGCATTTCATGCATTCATTCACTTTTGTAAGAAATAAAAAAACACAAAACAAACTATTTATAATTCCGAAAATACAATCGCAAAAATATCAAAGCATCCAATGTTTGACTTCCAAGCGGGCTTCGTAATTTATTGCCAACATAAGCAGCAGCTGAAAACGCTCGCTCAGGTTCTACACTGGTTGGAGGAATAGACAATAGATACTTAAAATGCTGTTTCTAAGTGATATCCTCGAACTTCTCCATTTTCAAACAGGCTCATTTTATGTCTAATACTATTTGCCAACCCTTTCTAAGTTCTACGACAAACATTTATTAGGGCTATACCTGTGTACGTATCGTGCAGCGTAATGTTATTTTTTTTATCGTTATGTAATAAATACTATTACAGGCCATTTTTTCCAGCCTGTTAGCTTCTAGTTTTAGGTAAATCTAGAATAAAGTGACTGCGGTCTATTAATATATTCTAGGCAAGTTCATTGTCAAGGCGCAACAGACTACGGAAAGCAAACTAGACCTGTTTTTGGCAATCCCGAAAATCCCAAGATTAGCCAAGTACAGTCCCGGGATTTTAGAGATCAGGAAACGACCGGGATCCCGGAATTAAATTCTCTATTTATGAAATGAAATGAAATACTAGTTACCATAGAGTTTCTTGCTAGCTCTTTTCTTTTAAAAATAATTGGCACACAATGTTTTCAAATTACACTATTAATAGGTGTGGACGACAGTGTAGGCCTGTCAACAAGTAGGTATAACCTGATTTTTATAACTGTGCGCGCCTGTCAACGTCAAAATATTATAGTGTTTGTGGTTTAAATAATAACAATAACAACTTAGCGAATAATATGGCAGAACTGTGGAGACGACATGAGTTGTCAAAGTCAAATCATTTATTTCAAATAGGCCCTTGTATGGCACTTTTGAACGTTAAAATTTACAAAATAAAATTAATTAATTAATTAACTCTAATAATAAATTGATTCTAGTCGCCCCTTCTAAAAGGTAGTTTTCGTATGGAGAAGAATGGGCAAGATACTCCACCGTTACTCTTTTAAAATGTTTTACAATATTTTGTATAGGTACCTAAGTACATTAGTTAAATAATTATATGTGAAAACGATGCACCTAGAATAAAATTACTATACCACAATAGGTAAAAAGAATTAAAAATGAAGCAATGACAGATAATTTAATTATGTGATAAATACATGCTGCTCACATAATTACAAACATTGTATAAAAGTAGACGATTTTCCTAAAATTTTATAATTAATAAGCCAGTGTGAGGAAGTAATCACAGAATGTTAAATCAATATCATATAACAAAAAAGAATAACTTTTACAATTAAATTAGCAACCGGTTTGATTTTGTCTTGATTCTGAATTGTCCTATGGAGCAGGACCAGCATATTTCCAAGCGTCTTGGATATAATCCTCTAATTTTTAATATGCTTGTTTACAAAGTGTATTTTTAATATGAATTTTAAATTTTCTTTCATTTAATTACAATATGTCACAAGGTATTTTGTTGTAACATTTAACACAGTACCCTATAAAAGATGTATGTCCTTTGGATAATTTGAAAAATGGTTGATCTAGTTTATCTTTATTTCTAGTATTAAAATGATGTACATCACTTATTTTATTAACAAGATGTGGATTTTTCCTTACATACATAATATTTTCGTAAATAAATTGGCAGTTTAGTTGCCACCCCCCGTGTTGCGTAGTGACTTAGACAATTTTTTGGACTCTTGTAATGTGATATTTAAACAGGCAGACTTGCATGTCTGTATTATCGGCGATTTTAATTTGGGTAACATAAAATGGAACTTGGTTAATGACTCAGTGAACAATTATGCATCTTCTGGTATTTGTAACGCGCTAATAGATTTTAATCACATGCATAAATTGACACAAATCAATGGCGTCATGAATGTGTCGGGACGAATATTAGACCTTGTATTAACTAATTTACCTTCCGGTAGCGTTACTGAGGCCCTTAACCCCCTTAGTAATATTGATGTCCACCACCCTCCAATCGAAATCCTGCTACAATCGAGTGAAGAAACTCGGCTTCCTTATAACCCTCAGTTTACAAAAACTAATTATTATAAACTTGATTACTCAAAAATCTGCGCTAATCTAAATGATATAAACTGGGATAAAATTTTCGAACCTTTGCCTGATGTTAATACAATGCTTCGTGTATTTTATGACAGGCTTCTTTACAGTATAAACAAGCATGGACATACCGGGCCTACCTGCAAACGTAAAAAATATCCTCCTTGGTTCAACAAAAGTTTAATAAGAGCTTTAAAGGAAAAGGAAAAATTAAGATCTCGATACAAAATCTATAAGAACCCTAGAGATGAACTCGAACTCAAATTGTTGGGCAAACGGTGTTCCAAATTGGCAACTGACAGTTACAACCAGTATATAAAAGACATAGAAAATAACATCGCCAAAAAGCTTTTGGGCATACATTAAGGATAAAAAGGTGGCTCTAGCTCTTTCCCGGCTACAATGACTAACGGAAGCGTCTCTACATCTGATGGTCCTCTATTATGTGAAATGTTCGCGGTAAATTTTTCCTCCGCATTCAGCGATACAAAAGCAACCATCACTGAGCAAGAGTCCGATTATCTTCATAATATGAAGAATAACAGTCTACCTCTAACGGCACCCGTGATTGATCGCGAAGACCTGCTGACGAAGCTTAAATTACTGGATCAGAGTAAAGGCGCTGGCCCTGACGGTATCCCTCCAGTATTTATTTATAAATGTGCCCACGTTCTGGTATCCCCTTTAACACTGATTTTTAATAAATCCCTCAGCTCAGGTATCTTTCCTAATTCGTGGAAAAAAGCTAAAATTATTTCTATCCATAAGAGTGGTGAGAAGGACAACATAAAAAATTATAGACCCATCTCTATCTTGTCTACCTTTGGCAAGGTCTTCGAATCCTTGGTTTGCCCATACATTCAGGCACACTTCAAACTCTATTTGAGCTTTTCTCAGCATGGCTTCGTGAGTTCCAGGTCTACTTGCACTAATCTAGCGACTTTCACAGAAATGCTATCGGATGCCATTGACTGTGGCAAGCAGATCGACGTGATTTATACCGACTTTAGCAAAGCCTTTGACCGCGTACCTCACCATTTACTTCTGTCGAAATTATCTGCGTATGGTATCACTGGTACACTCTATAACTGGCTAAAGTCTTACCTCGAAAATCGTTTCTTCTTTGTTGCAGTTAATGGTTTTCTATCTGGAACCTACAAGACGTCCTCAGGGGTTCCCCAGGGGTCACATATTGGACCAATTCTATTTAATGTTTTTGTTAACGATATTCCACACTGCCTGAAATTCTCGGATTGCTATATGTATGCAGACGACCTAAAATTCTCTAGGATAATCGAATCTAAAGATGACAAAATATTGCTTCAACAGGATTTAGACTCGTTAGTTAAATGGTGTAACGACAACGAAATGAGCTTAAACGTAAAAAAGTGTTTCTACGTGAAATACACTCGGAAAAAGAATAATATTGCTAGTTTATATTACGTGGGCACTAACGCTATCCAAGAGGTGAACCAAATAAGGGACTTAGGAGTTATATTCGATAAAGCTTTGACATTTGTACCTCATGTTGACGGCGTCATCAAAAGGGCTTCTAAAATGCTGGGATTTGTTGTGCGGAATGTTGCTGGTTTTAAGCATAGTCGTACAAAAATCATAATGTACAACTGTCTCGTTCGCAGTACCTTAGAATATTGCAGTACAATATGGAGACCTCACTACTCCACGCATATCCTTCGACTGGAGCGAATACAAAAGAGATTCCTCTGGCATCTGGCCTTTGCTACCGGAAATGCAAAAAGGATAAGATCATACGAAGCCCGATTGTCTTATTTTAAGATGATTTCATTGGAAAAACGAAGAATAATTATTGATTCCTTATTCCTATATAAGCTCTTCAGATGCAAGATTGATTGCCCCCTATTACTATCCAAATTTCAGTTTCGGGCCCCTGCTAGAATCCCTCGTGCTCCAATTACTCCCTTACACCCTCCACTCCGCAGAACAGTACTTGGTGCAAACTCTATCGTTCCTCGTCTTTGCAAATTATTAAATGGCTCCAGTGATCTTGTTGACGTGCATTATGACTCTTATGCCAGCTTTCATAGAATAGTTACCAGTACCTAATGTAATATCTGATTGTTGTTTTTCTTTCCTCTTTTATTTTTGTTGATCATATAGTTTCTTTTTTTTTCTCCTTATATTCATTCCATCGCGTAATTTTAATATCTTGTTAATTTTAAGTCTTCTATTAGTCTAAAGTAACCGTCATGAGAAGCTATAAATTTTGTAAACAAGTGTTCAGGAGTTCACAACATTTGGACCAACAAAAAAAATGAATTTGTTTAAGATTTAATAAATTATTAAGTAACAAATATTAATTAACATATATTATTTAAGAATAATTATTCGTCAGATTCAGATGTTTCCATTTCTGTGTCAGAATCAGTGACATGTATTACGAAGCTGTCTACAGTTTTATCAATCATCTCATCGATTTTGGAATAAAAATTATCGTCTTCCTTGATAACATGCTCCACACAACGCTTCCAATTTTCCGAAGTAATCTGCTGCAGTCCCTCTTGTAATCATTGTTTTACCTCGTCAAATTTAAAATTTGTATTTTGTTTACAATCCCTGCGACGGACGCGTTCCGGTACCAAGAAACACAAACGATAGCGCTTTGCGTCGCTAAAATATGATCCGACTAAATTAAATAGGTTGTTACTTTCATATAACCCGTCTATATTTCATGTCGATTGAATATGGTCAATTTATTATTATCTCGCAGTATAAAATGTTTACTTAGTAAAAGATGTTTGTTTACATAATTTATAGCTTCTCGTGACGGGTACTTTAGCGCTTGTAAGTTAAAGGGGCATGCGGTGCTAACCTGTAATAAATTGTTATACTAACCCTACATTATGGTAGATTTAACTTTGACTATTTGTAGTATAAACAATTGTTTCGTTGGTCAATAAAGAATAAAGAATAAAGGAAAGAAACTATTTAAAAGGATTATTATTATGACGGTATAATAATAATCCTTTAGAATAGTTTCCTGAGATATTCGCGGCGACGTAAATTTCACTGGTAAACAGTAGTTTTGTTTTATGAAGTTTCATGCCTGATTTTTTATTCCTGATTAATAAATTCCAGTTTTTCTTCATTCAATATGATATCACATTCGTTACTTCTAACATTAAGTAATTTAAATCTAATGCCTTTGGTTTTTTAGGGTTCCGTACCCAAAAGCTAAAACGGGACCCTATTACTAAGACTCCGCTGTCCGTCCGTTGTCTGTCTGTGCATCTGTCACCAGGCTGTATCTCATGAACCTTGATAATTAGACAATTGAAAACACAGATGATGTATTTCTGTTGCCGCTATAATAATAAATACTATATAAAACCAATCAAGAGCGAGTCGGACTCGCGCACCGAGGGTTCCGTACCAATATTATTATGGTGGTATAATGATACCATCATAATAATATTGGTATCATTTTTATTATTGGTAAAAAGATATGGGCAAATTTAGATTTTCACGAAAACTTATAAGTACTAAAATTTTCGCGGAGACGCGGTTATGATCATCAAAATCAGCCCTTTTAAAGTTCAACAAAATGGTCCGCGATGGCATATATTCCAAGGATGACCCACAATAACCATTTTTATCTTTCAGAATTTGATAAAAATTTCATTGTTATTTCCGAAGCTATTTTGACCGGTATTATTTAATCCTTATCCAATAAACTATGTTACTTAAATTGAGCATTTAATTTTGGTTAAAATATGCCTTGCCATCATTTTATTTAAATGATTAGTTTAAAAGATATCACAGATTCAAAATTACGCGTGACAAAATAATTATGGTTGACCGTAACGCGGGCGCAGCGGTAGGAGTCGATGACTTTTTCCTCCGCTTTTAGGTATGTTATCCCGGTATCGGTAGTACGTTCCCGTGGGATATTTTCGAACATCCACGCGGGCGAAGCCGCGGGCAAAAGCTAGTAATTAATAAAATAAAAAATAAGAAAGTTTTATTTGTACTCTTAAAAGATCGTGGGTAACGAAACGTAATCGAATGTACCTGTGCCGCTATTGATAGTTCTCAACTTCTCAGTCATCTTAGGTACAAAAGGCAATGTTATTGATAATATGAAAACCTAGGATGTAAGAGCGAGCGAAACGAGCTCCTGACTTGGGGCACCCCGACTCGGACAGGTTAGGTTCGAAGGGGATGGCGGGGTCTAATGAGCGAGCGAAGCGAGCGAACAAAGACCCCAGCTTCGTGGTTATTTTGAGGGTTCCGTACCTCAAGAGGAAAAAACGGAACCCTTATAAGATCACTCGTTTATCTGTCTATCTGTCTGTCCGTCTATCACAGCCAATTTGCACATATTTATACATTTTGTAAATAAATTAGATTAGGTTGCAATAAATACAAAAATATTAAGAATATGTAGGCATTTAATTAAGCATTGGTGTTACAGAATGGAAACGAAACAAGTAGGACTATTCAGTATTTTCAATCACTATCAGATAAATTTTCGATTTCCGATTCCGTTTTGCTGTCGTCAGAATCATCTTGTAAAGTCAAAGTCAAATCATTTATTTCAAATAGGCCCATGTATGGCACTTTTGAACGTCAAAATTTTTTTTTTTTTTTTTTGAATTTTTATAATGTGAATTTATACTAGTATACTAACATAGTTTTTAAGACCTCTGTTACTAACACTATATAGACAATTTTGTAATTATGCCTGAAATAAATGAATTTATTTATTTATTTATTTATTTATTTATTTATAATTGATTCTAGTCGCCCCTTCCAAAAGGTAGTTTTCGTATGGAGAAGAATGGGCAAGAAACTCCACCGTTACTCTTTTAAAATGTTTTACAATAGTTTGTATTAGTACGTACATTAGTAAAATAATTATATGTGAAGACGATGCACCTAGAATAAAATTACTATACCACAATAGGTAAAAAGAATTAAAAATGAAGCAACGACAGATAATTTAATTATGTGATAGATACATGGTGCTCACATATTTACAAACATTGTAAAAGTAGACGATTTTCCTAATGTTTTTAAAATTAATAAGTCAGTGTGTGAGGAAGTAATCACAGAATTTAAAATCAATGTCATATAACACAAAATTATAAATTTTACAATTCAATTAGCAACCTGTTTGATTTTGTCTTGATTCTAAATTGTCCTATGGAGCAGGACCAGCATGTTTCCAAGCACTCTTATCTTGGATATAATCCTCTAATTTGTAATATGCTTGTTTACATAGTGTACTTTTAATATGAGTTTTAAATTTTCTTTCATTTAATTGCAATATGTCACAAGGTATTTTGTTGTAACATTTAACACAGAACCCCATAAAAGATGTATGTACTTTAGATAATCTGAAAAATGGTTGATCTAGTTTATCTTTATTTCTAGTATTAAAATTATGTCTATCACTTATTTTATTAAACAGATGTGGATTTTTCCTTACGTACATAATATTTTCATAAATGAATTGGCAAGGTACCGTCATAATATTAATCCTTTTAAATAGTTTCCTGAGAGATTTGCGGCGACGTAGATTATAAATGGCTCTGACAGCTCTCTTTTGTAAAATAAAGATGGATTCAATGTCAGCAGCCCGACCCCACAGTAAAATGCCATACGACATAATGCTGTGGAAGTAGCTAAAATAGACCAATCGCGCGGTTTCTACATCTGTTAACTGTCTTATCTTTCTAACAGCATAAGCGGCCGAGCTTAGCCGCCCCGCAAGAGATGTTATATGAGGTCCCCATTGTAATTTCTCGTCTAGCGTGATTCCTAGGAAAACCGTTTGATTAATAACGTAATAAATTTGTAAATTTGTACATTGATTATAAATTCAAAATCGAGATCAAAATATTTCAAGTAGTCTTTTCAATTTTTTCAACATGAGCACAAGTTTTTTGCCACGTTTCACTGCTAACTTGGCCCAAACTTTCATTGATCAGTCTTTCCATATTCGTCATGTTTTGCTCGATATTTTTAGATGCGACATAATTTTTAACGATACCCCAAATATTTTCAATCGCATTTAATTCTTGGGTGATAAGGGGGAAGGCGTAAGACATCAAAACCCTTGCTTTTTATAAAATCGTCAATCTTGTAGATTACGTGTTGGGCTTTGTACTTCTTTATTGTATCGTACAATTCCAATTTAAGAAGAGATTCATCAAATGCTATACCCTTATCCCTGAGCCATTGCTGCATATCGGCTTTCTTTGTAGATTGCGTCGGTAGTCGTTCAGCCCGTGTGTTGTGATAAGATGCATTGTCTAAGACAATGACAGAGCGCGGAAGTAAATTGGGTAGCAACTTTTCATTTAGCCATTTTACATAGTTATCATAGCTCATATTTGAATGATAATCACCAGCTGTTGAGTTGGCCTTATAAACCAAGGAAGCATTTTCAATAAAACCATCCTTGGTTCCCGCGTGCACTAAAATAAAGCGAGTGCCTGTGCTATTTTTTTTTAAAAACGGAGTTCTTTCCTTTTTTTTTTGCCCAGGTGTTGTTTCGCATGTGTGTCAAAAGGACGTAGCTCTCATCGGTGTAGACAATGGGCTGACTTTGAGAGCGGTACTCTGTTTTTTTTTTTAAATATTTTAAACGCCACATTTGTATATCATGACGCTCCGTCAAGACTTTACGGTTGTTCTCTGTTTTGCGCCACTTGTAACCTAATTTCAACAGTAACTTGCGAACAGTTTCTAAACAACCTTCGAATCCGATTTTTTCATTCAATGCTGTTCTTAACTTAGCTAATGTTGGAATTTCTTTATGGACAATATGGAAATCTTGTACAGTACTGCGAACCACATCGGCTGTAAAATTATCTATATCCACTTTATTATCTCGCTTTCTCCTTTTCTTCATAGGTAAAGTGAATTTTGATGAAGTGGATGGCAATTCCTTCTCTTCTTTTAATATTCTTTGAACTGTTTTTTGGCTCACACCCGTAGCTTCAGCTGTACAGCGTGTAATGTCTCGTAAATGAGACAAATCACAGTTGAGTTCCATTAATGATTTTGTAAATTCATATTCTTCTCGCAGAAAATGATAAACACTAGCTATCATATTTCGACCCTAAAACAAAATGTAATCAAAATAATTAAGTAATATAAACATTTTATAACACAAAAAAAACATTCATTTTATAAATACTTCTGCTTCTATTGCTATATTAAGTATCTTTGTATAACATTTTAATTGAAAACGTATAAATAAATATTACCTCACTATGGACAACTCTTCTTCGTTTTGTTGCCATGCTGACCTTACTCCGTGAAACAATTTGGCGCGAACTAAAAACCACTACTGATCCGGACCGTGTCCCGATCGACACTGAGCGCTCTCGAGGTTACGCACACAAAAACAATGTGCATGTGCACGCTTGACAACATTCATAGCCAAACGGACTTCGTGACATAGAACATCTGTACACATGTATTTCTGTGACCCAAATACGAATTTGTAACGTAAATAGTAGTAAATAAATGAGTTTTGAATAAAGGGGTCACTTTTAGGGGGCAAACAAGAAAATTAAGAAAAAGTTTTGCTAACAGTATCATGTGACATATCAAATGAAAGGACTTGTTGCGAGACCCTTAAACATATTTTTTATACAGGGTGTCAGGAACATCGACGCAAATACTGTTACCATGGATTCAGTATATTAGTGATTCTTAATATGATTATGATTCTGACGAAAAATTTATTCGTCGGTTATTTAAAAAAAAAACAACTGTTTCATAGAAAAGTGCAATACTATGTAGTGTATTTATGTATATTTAACTGTGCTTGTTTTTATATATATAATTAGGAATAACTATTATATTTATAGTTTGTAATAGGAATATGTGTATATTTGAATATTTTTTAATCCTCAATTTTTCGTAATTGCACCTACCGCTGTTTGTCTCTGCAATACCCCAAGGTTGACTGCTAGAAAATGCCTATGGCATTAAGTCCGCCTATGTACATTTCTGTGCTTGAAGTATTAAATAAATAAATACCTACGTGGTCGAAATGTATGGCACAGCAGATTTTTTTTAAATATAATTTCAATACTCAATACTCAATACGTTTATTGCATTCCACAATGTGAACTTTCAATAACCGACGAAAAATTTCAGTACTGAATCTATGGTATAGTATTCGCGACGATGTCCCTGACACCCTGATAATTTTAAAATAAATACTAAAATAAATTAAAGATATTTAAGAAATTCGAAGAAAATTAACCATTCCCCCTTATCTCCGAAACTTATCGGACCACGCACAATGAAGGGTTCCGTAGGTCGGATGACTTTATCCTAAGAACAAAATTAACATTGTAGTTGAAAAACATGTTCTCCCATACATTTCAACTGCAAATTTATGTTGGACGATTATTACTCGTTAACTTGTAGAGCCTACTGCTGTGATGTGTTTTTCTTTTAAGAGTCCTATTACATTTTTTTACGGAAATTCGTAATTTTTGACGTTGTAATTTTCATTAACATTATGATATTTTAATTATTTAATTACAATAACGATAGTGCCATTCTCTTTCTTATAAGTTGGAGTTACACATTATTTTCAAGTGATTTGCTGAATTGACGCGGAATATATAGTCCTTTAATTTTATTTATGGTAATTTTTTTCTTATTATATTGAGAAACGAAAACTAATGAAACGTATTCATTGTAGATAGAAGTTTTATATCTTATTAGTTTATTTGATAAAATTTTATTTATTTGGAATATAATGGACGCTGAATCAAGACATTTATTGCTTTTCTTTATGATTTTTCTGTGAAACCTCAAGAAATTTAAAGAAATTCTAGAACTCCAATAAACAAGTAAAACATTCAACTTATCTTTTAGTAATTTTAGCTTTTATTTGAATTGAATGGAACAAAGTGAATTTAAGCGTCAAAGTTCCATCGCCAACGGATTTTCTTGTAAACTGAGTTCGTAAAACATTTATAGTAAATTACACGAAAAGAAAAATTAAAATGTGTAACGCCAACTTACAAGAAAGAGAATAGCACTATCGTTATTCATAATCAAATAATTAAAATATATTACTGTTGCTGAAAATTACAACGTCAAAAATCATGAATTTGCGTAAAAAGTGTAATAGGACTCTTAACTTCGTTATATACTACCGGCGTGAATTTTTTCACATATCCAAAAACAACCATTTAGATCGCAGGGAGGGGGACATTTTACTCAAAGTTAGTAAAATTGACTTGACAAAAAATTTGCATTAAAAGCTTAATATTTCGCAAAAAGATCCCTGAATCCAAAAATGCTTTTAACACAATCGTAAATCGTATCATATAATATATTTTAAGCATTAGAATCGTTCCTAGACCTCGTAGACTTTTTAAAAATAGTCTTGTCACGTGGTCATTCAAGTCATTGTAAGATTGTTTCATATTAAATGACGATCTGCAGGTGTTAGTGGGCGGCGCCAACGACACGGCCGCGATGGAGCCCGCGCGTGCCGAGGTCGACGCGCTGCGTCGGCGCCACGTGGACGCGCAGCTGCACGTGCTGGACGCGCCCGGCGTGCCCGCCGACGTGCCCGCCGACGTGCCCGAGCACGACGCGCACTTGCGCGCGGGCGGCGTCGCGCTCGCGGCCGCCGCGCCGCACGTGTCGCGTGACGCGCTGTTGCTGCTGCTGCCGCCGCACGCAGAGTTCAACCAAGACTTTCTCAACAGAGTGAGTACAGCACGCGACGCGCGCGAGTGACCTCATCGTTCAGATATGTATAGGAACTCGCGGTCTCCGCAGGTGCGCATGAACAGCATCGCGGGCGAGCAGTGGTATCTGCCGCTGGCGTTCGCGCGGTTCTCGCTGTACGCGCACCCGCGCTTCCTGGCGCCGGGCGGCGGCAAGCCGCAGGTGAACACGGGCCGGTTCAACCCCGCCGCGCGCCTCGCGCTCGCCTTCTACCGCTCCGACTACGACGCGGCCGCGGCCACGTGGCGCGGCGCGGAGCACGCTGCGCCGGCCGACGTGCTGGCGCGCGCGGCGCTGCGCGTGCTGCGCGCGCCCGAGCCCGCGCTCGTGCTGGCGCCGCGCGGCCCGCCCTGCGCCGCGCGCGCGCCGGCCGCGCGCGAGCCGTCGGCGTGCGCGCGCGCGCTGCGGCGCGAGCAGTTCGCGTCGCTGGACGCGGGCGCGCGCCACTCGCTGGCGCAGCTGCTGCTGGAGACGCAGGCGGACCTCGACGACTGACGCTGAGCGCTCCGCGTCACAAATATAATATATACGTACATACGCGCAACAAATATACTTTTGCAGTTGAAACCGAATAGTTTTATTTCGTCTTCTGCTTAGCTTTACCTGCAACCTGTCATCATGTTATGGTTCCTCGAGGTTCCAAACTCCAATTTGTCATACACATTTCGCCCTCTTTGAATAGTAGATTATTAACTAAAGGTATAAAACAGTGTGTTAAGTCACGGGCGCTATTTTGAATCCCAAACGCAACGGAGGATTCTAGGGCTCCCGAGCGCAGCGAAGGAGCTACAGGGTCGGCGAACGCTGACGGCCTCGCGCCTTAGGGGACCTCGCAAAAAGGTTTTACAAGTTATTAGAAGTTTAGTTATTCGTATTTATTTTCCCACCGGCCCCCCGTCCTGGGGGGGCAGTGAATCTCGAGAAGTACTTTTTAATCAAATCCCAAACAAGGCCAAAATATGTTCAGTAATGTTACAGTACAATATCTTTGTGCTGTATCTGCAATCTACATCGCAATCTTATGTTCTTTATCGCACGTTCAATATCTATTAAATGTTTCTACTATCTGTTTTCAACACGTAGTCGTTAGTATATAAGATGCACCTTTGGATAATTATAACCAGACTATACTACATCTTTGGTCTCATTTATACCTAACCATATACTGCCAAGAAGTTTGGCAAATTGGTGACCCCGACGAACGAATACGCAGCAAGAAACATGGCGCAACCACCGTGCAAGGCGAACATAAATCAGCAAGGAACACTTGAAGTAGCTGCTGGCACCTCGGTTTTATCCCGCATTCCGGAATTTTGGAAAGACCAACCCAGATTATGGTTCACGCAACTAGAAGCCATATTAGCACCACAGAAGCAAGGAGACGAATACAAATACTGTACGGTAATAGCAAAGTTATCCAAGGAAGAAATACTACAGGTTAGTGACCTAATCACTTCGCCACCGACTACAGATAAATACAAAAACATCAAGGAACGTTTAATTGATTGTTACGAAGAAACAGAACAGCGGCAGTTTCAAAAATTAATATCAGAGACAGAACTCGATGATCAAAAACCTTCGCAGTTAGTACGTCAAATGCGAGTCCTCGGGAGAGGAAAAATCAGTGACGAAACAATTAAACTACTATGGTTCAGGCTTTTACCAACATCAGTTACTACGGTTCTAGCAGTTACGGAAGACATGGAAATTGACAAACTGAGCCTAATTGCAGACAAAATAATAATGAATTCAAAAGTAACCGAAATATCAGCTGTTAGCAACGACACTTCAAACGACAACAATACAGCATGCATTTTAATCCAGCTAGCAAAATTACAGATAGATATTGACGCAATTCAGCAAGGTCGATATGGCTATCGACCCAACACGCACAATCATTTCAAGGAACGTCAGCAATTCCCGATTATGAGGCCGAGAGCAAACTATAGAGGGGCAAATCGATTTTGTTACTACCACGGAAGATTCGGAAAATATGCAAGGAACTGCATTAAGCCATGCGGTTGGAAACCAATGACTTACGTACGGAACCAGGGAAACGAATAAGAGCACAGACAACGGCGAAACTCTGTGCAATCCACCCATCCAATCGCCTCACCATTACCGACCGAAAAAGTGGTATGAAGTTTTTGATTGACACGGGCGCAAATATCTCAGTCATTAGCAAGCAACAGAGATATTCAATTTTTCAAAATGAACAATACACACTATACGCTGCAAATGGGACTAAAATTAGGACTTACGGCGAGAAGACGCTTACCTTGAATTTAGGACTACAACGATGTTATAAATGGAATTTTATAATCGCCGATGTTACACAACCAATAATTGGAGCAGATTTTCTAGAGCACTATAAACTATTAGTCGACATAGCTGGTCGCAAACTTATCGACAAAGTTACAGAGCTGACAACGCATGTAACTTCAGAAAAAGCGGCACAACAAGCAATTCGTACTATCGCAGTGGGAACGAATCCACGTATTACGCAACTTTTAAACAAGTACGAAGACATCACGAAAGAGTCCTCTCTACGCAATGCGCCCAAACATAAGATTGAACACCACATTATCACTATAGGACCACCCGTCGCAGCTCGGGCAAGACCATTACCTCCAGAAAAATACGACATAGCCAAAAAGGAATTTCAAAGTATGATAGAACTCGGAATTTGCCGACCGTCAGATAGCCCATGGGCAAGCCCATTGCATATGGTAAAAAAGAAAAATGGCGAATGGAGACCGTGCGGAGACTATCGAATGCTCAATAGCACGACAGTTCCGGACAAATACCCACTACCAAGATTAACTGACTTTACATACATATTAGAAAATAAGAAGATACTAAGCAAGATAGATATACGCAAAGCATACCACTGTATTCCTGTTAAGGATATAGAGAAAACAGCCATCATCACACCTTTCGGACTTTTTGAGTACTTAAGAATGCCTTTCGGATTACGCAATGCGGCACAAACATTTCAACGATTCATGGATTCCTTATTTAGAGATTTAAATTTCGTATTTATATATGTAGACGACTGTCTCATCGCATCGGACAGCGAAGATTTGCATTATCAGCATTTAGAAACGGTTTTCAAACGTTTACACGAGAATGGAATAACCATTAATCTCGAAAAATGCGAATTTCACAGAAGGGAAATAGATTTCTTAGGTTATCATATAACGAGCCAAGGAATACAACCTACCGAGGAAAATTACAAGGCAATCATGGAATTTCCCAAACCGAAAACGATTCAAGAATTAAGAAGATTTTTGGGCATGATCAATTTCTACAGAAGTAATATTCCACGCGCAGCGGAAAATCAAAGAGTTTTAAACGAATTTCTACATGGTTCAAAAAAGAACGATAATTCACCTGTTCCTTGGACAACGGAAGCAGACCAAGCTTACGAAAAATGCAAGGAAAGCTTGAAAAACGCGGTATTAACAGCGCATCCTTCCCGCAACGCATCACTAGCGCTCATGACCGACGCTAGTGCTACTTGCGTTGGTGGAGTTTTACAACAAAAATCCGGACGCAATTGGGAACCATTAGGTTTTTTTTCACAAAAATTGAGCGAAACTCAACAAAAATATTCTACGTTTGACAGAGAGCTGTTGGGAATTTACATGGCCGTCAAACATTTTCACAGATTAATCGAGGGAAGAGAATTTACAATATTTACGGATCACCGACCTTTGACATACGCATTCTCCCAAAAACCATCATCAAACGATACACCGCGACGGGTCCGGCAGTTAGATTTCATTTCACAGTACAGTACCAACATCCAACACATAAGCGGACGTGACAATATTACCGCCGATGCCTTATCTCGAATAGAGGAAATATACGTGCCATCACCTATCGATTACGCTGAATTGGAAAAATGTCAATCAACAGATAATGAACTTAGTAAATTACGTGACAATAAAAGATTAAAATTCAAAAACATTACGCTTCCGGGTTCCACAATAAACATCACCTGCGACACGTCTACTGGAAAAAGCCGCCCCTACTTACCAAAGCATTTTCGCAAACAAATTTTCGATACCATTCATGGTATGAGCCATCTAGGAAAAAGAACTACGAGAAAAATGATAACCCAAAGGTATTTATGGCCGTATATGAACAAAGATATCAATAATTGGTGTAGATCATGTTTAGCCTGCCAGAAATCAAAAATACAACGACATACGATATCACCTCCTGGTGCTTTTATGACAGCGCAACGTTTTGAGCATTTACATATTGACATCGTCGGGCCACTTCCGATTTCACAAGGGAAGAGATATTTAATCACAATCATAGATCGTTGTACGTCATGGCCCGAAATATTTCCGGTAGAAGATATAACTGCAGAAACAGTAGCCAAGACGCTTTTCGAAGGATGGATTACTCGTTTTGGTTGTCCATTGCGCATTACTACGGATCAAGGCCGACAGTTTGAATCAAGAATATTTGAGTCACTCTCTCGATTTTTGGGAATACATAAAATTAGGACAACACCTTATCATCCGCAATCCAATGGAATGATAGAGAGATTTCATAGAACTTTAAAGGTAGCGTTAATGACAAGAGAATCCAACGAAAATTGGTTAAAAGAAATCCCAACAGTTTTACTCGGGTTGCGGAGTAGCTTGCGAGAAGACACAGGTTATAGTTCAGCAGAGATGACATATGGAACGCCAATACGACTCCCTGGAGGGTTTTTTGAGTCATCAGCAGCACAGTTATCAACGTACGAAGAATTTGTAAAACAAATTCAAAAGGGCATCACACAAATGACGTCAATTCCGAAAAGAAAAAACCATAACCAAGCTATATTTGTGCATCCCGAACTCAAAGAATGCTCACACGTATTTGTTCGGTGTGATAGAATGAAGAAAGCCCTGACGCCGCCGTATGAAGGACCCTACCCAGTAATTAGTAGAACAGATAAAACATTTTGCATTAGAATTAGGGATAAGGGGACAGTGATATCAATTGATAGATTGAAACCAGCTTTCATGATCAATGACGAATCAAACTACGTGCCAGATTCAAAGGATTGCGACAGACATTCACACACGTACGCTACACGATCGGGACGTAAGGTAAAGCCAGTGGTACGTCTATAAAAATCGCTGATAGAAGCAAGTTATTCGTATATATATTAGCATAGATCTTAACATATACCATTAATTCACAACTACTCGTAACAACAAGACATCTAAAATGGGAAATCAAAGTTCTAAGGACCAGATAACATACAATACGGACAGTTGCCTCAATCAAAACGAAGCGGACAAACTCCGTAACCTGATCCAGGAGGACTAACGGTGGACAAGAAATGTTGCGATGGGACAGATTATTTTAACAATCGGTGCGATCCTAATTTATGGCATAATGAAAACACTGGACAGAAGAATGAAGAGTTTAACGGAAAAAATAATAAGCACTCGTGCAACAGCTAAGTCAAAATTACAGACGTCAGCAAATCGCACCACAACAGGCGTCATCAAATTCCACCGCGTACAATAGCATTATTATTTATATACATCAGCAAATAACTAGTAAGGTCTAGATCAAATTTATATTGTAAACACTATTACCATAATATTTACTTTTTTTTTTTTTCTTTTAAAGGGGGGTGTACTGTTACAGTACAATATCTTTGTGCTGTATCTGCAATCTACATCGCAATCTTATGTTCTTTATCGCACGTTCAATATCTATTAAATGTTTCTACTATCTGTTTTCAACACGTAGTCGTTAGTATATAAGATGCACCTTTGGATAATTATAACCAGACTATACTACATCTTTGGTCTCATTTATACCTAACCATATACTGCCAAGAAGTTTGGCAAAAGTAACAAAGAGGCCGATTGTAGTATTGAAGGCCCCCGCTACGTATGCAAAATACAAACGTAGCATGCTAAAATTTTCAAGTTCGCTCTTACATCGTAAATTTCCTTCGCTTTCAAAGTTTTCTGCATAGGTCGACAAAATAAATCGTATTTCTGTGTAAATGTTCAAAAGAAAATGTTAACCTATCTAAGACTGGGTGCTTAAAATTTTCGAGCTCGCTCTGGCGTCCTGCTTTTCCTAATTCTCAAACTTTTCTGAATTCCAGACAGGAATCAGGAACAAGCGAGCGGGGACTATCGACATCACGGCCACAAGTGACTCAAGAGGCCCAAGGCACGACGCTGATGGCAACGGCCAAGGAGCCCACACAAAGGACCCAAGCCACGCAAGAAGAGACGCGAGGGTATAGGAAAGGGTAGAAGACCCAAACCCCTGGCGACCCATGAAGAGATCCCCAAGGCTGAACCTGCCTCATGCGGGACGCAGGCTGTATTACAAGAAGGCAGGGAAGTGATCATTAGCGCCGGCATAGCACAGATCTCAGAATTACATAAGTTTCCCAAAGAGACGCGTGGTGTCGCCACCGCGTCTGCGAAATGGCGAACAAGTTAAGTCCGCAAACGTCACAAGTGGCAAGCCACCGGTGGTCAACACCAATACAGAAAAGAATTTACAGCCTGCGCCATCAAACTTTTGATGGACTTTATTAAGGCCAAAAGGCAGGGACAAGATGTTGCACATTAGCAAGCTTCCACGACTTCGGCAAAACTCCGGTTTTTAGAGAGAGGCGATCCAACCGCGACAAGACAGGATACAACTGGAGCACAGCTTTTCAGGACTTGCGGGTATTCCGTCAGGGCCGCTGGCATTATTCACGTCCAGACTGCAAAAGGCCTTACGGACCTATTGCAGGTGGATTGACATCTCGGCCACTGCGGAGCCACAGTATGTTAAATGGTATGTTGGAAGCCGTATCATGGCATGGCGTGAATTTTTGACAAAGATGGAGGCAAATAGGTTTGCCTTCTCTTGCGCGGTATGACCCAGTGTTTCATTATATGGATAAGATCAAAAGAAATGCCGCATCTCATCCCAGTCTGCTGACCCGTACTTCCATACTCGCCTCGTCCCTTTAGGGCTTAAATTTGGAGGAAAACAGGAAGATACGGATTACACTAGACAGTGGTCCGAGCAGAGCGATACAGAGTGCCTGTCCGGATCTGTTGTCAGCAGAAGGTCTAAACAGTTGGGTGTTTACATCCATTAAAATCCCCCAGAAAAACAAGCTCCGCCAATTCTGCTGCTTCTGTAAGATAGTTTAATTGTTGATTTTATTTTTTGATATGTGGACCAGACGGTGAGTGACGTCACTGCTTGCATCGAAAGCGCTCTAGAAGCGGCGACATTACGCAGCCGCAAGCGAGAGAGCTACCGCCGCCCCTGCCGGTGCACATTAAGGCGATGATCGTGAAGAGGCGCCTTCTCAATCAGTAGCAACATCGTAGATGCCCAACGCTGAAGACACGGCTAAACCGTCTCGCGGAAAAGGTTAAAGCCGAGTTCCAGGCGCACACCGCCGCGGGCTGGAAATAACTGATTGACGCCATGAGTTCCGGGCGCAACTTAGCACCACGCTTCAGTTGTCGAGGGTACTGCACCACCTCGCAGCTGCATTAAAAATAAAGAATACTCGGTGGCAGTATTCCTCGACATGCAGGCCTTCGACCTCGTGTGGCACGGTGGCCGCGTACATAAGTTGGCCACCTCAGACGCGCTTCGTCACGTTGTAAAGGTGATTTCTAGCTTTCTCTTCCGCAGGACATTTAAGGTGGTGGTCGACGTAGCGCTATCAAGCGCTCGTCCGGTGCTTGAAGGTGTGCCGCAAGGCAGCTAATAATCCGAGAATCGAATTGGTTTATCCTAAAAACCAAGCCCAGAAAGGCCCCCAATGCTCACAGTATCACCAACACAGTGCTGCGCCACTTGCCGTTCCGAAAGGTAGGCACTGACGCGCCTGTTTACAGCGATACTGCGCACGAGGGCCTTTCTCACCTCATGGAAGAGAGGGTGCGCCATTATGCACCCCAGGGCGGGAAAGAACATCATGAAGCCGTAGAGCTATCACCCGATCACGCTGCTGCCGACAGTCTCCAAGGTGTTCGAAGCACTCCTGCTCCTACATCTCCAACCGCATAACGAGCCACGACTGGAACAGTTCGGGTTCCGACCGGAACACAGCACGACACTTCAGCTGTCGAGGGTACTGCACCACCTCGCAGCCGCAAGAAACAAAAAGGAATACTCGGTGGCAGTATTCCTCGATATGGAGAAGGCCTTCGACCGTGTGTGGCAAGACGGCCTGCTTTACAAACTAGCCACCTCGGATGCGACCCGTTGCGTCGTAAAAGCAGTGCCTAGCTTTCTCTCCCACAGAACTATTAGGGTGGTGGTCGACGGAGCGCTATCTAGAGCTCGCCCGGTGCTTGCGGGTGTGCCGCAAGGCAGCTGCATGTCGCTGTCGCCAGCGTGTTACTCACGTTACACCCACGACATTCCCGTCTCTACAGACGCGCTGTAAGTAGATGACGCCGCGTACATTACTACATCGCTTAATGCGGGAACGCGCCCGTCCCACCACCCTTGAAACTGCAAGGGGCCGACGACGATTAGTCGCCGCGGGCTAAGTACCTGGGTGTGACCATCGACCGCCGGCTCACGGTGGGGCCACATGTCCGCAAGTTCGCCGCACAGGGTAAGGTCGCCCGCAACCTCCTCAGGCCCGTGCTCTCGTCCCGCATCCCGGCGCGCGTCAAGCTGAACGTGTACAAAATGTAAGTGCGCCCAGTCTTGACGTACGCCGCCCCAGCTTGGTTCGCCCTCACGAGCGAGTCGAGCCAGAAGCTGCTCCGCACGCAATTAAACCTTGCTTTGCAGACCATCGTAGACGCTCCTCGTTTCGTGAGCAACGATATCATCCAGCGGGATTTCGGGATTGAGAGCCTAGATGAGTTTGTGTGGCGACTCGCGAAGGTTTTGTTCACGCGTGCCGACGCATCTGCTTGGCCCCATGTCAGGCAGATAGCGCCATTGCACGCGCGACCTGGTAGCGGACCCCTGACCCCATCTATCGGATTAACGCCTCGAGTAAGCAGCACCCAGGTTACACGCAGCTTACTCGATATAATAAGACTACAGATGTACACATGCATCTGTTGCGTGGCGTGTTCTAGGTTAATATAGGCATGTCAAGTAACCAAACACACATCCACAACTATACAGAGGCCCATACACAACACGCGCTGGCGCGACGCGGGCCGCGACGCCTGTTCACACTGAGCGGTATTATACTACAACACAAGCCGCTCACACATATGCGACTGTCTACCACTCAATCCATAAACGGCTCGATCTGTAAGCGCGGTGAGGGGGAGACTACATATCTACCTGTAGGAGCGTCGAGTCAGCATCTCCGTCGCTGGTCGTTCTCGTTGGGTCTCCCCCAGGCAACTGGAGGTCTCACCTAGCGGGGACAGATCGCCGAGATGTCGTGAAGAGCAACCAATAATACCAACGCATTTCGCTTAACGAAATGCGGTCGTTTTCGATATGCCGTCCGAGGCGAACCGCGAACATAACTGAGAGGCCCATATTAATGGACCAATGTATAGCCTCCGCGAGCGAAGGGCGAAGCCCTGACCCCGCTCGCCACGCCCCCTTGCGGGGGCGTCGCGATATCTCGGCAGGGGAGCGCATCACGACAAGCTACAGTCTGACGACCAACCCATGCTCGTTCGTCTATCTGACCACACGACGCGAGTTGCCCATCTAGCGCCACGTCGACTCACGGACTGGAACATTTTCAAGGAAAGGATGGAAGAAGAACAAGCTGGCTGAGGGGCTCACTGCTTGCATGCAGAGCGCTTTGGAGACGGCGACATGCACATCAACCGCGCCTCAGGGCCGCTATAACAAGCTCCCAACACACATCGCAAACATGATCGCCGACAAAAGGCGTTTGCGTAAGCAGTGGCAACAAACCAGATGCCCCACTATGAAAAACCAGCTCAATCGGCTCACGGAAAAAGTGAAGGCCGACTCAACTCAAACTCAACTCAAAAGCATTTATTTCAATTAAACCATTTACAGGCACTTTTGAATTGAAATGAAATGAAATTTTATTTGCAAGAATTGTAGTATATACAGATGGTCGGGTTTTTTAACAATTTCTAAAACAATTCGCTAAAACTAGCATGCAAAATTACACAGATTAAATTGTCTTAGAATTGTCAAAGAGTCGGTCAGTTAGTCAGAAAGTTGCAGCTAATTGCCCATTCCAAAACGTAGATCTCTATGGAGAAGAACGGGCAAGAAACTTCAAGGACACTATTTTAAATATAGATATTACAAAATCCTGGGTACATAATTCTTGTTACTTCTATATGTGAGAACAATGTACAAAAAATAATCAAAAGCAATTGAAAACATAAGATTAAAAATAAGCCGGCAGATAAGAGATGACCAGTTTCAACTGACGGCACTCGTTCACGACATCGTCATCGACTCGTTTACATGACGCGTGGATCAGCACCATCCAGCTCAACCATTTTGTAGGGAACCGAATGATCCAACACACTCGCCACCATCAGCGAGACATTTAAGTGAGCATGACATATTCTCAACTGCCATGCTATTTCAAGATAGTTAATTGATTCAGGCGTGACCTTGCGGAAATCCATTATAAAATGATGATGTGGATATATTTAGTAACCTTTTCCGCTTAGCTATTTCTAAAGAATCTTGAAAAGACCCTGGAAGAAATCGACACGTATGATTCGTACGATTTCTTCCAGGGTCTTTTCAAGACTCTTTAGAAATAGCTAAGCGGAAAAGGTTACTAAAATATCCACATCATCATTTTATGCTATTTCAAGTCAACATACATCTTAATCACTTAATAAACGGCTCCATGTTCTCACATTTACAAAAATAAAAATGCTTCTAAATTATACAAAACTATAGTTTGCAATGTATTTAAAAAAATAAAAGAATTTTACCACCAAAAAGAAAATCATTACTAATTGGAGGATTCAACAATTAACTTGGTAAAACAAAAATAAATATTAAGTTACTAATGTCAAAAACAATTTTTTTTTAAAGGGGAAGCAACTCTTCCAAATATTAAAATTTTAACTAGTGAGCCCAAGCGGATGTGGAGCAGGACCAGTATTAAGCCAAGCATTTTTATCTACGATATAATCATCTAACTTATAATATGCTTGTCTACATAGTGTGCGTTTAATGCATGTTTTAAATTTCTTCTCATTTAGTTGAAGAATATCGAGTGGTATTTTATTATAACATTTTACACAGTACCCCATAAAAGAAGTGTTTACTTTAGACAATCTAAAACGTGTTTGATCTAATTTGTTCCTATTTCTAGTGTTAAAATTATGCCTGTCGCTTATCTTACTAAAAAGATGGAGATTTTTTCGAACATACATTATGTTCTCATATATATACTGACAAGGTACCGTCATGATGTTAATTTTCTTAAACAGTTCCCTTAGAGACTCGCGTCTGCGGAGGTTGTAGATGGCTCTGATGGCCCTCTTTTGCAGAATAAAGATAGAATCAATATCTGCAGCCTGTCCCCACAGCAAAATACCGTAAGACATTATGCTATGAAAGTAACTAAAATAGACCAGTCTCGCGGAATCTACGTCTGTTAGTAGGCGGATTTTCCAAACAGCGTAAGAGGCTGAACTTAGCCGCCCTGCAAGTGATGTTAAGTGAGGACCCCACTGTAGTTTAGAGTCAAGCGTTATCCCCAGGAAAACAGTCTTTTCGACGAATTCTAGTGTCTCCTTATTCAATACAACGTGACATTCACTACTTCTAACATTCGTTAACGCGAATCTTATGCATTTAGTTTTCTTCTCATTTAATACCAAATTATTTACAGTAAACCAATTATGGACCTTAAGCATAGCGTTATTTACGTCGTCAAGCTCCTGTGCATCTGTTTACTTAAAAAATCAGTGATGTGTCATCAGCAAATACCACCGAGTTACAGGCACACACCAACGAGAGCTGGGCGAACTATATCCACTCCGCCGACCAGTATTTCTTTCAGGCAAAATTCTGCAGGCAGTTAATAGATAAATAAATAAAAATACTTTATTTCAGACCTTGATCCATATGATGTTAGTAATACACACTACTTATTAGCTATGTTAGTAACAAACAAAAACAACAATTAATTCATATATCTGCTGCACTCACCAGACGCACCGGGTATATGTACATGTACACGTACCCAATGCGCCATAATGGTGCAGCACGGGATATCACTAATGACCTTCAGAATGTCATTGCCGCTCCCACGCACTCTGCGCATCATAGAAGCAGTCTTCTTACGTAAAATGGTACTGAAACCGTCAGTACGTGCTTCCGCGAACATTCCTGACGCGCTACAGTAATTGGGAGCCCCAACAACAGCCTGAAAGTATTATTATACTGAACTCTGAGGGCGTTGTATGCTCTATGCGTATATCGAACAGAGTGCACGTGTACAATGATTGACAGAAAGCCTTGAAAAGAGTGATTTTTACTTCCGGTGTACAACGTGCGAACCTGCGGGCCAACATATTGCATCGGACAGCCATCGTTCTCTTTCCATATCAGCGTCATCTTTTAAGCGTCATCAATTCCAATTATTATTAGGTCTTAACCTATGAAATTGCCGTTTTTCATGAAATAAGTTAACGCCCTTGTTTCTCTATATTTTTTAAAAGTAATTACCCATGCAATCAATGCATTTTTGCCAACGTATTGGTAGCTTATTGATGCCCTTTTTGAAAAAGTCTGCTGGACGGGAGGCAACAAATTCTTCAAAGACATTTGAACAGCCTCTCGGTTATTTAATTTTTTCCCTGCCAAGAAGTTATACAAATTCTGGAAAAAGTAGAAGTCTGTAGGGGCAAGGTCAGGTGAGTACGGTGGATGACGGAGAACTTCCAACCCCAGCTCTTGTAACTTGGAGACCGTCTGCTGTGCAGTATGAGGTCGCGCGTTGTGCAGGAGCAGCGGAGCCGAACGATTAACCAAAGCTAGTTGTAGAGATGTGCGAGCTTCTCCATCATTATGTTCAGTTCTTCACAGTACACATCTGTAGTAATGCTCATCCCGTTTGGTAAGAAGCTGTGATGAATGACACCGGCGCTAGACCACGAAACAGTGACCATCACTTTTTTAGGGGTCAGTTTTCGTTTGGGCGGTCGACCACGCGGTTCATTTTTTAGGTCGAAATTTCCAGAACGGAAATCAAACCAATAACGGGTGGTGCGATCGTTAGTAGTGTTCGCTCCGTATAAGTCGTTGATGTTACGTGCCGCTTCTGCCGCTTTGCTGCCACAACCACAGAACATATAAAAGAGGTTAGAAAGGAAATAGTTTCGGATTTGCATCAGAACGCGTGTCGCCGTTTGTCTCCCACTCTTTAACTTTACTACAAGCAAGAGACCAATGCCTACGCGGATTACGCACACAAATAAACAACACGCACTTAGATCGTGAGTTTGCTATTGGTTTTCACACTAACGCAATTTCTGCGTTTGACGTACACACATACACGCGTAAAAGCTCATGTATGGTAGGGCGACTAACTGTCGATTATTGATATCGATAAAATTAATGTAATCTTGCTTCTTTCTTTACAAGTATTGTGGACTATGTGGACTTCTGTAATGCATGTTGTAAGCATGTATTCATGCGAATATAGAAACAAATAAAAAATACAAAACTGAATTTTAAAACCAATTTAATAAACAAATAATAAACATGGTAAATATTCCATGTTTTTTATTTGTTTAAAGAAAGTGGGTTGCCTCTCAACCTTACATTTCCGGTGCTTATCACGTTCAAAAAGAAAAAAAATATTGTCCCTGAAATAATAAGTATTTATTAAGTAGCATACGCCGGCTCTCTTTTAAATTGGAGGTTTTCAAAATTAAATGCAATCTAACACTAATATACTTATGATTTACCGTGACCCCGGTACGTAAAGGGCTATTGAAGTACACTGTGGATTTTAGTCAGTACGAGTCTGACAGTCCCTCCTGCTCTGCCCTGGGTGGGAGGACTCATTTGATGATTATACCACGTTAAAAAAAAAAGTAATCAAAGAAGTATAAAAAAACGTAAGCATAATTTTCATTTTCCTTCGTTTTCAACCAGAAGTTTTATAAAAAATAATATAAAAGATGATTTTGATGTCGCCATTTTTAGACAAAAAGCTGATAAATTGACGAGACTAAAATAAAATTTTCTAAAACATAAAATCAGTTTACTTACTGAACAACACATAACGATATATTTTTGCGGATAAGCGCCTGATTTTAAGTTTCTTTTCCCTGACTTTGTTGTTATGTAATTATCATCATCGAAATGTTGCGAACAAATTGTGCTACATTTAGTAGGGATCCAATCAATTCTACTAGTTGTCTCAATCCACAGTTTTCTTATACCTGGATCTGTTGCAAACCTAAAACATATTAAATCATAATATGTCAGTTTCAATTGAAAAATTACATAAAACTTAAATACAAAAAAAATACAAAAACCTCATAATATTGGTCGTAATAAATAATATTATTTTAGTTATAAAGTGTACTATTGATAATAATCAAGTTGATAGTAATTATCAACATTGTTTACAAATTGGCACAGCACTATCGATATGCCTAGATTTCGTGGAATTGAACCTTTGGTTCGGTACTCGGGACTCTCGCAGTGAACGTAATACATTGCGCGATCGCTCACGTAGTGCAAAATGGTACCCATCTATTGCAAGCAATATATTACTATTCGTCTGCTTGCGATTATATCGTGTCTGTCTACAAACTTCATAATGCTAATGTTAAAATTACAAATATCACAAGTATTTTAATGTTTTTGGACTTACCGGTGGAAAGAAATCCCTTCTCGTGCTACGCTACACACCTGACTTCTTTTCCGACACGTTATAATAGCGCAAGACGGCATAATTTAATATTTTTGCGGAGCTTACGTACGCTGTCAAAACAAGAGCGCGATTGCTGGCCGGTAAAGTAAATTTCGGTTGATATTGAGCATTTGCTCATAACGGCGGCGCGCGTGCCCCGCCCACAAGGCCCTTCTAACCTCTATTTTCACCTGTCTCCTTGTACATTGCGCTTTCTAGCATTGACTTGATGTAAAATTTAAATGTTAAATCATTTAAATTTGAGTTTGTTATCACATTTTCCGCATTAAGCGTAGGGTCACAAAACTTTCTTACTTGTGGGTCTCGTAAAGCTATTAATGATTGAAAGGTCTCAGAACTACTTGAAAATGTCATGATATCAATTGATTTGTCATTGAATCTGTCTTCTATTTCATTAATTACGCTTTTACAATACATCTTAATCCCTTTAAATGTTTCAGTTGCATTTTCATCAGCAACCAGGTGCACTTCAGATTTTAATTTCTCTATTT
This sequence comes from Omphaloscelis lunosa, assembly GCA_916610215.1. NCBI lineage: Eukaryota > Metazoa > Arthropoda > Insecta > Lepidoptera > Noctuidae > Omphaloscelis > Omphaloscelis lunosa. Next base: position 21,341,046 of record OU744262.1, read on the forward strand.
CGAGCTGAACTTTTATTTGCAGAGGGCTATTTCCATCTTCGCACTACTTTGTAATATCATGCAAGTGTAATTTTGTGGTGGTAATTAGAGGAATTACTCGAGCGAGACAATTGCTGAGGTAAGAAAGTGCACTAAGAAGTTCATTCATTACGTGACAGGTGGCGATGAAACTCTCATTTCTTATTTCCAGTGGTTATTGTGTGTCATCCTTAGAAGAGAGACATATGCCATCGCGGACTTTTTAGTTGAACTTTTTAAGATGAACAAAAAAGGTACTCTTGAACATAAATTATATGTAGATAAGTTTTACGATGTCCGCGGCGCACGCCAATAAAGCTCCCAGTTGGCATGATTTTTTTCCGACATCTTCACAATAATCGTCAAATTTCAGCCAATTTACACTAAAACCTTAATGAATTATACACTAAAACCTTCCACATGAATCACTCCGTCCATTGGTGTAAACCGTTTGAAAATCCGTTCGGTAGTTCTTGAGTTAATCGCGTTCAAACAGACGGGGGACTTTGTTTTATAATATGTAAGGATAGTGGTAAATAAGCAGACGTTTAATGGTTAAAAAAAATACAATATACGTACTTACGTGTTATGTTATCTCTTTAAAATGTTTATTTTCAAGTATTCTAAACGTAAAATGATACTTTCCTATATCGTAGGAGGAAAAACATTTGAGACATTATCGACAGTTTTGAAAGAAAATTATCATGTATCTGAAGACAACTTACGTTTCATCCTCAGTGATTTTCAAAGACATACTATTCCCGAATTTAATAAACGATGGACGGAAGCTTCACGGAAAAAGGATTTTTAAAAATAAAATACAGTAATTGGTTGGTATCAGAATATTCAGTGGCTTTACCGAACTCTGAAGACGTTACAACCGACTCTACACCATCAATTCTTCTGGAAAACCTGGAAGACCGTGCGTATCTTATACAGACTCGTCAGAAGTCAGCAAAAAAGAAAAAATACTATGTTACTTAATGAATATGGATTTGACCACATCTACAATGCATACCTGCAAGGATTACGTTCGATAGGAGAAAGAACGGAAGTAAAACTTGTGGAAACATTAACATCTGCTGACAGTGAAAAGAAGACCTTATTCTCGAGTTTCATAGAAGACGCAAGGCAGGAAACCGGATGAAGAAGCATTGAGCGTATTTATTGATTTGGATTTAACGAAAGCCCAATATTTGTATTTGAGATTTTTTTTAAAATGATATATTGACTTGTGTTTAGGAATAAATATATGAATGATATTGGTTTTTCTAGACATTGTAATTTATATGGATAGTTAAAATATGGTATGGTATAAATAATGGTAATTTTGGATACTTTTGAATATGTTTTATTTTTTAATGTATTGTATTAAATCGAATCATATTAAAATACATTCCATTTCAAGCCTTATACTCAATATAAAAAAAATATAAACTCAGACATAAGTAGTATGTCGAAGTATTTTGTAAATAGCACCACAAAAATTAGTAATAATACTAATATTAAGGTGGTTAGTAATATTTTAAACTAGTCAGTAAGACAACAGAAGGTACCAGTAACAATTTTTTTGATCTCACCATCAACAAGGTATCTTCTAGCAATCAATTAGTTAATTGTAAAAAAGGGGCTAAGGAGAATTCCTTGAAATTATTTCATCAAAATATTCAAGGTTTTTCTTCCAAACAATTAGAAATTGAATTGTTTTTAGAAAAAACAATGTTTGATATTATTTGTATAACTGAACACTGGTTGAAAGATTATGAAATGTTAATTAATTTTGAGAATTATAGTGTGGGCAGTTGTTTTAACCGAAAATCCATGCTACGTGGAGGTTCATTAATCATAATTAAAAATTGTATAAAATCTAAGAATCGTAATGACATAGTTGAACTATCGGTGGATCATAGCATTGAACTGTCCTGTGTTGAGCTAGATAAGCATTTTATAGTGTGCGTATACAGACCGCCAAATTATCAAAACTACTCTATATTTGAATCAGTAATGGAAGATGTTTTGGCAAAACTTACAACTGGTAATAAATCAGTAATTATTTGTGGTGACTTTAATATTAATATTTTGGAAAATAATTCAAATAGCAGTAGATTATTAAGCCTCTTCAAATCATTTAATCTGTCAAATGTGTTTTTAGAACCAACGCGAATAACTTCGACTACTGCTACATGTATTGATAATGTCTTTTGTTGCTGCGACTATTTAGATAAAGCCATTGTTAATTATCTCCCTTCTGATCACAGCGGTCAAACCGTTATTTTTGAATCAAACACACCAATACTAAAAGTGCAGATACAAACTAGACCAATAACAACAGGTAATTTAAATAAGTTTAATAGCACTTTAATCAGCAAGTTAAGTGATCAGGGTCTAAATATGTCCAATGGCAATATTTTGTATGAACAATTCTTTTCATTAGTGCAATCAGAGTTTAATAAGTCTTTTAAGAAAAAAACAAAAACTATTTGCCCTAAGTTTTTATTCAGTGACTGGGCAACTAAAGGTATCAGGAAAAGTAGGGAAACATTATTTGAACTGTATGGCCTTAAGCCGTATATTCAGACGGAAACTTTTAGTAAGTATGTTGCTACTTACTCTAAAACGTTTAAAAATATCTGCAAAGCAGCTAAAGCTTCTTTCATTAGCAACAAGATTAAATCAGCAGATAATAAAATAAAGACAGTTTGGAAAATTATTAACAATGAAACAAACAAGAACAAAAGACATAATACAGATTACACACTAGACACTTCCCGCGGTCTCATTAGCGATAACATCGATGTTGCTCAGGAATTTGCAACTTTCTTTACCAATATTCCAATTAAAACTACTGAAACTTTAAATTCCTCCCCTTCACTTGCTATTGATTTATTAAAAGCAAATGTTTCAGCCTGTCCTGTGGAATTTAAATTTAAACATATAAACCCTGTGGTCGTCGTAAAGGCTTTTAAGCAACTAAAGATTAAAATGACCGAAGATCTGTGGGGCATGTCTACTAAAGTTTGTCAATCAATTATTGAGACAATTGCACCCTATTTAGCTTTAATATTTAATTTATGTGTAGATCAAGGGATATTCCCGGATTTAATGAAATACAGTAAAGTTATTCCACTTTTCAAATCCGGGGACAGCAAAAACACAAATAATTATAGACCCGTATCGGTTTTGCCGGTTTTCAGCAAGGTCTTTGAAAAAATAATGTTAAATCAAATGCTCAATCATTTTAATCGTAATAACATCCTACACGATCAACAGTATGGTTTCACCAAAGGACGTTGCACAACCGACGCCGGTGTCACTTTATTAAAACACATATTTAATGCATGGGAAGAGGCACGAGATGCAATAGGCATCTTTTGCGACCTATCCAAGGCATTTGATTGCGTAGATCATGAAACGCTGCTCTTGAAACTTGAACATTACGGACTAGATAAACTTGCGCTGAGCTTAGTAAAATCATACTTGAATGATAGACTGCAGCAAGTTCAAATAAACGGTGTAAATTCATTGGGTTTAAAAGTCAAAATGGGTGTTCCACAGGGCTCGATATTGGGTCCATTCCTATTTTTAGTATACATAAATGATTTACCTAATTTACTGAAAACCCGACCACAAATGGTGTTATTTGCTGATGACACATCACTGATTTTTAAAGTAAACAGACATGCACAGGAGCTTGACGACGTAAATAACGCTATGCTTAAGGTCCATAATTGGTTTACTGTAAATAATTTGGTATTAAATGAGAAGAAAACTAAATGCATAAGATTCGCGTTACCGAATGTTAGAAGTAGTGAATGTCACGTTGTATTGAATAAGGAGACACTACAATTCGTCGAAAAGACTGTTTTCCTGGGGATAACGCTTGACTTTAAACTACAGTGGGGTCCTCACTTAACATCACTTGCAGGGCGGCTAAGTTCAGCCGCTTACGCTGTTTGGAAAATCCGCCAACTAACAGACGTAGATTCCGCGAGACTGGTCTATTTTAGTTACTTTCATAGCATCATGTCTTACGGTATTTTGCTGTGGGGACGGGCTGCAGATATTGATTCTATCTTTATTCTGCAAAAGAGTGCCGTCAGAGCAATCTACAACCTCCGCAGACGCGAGTCTCTAAGGGAACTGTTTAAGAAAATTAACATCATGACGGTACCTTGTCAGTATATATATGAGAACATTATGTATGTTCGAAAAAATCTCCATCTTTTTAGTAAGATAAGTGACAGGCATAATTTTAACACTAGAAATAGGAACAAATTAGATCAACCACGTTTTAGATTGTCTAAAGTACACACTTCTTTTATGGGGTACTGTGTAAAATGTTATAATAAAATACCACTCGATATTCTTCAACTAAATGAGAAGAAATTTAAAACATGCATTAAACGCACACTATGTAGACAAGCATATTATAAGTTAGATGATTATATCGTAGATAAAAATGCTTGGCTTAATGCTGGTCCTGCTCCACAGCCGCTTGGGCTCACTAGTTAAAATTTTAATATTTGGAAGAGGTTGCTTCCCCTTTTTAAAAAAATATATATTTTGACATTAGGAACTTAATGTTCATTTTTGTTTTACCAACTTAATTGTTGAATGCTCCAATTAAGTAATGATTTTCTTTCTTTTTGGTGGTTAAATTCTTTTATTTTTTTAAGATACATTGCAAACTATAGTTTTGTATAATTTAGAAGCATTTTTATTTTTGTAAATGTGAGACCATGGAGCCGTTTATTAACTTATTAAGATGTATATTGACTTGAAATAGCATGGCAGTTGAGAATATGTCATGCTCACTTAAATGTCTCGCTGATGGTGGCGAGTGTGTTGGATCATTCGGTTCCCTACAAAATGGTTGAGCTGGATGGTGCTGATCCACGCGTCATGTTCGTGAACGGGCGCCGTCAGTTGAAACTGGTCATCTCTTATCTGCCAGGGCTTATTTTTAATCTTATATTTTCAATTGCTTTTGATTATTTTTTGTACATTGTTCTCACATATAGAAGCAACAAGAATGATGTACCCAGGATTTTGTAATATCAATATTTAAAAGAGTGTCCTTGGAGTTTCTTGCCCGTTCTTCTCCATAGAGATCTACGTTTTGGAATGGGCAACTAGCTTCAACTTTCTGACTAACTGACCGACTCTTTGACAATTCAAAAATGCCTGTAAATGGTTTAATTGAAATAAATGCTTTGAGTTTGAGTTTGAATATTTGTGTAAAATTTCACAACATAATTTTTAGAAATAAAAAAGTTAACGATCTTTGATCCAAAACAGACCTAAATTTTCCATAGTGCGCCGGTAGCTCCTGATGTAGACCCAATCTTCGTTTCCCCGGGCTAAGTACTGAGGGCAATCAGACGAACAAAGCCAAAAGGCGTCCGGTGTGGACGGAATAACGAACACAGCACTCCGCCACCTGCCACCGAAAACTATATTCTCCGCACCGGCGCCTTCCCCTCCTACTGGAAGCTGGGGCAGGTAATCATGTTGCCGAAGCCCAGGAAGAACATATTGAAGTCGGAAAGCTACTGGCCGATCACGCTCCTGTCCACCACCTCTAAGGTGTTTGAGTCGCTCCTGATGCGCACAATACACTTCTCATTCTAAGTATCTTGCTCTTTTTTTTTTGACGATGTCAGAACCTTATTCTTCATCAGAAGTGGTAGATCCATCCTCACAAAAATCTTCGGCTAACACGGTTAACAATCAAATTCCTGAGCAAATGTCCATGTTCACTGCTGGAATAGAAGCCATCTTTAAAAAAATTGCCGATACCTTGGCTTCTTGTCCGACATCAGGCTCGCATACTGTACTTGTCCCCTGCGATCCAGATGCAGCTGAAGCGGATATAGTTAATTAGTGTGCCCTTAGCGAAATGATAATAGAAATGAAAGAAACTAGAAAGCCTTGACCTTATAATGACTCATTCCCTAAAAGGTCGTGCTGCCACGTGTCTCACAAAGATTCAACCAGACAAAATGACGTGGGGTTCTATTAAAGACTTATTGTCATCCAAATTTTCGAAGCCTATGATGATGTAAGACCAATTTGATCAAATAATAATATTTCAACTAGATGCCAAAGAAAGCCCATCGGAAGCAGGAGTACGACTATGGCAGCTCATAAAACAAATCCCTGAAGCAAATCTCCCAGAGAAGTTATAACTGGATTTGCTGACAGCAATGTAACCGAACTTAATAACTTAGGGTAGGTTATCTAGTGAGTCTGTTGAAGATAGTGTGGAATCAAACAATATTGTAACAGAAGTCATTATAGGGACACAAAAAAGGGGTAAGGGCTAAGTTCATGAACATGCGTGGTGTCAAGATTGAGGCTCGGCGTGGGAAGCGTGGGCCCGCGCAGTGTCGCCGGTGCCAACGATTCAGGCATAGTTCGCACTAGTGCCACAGCCCGCTCGCTTGCGTGCGATGCGGAGGCGAACACGCGGCCCGAGATTGTCCGCGTCACAAAACTTGAAAACTACGTTTTTACTAAAAAAAAACTCTACCTTACGAAGAAACAGTCAAGACTACAATCGCTTCAAGAAACGTTACAGAAATTAAAAGAAATACAACATGAAATAGAATTAGGAACACCAGACGAACAACTAGACCAAAAGATAGAAACCAGGTATGATTTTGAAGAGAAATGTGTCATCATAAAGACGAAACTTCTTATATTACAAAACAGAGAAAATCGACGAATCACACCGCCACAAACATCGGCATCACACATGAGTACGAATACACAACAAGAACGAGGGCCAAAAATGAATTAACACTCCAGGTTAACTGCATATTGAAAGGAACGAGACTGGTAATACCCATAAGTTTACGTGCTTGTGTTCTTGATGAACTACTTGCGGGACATATCGTTATACTTAAAATGAAATTGCTAGCACGCAGCTACATATACTGGAAAAATATACACATGGACATTGAGAACAAGGTAAAATCTTGTAGAGCGTGCCGATTAGATCAGAATGAGTCGCCAAAGCTCCTCTACACCACTAGGACACTAACTTCTAATAGTCGTAGATGCATTCACAAAGTGGGTTGAAGTTTTCCCCACAAATTATTTTACATATTTGGCACACCGTACACACTGGTATCAGACAACGCACGCCAGTTTGTATCCCAAGAATTTAAAACCTACCTTACCAGCTGTGGAGTAACACATTTGATGTCAGCTCCGTACCACCCAGTAACTAGGGGAACGTTACGTGCAAACTATTATGAAAGCACTACGTGCAATGGACCCCTCCATTAGGAGAGGGGCAATCTTACAGATAAGCTCCTTGTGCTTAAAACTCGGCTCAGACGTACACCAAACCAGAATGGACAAACCTCCTATGGACTGATGTTCAGTCGGGACGTTAGAACAAAGCTGCACGTAATGTTCAGAGACTCAACTGCCCCGACAGCGTTCAGATCAGAGAACACACAACCTCTCGTCAGAGCTTATTCCGTAGGTGATCGATTGCAGGCCAGAGCCTACTCCGACCAGAGACGAAGATGGGAGTTCGGCACGATAATGCGTCGTCTTGGCAATCTGCACTATGAAGTGAGAACTGACGGTGGTATTATATGGCGCAGGCACCAGGAGCAGCTGCTGGCGGCCCCGGGAGTGCGGCAGCTAGGAATCGCGGCGGAGGACTGTTCTATACTGGCCACCGGCACTCCTGTCAGGTTGACGACCTGTGACATGATTCACTCATTATCTATCAAATAGAAAATATTTATACTTCTTCATAATGAAAATGTGTATTTAAACTGTTTTGTGTGTGTGTATTTATGTGTATTTTTTTTATGTGTGTTTTTTTTTATGTGTGTATGTGTAAACAACGTGAAGTGGGCGGGCACTTTATCGGACCCGTATAGGTTGGAATGTGGGGTGAGGCAGGTGGGTTTGAGCTCTCCCTCCATTTTTAATCTGCATATCAGTGGTTTGATCGAGGCGCTCAGCGAGCAACATATAGGTTGTCACATAGATGGCGTCTGTTTTAATAATGTGAGCTACGCGGACGATATGGTGCTGCTGAGCGCCTCGGTCTGCAGACTCAGAAGGCTAATGGGTATCTGTGAGGGTTATGCAGCTAATCACGGACTGTTGTATAATGTAAAAAAGAGTCAGTGTATGGTTTTCCGGGGTGGACCTAGAAAAGTAATAGAAATGCCACCAATTCAACGGAATGGCTCACCGGTAGAAAGGGTAGACGAATTTAAATACTTAGGCCACCTAGTGACACCTACCCTGAAAGATGATGCGGACATTGTACGGGAGCGGAGGGCGCTGTCGTTCAGAGCAAACATGGTAATCAGTAGGTTTGTTAGGTGTTCTAGTGAAGTTAAACTAACACTTTTTAGAGCATACCGCACCACAATGTACACATGCAGTCTGTGGATGGACTACACGCAAAATCGTACAATGCTCTTCGTGTCCAGTTTAACAACGTATTCAAGATGATGTCGGGGCTCCCCCTGTGATCGGTATCAGGTTAAATTACACACGGTCTTCAATTTCCTGAAATGTTTTAATCTAGGCTTCAACTTTTTCTTAAGATAAATGTTTACAAGCGTTAGGACTAACATTCCAATTCATAATGGTCGCCGGTGCTGCTAACCTCCGACCATCCGTCAAATCAACTTATTTCTACCTTCCAATTATTTATTAAAAGTGGGGATCGCTAACAGACGGCCATTCTGCAATAGGGATGTCCCCATTCCTAAATTCAACTCGGCCATTCTATCGTACAGGGTATGGCCTCATACCCAAAACACATCGATTCAAAGTCTAATTCATAGCATTGGCCATAATTGCATTGAGTGAAATCAAGTTTCCTATTTAGAAATAATATAAATTGTAACATAATTGAAATACACACATCAAAAGTGTCTAGGGATCAACATATATTTTTGCAATAACTTTTCTCCTGATTGATATTAATTTAAATTTTCTTTAAGGATTCATCAAATAAAGTGTTTTCGTTTGTCACAGTAACGATAAACCAAGTCACCTTTGCATTAATAAAGAAATTTGCCATTTTCCTAATAAAGGGATTTTTGACATTTGAACCACTAACATTAAAGTTCGAAAAAAAGACTGAAATAACAGTTTTCTTTAAAATTTTATTGGGTAACTTAAACAATTAATAATCCGTGTTTCTACCGCGAACACTAACAACACAAGAACATCGGTTTGGCGTACTCAAAATGAGTTCATCCAAATCACGCTGTGGAATGGCCGCCCATGTTCGTTGCAACAACAAAAAAAGGTCTTCTTGCGACTGGATACCCTCCATATTCGGCAGAGCTCTTCTCTGTAGCATATCCCATGCATGCTCAATCGGGTTCAAGTCTGGCGACTGAGCAGGCCAGAGCAGGACATTGATGTTAGCTGCGGCGAGAGTCTGTCTTACAACTCTTGCGGTGTGCGGTCGTGCATTATCATGCATTAACTGAAATAAGGGACCGATTTGCACTTGTAGAGGAACGATGACGTCAGATACAATCGTCTCAGCATAAATTTGAGCGTTGAGGTTGCCTCTGATCCAAATCAACTCAGTTCTTCCGCCGATCCAAATACCCGCCCATACCATGATGGTTCCACCACTATAAGGATGGACTTCCTGGCAGGATTTTAATCGCTGTTGGCGTCCAGGGGTTCTCCAGTGTCGTATACGTCTTGTATCCGGTCTCATACCAAAACGAGACTCATCAGAAAAGCACACGAAACGCCATTGTTCTTCTGCCCAATTTCTGTGTTCAAGAGCCCATTGATATCGAATCCTACGATTGTGCATTGCTATAGGTGGTACCCGTAGCGGTCTTCGGGAATGAAGGTTCACTTCATGCAAGCGGTTTCTGACTGTTTGGTCGCTAATTAAGTTCCCTGAAGAGTGATGAAGCCTCACGGCTAACATCATGGCGGTTATTGTTGGAGCTCTTCGAGTTAAGATTTGAATGTATCGGTCTTGTCTCCGTGTGGTGCAGCGATACCGTCCTCCATGGCGCTCAGCCACGGTACCAGTGCTTCGGTAACGTGTCCAAAGTCGACTGATAACACTCTGACTTGTATTCAGAGCTAAAGCCACAGTACGTTGCCGGGAACCAGCTTCTATCATTCCCACGGCTCTGAGCATTTCTTCCCTGCTTAAATGACGTCGCCGCTCCATAATAACGTTGGTTTTAATCAGTAGTAGGGAAACAGTAGCACTAATAATGTCTTCAATGCGTTGTATGTTTTTATAGGGAAAATATTGACAGCTGATTTTCATCTTTTACTCGAATTTGATTAACAGTTCCTGTTTCAAATTATGAAATGCACCAAAAAGGATCCATATAAATTTATATAATCATAAATTTATTACAAAGCCACATCTCAATCTCAAGAAATCCGCATAAAAATGCTTGATCCCTAGACACTTTTGATGTGTGTAGTAATTTTGACTTATTTCTAAAGTTGTATAAAGTATATCGTTCTACAGTGTTACATCAATCAATGACATTCTATAAACTGAGCAAAACATAAAAAGGTAAAATAAAATATGATTCACAAAATGTTATCGTGTAGGTACCTACTTTGAACAAAATAATTCACAACTATGAGGACTTAAGCTAATTTTCTATCTTCTGAAGTGAGGCCATCCGAAGACTCGTAGTCACATAACAATACATTCGTATACTTTCAAAATTTGCAGGAAGCTCCCGTTTAGCAATCCGAAAGCCACGGTCTGCTCATCTTATTGGGTCATCACATTTATCAGGCCACCCGAGAGCCATTAACTTACAATTTGAAAAACATAAATCAATGATCTGCCGTTTAGCCACCCGAGAGCCACGGTCTGCCAATAGTTTGTCCTCATCAGCGTTCACTCATCAGACGCTCAGCATTATAATAACCGGAATTGCCGATTATCCGTTGTCGGCACTGATCTAAGCTGTAAATGACATGGAAATTGGGTGAAGGGCTACAGGCCACTACCACTTTAAATCTACTATGGTGTTTCCATATACATATACAATTACATACATATACAGATAAACAGAAAACATCTCGGTTTTTGTACTATTCGTCTTGCGAATCCGAATCGCTATTGTCACTTTTATCGCTATTTAACGGTGATAAATTTAAATTAATCCACGGTTTTAACTGATCAGCCGTAAAAACATTCTTATACTGTCTTTGAGGAAGTCCCTTAGTGCTAGATACTTCGTAGCGATCTTTCTCTAGCACTGCTGTTACTTTAAATGGACCTTTGAACTTTGCAGCTAACTTTTTGATCTTGCCCCGATCTGGATTGTTATTTGGAATCATGACGAGATCACCTTCGTAAAACGTCTTAGTTGGGACCCTCGTTTCATTAAAATGTTCTTTCATCTTTTTCTGTCCTTCTATAATTTTTTCTTCCACAGATTTCCTCAATGTATGTGTATCGGTATATATTTCCTCAATTTATCCCTAGAGACAGACGAACAGATTTCTGTTCGTCTGTCTCTAGGGCACCTTTAAGAATTCCTTCCACCTGACATGTGGTTCTTTGCCCAAATACACTGGTGATTTTTTTTGTATTATTAAGACTCCATTGTAATTTTGCAACATTTGAGTTCCAGTCTCTCTCGTCCAAACCATGGTTCATGGCGGCTAGCGAATTTAGAATAGTTCGATTGTAGCGTTCAATTTGCCCATTTGCTCGAGGCGTTGCTACCGCATGTAGGATATGTTTGGCTCCAATCGACATGATAAAACTTTTAAATTCGCCAGAAGTAAAACTTGTGCCTTTGGGCATCCAAATGTTGCGAAAATATCTTCGAGTGTATTGATTGTAGTCTTAGACCTAGTATTCTTTACAGGTTTGACGAATATGAATTTGCTGAACCCATCAATGACTCCGAGAATTTATGCATTTCCTTTTTTACTTTTTATAAATGGACCCAAATGGTCCATGTGTATAGTGTGAAATATTGCATTTACCTTGGGAATTGGGTTTAAGTACCCCGACTTTTTTCACGACATTTCTTTGTTATAAGCACAGTTGATGCAAGCATTAACATACTTCTTAACGAAACGGTTCATTTTCGGGAACCAATAATCGGCTCCTATCTTCTCAATCGTTTTCTCAGTTGAGAAATGACCCGCTTCGTCATGATTAAGCTGAAAAATTCTCCAACGCGCCGGATTAGGTACAACCCATTTCAATTTGGATCCTGCACGCCTATATATTTTTTGATTTCGCAATACGTAATTATTAGATACATCTTTTATATCCTCCTCGCTAGTTTCTAGAATAGTTTTAATATGTTTTATCCGCGGATCTGTCACCTGTACCGTGTGGAGCCAGTCTTCAGTTGTGATTTTGAAGACCTCTAATTCCTCTGCGATATTTCCCTGTGAAATGGGGTTCCGGCTCAGAGCATCAACATGCTGCATATTATGGCCTGGTCGATATTCAACGGTAAAGTTATATTCCTGTAGCATCAGCCACCACCTTGCAATTTTAGGTATTAAATCTCGCTTTACCAAGGTGGTGCGTAATGCATTACAGTCTGTTACAACTTTAAATTCTAGACCAGTCAAATAAACTCTAAATTTCTTTAAGGTGAGTACCACTGCCATTGTTTCCAGTTCATAGGAGTGCAGAAATGCTTCTTCGCGCGTTGTTTGGCGACTAAAATAAGCAACTGGTCTAAAAGGGTATTCTTCATTAAGTCTCTGAAGTAAGATACCCCCAATTCCTAATTTACTGACATCACAATGGACCTCTGTGGAATGATCTGGGTTGTACATTGTACAAGGCTAGTACAGGTCTAACTACCAGTTTAGATTTTATCTCTTCAAATACACCATCTTGTTCGTGACCCCAATGCCAGGGAAGGGAAGGGAGTTGGATTAGAGGCGTAATAATTTAAAAAATTGGACGAGTAGTTTATATTGTCCAGGACAGCAATACCTTGTTGAAGTTTAAAAAACACAAGAATCAATTAATAGCATTCCACGGCACAGCAAAAGATATTCACAGGCCAAGTGAATGTCCTATTGAATTGGAAGATATTAGTCTACAAGGAACCTCGAAACAGTCGGGACCGAATCCGGCACCTCCAGGAGATGGAACTTCGTCGGACTCTGGAGGGGACGGAAATAGAGAAAATTCCACAGAAGACGAAGTTTTTTATGATGCAACAGATACGACTCATGGAAATACTTCTGTGGAATTAAGTCAGCCAATAAGACAAACGGTTGATGGGAAAACTCTGAGAAATATGCCTAGAGTAGCTAAGTTTTTGATTTATGTTTTATTTTGTCAAGCTAGGGGAAGGTATGTTATATAGTTTCAAGTTAGTTCTATGGTTTTGATAATCTGTTATCTTGAAAAATAAAACGTCAGTGTGCTACTAGCTATCCATCATTTCATTTGTCCTTAATAAGTCCTAGGGCTTCGCCCTCTGCAATATCCGCATACGTATAACAACCGATTCCCGAACTAAAGTACAGTACTGACCAAAAGTCCATAGGCAATCTCACAAAGCAATAGACTGCCGCTTCGGTTTGACTTACGACCTTCTTCTATAATATGTTTCAATACTATATACACACACACACTCACTTTGTCTGCAACTCATAGTAGTTCATAATTTCTAACAATATAGTATGTGCGATTATGGCGAGCCGAGCGAGTGTTCAAATCTCATCTGCGGTTTGCTTGTAATTTTTAATAATAACTACTCATGTAATATTATTTGTTTTATTTTTATTTAATTTTTCCGTTTATTCATTATAATCTTATTAATTTACATTTTTAAAAATTTCTTAAAATAAAAAGTATTTATAAAAAAAAAATACAAATATTTAATATTATTATTTTATTTCAATTCTATTTTAATTTTATTTGTAAATGTGTATGCCTATTCTAAGGCCCTTTCCTCATTGGTCGGTACGGAATCGTTTCGGTACCGATTCTGTACCGTTTCGATACTGCTTGTTTCCTCATTGGTCGGTAAGCACTTTGTACCGAAACGATACCACACACGCGCATTGCTCTCATTTAGAATTCCAAATTCAAATTAATTCTATTGGTACAAGAACCCATGACCAAAATTTTTGCCTTATCGTTTTACGAATAAAATCGTATATAATTGATAGATTTGGTTATTCTGAAATTCAAAAATACAAATTTTAGAAATTTTCCGCGCGCCGTCTGACCTGACCGCATTTTTAAGTATGTAAAAAAAGCCTTAACTACTGTTTTATAGCAATCTGTCTGATTTTTAGAATGCAGTTGAACGATATTTTTTTAGATACCGAAAACACAATTTTCAGAAACCAGTAGCGTCACACGTACCCAGGAGACCATAATTTGAAAAAAATAAAAATGAGACAAAAAATAAAACCCAGTGAAAGACAAACAAACAAACATACAAACTCACTTCCGCATTTATAATTATATATATATAATATAATGCGCTCGGTAAGCTTTCGGTACCGATGCAGTAAAACGCGTTACTTCACTCGGTACCGAAACGATGTCACACCGCAGACGTACCGACCAGTGAGGAAAGGGCCTAACGTGAACGTCTTTTTACATTGTTCTCACATGTATAATTTCAACATGAATGATGTAACCAATATTTTGTAAAAAAAAAAATATTTAAAAGAATGGGCAAGAAACTCCACGGACACTCCGTGGAGTTTCTTGCCCATTCTTGCCCATAGGTACCTACCTACTACGCTTTGGAATAGGTAGGTACTAGTATTATATTATCTGTGGCGCCGCCAACTAACAGACGTAGATTCCGCGAGACTGGTCTATTTTAGTTACTTTCATAGCATCATGTCTTACGGTATTTTGCTGTGGGGACGGGCTGCAGATATTGATTCTATCTTTATTCTGCAAAAGAGGGCCGTCAGAGCCATCTACAACCTCCGCAGACGCGAGTCTCTAAGGGCACTGTTTAAGAAAATTAACATCATGATGTTAATTTTCGGGGGACGGGCTGCAGATATTGATTCTATCTTTATTCTGCAAAAGAGGGCCGTCAGAGCCATCTACAACCTCCGCAGACGCGAGTCTGTAAGGGAACTGTTTAAGAAAATTAACATCATGACGGTACCTTGTCAGTATATATTGAGAACATTATGTATGTTCGAAAAAATCTCAATCTTTTTAGTAATATAAGTGACAGGCCTAATTTTAACACTAGAAATAGGAACAAATTAGATCAACCACGTTTTAGATTGTCTAAAGTACACACTTCTTTTATGGGGTACTGTGTAAAATGTTATAATAAAATACCACTCGATATTCTTCAACTAATTGAGAAGAAATTTAAAACATGCATTAAACGCACACTATGTAGACAAGCATATTATTTATAAGTTAGATGATTATATCGTAGATAAAAATGCTTGGCTTAATGCTGGTCCTGCTCCACAGCCACTTGGGCTCACTAGTTAAAATTGTAATATTTGGAAGAGATGCTTCCCCTTTTTAAAAAAAAATGTTTTTGACATTAGGAACTTAATGTTCATTTTTGTTTTACCAACTTAATTGTTGAATGCTCCAATTAAGTAATGATTTTCTTTCTTTTTGGTGGTTAAATTCTTTTATTTTTTTAAGATACATTGCAAACTATAGTTTTGTATAATTTAGAAGCATTTTTATTTTTGTAAATGTGAGACCATGGAGCCGTTTATTAACTTATTAAGATGTATATTGACTTGAAATAGCATGGCAGTTGAGAATATGTCATGCTCACTTAAATGTCTCGCTGATGGTGGCGAGTGTGTTGGATCATTCGGTTCCCTACAAAATGGTTGAGCTGGATGGTGCTGATCCACGCGTCATGTTCGTGAACGGGCGCCGTCAGATGAAACTGGTCATCTCTTATCTGTCAGGGCTTATTTTTAATCTTATATTTTCAATTGCTTTTGATTATTTTTTGTACATTGTTCTCATATATAGAAGCAATAAAAATGATGTACCCATGATTTTGTAATATCTATATTTAAAAGAGTGTCCTTGGAGTTTCCGGCCCGTTCTTCTCCATAGAGATCTACGTTTTGGAATGGGCAATTAGCTTCAACTGTCTAACTGACCGACTCTTTGATAATTCAGAAGTGCCTGTAAATGGTTTAATTGAAATAAATGCTTCGAGTTTGAACTAAACCGTTATAGTGCACCATCGAATTCAACTGTTTTGCATACATAGGCAATTTGTGATGGGGACGGTGGATATTGAGAGCGGGTAGTTTCACTCATCACTTGCACTAACGTTACAGAACTCTGACGCTTCTTCTTCTTTTCGTGTGTTTAGTGACTAACCTGGTGTCAGTTTTAAAGCCGCCCTTGGGCCTCTGACTTGGCTTCACATGCCGTCGAGAAATATCTCACAGGCATGCCGGTTTCCTCACGATGTTTTCCTTTACCGTTTTTGAAGCAAGTGATAATTATACAATACGCACATGATTCCGAAAAGTCAGAGGTGCTTGCCTTGAGTTCGAACTAGAGAACCATGACTTGGCAGTCCGACGGTCACACCACTAGGCTAACTCGGATGCTAAACATTGAAACGCAGCGAGTGTGGAGATACGATTTATTAACATAAACAAGAGGCGCGCCGGCCCGGACGGCCGTGCGCGCCCTTACAGATACGCTTCATGTAATTATCATCTTACAAAGAAAACTAATAGCTAACAATACACAAACCACGTCCTACAGAGGATACACATCATTATCTTACAAAATAGGAATGTAAAAATAATACGATAGCGGGAAAGCACGCGAACAAGAACAACATGATCCCGCCGTATAACTCTGTGATAATATAATAATATAGATTACTCGTGAGTAAGGGCCATATATACAGACCGCGGGCGTCGCCGGCCCGCAGACTAACTTTATCAATAATATATTATTAAAATGCGAAGTAAAGGCATCGATACACGAACAGTCGCCGCGCGCCGCGTATCGTCGCGACGCGTCGCGCGGCTCCCGCAAGCGTCTAATTTTGAGGTAGCGGTTCAATTTCGCGGTAGCACACAATTTGCTAAATGTTGCGAATACCGTCGAACAGTTCGGCTCAAACTATCGCAGCGACCGACCGGCGCGCCGCGCGTCACTCGCTCTCCGCGGCGCCGTCCTGCGCGGGAGGTGCGGGGGGCGCGGGGGGCGCGGCAAGCGAAGGGGGCGCGTCCGGCGAGAGCGGCGTGCGGGGCGCGGGCGGCGCCAGCAGCGTGGTCCATTCGCCGTCGGGCTCGTACAGGCACTCCACGCACGACAGGAACTCCTTGCCGTCGAAGCCGCCGACGGCGTAGAGCGCGTCGTGCAGCACGGCCAGCCCCAGCGCGGCGCGCGGCCGGCGCAGCTCGGGCCCGGCGCGCCAGGCGCCCTCGGCCGCCAGCCACTCGGTGCGGCGCAGCGAGGCCGCGCCGTCCGAGCCGCCGGCGGCCACGAGGCGGCCGCGCCAGGCCGCCGCGCCCACGGAGCGGCGCGCGGTGGGCAGGGCCGGGCCCGGCTCCCACTGCGCCGGGGAAGGCGCGGGGCTCAGGGCCGAGCCCGGCGAGGACGCGAGGCGCGGGGCCGGGCCCGGCTCCCACTGCGCCGGCGAGGGTGCGAGACGCAGGCGCTCAGTGCTGGCGAGGCAGTGCCACGCGTCGCACCCTCCCAGCGCCCAAAGCGAGCCCTCCCAGTATACGCTCGCGCACTGCGACCGACCTGCGACCGCATACCACATACTTAAATGATATGCATTCGCCAACTCGATTTTTCATTTTGACCCCGCTCACTATCAGCTTTAGCACCCTCAAAAACTATGACAACGACAATCATGACCAGAAATGTGAATATTTTCGCAGCCGCCATCTTGTATTTGGGAATCCCCCTCTTAGTATAACATTTTAAGGCACAATATTGTTTGGCATAACGTTTTCGCGTTTTCTGTTTTCTATAGTTATAAGGTGTATTTTCTCTGCTGTAATGCCAATAAATGCATTTTTCTTTCTTTCATAATAATACTTTGGATTAATAGGTATATAATAATTTATTTATTTGCATCAAGCGTTATATAATAATAATAATAATTTTTTTTTTTTTTTCTTACCACAAATTACAGGGATAGTAATACATAGTCTTCAGACACAATTTCATAGTTAATTTGTGGAAGACTGGTGCCTAAACTAAGTTTTTTAAAAAACCTGTATGTCAGGTCACCAGGCCCCCAAATCAAAGTTGTACATTATTTTTGTTGCACTGGAGACCATCGGGTTCATATATCATATTTACATAAAAATCTCCCACATTATAATATTGCAGTAGTGCTCATTTAGCTTGTTTTATAGAAATCGTGAAATGAGGTAATTTATTAAGAATACATGCAAGGGAGGATGTATGTGAATGTATATGAAAGCGTGTGGGGTGAGTTTGTGTGATGTGGAGTGAGTGTGTGTGTGTGTGGTTTGGGATGCTTGTATATGCGTTGCAAAGGGAATTTTGTGTCATGAAATAGTTTTGAAAAGATCTTCAATTTGTGTATAATCTAATGTAATAAGCCATTCAGTTATTTTCCTTTTAAAAGCTATTTTGTTAAGGTTATGAAGAGAGAGTAAATCATTTAGTCTGTTGTATCGAAAAGGGCCAAGAAAAGAAAATAAATTTCGGGCAAATTTGGATTTTACTGATCTAGGTTGGCATATATTTCTTCTTCTTCTTCTCATGTCAGAATCTTGATCGGTATTTATAAAAGGAATAAGAGATCGTTGTTTCAAAGCAACATGGAGAATAAAAAGCTGCCGAATTGAGAGGACTTTAGCAGACCTATAAACTTCTACAGTGGGATGACGGAAAGGAAGGAATAGTGCAACTTTAAGGACCGCCCTTTGAGCCCTCTCAAGTGCTAAGAGGTTAGTTTTAAACGTTCCACCCCATGAAGTGATGCAGTATGTCAGGAGGGATTGGCACAAAGCACAATAAACAGATTGTAGTTGCTTGTAGTTAAGGATTGACCGAAGATTTTTAACCACAAAGATAAATTTCCGTATTCTGCTAGTCAGACAATTTATATGTTCGGCAAAGTTTAATTTAGAATCCAAAGTGACCCCCAAGTACTTAAAATGGTCCACTTTCTGCAATTTGGAACAAGAACAATCACCGTTATGAGGGAATGAACAGGTGTGAGCAAGAATGGAGAATGTTTGGAGAGATGACTGCGGACTAGTCCTTAATGAAAATGCAATATACTTGGTTTTAGTGGAATTTAAGGTGAGTATGTTAGTTCTTAGCCAATCATTTACAGTATTAAACCCAACTTGTGCGTACTTATGCACCTCTTCCCATGAGTCAGCACTGAAAAGAAGCACAGTGTCATCCGCAAAGGTAATAATACGTCCATTTTGAAGACAGAGATTGCAGAGGTCGTTAATATACACCAGAAATAATGTGGGCCCCAGGATGCTACCCTGAGGAACTCCAAAAGCTACGGGAAGAGTGTCACTAAAGTGGTTATCAATTTTAACAATTTGCGTGCGGTTATTTAAGTAATCTTTGAAGAGTGACAATTGATTTTCACGTATACCGAGGTTTTCAAGCTTACGAAGCAAGATCGGGACCGACACTGTATCAAAGGCTTTAGCTAGGTCTAAAAAGATGGCTAACGACTTCTTTCGATCATCCATGTTGTAATGTTGCATGTTTTTACTTACGGTTTGGTTGTTAAAATGTTGGTCTTTTATCATACGTTCTCTCTAGATAAATGCATGACCATTGCCGGTGTGTTAAATATTCCTGAGGCTCTGTATTTCATTGATTAATATTTTCTGTAGTTTTTCTTGTTGTGACACTTACCTATGTCAAATGTTAAACTGTCAGTTTCTTTTTATTTTTCTGTTTGGCTTAGTCTATGATGTTACTTTTTGGTTTATATAGTTTTAATTATTTTTATTGATATCGCTAAAACATTGTATTAGTTATAATATTTTTTTTATATTATGATTGTACCAAATTAACTATTGTTCTAAATTTTATTTATGAAATTTACGCACTCCAAGGAGGTCCGATTATATTTGAAGAAACCACTGTTTGAAAATGGAAAAGAATATTGATTTTGGAAACGAGCTGAAGGGTATAAAAGCAGAGGCCGTCAGAAGCAACGGGGCCATTCTATCTCGGATTCTATCTATCTCCGATTCTATCTCCGACTTTATAATAATAAAAGGGTCTGTCTCTCTTACAGTCCATCTTGGCCTACCCTGGCCATTCCGGGGCTCACCCACTCCCTGCCGGAGCCAACTCTTCCTTCCCTCGGAGTCATCGACCCGCCGAGGCCATCACCAGCCGTCAATCACTCCCTGCCGGAGCCTCCATCTCCCGAAGACTACCTCCCGCTGCAGGCCTCCTCTGAGGCCTAACCTCCTAAGCGTGCAGTGCCGATCAGTAGTGTTAAACTGTGTTTTTGTACTCCCCTTGTATTTTGAATTATATTATAATATTCAATTATATTGTTATATTTTCCCTTACATTTTCCCCCTCTGGGAAAATGTAACGTTACAATGTTAGAAACAATAGAGTTTGTTAATTCGTGCACTGCCATGGCTGTCGATTTCCCTGCACGAAAACCGAACTGAAACTGGGACAGCAGATTGTTTGATATATGATGTGTTTGTATTTTGAATTTAATTATAAATGATCACTTGCATGGTTTTAAGGCGCAGATATACGGCTTCTAATGATTTTAAATTGGACATCACATATAAACGATTAGTCTTGCTTCTTTGAAAAAAAAAAAATATGTTATACTAGACAATTTTCTTTGTAATTTGATATACGAATATTTGAAATACCATTTTTATAACATAGTGTAATTAATTTGTAATGTGTAACGCGGACAAAAAAACGATAATAACGCAAAAACTATCAGGCGTATTTTCACGAAACTTTCACCACCTAAAAGACAATTTAATTACACAATTTTTTGTATACGACTTTTATTTGTATTGTATTTGATAAATCAAGGTGGGTTGTTTTTCGAATAATATTTGTGCGCGTTAAAACCGGGGCGGGCGACGGGAGGCAGTGCATCGCTGAACTCTGTTCCGGATGGACGGTAACGCTCGGAGCAATTTTATTTGCTTTTAAGTTTCGTGCTAAAAATAGTTGGTAAATTGAAATTATTGAAAAAGAAACAGATTACTGACAAAAAATAGATTACTGAAGTAACGTATCTATTTTAATCGAAATAAAATTATCATTAATCTCTATCGAAAGTTTGAATTATTTTTAATGTTAGTAAACATACTTTTATTTATTTTAAATATTTTTTTTACGACAACACCAAATAAAGATTCTCGAGTCGTAAATTCAGAGACGAGGCTTTTTTGTAACGTAATGTAACCATAATACATCTTTGTAGGGACAGTTCAGATTAGAGTTTGAAAGAGGAGAGGATGTATGTAAATAAATGATAAGAGTGTGGAGCAAGTGAGTTTATATATTTGGGGAGTCTGTTTACAAGGGATGGGAAAATTGATGGAGATGTGGAAAGGACAGTTAACGCGGGAAATAAAGTGAATGGTGCTATACATGCTATTGTGACCTCGATATCTAAAAAGGCTCGACTGGTTGTTCACAATGGTGTGCTGGTGCCCACACTTATGTATGGAAGTGAATGTTGGGTGTGGCAAAACAAGCATGAAAGTAGAATAAATGCTGTGGAAATGCGTTCCTTGAGAAGCATGTGTGGTTTTACTATGAATGATAGGCTGAGGAATGATGTGATACAACAGCGGTGTTATTTAAAAAGATGTAGTGACAAAAATTGAAAAGGGTATGCCGAGATGGTCTGGGCATGTTGAGAGGATGAATGAAAGGCGACTAACAAAATGTATTTACAAGGCTGATGTGAAGGGAAAGGCCGGTCGGGGACGCCCTAGAAGGACATATACTGACCATATTGGTGATATACATCGCAACTAAATTTTGTGGCATTTTAAATCTTCTATAATATAAAAATGAATCGCAAAATGTGTTGGTAAGCGCATAACTCAACAACGCCTGGACCAATTTGGCCAAATCTTTTTTTAAAATGTTCGTTGAAGTTCAAGGATGGTTTTTACGGCGAGAAAAATTAGAATTATTGCTGGAAAAACCCTAAAAATAGCCCTTTTCTTTTTCCCATATAAATGGTTTCTAACTAAAACGTAGTCAATTTGAGTTTTATTGCTATGGTATAAAGTTCATATTAAATTACAAGCACTCACTGTTGTCTAAGCAATGTAGGTGTGTTCCTAACGTCAAAGATCATATCTATCAAAACAATGTGCGTGTGTGCGTTGGAGCACAGAATACATAGTTGGAGGAGTTTAATGTCGCGTTCCGAAACTCGCGTTTCTTTTGTATTAGTTTCGGCACGCGAGATAAAATGCATCAGTTTCCACGTCATTACATCAGTCAAACAAAAATCGCGTTACCAACAGTGTTTTATTATTTTTAATATACAAATTTTAAATAAATAAAACAATTTGTACGGCTTAAAAGGATTTGACTTCAAGTCATATCAAATTTAAAAAAAAAAAAATGTTGTCTGTTACCTAATCTACTGAGTTTGCTTTTGACAACTGATACACGAAACAAATTCGTATATCGTGTTTTGTTCAGAGTGTTTAGTTAGTTAGTGTTTGTTTAGTTCGTGATTAGTGAAAAAATAATTTATATTTGATATGCCTCCTATAAGACGAAGCAATTTAGGTAGAAGAACCAGAAATGCTACAAACCAAGCTAATTACCGATCTAATCGTACTGCACAAGAACGTGACGACGGAAATGAACGTGAAAGAATTCGGATATCACAAACGCGTGAAGCGCGAGCGCGACATTCAACTAATAATCGCGCAAGTTTGAATCGAGCTGCTTTCAGTTACGATGTGTCAATTGACTACAGTAACTACCAATGTGTTGTTATTGGTTCTATGTACTCGGTTTGCTCACACTGTAAGGCATTAAAATACAAAAACGAAGCCAATGGATTGTGTTGCGCAAATGGTAAAGTGAAATTGATACCATTGGATCCACCACCAGAACCATTGTACTCATTGGTTTCAGGAATAGGAACAGATTCTATACACTTTTTGACACATATCCAACAATATAACAATTGCTTTCAAATGACTTCATTTGGGGCAACAAATGTAGTTCGGGAAAATTTTATGCCAACTTTCAAGGTATGTATTATAGCAGTTACTCATAATTATTTTAGCGAATAAAATTTTCTGTCACCAAAGTTAAGATGTGTCACTAATCTTCAATTTCTTAATCATTACGAAATATATCACTTAGTCATCATATTATATGGTGATTCAGTTTCAGTGACACTTTTATTATATTTTATTATATTTGATAGATATTAGTTAAAACTAAATATATACTTTTTAAGATCAAATATTATTTAAGTTTGATCACTGACAATCCATTAATTTATACCACACCATAATATTTTTTTTTTATTTACAGATACAAGGGCAAATATATCACAGAGCAGGTTCACTGTTACCAGTGTCAGATAGCGACAACAAATTCCTGCAAATTTATTTTATGGGCAATTCACCACAAGAAATTGATCTGCGTTGTGCACATAACAATTTAGTAAAGAGGTCTATTGTAGAACAATTACAAACTTTATTTCATCAACACAATCAATTGATTATATTGTTTAAAACTGCCCTGGATCTGATGCCATCCGATAATCACAAAATTGTAATCAGAGCTGATAAAACACCTGCAGGTCAACATACAAGACGTTTTAATGCACCAACTATTGATGAAGTTGCTATCGTTGTAGTTGGAGAAAACTTGGAATCCCGTGATATTGTTTTACATCGTCGGAATGATCAATTACAACGTATAAAGGAAACACACCGCTCATATGATGCACTGCAATATCCCATTATATTTTGGCAAGGTGAAGATGGCTACGATTTCTCAATAAAAATGATAAATCCCATTACAGGTAACTAAAATATTAGTTTAGCTATGGCGATAATATCTCAGTCATTATATTATGTATTTTAATTTTATATTTGATGTTATTAAAACAAAATCTATTTACAGGTTCTGAAACCAACAAAAAAGTAAGTTCAATGAACTATTATTCATACCGCCTAATGATTCGGGAAAATGAAGATAATCACATATTGAAATGTCGGCGATTATATCACAAATATGTTGTTGACATGTATGTTAAAATTGAAACGGAGAGATTAACATTCATCAGGTTGAATCAAACCAAACTCCGATCTGAAGAGTATATTCACCTTCGAGATGCGATTAATACTGATGGAAATGCACAGAATGTCGGTCGGATGACTATTCTTCCAGCAACATACATCGGAAGCCCTCGGCATATGCACGAATATGCTCAAGATGCCATGTCGTATGTTCGTCATTATGGTACAGCAGATTTGTTCATCACATTTACATGCAATCCGCAATGGATAGAAATCAAGCAGGAGTTATTCTCTGGGCAATCACCCATTGATCGTCATGATATTACAGCCAGAGTCTTTAGACAAAAGTTGAAATCTTTAATGGATTTCATCGTAAAACATAATGTGTTTGGTGAGACACGCTGCTGGATGTATTCTGTGGAGTGGCAGAAACGATGATTGCCACATGCACACATTTTGATTTGGTTGGTTGAAAAGATAAGGCCAAATGAAGTTGATGCAGTGATATCAGCTGAAATCCCTAATGTACAAGTAGATCCTGGATTGCATGAGGTAGTTATCAAAAACATGATACATGGTCCCTGTGGAACTCTTAATCAAAATTCACCGTGTATGATGGATGGTAAATGTTCAAAACGATATCCACGGACATTAATATCGGAAACAATTACTGGTAATGACGGTTATCCATTGTATCGTCGCAGATCGACAGCAGACAATGGAAAATCAACAATTGTCAAATTAAATCAACAAGATATTGAAATAGATAATCGTTGGATTGTTCCATATTCACCCATTTTATCAAAGACATTCAAAGCACACATCAACGTTGAATCTTGCCATTCAGTGAAATCTATAAAATACATTTGCAAATATGTAACCAAAGGGAGTGATATGGCTGTGATTGGAATTGGTGCAGAGAATTCCAATGATGAAGTTACCCAATACCAAATGGGCCGCTATGTCAGTAGTAATGAAGCAGTTTGGCGAATATTTTCTTTTCCTATTCATGAGAGACACCCTTCTGTTGTTCACTTAGCTGTGCATTTAGAAAATGGACAAAGAGTGTATTTTACAGCACAGAACGCAGTACAAAGAGCTGCTCAGCCACCATCTACTACATTAACCAGTTTTTTTGAGACATGCCAAAACGATGATTTCGCACAAACATTGCTATATTCTGAAATGCCAAAATATTATACCTGGAATCAATCCTCAAGGAGATTTATACGACGGAAACAAGGAAAACCAGTTCCAGGATATACAGATGTATATTCCACCGATGCGATTGGCCGGATTTATTCAGTACATCCAAGCAATGATGAATGTTTTTATTTACGACTGCTATTAGTCAATGTACGTGGCCCAACATCATTCCAACAGTTACGAACTGTTGATGGTGAATTGTGTGGATCCTACAGAGAAGCCTGTCAACGTTTGCAATTGCTTGAAAATGACGCTCATTGGGATCAAACTCTCAATGATGCTGTAATATCATCACACGCTCATCAAATACGAACATTGTTTTCTATAATCATATCTACATGCTTCCCATCAAACCCAATTGATTTGTGGATCAAGTACAAAGATTATATGTGTGATGATATTTTGTATCAAATACGGAATAGAATGGGAAATCCAAATATACAAATCAGTGAAGAAATTTACAATGAAGCATTGATTTCAATTGAGGACATGTGCTTGATAATGTCAAACAAACTATTAATTCAATTAGGCCTGACCGCGCCCAATCGTCCAATGCATGACGCTTTTAACCAAGAGTTGCATCGAGAAAGAACGACGCTCAACGCTTTGAAAGAATTAATTCAAACAAATCTTCCACTGTTAAATGAACAACAGAAGTATGTATTTGAAACTCTTATGAAAGTAACAAATGATGAAACTGGAGGGATTTACTTCTTAGATGCACCTGGTGGTACAGGAAAAACTTTTTTGATTTCATTAATATTAGCAACAATACGCTCACAAAATAAAATTGCACTTGCACTCGCTTCGTCGGGAATCGCAGCAACTTTGCTTGAAGGTGGTCGAACAGCCCATTCAGCACTAAAATTGCCATTAAATATGCAAAGCAATGAAACTCCAACCTGCAACGTTTCGAAGAACTCTGCAATGGCAAAGGTTTTGCAGCAATGTAAATTGATTGTTTGGGATGAATGCACGATGGCACATAAAAAATCTTTGGAGGCTTTAGACAGAACCTTAAAAGATCTACGGAGCAATAATAACCGATTTGGTGGTGCAATGATTTTATTAGCAGGAGATTTTCGTCAAACATTGCCAGTGATTCCACGATCAACGCCAGCTGATGAACTCAATGCATGTCTAAAGTCCTCCAATTTGTGGAAACATGTCAAAGTACTTCATTTAAGCAAGAATATGCGTGTCGAGTTGCAAAATGACCAATCTGGAAACATATTCTCTAAACAACTCATTGACATTGGTAATGGCAAATTTCCTATAGACATGTTGACTGGCTGCATTAACTTTCCTCAAAGTTTTTGTCAGTTAACTCGATCAAAAGATGAACTTATTCAGAAGGTGTTTCCAGATGTTTCTCAAAATTACAGAAACCATGATTGGTTGAGCGAACGAGCTATACTGGCTGCAAAAAACATAGATGTAAATGAATTAAATTTCAAAATTCAAGAACAAATTACAGGCGAATTGAGGATATATAAATCAGTTGATTCGGCTACTAATCAAGATGATGTAGTCAACTATCCACCGGAATTTTTAAACTCGCTGGATTTGCCAGGATTGCCACCTCACAATCTTCAATTAAAGGTTGGATCGGTGGTTATAATGTTGCGAAATATCAACCAACCGCGTCTTTGCAACGGTACACGGTTAGCGATAAAAAAATTACTAAACAATGTGATAGAAGCAACTATACTCAAAGGAAAGTATAAAGGAGAAGAGGTTCTCATACCGCGCATCCCAATGATTCCGACTGATGTGCCATTTGAGTTTAAACGACTACAGTTTCCAGTGCGGCTTGCTTTTGCTATGACTATAAACAAGTCCCAGGGGCAATCATTAAGTGTTTGTGGTATTAATCTAGAAAACCCATGTTTCTCACATGGTCAATTGTATGTTGCCTGTTCCCGTGTTGGAAAACCATCAGATTTGTTTATCTATGCGCCAGGTAATCAAACAAAAAACATCGTATACCACAAAGCACTACAATGATAATAATAATAATTATGATTCACATGATTAACAATAAAGCGATTACTTACTTTTAAATCCTTATATATGTTTTATTTAATTATTTTTTATTCACAACGCCCCATCACCAGGGTGACGGTTCTGTTCAGGAGAATTTTTTAAAATACGTAGGCACAAAAACTGCCACATTACAAATCTTTTTGACAGGACGAAGTCTGTCGGGTCAGCTAGTAATAAATATTTTCTCCTATCGACATTTTTATTTCTTAGTCCCCGCACTATGCGAGTGATATTCGTAGGTGTGCTTCGTGGAATAGGAAATTAATTATTTTAAATTTTTATTTGAAGCCCACCTACGGGTGTGCAAAGTGGAATACTTTAGGTGTGCTTCGTTTGGGTGTGCTTCATGGAATACCTCCTTTAGAAATAGCTAAGCGGAAAGGTTACTAAATATATCCACATCATCATTTTATAATGGATTTCCGCAAGGTCACGCCTGAATCAATTAACTATCTTTATTTGGTGTTTTCCTAAAACAAATATAACACAATTATTTAAATTAAATAAAACCATGTACACTACAATCTTTACCCTTACATATTATAAAACAAATCCTTACATATTATAAATCAAAGTCCCCCGCAACGTCTGTCTGTCTGAACGCGATAAACTCAAAAACTACCGAACGAATTTTCAAACGGTTTTCATTCATAGAAGGAATGATTCATAAGGAAGGTTTTGGTGTACAATTCATTAAGGTTTTGTGTAAATTGGCTTAAATATGACGATTATTGTTGAAAAAGTCAGAAAAAATCACGCCGACTTAGGAGATCCACTGGCGCGCGCCGTGTAAACCGCAAAAAGTACATAAAATTTATGTTCTACATTATTGTTCATCTTAAAATGTTCAACAAAAAAGACCGCGGTGACATTTGTCTATCTTGTAAGGATGACCCACAGTAACCATTATTATCTTTCAGAATTTGATAAAAATTTCATTATTATTTCTGAAGCTATTTTGACCGGTATTATATTAATCTTTATCCAATAAAATATGTCATTTAAAAAATATGCCTTGAAGTCATATCATTTAAATGAATAGTTTTAAGGATATCGCAGATTCAAAATCATGCGTAACTAATAAAATCGCACACCCCTTGTAATTTGGTTTATTACTGATTGTTTTCTAAAATCTAAAGATATTGAGTAAAAATCAGCTTAGCTTTACAAAAACATAAAATTAAAATCATTGTCCTTCACGTAACTTACAAAAACCGACCGTACACCGAATTCCCCAAATTCACGCGTTTGCGTTGTCACTACTTGCACCCTTAGCCGCAGGTTTAAAAAGGTCGGTTTATTGGAATTTTTAAGCTAACAAAGCCCACATGCGCTACTTACAAAGATGTGTAAGGACACGTATGGCAAAGCTGCGTGAAGCGGGCTGGGACAGGATGCTGAGCGACCTTGAGCCTACCCGCCTAGCCTTCTGGGAACTCCAGAGGAAACTCAGGTCCCCCCAGTCGGGCCATATGCCCCCTTTAGTCCGCCCGGACAAAACAATAGCCTTCGAAGACATCGACAAAGCCGAGTGCCTAGCCGACAGTCTTGAAGCTCAATGCTCTCCCAGCATCTTACCAGTAGACAAAGCTCATCTCGATGAGGTCGACGCCAAAGTCGGAGCCTCTAGCCCTCCCATTGACGACCCTGATTTTCCCCTGCCCCCCATCGAACCAGATGAGGTACATGAGATCATCAAATGTCTGAAAAATCGTAAATCCTCCGGCTCAGACGGACTCACCAATAGGGTGGTCCAACTATTCCCAGCTCATTTAATTATGCTTCTGACCACCATCTTCAATGGTGCGCTGAGCAATAACATTTTTCTCCAGACGTGAAAAGAGGCCACTGTCATAGGTATCCCTAAACCAGGAAAACCCAAAAACGAGCCAACTAGTTATAGGCCCATCAGTCTGCTCAAGGTTCTCGTCAAAATCTATGAGAGGCTTATTTATAAGCGCCTCAGAGACTATGCAGAGACCAAGGGCCTCATCCCTAACGAACAGTTCGGCTTTCGAACTCAGCACTCTAGCGTGCATCAGGTCCATCGTACCGTCGAGCTG
The DNA here is from genome assembly GCA_916610215.1 of Omphaloscelis lunosa. NCBI lineage: Eukaryota > Metazoa > Arthropoda > Insecta > Lepidoptera > Noctuidae > Omphaloscelis > Omphaloscelis lunosa. The sequence goes on from OU744262.1 coordinate 21,370,610, forward strand.
GTCAGCGGTGCTCTCACCCAAGGCCGACAGACGAGCGTGGTATTCTTCGACATAGCGAAGGCGTTCGACAAAGTCTGGCACAACGGCTTAATTTATAAGCTCTACAAACTCGGAGTGCCGGATCGTCTCGTGCTCATCATACGAGACTATTTGTCGAACCGCACCTTTCGCTTCCGTATCGATGGAGCCCTTTCCTCCCCCCGCCCCATAAGGGCAGGAGTCCCTCAGGGCTCGGTACTAGCCCCCCTCGCATTCACGCTATTCACCAGTGACATCCCCAGACACAGATCGACGCAGTTGGCTCTGTTCGCAGACGATACAGCGATCATCTGCAAGGGAAATTCAGCTACTATGCTGCTAAACCTCCAAAGGGCTGTCAACAACCTTGGCGCCTGGTTTAGAAAATGGCGAATAGAAGTCAATCCCGACAAAAGTCAAGCGGTTATCTTTTCAAAACCGAGAACTAGAACCCCCCTTTCCCCCGACCTATCAACATGTTCAGCAAACCAATCCCTTGGGCGAGGCGCGCCAAATACCTAGGTGTTATCCTAGATCATCATCTCTCCTTTTCTGAGCACATAAAGACGGTTCGTTCGCGAGCCGCTTTCGCTCTAGGTAGACTCCATTTCGTTCTAAATGCACGCAGCAAACTGTCACTTAAGTGCAAACTGCGCATCTTCACATCGTGTATCCGACCCATTATGACCTATGCGGGTGCAGTATTCGCCCACGCCAAATCCCATTTCATCCATAGGTTGCAGGCCTTGCAGAACCGTTTCCTCCGTAAAGCCACGGGAGCTCCCTTCTATGTCAGAAACGAGATCCTCCATCTCGACTGTAAAATCCCCACGATTCACCAGTTCATTAAACGCATGTCCAAGCGTTACTTTGACTCCGCTCCTAGACATCGCAACCCTTCTAGAATTAGTCAGATCCCCCGTCCGAGGCATGTTCTTTCCGACCCCGATGATCCCATTACACTCCTCCAGAAGAAGAATAGGCCACCAGCACTATACACAAAAACAGACGCCTCCCGTCATTCCGACCTCGCCGCCGAGGTCCTTTGCGATCGCGACCGTGTCCCTGAGTAAATAATACTCCTCCCCGTCCCTTGCTCGAAAACGAGGTGCCAGCAAGTTGTTGCCGCTGAGCACGTAGCTTTAAACTACCCCGTATAATAATCATGATTTAAACCAATTTTGTCCCTTCTTGCTGTCCTCCCCTCAGCGACGCCCTAAGCCGAGGTTCGTACCCCACAGGGGGTGCCCTTAGCGAGCGTTCGCCTAGTTTTAATTTAGTATAGTTTTTTTTTTGCTCCTGGCTGGAGGCTCTAAGTGTAGCAGCTTAAGGCACCCATAGGAAAGTCCGGTTAAGCAGCCAAGACCTTAGTGGTCAAAACTGCGAGTTCCCATGTTACAAAAAAAAAAAGAGGAATTTTTAATCAGTTGCATACCGGGTCAACGTGATAACATCTCTACTGGAAGCATACAGATTTACTGGAAAAATATGGATACCACGCCCGCAAAAGCCGCTCAAGTTATTGCCTTGCTCGAAGCAGGCCATAACCAAAGTGAAGTTGCTCGACGGCTAAATTTGAGCCGCTACTCTGTTCGTCGTGTATACCCGAGGTTCCAAGAGACCGGTGGCTACATTCGGCGACCAGGATCTGGCCGGCGACGCACAACATCAGAGCGTGATGACCGCTTTCTTGTGACAAGCTCTTTGAGAAATCGGCAACTGAACGCGGTTCAACTGGGACACCAGCTTCGAGAAGTTCGCAATGTCAGTATAAGTCGGTGGACAGTTCGAAGAAGACTAGGTGAAGCAGGAATGACTTCACATCGCCCAGCAAATGGTCCCAAATTGACCACAGCTCACCGACAAGCCCGGCTACAATTTGCTAGGGAACATTTTAATTGGACGTATGACCAATGGCGGGCTGTTATGTTCTCTGATGAGTGCATAATGACTTTATATGGTCATGATGGACGCTCTAGGGTCTACAGAAGTTCATCAGAGCGATTTTCACAATGCTGCATAAGCGAATGTGTGGCTTTTGTAGGTGGATCGTGTATGTTTTGGGGTGGCATAATGTTGGACACTAAAACTGACATTGTATTCATCACTACGGCGAATACCGTCCCGAGATCGAGAAGTTTGACGGCTGCACGATACGTCGAAGAAATGCTCGAAGAACATGTGAGGCTGCTTGCGTGGCTTATGGGAGAACATTTTCTCTTAATGCACGACAACGCCAGACCGCATGTCGCTAGAACAGTTTGCGACTACATGGAAGACGTTGGAATCACCTCGATGGAGTGGCCAGCTCGTAGTCCTGATCTCAATACGATTGAGCATGTCTGGGATGAACTAAAAAGAAGAGTTCGAACAAGAAGCCCTGGTCCTACGCGCCTCCAAGAGCTTCAACTTGCCATTGAAGAGGAGTGGAACGCCATACCACAAGATTTCATGGTGAAATTAATACGGTCCATGAAAAACCGATTAAGAGCTGTAATCAAGGCTAGGGGAGGGAATACACCTTATTAAAAAAAAATTTGATCAAGCATTTTGAGTTTTATTTTTATTCTTTCTTAAGCGAAATTGGGTAATTTTATCCGCATGTTGGGTTTTGTGCCCTAAAACCCCCTAAGGGTATTTTTTTTACACTGTATTTAAAATCATTAGAAATTTACTGAAGTAAACATTCAAATAGTGTAAGTTTTATTTTAATATGTATTCACATTCATGAAAAAAACTGCTTTAACAACAAATAGTCAATGTGTGCGATTTTATTGCTCTCAAGTGTAGGTACGTTACTTTTTTATCTATTTTTTGCCAGTGTAAGGAGTTTCTTTTTTTCAATAATTTTGATTTACTACCTATTTTTGGCACGAAACTAAAAAGCGAAAAATTTATCTTAGTTAGCAATATCGGCGTGACGCGTTGACCTAATTTTATATTATTTTTTACTTATTACGTTTACATTAGATTTAGTGCACTTCTGTCTACCGCGTTTGCCGGGTGTATTCATAACATTCCATTCGCATTTTTAACATTAAGAACAACTTGTGAGTGAGTAAATAAATAGTGTTCAACATAAACATTTGTTTCTCCTCAAAACACCGACACCTTGCCACGTACCCCGACATGTTTTTGGTCCTTCGAGCCGGATTGGATCACGCGTCGCGTATTTTCGGAATTTTGGTGTACGAGGTCTGAACTATCATAACAAATAACAGTGTGCGTACATCGTGGGGCTGTCGGGGCAAACATTGAAGAAGAACAGTGAAGTAGCAGCATAGGCTGACTACGACCAGCGGAGAATACAAGTAATAAATTTCCTTATTTTTAGTCAGTAAGTACTGCAGTTTAACATCCTATAACAATGTCAGAACTCATTGAAACGCAATCAATGATCTATGATAGCATCATAAAACTCGGCACTAAAATAGTAATTACTTTAAGCGGAAGCTTAATACTTTGGAGAGTTATTGGAACGATTTCCAAGTTAATCATGAGCGCATTGAGGTGGAGGTAAGTAAAACTGATCCGTATTTTACCGAGACCGAGAGTTCGAGAAAACAAGATCAGTGTATGAGTCAACCAAGGCGTTGATCAACGAATAGCATCAGCTGCGGTTCATGAAGACAGGAAGCCTTTCAACAGGTGAGCAAACAACAGCTCGAGACAGATCATCATCGGCATCGAGTATGCGTGCAGAAGAGAAAACAGGTGAGGAGGCGGGCCCAAGGTGCTCAAGGCACCTGAGTGATCGACCAGCTCAGAAGTTGAACATGGAGTCAAACAGTAAGCTAGACGATTTGTTGAAAAAACAGTATGCGAATTTTAAAGCCTTCGTGCGTACAATCGCAAACATAGATGTAGACTCTATCTCAGATAAGTGGGAATTTGAGGACGTATTGAGGTCACTACAGGCTAGATGGTCAGCTATCGACAGGCTTTATTGTGACATCGAGATTGAACTGGAGGGAGAGAACGAACAATACAACAACATGTACGATTAGTATGAGAAAATATTTAACAACCTGAAAAGGGCTATTAACACGAAAATGTGGTCAATCGCACACAGGGAAAAATCAACACCTCAACTGGAGATACAGAACTTTAACAGGAACTACAACCAATGGGTATCGTTTAGAGACCTATTTACGGAAGTAGTACACAACAACCCATCGTTATCAAGCGGCCAAAAGATGCAGTATTTAAAGGGTAAGGTTCGTGGAGAAGCTGAGAAGCTTCTACAACATTTATCGATAAGCACCGATAATTTATTCGGTGTGCCAGAATATTCTCACCCATCGGTATGACAACAAAAAACTAATATTCTCGTCCCATATTAACATTTTGCTAGGCCTGCCAAACATACAACAGCAAATGTTACAGGGACGTTCTTCTTTTTTATCGACAATGACTTGTCTTCTCCGCAAAAAAAATAAATATATTGCTCCTCAATACTAAATTTGTTTTTTTTTTTAAATAACAATTATAATATCCTCAAAACTAGATTTTAATTATTAATATTTTTTTACAAAATTAGTGTGACATAGTATACAAAAAGCGTGACGGAGGTGTTTTACATACAAATAAAATGTGTCCCTCTATGACCACCAATGTAAACAAACTGTTCTCGTAAAAAAAATCACATTGAAACTTTCTCTCCAAAAACATTTACTGAACTACTTAACCTTTGTTATTAAATTAATAAGAAGAAATCATTTTTAATGTTTCTATTATTAAATAAAAAAATATTTTATTGGCTGTCTCCCGAAGTATATGATTTTTGTTGCTACCTTCTGTCACTCAATTTATGGTACAAAATAATGTGCGTTAACAATTTTGACCTTGGTCACTAGACAAGAAAATAATCCCCCTCCACCCCGGACCCACGCTATGCGTCCCTACGCCCCGGAAATACCAGCCAGTCGCTCGCAAATAGTAAAAGCCAGTGCGTGTGTTTATTTAGCGACCGCACTGTCACGTAAGTTACTACTTCCGAATATTATTGTAATTTCTGTGTTTTAATATTATTTTCCGATTCTTGATTACGTTCGAAAGGAATTGTATCATGTTAAGACGATTCATATTTTTTCAGACGGACCAGCGACTCAATATTGTTACGTCGAACGTACGAGATTTTTCGAGAAAGCACGTGATTACAGTGTGTTTGCGCTGGAAACTTCGAGAAGCATTCCATTATTATTAGTTTGAAGTTAAGTAGGTAACTACTTATAAAAAAATATTAGGACTTGTCATTGTAATTTCGACCGTACGCCGAGGGCATAAAGTACCTATTTCTTTATTCGGTACAAGTAGGTTATTATTTTTTATAACTACTACTTTTGTATTTCCTGGTAATGTTTATGTGTTGATGTTTTTCTGGAACCGTTCTACACATAGCCGGAATGTTCGTGAATATTGGCGGTATAAAAGCAGAGCGCCGACACACGATGGAGTTAAAGTCCGGTTAAGCAGCCAAGACCTTAGTGGTCAAAACTGCGAGATGCACGTTCAAAAAAAAAAAAAAAAAAAACACGATGGAGTCAGTCTGATTTAGGCGATACAACGAAGCGAAGTGAACTAGAAGTGCGATATCTAAGCGAATAGTGATCAGTAGTGTATTTGTGATTACGTTATAAAGTGTTTTGTGTTTAATAAAGTTATTTAATTGTCTGATTGTTAATAATTAATTTATCCCATACCCAGCTCGTAACAATATAAACAGAAAATATTTTTTTATCTCATTGCCACAAGATTCTTTGAAGAATACGGATTTGATAGCTTTACATGGATTTTTTTTTAATCTAGCCACGGCAAGGGTGCGGCTGACGGCATAGGGGGTTCTATTAAACGTTTAGCTGATCATTTTGTCGCCAGCGGACACGATATTGTTGACGCATCACAATTCTTCGATGCAGTCAACAATCGCAGTAAGACAAAGGTCTTTTCTGTCGGCAAATACGATATCGCCCAGATTTTGATGACAACCCCACAAGGAATTGTTCCATTAAAAGGGACCATGCAAGTCCACCAATTGCTTGCTCAGCAGCCTGGAATGTTGAGCTACCGAATGTTGAGTTGTTTTTGCGATAAATTTTGTGATTGTTACAATTTAAAGATTTATTGTCTATTGCCGAAACGTGAGACAGAAGTTTACATTCCAACCTCAGATGTAGAAGAACCGTTGACTGATATAACTAACATAATAGGTGCTACAAAAGGATTTTATAAGACTGTGTATACTTCTACTTCAGAAGACGAAGATGACCAGCCTCTTCTTAATTTGAGAAAATCTGTGAACACAGCACCAGGTACATCACACGATCTACTAGTGGATAAAATCCATCCATTATTAATAAACAATGGAACACATCTTTTAGTCAAAGTAGTAAGTGAAAGAAAAATTAAGTACACTTATTGAGTAGCTGAAGATGGAGATGTTCCAGTGATGGTTTATATATCTGTTGATGATACTGGAAAATTATTTAAATTGGTAGAATCTGATGTATCAGATGTGATGTTTGAAGATTTGTTACAAAATATTCCACCTCCTAAGGTAGTTAAAAGAGGAAGACGCGTGTTTTACGAATTCGATCAACCAATAGAAGTTTTTGAAAAGTAGAGTAAGTGAAAAGATATTGTAAGACTAAATTAATATCTACCAAAGAATGGATACCAATCAATAAGACTTATAGTAACATTTTAAGGAAATATTATAATTTGTTATTGTTTTCTAAAATTAAAAATTGTTATAAGATTAACTTTTTTCGGCGGGTAAACATTATTTACCACTCCGTCACTTCGTTAACCACTCTGTCACAATTTTGTCCTCATTATAATTTAAGTTCAAATTAATGTATGAACCACTTTATTGGTAATATTTACAAAATTAACGTTTCCTAGTATTACATGCTAAACAATAAAGGTGTTCACTAGATTTTCAAGTTACTTTATTGGGCGAATTTCATAATATTAAAAAGTTTTTTGTCTTAAAAAGCAAAAATGTGACAGTATAGGATAATTTATTTTAAATGTTTATTTTAAAAATTCCGTCCAATGGAGCTAGATAAAAATAAATGTTTATATTATTGATAAGAAAGTAATAAGAAACTGAAGATCTGATTTTAAATGAGTAATATTTTTTTTTTTTTGTGACTGAGGTGTTATTTTTTTTATAAAATTCCTACGAAATTTGAAATAAACAAAAATTACAAGTAATACTTCGATGCAGTACATGTTTTTGAAATCTACAATAACGAGGCAATAATTTAAATCACATTTTACCAAACAAATCACATGTTTACTTTTTTAACAAAGAACGTCCCTACAGCAGATTAAACGAATGCATAACACCACGCTGGAGCCATCAAAAACTTTGGAGTTGACACCACATCGTGGGACCCAATGATCGTACACGTTCTAGGTCAAAAGCTCGATACAGAAACATACACAGCCTACATAGAGTCGCTGAAGAATTAGAAAGAACTACCTGTTCTTGCCTGTTTTTTGGAAACAAAGCTTACATCCCTGGAAACAGTTCGCTCCAAGGACAGTATGGCCTTGAAGACTTCTCATCGAAACAATTATCCAAATCAAACATCTAACAATAAAAAAAAATTATAGCAATTGTAACAAAAAAAGAGCAGTTGCGAAATCAATGCACGTATCAAACATAAAATGCCCTCTCTGCAATAATTAACACGGCATTTATAATTGCAAAACATATTTAAAAATGAGTGACGACCAAAGGCTAAAAACTGCAACTAAATTGCAACTTTGCACAAATTGTTTATTTATCCATTTCGGCAATCAATGCACGTCGAACTTAACATGCCAAAAATGCCAAGATCAACATAACACCATTTTACATGACGTATTTACGAAATTTTCGAATGCATCAACTAGGTCATCAAGCGGCAACAACGCTGAGAAACAAAACTCAAAGTGCAATTAACCCGTAACGGGCACCGCGAATGTTTCTCAAGATGAAAAGGCGGAGATATTGCTAGCGACTGCTCTGGTGAAGGTCAAAGGTGTGGATGGAACTTACCAAACCATGCGCACCTTGATCGATCAAGGGTCCCAGATATCATTGATAACTGAGGAAGCGGCTCAGATGTTAGGTATCAAGAGACGACGATGCAAAGGAGTCATCATCAGAGTGGGGCAAAAGGAAAACAGTTGTTAGGGGATGATAAGTATAGAATATGCTTCTACATATAACAATTTTGAATTCGAGTCTGATGTGTTCATCATGAACGAACATATCAAAAGTCTGCCAAACCATACATTCGCTAAACCAAATTGGACTTACATAAAAAAATATTAATTTAGCCGACCCGGAATTCTACAAAAGCCGACCAGTTGACTTGCTTTTCGGGGCGGACATTTATGCTAACATTATGCTAGGCGGGATTATAAAAGGAGAACAGGCCCAACAGCCGATGGCTCAACAAACACAGCTGGGATGGTTCCTTTGCGGTAACGTAACAACATACCAATGTAATATGGTTATAAATAACATCAAGGTAATTCAGAAATTTTGGGAAATTAAAGAACCATCAAACCTATCGGTAGAAGATCAGGAATGTATGGACTTCTATACAAAAACAATAAAAAGAAATAGGGACGCTATGAAGTGAGAGTACCACTGAAAGAGGAATTGAAACAGCAATTGGGAACTTCCCAACCTATGGCAATTGCTCAGCTAAAGAATTTGGAACGCTGCTTAGAAAAACAACCAACTTTAGCCGAAAAATACAAAGATTTTATGAATGAATATGCTGCGTTGAACCACATGCAACTGGAACAGTTAAACCATAGCATAACCCTCGAATGCTTCTTGCCTCACCACAGCGTGCGGAGAGAAGAATCGTCAACAACAAAGCTTCGTGTGGTATTCAACGCATCCGCCAAAACATCAACCAAGTACAGCTTGAATGACGTCATGCTAAAAGGGCACAATCTACAAAAAGATCTACAGGGCTTACAACTTCAATGGAGGCAATATCCCTTTGCTTTCACTGCCGACGCCGAGAAGGTGTACCGTCAAATCTTAGTTAACCCCATTGATCAACATTTACAAAAAATCGTTTGGCGTGAGTCATCAACACAATCTATACAAGTGTATCAATAGAACAAGGTAACATACGGGACAAAGGCCGCACCGTTTTTAGCAATTATGACCTTAAAACAGTTGGCGACAGATGAGCGAAACACGTTTCCAAAAGCGGCTGTTGTCCTGGAAAACAGTTTTTATGGATGACCTGTTACACGGTTGCTATAACATAGAACAGGGTAAACAATCGATATCTGATTTAATTCAGCTCTTGAAATCAGGAGGCTTTAATTTTCGAAAGTGGTCATCGAACAGTCAGGAATTATTGGAAGAACATATTATAAACAAGTCTATGAGGAAATCGTTTATAGCTTCAAAAATGATGACATGTTGAAAACCTTAGGTTTGTGCTGGAACCCAAAAGGAGATCAATTTCCATAACAACTTCAAAACCGACTAAAAGGACCTTACTATCAGAAATATTAAAATTATATGAACCTCTTGGTTGGCTGACACCCCTATCCACGAAACTGAAACTATTATTTCAAAATTTATGGAATCATGATATGCAATGGGATGATAAAGTGTCAGATGACATACATAATGAATGGGTCAAGGTGATTACGGATATTGACAACATCAAACACTGTAAGATTCCTCGATGGATATTATGCAACGGGAAGCACGTCATCGAATTGCACGGTTATTGCGACGCGTCCATCGAAGCATATGCATGCGTAGTATATGGACGAACGAAACACCATCAAGAAACATTAATCGTCGCTGCAAAATCGAAACTGATACCAAGTAAAAAGAGCGTAACATTACCACGAATGGAGCTTTGTGGTGCTCATCTACTATCTAAGCTCATTAACAAAATCAAACAGAGTAGGTATAAGTTGTCAATTAGAAATCTATGGATGGTGTGGTTCTATGGTCATAGGGTGGCTATAGGGCGATTCGGCACGTTGGAAACCTTTCGCGGCTAATAGAGTTATAATCATGATGATTAGTTTGTTTTGTTATACTTCGAGTAAAACGTAATGTTTCAGTTATGTTTTTTCTGTAAGAAATGTTTTTTTAGCCACAATGACACAGGTTTTTCTTTCAGCTATAATATTTTTTCCAACAATTATTTGAGACTGACCGCCATAGTAACTATAGGCATAAAAAGAGCTTTGCAACGACACAAATCCAGTCGTTATTGGTCCGTGGGGACATCCTGTCGTCGCATCAACCTTTTTTTAATAAAAATATTTTTTGTAGATTTATAAATGAAAATTACCCTTTTGCCTATTTAGTGAGTTTCATTTTTAGAAAATTGCGTAATGCAATATGTAAAACGTTTTTATTCCAAACAGTGGCGGTACCTTCATAGAAGCCAAAAAGCCCGGCTTGCCCTAATAAAATCATAATTCACAAGAGCAAACCTAAGCCTACCAATAAAAAAAAAAAAAATAACAGTCAATGAACTCGAACTCAATCATGCATTCATAGGAATAATCAAATTTTAAAATCCCCGCTTTTTCTGCCGCGCGCACTGGGCTAGGTTGCCAGATCTACGCACTCATTGAACTCCATCATTCATTCGGAAATGATTAGTTGTCAAACCTACGCGTTAATACAATGCATTCAAATGCGCCTTAGCATGACGCTTTCTATTTCTACGAAGAATAGACAGCTCTTTCTATACAAAGTGACATTTCGTTTCTCCATTTTTGACATCCCACCGTAGAAATCATTCTACAATCTCTCATTTTGTCTTTCGTTTCTACCGATCTTTGTCTAGGTCCTTTTACATGTAGACTATTTCAGAAGAAAGTTTTCTATCCCAAACTGTCAAAATCACTAAGGTAGTGAAGACAATTTGATTTTGTAATCGCCATACTAAAGACGGTAGAAAACTTTTTACTCGACGGCCACAAAGTATATCGGTTATCTACAAAATCCATGAATTTATAGGAGAGCGTTTTGAACGCATAACTATAATTAATATCTTAACTAAAATTCGCACCGACACCTCGAATTCATGTGCAAAAACAATATGAGCTTATAACTCGAAAGTGGTGTGACCAAAAGCAAAAATAATGAAAATTTCGACCCCCTTTATAAAATATTCGAACCCTCAAGACTGAACATGTAGGTAGTATTTTTTCTTATTTTCCCTACAAAAAGTGAAAAATTCCATATAAAATACGTCGAGCCTGCGGGCCTCCGGCTCTAAAAAAAATTCACGGAGTAGGACAAACAAGTATCACGTGGACTCGCGATTGTCAAATACGATTTTAGTTGTGTCAAAATTCCTATGACAAAACAAAGAATTCTGAGTCGAATTATCAAAATAGTGAATTGCGTAAAATGTACAGATAGTCTTTCTACTTTCCTGCCTTCCTGTCTACACGAAACGTCATTTTTGTTTATTCTTCCGTCGACAAAACTCGTTTCTACGGTGGTCATGCTACGCGTTTCGCAGTTTTCGCCTACAAATTGCTATAGAAACGTTTACATTTGTTGATATATTGATAAGTACTTAAATACAGATTTCTATTAAATTAAAATCCCGGCTTTTGAGTTTTTTTTTTTTTCCTGTGGGTGCCTTAAGCTACTACACTTAAAACCACCAGCCAGCATTCAACTATGCTAATTAAAACTAGGTAAACGCTCTCTAAGGGCACCCCCTGTGGGGTACGAACCTCGGCTTAAGGCGTCAACCGGAGGTAGGACATCAAGGATGGGACTGGCTGGATCAAATTTTTGATCATGATTATTAGTCGGGGAATTCAAAGCTACGTGCTCAGCTGCAACAACTGCTGGCACCTCGTTATCGAGCAAGGGTCGGGGGGGCGGGTTTTGAGCGGCAATGCGCACAGAGTACTTTTTATTTTGAGAGGCATTAAGTCCACGTAAACGGCGCAAATAAATGGACTATCCGCTTTTTTGACCCGCGTAAAGTGAGTTACAAGTCCGCGCGACGCGACGATGAATTTGTTATTGTTTACATAAGTTTTGAAATGAATATTTTGAGAATAGTATTTTATTTTCCAAGTGCTGAAGTAATGAATTAGTTTTATTGTGATAGTTATTGCGGCGATGTCATTCCGCACTTTTGTAAGTGATTATAGTGTTATTTTCATCATCGAAATGGGAATTCGGAAACTGTGTTCGAAAAGGTATTTTAAATTGACTTTTCTGACAATAAGTAACTCTTTACTTCACCGTAACCAACCTCAAATTACTGTACCTATTTCCCGGAAATAAAATAAAAAAAAATGTCAGTCGAAGAATAGATTAAAATAGGCATTCGATTGTTTAGTGCATAAACTTAGGAAGGTAGCTGGTGCCATGGAAACACATGACTAGTTGTATTTGTATGGTAGGTAATTGTAGTTTTGGTAAACCACTGAAAAACAAACCATCTTATTTAATAATAGCTTTTGCCCGCGGCTTCGCACGCGTAAATGTCGGAAAATACCCCACAGGAACGTACTACCGGGATTCAAAGTACTTACATGTCCTAACCCAAGCCATGGCGTATCCGAATGCCATTCATCTAAATCTGTTCAGCCGTTATGGCATGAAAAGGTAACAGACGGATAATAAATCTTGTTTTAGGATTCCGTACCTCAAAATGAAAAATGGAAACCCTTACAGGATGACTTCGCTGTCTGTCAAGACCCTTTTTCTCAGGAACGAGTGGAGGCATCAAGTTGAAATAGATATCAAAAACTTAGACTAAGCGCGCACTACGAATTTTGATCGTTGCGATTATTAAACTGCGAAATAAAATCGTAAACGAAAAAATTCCTACGCGCACTCACAATCGATTTCTTTTAGCACTGCGCGGACTCTAGTTAATGGTATTATTCACAGATGTGCTAATATTATCCGCAACGATTAAAATTCGTAGTGCGAGCTTAGCCTTAGATCTACGGTCCCTTGGATCTGTAACGAAAATCAAACTTCCAAGTCAACGCAATAAAAAAATACGGCCATTTATGCCGCATATTTTAACACTCGCAAATAAACCAAAGCCTATTTGGTATTTCCCGTTGGCCCAACAGCATGAAGTTTGGCGAGAAGCAAGGTCTAGGTCAAGGTCTACAGAGCAAAATCCGAAAATTGGTAATTTCTAGTTACAATATAATTAAGAATAAATGTTAATTCAAGATACGGACTTAGGACTATATTTCCACACCCTTAAATATCTTGAAAATAAGACCCGAAAAATATTTGAAGACCCAAAAATTAAAATCATCCCCTATTAATTAACCCCTTTGAGGAATGATTTTACAAAAACGCTGATACGCATAGTTCTTTATTTCTTACCAAAAGACTTTAAACTTAAGAAATGCTGGATTTCCAATACAAACTTTCATTCCCTAAAAATAAAGGGGGTGAACCCTTTAGGATTATTTTTGAGACAATGTCCTTCTCCAGGCTGCCATCTATCTCCTTGCCAAATTTTATCGAAATCCGTTCAGTGGTTTAGCCGTGAAAGGTAACATACAGACAGATAGACAGACAGAGTTGGACATGGGGTGTCAACACGAACAAATTATAATTAGTCTTGAAAAAAATCAAAGGTGGCAGCATAGGTAACAATTATGAAATTAACAATCACTAAAAAGTGATAAACGGCAGATTTTGGCTTAAGTAAGATTAGTAAAAATCGAAACTTATTTGTTTAATACTTATTTATCTATTTAGACTCATAAATCACGTATTTTCAACAAAAAAGATAAATTAAACCTTTTACTTTAATTCGTACCCAAAGAATGATAAAGTTAATCATTATGTTTAGAGGTCTTTGCAAAAGATGGCGTTTCACTCATTTTGTCATCTCATAACTGTACCACAATCGTGACTAATTTAAGTTTAGTAGGAAAATCAATAGTAGATTTGGTAACGAGGAGAAGAAAATCTAGATTTAAGCATTAAAATACTAATAAGACGTAAAGAGGCATTCGCTGCATGGGCACGCCACAATTGTGGCGATAAGACCCCTCTTTGAGGAGTGGCTAGAGAGGCGCCACGGCGTCCTCACCTTCCGCCTGACTTAGGTCCTCACCGGACTCGGCTGTTTCGGGAGGTTCCTGCACAGGATAAGGCTGGAGGAAACGCCCGAGTGTCACCATTGTGTGGATCGCCCGGAGGACACGGTGGAGCATACGGTGGAGGTCTGCCCAGCTTGGGCGGAGCATCGCTTTGTCCTCGTGGAGGCGATCGGCGGCGGCGATCTCTCGCGTCCGGCCCTGGTTCAGGCCATGGTATGGAGCGAGAGGAAATGGGAGGCCGTCACCTCCTTCTGCGAAGCGGTAATACTCGCGAAGGAGGAGGTGGAACGCGTGAGGGAGAGGCAAAATTCGCGCCCTCACGCCCCTAACCGCCGCAGGAGGCCCAGGGCGTCGGGAATCGCAAGCAGATTTCCGGCCACCGTAGGCGCGGGCTTGCGGGCGGTGAGCAATGGGTAGCTCACCGTCCGATAAGGACCAGGCCAGGGTCGACGGCGCGTTGTGTTTCACGCGCGCCTCAAAGAGATGTCAGCAGAATTGATGGGGTCCCCCAGCAACAGGGCAACCGAAGGAACACGGGTGGGTTTTAGTCAGTAAGAGTCTGACACGCCCTCCCGCTCCGCCCAGAGCGGTAGAAGTTATTTGATAATTTCCCACCCAAAAAAAAAAAAGGCTTTCGCTGCAGCGTGGAAATTGCTAGCTCACTCACACAAATGAAACTATTCCGCCAACTCGAATTAATTTTGTTTTGTTATTATTTGTCCTTGAACGCACCGTACGATGTGCGATGTAGAGAAACGCCATAAGTATCCAAGTCGATTCCTAGATGGCGTTGTAAAATTACAGTCTCTGGCAATTAGCGAGTCGCTGATGCTGCCATCTGTTGAAAAAATGGAGGAAGAAAAATAGCCAGACTTAGGGGAGGTATCATTTCTAGTCTTATATTATCTGTGGTTTGGATAAGTAAAATAAGAATATAAGTATGGACAATATTTCAATCGATAGTAATCAATTGACAGCATTATGTTGTATGCCATTTTACTGTGGGGTCGGGCTGCTGACATTGAATCCATCTTTATTTTGCAAAAGAGAGCTGTCAGAGCCATTTATAATCTACGTCGCCGCGAATCTCTCAGGAAACTATTTAAAAGGATTAATATTATGACGATACGTTGCCAATTCATTCATGAAAATATTATGTACGTAAGAAAAAATCCACATCTTTTTAATCAAATAAGTGATAGACATAATTTTAATACTAGAAATAAAGATAAACAAGATTAGACCATTTTTCAGATTATCTAAAGTACATACATATTTTATGGGGTACTGTGTTTAATGTTACAACGAAATACCTTGTGACATATTGCAATTAAATGAAAGAAAATTTAAAACTCATATTAAAAGTACACTTTGTAAACAAGCATATTGCAAATTAGAGGATTATATCCAAGTGCTTAGAAACATGCTGGTCCTGCTCCATAGGACAATTTAGAATCAAGACACAATCAAACAGGTTGCTAATTTAATTGTAAAATGTATAATTTTGTGTTATATGACATTGATTTTACATTCTGTGATTATTTCCTCACACACTGATTTATTAATTTTTAAAAATTAGGAAAATCGTCTTCTTTTAGAATGTTTGTGAGCACCATTTGTGAGTATCTATCACATAATTAAATTATGTGTCGTTGCTTAATTTTTAATTCTTTTTGCTTATTGTGGTATAGTAATTTTATTCTAGATGCATCGTCTTCACATATAATTATTTAACTAATGTACGTACTTATACAAACTATTGTAAACATTATAAAAGAGTAAAGGTGGAGTTTCTTGCCCATTCTTCTCCATACGAAAACTACCTTTTGGAAGGGCGACTAGAATCAATTCTATTACTTTGTAAATTTTGACGTTCAAAAGTGCCATACATGGGCCTATTTGAAATAAATGATTTGACTTTGACTTTGAAAATGTAAAAAAGAAGAACAAACATTTCAATTGTAGGGAAGTTCGAAACTTAGGTTTGCAAAGCAGTCGTCAAACCGCTAAAATATTTGATTTGTTGAAAGTTGACTAAAATACCCGTTTTTTATAAATTTCATGAATTCATGATTGACTCCTTAGCTCGATAATAGTATGGCGGGATGATAATAATTTAAATCATCTGTAACTATCTGCTACATTCGTTCCCTATTCAGCCCTGTGAAGTATTGGAATAATTCAACTGATATATTGTGTTTATAATAATAATAAGTACCTCATTAAAAAGCTGTTTCATCATACAAAGGTATATTGTGTTCTGATTTAATCAGACCGCGCGTTATAATTCTTCCATACAAACTTTGACACCTCCCATTTTAGGAGTGTAAAAAAACAAAAAATGGCAAGCTTTATTATTTACATAGATAAGTATTCGTGCCAAGTTTCAAGTTTATTAACTCAAGGAATAAGAGTTTTCATACAAACAAAATCCCCCCTTGTCACCCCCTTAAACGCCGAATTTCCAGAAACCCTTTCTTAGTGGATGCCTACGTCATAATAACTACCTGTATGCCAAATTTCAGCCCAATCCGTTCAGTGGTTTGAGCTGTGCGTTGATAGATCAGTCAGTCAGTCAGTCAGTCAGTCATTCATTCATTCAGTCACACGTTCCTTTTATAGCTATAGATTACATCTCATTGAGATCACAAAACACAATAAGGTTCGTATCGAAGAGATTCTTTATAGGTGTTTTGAAATAAAGATTAGTTGGCTATTGTCATTATGATTATCTCATGCTAACATTTTCAATCGACATTACATTTTAAACTCATAAAATGATGCGTACGGCAATAGAACAACAAATCGAAAATGTGGGAGCCATCTAGTGGCTTTTTATTGAAATATTTTGCATGTGACAAGCGCATTTGAATTATGGTAAAAAGGTTCGGCAGTGTGATTACGCGCATTCATTAATATAGATGGCGCTTATGACAATTACGTACTAATGCCTGAAATAATATGTAGACCTCTTCCCATTTTAAAGTTTTTTTTTTACCAAAATTATAATAATGTTGTACCATGAACAACATATGAAAATCAGTCAATCCCTCACTTGGTTGTTGTTTTTTTATCGATCAAAATCTGGCGGTTTGCCCTAATTTTGTCCTCTAGGCACGCCACTGATTCCAAACATTGTTTTATGAGATAAAAAAACACTTGCGTACATATCTGCGACTATTTTCTTAAAAAAATAGTCAAAATGAAAATCCAAGATGACTGACAGCTACAATTTTTTTTTCATGGATGTCGTTTTCATAGTTTTCGAAGGTGTTAAAGCCGATAGTGAGGTCATACTTACATACAGATCAAACATATAACCCTCCTTTGGCTTCGCTGCAGTCGGGTAAAGCTACACAAATTAAACTTAATATGTTTTATAAGTCTGCTAATTACATCTTCCCTGAAAATTTGAGTTCTCTAACATTATCCAGGCCGAAGCTAAAAGCGGGTTTGAAAATACGCCGAAACGCTTCGTGAAAGGTGCCTGCTCATTGTTTCTGGCAGATCCCTAGATGACTCATAGTGTGTGGAGACTAACCGGCGCTAAGCGGCGGCGCCTCGCTCCAGGCGTCGGCGTCCGGGTCGTAGCGCAGCACGCGCTTCAGGTTCACGCCGCCCGACCAGCCGCCCACCACGTACAGCTCGCGGCGCTCCTCCACGCCGGCCGCGCCCGCGTGCGACAGCGCCAGCGGCAGGCGCGCGCGGCCCGCCCAGCCCGCCGCGCCCGTCGCCAGCGCCGCCACCGAGTCCAGCTCCGCGTGCCCGTCCGAGCCGCCCAGTGCGAACAGCGCGCCGCCCAGCACCGCGGCCGGGAAGCGGGCGCGCGCGCAGCGCATGTCCGGCAGCGCCGTCCACTCGTTCAGCGCCGGGTCGTACGCCTCCGCCGCGCGCAACACGCGCGCGCGGTCGTAGCCGCCGCACACCAGCAGGCGTCCGCCCAGCACCGCCGTGCCGTGCGCCGCGCGGCCCAGCGACAGGCGCGCGCGCCGCCCGTCCGCCGAGCCCTCGTCGCGCGCGCTTCCCAGCACGCCGCCGCGCGCCACGCCCGCCGCGCCGCCCGCGCCCACGTCGCGCCAAGCCACGCGCGCCGCCGCCAGGCGTCCGCGCAGCGCCAGAAGCGCGCGCGTTGTGCGCGCGCCCGGCACGCGCGTGGCCGCCAGCACGGCGCAGGCCGAGCGCGCCGTACGCGCGCCCAGCTGCAGCGCAGGCGGCGCGGGCGGCGCGACCGGCGCCTGGTCGGCGGCGCGGCGCGTGGCTCGGCCGCGCTCGGCCGCCTCGCGACGGTACTCCTGCAGCTCAGGCGCGTCGCCGCGTGCGGCCGGCAGCTCGCCGCAGTCGCGCAGCGCGCCGCGCGTGTCTACGTACAACAGGTGTGTACGCGCGCACAGCTCGTCCAACTGCACAGAACTCATGTGAGCACACCATTATCGTGTGGAGTACGTCACTGACAGCGAGATACTCACGTCGGCGTCGACGGCCTGCTGATCGCGCAGCCAGATGAGCGCAGCGTCGGCCACAGCGAAGGCTGTCTCCTCGCCGCCCTCGGCACTGGTCTCGCGCAACATTTCAATGCGAATGAGAGGCAAAGTCGCCAGTGCGCCGCTCTTGCATACCTCGTCGAACTGAAACGGTAGCAAGACGCTTCATTGTCATCAAGAGGGTTTCGGTACCTTTGTGTTTTTCAGTTTCTAAAGCAGGCAAAAAAACGGACTACTATGTTTTCTTTTAATTTCTGAAAATGATACATTTCATAGACTTAGAATTTTATAGAACCACACCAAAAAATGGTTACTCCTATGCTAATGTAAAGCTCACAGTCCGTTTTCTCGCCTGCCCTAGAAGCAGACAACAGCTGGCAGGCGTCCTCACGTTTTGCGCGATGTAGGTGTCGAGCTGCTGCAGCTGGTCAGCGCTGAGGTCGGGTAGCGCGCGCAGCTCCAGCACGTCGTGCGGCGCCAAGCGGCGCAGCAGCGCGGTCGCCAGGTGCGCGCGCACGGGCTCCACGCGCAGGCGCCACGCCGCGCGGTACAGGCGCCGCGCGCCCGCCGGCTCGCGCACGCGCAGGCGCCCCGTGTACGCGTACTCCACGAGCGCGGCCAACGCGGCGGGGTCCACGTCGTCCACGCGCACGGCGGGCGCGGCGGGCGCGCCGGGCGCGGGCGCCGGCAGCGCGTTCAGCGCGTGCAGCAGGTAGGGCGACGCGGCCGCCAGCACGGCGCGGTGCGCGGGCAGCTCAGCACCACCCGCCAGCAACACGGCGTCGTAGTGCTGGCGCGACTTGCGCAGTGCGTTGAGCGCGTGCAACACGCGCGCTGGCGCAGCGTCATCGCGAACCGACAGTTCCTGCTCCAGCGCGCTCGTCTCCTCCTCCGAGCTGTCCTCGCCGCCCGCGCCGCCTGCTTCCCAGGAACACGACGATACAATGCTCAGTGCGACAATATAACTATGCATAAATCACGTATAGAATTCGTCTTCAAGTTACATACATTAGAAACACTACTGAAGGATAACTCAATAAAAACCAACCAAGATACCTACATAAGTATGTGTAATCATAATGACACAACAGGTAAACTTATTGTACATAACATTATAATGTTTTGTAGTTTTTCTTTAGTTTGGTGATATTATTGCAGTTTATAATGCTAACAATTTTTGGACATAATTATTCTAGCAGTACATAAGTATGTGATTATTTATTCAATTAATTATTGTCAATAAGTACACCAACACTGCCGTCATAATGAAAAAAGGCACAACTAACATTTTATAAATATGGAGAAAATCGACTTTAAAGTTTTTACTGGTTTTTGGCGAAAAATATTGACTTACACATTATTTTTCGAAAATAGATGAATTAAAATAAATTCATTATCACGATTCTTATACAACTAATGAAATGTAAGTTATTATTTTATTACTATTTATTAAATAATCAACATTTTCCCTTTCAAAGTAACAAAAAAAATTAACTAAAGTTATTAATATTACGAATAAAGGGCATAACTAACCAATTGCGACTTTTCATTCTGACATTTTGGGAAAAAATATGAAATATTACAATGAAAAGGCATATTTATAAAAATGTGCCTTTTCATTTTAATAATTATACAAAAAGAAACAGGTAATAAAACAATTAGGAAATAATTATAATTTTTTTATTTTAAAAAGGTAACAAAAATTATCGTCTCACAACTTTAAAAAATGTACATTAGTTAACTGAAATTACCAGTCTTCAAGAAACTTATTTTTTTTTTTTTTAAATCACAGTCAGGTTATTAAATCAACTTCTAAAAGTCTTATAAGAATGTTTGTTAAATATGGCACTTTTAAGGTTATCACAATTACAATCATTCTGGCCATGCCCTACAAACAACATTAAAATTATCAAAATAGGAATAAACACAAACTAATTCAAAGATTAAAGGAAAAACCTTCATCAAGGAACTTAGGTATTAGTTTCTTTTTTTTTTTATAAAAAAAGGATATTTAATCAGCTACTAGTAGAAGTTTTATAATAATGTTTTAACATTTTTAAGGTTATCACCTTTTTGAACAATTCTAGCCATGTCCTTTGAACAACATTAAAATTATCAAAATAAGAATAAACAAAAAAAAACTATTTGAAAAATAAAAAACCTTAGATTCATTATTATGTTAAGTAATTAGGTAAGTTATCACAATCATCAAGGCACTTATAACTAGAACTTCAGTCAAAATGAGTAAATTAATAAAACAATCAATCTTCATAAATATGAGTTAGATCAGCTGAGCGGTCATTTACGGGTAAGCTTTCCCAAAAATGCCTTCGATTAGCAGGCATAAGTGGTCCAAGTTTAGTGAGTATAGCGGATTTCCTTTCACTCGTGATGCCCCTCGGAGTAAGTTTTTGGCGTGGTGCTGGAATACCTTGTTTAAGATCTTTTAACCTAAGGAAATCTAATTCAAAATACTCATCAGTGCCATGGCTATTTTTGTAAAATAATAAATGGAATCCCCTGCGAAAATTAGCCTCGGCAATACCATTCAAATAAGCTCGAGGGTTGGAATTTTTCAATTTGAATGTTGAGGAGCAGTCTTCAAAATAAAAAAAATCTTGAATAATCATCTTCTTTACTATTGTGCGAGAGCCAGTATCAGATACAGCTTTGCAGAAATCCTCAAAGTCGTATACACGTTTTTTTGTTTTAAAAGATCGTTCCACTCTGTGGTGGAATTCATCAGCAGCCATGAATGTATGACCAATTTCTAAATACCGCAAAGTAATACTTTCAAAACTAACTTCGGCAGAGTTTATCAGATATATCAAATAAGAATAAAGCGTCCAATTTTTATTTTGTGCTGCACAGTTATCAAGCCACAAAATTACGTCTCGGTTTTCTATAAAAAAAGCCCTGAAGCAACTTACAATGTCCTCTTTTTTCTGCCAGACGTTCCTTCGTGCCATAAAACGGCAAAAGTATGACCAACTTCGTGTATTTTTTTGTCTCCTAACGGCACAAAACTTTGGTTGAAAACAATAAGCCGCGGGCAGAACATCACGGTTTTGAATTCATCCATACGGGGTAACATAATAACTTTTTCCAGGTCTACAGCAAAAATAACAGTATCAGCATTATTCTTTTTCTGAGTCTGGTTATCAGCATCTTCTTCATACTTCTTACGAGCTAAAATATACTTTTTGTGATGTTCTTCATAACTTTTACATGCTTGACAAACCCCTGTGCCTAATTTCTGAGTTAGGGTTATGAATTGTAAATTTTTCACATTGCTCACACTCTTCGTGGCCTAATTTGGCAAATGAGATATTAAGTTCCTTTACAAGTTTTCTGTAAAAACCGTACGATACTTTCGTTTCAGGCGCATTTTCACAGTAGTGGTCATACATGATTCGAATACTGAGATCAGAAGGCAAATACTTTTTGTTAGGGGCATGTTCTCGCCTGTAATGGGACACAGCAGAACGGAATGACATTATATGCTCAATGATTTTAGTATTATCTATTTTCCTTGGATTTGGGTTGTGTCCGCGGCCATCAATGAGGGATTCTGGGTACGATGTATTATTCTTATTATCAAGAACATTTCTTACAGCCTTACAATTATTTTGGTTATAGCCTAGGGTGGTTAAAAAAAATGTTTTGCATACTGGAATTTTGTCACCATTTTCGTCTGCCAAAAAATATGATATGGTTTTAGATCGTATGTAATGTTTACTATTTTTGTCATTATTTTCTCTGTCCTTTGGCCTATCCGGTTTTCTTTGACTAGTATGACACAAAAAGAAGTATTTTTGTTCCATCCATGACATTTTTCGAAAATTGTTATTCACTACTTTGCGATACTCTTCTGAAAAGCGCGCTGAACATTTTTTTTTGCAGACATCCTCGCGGCAACCTGGTTTTACAAAATATTTGTTTCTTATTTTTTCCTCCGCCTTCAGTCTCTTCCGATCCTTTATGCTAACGTAAGTTTTGTGCTTTCTAATAGTTCCTTTCTTAGTCAGCTGAACATGGTTGGTTTCTTCATCTGATTCTGCCGATGATTCTAAAATTGTTTTTGCTGGAACTGGCTGCGAGCATGGTATAAAGTCTTCTGAGTCAGACCCATCTGTATCGCTGTTTTTTTTCCGTACTTTTGGTAATTCATAATTTTTATCCCATACTGAGTCATCAGAATCAAAATCAGATTCTGTATCTAACACAGATAGCGGTGCCACAACATGCTCCAAGCTTGATGCTTGCACCGAGTGTTGAACGCCACTGGTTGACGGCTCGGGAGACCATTCGCCTACACCATTATCGTTGCGTAAAGCAGCACTAACTAATCTTGCGCTTCGCGATTGCATATTGCTGAAAAAAGAATTAAGTCTTTGATAAAAATGACCTGGTAGTATAAATCCAGTAACAATTTATTGCGCGTATTCTAAATTATTTACGATTAGGTAGATACCTACTAAAAATTTCGTTATATTTTTTAACTAAATTGCAATTAATCACTCAAAAATGTAGCCAATAAATACTAATACATTATTATATTCATATTAATGTGTCACAAAAGAAGTTTAATATAATAAAAACACGCAAATGTAACAAAAACTTAATCTTACCACAGCACAGACAAGCGTGGACTCGTCGAGACACGTCGGGCACAACTGGCGCGTTTCAATCAAACCCTGCCCTCCTTTCCTCACCCCTAATTGTAAATAATTTAAAGAAAAGGCACAACTGGTTATTTGTGCCTTTTATACGTAAATTAATTGAGCCATGCATGGATCATTAATTAAGTAGACAGGGCACATCTGGCATTTGAGCCTTTTCTTTATGTTATGTTGTAAGTGTGCCTTTTCAAAGTAGTTTTTAGTAAAAATCTGTATGAAGTAATAGTCACATCTACGTATTTGTGTCTTTTCAATATAATGATAAATAAATGTGCCTTTTCATTCTATAAAACATAATTATTAGTCTCATTTGTGCCTTTTGAGCTTACTGTATCTCCGAATTCCTTGAAGATAAAATTCTATAAAAAATTGAGTAGATGTGCCTTTTTTTTCTGATTCTAAATATGTATATAACTCAATTTTGACAAAAATGTTAGTTGTGCCCTTTTTTCTTACGACGGCAGAACAGCAATTATACATATTATTATTAAGTTACATAGTTACTGTGCATGAGATATGAAATCACCTGAAGTATAGGTTTATGGACCATTTATTATCATAATTAAAAATAATATCAATTTTGTTATCACAGTATCAGACTAAATAAAGACATTATCTACTTATATCATTACAATGGAACATTTTCATAACAATGTGCCTGAATAATAATATGCAAGTGATAAGCTATGAGGAATGAATGTTGTCCTAGATTTAGTGTCATACAATGTAAATACTTATATATTATAATAATATACTTATTTATTATAATATTTATGTAAATAGTTAAATTATTGAATAGTCATCATGAGTATGTTACTACCCAGCTCAGTACATAGTGACCTGTGTGGGTGGGACACACATCTCATGATTAGCAACAACAAGTTCCAATAGAGCAGTGAGTCAGCATCAATTGGTTCAATTGGTTCCACATAGACACTGCTTCGCACCAGGAGAGGGCCACATCTATCGGATCACACGGCTCACACACAAATGTATGAGTAATGTGAATATGCATCACAGCTATCTACCTACACTACACCCACCTACCACTTACAATAATACAATACAATGACTATTATTCTGTAATCTAATAACTTTTCTGGTGATAATATGCATTAATAAACTGGACCTAACATAAATGTACTATTCAAACAGAGGGCAACTTGCTATGTGATACATTCCAGTATGCTGGCATTTACAACATGCTGGCAGGCTCACTGAAGCACTACTGTGACCTGGAAGAGGTCAACAACATGAGCAGCTGATCAGTTCACTGCAGCTAACACATAGCTGTCAAGTTACAGGTTTGAACAATCACTATCGTGTCTCAAGCAAGCCTATGTAGAAATGACGATGTCGTATTCGATATTAATTAATACGAAGCGACGCGGCGCTCAAGGTCAAGTTACATATATCTTAATGATCGGCGGCGCGTCCGGCGCGCGGTCGGCTGCCCTGCGCACTGTTGCTATGAATGGTAGGAGTTTTAGCTGTTGTCTGTGTGTGTTGTGTACAGTAAGATGCTCACTGTCGCCGTTCCTGTAGTCATCGTGCGGCTTCATGTTGCCGCCGCGGGGTCTGCTCCGCTCTGCTCCGGGCGCGCTCTGCACCTGCGACACAAGCCTGTCAGCGCCGCGGCCCTTCGCTGCTAACCGGATTACACTGGCGAGCACGTGGCTCCGTGTGGCGAACAGCGAAGGCCGCGGCGCAGTTAGCACAGGTCACATGGCGCGACGTAAACAAACCCACCTGATGCGTCGCGCTGCTTGCTCGCTGCGCGCTTACACGATCGCTCTGTGACGCCGCCGTTAGATCGCTGGCATGCCGTGCCCGGCTCGGGGACGCTATCCGGTAGTCGCGATGCCACGCGAGTAACACTAACGACACACACTGTTCCGCCACCGCCCGCACACTGTTTTTATTTTGTAATTGTTTGACAGACAAACTTCACTCATTGACAGCTGCTCACTCAGTCATGTCAAATTTGACGTAACGTTCTAACGTTGCTCTTGCGCTAAGGCGCTACTAGAGCTTTTTCGGGACCATAGACATTAAAACATGACATTTCATCATCGTATGTTCAGTCTAGAGATAGGTCGTACTAGGTAAATTTAGTACTAAGTCCACCTAGTCCAAGTCCGTATGAATACTCGATCCAAATGCCTATTCCACATATTTTAGTTCACGAAGTACGCAAACTTTAAAGTATGCATAATATTTGCGTACCACCGATACGTCCAACACGTATCGGTACGTACCGTAAGTACGTACGTACGCAGTAATGAATTGTAATCTTCCCATCATACTTTACACAACTTTAGCACTGTCAACTTTAACATTTATCTAAATTTTAGATTGTTGGCGTATTTAAAAGATTTCATTTAATTTTTCAGAGTAATCACATTTATGCCTTTTTGTAAATATTTTAATTTTTTGTGTTTTTTTTTTATGTTCACGTAGAAATTCAGCCTTAAGAATTTTGATTCAAGAACATTAATTGTTGGACTTACTACGTAACAATACGGTGACCACCGAGATCACATTCGCATGAGTCCGTACTTGATACTCAACTGCATTGCATCAACTCTAAAGTCTTCATTCATTTCGAGTATTTACATTAGGTATTTGTACCTAGTGTATAAATTCTGCCTAGTAAATTGCTTGAAGTTCCGACTAATCTCGAGTATTGACAGACAAAGATGGAAAGACTGTGGAATAGTGTAGTTAGAAAAGGACAGAATATAATTGCACAACACGAGTGCGCGTCGCGTTACAATTATGTCCAATGAAATATGGTTCAAATTCAAATGATTGGCACCCGAATAATTTAGGCAAACACGAGTGAGCGGCAAAGTAGACTTGCTATCTCGCTTTGCAGCGTCCGTACTTCGATTCGAACAAGACGCGCGGGAGCCGAGCGGTGCGCCGCATGTAGTTAGACTAGAGACTAGGTGGATCGAGTATTTTAAAAGTTGGAATAGATGCAACATAGTCCCATTAAATACCTAGTCCCGGGATCTGTTCTAGTATATACGCTTCACCTCTAGTACAGTCACGAGCTTAATGTTACTATAAACTGGCTCGGCATTAATACCTAATTTCATGATTCATTCATTGATATCTGTCGTCAAGATGACGGCTTTAAGTGATCATTTTAGGAAGGCATATAAAAGTGTCAGTAAAAGTAGGCATGTGATATCGAAGGAATACCAAAACTATCTCACGAGGTAAGCAACGCCAAAATATGTGTGTAAAGAAAGCTGCGCCGGTTTCAAAAATATTAGTCACCTATCTGTCTACTCAGTTAAATTCAGAAGAATGTGCTACGTTGTGATCGAAAATATCAGACATCACATCTAGGCCGCACAATGCCCCAGACAGCATATTATTCTATTCTATTTTCTCTATGGCAATGGTGTCGATGTCGACAATTTCTGCCAATGTCAAATGTATGTTTGTGAGAAAATGTCATAGACATTGAAAATGTGCGAAGTAAAAAAAAAACTTTTAGATAAAAAACTAGATCTCATACTTACTATTGGTTGATGGATAATCGAATTTAAATGTGAAACTTGTTAACGGTATATTTAAATACCGAAACGAATATTAAAGATCGAATATTCCCGATTCAACACTGTTGACTATCGGAAAAAAAAATTCGTTCACTGTGTGGACGAACGGGACAATTTTTCGATTATTCCCGATTAGTAAATACCTCTATCGTTTAAACTATAAGCATAATATGTATCTACGAACTTTAAAAAAACCGTTTGTCATGTCAACACTGTGAGCGAACGAAACTTTTTTTTCCTGATTGTCAACAGTGTTACGAGCAATGATATTTTATGTAAAAAGACGTAGATAGGTTACCTACCGTACATTCGTTCTTCAAAAACGGCACAATGTCACGCTATTAGATGACAAGTGTAAGTAGGACAGCATGTCGTAATTATCGGGAGCGAAAAAGAGACAAGACGAAGAAAATGTGGCTAATTAGCCAAATTTTGACGTGCCTCTTGCGAAGCGTGCATAACCTATCTACCTCTTTTTTTACTTATAATATCATTGGTTACGAGTCAAAGTTTAGAAAACTGGAGTTCAATGTATTATATGTAGGTATATAATACAATAAAAAAATCTCCATCTTTTTAGTAAGATAAGTGACAGGCATAATTTTAACACTAGAAATAGGAACAAATTAGATCAACCACGTTTTAGATTGTCTAAAGTACACACTTCTTTTATGGGGTACTGTGTAAAATGTTATAATAAAATACCACTCGATATTCTTCAACTAAATGAGAAGAAATTTAAAACATGCATTAAACGCACACTATGTAGACAAGCATATTATAAGTTAGATGATTATATCGTAGATAAAAATGCTTGGCTTAATGCTGGTCCTGCTCCACAGCCGCTTGGGCTCTCTAGTTAAAATTTTAATATTTGGAAGAGTTGCTTCCCCTTTTTAAAAAAAATATATTTTGACATTAGGAACTTAATGTTCATTTTTGTTTTACCAACTTAATTGTTGAATGCTCCAATTAAGTAATGATTTTCTTTCTTTTTGGTGGTTAAATTCTTTTATTTTTTTAGATACATTGCAAACTATAGTTTTGTATAATTTAGAAGCATTTTTATTTTTGTAAATGTGAGACCATGGAGCCGTTTATTAACTTATTAAGATGTATGTTGACTTGAAATAGCATGGCAGTTGAGAATATGTCATGCTCACTTAAATGTCTCGCTGATGGTGGCGAGTGTGTTGGATCATTCGGTTCCCTACAAAATGGTTGAGCTGGATGGTGCTGATCCACGCGTCATGTTCGTGAACGGGCGCCGTCAGTTGAAACTGGTCATCTCTTATCTGCCAGGGCTTATTTTTAATCTTATATTTTCAATTGCTTTTGATTATTTTTTGTACATTGTTCTCACATATAGAAGCAACAAGAATGATGTACCCAGGATTTTGTAATATCAATATTTAAAAGAGTGTCCTTGGAGTTTCTTGCCCGTTCTTCTCCATAGAGATCTACGTTTTGGAATGGGCAATTAGCTTCAACTTTCTGACTAACTGACCGACTCTTTGACAATTCAAAAGTGCCTGTAAATGGTTTAATTGAAATAAATGCTTTGAGTTTGAGTTTGAATTTATGAAATTATACAATGCTAAGGGATTGAATTTATACAATGCAAAGATGAGTAGTTTTTAAATCTTCAGCAACTCCAACAATATTTTCAAATGCTAATCAATTAGTTTATGCGCCCTTGTGGAGCAGGACCAGCGTTTAGCCAGGCATTTATATCAGCGATGTAATCCCCCAACTTATAATATGCTTGGCTGCATAGTGTGCGTTTTTTATAAGATTTAAATTTCGTTTCATTCAGTTGAAGTATGTGGTTAGGTATTTTATTGCAACATTTTAAACAGTACCCCATGAAAGATGAGTCCACTTTAGCCAATCTGAAACCTGGTTGAACTAATTGGTCCCTATTTCTAGTGATATAATTGTGTCTTGCACCTCTTTTATTAAAAAGATGTAGATTTTTCCTTACGTACATAATGTTTTCATAGATATACTGACAAGGTACCGTCATGATGTTAATATCTTTAAACAGTTCCCTTAGAGAGTCGCGCCTGCGGAGGCCATATATGGCTCTGATGGCTCTTTTCTGCAGAATAAAAATAGACGCGATGTCTGCAGCCCGACCCCATAGTAAAATACCATACGACATAATACTATGAAAGTAACTGAAATAGACTAGCCTCGCGGTATCTACATCCGTAAATTGACGTATTTTTCTCACAGCATATGCTGCTGAACTTAGCCGTCCTGAAAGGGATGTTAAATGAGGACCCCATTGAAGCCTTGAGTCGAGCGTGATCCCCAGGAAAACAGTTTTATCGACAAATTCTAGTTTCTCTTGATTCAATACTATCTCACAATTACTACTTTTGCAATTTGGTAAAGAAAATCTTATGCATTTATTTGTTTTACCATTGAATACTAAATTATTAGCAGTGAACCAATTTTGGACTTGCAGCAGGGCGTTATTTACGTCGTCAAGATTTGATGCACGTCTATTAATTTTAAAAATTAAGGAAGTATCATCAGCAAATAACACCATTTGTGGTTGGGTTTTTAACAAATGGGGCAGATCGTTAATATATACTAAAAAGAGGAATGGACCTAATATCGATCCTTGTGGTACACCCATTTTTACTTTTAAAGCAAGTGAATTGACACCATTTATTTGAACTTGCTGCTGTCTACCATTTAAATAAGATTTTACTAAACTAAGCACAAGTTTTCCAAGTCCGTAATGCTCAAGTTTCGAGATTAAAGTTTCGGTGACGACGCAATCAAATGCCTTGGAGAGGTCACAAAAAATTCCTATGGCGTCTTGGGCCTCTTCATACGCCGTAAATATGTGCTTTAATAAGGTGACACCGGCGTCAGTCGTACAACGCTCTTTGGTGAAACCATACTGTTGATCATGTAAGATTTTATTGGTGTTAAAATGATTGAGCATTTGATTAAGCATTACTTTTTCAAACAACTTACTGAAAACCGGCAATACGGATACGGGTCTATAATTATTGGTGTCTTTACTGTCCCCGGATTTCAAAAGTGGTATTACCTTACTATATTTCATTAGATCAGGGAAGACTCCTTGATCCACACACAAATTAAATATTAAGGCTAAGTACGGCGCGGCGCTATAGTCTCAATAATGGAGGTACAAACTTTGATAGACATTCCCCATAGATCTTCGGTTAATTTGATCTTTATTTGCTTGAAAGCTTTTATTACTGTTATGGGGTTTATATGTTTGAATTTAAATTCAATCGGACAGGATGAAACGTTTGCTCTTAATAAATCAATAGAACGCGAGGGCGAGGAATTTAAGGTTTCAGTTATAAGTGGAATACTGGTAAAGAAATTTACGAATTCTTGAGCAACTTCTTTGTTAGTGCTTATAAGACCACTTGAAGTTTCTAGTGTGAAATCATTATTATGTCTTTTATTCCTGTTATTCTCGTCATTGATAATTTTCCAAACAGTCTTTATTTTATTATCGGCTGATTTGATCTTGTTGCTAATGTACAAGGCTTTAGCTACCTTGCAGGTATTTTTAAAAGTTTTAGAGTAAGTAGCAACATATTTGTTAAAAGTTTCAGAGTTAATATAAGGCTTAAGGCCATACAGCTCAAACAATTTTTCCCTACTTTTCCTAATAGCCTTAGTTGCCCAATCACTGAACAAAAAAATTGGGCAAATAGTTTTAGTTTTCTTTTTTAAAGTATTATTGAACTCGGTGCGCACTACCGAAAAGAATTCCTCATATAAGGACCTTAGTCTGAAATAAAGTTTTATTTAATTTTAATTTTATTTTTATATAATTCATTTGCATTTTTTATGATATGACCCGGTATACTTAATTTACTAATTAAGTTATTATTAAATCTACTTGGAGAGCTTGACTGGACGTCATAGAGGAAGGACGTCTCGAGCGCTCCGCGTCCCTTTTTTTTTTTTGAGTCCGCGTCTTAGTTTTTATTGTACGTTTAGCGCAGCTTGTGCCCGTGCCGCGTTAATGGCCAGTCAACGAAATCGAACAATGTTTATTTTGTTTGATGTAGCTGTGACTTTACGTGTCGACAAATAAAAACATTCATATAGTGCAAAAGTGAGGTGTGCTAGGCCTACATGCGTTTCCGATTCCAGGCGCTCGCCTGGAGTGCAAGTGCCGGGGCATACGAGGGTCTAATCGTCTGCCGAAGGTTCCAGGGCCACTGAACATAGCCAGGATAATCCAGTGAGATCATTCCATATCTTTATCTTTCAGGGCGTTGCTTCTGTTATTATTTATAGCCAGAGGCCGATGAAATTAAACATAACTTGAGTTTTATTTTAGTTTTATTTAGCGCGTCACACGCTTTCATAAAAAAGTAACATTGGAGGGAATAATGACATTAGTCTGACTTTGACAGATAGAGCTGTCTGCGTTTAGAAACCTATGTTACAAACAAAAAGTTTAACACTGCCCCTCGATTGAAAATCTGTCATAGATTGAAATTGTTACAATACTTTTGGTAATTTGGTACAAACATTTATATTATTATTACTGAACAATATTTAAGATTTGTTTCATAGTGTGCAGTTTTTCACTAGACAATGCCTTTGTTAATACATCTGCCACATTGTTATGAGTTGAGACATATTGAACATTAATTAATTTTCTACTTATAACATCTTTTAAGAAATGGTGTTTTACATCAATGTGCTTGGCACGTTTGCTATTTTCACAGGATTTTGATATTTGAATTGCACCTCTATTGTCCATGTACAATACACACAACACATCACTTTTCAGTCCATTCAAATCACTGTATAGTCCTTTTATGTAGAGTAGGTCACATGCACTAGTCGCAGCTGCTACATATTCGGCTTCTACTGTTGACAAAGAAATGCAGGCTTGCTTTCTAGAGAACCAGGCCACGGGACATCCGTTATATAATGTCACGGATCCTGATACACTTTTTCTGTCTGTGTGTGAACCTGCCCAGTCAGCATCAGAGTATGTTTCTATAGATGTCATATTTCCAGATCTTCTGTAGTGTAGTCCAGTATCTTGTGTTCCTTTCAGGTACCTCAGAACCCTCTTGGCCTGTATCCAAAGGCTCTTTGTAGGCTTATCCAGGTATTGACTTAGGTATGAGGTTCCATAGGTAATATCAGGTCGTGAGACTGTTGACACAAACATGAGACTACCAATTAACTGGCGATAAGGTACATCAGATATTATTGGCTCATTTTCATCAAATTGGTATCCTTTTGTTAATGGTGTAGTCGAATTCTTGCAATCTTGCATGTTGAATTTTATGAGCATGTTTTCTATTTGTCTTGTCTGTGTAATCTTAAGACCATCTTCTTTCTTTTTAATTTCCATTCCTAGAAATGACTTAGGAAAGCCAAAATCTTTTGTTTGAAATTCCATTTTTAGATATTTCACCACCTTCTCTATATCTTCTTCAGTTCCAGTTAGAATGATATCGTCAACATAAATTAACATCCACACATTCATTGTTTCTCCTCTGTATAGACAGACATCATACTGAGATCTTTTAAAACCCTTTTCTTCCGCAAAGTTATTAAATCTTTGGTTCCAGCATCTGGGACTTTCCCTAAGCCCATACAATCCTCTATTTAGTTTTAAAACTTTGTACTTTGATGCTTTTACACCTTCAGGCGGTTTGATGTACACTTCCGATTCAAGCATCCCGTTCAAAAACGCTGTGGGTACATCAAGTTGTCTTATATTCCATCCTTTCTGTATTGCATGTGCAAGGATTGTTCGAACTGAGGATATTCTCGCTACTGGAGCATAGTTTTTCCCAAAGTCAGAGTCTTCTTTTAGTTGGAAACCCTTCACTACTAATTGAGCCTTTTTCAATTTGTTTTCTTTAGTCTTGAATACCCATTTTGTATCTATGGCTTTCTTGTTTTCAGGTAAATCAGTTTCAGTCCATGTATTCATTTTTTGTAGAGCTTGTATTTCTGTTTTGATGGCTTCTTCCCATCCATTTTCCATAGCTTCTTTAAATTCCTGGGGATCTTCTGTACTTAACAAGCAGTATGCTTCATAAATTTCATATTCACTTAGATGTTTTGGTGTAGTAATTAATCTTCCACTTCTCGTATTTTGGCTAGTACTTTCTTGAGCCTTTTGTTCTTCATTTATCTTTCTCTCTTCTTCAATTTTATCTTCTTCTTCTTTTCTCTTTCTTTCTTCTTCATCTTTCCTCTTTCTTTCTTCTTCATCTTTTCTCTTTCTTTCTATGACATTCTTTTGTTCGTCATCTTTTTCTTCAATGTATACATTATCATCTTCTTGTTCATTAATC
The DNA here is from genome assembly GCA_916610215.1 of Omphaloscelis lunosa. Lineage (NCBI taxonomy): Eukaryota > Metazoa > Arthropoda > Insecta > Lepidoptera > Noctuidae > Omphaloscelis > Omphaloscelis lunosa. Next base: position 21,403,813 of record OU744262.1, read on the forward strand.
TGGACTTGATGGTACTTAAAATCTCTTTCATTAAATCTTACATCTCTAGTCACAATAACAGTATCTGTTATCGGATCCCACACTTTTTATCCGTTTCTAGCATATCCGATCATTCTTACTTCTTTTGCTCTTGAATCTAATTTATCTCTTCTTGGTAGTATGACCATCCATCCTTTGCATCCAAATGGTTTCAATTTATTGAGCACCATTTCTCTCTTAAATATTATTGCTGGTATCTCAAAATCAATTGCACTTGATGGGCATCTATTGATCAAGAATGCTGCTGTCAAGATAGCATGGCCCCACAGATGTCTTGGTAAGCATGATTCATCCAGTATAGTTCGAGCTTTATCATAAATGGATCTGTTTAACCTCTCGCTTTTTCCATTCATTTGTGGACTGTAAGGTACCGTATACTCTATTTTTATACCTCTCTCTTCACAAAACTTTCTAAAATAGTTTGATGAGTATTCCCCTCCATTATCACAACGGATTCTCTTTATTTTTATTTCTTTTTCTGTTTCTAGTTCCCTTACGTACTTTATCAAGTTGTCTGCTGCTTCGGATTTGTTTACTAACAGGTAAGTTTGAGTAAAATGTGAGTAGTCATCTAGTATAGTTTGGTAATATCTGAAACCTTCTTCTGTTGGTACTTTCATTGGTCCAGCAACATCTGAGTGTATTAATTCTCCTACCTCTCTTGATTGTGGCTTTGTAATTGTCTTAAAAGGTAGCCTTGTACTTTTGTTTTTCATACAAACTTCACATACCTTTTTGCCGTAGGGCAAGTTCATCAAATTTAGTGCTTTACGATTGAGATGGCCAAGTTTGATATGCCATAAATCACCATCATTCAGGTTTTCATCACTGTAATAGCATTTATATTGGTCATTAGGCAGTTGCATTTTTAGTATGTACAACTTTCCTTTCTTCTCTCCATAATATACTCGTTTTTCAGATTTTATTATCAGCTCTCCATTTTTAAAAATTACACATTTGCCTTTATTCATCAGTTCATTTACAGACAGTAAATTACTTTCAATTCCACTAACTATGAGACCCTCAGTTGTGACAGGTGTCTCTCCCTCATAAAACGTTTTTAGATAGCCTTTCTTCTTAGCACATAAAACTCCTCCGTTCGCAATTTTTATTTTAATAGGTTTTTGAAGTTCTGTCACATTTGTCATAAATTTTTCATATTTCTCTTGTATGAAGTTATGTGTTGCTCCCGAGTCCACAACAAAAATAATCTCCGATGCTTCTGTATGCAATATGTGTTCCGTGCTTGAAGCAATAAACATTTCATCATTATTAGATTTTTCATTTGCTTGTGCTACATGTCCTTGTCCTCTGGACTTTCCTCTGAACCCTGATCTTCCTCTACTTCTCATTCTAAATTTTCCTCTGCCTCGCTGTATTTGATTATTGTTTTCAGTCTTCTTGTCACATTGGTATGCCATGTGTCCTTCTTTTCCGCATTTATAGCAAGAGTAAAAACTGCTCTCTACAACTTCACTTTTCTTTTCTTTCAATTTTAGCTCTGAATCTAGAAGTCTAGATTTCACGAAGTCTACAGTGAGCTCTTTTTCAATACTCATGGTTTCTAATGTTGTTATCACTGTGCTGTATTCCTCAGGTAGTGTAAGGAATAAATGTGTCAATTTGTCGCTGTCTTCCATTGTAGTTCCGGCTGTCTCCAATTGAGTGATTAGGTTATCAAATTGTAGGAAATTATCCTGTAGGCTTTGACCGCTGGAACATTTCATTGCGATTAGCTTTTTACGTAGAAAAAGCTTATTGAACACACTTTTTCTCTCGAAAACTTCTTCCAAAGAGGTTAACATTTCGGCCGCTGTTTTACATTTTTTTATTATGTTCAGGTATCGGTCAGTAACGCACTGTACAATGATTGGTTAAAAATTCCATTATGGACCATTGATTTATGGGAGGGTGTGGGTGGAGGGGGAGGGTGGGGGGAGGGGGCTGCCCCCCTGCACCATCCCCACATCTCGGAGCCCCATGGTTTTGGAGATATCCATGCTTGAAGTTTTTAGGTTAGAATGAATTTTGAGGCTATGTTTTCCGGGCTTTCGTAATGTTTTGGACATTATAAACCGGATATATTGAAGGAAAGAGTCGGGGGGAGCCAGGTCAACGGAGCCCCGCTGCGCGGGGCTCCTACTTCTGGGTGGTTTATAAAAAAAATAACCACGAAGGGGATGGCGGGGTCTATTCGCTCGCTTCGCTCGCTCACACGACCCCGCCATCCCCTTCTAACCTAACCTGTCCGAGTCGGGGTGCCCCAAGTCCCGAGCTCGCTTCGCTCGCTCTTGCACTCAATAAAACACCAAAGTATAACGTTTTAGTATTAACCTCTATATTATTATACTCTTTCGTATTAACGAACGAAACGCGTCGCTACACGTTTCGTTCCACCTAATGTAAACACAAAAATTCGTTAATTTGTGTGTAAAAAAGTTAATGTAATTGCATAATACAACAATTATTGTGCACACTTATTACACACCAAATTAGTATATCGTATACAAAATTATATTTAAGTAAAACGTGACATAAATTGAATATAATACACCTAGAAGTCGTCAACGGAACGTGAAATGTCAACTTTGACATCTACCATGACAAAAATGGAGTGCTATTTTCCAATTTGTATGGAAACTTTAAACAAATTAATCTCGTAAACTGTGAACGTCCGAAACTTGAAAATTTGTAGAAAGCTTTCTATTTACGAGTGTTATCTACAAAAAAAATATGAACTTCGAAATCAATGGTCCATAATGGAATGTTTATCCCAATGATTGACCGAGCTTTTGCATCACTTTCAACATTTTCTTTGATCTCCTTGTCATATGTCTCCAATACGCTTGCAAGGTTTCTTTCTTCTAGCAAAACCTTCACGCGAAACTTCCAGTTGGAGAACGCTATGTTGTCGTTCAGTTTTGGAAAATTACATGTTCCCGACGACGTCATTTTACTTTTGTCGATCAACCACGCTCTGCTGTTATTATTTTTATAGCCAGAGGCCGATGAAATTAAACATAACTTGAGTTTTATTTTAGTTTTATTTAGCGCGTCACACGCTTTCATAAAAAAGTAACATTGGAGCATTGAGATAGTAAAAACACGGAGGCGCCGCGATATTCTATACATAAGTTTGCTTATACAAATATGGGTGAAAAACGAACTGGAATGTGAAATATCGTGTTATTTCACTCTTTCTAATGTGGTAATCGTATTTGATAAAAGAGACAACAATATTTCAGTTGTTCCTCATAATGGCAACATTTTGTTGAGACGTAGTAACAGTTGTAGGTAAGTGCCATATCCGCCATAATATGCGACAAGTTCATGGTAGTTCTGCTGTCAAGTGGTTGTTTACTTTTTGTTTTATTGAGATTTGTGAGAAAATTACGTGGAGTTTTCCTTTAAAACTACATATATACGTTGGAAAACACCAATTCAACATGCCTGTGTGTTGTATTGTGAAGTGTGGTGCAAGAAAGAAGGAAAATCAACCTCAATTATCTTTGCACAGGTTAGTAGCCGGTTTTCATGCAATAGTACATAAAGTGATAAACTTTCGATGAAAAAATTGCTAGGTGATCATTAAATACGGCTTAAATTTTAATATATGGGTTTATTTCCGTCCAACAGACCTTTTTATTATTTCATCATTTCATTCGTTTGTTTACAATGATATGTCATGGTGGAATAGTGTTGTACCGTTTCCGTAATAGTTTCTGATACTAGTTCCTTCGCTGCGCTGAAATGATATTGCTAGGTCCGGCCCGTAGTTTACAGCAAACTGTACACTTTGGTTCATAGCACCGAGAGACCGTTCCGCAGAGTTTTATGTAGTGTATACGATTTTTTTGTTGAAGTTTTTAAGATGAACAATACTGTAGAACATACATTTTATGTAACTTTTATGATGTCCGCGGCGCACGCTAATAAAAATCCCAGTCCGCATGATTTTATCCGACATCTTCAACAATAATCGTCAAATTTCAGCCAATTTACACAAAACTTTAATGAATTATACACGTAAACCTTCCGCATGAATCACTCCGTCCATTAGTGAAAATTGATTGAAAATCCGTTTAGTAGTTTTTGAATTTTTCGCGTTCAGACAGACAGAAAAACAGACAGACGCGGCGGTGGACTTTGTTTTATAATATGTAAGGATGTGTATTATTCCGAATGTTCATTTATGATAACATTGTTAAAAATTTAATTCACTAATGCCCGTTTTCACCGACAGCTAAGTGACACTTAAATGAATACCTAAATAAAACTGCACTGTTGGATTTTCAACTCTCAGCGCTGAGTCTACCGTTGAAAATCCAACAGTGAACTTTTATTAGGGATTCATTTAAGTGTCACTTAGTGAAGGTGAAAACAGGCATAAGAATTGCATGCTCGCTCGATACTAAATATTTGGCTTTGTTTAAACGTTCACTTGCCAAACATTAGGTGTGCGTTACAAATATTTGTGAAAACTTTATTTGCTAAGTAATAATTCTATAAATGAAATTATAATTATGCGGAAAATTGTTTGGGAAGTGATAAATTGTCAATACTCGTTTTTTTCTGTTACAACGGACTATTAGCTAATATTTTTTTAAATATGATTCAACCGTGATATCTAGTAAGATTCGTTATACTATTACGTACTAGTATCGATACTCGAAATAGTAACACCATGTTCCCTGAATGACACAACCCTAGCATTGGCAGCCATTTTATGCGACATTTTGAGTTGTAGGTATGCACCTTTTTTTTGTAGGTATTTCCAGTCCATACTTATTAAATGTCTATGCATTGGAGGGAATAATGACATTAGTCTGACTTTGACAGATAGAGCTGTCTGCGTTTAGAAACCTATGTTACAAACAAAAAGTTTAACAGCTTCTCTCTGCAAATACACACCTCGACCTGAGTTAGGGACTGCATCAACAGATGCACAGAGCTCAATATTTCACAAACTACATACCTACCAATCATTCAGTAAATCAAATTCCCATATTTCAAACTCAAGGTTAACGTTAACACCAACGATAAATCCAGATACAAAAAAGATTTGCATTTTGAATTGTCTCTAGTAAGTGTAGCGACCAAGAGAACTGAGTTTAATTCTCGGCTCTATTTCGATTACGTGGCTATAATTCTGTGGCAAAGTTCGGTATATACATCGTGAGCGCGAATCTATAGTTGCGTAGTGACTGGCAAAGTTGGGAGGTTTGATGTTATGCGCAGAATTAACTTTTATTTTTAAGCTATAGGTTTATGGGTATTTGACATAGTAAAAGTAGAATGGCAAGATATTCTAAAATAACATACGAAGACGTAAGTACGTATGATTCTAACAAATTAACAATGTCGGTCGGTATTGATTTCGCACAAAAAAATATTTTCCATAAAACTTCCTAGCTTGACCTGAGCTATAACCTTGCTGATAATTATAACATAAATCTTAACTCCTACTAACTACCCTTAACCATTTGGCAATTTCTTTAGCCCTACAAAATAGGCGCGTCTGAGGGAACCTTTTTGTTTTGACTTTTTTGAAAAATTTACCCGAGTTTTTGTGATGAAAGGCACATGAGTGGTTAAGCTTAAGTCCATTCAACAAAAACAAAAAACTTCAGAACAATATACATTTCTATAGAAAAACGAAGAGTGTAACTAATAAATCGCAGCAAGCGCACGACCCTGTCAAAATTGTGTACCTCTGTCTCGAAACGAAATCTGCACATGCGGCTGCAGTGCGGCGTTCTGACTCCTAAACAATAGTTTAACAATGGTAATAAATAGCGCCCATGAACAAAGAAGCCCACCAAATAAATAACATAATGGGCTAACTTTTGACCACGTGTCTGTCCGCCAAGACCTCGCTACCCATGTTGCGGATAACTGCGGTGACGCCAGAATTTGCTTAGCACATAGGAATAAATTCAAGATTTTATTCCTAACAGCAAGCTTTCTCAGAAACAAATTATTATAAAATACATAATTCAAAATTCAAAATCATCCATCATTGATCTAAAAAATGGACCGACAGTCACAAAATAATGACGTTGTGACTAGCTCTATTCTTCAGGTCCAAGATTGGTTTGCGGTAAATAATTTGGTACTAAATGAGAAGAAACCAAATGCATTAGATTTAAATTAAGAAGAATGTAAGAAGTAATAAGAAGTGACATCGTATTTAATGGAGAGAAGCTGGAATTTATTAATCAAATATTTTTCCTAGGAATCGCTCTGGACGAGAGATTGTAATGGGGACCTCATATGGCACCTCTTGACAAAAAAATAATTTAATAAACCCATATAACATCAAATAAAATTTCACAATACTGCAACAGAATAAATCACATATACGTATAATAAAATGTCAATGCAATTACAATAGGAACAATGTTATTATGCCGTTCTCAACATCAAATCCACCAAAACAAAATACCAAGCCTGCATAACCAAACAACTGGAAAGCATAGGGATCCACTCAACGGATGAAAACATCGAAATACCATCGTGTACCGCAACTGGAGTATTAAAAAAGCGGCTGCCCAGGAAACCTTGATCTTTCAGCCGAGTCACTCTAGGGATCATCGTATAGCTCTTGCTAACCTCCAAAAGGCTAAATTCTTACAAAGAAGACAACTAGATAACCTAAATAGACATACTCGTGTAAAATAATGTCACGCAATACGTCAAAAGATTAAACACCAAGAGGAAAACAAAAATGCAGGGGTTTCTTCTGCGCGAAATCTTAGACGGAAAAACAGTAACATATCGCATCAAAAATCACAGGATGTGCTATCTCGTACACGTTTACAGGCAGGGCAACCACACCTGTTAACACGCAGCAATGCAGTATAAGGCCAAATTCAAGAAAGTAGGCCACCCTATTTACACATGGAACGACAACTTTAAACGGGACTTGACGTTTGACAAGAAATTCAACGTTTGGATGGACACGGCTGCAGATCGATATAAGATTATGAAGGCTGCCAGCAAGATCTACAAGAAACGTAAGCGATTAGGAAACACGACGAATATGAAACGAAAAAATATGGATAGCAGCGAAGCTTTTGGCGAAGACTTAGAACAGCTAAATGTAACACAGCACAGCAGCAATATAGTAAAGAGCCGAGAAAGCAGCATAACCCCGTCAAAATATTCACCGGTGAAGATGGACCTGAACCAACATAGCGGTGACGTCGCAAAAAGATGCCCATCCATAGATAAATAACACCCGTCTCTCCACTATTCCATTGCTTACTCAAGGATGCATATCCGGTAGGCTCGCAAATCCCTCCTTATCCTAAGGGCACGTCTTCCCTACCATTACCGCGCCACCCGGTCTACTCCTTGATATGCAATGGCCTCTGTAGTCCTATGAAACATGAGGCTTCAGGAGCTAGTGCAAATCTTGGGGTTCATTCGATTTATCGAGTCTGGTTAAACCACGCTGGGATCGGTGCATTTCATTCATTCATTCATTCATTCATTCTTCATTCATAAGTTATTATTAAATCTACTTAGATTGCTGGTTGTTATTTGTCTAGATTGTATCTGAATTCTTTGTAATGGTGTATTGGACTTGAAAGTAACCGTTTGACCACTATGATCAGAAGGGAGATAATTTACAATGGCTTTATGTAAGTAGTCACAGCCTAACCTAACCTACTCTTTTTTGCGAGTAAAAGTATTTAACCTAATCTAACTAGTTCGGTTCCAGGTACTTAGCATTTGATTACTGGAATATGGAAATAATTGATTACGGAAATATAATACTGGAAAAAATTATGCTTTATTACATTTATTTTTTAAATTATGCCTTCACGGCCTTTGTACTCTAATTATGCCAAATTGCCAACCCCGTTTTCCGCTTTTTTTTCCTAACTCAGCGCCGGCAGCCAATTTGGGAACCGGCGCCGGCAGCGGAGCCCTTTTAAAAATGCTTTAATTACGACTTGTACATAATGGTGTGCTCTATCGTTTATTACCTGTGATACTAAATACTTTGGGGTTTACAATTATAGAAACGTCACATAAAGTTATTTAATGTTTAGCGACTGTTTAGCCATACATTTTGACGTTTGAAACGTCACAACTTTAAGCAATGTTTGTAAATAAACCCCATTTAGATATCTACACACATAGCTACCTAGGTATGAATGATTTTCTACGTTGCAAAATTCCTGATAAGCTGATTGTAAAGTAAAAAAGAGTTCTTTTTCATTTTGATGTTAATTTTTTGCTTTGAAAGTATTTAAAAAATTCATGTCCTTAGTTGAATTCCACTTTTCTAAGCCTTGATTCTTGAACTAAGCATACATAAAGCCACGTTGCCGGGTGTAGGTTAAGTAATCGTTGGGCGATTTCGCGTTGGCCAACGCAAAATATACACGCAAATCGAACGGAGAATCACGCAAAAAGGCCCAGATACGTTGGCCGAGCGACGGGCTCGTTCAACGTGTACTGGGGGCTTTATTTGTACGATCGGGAAAAAAAGTTCCATTCGTCAACACTGTCACACAACGACCGGAACTTTTTTCCGACTGTCAACGTGTTAACGACAGGCGTGTTACTGATGGGGAATAAACGAAAAATAGACTGTACCCTAATTGCGTAACTTATTTTCGTAAAAAATTATGCCTAATTGGTTTTATTTTGACAGTTTAACAACATTCATTACGTTATTTACGTTGTTGAGATTTTTTTTCCAACTTATGAAGCAATATCAATATATTATAAATCGAAAGAGATTGTGATTGTGTTGTATTACACAATTAGGGTACCGTTCGTCAACATTGTAAGCGAATGAAACATTTTTTTGCGGTCGTCAACAGTGTTGACGACAAGGTGTTACTGATCGGGAATAATCGAAAAATAATCCCGTTCATCAATACTGTAAATGAATTAAACTTTTTTCCTGATCGTCAACAGTGTTGAATACAAGGTATTTATGATCAAGAATATTCGGAGATATCGAAAATATCGAAGAAAATAATTTATACGTGGCGTGGCTCTTCCACCAGGGGGTATCGTAAAACGGTATTTGTATCGTAGACTAAGCCGACATACGTACGGACGTAATAAAATCGCGGCGATTTTTTTTCGTGCATTTGACTTTCAACGCTCTGCTCCGTGCCGAGAGTTTGAAAATCCAACAGTGTGTTTGTTCAACCCACTGGGATGAGAGTGCGTTCCAGCGCGTTGTATTCTCAACGCTCAGCTTAACACCGAGAGTTGATAATCCAGTGTGCGATAAAATCCCGCTGCGATTTTATTACGTCCGTGCGATCGTCGGCTTAATGAAAGTAAAAAGCGCCTGATTAGCAGACTGATGTTTTTTTTTTGATAATGCAAGACTGGCGAATCCTCTGATATGGCGAGGAACGTGTCTTCGCGCCATGACGTGACCGTGACGGTGTCACGGTGCAGCAGCAAGAGCGGTGTACCAGCGCTCGACTGGCTCGGGGGTCGCAGGCCGGCGCGGATCGATAACGGGCGAGCGGGGATGGTCGCCCGGGCGCGCGTCGCGGCGCGGCGGCGCGGTGGCGCGGCCGGGGCAGTGCGCCGCGCGACCCCGCCCGCACTCCACGCGCTATGAGCGCGCTCCGGCCGCGCGCCCGCCGCGCGCCGCTGCTGTTCGCGCTCGCCGCTGCTCTGTTGCCGCACGCCGACCGAGTCGCGTGAGTAAAAGCTAGCCCTAGTGCTGCGCTGCCTCTCTCCGTATCCTCTGACATGTGTCGTTTTCCTCCTATGGCAGCGGCGGCGGCGGCGGCGGGAGCATGTTCGGGGACGTCAATATATCCTCTATTTTGGACTCCTTCAGCATAAGTTATGACAAGAGAGTGAGACCAAACTATGGAGGTTAGTAGCAATAGTTATCATAAAACTTCTGTTAAAACCACCGCGTTATCCAAATGTCCTCTTTGACTGATCATCCTGATCCTAATCCTGACGTCAACGTTTGAGGGTGGCGCGGAGTATATCAATTAGCAAAACAGATCAGAATATCGATCAAGAATACTACATAATAATAATGATTATTTATTTATTTATTTATATTTCTTGTGTGCATTATTAATTTAAAGAAGAATAAATTATTCATAAAAAATGGGATGGCCGGTCGTTAGCTATCATCAATGCACTATGTAGTTATTTAACATAACTGGCTGCGCCAATATGGCGAAAATATTTTTAATTATTGTTCTTATTCATATAAACACTACAAAGACGACTGGATACGCATCTACCTAAACGTTAGATACCACAGTTTTATCTTACTTTGAGAAACTGATGGACTTCTGAGATACCTAGAGCCAATGAGGATATATAACCTCATTGCCAAGAGCTTATCAATATTTATTTTGAAGGAGCCGTAGCTTTATGACTATTATAATTTATGCATAGCATGCCCCGGCCAAGAGAGAAAACCCTATTTGAACGAAATATTGACCACAACGCGTTTTGGATCTTAATTTTCATCGGCAACCCGAAATTCATGCAGTGGTTCTGGCCATAATGGCCACAACGCGTTTTGGCTATAACGGTATTTCAAAATTTGACCATAACGCGTTGTGGTACCCTATCGCGAAATGTAGATAATTAAATTAGTTGATGCAGACAAAATGACAGTAACTAAACGCTAAGTCAATGAAAATTAAAGTTTGACTAGGATCAGATCTAAAAAGTGAGCTCACATAAACTAACTACATTTTAAATGATGATCAAGTAACATCATTATGAAAAATAAAATGCATTTAGGTCAACTTGAGGGCATTATCAAAATGGTAGGCACCTATTAATTGATGTAAGATCTTATTTAAGGTGGTTGTTAATATCTGCCCTGAAACCTAAAAGCCGTCGATACCAAAGCTTATTTTTAAAATGATGTTTTGCATTCTGGTTGCATCAACTAACATTTCAATTAAAGCGCATTCTGATGATGAGCAGTTACAGCAAGTGGTACGACCACTCTGAGGACATCTTGATTTGCTTCTGCGCTTTATGGCCATACTTACAGGTGCCACGAGCCACGACATGAAGTTCGAGAGATTGTGGATGAGCTTCAAGAACAAGATGCGTTCGGGTCGTTTCTTTTTGTTCAATGGGTATTTAAGTGTAAGGCTAGGCTAGGGTTCAAATGCACTATTTCACTGTACATAAAAGTTATAGTATGGTGTATGGGTACGTACATACGTACCTACTGGATTCGTTCAAGAGTGCGATGGCACCATTAGATTTGTTACAAAGTGATAAAGTATAGGAAGCCGCTGGCAATCGATCGATTAGCGTAGCTTGCTTACAGAAGATGGATACGATGCGTTGTCGTGTTATGAATGTGATGTCGTTTCCAGGACCACCAGTGGAAGTGGGGGTTACCATGTACGTGCTGTCCATCAGCTCTCTGTCGGAAGTGCAAATGGTACCTAGCTAGCAGTACTATTCTAAGTAGTAAGAGGTCACGTGGGCATGTGGGCATGGGGCACGTGGCACCGCACCGCATGAGGAGGCGCCGGCGCCGGATGGCTGCCGGACGGCCGCCGGACCGCCGCCGGACGGCATCGCCGCGCTCTCCGGATCGAACTAGTACTACATGTGGGCTTGCTTGCAGGTCCGCCGGTGGAGGTGGGCGTCACCATGTATGTGCTCTCTATCAGCTCCGTGTCGGAAGTGCTCATGGTACTGGCCCCAGTCCTCGCACCTCTCGCGCCGCACCAGCAGCAGCCCCAGACGCGAGGCTGCGAGCATGTCGCGTTTCATGGATTTGTTCGCTTTCGTATTGTTTCCTAGTGATCTTGTCGATGACTGGTAACGCTCGTGTTGACTGTGGCATTACTGTTGTGAACTGATACAGACGCACCTAGCGCCGCGCTCCGGCTGCCCCTTCCACGCGGCTTCACCACGCCACTCTGCTTCCAGCGAGCGTTCAATAAACACGAGATACAACCATGATTGGCTTTATAGTCGGGCGAATAATTGACTGCATCGCAGAATAAATAATAGGACTAAACTGCATCGAGCGTACTACGTCGTTGGTAACAAAACCATGAGGTAATAAGCTGACCTCTCTATTGAAATTCCGTACCTAGCTCCAACCGTCCAGCTCAAGGTCACAGTGTAACCACCGACGTGCGGTTCAAAACTACGGTCAAAAATAATTTAGTTTAGTTTATTCAGCAAATTATCCATGATAAAGTCTAGTTTACAAGAGCCGACTATGGCGAGAATTAAGAAAATAGGCAGTTATTGCTTATTCTATTTGTAATGTGATAAAAGATAAGGTTAAGGCGCGACACGCGACGCGACATAAAGGTACGTCCGTCGCGTCGCGCGACGAGCGATGTCTTTGTGTCGCGTCGCGTGTCGCGCCTGTTTGTAGGAGCCTTTATCCTGGAAATACATGTGCCTATGTATTTCTTTACGGCAAAAAATAATATTATTAGCTGCATTTAACATGGCATGTTCAGCACCTCTGTGAAGTTATCCCCCTGATTTAATTATTCTGAACTTTTGTTAATGCTAATCGTTTGAGAATCGTTAGAGAGAGTTTGAGAGAAGAGAAAAATTAGTTGAGAGTAATTAGTTTTCATGTGGAAACGATTTTAATTTTTTGCATAAAGTTGGCCCCCAATCCCGCAAAATTGGACTTGGATGTAATTTTTTTTTTTTACATTTTTTTGCAATTATTAACCTTCACATTCTCTGCTGCTCCGTGATGGTTTCGTTACGCCTGTCTCCCTGTACAACCAACGGTGAGTCGCGTTTACAAATTACACTCAACGTGGAACTAGATTTACTGGATTCTGGTGCATTCACTCTCACTGACACTTTATGCGTCTGCATAATAACTTGTAATCAACATATTGGTTTGTTGTTGTTCGACTATTAGCGCCGGCATCGCCTGCAGCTGATTTCACATGCACTGCGCAATTGCACTGCGCTCATTCATTCCGCATACTCACTGCGCAGACCGGAAGTGCTCAGGTCCTATGGTAAATCGCGCTCTAATAAATGATTTCAGATGAATTAAAATATGAACTCTGTAACGATTTTGTTTAACTATCAATCTTTGTCAAACGATACAAAAAATATGAACGCCCAGGTCCATTTTTGTGGGAATGGGGGCCAACTTCACATAAAAAATGTATTTTCAATTTACTTAAAAGTAATTACTCTCAAATCATTTTTATTTTCTCTCAAACTCTCTCTAATGATTCTCAAACGATAAAAAATAAATAAACGTCCAACGTCCAATTCCATTTTGCGGGAATGGAAACTTCATACAAAAAAATGTCAGTTTTGTCATAAAAACTACCGTCAAATATGCCAACATTTCCGTAAAAAAAAAGGAAACTTTGCCCGAAGAACAATTTATAAGCATAATTTCTTAATATAATGCTAGCAAAAAAAAAAACAAAGTCCCCGCCGCGTCTGTCTATCTGCCTGTCTGAACGTGATAAACTCAAAAATTACCGAACGGATTTTCACCCATAGATGGAGTGATTTATGAGGAAGGTTTTGGTGTAAAATTGAATTAAGATTATTGTTAAAGAAGTCGGAAAAAATCACACCGACTGGGAAGTTTACTAGCGTGCGCCGCGTAAACCGCAAAAGATACACAAAATATATGTTCTACAGTATTGTTCATCTTAAAAAGTTCAACAATAGTCCGCGATGACATATGTCTATCTTCTAAGGATGACCTATTACTATTTTTATCTTTCAGAATTTGATAAAAATTTCATTATTATTTGCGAAGTTATTTTAACCGGTATTATAGTAATCCTTATCCGTTATTTAAATTGGGCATTTAATTTAGATTAAAATATGCCTTGACATCATATAATTTAAATGAATAGTTTAAAATATATCACAGATTCAAAATTACGCGTAACTACATTATTATGGTTGACGGCAACGCGGGCGCAGCGGTATTAATCAATGACCTTTCCTCGGCTATTAGGTATGTAATCCCGGTAGTGCGTTCCCGTGGGATATTTTTCAACATCCACGCGGGCGAAGCCGCGGGCAAAAGCTAGTAGATTATGTGTGTGACAATACTGACAAATTTTATTGTAAGCCCACGTTTGCACGGACGCAAAAATAACGCGGTGGTATTTTTTCGCACACTGAATTTTCAACGCTCTGCTGTTGAAGCCCCAACAGTGTGTTTTTTCGACGCGCTGGGATGCACTCTGTTGAATTCTCAACGCTTGGCTTAACATCGAGAGTTGAAAATCCAGTGCGGGATAATATTCCGCCGCGATATTTTTTACATCCGTGCGAAAATGGGCTAATTTTGAAAGTAAATTCTGCGAGATGGCGAAAACACAGATGAGTTTATATCCTGTCATAGAAAATTATTTGTAGAGTAAATTAATATTAGTGCCATTGTTCAGGCTCTTTTAAAACTAAAGTTATCATGATGGACAAAGTTATCTAGTAATGTTCCGACCTACGATTGACAACATTGCGTGCCAAAAAAAAATGCTATAAGTTGGCACATTATGAACCCTTTTTTTTTTTTTTTTGGGTGGGAAATCATCAAATAACTTCTCCCGCTCTGGGCGGAGCGGGAGGGCGTGTCAGACTCTTACTGACTAAAACCCACCCGTGTTCCTTCGGTTGCCCTGTTGCCGGGGGCCACGATCTCCCTTTCGGTTTTCTTCGCAACCCCGGCAGGCATCGGCCCTAGCGGACCCCGTCAATTATGCTGACATCTCTTTGAGGCGCGCGTGGAACACAACGCGCCGTCGACCCGGGCCTGGTCCTTATCGAACGGTGAGCTACCAATTGCTCACGGTCCGCAAGCCCGCGCCTACGGTGGCCGGAAATCGGCTTGCGACTCCCGACGCCCTGGGCGTCTCCTCCTGCGGCGGTTAGGGGCGTGAGGGCGCGAAATTTGCCTCTCCCTCACGCGTTCCGCCTCCTCCTTCGCGAGCATTACCGCTTCGCAGAAGGAGGTGACGGCCTCCCATTTCCTCTCGCTCCGTACCATGGCCTGAACCAGGGCCGGACGCGAGAGATTACCGCCGCCGATCGCCTCCACGAGGACACGGCGATGCTCCGCCCAAGCTGGGCAGACCTCCACCGTATGCTCCACCGTGTCCTCCGGGCGATCCACACAATGATGACACCCGGGCGTGTCCACCCGCCTTATCCTGTGCAGGAACCTCCCGAAACAGCCGTGTCCGGTGAGGACCTGCGTCAGGTGGAAGGTGAGGACGCCGTAGCGCCTCTCTAGCCACTCCTCAAAGAGGGGTCTTATCGCCGCAATTGTGGCGTGCCCAGCGCTGGGTTGCGACAATCGCACTCTCCATGACGCCATGAGATCCCGCCGGAGCTCTGTCCACTGTGCCGTGATTTCTCCCGGCAGCGGAGTTAAGCCCCGGCGTTTCGCCTCCTCGCGCAACTCCCACATGTGCGCGAGGACCTTTGCCTCAAGATCCCATGGCGGTAATCCGGCAAGCACGCCGCCTCGCAGGAGACCGTGCGGTATCCTCGGGCCAGCCGGATGGCCATGACCCTCTGGGACGCGTTCAACCGGCGGGCTGGCCGCAGCCTTAGTGAACGCGCCCACACCGGCGCTCCGTAAAGGGCCATGGACCGCACGACCCCCGCGTAAAGCCTCCGGCAGGAGGCGTTTGGCTCCCCTAGATTGGGCAGGAGCCGCTTCAACGCAGCCCCGGCCCGCTCCAGTCTGGGAGCCAAACGTCGGAAGTGTTCGACGAAATTCCACCGGCTGTCGAAGACGAGTCCTAGATACTTCATCGTCGACTCGACGCCGATGTGAACCCCTCCCGCCACCACCTGGGAACCCGACGGTGGCGCATTCCGAGGTCCATGAAAACCCATGGCCTCGGACTTGTGCAAGGCCACCTCGAGTCCCAACTGCCGGATTCTGTCGACGATTGTCGCAACCCCGCGTGTCGCTAAGTCGGCCGCCGCCACATTATGAACCCTTGTATTTGTTTCCTTATTTAATTTATGGCCACTTAGTTTATTTCATTTTAAACAAACACTAGCTTTTGCTCGCAGCTTCGCCCGCGTGGATGTCTGAAAATATCCCCCGGGAACGTACTACCGGGCCATACCGGGATTACATATCTAATAGCTGAGGAAAAGGTCATTGACTCCTACCACTGCGCCCGCGTTGCCGTCAACCGTAGTTATTTTGTTACGCGTAATTTTGAATCTGTGATATTTTTTAAACTATTCATTTAAATGATATGATGTCACGGCATATTTTTATCTTAATTAAATGCCCAATTTAAATATATATTTTATTGGATAAGGATTAATATGATACTGGTCTATAGCTTCGGAAATAACAATGGATTTTTTATCAAATTCTGAAAGATAATAAATGGCTACTGTGGGTCATCCTTAGAAGATAGACAAATGCCATCGCGGAATTTTTCGTTGAACTTTTTAAGATCTTCAATCCTGTAGAACATAAATTTGATGTATCTATCTCTACCGATTTACGCGGCGCATGCCAGTAAAGCTCCCAGTCGGCATGATTTTTTCCGACATCTTCGACAGTAATCGTCATATTTCAGCCAATTTATAAAAAAAACCTTAACTAATTATACACCAAAACCTTTCGCAAGAATCATTCCATCCATCGGTGAAAACCGTTTGAAAATCCGTTCAGTAGTTTTTGAGTTTATCGCGTTCAGACAGACAGACGCGGCGGCGGCGGGGACTTTGTTTTATAATGTCTAAGGATTAGGTATGTAATTAATAAAATTCAAAGATGACATTAGCTATTGGGTACTGAGTGAGTACAATTGTATGAAAAAGAGAAAAATGTCAGGGTAACATCGCTCAGTCATTTTAGTAAGAAACTTTTCATAGTACCTATCGTTTACATTCCTAAAGTAAACGGCGTCTTAACCAAAATTCTAATACTGGTTTTTATGTTATCTGCATAAAGACCATATTTGCGTCAAAAATCAATGTGTGCAAAGTTGGCTAAAAGTCCAGATAACTTTACGCATCAACAAAATCAAACAAATATTGAATTAAATGTTGAATAACAGTAAAAGCTATACTTACACACATGCACACACATTACACATGCACATGACATGATCTTACGGGTGTAGCTGATGAAGGAAAATACTTACGCCTCCATAGAAAAATCGTATTAAAATTGTAATTATTAGAAAAAACTGGACAAAGTTGGCATGTTTCACGGTAATTACTCTCAAATATTTTTTCTTTTCTCTCAAACTCTCTCTAATGAATGATTTCTCCAACGATTAGCATTACGGCTCCATGCACGAAAAATAGCATTTTTTTCAATAAGTTATCTAATTGTAAGAAAGCTTAAAATAATTGAAACAATAAAGGCTCTTTCAAACAGGCGCGACACGAGACGCGACACAAAGACACCGCTCGTCGCGACGAGCGGTGTCTTTGTGTCGCGTCTCGTGTCGCGCCTGTTTGAAAGAGCCTTAAGTCTGTGTAAGTATAAAAGTACAGTTTTCGTGGTGCTAAACCATTCGTGTCAGTCACAGACAGCACCTGTTAATAGTTGCATCACTTTTGCGCTCTCGAAAATATGCAGGTTTATTTCGCCTTTGATTTACTTAAGGGCACACCGAGTTTCTAGCGCTAATCGATTCTAGGTATTCTATGCGCTCCGTGTATGTGTGCGTGAGGCACACCGGCAAGAGAGCGAACGATGACTACGACGATGACTTTTTGCTAAATCAGAACATATATGTTCTGATTTAGCAAAAAGTCATCTTGTTTTAGATCTGGCTTGTCACGTGTGACAAGAGTCGCCATAATAGTTATCATTGATATTGTTTGTACACTTTTTTGTTGCAAAAGATTTTGATAATAATAATGAAGTAGGTACCGATATTGATTATTATTGATGCTTGTGCCCTTATATTTTTTTTTCTATAAGATATGCGTAGGTACATACGGCTATATATCAAGCTATAAATTTCCAATATAAGCTAACCTCTCATTGTACGGAAATCCTTGCAATGTGAGATCAGATTATACTGGAAAAGCATAGCTTAATATGTAGCCGTATGTACCTACGCATATTTTATAGAAAAAAAATATGAGGGCACAAGCAACAATAATAAATTAATAATGAATATCGGACTTACTTCATGGCAATATTTTCTCTGTGTGAGTAAGTCATGTCACTGTCTATTTCTCCGTTCACTGGAAGACAAGAATTTTGTTCCGGTGTAATTGGCATCCTGTAATAAAACAGAACGTTTGATTTAATTATAATTACTTTTATAAAATTATCAACAAAACTGTTTTTGAGGAAAATAAGATTTATTTCATAAAAATAATTAGTTTCTGAACTTACAATTCCAGAGTTTGATAACTTTTGGAATCAGTGTCATCCATGAAATTTACCCTGGAAATTGAAAGTTATAAAGATAATGTGGTACTCAATTTATAAATACTTAATTTATTATAATGTTTTCTTAGACACATCCTATTATTTTTACGCTTACCTCACCAGTTCATCAGATGACTCTTTGTTTTGTAGTGAGGTGCCAACAACTGGTACATTTACCCTATAAACAGAAAAAAATAAAGAATTTTGCAGTGTACCTATTTGTTAAAATATCGTACATAGGTAGATAAGTGACAACTAGGTACTTTTAATAACTAGGCCTAAGCCACAGTATTCTCTTTATCCTGAAAATTTTCTATCTGTAGGTAGTTGTCTTTCTCTCTCGTCATCAGATGATATAAATTTATTTTGCAGTGAAATGTTAACAACTGGTACATTTACCCTATAAATAGCAAAAAATAATACAGAATGATTCAAATCATAGTAGATTTAATTTAGTGAATTTTTAACTGTAAATTAAATTGTTTTTAAAATACCCCATAAAAAATAACACCACCTAGTTAGGTAATTAGTAAATAAGTAGGTAAGTAGGTATACGAGTTTTACTTAGTTCATTTATTCATGCAAGCGTTTAGCATTGGTTTTTCGTCAACCCCTTCTCTGTCTTGATTTCTTTACTTTGTTCCCCATTTCAAATATGATACAATGAATTTTCACACAAATTTCTTCGTTACGTTATTAAATCCGTGCGTAAGCGCAAACGACACAAACTCCCCGTCCGATGGCCGACGCAGGACTACAGCGGACAGGAGGGCGGCGCGGCGGCTCTGGATAAGATGGGCGAAACTTGAGCGAATTTAGGTATTTCCTTCTTATTGGTAAAAAAATCACACATTTTGAAAATGTAAAGTGTATACGTTCTATAAAACATGTAGTTTTGTTATTATTCAAAAACTGATGACATTCCGCGAAGTATTCACGCCGCGCCGTACTAAGCGTTTGTTGTGTTTTTTAGAGATAACTTTGTGAATTTATTCTATCTAGCCAACTTTATCAAATCGTGTTTTCATCGTGTATACTGCCTAGTATATATGCCCAATAATACCAATTTAATTCCTTAGATTTTAATTTAATTGTTTACTACTTCAAACAACCGTTATAAAAACGCGTTTTTGAGTATAAACAGCTCGGTGCCCCGTTAATGAAGATATAGTATAATCATAAAATACAATTTTGATTTAATTTCAAGGATATCCTGAAGACTAATGTGTAATTTTTAAATTTGTTGGTATGGTTTGCTAAATAATAGGAAAAAATACATTACTGAAAGGGTTTAAAAAAAAAAAACAGTGGCACTCCGGGAGTGCCGACAGAAGTGAAAACTTGAAAAAAAAAAAATCGGCACCGCGGCTATCAATGCGTTGATGTCTTTTACTCCACGCACCGCGGTAATCAACGCGTTGATATCTTTTTAATGGACAAAAGCTGGGGTCATCACTTAGTCCCATCTCAAAAATGCCTAAAGTTTTCACTTAAAAAAAATGGTTATATCATTTTTATTTTGCTATATTTTGTATGGAAGTTGAAAAAAGTGGTTGCCTATGTACAAGTAGATCATTTAATGATGTTGATGAAATTTTTTAATCTTCAAAATCAAAAGTTCTTCTAACAAAACAATCAAACTTCAGTCTCGCGTCAATTTTTGGAAAACTAGTTGCGAATTTTAGTGATTTTCCACGAATCCTTAATTTATTTGAAAAATCTCTTTCCGCTATATACAAGACAAAGAATTCACCTTTCAAATCACAAATAATTTTGTTTAAATTTTGTTTCCTTACTTATTATAAGGTAGCTTTCTCACAACTAATGAACAAAAAAAAAATTGATCAAAATCAGTCGATTTCGTGCACTGCCCCTTAACAAAAGTTCAGAATAATTAAATCGGGGGGCTAACTTCACAGAGTTATGTAATTCCCATCATCGGTGGTGCCATAGAGTAAAGTAATACATTGGGTTGTGGCTAGTGCTATTAAAAACAATAGGGCTACCAACTTAAGTTCAATTTTACCCCAAAATTCCTGGCCCAAAAACTTGGCTGGTTTCCGAAAGGGAAAGGAACAGATTGGTGCCATCCCTGTTTCACAGAGCGAAATAAGTAATGCTGGATACACACGCTAGCAGCTAGGGATTCGCATTTTAATCAGTACGAATTTGAGAGCTCCGATGGCTCGCAGTAACGGATCTCGCGCACTAAACGGCTACAACCATGACTATTGGTTGCACCGACTAGGTAAACGATAGAAACCGGCTAGTTGTTGCGGTTGCGACCATGTGCGCGATTCGTATCGGTTTTTTACAGATTACCTTTTCGGTGCGACAAAAGTCGTGGTCGTGAACGTCTAATACGCGAGATCCCTAAGGCCGCGGACTCGAACTCAGCGGGCAGCGGGGCGGCGGCGGCGGGGCGCGGCGACGCACAGTGGAACGAATGTATGGGAGCGGTTGGACGTAGACATGTCCGAAAAAAAAGAGTAAAATTATGCCAAACTAATGATGCCATCTTATTCGATTACTTAATGCCTTCATAACTTGTGGTGATGAATTTCTTCATAACTCCCATATTTCGGGAGTAATTTGAGAAAATGTGAAATTTTACTATGAAAATGAGTGTATCGAGCTCTCTCCCTCCTGATTCCGGGCTTGTTTCAAGTAGCGGTCTCTAATATCATAATGCTAATACTAAGAGCTATATTTAATACCAAGACACATAGTGCGCCAAATGTGCACTTTCTGGGATAAAGAGTGATGTTTATTTTATAACACAATTTTTTAATTTTTTGTTTATTTTGTTGATTAAAACCGTTTTTCTAAAGGTTTACCTTATTACAATAACATTTCTGATCAGCCAATTAGAGAAGATATAAGCTAATTAGGATATATAATTAGGGACTTAAGGTTTACATATAAAACTGATGCACTAATGATTACTGATAAGAACATTGCTATTATTTAATTACTAAATGGCTCTTAATACACTAATTTAGCATGCATCATTTACTAATTATCACAATAACTAATTACCTTGCAATATTTAACAAAGGATACCTGGGATACCTGGATTTTATATAAATAGGTCACTATTAGTAACTTTAAAATCAGTGTTGATTTACACCTCGTTGTATCCAAGCTAATCTCGCAATGTATTTTCCAAATTTTAATACAAATCTTGATATTCACGTTGCTTTATGCGCACGCGCACATAAAGATTTACGCGACTTTAACTATTTGTTCAGTGTTTTAAAAGATAACAGTTGTGTTCAGTTATGTGAAAGTGCTGAAACAAGTTTAAAAGACTGGTGTCGTCGATTTTGCTACCGCATTTATGCAAAATGGACACAGTCTGGAAGAAGCACAGATAAGTTTCGGAAGAAACATGAGATTTGGCTACAGGCTGCAATTCAATGGCCGGAATTACAGAATGAAAATATGGAACCTTCTACAGAAAATATAAGTGACGTCATCGAGCCCATAATTTCTCCTGCTAAATCTGATGCTTCAACTTGTACACATCCTAGTCCTCGTAAATCTTTTGAGGACCTTAGTAACCGGCAAAAAAGAAGACGCACCACTGAAGATAGTCTTTCATGCAGCAGTAGCAGCGCTGAAATTATGTTTTCGGCCGAAAGGGCGCTTCAAAAGGCAGGACAAAGCGATACAGCTTATGTTATGAAATACTTGACGGAGAATCCAGAAGAGGCCTCAAAAATCAAAGCCTTCATTGAAGGTAAATCAATTCAGGTACGGGAAATATCCCCTTTGAAGGCATTGGCTCTTTATGTATCGATGAACTTATCGAAATGGCGCTATAACACTCTTCGGGATTTCAACACTCAAGAAGGAGCTCTTCAATACCCGAGTTACTACATGTTGGTTAAAGAAAAAATTAAGTGCTATCCGGCCAAAGAAGATCTCACAGTTACAGAGAGCTCTGCAAAAATCAAATTACAAGCCTTGATGGATTTAACCTCAAGAAGACTTATTAGGTCGTTAGAAACCCCTGTTGATCCCAATCAACAGCTCGTATTGACCAGCAAATGGGGTTTTGACGGATCATCTAGCCAAAGCATTTATCATCAAAGGACGAGTGAAGATGAGCAAATCGATCTTGCTAGTAATTTTATGATTAGTCTTGTACCACTGCGGCTCGTCTCAAAAGGTGTAACAATTTGGGAAAACGAGCGACCATCTTCCACTTCATTTTGCCGGCCAATATTGTTTAAGTTTATAAAGGAAACCAAAGAAAATGTGCAGAGAGAGATGGCTGAAATCGAAGCAGAGATTGAAGCCTTAACTCCATCCACCATCACTGATGGAATTAGTGTCAAACACCAACTGCTGTTGACAATGATTGATGGTAAAATTCATTCCATTATATCCAATACAGCAGCTTCAGTGTGTGACATATGCAAGGCTTGTCCTAAAGAAATGAATAATTTAGAGTTAATCAAAGATAAACACGCAAACGAGGACATGTATAAATATAGCTTAAGCACCCTTCACGCTTGGATTCGCTCAATGGAATGCTTATTACACATTTCCTACAAATTAGACATAAAATCATGGCAAGTAAGGGGTGATATAGCAAAAAGGCAAGTTGATGACAGGAAGAAAAGAGTTCAAGAGGCTGTAAGAAGAGAAACGGGCTTACTTCTCGATGTTGTGAAACAAGGCAGTGGATCCACCAACAATGGCAACTCGGCAAGGAGATTTTTTGAAAACTACACTAAATCTGCTGAACTGACCGGAATAGATGCTATGCTTTTAAGAAAAATCTGTGTGATCTTGCAGTGTATTTCATCAGGAGAGAAGATCAACGTAACTAAATTCCGAGAGTTCTGCTTTGATACTGCTAAGCTTTACGTGGAGTTATACCCATGGTATTATATGCCTTCTTCACTTCATAAAATTTTAATGCATGGGCCAGACATAGTTCAGAACATGTCAATTGTGCCCATTGGTTTTCTATCCGAAGAGGCATCTGAGGCTAGAAATAAAGATTTTAGAAAATATAGAGAGGGGCATTCTCGAAAGCATAGCAGTATCTCATGCAATGAAGATATTATGCACAATCTTTTACTGTCTTCTGATCCACTTGTTACAAGTATCCGTCCAAAAGGAAATAAGTTTGTAAAAAAATCTTCTTTTAAGGAATTTTATGAGCTTACGGATTCTGAGAAAAGTGATATCGAATTTGTTAACATAAATGATTTAGCGGACATCGATTCTGAATTTGAATTAATTGATGATGATGATGATGACGAAGATAATTAAATGATGTTATTGTTTTAAAATGTGTAACTTAGTAAATTAGAGCTTACGTCTTAATTATTTATTGTACTTTTAATGAAACTAGGTAATTTATTATCAACTTACTTAAAAGTCATACTCTCATCAGTTCTTGTGAATATTTTTGTTAATATATATTTCTGTATATATATAATATATTTATAGACCTCTTAATAAGTCTGTCTGCGGTTTAAAGTAAATACAAATGGGGAAAAAACGTTTTTTTTTTTAAATTTTCATTTCCTTTTATCCCAGAAAGTGCACATTTGGCGCACTATGTGTCTTAGTATTAAATATAGCTCTTAGTAATAGCATTACGATATTAGAGACCGCTACTTGAAACAAGCCCGGAATCAGGAGGGAGAGAGCTCAATACACTCATTTTCATAGTAAAATTTCACATTTTCTCAAATTACTCCCGAAATATGGGAGTTATGAAGAAATTCATCACCACAATTTATGAAGGCATTAAGTAATCGAATAAGATGGCATCATTAGTTTGTCATAATTTTACTCTTATTTTTCGGACATGTCTACGTCCAACCGCTTCCATACATTCGTTCCACTGTGCGACGCATAGTTTTATATGGAACCGCTTGCTCCCCGCGCCGCTGCTTTCGAGGCCAGTTATATATAAATCTATGCATTTGAACGCGCTGCTGCCGCCGCCGCCCCGCTGCCCGCAAGATTCGAGGCAGAAGTCTAAAGGCTCGTGCAAACTGGCGCGATATCGCGGGCGCTATTGACAGCGCGACCCTAGTAGCGCCCGCGATATCGCGCTGGTCTGCACGAGCCTTAAGGCTCCCGAGTCGCGCGACGGCGACTGCGCGCGGCCCGCTATAGCGCTACCGACTCATAGAATAGTTTATTTTTGCCTTTCCATGATCAATAGCCGGTGTGCAATCCGACAACGGTCACTTTTCACCGTTCACCTAAATCCTAAAAGTCCCGCGAACGCTTGCAAACCCATTATAGTCATACGCAGCTGGAAGTATGATTGAAAATATAGGTGTGTTGATTGTTCCGTATGTTAACATCGAGTTGGTGGTGGAGGTCGCCGAAGTGGCAGCCGTCCGGCCGCGCGCCCCTACTGTAGGTACTTACTAGGTGTCTACAGTTTGAGCATTAGCACCGATGGTTACTTAGTAATATAAACTTGTACTTGTTTTCCCAAGTCTGTTCTTTGTCTTTACTAATCTAATTGTGGTACATTATTATGTGTAATATAAGCGATATTTGTAAACACTGAAACGCTAAGGACAGTGGCGCAGACCTACGGCCCGCGCGCACGCAGCGAGCCCGGTGTCGCGGCACGCGCACCACGCGTCCTCGAGACGACGCGCGCACGCTAACACAGCACCCTTTATGTTCACCACACCACACTACACACAACATTGAATACCTACTATGCAGTCATTCTGTGCCCACTAGGCACCCATGAGTAGCTTAGCAGGTAGCGGAGAGGCGCGCGTGTCGGCGTGCAGCGTGTTGGCGCAGCGCGTGCCTACTTTAATGGCTCTTTCGTGAGTTTCGTGACTTGCCCGCTTGGAATTTAACTAGTTCAGTGCTGTTAAACATTTATATAGGTACTCACAAAATTATCATAATCGTTCACATTTTTACGAAAAATGAGCTCAAGTCAGCTAGAATATATGTGACCATTTTGCTTCGGCATTAAACGCTGCAATAAAATGAGCACCTAGGTGACGAGATAGATTATTCTGCTAGAACTGATGCGTTAATGAATGTCCCTCAAGCACTGAGACCGGACACGTCGCCGCGTCGTCGGTCGGAGACGCTACCGTGTCGCAGAGTCGCTGCGCAGCTGTAGCTCTGTTAGGTACTTGTATGCGATCTGCAGCCCGGAATGCGTCGTGTATCTGTCACCGGATAATTATGATCTTCAGTTTATAATCTAACGGTACCTATTATTTCAGTTAAATTATAAACTGTAGAAAAATGAACTGCAACAAATCATTATTGTGCTTTCATATTCATCTTTCAGGTTCGTCTGAAGCATGCGTGAAGCGCCATAACGCATGTGCTAAAATTATAGTTCAACAACTGCGCATGCCCGTAGCGCACGCTGATCCCAGTGGTTATGTTCAAAATTCCGAGCGTTTTACTTGAGAAAATGGCAAAAGAGAAAGTTAAAACAGGAATTTATCGAAGATTATCGAACATATGAAGTATTGTGGAATTACAAGCACAAATATTACACAAATAAAATAAAAAAGTAACGACGCGTTGATTTCTTTGAGCCAAAAATATAAATATGATGTGTAAACTGTTAAAAACAAGGAGTAGGTACATATTTTGTTTTTAACCGTTCTTGAGTTTTTCATTGCTGTTAATATTAATTCCGGACAAATAACTACAAGTTCACACGCGTCCATCTCGAGGACTCACCAGGCGCACAGGTGGAGACAATAAGCTGCATGCGTCTTAAGGCAATCAATATTGCATACGCTTAACGCGATTGAAAGTTGAACACGCAAGATGATCATGAAAGCGCACTGGTGACGTGTGGACATTCCTGTAGCCTCCTTTACTGCGAGCAACTTGGACATAGGTAGCGCTCGTCGGCCACTTTTCACGCGCGGTTTTTCGCTTTTTTAGTCTTGTGGTCACAGTTATAACCAAACCTAACCCATTTCACCAATTTATAATCTATCGGAAATAATACCTACCGATAGATTGTAAAGTAACGGTTCTCACAATGTTACTGTGATAATATATTCATGTGCTCCACACTCTGACGTCTTACAACACTGCGTGCACTTTTCACCCTTACTGACTGAAGCTTGTCGCTGTTGTGCTGCTGCTATTTTGTGTATTCGATGTTGTACAGTGTTTAACTCTTAGTATAGTATGTTACCAGTAAAGTATGTCGCACCAATTGTGTGTGCTCGCGAGCACGCGTCCACTCGCCACCGCCGTTGCAGCGCGCCGCCCCATACTATAACGTGCGATGTCTCTCCCTCAGGACTTCACGTTGGATTTTTACTTCAGACAGTTTTGGACGGACCCGAGGCTCGCATACAAGAAGCGCGCCGGCGTAGAGACGCTGTCCGTGGGCTCCGAGTTCATCCGCAACATCTGGGTGCCCGACACGTTCTTTGTGAACGAGAAGCAGTCGTACTTCCACACAGCCACCACCAGCAATGAGTTTATTCGCATCCATCACTCAGGCTCCATCACGCGCAGCATACGGTGAGTGTGTGGTGAGCGTGCGGCGAAGACCGCCCCCACCCCCGCCCCACACTCCCCGCTCACGTCTGTTGCAGACTCACCATCACCGCCTCCTGCCCCATGAACCTGCAGTACTTCCCCATGGACCGCCAGCTGTGCCACATCGAGATCGAGAGCTGTAAGTGTCCCCTTGATCCGTTCAGCGCGAGACTTACTTCACCGTGTCTGAACCGTACCTTACTACCTACTGCCGTCCTTACGCTGCACGTTGGCAAGTTGTTTGAGTACCGTACGATGTTCCTTGTCGCTCTAAGTACTGCGACAATTGTGTGTATTTGTATTTTATTAATACCACTTTGTTTGTAACTCTCCGTGTAGGGTGAGACGGCGACCAGATTAATCGGAATAAAGTATTCAAAAACTTTTTAAGCGAATTATGCAATTTTGACAGATTTAAACACTCGTCAGAAGCTAACGTCTCACAGATGATAGAAAAATAGTAACGTACTTATACGATGTACACCGATGTTCGTGTGTGTGTGTTGTGATCACGGAGCAACCCTCGACCGGCCGTGTGCACACGACGCCGCGCACGGCACCCCGGCTTGCGTCGTGTCGCGCGCACCGCACGGCCGCGACGCCCTCCGCCTACAGCACCCGCGCGGGCAGGACCTGACACACGTCGCTCCGGCGCGACGGGGCACGGCGCCACGCACTCGCCCGCACCCCGCACTCCCGCCCGCCTCACGCACGCACCGCATGCCCCCTCCTGACTCCTGGCCGCACTGCATGCGCTTCAGCTTCACCGCATATACCCATCACCATACACGTAGTTGCGCACGGTAGTTACGAGGATATTTTTCTATCATCGGGCCGGGTCGACTCGAGCGGCGGGGCCGTCGCCGCGTCGCCCGGCTCGCCTCGGCGCCAGTGGGCCGCGCGCTCGGCGCGTCGCTTCGAGGCGCGAGTGATAGCGTTTTGTGTTTGGCATGTCCCCGGAGTCGGATACACGATGACCGACATACTGTACGTTTGGAAAGACGGCGCGTCGAGTGTCGGCATGAGCAGCGAAGTGCAGCTGCCGCAGTTCCGAGTGCTCGGCCACCGGCAGCGCGCCACCGTCATCACGCTCAGCACAGGTAACCGCTCAGTAGTATCGTCGCCCCGCCCCGCCGCGCCCGCGCCCCGCCTCCCGCCCCGCGCGACACGACCGCCGGACCGCGCGCGATCCGTCTGACACGCGACCGCGTCGAGCGACCCCGCGCCTTACCCGTCTTTGCGCCGCAGTCGGTTACACCATGCGGGACATCCGGTACAAATGGAACGAGGGGCCCAACTCGGTGGGCGTGTCTAACGAAGTATCGCTCCCGCAGTTCAAGGTGTTGGGCCATCGCCAACGCGCCATGGAGATATCTCTCACAACAGGTGCGAACTACTTCCTTAACCTTGATAAAGTAACGCATGATTGCGTGTTCATAAAGTGCTCTTCCAGTAGATTTAGTTTAGCCTGAACGTTTTAAACTCTCATTGTGTCATGTGCTAATCGAGTTCTGTACTCTACCACCGACCACTCAGGTAACTACTCCCGCCTGGCGTGCGAGATCCAGTTCGTGCGCTCGATGGGCTACTACCTCATCCAGATCTACATCCCGTCCGGCCTCATCGTGATCATCTCGTGGGTGTCGTTCTGGCTGAACCGCAACGCCACGCCGGCGCGTGTGCAGCTGGGCGTCACCACCGTGCTCACCATGACCACGCTCATGTCTTCCACTAACGCAGCGCTGCCCAAGATCTCTTACGTCAAGTCCATCGACGTGTATCTCGGCACCTGTTTCGTCATGGTATTCACCAGTCTGCTGGGTGAGTCTGGGAGTCTGTGACCCGATCACCCGATTGGCGGCAGCGTCTCTAACCAGATCGTGTGCTTTCAGAGTACGCGACGGTGGGGTACATGTCCAAGAGAATACAGATGAGGAAACAGCGCTTCGTCGCGATACAAAAGATTATGTCAGAGAAGAAAATACCGGCGGAGTGCGCGCCGCCCGCGCCTTGGGACGCGCACTCCCTGAGCAAGGGAGGCAGCCTGGGGCGCGGAGCACCCCCGCCCCCGCGCCACTCGCTGGGCAGCGCGGGTGCGCCCCCGCCCCCGCCGCGCCACCACCACCCCTCCATGGACCGCTGCGGCCGCCACCTGCAGGAGGTACGCTACAAGGTGCGCGACCCCAAGGCGCACTCCAAGGGCGGCACGCTCGAGAGCTCCATCGAGGACCCGCCCGCGCCGCCGCTGCACGCGCTGCAGCCCACCAAGGTAACGCGCCGTTTGCCGCTCCTCCGCTCGACTAGCTAATAATATTATGCAACTCAACTTTTAACTGGCGACGTTGTGGTTGCAGGACTACAGCAAGTACCTGGGCATAACGCCGTCGGACATCGACAAATACTCGCGCATCGTGTTCCCGGTGTGCTTCGTGTGTTTCAACCTGATGTACTGGATCGTGTACCTGCACGTGTCGGACGTGGTGGCCGACGACCTGGTGCTGTTGGAGGAGAACAAGTGAACGTCGCCACTCTCCCCGCACGCCCCGCACCCGCACCGCTACACGCTCGTGTACATACCTAACTCATGTAATATAGTATCGATTAGCAAAACGCTAGTGTCACGACCCCTCGTAGACTTAAATGACGGTCTGATCGTACTTTAGATATAGATAGGAACTCGAACGACTTGTACAGAAATTGTAAATAAGACATAATATATTGTGCCGGTGCCGGTGCCCCTCCCCCCCCACATACGTCATGCACTATGTATAGAACACGCTCAATGTTAAATATACTTAATTAAATTAAAATAACATAGAACACAGCACGCGTATAATCATCACTTCTATCTCTACTCTACAATAATAATTATAAACATAACTTTTATAAAAAGTGACGTTTCTTTTGTTTATTTTTGATATCGCGCCGCGGCCGTTGAAATCTTTCTACATACTAAGGCCTCCCCCACATTAGGCGCGCGCGTTTCTCGGGCGTGTGAGCGACGCGAGCACTCTCCACACACGCCTCAGGGCAGCAAAACGCGACGCTCACGCAGCGCGCTCGCGGCGCGCGCCCGCCACCTGCGCTACTCACACGCCCGAGGATCGCGCACGCCTAATGTGGGGTCAGCCTAATCTGTCTTTTGTCTTTCGTTTCACCGGTAGTCATGATATGCGTGCTGGACTCATTGATATTTATCTAGATAATAAGAGCTAGGTGATGCACATACATTAATGTTGCTATGAATCACATTTTGAATAACTAAGTTGTAGCTATTGAATATAGAAATATAAACTAAAACTTCCGAATCAATACCCTAATTGCGTAATACAACACAATCTGTTTCGATTTGAAACAGATTGCAAATGCATTGCTACATTCGTTGGAAAAAAATATTTGCTCAGCAACGTAAATAACGCAATGAATGTTCTTGAACTGTCAAAATAAAAGAAATTAGGCAAAATTGTTTACGAAAATGAGTTAAGCAATAAGGTACTGGTGGACATGATTGCAGAAACTCGAACACGTCGGTTATACGTATCATACTAATCATTATCTCGCATGATGTGCGGACTTGACGTTCCATTCTAGATCATACCCTGTGATCATACCTTTGGGAAATAAAAACCAAACACGTCAATAAAAGCGCCAAACATGGTTAAGGTTACCTGTTCAAACCAAAGATATTTAATAAGATACTAATATTTAAATGTCTTTGGTTCAAACGACTATACATTTTCATTAAGTACCTATAATGACTTTGACAAAGGGGCTTCTACTTAACATAGTTATGAAAATTATGTTACGTTTGGTATTGAAGTCATTCCAAAACCGATGCTATTTAAATATGAATGATCCATTAACATAATAAACTTGAACCAAATCCACCGGCGATGCTTAGATCTAGCACTTCAAGTTATTTCGCACCTTACATGCTATGAGTCATCGTAGGTCACGACAGTCGTGAGTGTGACGCTTGCCGGCTGGTGGGCGACACGACTCGCTCAGTAAGGCCACCGTCGAACGCTCGCTCGCCGCGCCCGGCGCCGCGCGCCGGCACCGCTCACCGTGCATTGTAACGTACTCAGAGCATGATAAATCTAGTGTTAAGTTGATAACGTCATAGATTTTATTAACTAGAACGAAACTGTTAAGTATTGTAAAGTTACAAATATTATAAATAGGTAAGCACGGTAAGGCACACGAGACTATTTTGCATTCACATGCAATTCGTTCGTCTTGTAATAAAGACTAACATTACGATGACGTTGTTTTATTTTATTCAAAAACTGCCACTTCTGTCTATATCCTATATCTATCTTCTATTCTTCTTCGATCTTCTAAGTATATCTGTATCTATACCTACATATTAACAAATAAATACAATTGAAGTGTATGTTTGTAGTTAATGTCAAAATAAACAGCTTTCTCCGAAATGCCTGTGTGACTGTCTGCTTGTTTCGGCTAATCTCCGAAACGGCAGGACCGATTTTGACGGGACTTTCACTGGCAGCTACTTTTATTTTAATTTAGAAAAAGAATTAGGGCCACTAATACATAAAATTACTTGCAAAGGCACAAACTTGTAGTCATGATTATCCAACAGCAACTTGTTCTGAAATACAGTCCTGTAGAATCGGAAGTACCGTACTATAGGTATGTGCCCGACCCTGTTCTCGAAAATTGCAATATCACGTATTAGGATCAATCTATCATCTCTGATAGGACTATTGTTGCCAATAAGCCAGACATATTGGTGATAGATCGATTAGAGCGTCGCACAATGATTATTGATATAGCGGTCCCGCATTACGAGAACCTCATGAAAACCTTGCTCGCGAAGTTGTTGACATGTGGGATGTGGATACAGCAGTCATTGTGCCGATAGTCACGACGGCCAATGGCATAATAGCCAAGAGCCTCAACCAACACCTGAGGAGGTTCTCGAACTGCCTAAGCAGTTGGATTAAAGGCTTGATCCAGAAAGTGGTATTTTTGGACACGGCGCGTATCGTTAGGATGTTCCTCTCTCAGGAGCCCTGACCACCGGTAGCATAATTGGACCTGGTTCCCGATACTAGTGGGCTACATTTTTTTATATTTTTAAGTGTTACTTTTTTAAAGGGAAAACTTTTTTAGGCGCGTTTGGCATTTTTGAGATGGGACATCAACGCGTTGATTACCGCAGTGGTAAGGTTAAAGAAACCAACACGTTGCCACCGCGGTGCCAATTTCAAATTTGCACTTCTGTCGGCACTCCCGGAGTGCTACTGTTTTTATTTTTTTTATTTTATAAAAATATTTAAAAATGTAATCAATATGTATAAAAAGGCAATAAAGAAAATAATAATTAAGATAACTGGCGTAAGCCTGTAGTGCTTGAAACTAATGATCGCAGGGAGCATATCTGCCGGGGTTGCGGTTTTGTCCGAAAGGGATACCGTGGCCAATACAGGCAACTGAAGGAACACGGGTGGGTTTTGGTCAGTAAGAGTCACACGCCCTCCCGCTCCGCCCAGAGCGTGAGAAGTTATTTGATAATTTCCCTCCCAAAAAAAAGGGAGGTATGCATATGGCAGAGGAGGGAGCTTCACGGACGCTTTTTCAGGGAAACCGAAGGTTTTGTCTGTGCAATTATGGACGAAATTACCATGACGAACAATTTACCGGAGTTTTATTGTGAAGGACGGTATGGTTGACAATTTTACTTCACGGCGATCTGAAATATAATTCGTTAAACAAAGTAGTAATTCTTATGCACAGCGTAGACATCGCGTTCGTTTAGATATAAAATATTATAAATTAATAGAATTATCGTCCTTGGTGGCAACACACGCAGGAATGTCACTTTTCTTTCGCGCGCGTTTTTTCATCGCACGAAAAAATTTGCTCTCTTAAAATGATTCATTTAAAATAAGTTTACGGAACTTTTTACTAGAATAACAAATGTTAATTATGTTAAGTGATAGAAAGTGCAATAAGTGCATCGTTAGTGAAAACCTGAGACGGACAAGGCGTCCATCAACGATATTAACAGGAAAGCTGATAAATTACCTACATCAGAACTAACTAGAAGCAGCTTTAGTCTTGAGTTCCTGACCCATATTAGATGTACTTAGATCCGGAGGCCTCCCACAATCCTAATGTGCGAGAATGGCTGGCTTTAACTGACCACTTTGTACGTGATACTGACAGTGTTTTACAAGCACTATGGTGGACATTAACACAACACAACTTGTTAAAGCATTACCTATCTCTCCAGTGGACACGAGATGTCTTTAGTAACGTTATCTCCACGTTACTAGCTGGATGAGAAGCTACCAGAGAGGCACGTGATGCCCTTAGCGATGTAACTGTACATAGCTAGCTGGTACGCGCTTGTCAGCATTACCCCTTCAGTAAGCACGAGATGCTCTCAGTAACGCTAATTCTACGTTACCAGCTGAATATGAAACTACCAATGTAGCACGTGATGCACTTAGCGATGTTATTCTACATAGCTAACGCTGGTATGTACTCGTCACCAGGGGTAAGTCGCATTTCTATGATCTTGGCTAAGGAATTGTCAAAAGTGGTTCTATATACTTTTAATTTACAAACATGAAGGTTGCGAGACAGCCTTACTTAACCCTGCACACTGTCTGTGTGTTATAAACTTGCAAAAGCATTATACTTCCTATAGTGAGTGTGGCATTCTGCTTCGCTAACTAGATTGTTATCAACGAGTACAAGGTACTCTCAACAACATTGATTCTATGTTGCTAACTGGCACATATCTGACATGGTGTGCACATGCTTAGCACGAGATGCTTATAGCATGTTATCTCAATACTATGTGATCTAGCTTTCATATCGAGGATTGCCATTTTTAACAAACAAAATATAGCTAATTAAAAGATATCACTGTGTACGAGATACTCAGTGACTTATCTAGCTCTAGGTGGCTTAATTATCCTGCCAAAAACTGATAAATGATATCTATTTTGTAAACTAAAACAATAATGCAAAATTGTGCAATTTTTACAGGCATACATTTAAATACACAAGATACTTTGTAAACATGATTCTGTGATACAATGGCTGACGACAAATGCTACCTCTGGAAACTCTTGATTTCAGATACAAGTGCAATGGACTAAACCATAATTGGAATAATACAAAGTATTATTCCATGCTCCCATACTTATTCACCCCATTTAGATTCCTCTAAACTGAGGAAACAAGGGATTGAGATATTCCAGAAACAAGCCGTACTGGTTATTACCCCTATCATAGGGAAAGCAGTGACTGACCCTATGCTTATGAAGAACATAAGACAAACACAAATTGTTGATTAACTTGGCTGATGCAGCAAAACCAGCTGGCAATGCCCACTGCCACCAAACTAAAACCAGAACAAAAGTTATATAATCTCTAATTGACATTAACTTTAATTCATCCTATTTGATAAACAAACCGAAACAATCACAAACTTGAGTACACAATGTTTTAGCTACAAACAAAAACAATAACAACTATTCAATAAATATTAAAACCACAAGAAATTCTCATGATAATAGTGAAACTTACCAGTTCTATGGTGAAAATGTAAAACAAGCACATCATTAGTTGATTTACTTACTTTTGTAAATAACAAAATAAAACATCCTTCTACCGGGTTAATAACAGGAATCACACCATTGAAAACCACCACCACAATATCTTATGATGTTTTGGTTTAAGCTAATCGGTTGGAATGGACTATGTCTGAAAAATAAATGAACTATTTTTGTCACTGAAAATAAAAATCAATATATATGGTGGACCTCAACAACAACCCGGCTTATATTCCAAAATAACAATTCAAGAAGACCAATACTGGAATAAATGCTGGCAAAGCAGTTATATTCCTCTGATTCTGCTATTGGCTATGGACATAGATAAGAAAATATTTGATACCTACCAAATTCAATATCTTAACATCTCAAAGCCATTCTCTGGAAGCTGACCCCAACATAGTTGGGAGAAGGCCGGGTAGATGATGATCCTCTCAATACCATCAAAGAACTTATTAAATATTGAGATGCATTTACAAACAATACAATAGATAGATCTACAAAGAATTTATCTGAAAAATA
The DNA here is from genome assembly GCA_916610215.1 of Omphaloscelis lunosa. Classification (NCBI taxonomy): domain Eukaryota; kingdom Metazoa; phylum Arthropoda; class Insecta; order Lepidoptera; family Noctuidae; genus Omphaloscelis; species Omphaloscelis lunosa. The sequence continues at coordinate 21,438,889 of OU744262.1, forward strand.
CATTTCAATCAGTCCCAAACAAAATAGAAAATTCAGTTTCATTATGAACAAAAAAAAAAAAAAAATCATTAAGACTGTCTAATATCATACTAAAGGAAAATAAAAATCCCAGTAATAACTACAAGTATGTTACAAACTGACAACTTGTACACTAATCAATTATATCGCTAATTATAGCTTAGCATATCAAAATAGATAGGTATAATATACCATATTACCTTTATGAAATCATATTATGATTTCATCCTATAGGTACAGGGGTATCACTTAGGACTATCTGGAAGATAACATTACCTACCAAATAACCAATAAAGGGTTAATTACATACACATTTACTAATACTTTTCATACTTGAATAGTCTCTTATCTCTGTTTTACCTACTAAATTACCAGTAGTGAGTGCCACTTACAGAAAACAAGGTTTTCTTACAATCTAACTTGACTGTTTATTTGGTAAAATATCGAGACTGCGATAAGACATACCAATAAATACCACTATAAGTGTGTTTAAATGTTTGGGCTTGAAAACTAATAATGCTATTTTTTAGGCTTGATTATTAAGTTTTATTTTTTTTCACTTTAAACAAAGCTTGAAACACAAGTACAAAAAAAAAAAAGTGCTAGTAAACTTAGTCGCATTATTTAACATTACGCCCGGACTTCCCGAAGGGCTGGGCAGAAATGGGTGATCTTATTCAAAGCTTATAAAATCAAAATACCTAATTAATCATTTGATTGCCAACTACTAGTCTACATATTTAACAGTAGATTTAAATGATAATTGCAGCACTACAGTGAAATTATCAAGGAAACAAAAAAAAAAAAAGGAGGGGGGGAGAACATTGTGAGGACAACGTAGGTATTGATGGATTGTGAGTAGAACATGAACAAGATAAGGTATAATACAATAAATGTAGGTACTATGAATGAATTATCTATAAATTGCTTTACTCTAAAACTCTCCATCTGCTCACCAAGTGCACATCATAACAAGTTCAATTATACAACTCCCTCACTTAAAAATGCAACTCATTACACAATCCCAATTTTGGACATATTATGAGGTCAAGGAAAAGAGTTTATATCTTTATACTTCTAAAATGAATCTAGTTTCGATTAGCTCTAAACTCGTCAAGTAATTACTGCTAGCAGAATATGTGAAACTCATATGGAAATTAGTATCGTTGAGGAAAAACCCTAAGCATCTGAAATAGACCCTTTCACCTCAAATTTGTCCAAACCTCTCTCCTATCCAGGGCATAATATACTGCCCTTATTAATTGGTGCTTACAAGTTAAAAGCCTATTCCGTATTTGAAATTCAGTTTCCAAAATACCTTTAATAACTAAAGTTATGGAAAACTAGTCCATCCAAAAATGAAATGAAACCATATCATAAAGTATATACTTACCTAAACGGAAATAACATCAACTGATCACAAGAATTTGACCAAAAAATCCTACTACATTTTTCAAAAAAAAAAAAAATTCCTGTCAGTACAATTTAGGTACAATACAATTCCACAAATGCTTACCAAAAATACCTCCCTGCTTACAACATTCAGGGGCTAAAAGATCCTGTTACACCCTATGAAAGTTTAACTACTAAGGACTTCACAGCCATGGTGCCTCTTATTCAGATCACTAGATAACTGACATTCTTTAAAATACCCTTCCTTTAATCTTTACAATTCATCTTCTAGACTCACTGAGCTCGACACTTACCTTGACAGCAAGATGTAATGTGCAACTCAATACTCACTCATTAAGCACAACAGTATCCCAAATAATTAACTATTTACAGACAGATCTGAGAATGCTATTCTCAATCATGGAAACTTTTAAAGTAACATCATAACATTACGCCTTGTTTCCCCGAATGGTTGGGCAAGGTGTCCCTGTAGCAGGTTCACCCAGTTTTACACTTTTAAAGTATTCATATCATAATATCCTCCTGGTATATTAATTCAGAACAACTTTATAAAATTTGTATAAACACAAGCTGGGTTAAATGTGGTAGGAAGTGAGAGTGATACTAATAATTCACCTCCCACAGCACAAAACATACAGTAGCTCAACTTAGTGCTGGCATCAATTGAAATAGACACAGTGCCAACCAACATTGTGTTGATGATTATACCTCATTACTGATGAAAAATAGTTAAACACTATTAATTAAGCAACGTTATTAAGAATTTATTTAAAATGGATACGCCAAAAGCATATATATTGTACATTAAATATTAAATGTTAACAGTTATGGACTTATATACATACCAATAACAGATGTACATGACATTCACATAAAACAAAGCAACCTTCTTAAATTACATAAAATTAAAATATTGTATTCAGAAAGAATGATAAAAGTACCTAATAAATCAGAATATGCCGTAACTTATTAACTAACTAAATTATTGCAGACAACTCTGAACATCTACTTTGTTTAACGAATTATATTTCAGATCGCCGTGAAGTAAAATTGGGAATCAAACGAGCTTACCTGTTAAGCGAAGTCTTGATTCTAATTTTACGAACGGCGATCTGAAATATAATTACCCACCCGCCACTACCTAATATCCCCAAAGCTGCAATAATTAGTCTACTTAATTCACTTATTTTTCCAGGAAAACCTAGTGAATGTAAGTATGCGGAACTACTCTGTATAGAAAACAGAGCTTGTTCTCCATCATAAGGATCTCTAAAATTAGTGACATTCCTGCGTGTGTTGCCACCAAGGACGATAATTCTATTAATTTATAATATTTTATATCTAAACGAACGCGATGTCTACGCTGTGCATAAGAATTACTACTTTGTTTAACGAATTATATTTCAGATCGCCGTTCGTAAAATTAGAATCAAGACTTCGCTTAACAGGTAAGCTCGTTTGATTCCCAATTATCTTGTAGGTAATAACTTCCTGTCACTATTATTTACATAGCAGGTAGTGGTATTCGAATTTGTGTGGGGTAGGTACCCCAACAAAAAAGGGAAAAATAAAAACTTATTCCAAAAAAATAAACATCAGACTTCCAAAAAAAAACACTACAAAGTAAAAATAACTTTAATTTCGGAAGTCGGTGCCAAAACGAAAGCACAAAACCAAAGACATCGCTTCGTATTTTTTTTTTCTAAATATTTGTTATTGTTTAAGTAGGTACTATTTTTTTTTTAGAAAAATATAATTTTTAAGTATGTAAATGAAATCAAGGAAATAATAATTCTATAGACGAGGCGTTTCTATACGTATACATTGGAAATATGTAAAAAAGAAATAGTTGGGGGTGTAGGTAATGTATGTTCATCTGTTGCTTCATAACTTCTAAACTACCGATCATAATTTGACAAATGACGTATCATTGGAAACGTCTTGATCGTCCGCTGGTTATAGGCTATGTGATGTCACATTAAATGCAATATGGCACCCTCTAGAGGACATAAAGTCATGATCTAAAAAAGTTTTTAATTGGGCCATGTAAGGTATTGTGATTTTACCTGAATTACCCTAGGCTGATAAAATTTTCGTTTTTCCTAATTCAGGAGGTAATTTTCAATAGCAGTCAAATCCATTTTATGCCAAATTGAGAAAAGTGAACTTTTGTATGCCGTCATGACGTACGCTGTTGTGACGCTTTGGATGGTAAGTTTAGTTTACTATGGAGTTCAAGATTATTAAACAATAACAGAAATAAAGTTAATGCTTCTATTTACAGAGAAAACTGTGATTAAAAAACGGATTTGACTTCCTTTGTTCCTAAGGTGTGGATTTGACTAATTTTGTTAAAAAGCTGTCAGGATTTGACTAATTTTGTTAGGAAGCTGTCAGGATTTGACTACTTTTAAACAATTCAACTAAACAATTCAAATAGGGTTGTCATTGGTTCTATGCTATAAGGAAATTGCTTAAATAATAAATGAAACAGTTGACATGAAAATTAAGTAATTATTTATTTAAACAAGATTTAAGACGTATCTTAATGAACTTAGTACCTATTAACATGGAACAGAATAATCTTAATTCAAGATCGGTTTTCATTATACTTAGTAATATTTTTATCTCATAATCATATGACACAACATAGTATAAACAACAAGTATTTATATCAAATTAAAATTAAAATCAATTAATGTTTGATCAATTTATGTTTATAAACAAGAACATTTTGTGAACATGAAATAAATAAATAATTATTAAACTTAATTAAATTATTAAAAAAAAATGGTTTAGCACCTTGTGCTAGTGATATCTATATCATATCGCCAACACAAGGTTCTTCAACATGTTCTTCGCACATTACCTCCTCATCATCATCCACATCATTAATATTAGCATTATTCCTGTGACAGTCTATAACAGTTTTGTAATAGTCGAGGTCCTCTCTTTGCATCCAGTCTTTGCCAAAATGTTTCGTTAGTAGCTTATCTACATCATTAATTTTTTATTTTTTTATTTTGGGTGAGGTGGTGATAGGTTCTGGTAATATGTCTGAAGCATATTTGCCTGGTTTAGTTATGGAACGTCGAGAACCGGTATCATTGTGGTAAAAAGGTTCACCTCTCACTATAATTCCTCGGGAATCTCCTTTCATTCTTGTGAATACGAACCTTTTACAAGACATTATTTTGAAGTGGAAAGCTTGGGTTCCCTTATGGATTTGTTGGCTTGCTGTCTTCCAATCACATACTTCAATGTCCTTCAGATGAAAAACAGTTGCATGCTTTTTTATTATATCAACATACTCATTAGGTTGTACAATGGTATTTCTCTTCCTGATCTCTTTTTCAGCAACACCAAACACCCTATCGGGGGGAATAAATGAATGCCCCGTGACGGGAAAAATAAGTTCCACCTTTTTTAGTGATCTCGGTGCACTACTGCTGAACCATTTGGAAACCATTCCTATAGTAGTGGAGTTCTTATTTTGTCCAGAGCATCCATCAGCCATTAGTCGGAGTACTTCTACCCCAGTGAAATCTACATTGTTTTGTAGGCAGTGATATAGTGCACTAGATAGTTCGTTTGACCCCTTTGCATGAACATCTTCGGTCCATACATAAGAAAATACATTTTCTTTTGTCAGTTCTGCATGGGAATGACCTACAACTATTGTATAGTTGTAAATGTACAACTGACGGGAATAATATGTGCTTTGGTCAGGGACTTTTGGTAACGGTTGGTTTTTGCCACAGTCAAAAGATAATATTTTTACTGTGGGATCAATGTCTGCCAGGAATGTGAAAAATGATTTGCTTCTTTTTTCGTGAACTGTCAGTTCAACTTGGATTTGGGCCTTGTTTGAATTGTCCTTCTCAATTTTGATTTTTTCCTTCAATTCTATACATGTGGAACACATGTCACTTCTTGGATGACTGAAACTTAAGTTAAATTTTGTGTTAAAAATTCTTCTAAAATATGACTCTTTACAATGAGAGAACTGTGATTTTTCTTCGATGAACATTTTGAACATTGATGCAATGCTTAACTCTGATGGCAGATAGGTACGCCGACTTTTAGATCGGCAGTAGTGCGATTCAACACCCTTAAATTTCTTTATAAATGAGACAATTGCATCTCTCAATCCTACGTTTTTGATCGACTTTCTATCCCCACCACGTCTTTCTATAGCCATCAAACCGGTATCTTGGTGTCTCATTAACACTCCTCTCACTCGACCCTTTTTAATCGATAGAGCATTCAAAAAAAAATTACGGCACACTAGTATCATCACCCCCTTAGAATCTCTTATATTGTAAACGATGCTCATATGTTTGGCATTGCCTCTTCCATTTACTAATCTTTTACGGACAGGGATAACAGTTTTGCAGGCTTTTATAATAAAATCATCTTGATACCGTTTATCAGGGTGAGCGTAGAACTGATCATGAAATCGTTTGATATCTTGCATTGATATATTAATACATCTATATGCCTCACTGTTTTGTCTACACGGGTATCTCGACGGCAAGTTGGAACACGAATACCTGAAAAAGAAAAAAAAGCCTACATTAAAAACATTTTTTTGCTTGAAAAAATATTATTAGAAATAACATTAGATATTAGTGAAAACTTTGCACAACCCTAACTTCGGTAAACAAACCAAATGTTCGACAAATTACTGACCTCTTCTTCTTCTTTTCTCCGCGACTATTTGGTTCTGCAACAGATTTTCTCTTCTTGGCCTGATGGCTAGGCACTTCCTCAACACTTTTCTCCATTTTATTCACGTATTTATTCGGTTTTTCTAATAGAAATTCACTAATTAACACGACACAAAAAAGAAACGTTAGGCGCCCACGCGTCGCCTCAATGTATGGGGATCGCAAGATGGCGGTTGGGGTTTGGAGCGACGTGATTGGCTCATACGGATTTGACCATGTTTGAAAGTAAGCTGGTCTGGAATAGGCTAATTTTGAAAGTAAGGTTAGTTTTTTTTTGTATTTTTATGGGCTTTAAGCTGGATTTAGCTAGTTATGAACGTTATAAGGCAATGAAGATTTCTGTAAAGAAAAATGTTGTGTTTTTACTTTTGAATCTATGGATTTGGATTTGACCACTTTTGAAAATTACCTCCTGAATTATGTTAATATTAGTGGTTAGGTTAGGTTTTTTGTTCTTTTTTTTTTTTGTATATTAAAACTACCGCAGACTTAAGCGTCCGCGCCCTTTTTTATTTGGAAAGATTTATCTGATTTATATATTTGACTTATTAATTAGATTCGTGACCCTTAACTAGACTTAAAATCTACGTGGTTCTTAGTTCCTTTTTTTTTGTTTTTTTTTTTTGTTTTTTGTATTTTTTTTTTGTATGTTTTCAATTAAGACTACGACTTTAATTAACCTATTACTTATGAGCTATGTTACACTGTTTTAATCTATTTTGGATGCTTGGGTGACTTGGGGATGGGGATGGTTGGGATTTATGGGATTGAGGTGGCTCCGCTACCGACCATGGTCTTCGTTACTCGGAGCAAGGCTTCCACGACCGCGGCGTCCCGATGCTGCATGGCCATCTTTAAGTTGTACTCGATGACCTTTTTAGTCGGCGCATCCATCGCTCTCCTCGCAAACCTGCCTGTGGCGTCGTCGGCGTCATCGGTGTAATAGACGCAGCTGACCGTATGTATCGACACCGCCACTACTGCGTGAGATACACTGTCGTGGATTTGGAGCCTCCTTTTTTTGGTGTTTATGATGATGACGTTCTCGTAGGTCAATCCCGGAGCTTCGTGTATGGTTAGGGTGCGCGACCCTTCGCCAGACCCATATACTTGGTTACTGAGGGAAGCTTTCTCCTCTTGCGTGTGAACCAGGAATAGGGTTTTTGGGGCGGTACTCGGTATTTGCGCACCTGTGTAACCTTCCACCTTCAGGGAGTGAATCTGCGATGGTGATGACTCCTGGGTGATGCCAGCCACCAGGTTTGGACGGGTATATCTTAGTTGAAAAAGGTTCTCTCTGTCCAGAAATGGTAGCTGGTTAACGTCTCCGATTAGGACCACCTCGCTTGCACCAGACAACCTTACTGCCATGACTATAGCCCCAAAGTGGTTCATGAGTGCTTCATCTACCGTGAGACGGTAGCATTTCTCATTACTCTTGAACCCGTTTGCTAGGATTGAGGCCATAGTGCGTACTCTTGTTTTGACGCGATCTCCTAAGCGCGGCTCCAGCTTCTCTCTGAGATCCTTGGCAGCTTCGGTCGTTGTGGTAGCTACGACGTCCCTTTCTTCGTCGAATTCTTTCACCACCCACGTTGTTTTGCCGCAACCCGGCACTCCATTCACCCACCTGATACTGGGTACCGCCCAAACTTCCTGTGGTGCTAGGTCTTCTGAAGTCCCCGAAATAGATTTCGCCATTTCGAGAATCTTATCATCCAGCATTATCTTGGTACATTTGGCGGTAACCACTATCGGGCTGTCTCCTGTGGTGTTGAAGGTTGTCTTACCCCTTCGCTCCGTTTCCTGCTCATCCAGGGCCACGAAACCACTTTCCTCGCTGTAGGCTGCCATATACGACCCCTCCATTTCCCCAGCGATAACTTGGGATGTGGCGTTGTCGTATATGGCTGCTCCTGCCTCCTTGAGTAGTACTCTTAGTAGACCTTCTGAGTTTAGTTGGAAGGTCTGCCAGATTTTACTGCATGTCGTGAGGTTGACCTGCTTGGTCGCTCTCACGATCGCTACATACTCAAGGAAGGCGCTCCTCACGTGGTCTGTGGTACCTGAACTCATCGCAGGGATGGGAGGGCTGACTTGCCCTTTGTCAGCTCTGGTTGGTAAGAGTTTTGGTTCCTTAGGTTCTTTGGGCTTTTTATTGAAGAACCTCTCCACCGCTGTCTCCTGTTTCGCAGTTGATGTGTTGTGGTTTGGGAGCAGTGCTCTGAGGAAAGTGCCGAAGCTCTTAAGGCGACTCCTCGAGCGGTCTCGGTCCTCGGGGCTGGTGTATTGGCCCTTTTCCTTTTCGGCCCTTTCGGTGGCTGCCTTTTGTTGGGCCCTCTCCGAACCGCTTAGAGTGGACTGGCTGTCGGGTGTAGTGGAGCTCGTCGCTTTCGCTGTGGGGTCTCGAGGGGTTTTGAGAAAACTTAAAGTTTCCCCCTCTGTCCTCATAGACCACTACCTCATGCTGTTCTGAGGCTCTCAAACAGCCGAAGCGGTCTGCGACGTCCCCTCTGTCCGTACCTATCGCCATAGCGTCCACGCTTATGGTCCGGGGTGTGAGTGGCGTGTGTTCTCCTGCCTCCCTGATCGCTTGGAGTATTGAGCTCGCTTGAGCAAATGGGGTCTCCTCTCTCCACTCAAGTAGCGCGATGGTTTTCCCTTTGGATCGCACTAATCGGCATCGGTATGAGGCGACCTCCACTTGGGGCAGCGCGGCGTACTTGCTGCCTTTCATGCTCGTTTTTGTGGTACTCCCGTTGATCAGGGCTGCAAGGCCCGGCGAAATGTGGACTTTGCCTCCTACTCGGCTTGACCCTACGCAGAAGCTAAGACCCAGTCTCTCTGCCTCTCTGTTCATGAACAGAGCGACTCCTCGCAATCGGACGCTTGGTGTTCCGCCTCCTCCGCATGCCAGAAATTGTGTGATGGGCATGGTACTTGGAGCCGACTGTGGGCTGGCTTCTGCTGTTGCCGCGACTGTCTCCGGTTGTGTGTTTGTGTTTATATGTGTGACTTGTGTAACGGTATGTGTTATGATGCGTGTGTTTTGTGCGGTCTTTTGTGTGTTGGTAGTGGTTGTTGTTGTAGATGTAATGTTAATCATTGTTAGTGGGTGAGTTGTGATTGTTGTTCTTGATGCAGTGGTTGTTGTCATTTGTGTGTTAGTGGTGTTTGTCAATTGCGTATTAGACATTGCTGTCGTTGTTGAGGTTATTGTTGGTGTTGATGTGTCAGTACTTGGGATTGGTGTTAGGACAGATGGTGGTGTGGTCCTCCTTGAGGTGCTAGTGTCCGACTTGTTGGCCTTCGCCGCGACTAGGGTGACCTTGCTCGCGAATGCCAAGAATGGTGTCCTTGTAGCCGGTCTCCCCATGATGGTGTGGAGTATGGACTGGCTAAGCTGGATGTCGATCTTTTGTTCCAGCTCCATTCTGTCTTGGCAGAATCTTGGGCACTCGAAGAGCAGGTGCCATACTGTCTCGTCGCAGCTTGGGTCACAGACACACGAGGGACTATCTTTTAGATGGAAGCGGTGGAGATACGCTGAGAACCCTCCATGTCCTGTAAGGATCTGTACAAGGAGCGGTGTCAGGACTGCGTCTCTGAGTGTTCTTTTCGCCGCTAGGACGTCTGGGAAGAACACTTTTGTGACCGCTCCTGTACTCGAGAATTCGTAACGCGCTTGCCACTTCTTGACAGTCCCCTCCCGTATCTTCTTTCTGACAAACGATACGGGGACTTTGTTGTAGTCCGGTGTTGTTTTGTTTAGAGCTGCCTCCTTGGCCAGCTCGTCCGCTCTCTCGTTCCCGGCGGTTCCCACGTGGGCATTTATCCAAAAGAACCCCACGCTTCGACCTTCCTCTCGGATCTTACGGACGCTTCTCTTTATCTGGAGTGCCAGGTGGTGAGTGGCAGACGGACTCCTCAGCAAGTCGAGTAACGACCTTGAGTCACTCAGAATGCTTACAGAGGCCGCGCTGGATTCTCTTACCATCCTGACAGCTTCGGTGAGAGCGTACATTTCCGATTGGAAGACCGTGTTGTGGGGCTCTAGGCCATACGTACTGAACTTGGACTCCTTGCCGTTTTCCCACCAGGTAAGGGCAGCTCTTACTTTCCCCTCGATCTTGCTGCCATCGGTGTAGATTTGGGGCCCGATTAGGTGGTGTTGTTCCTGGCTTCCGGGAGTCGAGTCCTCTAGTCGTACGTATTCTGTTATGGTGAGTTCCGCTGGGTGGGGGTTTTTGGAGTGGTGTACATTTCTTTCCAGCTCGCAACCCGGCGGTAAGAAGTCGCTTGAGTGTCCCTTTTTGATTTTGAATAGGGACGCTGCCTCCAATACCCGGAGGTCTAGGGGCAATTGACCTGACAGAATTAGCGCCGATGTTAGAGATACCGTGCGGTACGCTTTGCAGATCTTCTGCGCGAAGCCTCTTTGCAGCGACTCAAACTGATTCCTTGTCATCAGTTTTCCTGCTGCTGGCTCCCACGCACTCGCTGCGTACATCACGATAGGCTCTATCACCGACACGTAGATCGTCCTGATCACTTCTCTGTTGAGGCCCCAGCTCACCCTCGCCGCACACGCTAGTTGTTTGTAGATATCTGCGGCTTTTTTACAAGTAGCCGCCACGTGTGCGTTGAAGGTAAGTTTGGCGTCGATTAAGAGTCCCAGCAGCTTGACCTCTTGGACTAGGTTCAGCCGCGTACCAGACATATGGAGTATCGGAACGTCGTACTTTAGCTTTTTCGTCAGCACCATCGCATTTGTTTTATGCGCGGCGAAACGCAGCTTATTTCGGACGCCCCATTCCGATACTACTTCCAGCGTTTCGTTCGCTGAACGCTGTAGAGGTCCGGTGGAGAAGTCTGAGAAGACCAGGACGACGTCATCTGCAAAGGCCTGGCAGAATACCCCTTTACTAGCCATTTTGTATAGGAGTGAGTCTAGGATAAGGTTCCAAAACGTCGGGCCGGCTATTGAGCCCTGGACGCATCCTTTCGTGGTACCCTTCTCGCTAGACGCTCTGGCATAGTGGACCCTGATGATCCGGTCTTCCAGGTATGACGTGACTAGTTGGTAGATGTTATTCGGACAGTGTTTTACCACCATCTGTCTCTTTAGTGCTGGCCACCACGCGTTATCGAAGGCCCCCTCTATATCCAATGAAACCAAAAGCACGATCTTTTTAGCTTTGATTTCGGCACGAACGTGCCCCATTAGGGCGTAGAGGGCGTCCTCGGTGCCACGCTGTGGCGTGAATCCGTACTGGTTGGTGTTTAGTGTGGGTAGGAAGTGCCATTGAAGTCGGCCGACTAGGAGTTTTTCGACTATTTTCCCCAGAACCGATAACAGCCCTATTGGTCTGTACGATTTAGGGTTCGTATAGTCGTCTTTTCCTGGCTTACGGAGAATGCACACGTGGGCGGCTTTCCACTGCACAGGGAAGTGTGACAGCGACAGGCACTTGTTGGCCATCGCTAGGAACAACTCCCTGTCGCAGTTTATTGCCGCTGTGCAAATGTCAGCCGTTAATCCATCCGGGCCGGGAGCTTTCTTCGGATTCTGGTTCTGGAGAACCATTTCCAGCTCCGCGGCAGTGAAAGGTGGATCATCGGCTGACAATCCTTGAGGTGTTTCCTCCTCAGCCAGTCTCCTAAGTGTCGTGTGGTACGGCAGTTCGGCTTCTGTTGAGTCGTCAGGGTAGAAGGTCTTTGCTAGAAGATCCGCTGATTGTTCCGGGCTAAGAGTGTAGCCTGCGGTATTTCTCAGGAGGGTGTCTTCCTGTCTTCTAGCTGTCTTCCTTAGGACTCTGTAAATGCCGTCTCACATGCTCTCTCGGTCTTGTTTGGAGCAGAACTCTTTCCAACTTGTAGTGGCCGCTTCCTCAGCAGATGTTATGTACTTGTTTTTGGATGTGACGTATTCCTGTATGGTGAACTGTCTCCGACTTGCGGCTGCGTTCCGGATTCTCCTCTTTTTCGTCATCATATCTCTCTTCGGACGATCTAGAGTTGGAGTCCACCATATTGGATTGTGGTTGTGTTTTGGCGACTCCAGTTTTGGGATCGCTTCCTCGCATGAGTTGTGGATGAATGTTGTGTAATCTGTTATGATCGTCTCCAGATCTTCTGGGTTTGAGACGCTTGAGACACTGGCTTGTGTGATATGACTATCCGCCAGGGTGGTCTTGAGGTGTGTGGTAAATTCGGACCACTTGGCCTTCTTAGTATTATATCTACGCGTCGTGATTGGCCTTAGAGGTTCTAAGGCCTATTCTAGGCGCAGAAAGAAGGTGATGGAATTGTGGTCCGAAGACGTGAGGTTCCTTTCCACCCGCCAGTCATCGATCTTACCCAGCAGCGGCAGGCTGCAGGCCGTCACGTCAACGATGCTGGTACACCACTTGTCTCCTCTGTATGTCTCAAACGTCGGCGTTTGACCAGTGTTAAGGATCTGGAGATCCCTCTCGTTGAGGAAAGAGTTGTACGCCGCCCCGCGATGGTTTTCGGAACTACTTCCCCACCACTGGCTCCAGGCGTTTATATCTCCCCCCACCAGAATGTTTTGTGTATGTAGTTTGTTGATGGTGTTTTGTGTAGTGGTTATATAAGGTTCTATTTCCTGGTCACCCTCGAAATAGACCGATAACACCCCCAGACGAAGTTGGCCCACCTTCAGCAGTACGGTAGCGATATTCTCGGTCACAAGCTGAGGGTCATGAATGACCTCTATATTGCTGCCGAAGATGACGATCGCTGCTTTTACTGGTTTTTGGCGGTTGAGGCTGCACTGGATGACTTGGGTGCCTGGGCTTTGTTTCATAACACCAGTCCTTCCTACGTAGGGTTCTTGGACTAGTGCTACAGAAAATCCCTTGGCCTGAGCCGCCAGATGTAGTTCGTTTGTGGCCAACTTGGAGCGTTGGAGATTCACCTGGATGAACGGTAATCTCGCTGTCGGTCTAGTTGGGTTATGGAGGGTGACTGGTTGTGGAGTGTTGTCTTGGTCGCCCTTAGCAGTAGGTGACGCGCGATCTCGCTATGCTGTCCCATTTGTGGCGTTCCTGGCAGTCTTCGCTGTACGCCGTGTGTGCCAGGTCGCTTCCCGTCTTCTGGGCTAACTTGCAGTTGGTGCAAGTGGGTTGTAGGCCGTCCGCCCTAATTGGACAGTCCCTTCCGTTGTGTGAGCCACTGCAGTAGCTACACGTCTCTTTTTCGGCCTTGCATATGGACTTGTTATGACCATATCCTTGGCACTTAGAGCACTGAACTAGAGGGGACTGGTCCTCAATTGAGCACCGCTTTATACCCACGTGCACCTTCCGCGCTTGTGTGAGGGTCAGCCAGAGCTTCGGCGATACCTCCAGAACGGGATGGCACTCGAGGTTGTTACGCGCGCGCTTCCTGTATCGCACCCTGGCGGTCTGTTCATCTAGAGCGACGTTTTGCAGAACGTCCTTGTTCTGCACCTTGAGAAGATCGACGATCTCCCCGTCGCTGTAGCTGGACATTACGCCTTTGATGCATACCAAGGGGTTTTGTGGTTTGGGCTCCTGAACCTTGAGCCCGCCGCTGGATTTAAATTGGGCTTTCACCAGATTTAGGTCCGATTTACTGGCGCACCTCAGGACCACTTTCTGGTTCCGTGCCTTACGGACCGTATCTACACGGGCTCCGCTCTTCTTAAGGTCCAGGGCTGTCCTGATCCTCTCGATCACATTATCCCCAGTGTGTCGGGGATCTGTCGACGAGACGATCAAGGTGTGGTTGGGTTGAGAAGTGTTCGGTTTCGGGGGCTTCGGCATGTTGGCAACCTGGGCAAAGGTTTTTGGCCCTTGATGTGGCAGCGGTGGTCTGTCCGCTCTGCCCAGGTCTGCAACCCCTTTCTCTATAGACTGGAGAGTCTTTTTTACTTCCACCACTGCGAGTTCCGCATCCAGGCTGGGCCCTGTCGGCGCCTGAGTTGGCTGTTCGCGGTCTCGCAGCACTCGGATGTCCGCCGAAACGATCTCCAGTCTCTCTGCTATTGGTTGCAGTTGTTCCTTGATGTTTTGTTGTGGTGCTGGTGGTGGTGGGGGAGGTGTCTTTGGTGATTTGGTCATATCATGTATAAGGGCCTGTAATTTTTTGACTCCCTCTTCGAAGATGATGGTAGTCAGCACGCCCGTCTCCGACGTCCGGCTGCTGGTATCGTCGTCTTTTGGCTGTGTCAGGTCGGCTTTGATGTTGTCTATCACCTTTTGGAGCACGTCTAGCTGGTTGGACACGCTGGTGAGATTAGTGTCAAGGCGTTTGAGACCTTCACCCATGGAATCCCAGTTTGAATTCCCCGGTGCTCTGTCTCCTAACAGCCTGGTCCTCTCATGCTCCTGGATGTTTTTAAGGCTCGCCGCCTTAATTTCGTCTTTGGCCTCCTTGATTCCCTTGAAGACTTCAAGGGTCTCATGGCCCAGCCATTCCCTAATGCCCTTGGCCTCCCTATTTGTGTCAGTGAGATCCGATCTCATCAGGGAGAGCTCCACCTTGAAAGCCATCAACTCCCGAGAGTGAGCTCTCTCGACCCGCACAAGCTCTTGCGCGTGTCGAGAGCGCTCCTTCTCGAGGTTGTATTTATGGCGGGCTCTGGAGTCGGCAAGGGAGAGGACTGTCTCGTACAGGCCCTGGAGACACTCGTGGGCTGAGGTCTTACATTCCCTCCGCATATTCCCCGCAGCTTCCAGCGCGTCCTTACCTCGTTGCAGGAGCTCGTTCGCTTCCCTTGTAGCGAGGTCCATCTCCACTCCTGTCCCCCTTCTCGGTGTTCGGTACAGGAGGCTCTGCCGCTCGGGTCGGTTTGACTGACCCGCGGAAGACGCGACCGAACTTTCCTCGTCTGAGATGATCTGACGGGGGGGGGAGATACCGCACTGCTCCCATTGAATAACAACCTCCGAGACTCTTGTGCACTCTGCGGCTGGAATCTCGGAGAAGTTGGTTGAGGCGACTGACGGTGGTAACGAGCCGGCTGAACCCGGCTCCGATGTCGCCTTCGGCACCTTGGGCGGCTCTGATGGACACGCCGCCTTTTCTGATGCTACGGACTTGGCGGTATTTTTTAGAACTTTCTCCCTGAGGGACTTGGACACCTTGGAGACGGTTTCCATGGTCGGCTTGCGGGTGGATGATTTTGAAGACATTATTGATGTGAACTTATAAGTAACTTAATATAATTTACAAAAATAACAATTTGAGGTAGTTAACGGTCTTTTTTTTTTTTTTTGTTTTTTTTTTTGGAACTAAGAACTCACGGTTGCTTCAGCTGATGGTCTGCTTCCGCTGTCCAGTGAGGAGCCCGATCTGCTTTCCGAACTCGGTGGTCAGAGTTCGGGAACTCGGATGGTGTGAGTCCTGGTGTGTGTTGATGGTGGTGTCCCGTGGTGTTTCCGAAGTTAATGAGTGGTTTCTTCGATTGTGGGCCGAAATGAAGAAATCTGACGGGGCCAAATGAAGGAACTTTTGATGCCCTTTCAATTGAGCCCAAACTCGGCTTTGTAGCTCCAACGGTTGCGGAGTTAAGCCAAGGGGGTGAGGTAGCCCTGAGAGGGGGTCGGGGATAGAAAGTCTCGTGGGGAGGTTAGGGGGGTGAGAGGGGTTGGGGGGGGGGTTGTCCCGTGGGGATGTTAGGGGGGTGAAGGGGTTGTGGGGACGTACTTGGACGTACGTGGAGGGGGTGCCTCAAGGTAGAGGGGGTAGGATGGTACTAAAGGTGTGGGGGGTGGTGTTGAGGGGGGGGTGACATGGGGATGAAGGGTGGCCCGGTGGCTGTGGCTAGGACTTGGTATTCCAAATTGAATGAACCCAAACTCGGGGGGGGGGGGTAGGGGTGAGGAGTTCCTTCAGGGCTTACCTGGTGGTTCGTTGTGGAGTCGTCACGCTGGCCTGCAGACCTTAAGATGATTCCTCGGCCGGCTTCGGAGTCTCCAGGGATGGCTGGACGTGCGTCACGCCTCGTGTATGAAAGCACGTGGTGGTAAATGTTAGGTTATTCTAACCTCAAACCACGTGTTTTTGGCGAAATTTGGTACCTGATAGCTCCCTGGTCCGTGATCCGATTTCACTGTTCTTGGTGCCGATGGATAGGCCTATCTGGCGGTCTTCTGCACAATTGTAGGCAAAGCGACTCCACTAACCTTTACTGAGTTATTAACCCCTAAAGTTATGAGGGTTCTGCTCCGCAACCTGATGACGTAAGATGTTGCCCACAATAATCCCAGCTCTTCGTCACTTCACTAACACACAGGAGCATTTTTTACACACGTAGCTCAACGCGTCTATTTTTCGTGAATTTATTACGCGGAGCTGATGTTAGTCGTGTCGTCTTAGAACGGATACTCGGTTACGTTAGGTTAGGTTTTTTTTTTTTTTTTTTTTTTTTTTTTTTTTTTATATACTTCTGCCTCCAACGTAATTGGAGCCTATGTTAGGCTTCACATTCATACCAGTTCTCGCTGTTATTCTTCTCGCACTTTCATTCTGCATACTTTATCTTTCTGTCATACTGTCTTCTCTCTGTCTCTAAGGGTAGGACGCCCTTCTACTTTCCCTATTCTGTACTCTACTCCATTCTTGTTTTTTATTTGGGTGTAACACAACGCAACTCTTTTCTTTTATTATTTTCACAATTTCATAAGTACAACAATCTTAATTTTATTCTTATTTCTATTACAATTTTCTTACTTCTACTTTTATTTTCTATTCCTTACTGCTATTATATAGTTATTACACTTTTTCAACTTTCTTATAATCTATTCTTAGTTCTATTACACGTTTTTTATGTCTACTTTTATTGTCTATTCCTTACTACTATTACATTTTAAAAATATTTTTGTTGCGTTTTTACAACTATCTTAAATTCTATTCTTATTTCTATTACATGTTAATTAGACTATTCCTTACTACTGTTACAATTTTTATGTATGGCAGCATATTATTATTTGTAAATATTTTCCGATTTCCTGGCGTTTCGGAGTATCTTTAATTACGTCTGTTTTCAATGCTTGACCCTAATATTCTATACAATATTATGTAAGCATTTTTTCTTATCCAGTTTTATTTCTCTTTATTACTTTTTCACATATTTTAGCGCAAAATTCCAGGAACGACTCTCTCTTTTTACCTTTCATAATCGGCCACACATTTTCTGGCTCTAGTTTGGTGTCGAGTATATGCTCAGCCACAAGTCTTTCCTGGTCGAATACGGGACATTCGAACAATATATGTGGCACCGTCTCAGCAATGTTAGGATCGCAGATGCACGATGGGCTCCCTTTGCACTTGAAACGATTCAAGTACTCCGAGAACCCACCGTGCCCCGTCATGATCTGAGTAAGGATGTTGCTAATTTTTATCTTCCTGACTATCCCGTACGCCGCCACCGCGTCCGGGAAAAAACAATTTTGTCCCAGAAGCCGTTTCTCCAGCGCAGTATCTCCGGTTCCACTCGTCAAGCGTTGCCGTTCGGATGCATCGCTTGACGTATGAAACCGGACACAAGTCGTAGTCGGGCTTGCGTTTGGAACCTTCAGCGGCACTTTTGGCTAGTTCATCGGCCCTCTCATTCCCTTTCAACCCTACGTGTGCTTTGATCCAAAACAAGGTGACAGCCTTGCTTTGGATCGACAGGGACCTAATGTTGGCCCTTGTCTCTACTGCCAGGGGGTGGTGTCGATTGTAGTTTTGGATTGTTTGTAGGGCTGCCATGGAGTCGCTGAAGATTCCAAACGACTGCGCCCTGTGCTTTTGGATCACCCTGGTTGCTACGCATATCGCCAGAAGCTCAGCCTGGTAAACAGTGGAATAGTGTGGGAGAGCAAGCTTGAGAGCTTTGGTTTCGGCGTCACCACTCCATATGGATAGTGCCGCTCCAACCTTGCCCCCAATCTTGCTCCCGTCCGTGAAGATACGAACCTCAAGTTCGTTCTGGGCATCTAGTTGCTCTTGGTTTACCAGGCTTACGAGCTCTAGCTCAGCGCGCTCTGCAGGATGTGGAGCTTCCATTGCCGAGGCGGTCTGCTCAACGCTCCTGTCGCCGAGTGCTGGCTGCGGTACCCCTCTCCTGGCCTCGTATAGCGATGCCGCTTCGCGGACTCGCAGGTCGAGAGGTAGTATCCCAGCCAGCACCAGCGCAGAGTTTAAGGAGACCGTCCGGTATCCTTTGCACAACTTTTGTGCAATACCGCGCTGAACTGCTCCCAACTGCTTCTTGATTCCCAGCTTTTCGACTGCCGGAGCCCATACGCTGGCGGCGTACAGGATAACTGGTTCCACGGTGGCCACATATATTATCCTAATGACTTCAGGGTGAAGCCCCCAACTGGTCTTCGCTGCCCTGGCCAGCTGTTTGTGGATGCCTATTGCCTTCCTGCACACATTTGCGACGTGTGCGTTAAATATGAGCTGATTGTCGATGGTAACACCCAGGATTTTGATCTCGCTGGACATGGCAATGTCGATACCGCCCATGCTCAGACGCGGGGTGTCGTACTTTAATTTGCGCGTTATGACCATTGCATTGGTTTTGTGCGGGGCAAAATTAAGCTTATTTTGAGCACCCCACGCCCGAACATGCCCGAGCTCGACACTGGCACGTCCCTCAATCTCCAACGCTATGTCACCATCGAAAACCAGCACAACGTCGTCCGCAAAAGCCTGGCAATAGACATCCCTGCCCTCCAAGCTCTTTAGGAGTGGGTCCAGCAACAGGTTCCAGAATATTGGTCCCGCAATAGAGCCTTGGACACAGCCCTTGCTTGTGGCCTTGCAACACTCTTCACCTGCGTACCTGACCTTGACCCTTCGGTTCTCGAGATAGCTGTCGATGACCCTCCTCAAGCCAACCGGACACTGTTCCTCAGCCAGACGGACCCTTGTGGCTGGCCACCATGCGCTGTCGAAGGCTCCCTCTATGTCTAATGAAACTAGAACTATTATCTTCTTGAGTTTCAGTTTACCACGTATTTGTTTAATTAGCGCATAGAGGGAGTCCTCGGTGCTTCTTTGGGGCATGAATCCGTACTGGCGAGTACTCATCCTTGGGATCAAATGAAACTTGAGGCGGGCCACCAACATCTTCTCGTAAATCTTCCCGAAAATTGGTAATAGGCCGATAGGTCTGTACGCCTTTGGGGAACTGTAATCTGTTTTACCAGGCTTCCTCAGAATGATCACTATGGCTTCTTTCCAAGTTGTAACGTTACATTTTCCCAGAGGGGGAAAATGTAAGGGAAAATATAACAATATAGGTAATTGAATATTATAATATAATAAAAAATACAAGGGGAGTACAAAAACACAGTTTAACACTACTGATCGGCACTGCACGCTTAGGAGGTTAGGCCTCAGAGGAGGCCTGCAGCGGGAGGTAGTCTTCGGGAGATGGAGGCTCCGGCAGGAAGTGATTGACGGCTGGTGGTGGCCTCGGCGGGTCGATGACTCCGAGGGAAGGAAGAGTTGGCTCCGGCAGGGAGTGGGTGAGCCCCGGAATGGCCAGGGTAGGCCAAGATGGACTGTAAGAGAGACAGACCCTTTTATTATTATAAAGTCGGAGATAGAATCGGAGATAGATAGAATCCGAGATAGAATCGCCCGTTGCTTCTGACGGCCTCTGCTTTTATACCCTTCAGCTCGTTTCCAAAATCAATATTCTTTTCCATTTTCAAACAGTGGTTTCTTTAAATATAATCGGACCTCCTTGGAGTGCGTAAATTTCATAAATGAAATTTAGAACAATAGTTAATTTGTAGTTATTTTGTACAATCATAATATAAAAATAAATCATAATTAATACAATGTTTTAGCGATAACAATAAAAATAATTGAAACTATATAAACCAAAAAATAACATCATAGACTAAGCCAAACAGAAAAATAAAAAGAAACTGACAGTTTAACATTTGACATAGGTAAGTGTCACAACAAGAAAATCTACAGAAAATATCAATAACAATGAAATACAGAGCCTCAGGAATATTTAACACACCGACAATGGTCATGCATTTATCTAGAGAGAACGTATGATAAAAGACCAACATTTTAACAACCAAACCGTAAGTAAAAACATGCAACATTACAAAGTCTCGGGGAAGAGGTGGGATCTCAAACAGCCATTCAGGAGAGCTAAGAATACCTCCGGGGCACTTCTGATGCCCTGGCAACAGATGTCGGCAGTAAAACCGTCGGCTCCTGGCGCTTTTTTGGCGTTAAATGACTCGCACGCTGCCCTTAGCTCAGCCATCGTGAATGGTGGCTCGCATGGTTCACCTTGCCTTCCAGCGTTCACGACCTTGGCCATTTCTCTAGTAAGGCTGTGGCAGGTGCTGTCATTGCCTGAGTGGTCCTCTGGGTAAAATGTCTTCGCCAGCAGTTCCACTGAGCCTTTTGCGTCCAGGACCTCCCCGTTCTTCACTAGTGGCTGATCCACACCTCTCTCCTTGGTCCTTCCTATCACCCTGTAGATTCCTTCCCAAACCCCTTCTTTGTCCTGTCTTGAGCAGAAATTTTTCCAACTCTCGACTTCGTCCTTGGCTGCTTCCGTCTCATACTCAACTTTCAGTTTCAGGTACTCTTCGACGACCTTCGATCTTCGGACTGGTGCAGCATTCCTAACTCTGTTTTTCAGGGTAGCGACCTTTTTCTTCATCCCCTCGAGTTTCTCGGACCACCACAGCAAAGTAAACACTTCGTTTGCTTTCTTTTTCGGAATTGATGAAGTGCATGCGTCTCTAATTGCGTTGGTGTATAAGTTTGTAATTGAGTTTAACTGTTCAGCTGTATTTAATTTGTCTATTTCAGTTTTGTTTATTTTGTTTGTCTGCATTAATTGGCGGTCGGCTCCCACGACCATTGGTTCAAAAGTTATGGCGGTTTGAAGCTAAACAAGATGGCCGCCGAACTGTCAAATGTCGTATTAAAACGTCCGTAACTTCGGAACCCTTCGTCTCAGAGGGACGGGGTTTTGGACCTGCAGCTCGGCGTCACTTCAGGTGTGTCCTGAAAGCAGTTTCAGCGACAAAAAAATTGTGTCCTGAAACAGCCTGAAACTTATGTAGATCTAAAGTTGGCGGTGCACTACCAGCCTCAGCGAAAATCCGGTTTTGATCGGGCCAACGGTTCTCGAGATATCTTAATCTAAAACTTAAAACCTAAAAACCAAGATGGCGCAATTTCGCTGAAAAAGCCAATTTAGGAACTATAGGGCCCGTGTTTGGGCTCTATTAGGTCACAATGGGTGTGCTGGACCCTGTCCAGATGTCAAAATGTATTATTTTCTAATTAATTACGAATAAAGGCCAAAAAGCCTTTAAAATTCGATATCTAGAGACGTCAAAAAATTTTTGAAAAAATGGCTAAAAATACTACAAATAAAGTGCTATAATATACAAAAGATAACAATTTTAAAATCCAAAAACTAACCTTCAAATTTTTTGAAAATATACTTTTTCGACAAAATACTTAATATCTAAAAAACTATTTAATCTAAAAATCCCAAACTTAGTGTCTCTATTAAACTAGTTAGCGCGCCAAGGACTGCGGTTGAAAATTTTGAAAGTCTTGATTAAGTCCAAAGATATAGTAGCTTGAATTTTGAAGATTCTAAGTCCTCTTAAAAATCGGTGGTAGTAGGTAGATGAAAAATTTTTGTGGTTACCTTCTAGACAGTAACAGGAGATGATGGCTGCTAAATTCCAGGCGTCTGGCTCCACTCCCTTTGATTTTTCAGCCCACGTGGTTTTCACTTTTTTCAGTGTATCGGCTGTAGCTCGGGGTTTTTGGGTTTCCTGGGTGGTCCAAGCGATGTGCAGGGTTAATCCCCGCCTTTCCCTTCAATAAAAAGGGGGGGTCGTCGATCTTGTTTTTGCAGCGTCAACGTTTAAAGATTTCACTTCACTGTTAAACCTCCAAAAATTGGAGTTTTTCAGGTATAGAAGATTTTTCACTGCAGTCCGGGTAGTAACTTTCACCGGGGCATATAGCTTGCACAATTCCGCACACACAGACACCAAACTTGTCAGGATACGAGCACTTTTTACCGGTTTTTCGAATTTTTAACTACGGAGCGGCTTTAAAAACGATCCGACCACCACGGACGCTGGGGGCGAACTGGGTTAGGTTAGGTTAGGTTTTTTTTTTTTTTTTTTTTATTTTTTTTATTTTTTTTTTTTTATTTATATCCTCTCTACCTCCGACGTTATCGGAGTCTATCTTAAGCCTAATCCTCTTTGTCATACCAGTTCTCGCTTGTTTTCCTCTCGTACTTTCATGCCGCATACTTTATCTTTCTGCATCCATCATATCATCCATTCTTTTTTACGGGTTGAGTCCCGTTTTTACCCTATTCTGCCTAACTAAGTTTTCTTTCTTATTTTATTTGTTACTTATTCTAATATAGGGGGAATAAAAATCAATTTTGCCCTTTTATTTGTTTCACAACTTTTTCCTTATTCTAATACAATTTTTAACCTTTAGTTTTCTTACAATATCACCTTATTTCTATTTATTCTTATACTACCTCTTATGCTAATGATGTTTGTACTTATTTCTATGCTTTATATATATATATATCCAAATATACTATAAGCATATTTTCTTAAGCTGTTCTATTTCTTTCTATTGCCCTCTGTGCAATCTTTGTGCAGTAGTCTAAAAATTTATCTCTGTTTTTTCCCCGCATCACTTCCCCAACTGTCTCTATACTTAGTTTCATTTGCAGTGCCTGTTCCAATGAATATCTGTCCGCGGCGTGTACGGGGCATTCAAGAAGCAGGTGTGGCACAGTTTCTTCCACGTCTGGGTCGCAGATGCACGATGGACTCCCCTTGCACTTGAATCGATTCAGGTACTCGGAGAATCCACCGTGCCCCGTCATAATCTGTGCCCTGATGTTGGTGATTTCCACCTTCCGTATTATTCTATACGCCGCCACCGCATCTGGGAAAAAGATCTTTGTGATCTTTGCGGTTTCGCCGGACCGGTACCTCCGATTCCATTCGTCAAGCGTCCCCATGCGTATGTGGCGCTTGACGAATGAGATCGGACATAGATCATAGTCCGGTTTTTTCTTCAAGTTCATGGCGGCCGCTTTCGCCAGCAGATCCGCTCTCTCGTTGCCTTCCAACCCTGCGTGAGCCTTTATCCAGAACAAGGATATGACCTTGTTCTGGAGAGATGCAGCTGTAATATTCTGTCTGGCCTCTACTGCCAGGGGGTGAAGGCAACTGGGGTTTTTCACGGTCAAAAGAGCCGCCATGGAATCGCTGAAGATCCCAAAGCTAGGCGCCGTACTTTTCCTGATTTCCCGCGTTGCTCGGCATATCGCAAGTAACTCAGCCTGGTAAACCGTACAGTAATTCGGCAGCGCTAACTTGAGGGCGCGCGTCTCGGTGTCTCCGTTCCATATGGACAGAGCTGCTCCGACACGTCCCCCAATCTTACTACCGTCGGTGAAGATTTTCACTTGTTGGTCCGAATTAGCGCTGACTTCTTCCTGGTTTACCAGGCTGACAATCTGCAAGTCGCTTTGCTCCGCAGGATGCGGGGATTCTAGTGCAGAGGACATTTGCTCTACCTCTCTGTCCCCCAATATGGTCTGTGGCACCCCTTTCCTGGCTTTGTACAGCGATGCCACCTCCTGGATTCTAAGATCCAGGGGGAGTATTCCGGCTAGAAGGAGCACAGAGTTTAGGGAAACAGTTCTGTATGCCCTACACATTTTCTGTGCTATTCCCCGCTGTACGACGCCCAGCTGTTTGATTGTTCCCAGTTTGTTAGCGGCTTCCGCCCATGCACTGGCGGCGTATAGAATTATTGGTTCCACCGTAGCCACGTAGATTATTTTAACTATTTCTGGATTTAGACCCCAATTTACTTTTGCGGCTCTGCTCAGTTGTTTGTGGACTGCGATGGCCTTACGACATACCTCGGAGATGTGCGCGTTAAACGTGAGCTTGTCGTCGATAGTGACACCTAGTATTTTAATTTTATGAGACATTGCAATGTCGACCGCGCCCATGCTCAAGCGTGGGGCGTCGTATTTTAGTTTGTTTGTAATGACCATTGCACTGGTCTTGTGTGGTGCAAAGTTTAGTTTGTTTTCAACGCCCCACGCCCGAACACGTTCGAGGGCAGCATTCGCCTGTCTCTCTATTTCCAGTGCCGTGTCACCATCGAATACCAGGATCACGTCATCAGCAAAGGCTTGCGCGTAGTCTCCTCTTCTCTCGAGGTCTTTAAGGAGGGGGTCCAGTACGAGATTCCAAAGAATGGGGCCTCCAATTGAGCCTTGGACGCAGCCTTTTTCCGTGCTTCTCTCATGCTCAGCGCCGGCGTACCTCACCCGTACCTTCCTATCGCGCAGGTAACTGTCGATGACCCTTCTCAGGTTGACCGGACACCTTTCCTCAGCCAGTCGGACTCTTATAGCAGGCCACCAGGCATTGTCGAAGGCTCCCTCTATGTCCAGCGATATTAATGTTATTATTTTCTTTTGTTTCAGCTTGCAGCGTATTTTTTGCATAAGGGTATAGAGGGAGTCTTCGGTACTCCTTTGTGGCATGAATCCGTACTGGCGAGTACTCATCCTCGGTGTAATGTAGAACCTGAGTCGGGCCACCAATATTTTCTCATAAATTTTCCCGAGTACCGGCAACAAGCCGATCGGGCGGTACGCCTTAGGTGTTGTGTAGTCCGTTTTCCCTGGCTTCCGTAGTACAACCACTGTTGCCTCTTTCCACGCTCTGGGGAAGTGATTGCATGCGAGGCATCTGTTCAGGATTGCCAGGAAAATTTCGGGGTCTTTGCTGATAGCACGGTAGCAAATATCGGCTGTGAGGCCGTCCATTCCTGGAGCCTTTTTTGGGTTGAAAGACTCGCTCGACGCCTTCAGTTCGGCTATAGTGAATGGAGGGTCGTATGGCTCACCATTTTCCCCTTCATTCACTGATTCTGCCTCTAGTCTGACACGGCTGTGGTGAGGGTTGTCCGCAGGTGGGTGGTCCTCTGGATACAGGGTCTCTGCTATGTATCGGGCGGACTCTTCTGCATCCAGCACTTCCCCGTCTTTTACCAGCGGCGGATCTTCCACCCTGCTCGATGTCCTTCCTATAACCCTATATATCCCCTCCCATACCCCTTCCCTATCCTGTTTACAGCAGAACTCCTTCCAGCTCTCGGTTTGGGCTCTGGCTGCTTCTAATTCATACTCTTCTTTCTGTTGCAGGTACTCTTCGACAACGATGGATCTACGGACTGGAACAGCACATCTGATCCTCCTCTTTTTGGTTGCTACAGCTTTCTTCAATTTTTCGAGTCTCTCCGACCACCACGGCAAGGTAAGTTTTTCTGTGTGTTTTTTGGTTGGCATAGCTGCCTTACATGCTTTTGTTACTATTTCTGTGTAATTGTTTACTATTTCGTCTAGTTGATCTACTTTAGTTATTTTTCCTATTTCTTCTTTTGTGATTCTGTATTCTTGGCTCAGCTGGGTGAGTTTCTCATGAAAAGCAGACCAGTTGGCCTTTTTTGTGTTAAAAATCCTTGTTGTTCTTTCTACCTTTAATCCTTTTGATTTGGTCTGTAAAATTTTGAAGACGATGCCGTTGTGGTCGGAGCTACTCAGGCCCTCGACGACTTTCCATTCTGCTACCTTGTCGAGGATATTTGCCGAACAAGCTGTTATGTCGACAAAGCTGCTATAGCGTTGTCCACCCCTTACTGTGTCGAAGATCGGGATTTCTCCTGCGTTGAGTATATGCAGCCCGAGCTCACCGAGAGTCCCGCACACTTCCTCTCCCCTACGGTCGACCGTCTGACTGCCCCACCAAGTGCTTTTCGCATTTACGTCGCCTCCAACGATTATGGGCTTAGGGCCATTTTTGGCAACTACTTCCCTAAGATGGTCTAGGTATGGCTCAACTGGTTTGTCTGGCTCGCAGTATATCGACACCAGGGTGATTTCCCAGGCACTGGTTTGTAACCCCACCACTACGATGTTATTTGTGGTGAGTTTTGGGTACTGTTTTATATTAAGACTACTATCGAAGACTGCGATTGCAGCCTTAACAGTCCCTTCTCTGTCGTCGGTGCTCTGGAAGATCCTTGCTCCTCTGTAACTCTTCATTGTCTTGTTTCCCCCTATATATGGTTCTTGCAGTAGGGCTACGGCTATCCCTTGTTTTTGAGCCTCGAGCATCAGCTCGATTGTTGCAATCCTTTTTCGTTGGTTAGGTTAGGTTTTTTTTTTTTTTTTTTTTTTATATTCACCCGTCATCACAGGGCGTTGCATGTTTCCTCTGACGTTATCAGAGACCTTATTTTTCTGGGTAGTATATTTATTTATTTATATATATTTCTGACCCTTGCCTTATACTGCTACATGTACTACATTACTACATTTGTTAGTTTCAAAACTATATTATTCTGCTGATTTCTTATTATCTACTTACTTACATCTTATGTTTTGTATATATTAAACAATATATAGCCAACATAACTTATTTAACACTTCAACTTTATCACCTATATTTAACAATTTTATCCTAATTCCTTATTTTGCAAACATAATTTTATTTTCTACTAACTTATTTTTATATGTTTATGTTATATAATTTCCCAAATATATATTAAACATAACTTATTTATCTATTTCTGTTTACTACTATCTTTACTATTTGCACACTGTATTCTATAAATGTTTGTCTCAATTTTTTATTCGCGATTATTGTATGTACATTTTCAGGTTTTATATTACAGTCAAGTATTTGTTCAGTTTCAAATCTAAGTTTTGCGTAGACTGGACAGCTGAACAGGAGGTGTGGGACAGACTCAGCCACCCCCGGCTCACAGATGCACGATGGGTCCCCCTTACACTTGAATCGATGCAGGTATTCTGAGAACCCACCGTGCCCCGTCATCACCTGAGTCGTCAAGCCTGTCGGTCTGATTTTCCTCACTGTTTTGAATCCTTCCACTGCATCTGGGAAGAACATCTTGGTGACAGCCGCTGTTTGTCCCGCCTGGTAGCGTAAATTCCACTCGTCAAGAGATCGCAAACGGATGTGTCTCCTGACGAATGATACTGGGCAACTATCATAGTCAGGTTTCCTCCTGGAATGCAGTGCAGCCTCTTTTGCCAGTTGGTCTGCGCGCTCATTCCCCTCCAGTCCTGCATGTGCTTTGATCCAGAACAAGGAAAATTCCTTGTTCTGGATTCTGCTGTCCTCGATGTTACTTCTCGTTTCGACAGCCAAGGGGTGGAGGGAATATGGGTTAGCGACCGTTTCCAAGGCAGAGCGCGAATCACTAAGAATTGCGAAACTGGCCTCGCCTCGTTGCCGAATATTTTTTGTGGCGTGACATATGGCCAGGAGTTCGGCCTGGTAGACAGTGCAGTACGATGGCAGTTTAAGTTTGAGTGTTTTGGTCTCGGCTGCATTGCTCCAAAGAGACAATGCTTCTCCGACCTTGCTCTCAATCCTGCTGCCATCGGTGTAGATGGAGACTGCTTGGTGTACGTGGGAGTTCAACTCCTCCTGGTCTACCAGACTAACGAAGTCGATGCGCATATGTCTTGCCGGGTGCTGAGTTTCAGCAAAGGCCAGTCTACGCTCTATCTCTCTATCTGCTAATTCCGGCTGGGGTACTCCTCTCTTAGCCTCATACAACGATGCTGCCTCCCGTATCCGGATGTCGAGAGGCAGAATCCCAGCCAGCATCAGCGCCGAGTTCAGCGAAACGGTTCTATACGCTCCACACAGCTTCTGCGCAAAGCCCCTCTGTACCGCGTTTAGCTGTCTTTTTACCCCAATCTTGTTTGTTGCTTTAGCCCAGGCGCCGGCTGCGTAGGTAACGATGGGCTCCACTGTGGCCATATAAATAGTCCTGATGATTTCTGGGTGGAGACCCCAATTGATCCTAGCGGCTCGTGAAAGCTGTTTATATATGTTTAACGCCTTCTTGCATGTATTAGCCACGTGGCTGTTAAACGTCAGCTTGTTGTCAATAGTGAGCCCCAGGATCTTTATTTCGTTAGACAAACGGATGTCAATCCCACCCATGCTTAGTCGTGGTGTGTCAAATTTAAACTTTCTGGTGAGCACCATTGCGTGAGTCTTGTGTGGCGCAAATTTCAATTTGTTTTTGACACCCCACGCCTGAACATACGTGAGTGCGGCATTGGCTCGTCCCTCCACCTCCAGCGCCGTATCTGCGGCAAACACCAACACCACGTCATCTGCGAAAGCCTGGCAATAATCACCCCGGCGTTCGAGTCCCTTGAGTAGTGGATCAAGGAGAAGATTCCAGAGAATCGGCCCGCCGATCGATCCCTGCACGCATCCCTTTTGAGTGTCTTTTGTATACTCTTCTCCGGCGTACCTCACCCGGACCTTACGGTCCTGTAGGTAGCTGTCCATGAGTCGTCGGATGTTTACCGGACACTCTTCTTCGGCAAGTCTGATCTTGATTGCGGGCCACCAGGCACTATCGAAGGCTCCCTCTATGTCCAGTGATATTACGGTTACAAGTTTCTTATCATTGAGTTTTCCGTACAGATGTTGTGTCATGTCATAGAGGGAGTCCTCAGTGCCTCTCTGGGGTATGAAGCCGTATTGTCGGGGGCTCAATCTCGGGAGCAGATGCCACTTTAGTCTACCGACTATCATTTTCTCCAGAATCTTCCCCCATGACCGGTAGCAGGCCAATGGGCCTATAGGACTTTGGGTTTGTGTAATCATCCTTGCCAGGCTTTCGCAATACTACTACCGTCGCCTCTTTCCAGGGAGTTGGGAAATGGCCAAGTTCTAGGCACTTGTTCATGAGCGCCAGGTTAAGTTCCAAATTTCTGGAAACAACCCGGCTGCAAATGTCTGCGGTAAGACCATCCATTCCCGGAGCCTTTTTTGGATTAAAACTCTCCGTCGCGGCCCGGAGTTCTTCGACCGTAAATGCTGGGTCATGTATCTCATTATGCTTCCAGTTATTTACGTTTGCTGCAGAGACTCTGGTCTGCCGGTGGTATGAGTTATCATTACATTCAAAGTCCTCCGGGAAAAAGGTCTCCGCCAAAGTACTGGCTGACTCCTTCTGGTCCAGCTGGTGGCCATCTTTCACCAATGGGATGTCTTCATGGCGTTTCGTGGTGCTTTTTATAACGCGGTATATGCTCTCCCAAAGGCTTTCCTTATCCTGTTTACCACAGAAGTTTTTCCAGCTGTGTATCTGTGCTCTTATCGCTGCTAACTCATATGTCTCTTTTTGTTGCAGGTACTCGCTGACAACCTTCGACCTGCGGATCGGCGCTGCGCATCGGATCCTGCGCTTCCTAGTGGCGACTTTCCTTTTCATCTCCTCGAGCTCTTCGGTCCACCATGGCAAGGTAAGTGTTTCATTTGTTTTCTTTTTCTTTAACATCTCGTTACATGTTCTAGTAATCTGTTGTATATATTTTTCTGTAAATTTGTCTAATTCTTTATGTGTTTGAGTTTGGTCTATTTCTATTTTGTTTATGCTATTATCATTCATTAACTGGGTTAGTTTATCATGAAACCGGTCCCAGTTAACCCTTTTTGTGTTGTAAATTCTAGTTGTCCTGTTTATATTGATTCCTTTTGATTTTTGTAATTTTATTTTAAATGCTATGCCATTGTGGTCCGAACACGTCAGGTCTTCGATGACTTTCCAGTCGTCCACCAGGTCGAGCATATCCTCTGAGCAGGCCGTAACGTCGACATGGCTGGTCAGTCTTCGTTCTCCTCTGACCGTGTCGAAGGTCGGTTTATCACCGTCGTTCAGCACCTGCAAGGACATCTCCTCTAGAGCACCAGAAAAATCTTCACCCCTCCGATCGACTCTGTCACTCCCCCACCAGCTACTTTTGGCGTTAGCATCGCCACCGATGATTATCCTCTGCGGTCCCAGCTTTTGTCGGATCTTCTTGATATGTTCCAGGTACGGCTCTATGGGTTGGTCGGGCTCAAAGTAGTATGATACCACGGTGATCTCCCAGGCCAGCGTTCGGATTCTCACCACAACGATGTTATTTGTGGTGAGTATCGGGTACTGTATGATGTCAAAGTCGTGATTAAACACTGCAATGGCCGCTTTGACCTTTCCTTCCCCTGGGTTAGTGTTCTGGAAGATCCTCACCCCTCTGTAGTTCTTCATACTGCTTGAGCCTCCCACATAGGGTTCCTGAAGCAGAGCTATGGCTGCTTTTCTGCGATCCGCTTCTATCATCAGTTCATTGGTGGCGAGCTGCTTCCTCTGCAGGTTTGCCTGTACTATCAGGTATGAAGCTTCGCTGGTGGGAGTGCCGCTCCCGAGTGCTCCCCTGCCCGTGTTCACCTTAGCAATACGCCGTTGTGGCTCTTGCCAAGGCGTCCCACTTCCTCCTTATCGGGCAGTCCTGACTGAATGCATTGTGCTCTGCATTTGCGAGTTTAGCATGCGTGCAATTGCAGCATGTCGGCGCTGCACCAGCGAGCCAGTCAGGACAGTCCGACTTTTTGTGGGGCCCGGCGCAATGGCTACATTTCTCGACTGTTTCTTTACAGAAACGCCTGCCATGGCCGTACCCCAGACAGAGGGAACATTGGACGAGGGGAGATTGGTCCGCGATTCGGATGCGCTGCAGGTCGATCTGCACGGTCTCCGCGTCCATAATCCTGGTCCATATTCTGGGGGACACCCTAACGACGACGTGATTCATAAGAGGGTTCCTTGTTCTCTTTTTGTATCGGATCTCCACTCTATTGTCTTGTTAATCAAGGTCTCTGAATATCCTCTCATTCTGATTCCTCAGAGCGACAAGGATATCGTCGTCACTGTTATACGTCAAAACGTCTTTGAGAATTAAGAGTGGGTCCTTGTTCCTGATATCGTCGACGTTAAGGTGGTTACCCGCCTTCTGGATTCTGTCCTTCAATACCCGTCTTTCTTCCTCGCTCCGGCAACCCACGATGACCTTTCTGTCTTTGGCCTTTCTAATTTTGTCGATAGTCACACCCCCTTCCTTAGCGTTCACTGCAGTCCGGATCTTGTGGAGCACCTCATCCCCAGTCTCTGTTTCGTCCTTAGAGGTGACCACCACCGAGTGTAGGGTGGCTTGCTCCGGGAGTCTTCCCCTACCGCTACCAGCCGCCACGCTCGCATAGGTGGTCCCCTCCAAGGCTTTCTGATGGGACAGTAAAGTGTCTCTGAGACCCTCCATCTTTTCGGTGTTATTTGTGATGAGTATGTAGTGCTCCTCCATCTTCTTTAACAGTTCGTTTTCCACTTGGCAACCGGCAGAGTGAGAAGAGAGTGAAGGGTGTAAAGGTTCCTCCTCTTCCTTCCCCTCGCGCCCCTTGCTCTGAGCTGTTTCTTTTCCCTTAACCGTCTCCGACTCTTTCAGCAACTGATAGAGTCGTTCCACGGCTGCAGTAACCCCTTCTTTGATTTCCGTCTTCGTGTTTCTCGAGTTGCCGAGGTGGAGCTTTGCTTTATTTAGGCATGCCCTTCCCTCGGCAAGTCTGGAGGGATAGGTCGGTTTCGGGGGCGGACTACCCGAGGCGTCCAACGATAGTGTTTGCGATTTTGCCTTAGAGGGGCCCGCCACCTGCGCAGCCACCCTTTTCGGTAAGGTCTTTGTACTGGCTTCTGTCTCGCCAAAGCTTGGTCCGACCACAAAAGTTCGGTCCTGGGTTTCCGACGAGGGACCTGCCTTCTCCGTCGATTCCACGTCATCCTTGGGGGAGTTTGTTGTCATGTTTTTTATCGGGGTTCTCATTCCAAGCATGATTTCAACAGGCAGGATAGTCTCTTTTTAGTACGACGTGTAAATGGCGTCAATACCAATTAAGTCACTCGGTGCTTAAATTTGTAAAAAGTCTTAATGTTAGTCAAGTTTTTACTCTTTGTGGAGTAAGTCTAAAATACACCAAATTACAATAGTATTATTGTATGTAGTATAACTGTGACAAAACGACAAAGCGATACTATATCTAAAGAAGAAGTTTTATAAATTGGTCAGGGCCAAAAAACAGGTCTTTTTCTCCTGATTTCAAAGAATCCAAACTTGGTGGGTCTATGACCTCTGGTTCAGTAGTTCGGCCCGGGGGGGTGGGGTAGCTCTGAAGGAGAAGAGGGGGTCCTGGGGCTCAATTGGGTCACAGGGAGTCACCAGAGGTAGGTCCTGGGGAGATGTATATAGAGGCTATCTACATGTAAATAAGTATAACGTATTACTAGATATTGGGGGTCAGAAAGTGGGGGTCAAAAAGGGGGTGTGAGGGACTTATCCAAATATAGTTTCTAGCTGGGAGGGCGGGGGTACCAGGATAAGGGGGGAAATTGATTAAAATTTTTGTATTCTAGGCCGTTTCCGAGATAATTATATTTTAAAGGAATCACAGGGGGGTCACAAGGGGTCACGAGAAAAGGGGGCTCGGGGGGTTTTAGTACTATAAAGGGGGCTATATAGATTCTGATGGATACAAAAAACAGTGCTACAAAGTTTTTGGGGTCAAAAGGAAGGGGTCAAAAGGAGCTCTTGGGGGCTTAATTGAATGGGTTGACGGGGGGGGGAAAATTTTCTCAGAATTTTGATATTCTCAGCCGTTTCCGAGATATTTGGGGGATAATAATTTCGGACGGAAATTGAAAAGTGGTACCAAAGTGGGTGACCTGAGAACTACTGCAGCATACACATAAATAGTATATAATGCCAACGAGCGGAGAAAGAGGGGTAAAGTGATGTTGCGAGGACGGGGGGCGGGGGAGGGTTCAATTTAAGGTGTTATAGCATATACTTTTACATATATAAATTGATAATATTAATGGCTCGCGGAAGATGCTTCTGGACGGGGGGAGGGGGAGGGGGGGGGGGGGTATTTATTGAACTAAACAATTTATTTAAAGATTTAAAAAAGGGGGTTCGAAGGGGAGTGGCCAGTACAGTTTTACAGTATATCTATACGTAGTATAGATATGCTGGCTGCCGTTAAAAACAGGCTAACTGATTCCGTTTCAGAGATAATCGGAAAAAAAGATTTTTTAAATCCTGGGTTTGATTCCCGGTTGGTGAAAAGTTAATTTTTATTTTTTTATTTTTCTTATTTAAGAGTATAAATTATTGAGGTGAAATAGAATGCTTGAAATTGATCGCCTTATATAGAGTATGTCCTTATACTATTATTATAATTTTAATCGATGTGGTAATCGTGGGAAAAAGCAAAATGGGGAGATTCTCTTAAAATTACGTAATGTTACCCCGAATTTTTTTCAGAATAGTCGCAGAGGGATGGGAACAAGTTCTGTAGAAAGCCCCTCCAAAGAAAACGAGAAGTTTTTTATTATTTTCCCTCTGAGACTTCCCGTTTGGGTGCTATAACCACAACCATTAAACTTGTAAACAAGCAGGAATCGGGGAAAATCC